>OZ004709.1:109838826-111167094 GCA_963924515.1 Vespertilio murinus
CAGGAATGTGCCCACAACCAAGGTACATGCCCCTGACTGGAATCGAACCTGGGACCTTTCAGTCCAAAGGCTGATGCTCTAAGCCAAACCAGTTTTGGCAGCTTTGTTTTCTTTTTAGACTCCAACCTATTGGCAACTTTTCTTTTTTTTGGCACCTCTCTTTTTTTAAAAAAAATACATTTTTATTTATTTCAAAGAGGAAGGGAGAAAGAATCATTGATTGGTTGTCTCCTGCATGCCCTATAATGATGATTGAGCCCACAACCCAAGCATATGCCCTGACTAGGAATCAAACCGTGACCCCCCTGGTTCATAGGACCATGCTCAACCACTGAGCCACACTTCTTGAAACACTTTTCTATTATGTCCTTTGGCTCTAGATAAATATCTTATCCATTAATTCATCTCAATTTACATGCACATGCACACACCACACACACACACACATATTCATCCTTTCTCTCTCTCTGTCTCTCTCTCTGTCTCTCTCTGTCTCTCCCTGTCTCTCTCTCTCTGTCTCTCTCTGTCTCTCCCTGTCTCTCTCTCTGTGTCTCTCTCTCTGTCTCTCTCTCTCTCTCTCTCTCTCTCTCTCTCATTAATTTCTTTAGTCATGTTATTTATTTTTTTATTAAATCATTATCTGTGTATGTATCGTACCATTGCCCCCCACCCCCAAACATGACCTCCCTCCCCAGAGTTTTGTGTCTGTTGATTGTACTTATATATGCATGCATACAAGTCCTTTGGTTGATCTCTTATCTTCCCCAGTCCTGTTCTTTAATTCTTCACACATAAGAGCTCTATTTGTCTTTGATTTCACTGGGAAGGCCCTTGCCCCTTTGTCTTCCAGATTTAGTCTTACCTTGACTTACTGATTACTCTCTTTCAAGAGCTCTATCCAAGTACCTGTTAATGCGGCAACTCTGTTTTTAAACTTTGTAAACTTCCATAAGTTTTCACTTCTACTTATATTACTACTTTGCCTGTTCACTTATATTAATTGAGGTGCTCACTAGCACAAAATTATTATTTTCTTTTTACCAGACTGAAAATGTCAGCCCATAAAAATGTTAAATTATATTGGGACTGTTTCCACCAGCCTTTCAACTTTATAAGTCTGACATTTCTGGAAGCTCCTTCCTGTCCATATCAGCAAGTGTACCAACAATGGAAGTTTAAGCATCAGCTTCCCTGGTTCAAACATTGTAATGGCTTTAAAAGTAACAGTAGCACCGATCTACTTTGCAAAAATCACAGCATGATCCATAATTTAAGGATCATCACCTATTTTCATTTTTCTTTTCACCTGCCTTTTCCTTTGTTTGATTAAATCTTCAGAACAGATGGTCGAAGATTATCAATAAAAGGCGTTGTTAGCCTCAGTGTGAATTCACCGTGTTCAGTCAAAATCCATTGCTTAGCCACCTGCTCATTTATCATATTCAAAACAACTATTTCCTGTTTTAGGCAATTTCAGGTAGAATAGCTAATTTCTCTTTGAGTGAATTGAGAAATGGAGATTATATGCACTTTTCTAATAGCTGCTTTTAAAACACAGTATATAGCCATACATTACATACAATTTGGCTATAATTTACATAATTACACACTTTTAATTTAGGGACCTTTATTTTAATGTACCATTTTATTTATATTTCTCAGTTGTTTGAAGAGTCTTGTTTTCAGAAAGTCGGTGTTTGAAAAGTGAAATGAGAAAGTAATTCCTAGCTAATCCATAACGCAATTGGGTCAAAGGTAGTTAGAAGAGATTCAGGTATTACAAGGTCACTATGTTGAAGCCCAAACCTCAAATGTGATGCCAGCTAAAGATGGGGCCTTTGGGAGATAACTAGGACTGAATTCAGTCATGAGGTGGGGCCCTCATAATGGAATCAATGGCCTTATGGAGAGAGGAGGAAAGAAGTAGCTGTCCATATCAAAGAAAGGTAGTGTGACCGCACCGATGGAAGGTGAGCCAGGAAGAGAGTCCTCACCAGGAACCAAACCCAGCCACACCTTGGTCTTGGACTTCCAGCCTCCCAAGTGTGAGAGGGTATTCTGTTACAGCAGCACAAGTAGTCTAAGACACTCAGTGTCTTTACAGGTGCCATTATTCAAATGTCTTAAAAACATAGTTTGAGTCATTCTCACTATTGCAAAAATATAATCTTTGATACACAGTAAGCAAAATGTGAACTTAAAAACCTCTATTCTAAATTCTTCATAAAGTACATGAAGAAAATTATAATAAACAATGTAGATTTATCCAAATACGTTTTTACTGGAAAACATCCTAATTTTAATAATCTCTCACACTTTTATAATGATCAACTCTTGTTAAATAAATAATAAAAAACACATTTTCTGACATATTTTTGTAATGTTCAATAGTTACAAGTTACACATCTGAACAAAGAAGTGTTTGGTTATATATACAAATCAGCAGCTACATGTTATAAGATAATTTAATACCATAGAATATATTTGGTAGAATGCCAACTAAAGAATAGGTACGCTATAAAAATAGTGTTATTTAAAATTATTTCAAATTACCAATGACTGAATGTATAATGAACAATAATAAAACTAAAGTTAGAGAACTTTTACCACACTGACATTTCATCAATGATTACCACAAATAGTTAAATTCTAAAAAGATGATTATATAAAGTAGAAGTCTTTGGAAAGCTTTTTGGAGCTCTATCTTTTAGTTCCATTAATTGAGATGATATTTTATGATATTTTTTGGAAGTGGAGTCTCATTATCTTCTACATAAAACAGACTTCCAGCAGCTGGAAAAAGAATCCACTTTTCCCCTGCCTCATCTCCACCATATCATATGAATGCTCTAATAAATCATTCTGTATCAAAAATGGAACCTAAAAAACAAATGCCAATTCTCTATTTTTTTTATTGTGTTGCCTCCAGAACTCTTTGGTGAGAATAGCCATGGCATATTTCTGTGAACCTTGAATTGCTCTGGAGATCCCTTGTGTTACCCAAACATGGGGGGCTTCAACTTTCTGGTCATATATAAACATCAACATTAGCAGAAAATAGGGAAAGATGACCACCTACGCTAGAGTTACAAGGACAAGCACTTGCATCCAGCTCTGATATTTATAAGATACTAGAGGCCTTATACACGAAATTTGTACAAGAGTAGGCCTTCCTTCCCCCGGCTGCTGGCACAGGCTTCCCTCTGGCACCCAGGACCCAGGCCTTCCTACAGCTCTGGCTTTGTCTGGAAGGTTGTGTGGAAGGACCCCAGAAGGACCTCCGGGCTAATTAGCATATTGCCCTTTTACTATTACAGATGTTTTTGAAAGTATGCAAGTCTCTATCTTTAACTTTAAGACAAGGATACTAATAACTATGTCACCTAGAAATATTTTGAGAATTAAATATGTTAAACAAGGTACCAAGCCCTCAGTAAGTAATCAGTAAATGGGAGTGTTAGTTTTAAATGTGAAGAACAATTAGTGAGAGAGTATTGAAGTATATACTATAGCTAACTGTCTTTATACAGTTATAAAGAAAACAGTGACCTCATCAAAGCAGTGACTAGAAATTCATCTATATTTTAAAAGTACTTAGTAGTGTAAACTACAGTCTTGCCAAAGAGAAAACGTTAGATGCTAAGCCAAGATGACAATAACAAAAAGATATATCATTCATAACCATAAATCATAGTTTTGTGAAAGCTAACTATAAGAAAACATTCATTTCAAATTGTAGCTGTACCTCAATTGATTTACAACCATGTAAAATTTTAAATTAGATCAATTACAATAATTGACATATATTGAGAAATATCCTTGACAATTTGGAAATAAATCTGGAAGGTTAAAAGGAGGTAGAAGAGTTCCTCAACAAATTAAAGAAAGGTATGAGTAGGTATAGGAAGCATTTAAAGGAAAAATCCCCAGACAATCCAAGCAGAGTGGTCTTAATTTAGAAAATACTGATTATACTAGATGAACCAAGAATATTGAAAAAGCTCCAAAATAAAAAGTGTAGAAAAACCAAATATTTTCAGTTGCATATAATATAATGATGCTTATCCAAATGAATCAATGTTTGCCAGTGAGAAAGGAAAAGCGATTTCTACTACCTGATCTCCCAATAATGTAATCTTCCTTCTGAAATTATCTGAGAATATTGCAATATGCAATATGTAACAGAGTAAAGAGAAAAGGGGATATTATACCTCCCCTAGCCAAGTAATCTACTCTTAGTTCATCCCAATTAGTAGAAATTTTGTGAAGATTAAAAAAAAGTTTTAATAGAAAATTAAGACAAAAAAACTGACAAATATTAAGTAAAGGTAAAAAAATAGCTTGATATGATTGTAGATTAAAAGACTTAAATTGAATCCATTAGATTATATTATGGTAGATGCTTTCACATATATTATCGCTTCAAAGTAACTGTAAGAATTTGAGTCACTATTTTTATTATATAGATGAGAACCTGAAAATGAGAAAATGAGTAATTTTTCTACGAAAAAAATGGTAGTAAGTGGTAGACCTAGAACTACAGCTAGGTCTGACTTTATGAATGTCACTCTTTCACGAGGCCTCCATGAAGATCTGGAAGCCAAATACAGAAGTAACAGCAGTGAAGATGTTTCCATGGTCTCAAGATCATACTAATAGATGAGGATATGTGGTAAACAACTTGTTTTTTCTGACTTTGGATTTGACAACTAGTAAAATTCTGATCTAGATCTGTTAGTACTTAAACTCCCCAACAGATGATTCTTATTATCATATGTGTAATTTTCCAAAATAACAGCTCATTTTATTTAAGCAAGGGTGATTTAATGGAAGTTGTTGTTTTAATAGACTCTTTGAAGTGAATTCCATGTTCATGTAAAGTGAGACACTTGACAGGCAGAGAGACACAGTTTTATCCTATGTAGATAATGAAACTTGGAAATGACATTACACTAATCAAAAACAGAACTACATTAAAACTGTAGTCATCACCCATGGTGATTATAAAGAGTGATAAATGCGGCAAATTATGTATCTTGAAATTGGCACACAATAACAATGAGATCCATTACCTTATTATAGAATTCAAAATGATACCAAATACTGTGATAACAGCCTAATCTAAAGGTTAGCATTTAAAAGAGATCATCAAATTACTACACGCTTTTAACAACAGTAGATGAAAATTATGACATTACATTTTCGGAACCAGAAAACTATTTGAACATTTTAGAAAACTTCTTGCAGAAATGCTCAGAGTTGACTTATAATTAGCTAAATTTCAAGAAGTGTTCTAGTTGTCTGGCTCCAGATAATTTTTGGGGGAAGAAATCACATCAATGAAACCCCTCTGCATATCTATATCTATCTATCTATCTATCTATATAAATTTACTTTGAAATATTCTACCACCTAATTACCCACAATCATTTGGCTCACTTGCTTATGTACAACCGAAGAACCGGTCACTATGATGTGTGCTGACCACCAGGGAGCATGTTCAGAATAAGATGGGCATTGGCAGCAGGCGGCAGAACACAAACATGGCGGGCATCTGCTACACAGGAATGGTGGAGCAGGTGACTGGGGGTGCCAGACAAAGGCAGTCCCTGTCATCAGGGCGAGCTTCTAGTGGTTACTGAAAATTCTTTGCTCCCGCGCACCACAGTCCCATCTGCTTACTGGTACCTGTCAGGAGGTGTGAGCCATAGCTGCTGACCCAATCACACCTCAGGGCTTATCCACCTCCCCCTGCACCTGAGGGGCAATTAGGCAGATCCCAATTGCTCTGCAAAATCAGCGGGTATGAGTGGGGCCTGTGCCATCAGTATGTGGGAGCTGTGGCAAGAGGGGCCAGGCAGAGGATGGGTCGAGACCTGCCCATGTGCCCACTGCAGTCTTGCGGCCCACAAATCCTTTCAAGGTGCACAAATTTGTGCTTTGGGTTTCTAGTGTTCAAATAAAGAGGAAGACAAAGGTAGAGAACATAGAACTAAATGAGAACAGTATCAGAAAAACAATTCTTCTCTTCCTCTAGCTCCTCTTCCTCCTCCCTCTCCTCCTCTTATTTATATGCCAAACAATGCAGAACATAAATATTTCCTAGGATTTTTAGATGTCTGCAGGTGCTTAGAATATTAATGTACCAATTGAATATTAGCAAGGATGTTAATTTTCATACTATTATAATATATTGTTGAAATTGTGCAAGATGTAGTGGTATAATTTGTTAATACTCAACCAAAGACATAGTTAATTTCAATGTTTCTAATGCTTACTAACTTGACAAAATAAAAATAATTAGATGATACCCAGATTGTAGGTATGTACATTAAATAATCAAATATATTCTCATCATAATTTTGCATAGTTTTTTTTTTAAACCTGAGTTCTGTGTGAATTATTTATTTTAAAAGCTTGACATCTAGCAAATTTAACATCTTTGAACACAAATGCAGATATTATTCACAAAGAATATTGACAATTTGGATTTTATAGAAAGGCCTATTATTTTTATCATGTGAAAGGGCAAAATTGACATTAAATATTATTTATTCTATTTCTATAAAATAAAAGGCTAACATGCAAATCAACCTAATGGTGGAACAACCGCTCGCTGTGATGCACACTGACCACCAGGGGGCAGGTGTTTGACACAGGAGCTGCCCGCCTGGTGGTCAGTGCGCTCCCATAGGGGGAGTGCTGCTCAGCCAGGAGCTGTGCTGACAGCATTCGGACATCCTCTAAGAGCTCCTGCACTGTGAGAGGCCGCAGGCTGGGCTGAGGAACCTCGGCCCTCCTAATGCATGAATTTCATACACCAAGCCTCTAGTAGTCTTATAAAATTCAGTAGTATTTTTGTATATTTAGGAACTCTACTTGAGCTGTGGTTCACTTAGCAATATCTTTTAAATCTTCTTAGAAATGAGGTCTAAGTGTAATGATCCTGAACTAAGGATGGACAGTAAATAATTACATTTATCACTAGTATTTATTTTTCATATCAAGGAATAAAGCCCAGGGCAGAAAAGATCAGCATGCCTCTTAGCTACGTAATAAATATATCAAAATCACTGCAAAAAAAAAAAACAGGTTTTAAGCAAGTATTTGAGTCTGAAAGAAAGCCCAAGAGAAGCAGGCAGGAAATATTTATCATTTTTTTAAATATGATTTTCAAGGCTTCATTGTACTTTTTCTCATATTATATATTTAATTTCTATTTCCAAATATTTCTCATTTAACTTTCCTTGTAATACCCAAACAAATCCCACCATTAATTTCCTATAGGATTTTCAATGTAGCAAAAATAAATCATTAAAAAGTAAACGTAACAACTAGACTTTGTCTCAAGGAATACCACCATAGACAAGACTACAATTTACCTCACCTGCTGAGGAAGCACCCTTCTTGATCTCCTTTCTTTGTACAATTGTCATCCTCCGATCTCTTCTCAGCCAAGTAGCCATGATAATTTATATGTGTGTATGCACATACGTACATGTGTGTACTCATGTATCAGATCATGTTGCCTATAAATGCCTGCAATTACATACAATTTAGGATACATTTTCACATGGTTTACAAGGCTCCATATGATTTGACACCTATGTCTCCGGGAATTCCTTTTTATTCTTCTTGCTTGGGATTTCTACTCCCCAAATATGAAAATCTCTTTGGTTCTTTCTAAGTCATTTCTAGCTACCATCACTTTAAATAATGACTTTCATAATTCTCTCTCTTTCTCTCAATTGCCCCCGGTTTTTTGTATACTAACTACATCTTTGAAACTATTCATTTTCTCCCATTCTTTCATTGAGATTTTTTTGGTATGTGTTTATTTTTATGAATAGGTTTAAATTTTCTTTCAATATTAGTCATTAATTGGTAGACTTTATATGCTCTTAAACCCGTAAGTTGGTTTTTAAAATGTACTGAATAACTAGATAATTTATCTGATTTTTCTTTAATCTTCCTTTTTTATTACTCAACTAAATATTCTTCTTTTAAACATATTTTTGTGAATAAAGTGACTAATTATGAATTAATAATTATTTATTAATTGGAAACCTAATTCGTTCATATGTTAGTTATGCTGAGTTCTTAGTAGTCAGGTATTTCATGTTTCTTAATTATTAATTTTACATTATGGACTCATTGCTGGCTTATTACTGATTCATGTTTGGAAAATCTATAGGGCCTGTGTTGAGCGTACAAAGGAGGATCTTTAATCCAAAATCACTTTAAGCGAATAGTTTGGGACTTTCTTGACTATAAAGACAGTGTAAAAATCAGAGAAAGCCAAACCCACTATAGAGTTAGAAGTATGATTACCAAAACTCAGGTTAGAGGTTTTGGTTTGCTCATTTTATTTCTACCTAGATCCCATGTTGAGACATGTTTCCATATTGTCTTCCTTGTTGGAAACTTTTTCTAGTTGATCCTTAAACTGAATGCATATCATTTATTTTCTTGCTTTTATGTGGGGTTCAGTTTCAACTCTCCACCTTAGGCAAATAGAGAACTGTCTCCTAAAATCTCTTGGTTCAATGCTTTTGACACTATTAAACAGCATTTTAAGTTAGATAGAAGAAGCTCTCCCTTTCCTCTCATTAATTGTCTCAGTCACTAATGCTTTATTTCATATGTGAACATTTATAAAATTCTATTTATTTGTTGGTTTTTTTGGTTGTCCATCTTCTCCATCCTAATTTAAACCCGGGAGGAAAGATATACTCTTTGTCTTCTATATTTAGATCTCAGTGCACATGTTTTGTAAATTAGTTTTCAAAATATTCTTAATTTTTTAAAAATATATTTGTTTTATAAATAAACGAAACTATGTCACCTTTAAAAAAACAACAACACATGCCGAAAACAGTTTGGCTCGAAGGATAGAGCATCGGCCTGTGGACTGAAGGGTCCCAGGTTCGATTCCAGTCAGGGGCATCGGTTACAGGCAGATCCCCAGTGGGAGGTGTGCAGGAGGCTGATCAATGTTTCTCCCTCAGCTGATCAATGTTTCTCCCTCATCCCTAATTCTCTATCTCTTTCCCTTCCTCTCTGTAAAAAATCAATAAAAAATATTTTTTAAAAATAAAGAAATAAAAATAAAAAAAACAACAACACGATTTGCTGTGTTACCCCCCCACCCCTATTCTGATTAGGTTTTAAAGAACAGACATTATGTTCTGTTATATGAAAATATCAAATGTGTCTCCCTCTTTTTTCCCCCCATATGAAGCAGGTATTTATGCCATAAAACCCATCTGTACATTCTGGTGAAAGCATTTAACAACCTGTAATTACTGATAATACACAGTTTTGTGCAAAATGTGTACACTTTCGATTGAGAATGGGGATAAAATTGCACAACATTATTGTGGAGGATAAAAGGAATATTTTTAAAAAATTCTAAAGTCATTATCATGAATAGTAAAGAAACTTTTAAAATACATTTAAAATGATAACATAGACCTATCCAGTTAAGATGTCTTTTAAAGCTTACTGAAGTATAAAAATCTCACATAAAGGCACCGTTTAATGACAACCACATCAGTTCCATACAATACAAAGCTGCCTCAACAAGCAAGGAAAACTAATTTGCAAATGTCAAGCATGTCCCTTTAAATTGGTTCATTAACTCACTTTTGGAGATCAGTGTCAAGAACTAGGAGTTACTGGCATTCCTCATTAGCAGATCTCTTGGACAGGGTAAATAGGTTTAGACGGAATTAGATTGATTAGTCTGTCTTAGAATTCAGTGCAGCATAGCAAGCTCCAACTGTTTCTCCTCTGGTGAATTAGGGTGAGGCATTTCCAGCAACCTAGTTTCTGAACCAAAATGTGTCCTGGCTAACAGACTGAGGTCCACAAGCTGAGGCATGCTTGTATTTTGCTGTGGCTTCCACCCTGGATGGTTGTGACAATAAAAAGACTTTGTTGAAGAATAAAAAGGTAGTTAGTGTAATGGGTTCAACAGAAAGACTAAATATGACTAAAATAGAAAATCATTCAGAAGAAATATTAAAGAAACAGATGCCAACTGCTGAATGAAAGAGTGGCAAGGATACACTATTTTGAGAAGTGGGTTTTTTTAGAGTGATATTTAATCTCATGCATTCTACACTATCTTGATAGTTTCATTTACATTGCATTTAAGGCCCTGATTTTTCTTTAAAAGAACTGAGGCAAGTTTGGGATGGATTCCTATCCAAGTTATAAGGGGATATTCAATTATATTGACAGGAACTCACTAATTCCATTAATATAGTGAAACTGGTGAAAGTGACATGTTTGACATGCATTTTTGGTATGTGCTATGTCTTTGGGATACATTTGAGTAATATGTTTTTAAGACATGTTACTCTTTATAATTTTATTAGTTAATGGTCATAAGTGAATAAGTCATACTTAACTTTGGCTATGTTATTTATTGCTAGGATGACCATGGATAAGGTATGTAAACTCTCATCTCTTTACCTTGACAGGTGGGTATAACAATGTGTTTTTTTTATATGACTCTTAAAAATGTTGAGGGAAAAGTAAGTAAAATATGTATTCAAGTACCTATGACATAAAAGTTGTAGCTGCTCATCACCATTATCACCATCATCACCATCATCATCATCATCATCATAACACCATCATCTCTAGTAGTCTATACCTAACTTGCTCTCAAGAACACAAGATTTTGGAATTACTTACTATAAAAATCTCATAAACATATATAAAAAAATCTTACATTCTAGTAAATGTGCAACATTGGTAAAAAAGTGAATATTGGAATAGGACAAACTGATTTTCATATTCATTGTTTTTAGACTATTTAGTCCCCTACATTATTGGAGACTATCACTATCTCTGTTAAACATAAGTATAACTGAAAGGGTTATTGTCAATTAATTATATTAACTGAAAGACTGTGCCCAGTGTTAGCACATAGGTGGCACATAATATTATATTTTATTACACACTTAAGCCTTCCAAGTACTTTTATTTTATAACATTTGATTCTCACGCAGCTAAAGGAAACATTGGCATTATCCTATCTAATAAAGACAAGATATGTTAACTGGCTGCCACACCCTCCCAAATATGTCCACATCACAGCCAGTAAGGAGGGGATATGCTAATCAACTGCCACACCCTCAAAGATGGCGGCACCTACAGCCACAAAATGGTGGTGCCCAGTCACCTCCAGCCCCCAGCTGTCCATGGCCAGCCTGAGGCGCAGGCAGGCCTTGGATAGCAACTGCCCAAATGCCCAGGGCCGCCCAAGGCTCAGCTAACCAGGCTGGTCAAGGCTTGCGCTGCCAGCAGTGACAGCAGCAGAGGTGTGATGGGGGCATCACCTTCCCCTGATTGCCAGGTATCCTCCTGCCTTTGAGGGTTCCCGGACTATGAGAGGAGGAAGGCCGGGATGAGGGGACGCCCCCCCCCCCCCATCCAGTGCATGAATTTTCATGTACCGGCACCTAGTACTAGGAAAAAGGGACAATTTGTGAGTTAATACTGGAGCCAGCCAGATTCCTGATTCTGAACGGAAAGCTTTGGCTTTTGTCTTTGTTTATGAACAACTTATACTAAATATCACTTATTTAAAGCCATGCTCAGGTCCATACCTGTCTCTACTGAAAAACTGACCTCAATAATCTTAATTTCCTTTCTTTCTATATCTTGTGTGGATTTACTTGATTCTGCATTCTGGCATCGTAACCCCAAGACTTTTTGTAAACCCTTTCTAGGGGTTATTAATATTTGTCTTGGAAATTAGTCAATATTTGGCTTTGTATCCATCCCACTTCCTAGAACTGTTTTTTTTTTTTTTTTAAAAAAAAAAAACACACACCAAATCACTGTGACATATGTTGGTTTGGAAGGGCCTGTATTTAAAATAGAAATCAAAGGAGCCAAACTCCTTTTTCAGCTATGCATCAACCCTTCCTCAGACTAGAGGAGTTACAAATACAGTTTTGTACTGCAAGTAGCAAAATGCTATATATTTACAATGAGAGGTTAAAAAGAGAAACATGTTTTCTCTGGTCTTGAACTTCAAACACGTTGTCTCAGAAAGAAAACAACAGTGTCAGCACCACTCAAGAA
This sequence comes from Vespertilio murinus, assembly GCA_963924515.1. NCBI lineage: Eukaryota > Metazoa > Chordata > Mammalia > Chiroptera > Vespertilionidae > Vespertilio > Vespertilio murinus. The sequence goes on from OZ004709.1 coordinate 109,850,929, forward strand.
ACAAAACAACAGGCTGTCACCGGCTTCACAGAGCGGTGTGAGCAAAGCCTCTGCAAGAACCATCCCAGGCACAGCGAGCCTCATGGCATGAGTGCATGCTTTGCAGAGGACAGACAGACCTTTTATCAGAGCCAGGGAAATGAAGACATAAAATACCGACATCAAGGTGAGAAAAAAACATGAAGGTAGAATATCAGTATCCCAATGCTATGTATACAGTACATAAAAAGGCAGATGATGCAAGTGATTTTTTCAGAGTAGAGAAAATATAACTGGTGCAAAATTAAATGAAAAAACATCATGCCTAACATTTAAAAAGATGAAACTTCTCTTAGGGTACAGGAATTGCAGCTAATATAAGTCATCTTCTTGTAGCACCTAGAAAACATGGGATGTGTATGTTGTTATTTAAGATTAGCAAAATAGCCAAAAATGGTTTGGCTCAGTGGATAGAGCATCAGCCTGTAGACTGAAAGGTCCAGGGTTCGATTCCGGTCAAAGGCATGTACCTGGGTTGCGGGCACATCCCCAGTGGGAGGTGTGCAGGAGGCGGCTGATCGATGATTCTCTCATCGATGTTTCTAACTCTCTATCCCTCTCCTTTCCTCTCTGTAAAAAATCAATAAAATATATTTTTTAAAAGATTAGCAAAATAATGACATACATGATGCTATAGTAAATGATGTCCTTCGTATTTTATTCATAAAGGTTTAAACAGATAAATAATACTGGAAAGCAATGGGAATACATGTTAGAATTTTTAAAACATTTTTTCTAACACTTCTAGTTCTTTGGCTCTCTTTATTTGCAACAATCCTAATTATAGAACAACTGTATGCAAATATCTTTTTATAATTGATTTACAATTGACAGACAATATCCTATTAGTTTTAGGGGCCCATCATAGTGATTTTATATTTACAGACATTGCAAAATGATCCCCCAAATAAGTTTAGCTACCAGCTGTTGCCACATAAGGTTATTAAAATAATATTGACTGAACTCTATTCTGTACCTCTTAATCCCCTTCACCTATTTCTCCCATCACCTAGCACCTCCCCTCTTTGGTAACCACTAATTTACTTAATTTCCTATTGGGAAGATGGGCCTTGGAAAAATTATTTTGGTTCCACAGAGTGTAGGAAAAGTGATTGTGCCAGTTCTGAGCCTGCACCCCAGGACACTTTCAATACTGGTTCCTTTAACACCCATTCAGGCAGCACTTGTGCCAGAAAATGCTCTCCCCCCGTATGATGACACACCATTTATCCAAAGAATAAGCTTAGTTGGCCCAGTCGAGGCCCAGGTTTTGCCAGTACAGCCGAAAGTAGCAAATCTACCCACCCAACTCACAGCTGCCCATGCAAATTAATGACCAAAAAGCAATAAATGGTTGTTGTTTTAAGTTAATTAGTCTTGAGGTAGTTTGTAATAGAGCAATGATTAATTAATACAATATCCTCATTAATGTTTATATATTCAAAGGTATTTATTAGCCATGTTATAAACAAGCACTAATTGCTGCATAATCAGAATGACTAAATATGAGTACATATAATTTAATTATAGTGCAAAATGTAAGAAAAATGTGTAGTGTTTTTACCACACAGAAGAGGAAATATTCATTTAGGGAGTAGAGATATGTTTAATGAAAGAAGATAAGAATAAATGGTAAAAAGTATGAAAATGAGAGATGTTTGTTGACTGAGTATTTGATTGTCAACTAACCTGGTTTTTCTAGAGTTCATGAGAGTGAATAGCATTTCATCAGGCTAGTAGCCTTAATAATATTTATTTACATTAATGATAAATGAGTAAATATTTTATTGCTAACCTTGATATATAAATAAACCTATGAGTATACATTTATGTCCAGGTTAATGTATAAAAAATGTATAAAACTAGGATACTTGCATAATTTGTACTTCTATATTTTAAAATATTCATAAGATTATGGTATACTATTATTTATTTATAAGCAATTGTGATAATTAATACATCTACTATCAATAATAATAATAATACATAGCATTTATTAAACTGCTTATACTGTGCTAAGCGTTTTAAAGGTATAATTCTTGGGAAGTGGCATTTTGTCCATTTACTAGTATAAAAAATGAGGTTAAGAGAGATAAATAAATTTTACCAGGTCTCACAGAATCAGAATAAACTATTAAGCTGGCATTAGAAAACACACACATAGACACACACAATAAATATTTTAAAATATCACCTTGTAGCTTTTTATTTATCCAGTAATATCTAGATAAATATTTCTACCTCACTATTATAAAATCAAAATTGGCAAATCAGTTGTTTTTATCACCATAATATTTGCCTTAATTAATCAGAGAGTGATTGTTTATTGAACACTTTCCATGAACTGAACTGTATAAACCTGAATGTTGTTGCACTTCTGTAGGTCCTCTCAAAAATTTTGTAAAAACAAGGTAGATTTGTAGTCTTTCTGCCGAATTGCATTATTTTATGTAGATTCTGTAAGAATTAAGAAATGTGACAAATTATACCTTCTAAATATAACATCTACTAATATTTAAAAATATATATATCTTTACTGATTTCAGAGAGGAAGGGAGAGAGAAATAGATAGAAATATCAATGATGAGGGAGAATCATTTATTGTCTGCCTGCTGCATGTCCCCTATTGAGGATCAAGCCTCAACCCAAGCATGTACCTTTGACTGGAATGGAACCTGGGACCCTTAGTCCACAGGCTGACACCCTATCCACTGAGCCATACCAGTTAGGGCTACATCTATTAAGTTTAAGAGTATCAGGTCCAGTTAAAAATATATAACTAAATCGATATTTTTTTAAAAAATTAACAAATTTCAGACAACTCAGGAAAAACATGACTTTTTGAGATTAATTTTTGTCACCAGAAGATCCCAAATTCATACTAGGCATGTGCTTTAACCAGAGAGGAAAGTGAAAATAAATAAATAAAATAATTTAAAAATTATTGTTTCTAGATTATTAAGAAATTAAAATTAAATAAAATGGGTAAAATAGCACTGTCTATTATGATGGAAATGTTTAATATCTACACTGTCCAATATTATAGCCACAGGTAACATGAACTACTAAACAGTTGGAAGTGTGGTTGGTGTTACTAAGAAATTATAATTTTATTTTATTTCATTTAGTTTAACAGATATAAGTAACTCTATGTGACGAGTGGTTAACACAGTCATAAAGGATATATTCTGAAAGGTAGTGTCTTTCTTTTCTCCAAAGTTTACAAGAAGCAAAGTATTTTTTATACCAGTCAATGTCTAAACCAATAAAAAAATAATAAATATTTTTATACCTTATAAGATTTAAAAGTGATTTGACTATTCAGAAAATCATCAAACATATTTAGAATTCTATTTCAATAAAATGCGGTTATTTTTCAAATCCAATCGTGCTTATAAATTCCCAAAAAATGAAATAGAACAAAATAAAAGTTTTGAATTATCACAAAAAAAGTATCAAAATAGAATTTCAAACTAGAAAAGTTTGGAAAAAATTATTTTATAGTACTAATATATGGCATCTTAACCAAAAGGACATAATTTCTCTTTTCATTCAGATCTAATTTCACTTCATGCTGAAGCAGGAGACAAACACCAAAAAAAAAAAAAAAAAAAGTATAAATCAAAACTTTTCATTGAAAAAAAATGAAGAAGAAGTCTGTACAAATAAAACTGACTCCTCCATGCAGGATGCACTAGAGAAGAAGGTCTAGTATTCACTGACATTTTGTTTATGAAATTACATTTGCTGGTGACAATTCTCTACAGTGTTTCCCAAAGTGTGGTACGTGTACCCCAGGGGTACGAGAAGAGTTTGGTGGGGGTACAAGTTGCACCAAAGTTTGGTGGGGATATGCACTGCACCGTGCTTAGCTGCTCCTAATTCTATGTTCTCATGAGTCAAGTCAATTTCATCCTTCTCATTGATCCAAATAAATGTTATTTATAATATAACTTTTATTTATATTTTATTATGAATAATTTTATTTTTTGTTTGTTATTTTGTGTATGTACCAAAATAAGAAAAGATAAATATATGTTGACTGTTATTAAAATGCATCCAATTTTTTTTTGATGAGGGGTACTCAGTGTTACAAAAATTATAGAAGGGGTACACATATGTCAAAAGTTTGGGAAACACTCATCTACAAGATGGGAAAGAAAATTAATTTTGTTTTGTGTTTTCTATTGAGGTTAAATGTACTTGCATACGTTTGGAGAATAAAATCACAAAGGTGATAGCCTTTGTAGGAATTAGTGCAGAGAAGTTCCTTGTGTTTTATTTCTAACTAGAGGCCCGGTGCACAAATTCATGCCTAGATGGAGTCCGGGCTACCCTCCCCAATCAGGGAGGATCATATGGTGCTGCCTGAGGTGGAGGGGCCGCAAGTGGTTGACTGGCCAACCCCACCCACTGGTTGAATTTCTGGTTGAACTCCTGAACTCTAGGTCTAGGGAACAATTTGCGAATTAGCCTTTTATTATATAGGATCTGTTTGTTTATTTGTTTTTATTCATTGGACCTAGGACTGAACCTGCAACCCAGGTATGTACCCTGACTGGGAATCAAAGCAGCAAAGTTTTGATGCACAGGGGAACACTCACCCAACGGAGCCACTCCCTCTGCCCAGGTGCTCCTTATGTCTTAGACTTCCTCCTCAGTATAACTAGGGTTACGCCTCTCAAAACTCCAAGACTCACATATCTGAATCCTTACCTTTGGAGCCAGATTTCTTTCCACACTACAGCACCTTTAGCTATAAATATATAAGAGGCCTGGTGCATGAATTCGTGCATGGTGGGGTCCGGCCAGCCTGGCCAGGGGGAGGAGACATGGGTGGTTGGCCAGCCTGCCTGCTGGTAGTACTCCTAGTCCAGGGGACAATTTGCATATTAGCCTTTTATTTTATAGGATATACACTGAGTGGCCAGATAATTATGCATTCAGAGATCATAATAATCTGGCCACTCAGTGTATGTCTTGTGTAAGTTTGAAAATATGACCGGAGTATCTTCAATGTATTTCTGTCCAATGGCACTTAACATTCTTCCACTTAATGTGAGCCTTAGTGACATGCTTCCAAAAACAGAATAGAGTGGAAATGATTGAGTGTGACTTCCAAGAGGAGGTCACAAAACACAATGAGTTATTGTCTTTCTCTCATAGTCATCACTCTGAAAGCTGCTGCTCTATTAAGTAAAATACTACAGCAAGCCTCAGGAAAAGTCCCTGAGGGCTCCTGATAACATTCTCTAAGGACGTGAGGACCTGGCGTCAGCTCTGTGAGTGGGCCATCTGGCAAGTGACTCTTCACTCACAAGTGAGCCTCTGGATCCACTGCAGCCTCAGCCAGCCAACACCTTAACTACCACCTCATGAGAAGCCCTTTGTCCGAAATACCTAAGTCCCTCCCAAACAAACACATTCAGAAACTGTGAAATAATAAAGATAATGCTGTTTTTGTCTACTAAGTTTTGGGGAAATTTGTTACCCCATATTAGATAACTAATACCAGTGTTAGTCATTATTATCTCAGTGTCTATACTGCATTTAAGACATTATTCTAAAAATAGTGTTAATGTCTATTTTCCTATTCAATAAATGTAACTGTTTCTGTTGTTTTGTAACAATGGAAAAGAGAACTAACATTTGTTAGGATTAAAACATTAACATAAATTACTGATTAAAATATACTATTTATCCAATGTGTTTTTATCAAATAAAATATTAAAAAATAAAAAATACACTTTCCAGTAATATTTTACAATATTTTAGAAAGTACTTAAATGCTCTCAATTATGAATTGATTCTGCTTACATTGCTTTTGATGTCATGAACTTTAAGTTACTTTTACTGTAACATAAAATGATTTTTGTTATATGACATAGTCATTTTAGAAATGGAGAATATAAAACAGTAAATTTAGCCAGTTTATACCTTTTCATCCACTCATTTAGAAAATCTTTACCAAACATTGGTCTATATAATGAAGATGTAATGGTGAGGGTGATGCATTTAGAGTGCTAACCATGAAAAAGCATAGATGAAGGATGCTGTCTTACTGAAGTGCTCAGGGTTAGGTCCTCACTGATAATTTCTGTGTAAGAAGCTACTAAAGTAAGTTTTTGACTCACAATTTTTCAGAATCATAACAAAATGGAGAGGAGAGTTGTACTTACATAAAAAGACTCTGTAGATTAACTAGGAAGGATTCCTTTGAGCACATACTCTTATTGATTAAACTATTTTAAATATATTATCTAATATATTATTAAAATTACTGACATACATGTATTATTAAATAAACATATATCAAATATATATATTGAAGAGGTAATTTGTAGGCCTGGATGAGAAGGGGTGAATTAGTTCAGAGAGCTCAAGTAAAGGGTCACCAAATAGACAAGTATATTAAGAAAGATATATATAAACCTATAATAGTTTTATGTAATACTGGTCTAAGACATTCAAGAATTGACTTATCAAGTCTACCCTTTTCTCTTGCATTTCTTGCCAGATTAAGAGCTTGATATTTCATAAGAAATGCAGAGAAAATAACCAATTTAGACAATCATATATTATCATTTCTAAAATAGAATCTTATATTATAATTAATTCACTTATTTTAAATTCTAGTTCTTATGGGATTGTTGTCTCCAAAAGATATAATAGTCATAAAAAATAATCCTCCCACAGGAGTTGGTTTATATTACTTTTCCAATATATGTATAATTATATAATCAAATGTTATATTTCAGATAATATACTTTCAAAGATAAATCAATAGGTTTAATATCAAAATAAATTATGACCAATGGGAATTTAGTCAAGTTTTTTTTTTTTAATGTGAGGATATACATGGATATCTATCTAGAGCCCTACCCTTACTATGAGAAAAGTAAAATGGGTTTAAGAAACACCTTCCCTTTTATATACAGAGGACAGGATCTTCTCTTTTGAAATATGTCTGATTAGAAGAAAAACTGTGTTGTATAGTAGCTCATGTTATATAAAAGGCAAGCAAAAACAGACCAACTCTTTCCTAAATATGCCATTTTCTGTAATATTTTTATTAATAGTTTGCTTTTCTTCTTTCTTATAATTAAAAACAAATCGGAACAGAAATAAAATTGCTAGTTTATATCATTAAGAATATTATTTAAAGTAATAAAACACACTGCAAATACAACATAAAATATGATTATTAGTAATTCTATTTGTAAAACCAAGAAAATGAGAGAGATAAGCAGGTTTAACAAAGGACACTTAGCCAGTGTCTCCCAGAGATGGAAACAGAGCGGCAGCACCAGGAGCTCCTTGGTGCTCAGCACAGTGGTGCTCTGGCACGTGGACAGCATGATTCACTTTGACAGGTTAAATTAACACAAACATAAAACAGAGGAAATCTATCCTTGCCTGTCTCACTGCCAGGAAATACAAGCCTGTAATTGCTGTGATCCAGCTCTTCAGCATAAAACCAGCCAAATGCTTATATCAAGAGATTGATTTTGTAGAGCAAGACTCTACTCTGATTTTAAGGTCATTGGAGATTAGCATCCTTTTCACAACAGAAGTTTCTCTTAAATTCTATCCAGGTTAAATGTAGGCACAAAAGTAAATGCCAAGGCTTGTCTACATAGATACTACGTAAGGAATTAAGCAGTAGACCAATGCTGCAAAAGGAAAATCAGCAGATTACGTTAAAAGCCTTTGTTTTATTTTCCACATACTTAAAAAACAAACAAACAGCTGGGTATATCTAACCATATATTTGTTCAGAAATACATTTGATGTGTGATGACCTAATCATTTTCCATTGATTATACCTGGTGCTCACTACAAAACATTTTGGTTTCCATATGAAAAATACAATGATCCTCTTCTTTATGTAAAACACACACACACACACACACACACACACACACACACACACACACAGATACTTTGCAAAAGACCTTGTTTTCCAGGCAAATTATGCACAGATGTTTTTTGTTTGTTTTGTGGTGTGTGTGTGTGTGTGTGTGTGTGTGTGTGTGTGTGTGTTTTAGTATTGTTTCTATTGGCTTGCTTAACTGACTTTCAATTTTCTTTAAACTACTAATTAAACTGATTATAATGATTGAAAACAATCTTGATTTGCTTGTTCTCAGCTTTGGTTTTCTGGGTTCTGCCCCTCCTCAGTTCTGCTCTTAGCCTCAGACACTGGCTTCCAGAAGCCTTTATTTTTCTCTGATGTCTTTATGCTGGGTGTACTGCGATGTCCTAAACACATTGTAGGCAGTATGTCTCTTAATCCTCTCATAACTTTTAGCTGAGTAAATTGCAGGTCACAGAGATTAAACACTTGCATAAAACAGAATACCTAGAAGACAGCAGAATGCAGTTTTGAATTTGGGATTAGAAAGACACTTGTGAGAAACATTGCTGTTGTGTGTATACTCGTGCTTTTGATTCAACTTGCTTCCAAACAGAACTGGGCCCCGTGCCTCTGGCTCCATGTTTTAGATCAGAGAGACATCAACTGGGGCAGCCACACCTAGCCTCTTTCTGAGAGACCTGTTTTACATAGTTGAAAATTGTAGAATTTAGAAAAGGAAACAAAAAAACAACTACGTATGAATCCTTGCTCCAAGTAGGAACAGAAGCATGTACACTTTTAGTTGTGCAGAATTACACTTAAAGAGTTCTTGATGAGAATGTAAATGTAAATTTCAGAATGTAAGTCTTGAGGCCTTATAAATATAACAACAATGGGTGGTGTATTTGAGAGAGAGAGAGAGAGAGAGAGAGAGAGAGAGAGAGAGAGAGAGAGAGAGAATATGAATTATATCTGGTGCTCACAGACAAATTCATACACTTTAATGTTTTAGTACATTAGAATGCTTAAAATAGAGGTCTAAAGAAATGAATGGTAATTCATTTATTAATGTTTTCCATTGATTTTATGGGCAGCTGATAGTTTTATTTCCTCTCATTATGAAGAAGATGGAGCCTATTTAAATGTTTTAATTGTTGGGGTTAGAAATAGATTTGCTTTTATCAGATCGATATTGCTTTGACCAAGTATCAATTAACCAACAAGGTTTCTGCTTTTGAATGCAAGAATAGTTTTAATTAAATTTATTTTTCTAGCTTACATAATGAGGAAGGTTTTGGAATTCATTATATTTTTGAAGTGCACAAGAATTGTAATTTAGGAACCAAAAATATGAATCTTTAGAATGTCTGAATTTCCCATTAAAGTCTCAAAATAGGAAAAAAAATTAAAAATTACATTTTCTGATTCCTATTCTACATATTTATAAGAATATTTCTATAATTTACATTTGTTTTATCTTAAAAAAAACCAATAATGAACACGTAGTTATTCGTTGTATTGCTACAACTAGTAGGAAATCTGGTTTATCTATAAGTAACCTTATCTCTAGGAATTCTATTCTCAATAGCTAATGTTACTCCAGGTCTGGATCATCCTGAGAACTATTTAATTTCTCATTGGTTGGCTTCTTGTTATCAGTGCCATATCTTCTCAATTTTTTCTCCATGGTGATACCAAGTGAGGTCCTAGGATTTAAGTCTTATCCATTACTCCTACTCCTTTTTGAAGTCTTCTATTATTCTCCAGTACTTACAGAATATGGCTCAGCTTTTTCTTAGTAATAAATACCAGACCATTCATAGTAGGTGTACCAGTTAGTAATGTGGATTCTGTAATCAAAGAAAACACAACAATTTCAAGAGAAACATCAAAAGTGCTTTATTCAAAGTAATGTCCATCACTAGCTACACATTTTCCCATCTTCCAGGTAATTTGTGGATACCGTCTCAGTAGACTTTTCTTGTTTTGAGGAAAACCATTCAGAGACCCAATAATCTACTTCTTCATACATTTTGAAGTGCTGCTAAGAAAATGCGTGTGCCATCGATCAGAACAAGTGGGAATCTGAAGTAGCAAGGTCTGGTGAATACAGCGGTGGGTTAATACTTCCCAGGCAAGATCTTTTAACATGCCTTTAATTGGTTTTGAAGTGTGTGATGGTGCATCATCATGAAGCAAAATTATTTTGCCGTGTCTTCTGGCCCACTCTGGTCATTTCATGATTAACGTGTGTTTCAAATTGATTATTTGTTGTCAGTAGCAATTAGTATTAATGGTTTCACCTGGTTTTAGAAGCTCATAATACAACATAACTCACTGATCCCACCAAAGGAAGAGCATTATCTTCTTTCCAAGGCAATTTGGCCTTGCAGTCAATGTTGATGGTTGACCTGGATCAATCCATGATTTTGTGCATTTAAGATTCTCAAAAAAAATCCACTTTTCATTTATAGTCACAATTCAATGCAAAAAAAGACTTTCTTTCATGCCATTGAAGCGATATTTTACTGGTGACTTTTCGCTTTTCCATTAGTCTTTTGTTCAGTTGATGTGGGAACCATTTTTCTTCCTTTAAAATATTTTCCATTGCTTGTAAATGATCAGAAATTGTTTGCTGAGCAACGTTTAATCTTTGCTGAGTTTGATATTTATCTCAATCCAATAATGCTTGTAATTGTTGGTCTTCAAACTTTTTTGGTTGACCTGACTTTTCTTTGTCTTTCACATAGAAATCAACCATTTTAAGCATTTATACCAGAGTTCACAAGTATCTTGAGATGAAGCATGTTCACCATAAGCTTCCTGAAGTATATGATAGCATTTTCTTCAAAATAATGAGTTAAAACTTCCCACAAATACTCTATTTTTGGCACAAAGTGTATAATTATCTGTGATGTTAACATCTTCAGAAAATTTGACATATGAAGTTTTGAAGCTTGTTGTCAATACAACACAATAGCCTACATATCAAATCACATATATATCAACATGTGGGTAACTCCATCTATTGAAAACAATACTAATTATTAACTGGTACACCTAGTAATCTGCCTTTTGTGCCTCATCCTAGACGTTCCACACTTAACTGTAATTCTGTGAAAATACCATGTGATATTCTTATTTTCATTGCTGTTTGAACTTACCCATTTTCCTTTATCTCTCTGCTGAAATGTCGATTTCCATCACATTTGTCAGGCAATGTACTATTTATTTCATCATGAAATAGCTCAAATATTGTCTCTCCTGAACTTATTTTCATACTTCCTCTACTTCCATCTCCTCTGCACAAATTTAGTCACTAATATATTCTCCTTGTATTGCATAGTTATATCATACTAGAGGCCAGGTGCATGAAATTCATGCACGGGGGGGGGGGTGGAGATCAGAGGGGTGGTGATATTCCTCAGCCCAGCCTGCACCTTCTCCAATCTGGGATCCCTCCAACTGCCCAAAATCCACCAGGATCAGGCCTAAATGGGCATTTGGACATCCCTCTCACAATCCAGGATTGCTGTCTCCCAACTGCTCACCTGCCTGCCATCCTCATTGCCCCTAACCGCTTCTGCCTGCCAGCCTGATCACTCCCTAACCACTCTCATGCCAGCCTGATCGATGCCTAACTGCTCCCCTGCCAGCCTGTTTGCCCCCAACTTCCCTCCTCTGCTGGCCTGGTCACCCCTAACTGTCCTCCCCTGCAGGGCCGATCACCTCCAACAGCCCTTCCTTGCAGGGCTGGTCCCTCTCAATTCTTCTCCCTTACTGGCCATCCTGTGGTGGCCATCTTGTATCCATGTGGGGGCAGCTATTGTGTGTTGGAGTGATAGTCTATCTGCATATTTCTCTTTTATTAGATAAGATAAAGACCTGGTGCATGGGTAGGGGCCAGCTGGTTTGACCTGAAGGGTGTCCTGGATCAGGGTGAGGGTTCACCTAGAGGCGTGGGGCAGCCTGAGCCAGGGGCCTGTGGCAGTTTGAAGGCTGGCCACGCTCCCTGGTCACCCAAGCGGAGGCCCTGATATCTGGAATTTGTTTACCTTCTACAATTGAAATTTTGTAGCCTGGAGTGGAGGCTTAGACCAGAAAGGGCTTTTCAGAAAGTTTGGCTCCCTCCTGCTCTCTGTGGCTGTAGCCATCTTGGTTGGGTTATTTTGTATACTTGCTCTGATTGGCTGGTGGGTGTGGCTTGTGGATATAGTGGAGCAATGGTTAATTTGCATATTAAACTTTTATTAGGTATTCTATTTTATCATGATATTTTCATGTATGTTTCCATCACTGAAATCTGAATTGAGTAACGTACAGTGTCTCAAGAGTAGCCTTGTGAGCTCTGTATTCATCTTTTGATCACTAATGTTCAAACTTAGTATAGAATAGTCATGCAGTAGCTGCTTCCTGAACAAATGCTACTTTACTATTATGGCAAAGCCTTCCTCATTCAATGGGCAAGAAACTATATTACAAAGGGAAAGAGTAGGAAACACCAATGCCCCAATTATAGATGATTTGTTCTGCAAAATGATTTGTTTGAATTCAAATGTGCGTGGGGTGGGAGGGAGTGGAACAAGACTGCACTGTTCCTCCTAAATTGCTAAAAATGCGAACACCACATAAAACAGCAGTTTGTTTCAATACTAGGGAGCAAGATACAAATATTTAAAGAAGATACAAATATTTCAACCTTCTTTCTGCAAACTGCAATGCCTCTAATCATGTTGCCTAGAGCTTTAATCATTCCAATATCCTGATGCTTTGTCTTCCTCAGTTTTATCGCCCTGAGGCCACATTATGCACTAAGCCAAGTAATTAGAGCGCCAACATTAGGGTCATGGTCCCAAATTAACTTTCACTATTATATCCTGTTGCCAGTGGCAAGAGCAATGATAACCATGACAAATTTATACTCCCACTTGCTAAACACCTATTAAAGAAAATGATTCAGTAAAAATCATATTTAGACTCAGTTCTACAGTCTAAATATGAACCATTTCTCATTTTAAAAATAGTTTAGTAAAATAAATATATTTCCCTTTAATATTATTCTCCAATTTAAAAATATTTTTTATCATTTCAGAGAGGAAGGGAAGATGTAAAGAGATATAAAAACATCAACAATGAGAGAGAATCATTGATCAGCTGCCTGCTGCATGGCCCCTACTGGGGATCACACCTCTAACCTAGGCATATGCCCTTGGCTGGAATGGAACCTTGGACCCTTCATCTGCAGGAAGATGCTCTATTCAATGAGCCAAGTAAGCTATGGCCACGTTTTTAAATAGTTTTGTCTTATTATCACTTTTGCAAGTATCCCTTAGATTAATATATTGGGGTTTTTTTTGAATTTTTATTGACTTTCTTGGGGTGCCATTAATAAAATTGCACAGTTTTCAGGTATACAATTCTATAATACATCGGCTGGATATTGCATTGTGTGTTTACTACCCTAAGTCAAGTCTCTTTTCATCAGCATCTATTCCCATCTTTACCCTCCTCTACCTTCCCCATCCTGCTTTCCCTCTGGTAATCACCATATGTTGTCTGAGTGTATGAGGTGATTGTTTTTCCCCCTTAATCCCTTTACCCATTTTACCCTGCCCCCACCTTCTCCCCTCTATTAGCTAGCAGTATGGCGAAATAAATGTATGATTTTAATTCACTGACAATATTTGGTTTTAAGTGTTTACCTTAATTCATTTAAGATCATTAAATACATTCATTTAGGGGATTTGCTTCCTTTGTCTATTTTGGTAGTTAACATTAATAATTTTTGAAATAAAAGTTTCCTAAGAAATTTTAGCACACTTAAGATTTTATAGAAACATAAACTTAACTGATGATAATTTTTTCAGCTACTATCACTTCCTACTCTGTCATGTTAATATTTAACACCCTCAAAATGAAGAGAAATTAATATCCATTTTCCAGGAAAAAATAGCAAATTCCATTTTATGTAGATTGTCCTTGGACAATTGTATTTATCCACACAAAAAATAAATTCTTGGTTCATAAAGCAGTTTGAAATTTGAAAAGAAACAATGAAGGTAAGAGTGGGTTTCTAATGCTTTAATTTTAGATATACATTTTCCTTACAAGCATTGAAACTATCGAGTACTTTATAAAGATGGCTTTCTATAAACTTTGTGGATTCATTAAATAAAATCCTTCCTCTTCAGGTTGTGTCTCTGTGAAGTAGGCTAAGTGTGTCCTCCTTTACCTCTGTTTTTGCTTTTTTGCTTTTAGAATCTACGCGGCTCCAGTGCTCAGTGAGCCCTCGTCACCCCAAAATAGGGTGGAGGGTGGTAGTAAAAGGTAAATGCGATCAAATACAGGATTACAGGAGAAGGTTTGACTTTGGATGGTGGGCATCCAATGCAATATACAGATGACATATCATAGAATTGTCCATTTGAAACTTATACAATTTTATGAGCCAACATCACCCCAAATAAATGTAATTAAAAATACAGCACCTCGCAGAATTATCCAATTGTGGCCAAACTTTTCAAACCTTGGGTTTCGCATAATACCTATATACTATATATTCAGACAATATAGGTTTTTTTTTTCTTAAAACTATATTTAAGTGATTTCAATAAAATGAGAAGAAATTTAAATATATAAAACAATATTTTAAAGGTTGAACAATGTCAAAATAAAATTTTCCTTTTAATTGTTAACCTATAAATTATAATTTAACCTGCTTCTGAAGACAGCAGGAATAATTAATGGCTTCTTATGTAAAATTTAGAATAAGCATTTTCCTTTATTACCCACAGTTAGAGAAATGGATATAAATTGAACAAGCTACACTATTTTAAAACTGGAGACTGTATTAGGGTGTATTTTTATTTATATCTATAACTGATTTTTCTTGTCTTATAATTCCTGCATTCTCAATGAGAAAGCTCAATAAAATTCTACCAACAAATACAATCTGAACTATAAACAGAATATTGAATAAGGTATAAATAAATATACATTGATTAGGTGACTTACTTTATTATTTTGGGTAACAACGAAAGTAGCATTTGGTTACATTTCATGAGTGAAATAAAATTATTTTCCTTTTCTCCTTTTTCCCCTAAAGCTATATCATTAAATTATCCTTGGCTTTATACAACTTTTATAGATGTTCAAAATATAATGTATATGTGTTATCAGAATTAATTTCCTGGAAAAATTAATTAGATACAACTAATTTTTCAGAACATATTCAGGTGCACCAGATTCATCACATTTGTATAAAATATGAGCTATATTAATATAACATTTCTAAACTTTGTTTTTCATTATAAATAAGATTAGAAAACTGCAAAGTTCAACTGGCATATACAATCATTGATCATTAGACATTATATAGCTGTTTGGGAACATACAACACTGCTCTCCACAAGAAAGGTAAGGAATTGTAAAATAAAGACAGTTTCAGCTAGTATGGTCACCAGTGTTGGCATTACATACAAAAAAAATAGATGAGAAAGAGAAAATATATAAAAACCACTTCATATATCCACTGGTCCCCCAAATCACTTAATTTGTAGAAATCTGAATTATTAACATCAGTTTCCAAAAGGCTTCTTATGATGATAGCACTTCTCACTAATTAAAATTAGTTGAGAATCAATGGGCTGGTGCAGTTTATGTAATCAAAACCACAACATCCATTAATACTCATTCTGAATTAGAGAGAAAAAATAGTTATAATACATAATCCATTTATCCTTCCTTTAACCTTAAGAGTGTTTATTAAGAACCTATAGTAAGGTTGCTGTGCTAGGTGTTACATGAACCAGAAAAGAAGTGTGGGTCACTACTGTGTGAAAAAATAATATAAACGAGCTTCTTCAAAATGGAGTTGGAGCCCTAGCTGGTTTTGCTCATTGGATAGAGTGCTGGCCCAAGGACTGAAGGATCGTAGGTTCAATTGTCAGTACTAAATAGGAACTCCTTCCTTTTATACAGGTAATTATTTTAATTCCCTTTCTTATAAATACCCCTTGCCTCTTCATCAAAAGATGATTTGTGTTTCTGCCTGAATCACAACTTTCTAGAATTGCAACTCTATTTTATTTCAAAACAATGCTTATGACTTTTTAATTTGGCCTTTTATTTTTAGGCTAATACTAGTTATGCTCAACTACGTCAAATCTGTATAAAGAAATGCATAAATAATTTTAAGCAATAGAATTCATTTTAATTAAAGATGGCTCCAAAACACACACACACACACACACACACACACACACACACACACACACACACACACACACCAAAGTTAAACATGGCTGCCTCTTCACACAATTTCAAATATTTGGTATAAACTTCATTTGGCATTCATTTATGGTGCTATTATTCATACGTATATACAAGATGTACTACAAAAGAGAAAAGAAGAAACAGAGAAGACAATTGTTGTTTGAGAATCTACAACGTTTTAGAGTCCTATCTCAGACAGATTGTACTGAGAGATTTATGCCACCAATAATGTGTCATGAAAAAATTATGTACTTCAGAGAGCCCAATCTAGACAGAGCTAGCAAAGAACCTGTCAAATTCAAATAGATCTGACAACTTACCCATGAAGGGTATCAGAATGTGTCACCCTAAAATGTGTCCCTTTGGCATTAGAATTCTATAGAACCTGGGCAGGGCTAAGTGGAACTGGGTAAGGGGAGGGGGACGGGGACATCTGTTAAGAAAGAAGGCAACTAACTTGCATCTGATCACAGCCATACTCTAGTTTACTTTGCTTTGCCTGATAAAGTGCCATAATTGGCGTCCTTCCATCCCCTCAATATGGTCTTTGGTCTGTAACAGAAGATGGTATATATGATAGTGAATTGGGACATTTGGGGAGTGTTAATCCGTTTTCCTGGGTAGCTCCCATGTACATGGAAGTTATACATGTTATTAAACTTCTGTTAGTGTTCTCCTATTAATCTTTTTTGTGATGCATAATGTTCTATAAGTTCCTTTATTTGCTTTATTAGTTTCACTTCTAAATATTGCAACATTTTTAATTGGCACTTTTTGGCTGATTGTATGTTTTAGTGGTTGAATATAATGGCACAGTATGTTTTAATATATCTTGAAGCTTAAATAATTGAACAACATATTTTTCTTTCTATAATCATAATCTCTTTAAGTTTTGCCTTTAGAGACAAATGTAGCTAGAGTAATTCCAAATGTCCACATACTATAATTCAATTAAGAGTAAAATAATTATTTCCTACTTTTGAGGAGTTTGAAATTTCTAGCCAGTGATTTTACACTTAGTAGTTTCCCAAGTGTCATCATAGGTCTCATTGATACTCAAAATATACCCTATGATAAGATTTATTCTTATTTTATTGACAGCTAAACTGGTTTAGATTGCTCAAAGTTATATAGTTAATTGTGAATATGTTAACAGAATACTCAGGATCACAAATAGTACCATACTGCTTCCTATATAATGATTCCTACCAAAAATTATAAATATGGAATAATACTATTAATGTTATGTTACTTTTAGCTATATTTATATTTTATTAATCATGTGGATTAAGTTTTGAGAAAAAAGCATAATTATATTTGGTAATATCTAAAAAGAGATAAAATAATTTACTTTTAACTATGTGATTATAAACTTTGAAAATCCAAGATGTGTTTTATATAAAAAATTATTATTGTAATTTTGATTTCATCTTTCTTATATGTTAGCAATAAGCATCTAGGAATAGACATATAAAATAATATATTCTGCATATATTCAAAGCTCTATACTTTAGCAAGAAAGGTATTGGACATATGTGAAGATTATTATATAAATTTATTTGAGAGTCAAAAAACATGACACGAGTAAGTGGAAATCTATTTTATATTTTCATGTTCTTGGTTAAAAATATCTGAAATTTAAAAAAACATTGATGTTTCCAAAATTAATATATACATGGGAGCCAATTACTATACACATTCACACACTCACACACACACAAACATGCATGTACAAGATAATTAAACGCTAACACAAGATAAATTAATAAAAATGTCAAGAATGTAAACTCTAAAAAAAGTATTTACAATAATGGGAATCTAGATGCTACAAAAAGAGTCATGTTTCATTTCATGTTATATTAAAGCATTTCATACTGAAATATGCCAACAACAAATTCAGTAAGATAACACTTCATCTAGAAAATACTTTCATTTCAGGTATCAGATAAAGGATTAATATTATACAAAAAGAATTTATAAGGTGATAAGAAAAATATGGGGAAAATGATCTAAGATTATAAATGGAGAGTTTTTATAGCAACAAATCCAAGGTGCCAAAAATTATGAAAAGATGCTTAAGTTCACTAGTAGCCAACCAAATGGAAATTATATTAATAATGAGATATTTTATGCACCAGTAGTCTGGAAGAAGCAAACAAATATTTAAATTGTTTTCACAAATGGTGAGAGAATGATACTATCATTCAATGTTACTAGAAATGTGAAATATTAGAGTAATTTCAAAAGCAATTTTAGAAACCTCCATTAAAATTTAGAATGTGCATAATATACACAACACAGAGACATATATAATCCTTTCAACCAAGATTCAACAATTTGGTCCTTGGAATGTATACCGCAGAATTAAAATGAAAATAGTTCAGAGAGAAAATATGTAGAAAAAAAGAATGCCCGTCAATAGAGCAACTTGTGACTTGCCTGTGTCATATACTAGTATGAAGTGAATTAGAGCTATTTCAGCTCACTATCAATGCCAGTATATATCATAGAGTAATCAAGAAAGCATATTCCAATATTAGTGTCTATATATAAATGCACAAACATTTATGTGTATAGGAGTTTAGGAGTACAAGCATAGAGCAAAAATACTAAATTGCTAACATAAAAGTGGCATGCACACAAAAAAAGCATGGCTATGTGGTTATACTTATTATATTCATAAAAATATATGTATATATGTTATAAAAATATTTATGGTTGAAAGTATTACATGTGTTCCCTTTTTTCTTCCATTGACCCCTTATACCTGTCCCTGCCTCTTGCCCCGGGTCTCCACCCCCTATTGTCTATGTCCATGGGTTATACTTATGTGCATACAAGTTCTCTGGTTGATCTCTTCCCACCTACCCACTCCCGCTTGTCTTCCCTCTTAGATTAGACAGTCTGTTCCATGCTTCTATGCTTCTGTATCTATTTTGTTTGTCAGTTTATTTTGTTAATTAGATTCCGCATAAGAGTGAGATAATGAGATACTTATCTATGACTGGTTTCTTTTGCTTAGCTTAATACTCTACTTTGTATTTGCCTAACAAATTCAATAACTAACTGTATATTTAATGCATATACACCTACAATATGTGCATGGACTATACATGATAATGGATTATACTAACTCATATTATTTATTAAAAACCGCTATTATATCTTAAGTTGAAAATAATACTATAGTTTTCCTTAAATTTTCCTTCCACTCCTTGGCCATCAATATTTAATTCCTGACAATATAAACATTATTTTCGGGGGGAAATAAAGAGTGTAATTCTGGATATGGTTCATTTTAAAATATGAAACCTACCTAAGAGCATATTTTAGAAACATTTTATACTTGACCATCTGTTCTACTTTCCATTTCATTACTTCATCTATTGTCTACATAAACAGTAAAATTTATATTCATTTCCTAATTATTTATTTTTTCTTTGTAATTTGAACTAGCAAAAAAAAAACAAACAAACAACAAAAAACAAAACCTCCTTACACGTTTTGATACCCTATTTAACACTGCGTTATCATTACAATAAGTAAGTTTATAATGTCTAGTTAAACTCTCCCAAGCTGAATTTTAGATATTGTTTTGTGGATGTCTGCAAATGAAGCTATTTTTCACTAATTCAAAAGTTTCTTATGTGTGTAATTCAATGAAATGTACATAAAACACTCATACATAAAAATAAATACATGACTTGCAATATGATGTCATAGGCAAAAAAAGTAATACTAGTTTCAATTATAAACAGTTAAGAATATACTATGCTGTCCAAACATAAAATTAATATAAGATTAGGATCGCACACCTATGATTTGGTTCCCCCATTTAGTGAGAATTTCAGTCTTAGATATTCAGATGAAGAAGGATATTATGGAAAACAAAAAGTATGAGGGCTTGAATGTTGGTAAGCTTCCGTTCCATCCCTCTGGGACCTTCGGTGGGTCAACTGTTCACATCTCTCAGGTATAAAGAATAACATATCTTTCCCATTTTGATTTAAAAAATAAGATGATGCCCCTGATACTTGCTTTGTGGATATTATGTCACTACATAGAAATAGGATTATGATGTTTGCATACTTTTTTTATAGGTTTTCAAAATAATTGAGTTCTTTATATTTCTATACTTCTCTAAAGCTCAACTTCTGGGGTTACTTACCTGTATGTAAATTATTCCTATAAAGACATACACTTTTAAGATGATAATTAGAGACAGTCTTCATAGTATTCCCCTTAGGTTCCAAAATGACCATATTTATCAATTACCTGAGATTTAAAATGTTAGGAAAGAATCTGTAAATTATAACCACTGTTCTATTAGAAATAAATGTAAAAATAATTAGAACTCTGGCTCAGTTTAAAAATAAGTGAAAAGCCACAATGTCTTAAATTGCCTGAATCAATGCCTGCAAAGTACTCTTTCTCATTCTGAAATTATAGCTCCTTTAACATATGTATTTAGAATTTGGTAGTTTGGCAAATTACTAAAAAGAACATTATTTTTAATACACTTTGTGAACCATCTTTATTGTCTACTTGTCTACAATTAGGTAGTAAAACTTTGAACAATGCTCCTCACCTATGATAGGGCACTTTTTCATGTGTGAAAGGAAATTCTGTGTTTTGTTTGTTTGTTTGTTGTTTTTTCTGTCTCCCTTTATACATGTGATAGGGTTTTTTGAGTAATTATTCTGAAAATAATTATTATTTCAAAATCTAACAGATAATAAAATAAATGTGTCCAGTTCTCCCAGATCTTGTTCCTACAGGATCTTGTTACTACAATTAGAGGATTGTCTCTAATCCTCTGCACCTTCTTTAACTTGTGTATCAGTCCCTGAGAATAAAGTGGACCAAGATGTGAACTTTCTCTGCCATTTAGTATTTGAGAGATTTGGGGAAATAAATTGATTTTTTAAAGTTTCAATTTCTTCACAAATGTAACCATAATAATAATATTCTACCTCATAGGATTGCTGTGGGCACTAAATTGCCTGGTACATAAATAAGTTCTCAGTACGTATTTATCCTTCATTTTTATCAGTATCCTCCTCATTATTATCATAAAGTCATTATCCTCTTCCTTTAAGACACTGAAATCATATACTTCCTGGAAGTCTTTAATTAAATATGGAATAAGTACTATTTTATTCTGTGCAAGCATTGGATTTTCCTTGTTTTATTTCCTAAAACATTTTGGAGGAAAGTTCATATGTGGTTGTAGGTTAAATGTTATAAAATCACAGAAACTCACAGAAGGTAACTCTAAAACAATACATATACTTTTAAAACTCAATTTGATTAATTTATGCACTATATGTATATTATTTATATGAAATATGTTGTAATTTTAATTGCTCTACTCTAAGTTTAACAGAAGCCATTGAAATAGATTACTTGCTGATAGAGTTGGTTAAGTATATTTTTGATCTATTATAAACTTCCTTTCCATTGGTTATTCACGCATTATGCTTTTTAAAATGTAATTTTATCCAGCATTTTACTGTAATAACATTTTGTGTTAATGTCTTCTGAACCTTATGAAATATTTTCAATTAAAATAACAAAGATTTTCAGTCCAATTTCAATTGCCATCTGTTGTCAAATGAAATATAACCGTATAGTATATAAAATTTTCTCTCCAAAGCAATGCTGAACTCAAGTATATAGTTCTTCACTCTTAATAGTTTCATAGATGACTTTTGGCAGTTCTATCAAACATAGCTGCGGGGATCTTTCAATTTCAAAAGAACACCCATTTCTCTAAGAAATTGTACATTGAGAACAAAGGCTTTATTTATAAAAATCTAAATGTTTGACATTTGTGTATACAGTATAAATAGTTTATATGCCCAGATGTAGAACAAATATCTAAGCCATAGAAAATTTGTTCTCTAACATACAATTAGTTAAAATTGCAGTAAACCTAGCTCTTAATTGCTTTTTTTCTTGTTCTTTATTTTCAGCAAAACTAAGGAAATACAGAGCATGTTTATTAATTGTATATGCTCTACTACAATATTGTAGAATACTGTCATTTGTGAATACAAGTATTTAAAACCTACTGACAATTATTTTTCATATCAATAATTCTGTATAGATTTTTGCACTAAACTTCTGAGTGTCAACTATGAGATTCCTTATCTTCAGAAACAACTGTTCGGATAACAGTGATTTATGTAATTACAACTGGAAAAATAAAGAAATCACACACAATGAAAGATATTACAAGAAATAAAAAACTGAAGTGGACATATTTTCATTTTCTAAAATTATACAATTCTTTGAACGTACATTTATTAAACAGACTTCAGTTTGGTAATGAGGTCTTCATTACCAGAGCCTTAAAAAAAGATGCACATTTTGCCACAACCGGTTTGGCTCAGTGGATAGAGCATCGGCCTGCGGATTGAAAGGTCCCAGGTTCAATTAAGGTCAAGGGCATGTACCTTGGTTGAAGACACATCCCCGGTGGGGGATGTGCAGGAGGCAGCTGGTCAATGTGTCTCGCTCATCAATGTTTCTAGCTGTCTATCCCTCTCCCTTCCTCTCTGTAAAAAATCAATAAAATATATTTTAAAAAAGGATGTACATTTTTGCTGAGGCCTGTTAATTTCCTGAATACACATTTTCAGTTGTTAATTTCATAAGAAAAAAAAAGCTATTTTAAATTAAAAATATTATTTCATGTATGAGTCTCTACTGCATTTATTAATTTATTTGTTCAGAAAATCAGTTCAAATATTACTAGGCGCTCTAAAATCTTTAAACAAAATTTATATTGAGTAAAATGTCCTTTACTTTGTGCAATGTAAACATTAAGTTTAATAACCCAATAACTTTTACTTGTACTTTACTTTATTTGTTAACTCAAAATGCTATCATATATGCTCAATTATTTTCATTACTTTTATTTTCTGGCTCTCTTTTTTTAATATGACTCCCAACAAATCATTATACTCACTTCTGGCAAGTATATTCACTGTACTCTTCACCTAGCAAATGTTCACTGTTCAATTCTACCCAACTGATAAATAAATGGCTCTCTCTATGAACTTTGCTAAAGATAATGTAGATTATGTGAATAATCTCTTAACTGTTATTGTTCTCATTCCCTTCTTTCTTTTTTTGTCTTGTGGAAGCAGTATCTTACTTTTTTATACCATAATTTAACACAGCAAAACCTCATTAAAAATATTGGCTAGATCAAAATAGTACATTATTTTAAGTACGTATAATTCCTGGACAAATTGAATGCTCTGTTTTTCTTTAACAGAAATATTATAGTTTCTGTGTCCTCCTTATGTAATTCTTTTCTAAGACCACATTTTAGTATCTGTTCATGTTGGATAGATAGCATGACAAAGCTTATTATGTCAATATTTGCAGAGCAAATTTATAGTCAATTAACCTAAAGCACAAACTATCCATATTCATAAAAGCTAAGAGACCAACCGACTGGTTGACAGGGAGCTGGCCCTGGTGGTCATTGTGCTCCCACAGCCAACCTCCCAAGCACCCCCATGGATAACCTCCTGTGGCCCTGATGACCGGCCAGGCCAAGGGGCCGTACCCATGCATGAATTCAGGCACCGGGCTTTAAATTATACCTCATACATATCAAAATAAGATACTCTGAAACAACTTTTTGTCCTTATAGGGGAAAAATTACTAAAATAGGAAAAGAAGATGTTTCTATACAAGATGTCAACTTAACAATTTAACTCAGTAATAAGAAATCTATAACAAATAGAGTTCATATTATTACTTTACTATTGCCTTTAGAAACATCAGAAAATCAAATCTAATGAACCAAATAAACTGATGATCAAAAATAGAGCCAGAGTCACAGAAGCATGAACAGAATGCCAAACCTCAGAGGGATGGCAGGGGAGAGTGGACAGAAAGAGATTTACCAATGAATTTGTATGCATATATACATAACCCATGGACACAGATGATGGGGTGGTGAGGGAGAAAAAGAGCACACTAGAAGACATTATAGGAAAGAAGGAGGACCTTTGTAATATTTTCAGCAATAAAGATTTTTTTAAAAATTCAGGCAACCCAACTCCATCAAAATTTCCCCTAGTATTATTAATACTGAATAAAAAAGTATTATTAATAAATCCTGAACTCTAGTTAATGTTAAGTGTGATGAAAAGTTTAGGAGTATACTCATGTTGGTGACGCATTTTGAAATGCACCAAAAAAAGTAAGATGAACTGATGGATAAATAGAAGGGTAGATAAATGGATAGCAAATATAGCAAGCTTTCATTGTAGAGTCTAGATGGTGGACATATAGAAGGTATGCTTCAGATTTTCTCTGTTTTTAAGTGTTCATTATAAAATATTGAAAATAAAGGAATCACCAAAGGAAAAGGAAAATCAAATTAGCAGAGTCTACCAAATGAATAGCTTCATTGCTTGTAAAGATAAATTTTACCATTGCAAAACTACTTTCTCACTATTTATTTTCCAAATTGGATAAAAACAAAAGGAAGAGCATATACTTATTATAATAAACTAAGGGCCCAGTGCACGAATCCATGCAACTTGAAAGGAACTGTGGGCTTTGAAGCTGTGGTAGGCACAGGGGCAGGTCTCGGCCCATCCTCCATGTCCCTGCGAAGCCCCTCCTGCTATGGCCTCTGGTCCCCTGTCTGCTGGCAGCCATGCTCCCACCACTGCTCCCACCTGCTGATGGCGCTGGCCCTACTCGCAAGAAACAATCAGGACAAGCGCCAGCAGTGGGTCCAAGTGGCAGCTGCTGCCCTGATGGTCCCACAGGAGCAGGGGGAGGTGGAGAAGCCCTCAGGGGTGATCAGGGCAAACAGCCACCACTTGCACCTACTGATGGCGCTGAGTAATCAGGACCAGTGCTGGTCAGAGACAACAGGTGTGAGCAGGGCCAGTGCTGGCAACAGGTGGAAGTTCGGGCCATGGGAGCAAAGAATTTTCAGTAACCACCAGAGGTTCGTCCTGATGACAGAGACTAGTGCCCCGCCTTGGTCTACTCATCTGCTCCACCATCTCAACATGGCCAATGCTCATCATGTCCCCACACTCCCCCTGGTGGTCAGTGTACATCATAGTGACTGGTTGTTCGGTTGTTCTGCTGTTCAATCTATTTGCACATTAGCTTTTTATTGTATAGGATAATTGTACATTGAGTTCCCATTATATACAGGGTGGGTCAAAAGTAGATTCACGGTTGTGTGTATGCAAACAGAATTCATTCTTATATTATTGTTTATTAATTATTTTATTACTTTCCATACAAACAACTGTAAACCTACTTTTACCCCACTCTGTATTTGGGTAGGACTTTATAAAGTTCACAGAATTCACCCCATCCACGAAAGTGATAGGTCACTGAGTATTCATGCTATTAATGTGTTTGGAGACACACACACACGCACACACACACACACTCACACACACACGGAAGGGGTATGTGTGATATGTGTCAGGATGTCAATATATATTTCCAAAGAATATGCTTATATTCTTTTCCTTCTTTAAAATATTGTATCCATTCCTCTTTTTCTCAATACTGCAGTAAAAATTGCTCCATAAAATAATCTTCAACTAAACCACCCCACTCAAATACTTTCCTCCTAAAATCTAACACAGCATCATTTGAATATTAATTATTTTCACCTTTCTTTGAAACTAAAAATATGCCACCATGATTTATTGTAATATTTTAAGAATTTAAGAAAAAAATAACAAAAATCATATATATTATTTTAAATTAATAATATAACAAGTTACTTTAAAAATAATAAATGTCTCTAAGCATATGTAAGTACATAGAATCTATGCATGTTATTTCATATATGAACTTTTGTATATGTTTTTGTTTATGAATTTTCACATAAAATAAAATGACATGGCTGGAACTGATTGACCTTGTTTCCCTCAAATACAGACCCTCTCCACACAGTTACATACAATGAAAAATTTTCTCATGTTGATATGACAGATTAAAAATCACAACTGTTCTCCTATATTGAATAATTTATAAATATTTATACAGATGAGAAGAATATTGAGTTAACAAAATAAGAATAAAAATAACCCATTTTCTTTCAAATTCCTAGATGACTTTCATTCATTTAAAATATGAAGAATTTAAAAAACAACAACACATAATTCAATAATAATCTAATATTTATTTCCCCTGGAGAAGAATATCTAATTTCTACATTATT
This sequence comes from Vespertilio murinus, assembly GCA_963924515.1. Taxonomy (NCBI): domain Eukaryota; kingdom Metazoa; phylum Chordata; class Mammalia; order Chiroptera; family Vespertilionidae; genus Vespertilio; species Vespertilio murinus. The sequence continues at coordinate 109,877,328 of OZ004709.1, forward strand.
GTGTTATCAGAAAATTATCATTTCTAATTTTGGTAAAATTTTAATTTTAGGAAGTGGCTTTCAACAGTTATTTTCCCCAATTAAAACTTTTACCCTGAGAAAATATAAAATACTAAAAAAATATGTCTTGTGAACAAATTTTAATATATTTTATGTTATCTTCAGATGATAGTGTTCTCATTAGAATCTTAGGCTTTTGAAATACATTTTAAAAATATTTTTCTAGAGAAGAAGCTCATACCACAGAGAGAACACATGACTTGTCCAATTACATTAACTAGTATCTGAGCTATGATTAGAACTCAAGATAACTGACTCGATTACATTACTAGCTACCCTAACACATTATCATCCATAAATGACTACTTTAATTAAAAGCCAAATGAGAATCTTTGAGAAACAACTTATGCAAACACACCAGTGTTTAATTTTTAAAAAGTGTCATGAAATTTAAAAAACAGCAAATATCCTACTCTCTTTATATTTTTAATATAGTTACATGTTATTGCTTTGGAATGAACATTGTCCTCAAACTTATATCAAGTGACTTTCCTTAGGCCTATTTTAAATTTATCAATGAATTAAGAATTTATTACTCCAAAGCATTTTCAAGATTTAATATCCTTTATGCATTTCCTAATATGGCATTTGGTATTGGATATTAATCAACATCCAATGGATTTATAATGTCAAGTAAATGAAGAAAGGATCTCAACAGAAATAACCTTGGTCTAAAATAATCTGTGCTAAGTGCAATAGGTTTAGCATGTAGGCAGTCCAGAAGAAATAACTCAGCTGCTTAGAGCTTTATCACCTAATCGCTTTATTTATGCCAATACATTTCAATTAGGTTATCACAAAGGTGCTTTTGATAACTTTACTGAGGATCAGATAACAATCCAAATAGGATTCATCCCCAAACATTTCAACAGAAGAGAGTAGAAATTAATGCATTGCCTTATTATACTACAGAAATAACTCTTTTAAGAATGCCTTATATGCTACAATCTGTTTAAATATAGTCACAATGAATGAAAAAAAGGCCTATTTTGCCCTTAGTATTTATAAAAATAAATGTGCACGAAATTCATGCCCAGGGGCAGGGGGGTGTTGTCCCTCAGCCCAGTCTGCACCCTCTCCTATCTGGGACCTCTCAAGGGGTCAGGACAAAACAGGCAGTCAAACATCCCTCTCATAATCCAGGACTGCTGGCTTCCAACTGCTCACCTGCCTGCATTTCTGATTGCCCCTTACTGCTTCTGCCTGACAGCCTGATCACCCACTCTCATGCCAGTCTGATTGATGTATAACTGCTCCCCTGCCAGCTCATTTGCCTCCAACTTCCCTCCTCTGGTCACCCCTATGTCCACTCCTCTGCAGGTTTGATCGCCTCCAACTGCCCTCCCTTGCAGCCCTGGTCCCTCTCAACTGCCTTCCCTTGCAGGCCTGATGCTTCCCAACTGCCCTCCCTTACTTGCCTGATCACCAACAACTGCCCTCCTGTGCAGGCCTGGTCCCTCCCAAATGCCCTCCCCTGTTGGCCATCTTGTGTCCACATAGGGGCAGGATCTTTGACCACATGGGGGCAGCCATATTGTGTGCTGGAATGATGGTCAATCTGCATATTACTCTTTTATCAGATAGGATAGAGGCCTGGCATATGGATGGGGGCCAGCTGTTTTGCCCTGAAGGGTGTCCCGAATCAGGGAGGGTGTTCTCCTGGGGCATGGGGCAGCCTGAGAGAGGGGCCTGTGGTGATTTGCAGGCCAACATTGCCCAGGGGTGACCCAAGCAGAGGCTCTGGTATCTGGAATTTATTTACCTTCTACAATTGAAACTTTGTAGCCTGGAGCAGAACCAATCCTCCTGCTTGTTCCCTGGTGGCAGCTGTTTCTGTTAGGATTTGTTTACCTTCTATAATTGAAACTTTGTAGCCTGGAGTGGAGGCTTAGGCCAGCAAGAGCAGGCAGAAAGCTTGGCTTCCTCCGTTACCTGGGAAACACTTCCTTCCTGCTCTCTATGGCTGTAGCCATCTTGGTTGGGTTTATTTGAATACTTGCTCTGATTGGCTGGTGGACTTGGCTTGTGGGTGTGGTGAGTGGAGTGGTTAATTTGCATATTACTCTTTTATTAGGTAGTATAATTGATACTGAACATGATTTATTTTATTTAAATATTATTATTTTTTCAATCCTCACTCTAGGATCTTTTTTTAAAATTGATTTTTAGAGAGAGTGGAAGAGAGGGGAAAACAGAAACATTGATGTGAGTGAAACACATTGATTGGTTGTTTCCTGCATGCACCCTGACCAGGGCCTGGGGCCAGAGAGGAGCCTGCGACTGAGGTACGTTCCCTTGACTGGACTTGAACCTAGTACCCTTTGGTCCTTAGGTTGATGCTCTATCCACCAAGACAAGCAGGCTAGGGTTTGAATATTTTTTCAATGTTATTTTATCTATACTAGATATAATTATATCAGTATAAAAATTTGAATAGAGAAGCATGTACCATAATATATGAGTGTGTATTCTCCTATCTGGATTTAAAGCCCAGGTTTCCATATTAGATATTAGTTAATTTTTTGCCACAATTTCCTCATCTATAAAAAGAGAATAATATAAATCCCTAGAGAATATTTTGAATAATTTTAAATATGTCACTTTGAAGGGACTTAGAATACTTCTGGCATGCCCTAACTTGTTTTGCTCAGTGGATAGAGCATTGACTTGTGGACTCAAGGTTCCCAGGTTCAATTCTGGTCAAGGGCACATGCCCAGGTTGTGGGCATGCAGGAGGCAGCCAATCAATGATTCTATCTCATCACTGATGTTTCTATCTCCTCCTCTCTCTTGCTCCCTTTCACTCTGAAATTAATAAAAGTATATATTTTTAAAAGAATGCTTCTGGCATATATTTTTATGCAGTTAATATTTGTATTAAATCTTTGAGCATTACTTTTGGTTATTAAATTTCATATTTTTTCAACAATAAATTTGTTAACTGCATCAGACAGTCCCCCACACCCTTTCCATGAACACCAACATGTCACACAGAGTACTAGATACCTATGACTCTCAGTAAGGTCTTCTCCTGCCTGCCTGATCGCCCCTAACCACTTGCATCCTGCCTGATTACCCCTAACTGCCTCTGCCTGCTACCTGATCATCCCTAACCTGCCAGATTGCCCCTAACCAACTCTGCCTCAGCACCCTCCACTGTGGCTTTGTCCAGAAGGATGTCTGGAAGGTTGTTTGGCTGACTGGTTTAATTAGCATATTATGCTTTTATTATTGTAGATAGAAGAGGACCAGGCACATAGAAAATTCTATATATTTAATACAGTATTCCAATTTTATTTTCTTCACTCTTTTTAGTAAAGATATAAACTTTTTTAAAGATTCATCCTCAATGAAGTTATTTAAAAGTTTTCAATCTAAAAATTAATTTGTAAATCAATAGCATATGTATTAATATGGTGCTGTTCATAATTTGGCTTTCATTCTAAGCTATTGCTTTACTTTTTTGCATCATATTTCTAAAGATATTAGTCTATGTTTAGTAATTATGTTAGCTTTTGTTAAATACTGCTTTTTGTTGCTGTAATATTTAACTCTATAGTCTGAATACTGTTTATTCTCAGAGAAGACCCAGTCAGTTTATAAAATACCATACTTTATAACATTTCCATGCTAAGCCTCATTTCATAAAGATATTTTAAAATACAGTAATTTCACACTCGAGTTTACTCTCTGGCAGCTGTTGGAATACACTACCATAATCATCCTGCATATAAAGCATTTTTAGGAACAATTGTAGCTTCAATTTTGATATCATGGCTGTTCCCCAGGAACTTGGGACTATTACTACTCACACTGCAATTCTCCTTAATGATTGCTCTTGCTCCCTGACAATATAAAAAATGTCCTTCCACCATTAATCTATAAACCTCTAGTATTGAGGCCAACTTGATTCCACAGTCAGTATGCCAATTCTCCAAGGACCTGTTGGCTAACAGCCACTGCCTTACTGCCATTGCCAGTTATTATATAATTAGATGAAATAATGTGAGAGTACAGTAATTCAGATCACTTTAACATGTATAGTGATGGTGAACAACTCTAGTTCTTATAGCATTACATGCATTTGTGAACAATACATAAAGAGTTCATTGGCCAAAGCCGGTTTGGCTCAGTGGATAGAGGGTCGGCTTGGGGACTGAAAGGTCCCAGGTTTGATTCCAGTCAAGGGCATGTACCTTGGTTGCGGGCACATCCCCAGTGGTGGGTGTGCAAGAAGCAGCTGATCAATGATTCTCTCTCGTAGATGTTTCTAGCTCTCTATCCCTCTCTCTTCCTCTCTGTAAAAAAAATCAATTATATATATATATATATATTTTAAAGTTGGATGACAATGACAACAACCTCTCCACTTAAATTTGCGATGTGAAGATATAATCTTAAGTCTCCTCTTTCCTAATAAGTGAAATCAAGCAGGTTAATATTTAACCCAACTGTTCAAAGTTCAGGCAAATAATTGGGTTTAAGTAATTAGGTTTTAGTGTAAGGTGGCATAAGCTCCCATAACTTTGTTTAATGTCAATTAAGATAATATCCTGGGAACACGCATTCCCATTCAAATCCCTTTCAACAGGTTTTAACAGAGGAGACTTTGCACTCTGGAGGACACTGAACAATGTCTGAAGACATTTATGGTTTTCACATTTTGGGAGGGTGGTACTGGAATCTACCAATAGACATCGGAAATGCTAATAAACATTTTGCAATGCACAAGACAGTCCCCCACACATCTTCCAACTATGAATTATCTGCCCCAAATGTTTAACAGTATTAAAGATAATAATCTTAGCTTTAGATGACAAAAACTTGAACTTCAACTAGTGCCCTTCAGTGGGATGCAGTCAGGACAGTGTAAAGCTATTCTCTGGTTTCTATTGTCTTTAATACATATAATAATTTTGCAATAAAAAGTGAAAACAACAGCCGAAACTGGTTTGGCTCAATGGTAGAGCGTCGGTCTGTGGACTTAAAGGTCCTGGGTTCGATTCTGGTCAAGGGCATGTACATTGGTTGCGGGCACATCCCTGGTAGGGGGTGTGCAAGAGGCAGCTGGTCGATGTTTCTCTCTCATCGACATTTCTAGCTCTCTATCTCTCTCCCTTCCTCTCTGTAAAAAATCAATAAAATATTAATAAAAAAGTGAAAACAACAGGATCATAAGTATCCTATATAATAAGAAACAATATAAAAATTAAAACTACTGGCAGAAAGACCAGGAACTATGCACTATGACATGCACTGACCACCAGGGGGCAGACACTCAATGCAAGAGGTGCCCCCTGGTGGTCCCTGTGCTCCCACGGGGGATCTCTGCTCAGCCACAAGCTGGGCTGACAACTGTGAGCCCAGCGGTGGTGACAGGAGCCTCTCCCACCTCCTCAGCAGCACTAAGGATGTCCAACCGATGGCTTAGGACTACTCCACATGGGAAGCCTTCCTAAGCCATCGGTTGGACATTCCCCTAGGGCTCCCAGGCTGCCAGAGGGATGTCTGACTGCCAGCTTAGGCTTGATGCCCCAGGGAGCAGGCCTACCGCCAGCAAGTGGACATTCCCCAAGGGGTCCCTGTGAGAGGGCCCAGGCCGGGCCGAAGGACCCCCCATGAGTGCCCAAATTTTCATGCATCAAGCCTCTAGTCAAGTATAAGTATACATCTCAGGAAATGAGTCTCCACCACTTTTCTATTGGAGTTAATTGCAGGTGGAAATATTCAAAGATACACCCACCGTAAAAATCTACCTAAACACTTTTAATTTAAGCATATTATGTGTAGCAACAAGAACTTGAGTATAATTCAGTCTGACAGTGATGTCAATAAAAATTGCATGTGCCTCTCTGTATTGAAATTATAACAAAATGATAGTTTTGATGATTAATTTTGTACATACATTTTTGTTGAAAGGAGATTTTAATAAAAGTGATCTAAGGGTCAGATTTCAGATCCACAATTAATCACTCAATCCAAATTGTATGGGTGTGATCTAAGTGCCCAACACTATCATTTCCTCCCTCTAAAAGTCTGTGTTAAATACAAGGGAATCCAGTTCACTTGAATGGACAGGGGAGGCACTTGAGAAGCCCTCTAAGTCCTGCTGGTTTGCCAGAGGCTGTAGTTTTTAAGATTTTGTGTGCTACAGAATCACCTGGGGGTCCTTTTCTTTTTGGTATTCCTAGGCCTGAGCAACAAATAGTGACTTAGTAGGTATGGAATAGGATCCAGAGAAGGCATTTTTAAACAAAGTGTTCTATTAATTCTGTGCCAATGATTTCAGACCATGGTTCTAGAAATATTGCCTTAAACGTGCAGTTTACTGGGTACACCTGTAAGCCCACAAGGAATATGATTTGGGAGAGAGAGCAGGAAGGGTTAAACAGAAAGGTAAAAAATCTTTAAAGACTGTAAATAGTTATTTTTAACTTACCATAATAATTCATTGATTCAACAAATATTTATTGTAAGCCAGTTATCTGCCAGGAATGGAGTAGGGATGTAGTGATGAATAAAACAGAAAAATAATCTGTCCTGATGAAGCTTACATTCCAGCGGGAGGAGACAGACACTGGATTACTAACATAAGGCAGAAGCAATGAATAACTGTCTTCAACTGCATTCTTTAGGATGATTTATAAGTAAGTTCAGTATGAAATAATAGTTAAAATTTTCTATCCTTTGAAAATGTCCTTTCTCCGTACCCCTCTCCATTTTTGAAGTTAATTGACACTAAATTAATAAGCCAATATTTTACTTCAAAGCAAAGTCATAGCTCTCTCTCTAAATGATGTGGTTGCCACCTGTAACACAGTAACTAGAATTAATAATCTTGACAAATACATCTACCTGTTTTGTTTTCCATTTGTTAAGAACTGTTGCATACATTTAATTTTGGCTGCCTTTATACCTCAGTGTTAAAATCGCATACATTGTCATAATTTTACTTTTTTGTGTAGCATAGCTTAATAAAATTTTCAAAGTCCTCTGGTTGAATAATAAAGACTAATTATGTTTGTGTTTTTAATGATTCCTCATCCAGGACACTAAGTTTGGAGGATTTAAAATGTATTGCAGTCAATAAAATAAAATAAATATAATGAAAAGTATTTGAAAAACTCTAGACTCTATTTACTGCAGACTGTCTGACAGCTTTTATTATGTAACTCTGAATTATTATACTTCAAGACATGATAAAATATGCATTGTTACCTAAAGTTATTCAATCATAGAATGTTTTCATAGAGTTTATGAAAGGAACATATTATCTAAAAAGAAGTAATAAAAACTTTAGAAAAAAATGTAAAGCCGTATTAGCCAAGCCAAATTAAAAAAAAATCATCTCTCTCTCTCTCTCTCTCTCTCTCTCTCTCTCTCTCTCTCTCTCTCTCTCTCCACACACACACACACACACACACACACACACACACACACTATGTATTCATTTAATTGAATATAAATGTTAATCAGAACAACTCCCTTTCAACCTTGCATTGAAATTTAGTGCTTGCATTTCAGCCTAAAGAAGTAGTTGTTTTCAGATTAGTCTCTAATCATTAAGTGACTCTTCTATTCCAAGAAGAGTAGAACATAGCTTTTCTATCAAAGCAATAGGGGAAAAATGGTATCAAAGGAAAGAATACAATAAAAGGAAGGAGTAGTCAGGAGAAAAACATCAAGGCTTTTGTCGGAAGATATGTTATTATTGGTTAGAATTTTGTAGAGTATATGGAAGAAGAACACATTCAAGGAAATAAATTGCTAAAGGAACATGTGCAAAGATACTCTTAAGTATTTCCATTATTAAACATGGAGAACAATCTTAACAGGAAAAAGGTTTCAAATAAAAGAAATAGTTCTACCACTTACATACGTGATTTTTAAAATATAATTCATAAAAAATAGAATTGTGTGTATTTGCATACTGATTTGTTGCAGGAAAGATTTATTTACTATTTTTTATTTATTTACTAATTTAAGGCCATTTTAATTTATAAATTTCACATTTATTACATGTATGCTGAACAGTTTGTTTTCAGCAGTGACAAATAATAGAATTATTATACAATATATACTGTGCATTTGATTTAAATAATAGAATTCTCGTACAATATATATGGTATGTTTGATTCTAAGGGATGGATTCTAGAATGAAATAATGCTGGACTGAAACAGAAACTATCCCCTTGGTCAAACTAGTAATGGATTTGGTTTTTTTTGTTTTGTTTTGTATCTATTTGCCTAGTGATACAAGAACTAAGAATTGATGTCATAACTGAATGAATATTATTCTTAATCGTATGTGTCTTGTACTTAAATATAATAAACTTCAGGTAGCTCTCAATTCATGGGTTTGGTTCTACCAGTTTACAAAGCATTTTGTCTTCATAAAGTTTAATTTATCCATTTAACAAACAATTTTTTTTGTGTGTTCCTATCATATGCCTCTCTAAGGATAAGCACATGTCTTGAATTTGGCAGTACTGGGTTCTTGCCATTAAGATACCCATGTCGCCCTTGCCGATTACTCAGTGGTTAGAGCATCAGTCCACAAACTGAATGATTGCAGGTCTGATTCCTGGTCAAGGGCACACACCTCAGTTGCAGGTTCCATGGCCCTTGTAGAGGTATGTTCAGGAGGCAACCATGGCGTGATGTGTATCTCTCATATTGTATTCCTCTCCCTCCCACCTCCCTCCCTCTCTTCCACTATCTCTAGAAATCAATGGAAAAATATCTTCAGGTGAAGATTTTTTTTAAAAAAACACCAATGTCCAGAGTTGACAAAGCAAGGTTAATTATATCTTTACTGATTGTAGGGAGGAGGAGAGTGGGTGGAGATAAATGGTGATGGAAAAAATAAAATATAATAAGTTTAAAAGAGAAAATAAATTACATCTTTTAATAACACTGTCCCAGGGAAATTGCTCTAGTTAAGAATATGACAGAGTGGGCATGCCTAAAACATCAGACCTCTGAAACTGGTTTGGCTCAGTGGATAGAGTGTCGACCAGTGGACTGAAATGCCCCAGGTTCTATTCAGGTCAAGGGCATGTACCTTGGTTGCAGGTACATCCCCAGTAGGGGGTGTGCAAGAAGCAGCTGATCAATGATTCTTTCTCATCGATGTTTCTAATTGTCTATCTCTCTCTCTTCGTCTCTGAAAACAAAACAAAACAAAAAATCAATAAAAAAAATCAGACAATTTCTTATGGTTCAATCACTTTAAACCTCATTGAAAGTTTATTATCACTGCATAAAATAATAACAAACAGAGTTATTTGTTATCTTATCCTCAGTTATTTAGAAATACTAATTGTCTATGTATAGGTGTGTCACACATTCATATACACATGTAAATAATTACTACAGAAGGATAATTAGAGAAAACAGTGGATAAAAAAAGGCCAGGCAGCCGAAACCAGTTTGGCTCAGTGGATAGAGCATCGGCCTACAGACTGAAAGGTCCCAGGTTAGATTCCGGTCAGGGGCACGTACCTTGGTTGTGGGCGCATTCCCAGCAGGGATATGCAAGAGGCAGCTGATCGATGATTCTCTCTCATGGATGTTTCTAACTCCCCATTCCTTTCTCTTCCTCTCTGTAAAAAATCAATACCGTATTTGTCAGCGTATAAGAGACTGGGCGTATAAGACGACCCCCTAACATTTCCACTCAAAATACAGAGTTTGTTATATACTCGCCATATAAGACTACCCCCCACTTGGAGGCATATTTTTCAGGGCCAAAAAATCGTCTTATACGCCGGCAAATACTTTTTTAAAAAACACCAGGCATTTATCACTAGAGGCCCGATGCATGAAATTCATGCAAGAGTAGGCCTTCCTTCCTGCAGCTACTGGCACCAGCTTCCCTTTGGCACCCAGGACCCAGGCTTTCCTCTGGCACCCAGGACTTGGGCTTCCCTCTGGCTGCCAGCAGGCATCCAGAACCAGAACTTCCCTTGCAGCCTCAGCTTCGTCCGGAAGGATGTCCACTCTAATTAGCATATTATGCTTTTATTAATATAGATACTAGAGGCCCAGAGCACAAATTCATGCATGGGGGTGGGGGGAGGTCCCTCAGCCAGGCCTGCACCCTCTCCAATCCAGGACCCCTCGGGGGATGTCCTCTCACATTCCAGGACTCCTGGCTCCTAACTGCTTGCCTGCCTGCCTGCTGATTGCCCCTAACCACCTCTGTCTGCTGGCCCGGTTCCCATAATTACTCCCCTGCCAGCCTGATAGCCCCCTAAATGCTTGCCTGCTGGCCTGATCACCCCTAACTTCCTCTCTCTGTCCCTCCCCTTTCCTCTGTCTCTAGATTCAATGAAAAACATCCTTGAGTGAGTGTTAAAAAATTGAAAATTACATTATATCTCAAATTTAATTGTGACCAAAAATTCATAATTATCACATTAATTTGTGTGTGCATCTAGAACAGGGTTATTTCAACATTATTATGACTAGGAATAAAATGCCTTACCCAATAAAAATATTAAAGTAGGAATATTCAGTCTTCAACATTTTTTTTTCTAAAATCTTTTATGTGACTCTTCATGGCTTCTAGTTCCATACTACTAGTTATCATTATTTGATAAATCTTTTCATGAGTCAATGAAGAAACAGAATGATTATTAGATGTGAACAGGTATTATACTATATATTGAAAGCCACAGTTGGTTTACAGATCACCCTCCCACATTAATTTTCCATCTCTCGACAATTTTGAAAGCAATTCATATGGAAAAATGGAGGTCACCTAATATATAAGAGACATTATGGCTACATCAAAAAATGTTTTATTAACTTGGACTAGGAACAAAACTGTCTTAAGCCATTGATCCATAATGAAATAATACGTTCACAAACATATTATCACTCAAAACTCAGTATATGAAACTACAAAATAATTGAAAGCTTTTTCAGTTGATAAACCTGACTAAATTTCAGTTTAATTTAATTTCTTAGAATATTATCAGAAACTAATCTTTACCCTGTTGCAGTTCCATTAGTTTAAAGTAAGTGTGTGTGTGTGTGTGTGTGTGTGTGTGTGTGTGTGTATCTAATAAACTAATGAACTTACAAGCAAAACAGATGGGCCAGTCGCTATGACATGTACTGACCACCTGGGGGCAGACACTCAATACACAGTATCCTGCTCCCAAAGCCAGCTAACCAACAATCCCCAAGGGGTCCCAGATTGCAGGAGGAGGGTGAAGGCTAAATCAAGGGACCCTACCAGTGCACAAATACATGTACCAGGCCTCTGGTTATTTTATAAATTGTGTAACAAAGAATGTATAGCCTTTGATATGATTATTCTAGTGCATTAGGAATATGACAATTTACAGTTTTATTAACGTTTTCCTTTTTAAATATATTTTTGTTGATTTCTGAGAAGAAGGAGGTGGGAAAGAGAGAGAGAGAGAGAGAGAGAGAGAGAGAGAGAGAGAGAGAGAGAGAGAGAAACATATCGATGAGAGAGAATCATTGATAGACTGCCTCCTGCATGCCCCACACTGGGGATCAAGCTCACAACCCAGGCATGTTCCCTGACCAGAAATTGAACCATGTCCTCCTGGTTCATATGTAAACACTCAATCATTGAGCCTCTCCAGCTGTGCCTGACTTTTTCTTTATCTTCATCTTGTGGATTATAACCTCTACTGAAATATACTGAAGGAGGTAAAATTAAGATCAACAGTTATTTTTTCTTATAAAGACTGTCCCCAGGATTTTTACTAAAATAATTTAGAAATTAAATGTTTATATATGTACATTTCTTTTTAAGTTTTGATAAAAATATAAGGCACATACTTGAAAATGCAATATTCATTAAGGAATGGACTGCATAAATCATATCTTCTAATAAATTAGAAACAGAAGCCTCAATTTTGAACAGAATTAATGTTGCAAAATGTTAAAACACTATGAACTACTCCTCAGTTACAAAGCAATTCCACTTGTATCAATAAGAAGTTAAAAATGTACATGAAGAAAAATAAAAAAAACAGAGTAGATACATATTGTATTCAATATTGTCAGATGGTATTATGGCCTAATAAAAGGAGTATATTGAAAAAAATTAAAATTACAATTAATTACATGGAACCACTTTACAAATGAAATATACAGGTAAATAAAACCACTTTTCTATATGAGGATTAGACAGTTGAAAAATACTATGATAAAAAAAAGACACTATAAGGAAATTATAAGTTATAGGAAAAGAACTCAATAAACATAAAAATTATGCAGAAAATAAAAGTATGTTTTAGAAACAAAATAATATTAGAACAAAAAGAGCTAATATGTTTTGGAGAAATAATAAATATACAACTGATGGCAATTACCTACAAACATAATGGTACTCTCTGGAGAATTCTAAATGGATTGGGCAGGATGAGTGTGACCAGTGCGACTTGAATTAGGGAGAAAATTTTGATGATTAATCTAATTACAGTTGGAAAATAGATTAAAATGTTATGAAAATACTTCAAAATTGTGAGCAGTTTCTTTAATTTTAAAATTTTTCAATTGCAATTTTTGCCCAATACCATTTCTGTATCATTTCCAGGCATATAGCACAGTAGCCAGACAATCAGATACTTCACAAAGTGTTCCATCTGATATTTCCAGCACACAAATGGCCCGTAAGTGGTTATTAAACTAGCATTGACCATATTTCCATGAAGAGTTTGTAATTCCAATGTGCAATTCTCAATCCATTCACCTTTTTCACCAGTCCAGCAACTTTCATCTCTGTCTGTTCTCTATATCTATGAATCTGTTTCTGTTTTCTTTCCACACTTATATTGTTCTTTACTTTCTACATATAAGTAAAGTCATGTAGAGCCATTTCTTAGGTTACATGGTGGGCTGTTTTAAGATAGTTGCAATAATTTTTTTCATTCTTTTATGCAAAATTTGTTTTGCCTTCTGTCTGTTAAAATCATGAAACTAATAAAGGGAATACTATAAATTATCAACACACTTATTAAATATTAAACCAAATTACCAAGCAAACGCATGTCAAAACAGTAATGAAATATTTTAAAACAATTACATTAGTAGAGTCTAAATATAATAAAACTTCTGTGTGTTAACAAGATTTTGGAATAGATATTCCAACACAATGTTGATAAGAGTATATGTTTTAAAACTATTTCTGAAAAACAGAGATTCTATATGCTTAGAATTTTTAAATGCACCTAACTTTTTATTTCTTTTTTTAATAATATGTTTTTATTGATTTCAAAGAGGAAGATAGAGGAAGAGAAAAATAGAAACATCAATAATGATATACAATCATTGATCAGCTGTCTCCTCCCAGGCATGTGCCCCGACCAGGAGTCAAAACATGACCTACTGGTTCATAGGTTGATGCTCAACCACTGTTTCACTCTGGCCAGGAAACTTTTTATTTCCAGTGATGGGTTTTAAGGGAAAAAATAGAGGTGTTAATAAAAAGATATATGTATAAGTTTGTCCATAGCAGCATTATGCTTATGATAGATAATTTGGAAATAATTAGAATACCATTAAGGATCATTATAATGGAAAGCTATTAAGCCACTAAGTGCCATAATAGCATAGCATATTAATGATCTGGGTCAATATTCACAATAATTGCCAAATAAAAATGTTCACAATAATGACCGATTAAAAAGAGTATATTTAGCATGTATTGTTAATGTGTTTTGTATTGATAGGAAAAGAATAGAAGGGCATAAACCACATTACAGCAACAGTGCAATTACACAGTTTTAATTTTAGCAGTAATAACATTATTATTAATAACTGACATTTCTAAAGGACATGCAAATGCAAGGTAATAAACTAACCATTTTATATGGATCATATCATTTGATATAACTCACATATATTCTATGAGAAAGATACTATCTTAACTCTATTTTACCAAACGGAGACTAAGGCTTAGAGAAAATAAATGATTTGCCTAAAATTGTAGATTTAGTAAGTTTTTGAAACAAATTCTGGCCTGAAATAATTCAGATTTCTTTCCTGCTATTTGTGTGTGTGTGTGTGTGTGTGTGTGTGTGTGTGTGTGTGTGTTTCTTTTTTTTTTTGGGAGGGGGTATAGTGGTTCCAAAAATTGAAAATATTATTAAATATAAAGCTAAAATGTTATTTAAAATAGCACAAAGGAAGGGACCTTTCAGTTTCAATATTTTCAATATTTTGGCTTTATTAATTGCCTGATAAAATTTTGTACACATTGATACATATCCTCTTCAGATAGAAAACCATAAAACATACCTTTTGACATTTGAAAATTATATGGTTTTATTATCTCAAACAAGATAGCCTAAACAGAAAACTAAGAAGATTTACTAATTGAGTAGTTTGGCATCTAATACCAAACATCTAAAAAGCATCCAAAAGAAGGGAAAAAAATAGAAAAGGAAAATAAGGGGAAAAAAGAAGGGAACACCCAAGGGTGATAAAAAAAAAGAAAAGAAATAGAAAATGAAGGACAATAGAATGAAAAGAAACAATGTTCTCCAGTAATAAAATTAATAAACTAAGTTGACTCATTCATTATTGGTTATTTTCATAATTATTGTCAATAGTATACTAGGAAATATCACTGAACAAATCTGGTTATTCCAGTATAGAGAATTTTGGCGAGGGTGAACATCATTTACTGTCTAGATTCTTCTTTTTAATTTTCCAGATTAAAACCATATTGAACACTCCATAACGGTGGACATTTGCTGCTCATTTAACCCTGCACTGGAATTGTTTCAAATTGAATTCTTTTTCTAAGAGTGTCAAGTCCCCTTTTTTCTCATCCCAGACCAGACTCCAGTCACTTTCTGGCACTAGGATTAATAAAACTGAATCATTTCCATTGTCTATTAAAGCATCAGAATCCAAACAATATCCAAGAAAATTTTACTGGCATTCCACACATTGGCCTTCTTTAGGAAACCATCCTGTATATGATATATTCAAAATTCAATACAGATAAAACCCATTATGAATATAATTCAAAGATAAACAAGTCCAACCAACTTTTCAAATATTTTTAAAATGTGCTTAGATCTAACCAGATACATAAACTAATGGACTCATCTCTACTATTGTATTGATGACTTTTATAAAAAATAGAATAGCTCTTTTTAACTATTAGTTATGCCTATTGTAATTATATCTTCAAGAACACTTTTCTCTATTATTACAGAGCCATCTGTGATATATTTAAGAATAGTTAAATAGATATAATTTATATGGGAACTTTGTTTTTTTATGGTTTCAATCTTTGGGGTATAAAATTATGTAACTTATAATATTTTTTCTTTCTTTTCAGCAATTAGATAACTGATGAATTTGTGGCTCACAAGTAGGTCACAAATGTGCACATGTGAGAATAAAACGTATCTTTACCCTTATGGTTTATTGCTTTCATCTGAAAATTTTATTTTATTCTTTCTCTTTTTATTTTTAAATGTTTTTATTTATTTTTAGAGAGAGAGAAAGGGAGAGAAAGATCTATGAGAGAGAAATACCATTGTTGGGCTGTCTCTTGTATGTCTCCTACTGGCATGGAGTCCACGAGCCATGCATGGGCCTGAACAGGATTTGAACTATGACCTCCTGATTCATATGTCAATGCTCTACCATTGAGCCACGCTAGTGGGGCTCTTTTGCTTATAATTCATTGTTATTTTATCTCTCTTTTAATATATACTGACATTTCATTTGTTATGAAGAGATTCCGCTTTCTAATTTTTGGATTTGTTGGGGGGAAACATTCAAGATGATTTAATAAATAAATGAATGAATGAATAACTTTTCTAAAGCATTAAAAATGAGTATTAATGTCTGTTTATAAATATACTAGAGGTCTGGTGCAGAAATTCATGCATTGGGGAGCAGGGTTCCTCAGCCTAGCCTGTGCCCTCTCGCAATCTGGGACCCCTCGGGAGAAGTCCAACTGCCAGTTTAGGCCCAATTGTGGCAGTTGGACATCCATCTCGCAATCAGACACTGCTCTTCTGCCTACTCTCCCCTAACCGCTTGCCTTCCTGCTCATCCCTAACTGCTCACCTGCCTGCCTGCTCAGTGTGCGTCACAGCAACTGGTTGTTCTGGTCATTCCACCACAAAGGTCACTTAGGCATATATATATATATATATATATATATATATATATATATATATATATGTGTGTGTGTGTGTGTGTGTGTGTGTGTGTGTGTGTGTGTATCTGGGATCATTTTACATGTAATTCCTTAAAATGAACTCTTCTCCTCCCCCACCCCGTCCCCCGCCATGGCAAACTGAGTAGTTTCCCAGACAGTTGATGACAATGCTGGTTCTTAGGGACATAATGGATCTGTGTCAGGTCAGTACAATTAACATGTGATTATCTGTTAGTAACAGGAATTTACATGTAACGGAGATAAAATATAATTATGACCTAGATCAGTGATCACCAACCTTTTGGACCAGTTGGCTACCACTGCTCCAAAAAATTTCTTAAACCAACAGTTGCCAACCTTTCAGACCTCACAGACCACCAGAGGTCTGCAGACCACCGGTTGGCAACCAATGACCTAGATCATGCACTCTAGGATAATTCAAGAGTAATGGAAGAGACATAATAGACAAAACAAGTCATTCCAATTATGCAACAGGCACACTGATAAATATATACACAAGAAGTTATGGGAGAACTTGCATAATTAAACTTAAAAGTAAAAATAAAACTCTAATGTCTATAAAATTATTTAGTGAGCATCTTTTATATGAGGATATAATGCAAAATTCTAGGAATAAATCACAGAGGAACACAGATTTTCTAGTTGAGCCCTCCCTTCTGTTTTTTACATGTTTTAGGTTTTTTTCCTCCCATTTCTTAGGTAATTCCTTGCCTTTTTTTCATCCCTTATCTATCTATCTATCTATCTATCTATCTATCTATCTATCTATCTATATATATATACCTACCTATATTTTTGTATCTATCTATACAAATATTTGTCTCATATGATTAAAATGTAAATATGTATTCCATCTCAATACCATTTTATCACTTCATTATGACTTCTCTATTTTTTGTTGTTGTTTCTTAGCTCTATAAGAATCAAAGGGCCAAGAAATGCCACCTCTCATAAACAAAGTATATTAGTATTTAAGGAGATTTAAAACATCATTTTAAAATTCATACCAACATGCTATTCATACCTGTGTGCCAATCAGCGTGTACCCAAAATTCAGATTTCCAGAGAGAATAATCTTTTGGAAAAGTGTTCATTTCTTCCCTTTGTTTCATTTTTGTGTGTATTTCAAAAAGAATGGTAAGGGAGTTTTTGTTTTGAGATTTTAATTGATTATAAGAGAATCATCAAAATGCAATTTAAGAGAAAATGTAAATACTTCTTCCCTTGCTGGATTTAAAAAGTCTTATCTAGAATAATTCAATTCAGCTGTGAGAATGCACTATAAATAACTCTCTGTGTTATCTGAAATTAATGTAGTTATGTGGACATGTTAGGGGGAAAAGCTTTGAATGCCTACTTTAAGAAAAAAGTTACTTAAAAATGACTTTCTACAGAAAGTCTTTTCTCACCACTCCTTCCCTGGTTGGACAAAGCTTCCTGCATTTTTGCTCCCATAAAGACCTGTAAATTCTAACAGGGTTTTTCTACCTAAAAATGGACAATATGCTTTGTGGTAATTTGACATTGTTACTAAAATTCAGCAAATTCATCCCCAAAATTGAAAGGTCATATTTCATGATTAATAGCTTATAAGATTTTGGTTTGTTTTGTTTTGTTTTCCAAAAAGGCTGTCATCACTTTTGTTATCACATTCTGCAATCTTTAAGGCCAGCATAATGGTGGTCTTGCAAAAAAAAAAAAGTATCATCATTTAAATTCTATAAAGTGAAAATGTTATTCTATAAGGACCATGTCCATTGGGGGAAAATGTTTTCTCGGCTTTTTTTAAGTATTAAAATTTAATAATAGAAGATCTATCAGATGCAAATTTAATTACTTTGTAAAATAATCACAAAATACTTTGCAATTTGCCTATTATTCTGAAATATCCATAGTTCTGTAGCAAGGGGACATACTCTCTTTTCCACTAATCTGTAAGATATACATATTTTTTTAAAGAAAAGCAAACTTACTTCTGTTGACAGAAGTGGTGAAGTGACCACTGAGACCAGAAAGTTCATTTGCTCTACTTATGCTGACACGGTAGCATGAAAATGCTGCTGTCCTCAAAGTCTTGATAAATGTTTCCTATTTTAGAAACATGAATTCCTCCACGGTGCCCCTGGAGGAAAGCTCTTCAAGCTTTCATGATTTTCTCTAAATGTTTAAAATCATGCTCTCCTTCTGTGTTCTGAGTAACAATCACTGGCTTCTTTCCTGGAAATAAAATGCGCTTTAACCTCTTTCTCCCACTTATTGGCTTTATGTTGTGTCCTGCTTTTTTCTAAAATCATAATTTAGTTTTGTCATTTAGGGATAAAAATGATAATTAAAGTAAAGTGTCCATATACTTAAACATTCTCACTGAGGTTAAAAAAAAAACCCTAAAATTTAAATAATACAGAAAATACCTACATAGTAATTAATAACAACTGTTCTTATCACTGGATATTAGTATGACCTACAAAAGGTCTTATTTCCTTAATTTAGGATATATTCAAGAAAGAGGTGTTTCTTATATTTCATACATATTATTAATATGACATATGTTTTATCTAAAGTCCAAAATCGAGTAAACATTATGAATATTAAATTATAAAATAACTTTGCTAATTAATATACTCAATATAATACATTAATATGTGCACACTGCTAACTTGGATATTTAAAGGCATGACGAACTGTTTGTAATGTAAATGAAAAAAACTACAAAAAAACACATAGAGCATGATCCTAATTATGTTAACAATACATATAATTCATAGAAATGTGCGTTGAAAAATATTAGGAAATGATTTATAAATGATATAATTTTATACTTAAAATATGTATATTATATATAAACAATAAGTAAATATAAAGGCAAAAATAAATAATCACAAAAAATAAAGTCAATGTATTTGACTAAATACAATTTTTAAATTATATATAGCACGAAATGACATAATTTAAAAGGGAGAAACACTATACTACAAATATGACAAAGGATTCATACATGTAATTAACACAATGTTGTAGTTATACGTAGGCATGTCATATTTTTTTAATGTGGTTTTATTGATTTTTTAGAGAAAGAGGCGGGGAGAGGGATAGAGAGATAGAAACATTGATCAGCTGCCTATTGCATGCCCCCTTACTTAAAATCAAGTCTGAAACATGGGCATGTGCCCTGACTGGGAATTGAACCAGTGACCTCGTGATTCATGGATCCATGCTCAATCAATGTGCTGCATTGGCTGGGCAACATATCATAATTTTTAGTAGCTTTTGTGAATTAAGAAAACTAACATTTCTTTAATAAATATCCACTATTACATGATAACAATTGTTATATTTATACTGGAAAATTCCTATAGAATTTATAACTACCAGTAAGCATTAAAGTAAGAAGAAATCCCACTGAATGGGAGAACATATTTGAAAATGATATCAATGATAAGGGTTTAATTTCCAACACATACAGAGAATTCATACAATTTAACAAAAAGAAGATAAACAACCCAATCAAAAAATGGGCAGCTGATATAAATAGACACTTTTCGAAAGAAGACAGAAGGCAGAACAAGAGACATATGAAAACCTGCTCAAAGTCACTAATCATCAGAAAGATACAAATCAAAACAATAATGCGGTATCATCTCACACCTGTCAGAATGGCTATCATCAACAAATCAACAAATGACAAGTGTTGGGGAGGATGCAGAGAAAAAGGAAATCTTTTGTATTGCTGATGGGAATGCAGACTAGTGCAGCCACTGTAGAGAACAGTATGGAGTTTCCTCAAAAAACTAAAAATGGAACTCCCATTTGACCCAGTGATTCCACTTCTAGGCATATATCTCATGAAACTAGAAACACCAATCAGGAAGGATATATGCATCCCTATGTTCATAGCAATACAATTCACCATAGCTAAGACTTGGGAACAACGTAAGTGACCATCAGAAGATGAGTGGATTAAAAAACTGTGGTACATCTACACAATGGAATACTATGCTGCGGTAAAAAAGGACTTCCGACCATTTTCAACATCATGGATGAAGTTAAATAGCATTATGCTAAGTGAAATAAGCCAGACAGAGAAAGATAAATATCATATGATCTCACTCATTTGTGGAATATAATGAACGGCATAGACTGATGAACAAGAACAGATCCAAGACTGAGAAACTTGATCAGAATGTCATACCTTAGGGAAGGTAGGGGAGGGTGGGGGTGACGTGGAGAAACCATCCAAGGGTCTTGTGTGCATGCATATGAGCCTAATCAATGGACACAGGCAACAAGGAGGTGGGGTATAAGTGGTGAGAGGGGGATTTTAGGGGAATAAGGACACATATGTAAAAATAAAGATTAAAAAATTATTTTAAAAAATAAAATATTAAATTTAATCCATACTAGTGGTCACCACAACTTTAAGAGAAATTGTTTCATGTGAAAAATATTTTTATATGAAACTCTGTAACCTGAAAATTATTTTGGAAGGAAACAAAGAGAAGTTTCCTTCAAAAGTCGTAAGGACACCAAAACCGGTTTGGCTCAGTGGATAGAGCATCGGCCTGTGGACTGAAAGGTCCCAGGTTGATTCCAGTCAAGGGCATGTACATTGGTTGCGGGCACAACTCCAGGAGGGAGTGTGCAAGAGGCAGCTGATCGATGTTTCTCTCTCATCAATGTTTCTAGCTCTCTCTATCCCTCTCCCTTCCTCTCTGTAAAAAAAATAATATATTTTTTTAAAAAGTCGTAATGATTGTAATTGAAACTCAATTATTTGGCCTCTTGAAATAACTTTATTTGAAAGATAAAAAAGGAATGCTCTAAAAGGTAACTAATTTACCTTTTGCCAAACAGCATATAAAGGTGCATTGGAACAGAGCTCTGTTTTGCACCAATGTAATTGAATTCCACAAAAATTTATTAAACAGCATTAGCATTTATAAAATTATTAGTGGCCCAGTGCCTGTTATCATGTGCTGTAGGCCGCCGCTGGTGCCCGTGGAGCCAAGAAGGAGCCACGCAAGCTTGTGGAGGCAGGAGGGAGCTGCCAAGGGTCACCCGCGAGAGAGGGGGGAGGGACCTAGAGGTGCTCCATGCACATGCAGCCTCAGTCCTTATTGTGATACTGTAACAGACAATTTGCATATTACCTTTGTATATATATATAGATATGAGACACAGAAAAGTGAATAGATGTGGACCCAACATATATGGGTTATCTTTGCATATTTGGAAGTTAGTATTTAGAGGAAGAGAAACACATTCATTTTGGTTGCAAGGTAGATTTTCCATAACAAAAATATCACATATGTGCTAAAATATTTCTGTTTAAAAATAAGGTATTATGTTGGAGATGGCCTTTTATCTAGGTACATTTGGCAGGCTAACTTTTTGTGGAGAGATATAAGGGAGGAAGGTGAAAATGAGATAGACTACAGGGCTAAAACATATGAAGTGCAGGATGACTGGACAGCTGTTTGGTGAGAATGTGAACAGTCAAATATTACTAAGTCAACTCTTTGTACAGAGAAGTAGATGTGACCTCTATATTTTGAACTATGTTGTGTTAATATTTTGTGCCACACCTATAGCATGTGTGTATTTACACCAGTATGGGAAAAGACATTCTGGGGGCTCCTTTAGTTTCATTTCATACTTTTAAAATTCATATAAGACTGACATTCTTTGATAGATTAGCTAGAATTTATTTCTAGTTATTTTGTGAGAGCCTAAAGCACTTTTAATAGATTATGGCCATATACATATAAAAGTACTTAAAAAATAATACCCATGGTTTTTCAAATAAAATATCATCTGTTGAATAATTTATAATACATTCTGAAATATTATGATTTCCATAATGACTTAAAATTATCTTTATGTACATTAGTAAAATGATTATTAATTTTAGGACTAAATGATCTTTAGTATGTTTCCTTAATTATAACTCTCATATGAATTTATTATATTCATGCTTAATTATAGAGATATCAACCTCTCACTCCAACCCATGATGTATATTTTAGTAACATGTTATGAAATAAATGTTTTTATTAAGGCAATAAGCCAAAATATCTATGGCAGTTGTACTTACTTTTTTATCAACATTTTCTAGCACATATAAAAAAGGAAAAAATAAAGCGTATTTAAAAATCACTAATTAATGAAAAAGAATCTGTAATTTTTCATCAAAGCTCTTCGTGAGCATCAAATAATTGTTGCCACACAGATTTGGTAGTGAGAGTTTAAGGAAAGCCTAAAATATTTTAAGTCTTGGTAGGTCAAAAGAAATTTCAATTGGAATGTTCGGGGCCTTTCCAACAGAATTAAGATTCTTAATGATAATAGGTAGAGATTATCCAAGGAAATCTAAATAGTCTACCTCTTGAATGCTTCTGCAGTGAAATTCTGAACTTCTCAGAATCATAACAGAACTCACGCCTAAGATCATTTCAAGGTCTACTTCCTGCTAACTTCTTTCTTAAAAATATATTTTATTGATTTTTTTTTTTTTTTTTTTACAGAGAGGAAGGGGGGAAGAGAGTTAGAAACATCACTGAAAGGGAAACATGCATCAGCTGCCTCCTGCACACCCCCTATTGGGGATGTGCTCACAACCAATGTACATGCCCTTGACCAGAATGGAACCTGGAACCTTTCAGTCTGCAGTCCACTGAGCCAATCAGGTTTCAACTCCTTCTAACTTCTGAACATCTTCACATAGATGTCTTAGAGGAGGCTCAAACTTAGCATGCTCCCAAAGAAGCTCCCAATAGTCTTTCAGAACAAATACTCCAAAACCTCAAAACGTATACTTTCAAAATGCCATCCCCATTTCTGTAATGGGTGATTCCCTCCTTTAAAGTTTTTAAGAATAACAACATTGGAGTCCTAGCCCTGAATACTATGCGTTTATTTTATGCATTTACCAACCTCTGGACACGGGTTGCCCTGTAAAGAGGGTATGACCTAAGGTGAAGCTACTCTTCAGTGTGGAAGGGACCCATCTGTGAGCTATCAGTCATCATCATTCTCACCAGATGGCACCATGCCTTATTCCATCTAAGAAGAGATGATGCTTATGTTACACATCACTGCATCCATTACAAATACCATCTTGAGCAACTGAAAATGTTGTGTCACTTCATACATGTTAATTTTATTATTTCCATGTGTCATATTTAGCGAGGAGTTACCAAAGGCCTAAGCATTTTTTTAGTCATAGGTAACTACGTTGAAATTTACCTCTGATGCTCTACAACAAATGCAAGTGTATTCAGTAGTAGGAAAGATCAAAACCACATTTAGATATTACTTACATTGCATACACTGAGGATTGGTGTTATATTGGGATAACAATGAAATGCATTAAAAACAGTAAAAATTAGAAACATGGGTTTGGTTCTAGTAGATCTGTCAGTTAAATTGTGGCATACAGAGTAAAATATTTAATATTTTTATGACCCTGTCTGCAGTCCTCTTCTTAACAATATTTTAAAATTAATGTCCCAATAGAATGGATACACTGCATGACATCCTCTGTAGTCTGGCTTTTTGTTAGGAATGCTGATACTCCATTCTTTTTTCTCTTAGGGTTTCATGATGTATGGGGAGAAGAAACAGTTACATAGACCATAATAAATGAATGTACATTAAAAACTATATTCTATCATGAATGGTTGAGGGAATTGGGAAGATTTAGCTGGAGAATTGAATAATCAGGGAAGACATAAAAAGCCCCACTAAATATTTGGGAAGTTTGCATGTGGCAGCAGAATTTAGAATTTATATAATTGGTTGCAAGTGCAAACTATTAATGAGAGGAAGTTTCAGAAAGCATATTTTCACTTAATATGAGAAAAATGTGAGTATTATTTCTAACAAATAATGTAATTAGGTTCTGAAAGAGGACTTAACCCAAAACTTAGGTAAATGTCCTAACCAGAAATTGAACCCTCAATATTCTAGAGTATGAGAAGACACTACAACCAACTGAGCCAGGGTTTTCTTTTTAAGATTAAAGCTAGGGTATGTCTCAACCTGTAAGTATGTTGAGAATGATTCAGTAAAATGTAAAAATATAATGATGCTTGGAAAGGAGGGGGGGAAAGTGAGATTGAAACCTTTGAGAAAGTGATATGAACTCTATTAACAAGACAGAGGGACTGGCCTTATATAGAAGCCCACCTTTGAAAGAGGGAAGACCTATCAAATGAGGTTGATAGATTTAATGGTGATAGCACCTGAAAATTCTCTTCTGGTTTCTTCTGTTTTCTCCTTAAATAAGGCACAAGAATGAGCATTGATAAATGTAAGATTAAAAAGAGCTGAGAAAGAGTTGTCTAAAGACCTTGCTCTTCAAGGTGAATCAGAATCAGTGACATTGGGGTCACCTACAGCTCATTAGAAATGCACAATCTTAGGTGTCTCACAAAATTTTCATAAACTGATTGTTCACAAGATCTCTCAGTGATTTGTTTGCAAGTTAATGTTGAGAAGAACCCATCTAACAAGAGGAGAGAAAATTGATCTGGGAAATGCAGTGGGATGGACCAAATGTCTAGTTGACCTTTTGAGGTCAGTGGTCACGATTTTAAAACAAGTTTTCAGTTATTCATCTTCAACCAACATTCTAATTAAGATCTCCATTCAGGCATGTTTCATTCATTGCAAAGGTTAAGTTAAAAAAAAATCTGTTCCCTGCAAATCTTCCCCATCTCAGTATATAGCACTACATGTTTCTCTGCTGTTCAAACCAAATATCAAGAAATCACCCTTGATTCCTTTCATCCTCTTTCAAATCACATCTGATGCATTAAGAAGTCCTATGGACCTTCCCACCAAAACCTACAAAAATAGATTTCTTTTGATCTTTTGATCTTTTATCTTCTATCATCTCTTCCTGGATGATTTTAACAACCTCCTCATGGCTGTCTTTGTTTCCACTTTTGAAATGTGATAGTGCCTTCACATCTGAAGAATGATGGGGAAAACACACACAGGCGCACACACACGCGAGCGCGTGCACACACACACACAGCTATAGCAACCTAACGTTTTAGTGGACTTAAAAACACTGTCAGCTGAGTCATAATTACAGGAATCTAGCTTGCTTCGCACTGAGAAGATGAAACTGAATTTGGGAGGAAAATTATTTGATTTCTAGCTTAAAGTATTTGAAGGGCAAATAATCACTGACATTATCTGAGTGGTGAAGAACCATGCACTGGGCTAGGCAGTGGACATCCATTATCTCCATTTTTTAAAATAACACTTCATGATAGACTCCACTTCATTACAACATCCAAGGCCATTAAAACCAGAACTATGTCCCCAGGACTGATATAAGAAGTAGCTTACAGTCAGAGCCATCTAAAGCATGGATTTATATGTGAGTATCTGTCTGAATGTCCCTTGAAATATTCAAGCAGAGTCAAGGTGGGCACTGGCAGGGCTGTTTAGAGGATTCAAACATCAGATGGGTAGTTGGGCTGCAAAAAGACTAGCGTTTCTAGCATCATTGGATCTATATCTTCATGGTTCATTGAAACCTAGGATTCTTTGCCAGAATGAAATTGAGTGAATCTACATTTGGAGCAATATTTAAAACATTTTATGGTGTGGGCAAGAACACATTTTGCACCAGATTAGTTGGGGGTCATCAACTTAATAGGGAAATGAAGAAGTGTCTGAAATTTCAAAAGAATCTACCAAGTAGGCAATGTCTCATCAATGAAATCAGGATTGTAAGGAAAATAAAAGTGGTCCAAAACCAGTAAATGATTACACAAATTAAGGAATCTGTCAACAAAAACTCTATTGAATATACTGCAATATCACTAAATATGCCATAAATTCTAGCATGTCACAATACATCACACATTCCTGGATATCTGAACTGTCAGAAAAATTGGGAAAATATTTTCTAACCTAGGATTTAATATCTACTCAATTCTATAACATGATTCTATCTATATATCTTTTCACAGAAATATAGTTGTGCTAAAACAAATGAGCAAACAAACAAACAAAGAATCCTATCTAATAAAAGAGTAATATGCAAACTAACCATCACTGCACTCCATAAGCCAAGCCCACAAGCTATGCTCGCCAGCCAGTCAGAGCAAGTATGCAAGTAAACCCAACCAAGATGGTTCCAACCAGAGAGAGCATGAAGGAGGTGTTTCCCTATCAATGGAGGAAGTCAAGCTTTCTGCCATCCCTTGCAGGCCTAAGCTTCCACTCAAGGCTACAAAGTTTCAATTATAGAAGGTAAACAAATACAAACAGAAATGGCTGCTGCCACAGAGCTAGCAAAAGGCTTGGCTCTGTTTCAGGCTACAAAGTTTCAGTTGTAGAAAGTAAATTGTAGAAAGTGCCCAAATTTCGTGCACAGGGCCTCTAGTATCATATAACTCAAGATATGAAATATTATATAAGAAGAAAGATAATTCCCAGGATAATAATAAAAGGAATCCTAGAATCACATCTATGTAATAAGCCAATAAAAATTCCATCCAGATAGGGCTTCAGGGATGTGTTTCTAAGAATTAATATGGAAGCAAAGAATTAGCTAACATGACTGATCATAGTGAGAAGAATTTTATAGTACTATTAGAGTTCAAAAGTAAGTATTTGTAATTTGATTAAAATGTTGAGCTTGTAGTATACTTCAGGTATACTAGATACTTCAGGATATAGCAGTGAATAACAAAATGATATCTGCCCTTCTAGAGCCTGTGATCAAGAAAAAATATTGGCCGAAACCAGTTTAGCACAGTGGTAGAGTGTCGGTCTGTGGACTGAAAGGTCCCAGGTTCGATTCCTGACAAGGGCATGCACTTTGGTTGCGGGCACATCCCCAGTAGGGGGTGTGCAAGAGGCAGCTGGTCGATGTTTCTCTCTCATCAATGTTTCTAGCTCTCTATCTCTCTCTCTTCCTCTCTGTGAAATATCAATGAAATATATTTAAAAAATATTGAGTAGGAAATTGGAATCTCCACTAAAACAATGCTGTCCAAGAAAGGAAATGTAATTATATCCCACTAAGTGGAATAGCTAAGAGCAATCTTTACATAGTCATAATAATTTATACACTAAATTTAAACAAAAATTATTGTAAATTTTATAATAATTGATTTAGAGAATGATGTTGGGATATTGGGGTGGGAAATCAATTTTATTTTTTATTTTTATTTTTTAATATATTTTATTGTTGACAGTATTACTGATATCTCCCATTCTCCCTTTCTAAGTCCTCCTCCCATCCATACCCACTCCCTCAGATCTTCACCACCCTATTTCCTGTGTCTATGGGCTATGCACATAAATATATAAGTTTGTTGGTATATTTTTTTTTTCATTCCCTCAATGCCACATCCGGATATGTCAGTCTTTTCTATGCCTCCATGCTTCTGATCTTATTTTGTTGGTCAATTCATTTTGTACATTAGATTCCACAAATAAGTGAGATCAGGTTATTTTTGTTTCTCTCAGATTGACTTATTGGGAAATCGATTTTAAAATGATCTGTAAAAGCTACATAAGCATACAAGCCCATCTTTAACACATATCAGCACCATTTCCTGTGGAGTTAGACCTAATTCTCACTCTGAATCCCTCTCCACTCAGGTCCATGAAATAATATGTATTTGCCATCCTTCAACTAAATGATCTCTAAAATTAGTTTCCAGATCATACATTATAGAAATGTTTTAAATATTAGAATACAATACTGAGAGAAAATACTGCAAAAATTGAGAAGGATGGTAGTTGTGGTACAAATGAAAATTATGGAAGATGGAGATGAAAATTTGGTATTAACTTTATATTTTTATCTAAAAGTTATTACAAGAATTTTACTTGTTTGCAACCTTTAAAATAGGTAGTGATTCCTAGATCAATAATCCAGAGTTGAAAATAGTAATTCTAAAATCTTTAAGAAGGACATTACTATTTTCTTCTAACCACTTTTAAGTATCCTAGGTATCATTGGAGTTTCAACTTGGAGTTATATCCTTACTACAGACTAATCACAGATGGCACTCTGACAGGTAGTTTTTATAGAATTGTTTTAAAATATAACAAATTTATCTTTCTACATGTTAAATGTTTAAATTCTGGAGCTTAGTGTAATATTATATTTCTAAATTATTAAAATATATCAACTTCCTCTACTTTAATTGTAACTTATTTAAAAAGTTCTTACTGGTGATAATTTGATTTATGTAATATAAACATAGTTGTTTCTTTCAATCCATGATCAATAAAATATTTATCCAATATCTTTTAAATATTTTTGAAGAAACAAATTAAATTTTCTCATCATTTTGCAAATCAATTTTTAAAGTCAACTATTTATATTGTATAATTGCTTTTGATTGACATTATTATAATGTATCTATGTTCAAATCTCATATTTCCACACAACTACTAAGTGATACTTTGAAAATATTGAGGTTACCTAAATTAAAGAAAATCATGTTCACACACTACCTCCTTGCAATTAAAAAAAAAAGGATAAATTCAGAATTAAGTGTGTTTTTACAAAAGAATGCAATAAAACCAGCTTACTTTCTCATGTCCCAAGAAGTGAACTTTAATTGAAATCTTGTTTTTAAAACTATTGTGGATTTGTTCAAGAAAGAGTATACTGTTCTAATAGCTCAGTAATATTAGAAATTATGACTCTCTGGAAAAGATATGCCCTTAGGGTATTACTTTAACTTTCCCATAAGCAGGATTAAAGTCCAATTCACCTTATGGCACTTTTTATATTGCCAAAGAATGTCTCTCTAGGAAAAATCATATTTCAAATAACCATAGTAAGATTATTGTAAATTTAATTTCTGCCTTTCTTGAAAAGTGTTAGTATATAATACATATGCCATTAAACTCATCTTATGTAATTCCTTTCCAATATAGAAAGGAACCATTTGAATTGCATGCACTAACATCTTCAGCTGCAAAGTGTTTTTTATAAATTCTATGATTTTGATGCATTTCACTTTTCCACACACCCAATGATCATTCAGGGATCCAATATGGCAGCTAACAATTTTCCATTAAACATTCTGTCACTAGATCATTCTTTTTATAGCTTGTTACATTTCAAAAAGTGATTGAGCTAATTAAACACAACTGTGAAACTAAGCAGAGACTTAATTAACACCATTCAATGGCTTTCTAAAGGACATTATTATTAACAAAGACATATTTGAAATAAGTCAAACTAGAGTTAAATTCATTAACCCTTTTGGCATTATGTATTGTAGTACAAATTTTATTTTTCTATGCAGTGTATATATGCTTTCTGTAAAATGCT
This sequence comes from Vespertilio murinus, assembly GCA_963924515.1. Taxonomy (NCBI): domain Eukaryota; kingdom Metazoa; phylum Chordata; class Mammalia; order Chiroptera; family Vespertilionidae; genus Vespertilio; species Vespertilio murinus. Next base: position 109,906,904 of record OZ004709.1, read on the forward strand.
AAATGTGACATGGCCATATAGTAGACTGCTTGAAAATGTAGATACTTCTTAAAGTTTAAAGAATAGTGTAAATATCATAAGAAAATCTCTATCAAAATGATTATATTTTATTATAAATAATTAGTTCCTATGGTTTTAATTCTTTAGACACTTAAATTATTTTATCATGATAAATAAAAATATATTATTAACAAAATCCATAAACATATATAAAGCTGAAACAATAAAGAAAAAGCTTATAACAGTCATGTTACCTGTGAATTGGATCTCTTGGATCTCCATTGATCATGGACCTGAATTTTAGTCAGAGCTTAATCAAATTCAGTTGTTGTAGTCAATTCAGTGGGTAGGAAAAACTATACCTCTTGGTGTGTGCTTCAGCAATATGACACAATTATTACTGAATATTAGAGACTGTGGTACATGTCTCCTCTGAGGATTAATTTACCTGTTTGCAGATTGGTGCAATACAGGTTCTTGTGCTTTATTCCTTTGAGGGCTGCTACTATAATTATTGCATGTGGTTTGTCCGACATATTCTACCTATATAACACTGCAAAAGGTTTTATTTGCATCAAAATTATTTCATTTATATCAATCTTATTATAAAAAAGATTTTGTGTATCCTCATTTCAGCTTTTGATGTGTCATGATATTTCACACAAATTTTCAAAGACAAGGCAATTAAAATAATTAAATGATTTTTTGTGAACAAGACTAGTCATAAAAATCATTTTATCCATTTTATAAGGTATTTATTATGCAATTAGAATTATAATTTGCAAGAAAACTGTAATTTGATACCATCAGGAAGTGATGTCAGGCTAGACTAGTGCATTGGTTTGTGTGTTTGTTTATTTTTAAAACAACTTTGATACATGTGGAAATGATTTTCAGTAAAAAATATGTTGAGTAAAAAATTTTGCACTTTCTATTGCCATCTAAATTCAGTCCTTGACTTTGTTAAAGGTACTGACAAAAAACTCAACAAGCCATGGAAAACCTGCAAACCAGGCAGAATGCAAGGTCGAAGCTCTGAAAATTGCAACAGACTCTTGGTTGAAAATGTATTTAGCTAAAGCTAAGGTAATAAGGGGGTAAAATTATATCAAAGTCCTTTAAAAATTACATGCACACATACACTCAAACACAACTGGGAGCAGAAGAAAACAGGGCAGAATCAGGGAACATTTATTGATTAATTGGATTTCCTACTTTGGCTTGCAGAGCACACACTGCCTAGTGCTTAACCCTAGGCTGAAAAACAAAATGAAAGCAAAGACCAAAGCAAGTGATTTTCTTAGTAAAAATAAAAAGATAAACCTTCTGGGGAGAGGAGGAAATTCTCAGCAGGGAATCCTTTCTAATTCTCAAGGTTGGGGTGCGCCACACACTGCCTGCCTCCTTTAGGGTCCACTATTACATACACATCATAAAGTGAAGTCTGATAATACATATACCATCCACTTATACAAAGCTACTTATTCAGAAAGACTTTCCACTTAAAAGGAGATCTTTGTAAATGAATCTACCAACACAATGTCAAAAGAAACCCAAAGGAGGCATATCACTATTAATGGACAACAACAACTGGTCAGCAGGCAAGACAGGAAAGCAGTCACATCACAGATACATACTAAGATAATTTTGCAAATAAACTGACTCCAGAGGAAAAAATAATTCAGGTCAGAAAAGACAACAAGTAAAAAGAAAAATAATTCCAAATTGTATATGCTGATTAAAATAGGTATTGCACGCATTTTAAACAAGCTCTTAAAAAATAAGTAAATCAGCAACAAAACAAGAGCTATTATGAATTCTGAAAATTATTGCTAAAATAAAAAATATTAATTCATAAAATGTCTCAATATAAAAATAGAATATATAATTTAGAAAAATAAATAGATTATGTCTTAATAAACTCTTAGGACCCCACAAAATTGTACAAATTTAGGTAAAAAATTAAAAGATGAGTAAAATTAATTTTATCAGAGCCAAAGCACTCTTTATAGCGAGTAAAATGAATAAAAATATAAAAGGTCTTAGGTTTAATCCTTGACATTTGAGACTATCATTCCAAAATTTCTTAGAAAAAGACAAACACTAAGCTCAATTAAGAAAACAAAACAGATAAACAAAAACAGATCTTGAAATAGAGAAATATCAATCAGACCATTAAATCTCAGAGGGAAAATAGGGAAGGTAAGGGGTGAGGGGGAGAGATCAACCAAAGGACTTGTATGCATGCATAAAGCCTAACCAATGGACACAGACAGTAGGGGAGTAAGGGCATGAGTGGGGGAGGCATGTGTGTTGGGGGTAATGGGGGGATAAGGACACATATGTAATACCTTAATCAATAAAGAAAAAAAGAGAAAAAGTTCAACTGCTTTCTATCATAGACACACACACACACAAAAAGATGAAAAAAATACATATTTAACTATTTCCTTTCAAGATTCTAATATCTTGAATTAAATTATAACAATGAAAATTTTAAATAAATTTAAACTAAAAAACAGAAATAACTCAATAATGCTAGCTCTGAATACTGTAACTAAAGCAAAGAGTAATTTTATGGGTAACTATTGCTTTTCTGTACAATTTAAATTGTGACTATTTGTAAATATGGATTTGGTTAAATAATTGTAAAACTTTGAAATAAATGCAATAGCTACTTTCCAGTACTTTCTGAAAGATATTTAAAAAGAGTTGTAACAAGAGTTACAGTAATTAGCCCCAGATGGAATGTCCCTCTGCCATAACAAAATTCTACAGACTGGGTGGCTTAATCAAGAACATTGATTTTCACTGTTCTGGAGGTTGGAAGTCCAGCATCAAGGTGGCAATGGATGTGGTTTCAAGTGGGAGCTCTCAAGCTTGTGGATGTCAGCCTTCTTGCTATGTCATCACCTGGTAGAAAAAGAGAGCTCTCCTGCCTCTTCCTCTTTTTATTAAGGCATTAATCTCATCATTAGGGCCTCTTTCTCATTATCTAATACAACCCTAATTAATTCCCAAAGGCTCCTCCTGAAAAACTGTAATTTGGGGATTAGAACTTCAAGATATTAATGAATGAATGTGAATTTCATTGAAACACAAACATTCAGTCTGTAGCAGGTGATAATCCTTCAACAGTCTACAATAGTGCACTTTAAAACACTTTTTTTTTTTTGGAGCTAAAGAAGACCCTAGCGAATACTCTCCTTCCCTCAGTGTACCACACCTATTGGGTTTGGTGCTTCCTTTTGAATCTGGATGGTCCTTGGCCTCAGGCAATACTGAGTGACTTCTCAAGTCTAGGTCATACGAAGCTCTGCAGCTTCTTTTTTCTTATGATCACTCTTCAAAATATACCCCTGAGAACCCACTTACTATGCTGTGGTAAGCCACACATTCAGATCAGACAGGTCACATGTTGGTGCTCCTGCCAACTGCCTTAGCTAACCTCATAGCAAACAGCCAGCATCAAGAGCTATACAGATGAATGAACCACCTTGAAATCTGCCTCAGTTGACATTTCAGATGCCTCTATCCTCAGTCACTATCTGACCACAACTGCACTGGTAGATCCCAAGCAAGAACTGACAAATTAAGTCTAATTAACCCATGAAAATTTAACAAATATTAAGTTTGTTTTGATTCACTAAGCTTTAGGGTAATTTGATTTATAGCAATAATAATAGAAGCACTGCATGGTAGAATTCTAGTATTGAATGTAGGTATATCTGTCACCAAATTTTTCCATCAAATAAATAATTTTAGTTTAAAAGTGCAGTTATCCTATATAATAAAACCCTAATATTCAAATCAACCGACCTGCGGAACAATGGTGGAACAACCAGTCACTATAATATGCACTGACCACAAGGGGCAGATGCTCAATGCAGGAGCTTCCCCCTGGTGGTGAGTGCCCTCTCACAGGGGAACACCACTCAGCTAGAAGCCAGGCTCACAGTCTGTGAGTGCAGCAGAGGTGGTGGGAGTCTCTCCCTCCTTCGCTGCAGGCAGGCAGTAAGGAGCGAGGGTTCCAACTGTGAAAGCTCCGGACTTCTAGAGGAATGTCTTACTGCCAGCAAGTGGACATCCCCCAAGGGGTCCCAAATTGCCGAGGGACCTCCCCACCCTGGGCATGAATTTCATGCACTGGGCCTCTAGTTATAACAGAATTGTATATTAATAAGATGTAGGCAACTAACTAACTCTTTATAAATACTTGGATTTTATGAATGTAGCTTGACCTCAAGAATCAGTCAGTTGTTAAGATGGTTGAGATCCTGGCTCTCATCTTAAATTTCCTGCACATGAGTAACATCTCTGGCTAGCAGACATAATGCTCCCACGTCTGTGTTAGGGTGATGGTGTATAAAGTGAATATGCTGAATCTGACAGGGGAAGTGTCATCTCCCACAAAGCAATGAATGAGCATGAGCTGCGATATTCACTTCAGTGAGAGTCTAACATATATCATGACTCTATTCCAGAGTTTACAGAAGTTATATGCAGAAAAGGAAGATTTGGTGGAGAAAAGGAGAACTTAAAAGACTGTACATAGAAGAGTAAGTCAGGACTATTTAAAGACTCCAGAAGTGGACGAGAGGAATTGAAACATTCTGGGCAACACTAATGGAGAGGAGCACTCACGACCGTAACTCTGCAACTAAGGTTTCTTTATTTCCTCTTTAAACTTCTCCCTGTTTGGGGTCCAGACTTCTAAAACTGGTAGACACCTGTGGGATGATGTAACATCCTACTGGTTGACAGTATTCTAAAATTCAAATTCTGTTTTATTTAAGGGATGTCTATATTTATTTGAAATGGGGTATATGCAAATAGAACAACTTGGGGATTAGATATTTCTCTTCATTATAGAATCTACAATATAAGCATATAAGACATTGATTATTAATCTGATTTATTTGCCCAAAAGAAATTATTTTTAAACATTTATCTAATAATGGTTTTTCTAAAAACAACTTTGGAAAGTGACAGTACCAAATTCAGTTTAAAGGTGATGAACTGAACACAGGCAATGAGCTCATGTATCTCTATACCAAGACTACAGAAAATAAAAAAGGAAAAAAAAATAAATTATGGAAGACTCAGAGTAGAGAGCAGCACAAGAGATTTCTTTAAAAACTAAAAATCAGGAAAAAAACACACACACACATACACACACAAAACTCTGAAAGTCAAAAGGGAATGTAAAATCTCCCGATTGGTATGTAACCAATATGGTGGCTTTGAGAGCTGTAAAAGGGAAAAGGAGGACGTAGACAATAAAGAACCTACTTTGAAAGGAGACACATATAAAACTTCAGACAATACATTTTTTGGAAAAGGACCCACTTTGTTCTCACAGAGCACTGAGCAATTCATAGACTAGACTCAAAGATGATTCAAGCCGTCATTCGACAACCATAGAAACAATCAGTTAATAATATGGTAGATTAAAGATATTTTTAGAAAGTCAAAGATTCAAAAATCCGTTAATTCTTCAAAAACCTCTCATTAAAAGTAATTGGACAGTGAGAACCAGCCAAACAGAAGAGAAATGAAGAGGAAGTCAGAGGTGGATTACTGCAACAGCAAACCCCATCCTGGGAGCTAAGGAAAGGCTGCAGCGTAGCTTTGTGCCTTGAACGCAAACAGCTTCTTCTGGGGCAACAGAGACCAACTGGGGGATGATGCTCATGGGACAGGTAGCGTTATGTGATCTCTTACTCACAGAGGAAAATATGACTCTTCAGGAAAAACTCTCTTTTTGGAAAATTATAGTTGTTTAGTAATTAGACCTGTATTCGAATGGTTTCTTGCTTGTTTGTTGTTGCTATCTGAGTTTGTCAGCTATGCATCACACATTAATTCTAAACAATCAATATGTGCAGGTTACACTTGGAACTCGTCATTTGAATTATCAGATACATTTCATTTTAAGATGAATGTGAGGTTTTTGCAATAAAAACTTAATTCTTTGAAATTTGGACTGAGTGAGCCTAATGCTATGTGGTGAACACTTATTTAATAGAATGTAAGTGCACTGAACTGTGGAATCAATATTTTCCAGAATGTCAATCAAGCTAAGAAAGTACAACTGTTCGGCACAATGAGCTAAAAATTCCTTGGAAATCAGAGCTGCAAGCATCTGTAGACTTAATATTTTGAAGCAGAGCAGGTTCAGAGCTGAATAGCTCTGTGCCAGCTTTCATGCAGCTACATTCGAGGCTGCAGAGATTTCTTCAGACTTCGCTGCAGGCCATTTACTTTACTTTGGGGGATAGAGCAGCACATTTAACACTGTAGAAACTTTCCAGTTATAGACTCAGTTCTAGCTCTTAAACCTCCTCCATTCTGCACCGATCACAGATGTTATATAACAGTGCTGACATAACTTTTGTCATGGCCAGAAGCTAGTCATGATTTTCTGACCAAAAAAAAAAAAAGTCAACAGAAAACAAAGAGAATTACATTTTCCCCTATAACATTAAATTTCCTTTGAGAGTTAGTTTAATCGTTCTGCTATAAGGAGGAGAAACACTATTATTAGGTTCAATAACTTGGAGACTTTAATTATTATAGGGAAAAAGAAGAATATGATCTCAAAATTCTAACATGCCACACTCATGTAAAATATCTCAGACTGAGAATGATATATTATAGTAATTGAGAGTATTTCTCTGATCTGGAGATGATTTTCTATCTCCATGTTGTCAGAAATTTAAATACTGTCTTGGAAAATTATTGCAAACACTAATTTATGAGATCTTTGAATTTTGATGTTCTATGTTTCAAAGAATCTGATAATTAACAATCAACTTTGCATAAACAACTACACAGGCAGTTTTCCCAAAGCATATAAAAATCTATAATATAGTTAATATTTATTACTGATTTAATAGACTGTTATGAAATATTTTTATTAATCAAGATCATTGTAATTAAACTCTTAAACTAAAAGTATTCATTTAGAAGATAATGAAACATTTATTTGTGTTAATATAGCATCTTTACAAGTCACATTTTCAAGTTTTATTTTATTTTGTTTTATTTTTTAAATATTTTATTGTTTCTTTTTCTTTTATTTTTTTTTACAGAGAGGATAGGAGAGGAAAAAAGAATTGGAAATGTCGATGAGAGAGAAACATCAATCAGCTGCCTCCTGCACACCTCCCACTGGGGATGTGCCCACTACATGCCCTTAACCGGAATCGAACCTGGGACCCTTGAGTCTGCAGGCCTAAGGTCTATTCAATGAGCCAAACTGGTTAGGGTATGAAGTTTTATTTTAAAGTTACAAAAACAGTGCTAGGGGAAGGGACAAAGATGGAAGAATAGGTAAACATCTGTACTTGCTGCCTCTCACAACCACATTGAAAATACGAATAAAAGACGGAACAACTATCATCCAGAACCATGGGAAAGCTGGCTGAGTGGAAGTTCTACAACTAGAGGTAAAGAAGAAAGTGCATTGAAACTGATAGGTGGTATGGAGGTGCAGAAAAAGCTGGCACCTGGGTGAGCTGTTTGTATGTTTTTGTTTTTTAAATCAGGGGAAAGATACAAGCTCCGGCTTGCTCTGAATTCCAGCTTCTGGTGAGACTCTCGGGGACACAGACACATACGGGGAGAAACAGGACTGTCTGGCCTCATGAAAGGAACAGGGACTGAAGATTATTATTTAAGAATCAAAAGAAGAAAAGGGTAAAGGAAAAAATTATGAACAACAAAGTGAAAACAGATACACATCTATCAACAAGTGAATCTAAATATCAAATGAATAAAAATAGGATGAACAGAAAAAACTGGTGAATACAATAGAATCAGGGGCATGGAAAGGGAGTGGACTGACAGTTTTCAAGAGGCACAGGAAGTGGGGTGTGGGAAGAGACTGGACAAAAACCTATCCCTATGAACCAGGACAGTGGTGGGTGAAGGCCTGGCTGTGGTGGTAACTATAGGTGGAGTGGAGCAAGGGGGCGGGGAAAGAGGATCAGTAATAAGATGAACAATAAAGATTTAAAAAACAAGCAGCACTGGGGCTATGCCATATATAGAACTTGCTATAAGAAATACATGAAGCCTTGGTCAGTGTGGCTAAGTGGTTACAGAGTGTCAGGGTTATGGGTTTGATTCTCAATCAGGAGCGTGTACCTGAGTTGCAAGTTCAGATTTCACCATTATGGTAAATAGAGACATTTAAGCAAATAATTACAAAAATGTGAGGTAGGTGTAGACAAATGAATGCACGAGGACAGTGGGGATGGCATGAAATGTGCTTCGAAATTTAAACATTATGTCCTTTTGACTAAGGGCAAGGAGCTAGAGAGATAGGAGGCAGACAGAACAACTGATAATAAATAAATGTAGCTGGTATTTTCTCTCCTCATTCAAACCCTTCTCCTCCTATGTTAAATTTATTTCTTGCATATTCAAGTTCTTATTCCTATCATATAAGACAATTTCTCCTATAATCTCCTGACTTTGAACTATCCAATTTGTGTATTTATTATGCTCCGTGATTTATCTTACTTCATATTTTTCTTTTCGTTTTCTACTTTAATTGAAATGATATTTTCTTCATTTCTCTCCCATTCTAGATTAGGAATTGTACATATTCCTTATATTCATTTACTGTCTATTTTTATATTTTAATATTCACCTCTAGTTAAACAATTTTTAATTTTGAAAAGAATATTGAGAGAGAACGTGGCTCGCTATATATCAAAATACACAACACTTACAATATCCCAAGAATATAAAAGTGACACAAATATAGAAATACAGATATGTGAGTCAAAATAGAAAGCTCAGAAGATGAAATCAGTAAATGTGGGAATTTAATAGATCAAAAACTTCTATGACATAAGGCAAAATGATATATGTTTTCTTTCACAACAGAGAGAACATAAAGTATTACCCAGATCATAGTACACACAGAATTAGTTTCAAAAAATTAAAAATAGAATACTTAAATAAAAAACAAAAGAAAATTATAATTGAAATATACACATACGCCTAAACAGGTTTGGCTCAGTGGTAGAGCATCAGCCTGCCAACTGAAAGGTCCCAGGTTCGACTCTGGTCAAGGGCATGTACCTTGGTTGTGGGCACATCCCCAGTAGGGGGTGTGTAAGAGGCAGCTGATTGATGTTTCTCTGTCATCGGTGTTTCTAACTCTCTATCCCTCTCCTTTCCTCTCTGTGAAAAATCAATAATATATATATATATATATTTTTTTTAAATGAATATACATATACATGCAAACACACAAATGAACTCACACACCCATTTGACAAATGGAACTCAAAAGCTCTGCTAAAAAAGATGGGCATATTTGCCCTAATCCTCTCTCCCTAGCCAAACCCACTCCCAACTGGCCCCCCAGCCATGATCGGGGCAGAGCCTACAACCAAATTCCCACATCCCTACCCTCCTTGCCATCAGCCAGCCCTTTTGCCCTAGGGTGGGCTTGCCAGACCCCACCTGTGCACAAATTCATGCACCAGGCCTCTGGATTGATAATATAAGAGTTTATAGCTTTTATAAGGTAAACTATCCAGCAACAAAATCAAATAAAAAATAGATTGTGAAATATATGCACAATAAATGGGACAAAAGGGTAATGTATATTTCTTGTTTCAGAACTGATACTTAACAGTTCTTTAAAGATTGTCTTAGCATACATAGATTTTTTTAATTGTAAATCACCAACACCTTCTAAAACTAGAAAAATATAATCAAATAAATTTGTATAGATATTTTTAGAACTTCTTCACATCCAAAATTTGTCTCTTGTGACTCACTTTTTGAAATGAATATATGGTACTCATAGTTTTTTGTGCTATAACATCCCCTGTGACAACACAAAATTTGGTGCTACAGAATTTCTTAAAACAACTCAGAAAAGAAATAAAGCCATTAGTTCTGGCATTTAAATAGCCTTTGGAATTGTATATGACTGACAACCTATTTCTGTGGAATTTTCAAAACTAAGATACGATATACATAAATTGTAAAACAAAATAACTTTTTTAATTATTATTTTCTTTTAAAAATGTATCTTTATAGTTGAAAGTATTACAGATGTCTCCCACCACACACATTGATCCCCTCTTCCCCATTCCTCCCTCCACCCCAGGCCTGAACCACCCTATTTTCTGTGTCCATACGTTATGCATATCTATACTAATAAAAAAGAAGCATGCAAATTGACCATCACTCCACTACACCTACCAACCAATCAGGAGCAAGAATGCAAATGAACCCAACAAAAAATGGTGGCAGCCAAGGAGCTGGAGAGAGCAGGAGGCTTGGGTTGCCCCCTGTGATGGAAGAAACCAAGCTTCCTGCCCACCCTGTCCATTCCTGGCCTGTGCTCAATGCTACAAAATTTAAATTATAGCAGATAAATAAATTCTAGATACCTGCTTCCAGCCGACCCTGGCCTCCACTCAAGGATGTGCTTTAAAAAAAAAGAAAGAAAGAAAGAAAGAAAGAAAGAAAGAAAGAAAGAAAGAAAGAAAGAAAGAAAGAAAGAAAGAAAGAAAAAAGAAAAAGAAAAAGAAAAAAAAAAAAAAAGGTTGGGTCTGGGAGCTTGGTCGCCAGAGTGTATGGCCAGCCTACAAAGAGACATCAGTCCCTCACCCGGGCTGGACAGGCACCAGAGTGGGAATCCCTGCCCTGAAGGGGGTGTGGCCAGCCTGAAAATAGCCCTCAACCCCTCACACAGAATGGCCACACACCCATGGCCCAATCCCTGCAAAAGGGAAGTTGAACATCCCTTGAGGGTTCCCAGATTGGAGAGGGTGCAGACTGGGATGAGGTTCATCACACATGCACAAATGTTATGCACTGGGCCTTTAGAATACAAATAAGTTCTTTAGTTAATCTCTTCCTGCCCCTCCACCCCCCGCCCATTCCTCAAAGAATCATCAGACTATTACGCTAAGAGAAATAAACCAGTCAGAGAAACACAAACATTAGTCTCACTTATATGTGGAATCTAATGAATAAAAACAGACAAACAATATAGATCCAGAGAAATGGAAGCATGCAATAGACTGATGAAGTCATTTAAAAAATATGCTTATTAAATTAAAATCTAAATCCAGGTTCAACATATTATAAACACCCCTTAATTCTCGTACACTTTTAAACCAGTGCAAATTATAAACACTCCAGATTTTAGTCTATTTGTAAACCAGAATCTTACAAATAACCAGATGAACAAGTATATGACCAAAAAACAAAAAAAGTAACAAGCAAATATTTGACAATAAACAGAAAATGAAATTCTAGTGGCAAAGATGGAACAGATATTTCAGACTTTCCTAGATAATTGGGAAATACAATTCATAATAAAATATAACTTCTAAATTCAATTTGTTAAAAATAAAAAGGAACAGCTACTTTAAAAATATATATTTAGAAATATATTTTATTGTTTTTTTTACAGAGAGAAAGGGAGAGGGACAGTTAACCTTGATTAGAGAGAAACATTGATCAACTGCATCCTGCACACCTCCTACTGGGGATGTGCCCACAACAAACATGCCCTTGACCAGAATCAAAACTGGGACCTTTCAGTCCACAGGCCGAAGGTCTATTCACTGAGCCAAATGGGTTAGGGCAGGAGCAGGTTCTTTTTATCAAGAATTTAGTATATAGAGTAATTTTATATATTACTATTTAGAATTTTGAATATTTAAGATTTTGAGAAAACAAACATAATATAATTAAAACTATGAATAGTCTTTTACCCAGAAATCAGTTTTTAGAATTTATCCTATAAAATGGGGTACTATTGTATTATGTTCTGGTTTCTCTTATTACTAAAAAGTGTTTGCTATATACCTTAAAGCAATTATTTGTAGGTAATCTGCATTTTCTATTTCCTAATTTGAATATTTTTTATTTATCTTTACAGTTTAATGTCACTCTATGCTCCTAAAATTTAACTACCATTATCTCATTTAATTCATCTCTAGGAGTCTTATTGAAGACTGTTTGGAGATTTTCATTTTACTGTCTTTGTTTCTTAACTTTAATATTATATTCCTAAAAAATTTTATCTATGATTTGGGTGATTTGGTCAAAACTATATCTAATTTATTAATATCTCTCCAGCTCAGATAAACTAGTATTAAATATTTCTAATATATGTTTAAGAAAATACTTATTTCTAAATTATCATTTTTCAAATATTATTTATTGTCCCTTTACCAAAATGTTTTAATCTTTATTGCTTTTATTCCTACTATTTTTTCAATTAATTCTAAAAAATATACATTATAAATCATTTTTTATAATAGACTATTTTCTTAAGGATGCTATATTTTATCTGTAAAACTATCAAATGCAGAAAATTGTTTTCAATTAATAGTTTGGGACTATATATTCCAATGTAATTCCTCTGCAATAGCTTTCTTTACATTTAAATGTTTACTTGTATTGCCTATGTAGGATGGCCTAATAGTTTGCAACACATCAATGTCATTTATTTTATCTAAAAATTTCAGCACCATTAGTACAGGGTGAATAGTCCCAACATGTGTGCAACAGTATAAGCTTGGGTTTCCACTTTTCAATTTAGCTCTTTTGTCATTTACTGTTTCATGTGCTTTTCTAAGCTCGGAAGCAGAATGTTTCTAGTTCTATGTTTAGACATGAGTCAACACTTCCTAAGTCTTTGACTTATCCAAGAGACAAGGGTAGCTAGCTCCCTTCTGCACATCGTGCTGGTATCCTGATCACCATCTAGGAATACTTTTAGATCCTGAGTCCTGGAGAGTATGCAATGCACAATTCTCATGCTGATCTAAGCCATTCAGTATGAACTGCTTTCTATTGTTACTCTGTGCTCACTTTCACTTTTGATTCTTCTGGTTTTCTCTCTTCTTTTTTTTCAACTTCGCTATGTATTAAAAATCACATTTTATTCTAATATTCATGTTTATACTAGAATAGGGCTTTGTACATTAATCCTTAACATATTGATGACAAAGTAGATGAAAAAAATAATTTATTTATTTAACTATGCTTATACAGTAGCCACACTCCCCCACTTACCTGTCAGATTCCAACCCCAACCCCAAGTGAATGAAAGACACTATATATATATATATATATATATATATATATATGTATATATATATATATACACATAACTAAGACATATACATAAGATAAAGTTCAATTTTTAAATTAGCCAGAGTAAGAGATCAACATCTAATAAAATTGAACAATTATAACAATATACTATAATAGATGTTATGTGAATACGCTGTCTCTTTCTCTCAAAGTATCTTATTGTACAGTACTCACCCCCTATTTTTCTTATGATGATGTAAGATGATACCTCTACATAATGGCATGAAGTGAGGTGAATGACTTAGGCATTGTGACCTATTGTTAAGCTACTAGAAGGGTTACTTGAATTGCCAGCATCACTGTTCTAGCACTTTGGGGCCATTATTAAGTAAAATATGGGTTTCCTGTCATAAATAGAGTGATACCTGCCACAGTCAACCTGGTAACCAAGATGGTAGCTATTACAAGGCAAACAGGCAGGACATACATTAGAAGAAATATCATTCACACCTCCCATGAGACAGAGCTGGTGCCAGAGAATGCTACTCAAACCGCACCAATTTAACTCTTATAAAGCATATATTCTGGAATTTCCCAATTAATATATTTGGATTGCAGCTGACCTCTAATAATTGAAACTGTGGAAAGCATGTTGCATCCTAATAAGGTATATAGAACAAACAAGCAAACAAGAAACAGTAAGTTTACTTAAACTTGAACTGGTCTTTGACTCTTCATGACAAGAATATGAATGTTTTTCTTAAGTGTTACCACATAGTTTATAATTATGTACAATATATAGTAACAAAATAAATAACGGCCAGAAACATATGGATATGGTCATTTATACTGGAGTTAGCATTTTGATTCTATATGCATCTGTTTTTAGCAGATGTAACATAATATTACTTTTAACTAGAGTCCCCAGAAAATAAATATAACAGTAAGTGAAGATCTTCCATTCTGTCCTCAGTATTTATACCAACTAGTGAATGTTCTTTTTAAATGTAATATTTCCATATGGTAGATTTAAATAAGCATGTTTTAGCTAAGCTTTATAAATTTGGGTTTTATTTGTAGCATGGATGGTATAAGAAATGCATGATGTATATACTGATATTTCAACTCTGTGTGATAGATTCTCCATCTTTTTGGTAATTTTCCTAAAGTAATATTAGGTAATTACAGTTTATAACTCTAATATCGAATGCAATTTAAATATATTTTATTAAACATTTAAGTATGCTAGCATACCTAGCTATACTATTTATATACTGTTTTTCTAATTTTAAAAGTGACTTTTTCTATAACTTAAATTAAAAAGAAAACAGGAAAATTTAAAGCAAACATAGCTTAATATTTACCTATTTACCTCATAGTTAAACAATGGAACTACCAAATAAATTGTGGTGTTTTTATATAATTGAGTTTTAAAAAAAGACATGAAAAATCAAGTATTATATAATTGAAAATGGCCTATTAGTAGTTAAGTATAGCCCTAATATAATATGCAAAGTATATATGGAAAAGATATATAGATGAAAAAGGACTAAAGAAATAAGGATACATTCTAGCTCTAAGGAGAATGATTTAAAATTTTCCTTATAGTTTTACCTTTTAGAATCTTCACTATAACAATAAAAAGGAGAAGCAAATTTTAAGTTTAAAACAATGAATATAAAAAACAAATAGGAGGTAGTTTAATAAGCCCAGAAGCATAAGGAAGAGCTGAATGGAGGCAATGGCAATTGTGATGAGCGGACAGATTTAAGAGGTATTAAATTAGTAAAATTAGTCTTTCTTATTTATTAGACCTGTGAATAACAAAGAGGACATTTTGACTGACTAGGGGAACAAATGGAGTGGTTAAGCTATCAAAATAAGAAAAGTGAATGTTAAGGTGAAGATATTAAGCTTAATTATAGACAAATAATGTCATATAAAATAAAAATATCCAGTAAATAATTAGCTATCTGTGTTTAGTATTTATGTAATTGGATTAGAATAGCCAGGATCAGAACTATTGATATAATAGTGAGACCAATAGCTGAGACCAATAGAAGAAATAAAATTACACAGGTCAAATGGTATATCATAATGGGATTAGGGGAGAACGGAGAGAAACAACTTTGGAGAACGACAATACTTTATATCAATTAAGAGAAGAACATTCAGCAAAGAAGAAAGAAATACCTAGACATATGAGGAAGACCAAGGAAAATAATACAATGAAAGACAGGATAATTTTAAGGAGACAGGAGCAGATGATTAACAGTGACAAACATACCACGGGTTTGACTAAGATAATTTTTAAAAATCATTGTACTGAGCAATGAGCACAGTTACTATGATCTTAGTGAGAATCACTTCAGTGGATTACCACTTAGAGAAGCAAGTTCTATTGGTTTGTGAAATGCTTTTCAAAGAATTATTTGAAGGTTTTTCCATTTCTGAATTAAATTCATGTATTATTTTCAAACTTCTCTTTAATAAAAAATATCAGAGTGGCCAAAACCGGTTTGGCTCAGTGGACAGAGCATCAGCCTGCAGACTGAAAGGTCCCAGGTTCCATTCTAGTCAAAGGCATGTACCTTGGTTGCAGGCACATCCCCAGTAGGGGGTGTGCAAGAGGCAGCTGATCAATGATTCTCTCTCACTGATGTTTCTAACTCTCTATCCCTCTCTCTGTAAAAAAATCAATAAAATATATACATATTTTAAAATCAGAGTGGATTTCATCACTGCCACACGCATGCATAATAGACAGATTATAATGTACTGACTATCATGACCAACCCACATAATAACCCCAACTGCATAAGGACAATGGTTAATTAGGATACTAAGTGGCCAATGATTCAACAAAACATTTGAGTATTTTCTGTGTCCGGTCCTGTGATAGACACTTTCACATACATACAGTTAACTACCATAGACTAACTGAATGCAATATTTCCTGATACCATTTTATATATGTTTTACTGATTGCATAAACAGTGTACTTTAGATGCTAATTTTAATTTTTAACTGCTCATTCTAAATTGAGCTTATATTTTAGAACATGTTTCCACTCTGTTGTAATAGTTTACTAATACTGAGGTGAAAACCATGGCATCTTTATTGGCAAACACTTGGATTGATGACTAAATAAAGGAGCGGCCCATTTTAAAAATTGAAACCTATGAAAAGGCAAATATACATCTTAGTTTTTTTTTTAATTTCTCCTGTTCCAGGGTCCAACATTCTTGAATTACATTTAAGGCATGGAGGGGATCTAGCCACCCTACAATAATAAAAACAGAGAATGCTCCAAATATGTGACTCAACCTGTCACAGCATTGCTATCCATGTCCCTGAGAAGATGTTATTTGGTTTGAGCAGCTATATTTTTATCTATATCTTAGAGTCAATTTTTGTTGAAAACCAAGTGCCTATGAGTGAATCCACTTTGCTAGGTAATCTCCCAAGGAAATATCTCCTGGGAACTATTATTTTTGTGAACAAAGTGTTCCTCAGCATAACAGTGAGATAGGAATTCAACAGTACTTCAGTCCTCTTCATTATCAAGTGGCTTTGTGACACAATAATAAACATCTCATTTACTGAATGTAACCTTGTACATATTCTTTTTCATACAAGACACTCATTCAAAACAATAGTACTAAAATATTAAAAAATTAATATAAGAAGAAACCATGTGCCAGTACTTCAAAAAGTATTGTATGTATTCACTAATAAAAAATGTTTTACTTAAAGTTAAAGGCACCTTTAGTGAAAGGTAAGGTTCAAGGACCTATTACAGAGAGATTTTATTTTTTTGAATATAGTAACCAAATATAACAGCCATAATTGAATAAAGATATTGGTTACCTTTCCAATATTTTAAGGACTTGAGTGCTATCTACCCTGACTCATGCCTCAACACTGAAGGACATATATACATACATACATATATGTATGCATACCTTTACACAGACTACCACCATCACTAAGTCTCATTTGGCTATGTTACCAAGTGGTAACTGCACTTCTGTCTCAAAGAGAATGTAGTAACATGAGAATAAAATCCAATTTAAGCACCCCTCAACTTGGGACAATGTAGCAATGATTGTGATGCGGCTGTCTAAAAGCAAAATAAACTAGTCAGAGAAAGACAAGTATCGCATGATTTCAGGCATATGTGGAATCAAATGAACAAAATAAACTGATAAACAAATGAGATTCAGAGACTCGGAAGCATGGAACAGACTGATGAATTTCAGAGGGAAGTTGGGGGTGGGTGGGTGGGAAGAGATCAACCAAAGGGCTTACATGCGTAACCCATGGACACAGACAATAGTGTGGTGAAGGCCTGGGGGTGAAGAAAGTGGGGTGGAGGGGATCAAATGGGGACAAAACAGGGACATCTCTCATATTTTCAACAATAAAGATAAATTGAAATAAGTAAAAATAAACATATTTTCCTTTGAGCACAATCTTTTGAAATATGGGCTATATACCAAAATTATATTATTTAAAATGTTTATAATAAAAGCATAATATTCTAATTAGACCAATGTCCTTCTAGACAAAGCTGGGGCTGGGAGGGAAGCCCATATTCTGGATGCCAGAGGTAAGCCAGTGCCAGCAGCCACAGGAAGGAAGGTCTACTCTTGCATGAATTTCATGCATAGGGCCTCTAGTATCTATATAAATTAGGTGACTAAAATGACATTTTTAACTGTATTTGAAGTACAATATAATTAATGTTTTTATATCAAAATAAACATGCTTTTAAATATATTTCTAAGAAGGTGAATAATTTAAAATGCATAATGTGTTTATTTTTTGCATATAAATAACTTTTGCCTTCCCAAAATTAGCCTAATGTTCTCTAGAAGCCTTACCAATAAAATAAATGGTCAATATAACATTTTATATGTTATATATACAGTGTTCTTATAATAAAGGAAGCTAGAGGAAAGAAAGTATTAAGAAAGTCATAATGGCCCTGGCCAGGTGGTTCAGTTGATAGAGCATCACCCAGTACACCGAAGGTTGTGGGTTCACTTCCCTGCACACACACAGATGCAGGTTTGATCCCTGGTCAGTGTAAGTATAGGAGGCAACCGATAGATGTTTCTCTATCTCCCTCTGTCTACCTTCTCTCTCTAAAAATCAGTTTTAAAAATCTTATCTTCTGGTGAGGATTAAAGAGAAAATAAAACAAAAACTCATAAGGAAAATACATTTACACTATTTATTGAAAAAGTCTGCAAACGTGTGTTATTCACAGGTCAGTTATAACCATATAGCTAATTTCACAGCTTGCTTCATTGTCTGACATATTTTTGGCATTAAATGCATATTTACTTAGTGGGTTATTTTCTAATCCAAAATACATGTTTTAGATGTTTAAACTTTTCATTTAAATTAAGAAACATATACTATTACAACTAAAAGACTGAATATTAAGGTCCATTCATTGTACAGATGAATAAAATCTGTTTGATGTCACACTATACTTATGTTTAATACATTTAAAATTATGACAGCTCCAAAGACATTCAGACAAACTAAAAAGTACTCTAAAATCAATGTATGTACAATTTTTCAGAAAACAAATCCTTCCAAAGAATTCGAGATATAAGTACAATTTAGGTAATTGCTACGCATTTCTCCTATCTCTAGAGTTGCTAGTTTTTTTTTAAGTTGCTGACTGAATCTACTCAATATCTTAGTCATAGAATTTATCTCTCATCTGATAATTTTCTTCTCTCCCATTAACTTCATAAATGGTTACATGATAGTGCTTAAAACATCAAAGGGGCTGAAATATTTTCTCTGGTTTTTCACGCTGATCAGTCATCCCAATTTAAGGGCTTGTTCTTTCCCCATAAAGTTCTCTAAAGGGTTGACTACTACTTGCTGATGATGCACTTTATGCCCATCTATAGTTGTCACTGAACAAGAGTTTTAATTTTTTTATGTCTTTATCCTTTTTATGTGTTGCATTACTTTGTTGAATTCAGCTCCTTTACTTATTATTATTCTATACTTTCTTTTGGTCTTTCAATGAAGAATAGGCCTTAGAATTCCTGGTTCTAGCCTAATAACTTAGCCACTAAGGCAGTGACTCTCAACCTTTCTAATGCAGTGACCCTTTAATACAGTTCCTCATGTATTAAAAAGTTACCTTAGTGCAGTGGTTCTCAACCTTTCTAATGTCTCAACCCACAGGTTGAGACTGCTGCTGTAGAGCCTAAGACCATCAGAAAACACAGATATTTACATTATAATTCATAACAGTAGCAAAATTATAGTTATGAAATAGCAACAAAAATAATTTTATGGTTGGGGGTCACAAGAATATGAGGAACTGTATTAAAGGGTCAAGGCATTAGAAAGGTTGAGAACCACTGCACTAAGGTAACTTTTCATGTACAGGGTGGGAGCAATGGTAGGATTACAATTGTTCATATGCAGAACAATATAATAATGAATAAACAAATAATACAGGCCTAGCTGGTTAGTCTTCCTAGATAGAGCATTGGCCTTCAGACTAAGGGTCCCAGGTTCAATTCTATCAAGGGGACATGCCAGTATTGTGGGCTCAGCCCCCCAGTAGGGGGTGTGCAGGTGGCAGCTAATCAATGATTCTCCCTCATCATCAATGTTTCTATCTCTCTCCCTCTCCCTTCCTCACTGAAATTAATAAAAATGTTTTAAACAAGAATACAAGAATAAACTCTGTGTTTCACATCTCACAACTGTAAACCTACTTTAGCCCCATTCCTTATATGTATTTTCCACTTCTCTCTGGTTTGGTTTCATGCTCTGGACATGCAACCCCTCACTTGCCAGCCCACCTCTTCAGTCTGATCACCAGACTGATACTAGGCACTCTGTTATAATCCTTTGTCAGACCATATACATTCTCAACATTGAGCTTCTGTGTGAGAAAACACAGCCCCTACTTGAAGAACACATAATTGGTGTTTTCCTTGAAAACAAACAGAACTTGCATTTTTGGCTCTTGTTTCTCAACTGTAGTTGGAATAATAATAATACTTTAAAACAATGAATCTGTCGATTCCTTCATTTATTCACTCATTCATCACATATTTATTGAGTTTTTATCACCTGCCAGGCACTGTTCTGTTTCCTGACATGCATCGCCTTTATGGAGTGGGAAGACACAGAAAACAGACAAACAGCATGTGAAAAGAGTCAGATGATTGTCACACAGTAAAGGACATTCTGCAGGAAAGGACCAGGAAGTGCTGGTTGGTAAACACGCTGCCTTAAATTAGGTCTTTGGCTCTCACTGATAAAGGGAAGTAAGTGAAGAAGGGAGCCACCAAGCAGCATTCATGGTAGATGGTCCAGGCAGTAGGACTGGAAGCTTCAATGCCATGAGACTGGAATTGGGCCTGGTCCTTGGCTTGTTCCAGACTTGATTTATAGCAGGAAGTCCATTATTGATTAAAAAGAGCTATGCATCAGAAGTAGAAGACTGGGTCAAAGTAAACTCAGAACCAAGATGATGTCAAGCTGTGTAAACTATTATGTCAGCTTTCACCTTGAGAAAGATTTGAAGCCATGGAAGAGTTTAAGTAGCTCCAGTTCTGCTAGGGTCCACTCTCTTACCCTGAAATATTTTGGATTATTGAGAAAGAGCATTAAATAATCTATGCTCATACTGCATCTGACTCCACTAGAATACTTGCATTTTAGCCAGAGTAGGTTGCTAAATCCACATATGGGAAGGGTATCTTGGGTTGCTAAATTCTCTGGCAAAAAAAGAGAAAGTATTTTTTATTCTATGTTCCTAATGAATCAGGGAATGAACTCTTTTATTACCCTGACCCTATATCTAGGGTCTGCCTCTTATCCAGTATTTTTTTTTTAGGTAGAAGTCTGTTTTTAATTAGACATAACTACCTCTTCCACACTTCCAAAACAACCTCCTACCTCTTTCCCCTCCAGTGAATTCTAAGGCCAACTAGAACTGGTTCACATTTTTCCTGCTCCTATTGTGGCTTAAATTATGGACGTCCCTATGCCTGCCTCTGCTCTCTGTGTTTCTGCAGAGGTATATTCTACTTCCTCCCACTGAACTGTATTTATTAAATATATATTGGGACACCCTTTAAGAACAGTTTGCTATAAGACCATGCATAACTCCTAAGCTTTTAATACATTAGAACTAACGCTTATACCTACATTTAAGGCAGAAATTTTAATTTCCAAATATAACATAATGGTATGCACACAACTAATACATCAGAGGAAAAATAGTGTAATGCCTGATAAGTAATATAATTATTATATGTTTTAATATACAGCATATAATTAAAGTTAATATTCTAATAACCAGAATTGAAAATATTTTAATAACAAATTATTTACATAACTAGAGGCCTGGTGCACGAAATTCATGCATAGGGGAAGTGTCCCCTCAGCCCAGCCTGCAACCTCTCAAACCGAGACCTCTCACAATCCTGGACCGCTGGCTCCTAACTGCTCACCTGCCTGCCTGCCTGATCACCCCTAATTGCCCCCCCACCAGCCTAGTCACCCCTTACTGCCCCCATGCCAGCCTAATTTCCCCCAACTTCCTCCCCACAACAGGCCTGCTCATTCTTACTGCCCCCTGCCAGCCTGGTCGCTCCCAATACCCCCCCCCCCTGCTGGACTGGTCATCCTCAACTGCCCCCTGCCAGCCTGAAGGCCCCATTCATCACTAATCCCCCTGTTGGCCTGGTCGCCCCATGCAGCCTGCTTATTCGGTCTTTGATCATCCCTCAGGCCAGCCGTGGGTGGCTGGGCAGCTGGCATCCAAGGCTTGCCTGCACCTTGGGCCAGCCCTGGGTGGCTGAAGGACTGAGGGGACTGGGTGCCACCGTCTTGTGGCTGTGGGCACTGCCATCTTTAAGGGCATGGCAGTCAATTAGCATATTCCCTTTTTATTAGGTAGAATAATACCTAGATTTATATAGTGTATAAGCTATTACATACACAATGTTTTCACTATAAATTGGTCTTTCAACTTTAGAGCCTGGTTTTGGACTTCTGGTTTTGTGCTAACATGAGGAAAGATGAACCTTAGGTTCTTCTGTGTTGTCAAGGTGATCGATGAAGAATGTTCAAAAGGTAGATAGTCTGCTCAACTAATGAATCTACCCGAAGGGTGAGGAAGAGATGAAGATGAAGAACCCCACATTTAGAAATCAAGAACATTACACAAAGCTTGTTAAATTCAATAATACATAATCTTATGACATTCTATCCCAGCAGTAATATAACTAATATATAATTTAAAAAGTGAAAAATGCCATCCTTTGCACTTACACTCAATATTATAAGTCCCTTAAGTTTGACCTTGTAAATAGCATACTTTTAAAATATATATATTGTATTGATTTTAGAGGGGAAGACAGAGGGAAAGAGATAGAAACATCAATGATGAGAGAGAACCATTGACCGGCTGCCTCCTGCACACGCCCTAATGGGGATCCAGCCTGCAACCCAGTATGTGCCCTTGACCAGAATCAAACCTGGGACCCTTCAATCCACAAGCCAATGCTCTATCCACTGAGCAAAACCAGCTAAGGCAAAAAAAAAATAGCATCTTAATGAAAAATTCAATTGGCATTATCCTGGTTTGAGCTATCAGCATATCTTGCCTGGGATTGCCTTAATAGTTTAAGAACACATTCATATGCTAAAGGTTGCGTAAAATATTTTCTTTTCCAAATAGCAACCACTCACTGTGTCTTCCCAAAATAGGAATTTGACTAAGTTCTAGCTCTGATTTCCAGTTTTCTTAACATGGCCAAACAGTTTCTTCACAATGTGCTTTTATTAGCCTAATTTCAATCCCTCTTTTCACCTTTTGTTCACAACTTTTCCTTTTTCAGAAAACTACCTTGTAACTGTTTTTGACAAAAAGCAAATGTTAGTGTCCTCTATGTACTCCTTCCCTCCTTTCCCAATGAACCAAACTCAACTTTGTAACTGTCACATTCCATATCCTAAGTTTGACATTTAACAAACAATTTTATTCCTTGCAGCAATAAAATCTGACCAATACATTCTACTATGAATATTGTAGTTACTTCTCGGGTAGTCTCCTTAAAGCAAGGAAAATGCCTTCTTTTTCCTCTTCCATTGTTGACTGCATGTCATTGTGATGACTTGGTTCTAGCTACCAATTTGGATCATGTGGAAGAGAACCTCAATGTGTGGATATCAGGGGTTGTAGAAAATGTAAGCACAACCAAACAAGCTTTGGATTAGCGACTTTCAGAGTTATTTTATTTGAGGGAAAATATACTGAAATCTCACTTAAGTGACAGTGGGAATGGTCATTGATCATAATTAAACCAAGATCTCACTAGTACATGATTTTTCAGATCTTGTCTCAAGTAGGCCCCAAATTAGGTCAAATTTTTCTGCTCAATGTTTAATCTATTTTCTTTAGAACTCTTATTTATTTGCAATTATAGATTCATTTGTGTGATTATTTAATTAGTAATTTCCTTCTCCACTCAATTATTTCACAAAATTTACTTGTTTTAATTTGTACAATTAACTTGTGTGAATTGGGAAGATATTATAATAATTAGAATTTTTATGGATACATAAAAAACAGTTCAAATATGTTGATATCTCAAAGGAAGGCTTTATGACTCAAGTTCAATGTTGGTTTCATTATTCTACATATTGAATAAAACATATGAAGCACAATCTTCTTATCAGAAGGTGAGATGCATTGTTTTCTGAATGAAGAGGAAAATACTCATTCAATTAAGGAAAATGATAGGTTTACAAACTTTACATTAAAGAAACAAAGTCTTAGTGATTTAACTAATATCACTTAGCCACAGTGGCAGAATAGGAATATTTTTAAAATATATTTTTACCGATTCCAGGGAAGAAGGGAGAGGGAGAGAGAGATAGAAACATCAATGATGAGAGAGAATCATTGATTGGCGGCTGCCTCCTGCACATCTCCTAAATGAGATCAATCCTGCAACCTGAAATGTCCCCTTGATAGAATAAAATTCTGCACCCTTCAGCCTGCAGGCCAATGCTCTGTCGACTGAGCCAATCTAGCCAAGGCAGAATTGGAACTTTATCTGAAGTTTCTAATAAAGTGTTTCCCACCATATCTGCCTTCTCTATATGAATGATGTACAGATACACGTCCAAATGTCTTTTTGTATTTGCTAGCATGAATTTATAGAATAGCTATGGTTCAGGCTTTTAAAATGAAATTGCTTGCTTTGATTGAGGAATTTCATTAACACTTGGCCACATAAACATTAATCTAGCCTTTGACATAATTCTGAAGTAACCTTACATTGGTTCTAAATGAAATTCTCATATTATTCCTTCTCTGGGATTAAAATCCTGAAAATACTGTTTTAAAACCAATGTAATTGGAAAGGGGCAATATACTATTACTAGTGATCATTAGTACTTTAATGATAATAACACTAATAAGTAAAAATAAAACTTTAACTTGGCAACATCAAGGAAATATTTCTTAGCAAAAGAAACCCATTGGAATCATGCAAATAACTTTTTTTAAAAATGGGTAGTCAAGAAAACCATCTCCAGAACTTTTGATTCAATTGGACTGAGTATAGATAACTTAATTATTTTAAAGCATTTCAGGTGGCTTTGTGTCCCATTTCTACTTTAACAAATTGAGGAATTCATTACCTAATAAATCAAAAGAAATAAGGACACAGAGCAGGTTAGTTTTGATGGGGATAGGCGGTTAAGACAAAATAGGAATATGGGCCATTGAGAATTGACTAGGTAACCAGTGATGGAGGAGGAGTTAACTGATTAGACTAGACCAGCGGTGGGCAAACTACGGCCTGCGGGCCGGATCCGGCCTGTTTGGCTGTTCTATCCAGCCTGTGGAGCAGAAAGAGTGGATGGTTCTCTTGCTCTCCCCTCCGCTCCTTCACCAGAAGCCTTACATGAGAGTGCCAGCATGGTCAGGTTGCTTTTGTTCCGGCCCTCCAGTCCAGTTTAAGAACCCATTGTGGCCCTCGAGTCAAAAAGTTTGCCCACCCCTGCACTAGACGTTGCTAAAATCAAACAAGATTTAAGAAAGGAACATAGGCAATCTACAAGGGTAAATTAGGCAACTAAATCTTTTTCAGTAGAAAAAATTTATCCTTGTGTACATACAAATTCTGACAACAACACTTTATGTGAAGGTTACATATGATCTAGTACATTATGTTTCTTGTTTATTTTAGTAAATTAAATGTAAATGGTATATCCTATATAATAAAAGGCTAATATGCAAATTGACCAAATGGTGGTAGGACCAGCCACTATGTGCACACTGACCACCAGGGGGCAGACACTCAATGCAGGAGCTGCCCCCTGATGATCAGTGCGCTCCCACAGGGGGAGCACTGCTCAGCTAGAAGCCATGAGCTGGATTCACAGCTGGAGAGCCCAGCAGCGCTGGTGGGAGCCTCTCCTGCCTCCATGGCAGCACTAAGCATCTCCAACTGCCTACTTAGGTCAACTCCCCGTGGGCCTGGCCTGCAGGTATCAGGCCAAAAGAGGCAGTCCAACATCTCCCCAGGGGTCCCAGATTGCAAGAGGATGCAGGTCAGGCTGAGGGACCCCACTGGTGCACGAATCTGTGCACCAGGCTTACTAGTGTATCTATGAAATGATTTTTCAATAAAGTTAAGAATGTAATTAAAAAGTGCAAAACTTATGAAATACATTCTAAAGTTTGGCAAATGAAGCTAAATTAAGTTGGATGTATATGATACACTGGATTACCAGTTAGGTGGGGGGGAAAAAACAACCTAATATATACAGTGTATGTGATAGAGTCATGTTAATAACGATAATGAAAACCATAACTTCGGTAGGTCTTGACTTTTCTAATTTTAAAGTTACAACCTTAATATTGCATTAGCATATTTTTCCATTTAATTTAAACATGCCTTGCTAAAGGTTGTAAATTGACATGACATTATTATTTTTATTTTTATTTTTATTTTTTTGCTTGGTGGTGCCACCATGATTCCATGACCACTGACTGTTTAGCACTGAGAAAACAGAATTTTAAAAGAGGGTTTATATATGCCTGGAAAATGCTAATGCAGCAGCTGCCAGGAGCTTGCAGCCTCCTTTGGATTAAGGAAAAGAAACATAAAATTGAATGTGCATTTCCTCAACCTTACTTAATGGCTTATAAATCACGTGTAATAGAAAATAAAAATGTTCTTTTCTCTTCTGCAACCTAGAATTATATATATGTATACAAACACTCACAATGTTTACTTTTTAAACATTATTTTATCCTCTCTGTCTCACCTTCTTGCAAAAAAAGATATTTATTATATCCTTTTTAGTATGCAGTTCTTTACAACCAGCATGGTTAGAGCATGCTTTTTAATTCCAAGGCATTATAATAAAGCAGAACTAGAAGCAACCTTACAGGTAAGTTAATACACTTTATGTATTAGACATCAGGAAACCAAGACCTTAGGAAGTAAATTGATTTTTCCAAAGTCCCACCTTATGGATTAGGAAACTAGGAGACCAACCTGTCCTAACAGCCTGCTTGCTGGTTTGGGCTAAATCTCCCAAGTTCAGACATGACCTGAAAACCAGTGTAAAGAGAAATGAACTGTCAATGAGAAAATTTTAAATGAGTAAGAATTATTCTAGTCATGCTTAATTAGCTTTTGATTTATTGTTGTGCATTATTTAACACCCCAGGCCTGGTGCACGAAATTAATGCACTGGGGGAGGGAGATCCCCTCAGCCAAGTCTGCGCCCTTTCGCAGTTCAGGAGCCTTCAGTCAGACATCCTGAGCACTGCCTTAGAGGCGGGAGAGGCTCCCACCACCACTGCTGCACCTGACAGAAATGAGCCTGGCTTCTGGCTGAGTGGCACTTCCCCTGTGGGAGAGCACTGACCACCCGGGGCAGCTCCTGCATTGAACATCTGCCCTCTGCTGGTCAGTGTGCATCATTGCAACCGGTCATTCCACCATTTGGTCAATTAGCATATTAGCCTTTTATTATTTAGAATATTTTGTTTTCCCCCATACACCATGGCTTCTGTTTAAAGTTTGAGTTTATTAGTTCCTTAGAATTTTTTTCTCTAAATGTCATCCACCTATATTTAGGTATTAAATAATGCACATGTATTGATTATCTTTCAACTCCGTCACTTGATTTTCCTTTTAAACAGTTCTGCTATTCTCTGTATTATACCCCAACTGATCTTCTCTAATTTTTATTTTATAATTCCTCCCAATAAGAAAGACTTCTATGCAAAATAGTTTCAACATAATTTTTTTTAGCCTTAAAGTTGCATATTAAGTTTCTTGCTGTTTCCAAAACTTGTTTTGTTCAGCCTTCGGTAACCACTTTCGGAGCTCCTGCTACATGCCATGTATAATGTTAAGCCTTCGGGATACCAAGAAGAATAAAA
Source organism: Vespertilio murinus (assembly GCA_963924515.1). NCBI lineage: Eukaryota > Metazoa > Chordata > Mammalia > Chiroptera > Vespertilionidae > Vespertilio > Vespertilio murinus. The sequence goes on from OZ004709.1 coordinate 109,934,469, forward strand.
CATGCTGCCTACTCTCCATAATTTCATATCACAGTAGTTGATCAGCTTGCCTTTTCATTCAATTATTTGGATCCACTTTGGGAAATTTTTGCCAGGATACAAAACAAAGCAGGTATGTATGCTCATTCCTACCACAATAATCCCATTCTCAGTCCATCACCCCTTGTACTTCTTGTCTCTTTATTAATCTTTTCTACCTTAGGAAAGTAGTGTATCTTCATAATGTTTAATAGCAAAACTCCTGAACCAAAATGCCTGGGTACTCATCTAGCTCTGCCTTTTATACAGATGCGTGACCTTGGGAAATATAAAGCTCCCTTAGTTGTGTCATCTATAAAATAATAATTATACTAGAATCTACTTAATATAATTGTTGAGAGAATTAATTTAGTTGATATTCTAAAACATGCAGGACAATGTTTGGCATATAATAAATGTTATAAAGTGTTAGTAATCACTACTTGGAAAATAAAAATAATCTATTATTTATTCCAAATACAAAATATTCCCTTTATGAGTAATTTTCACTATCTTTTATTAAGCTTATCTTTTTTGAAAACTTATGCAATTACTTAACCTAAATGTTTAGATGATGTATATTTATTTATTTGTGTACCTGGGTAATTAGATTCATGTCTTTGCATATTATATTATCTTAGTTTTGTATATTATTTTTGAGTTGAGGACTGTATATAACAATTCAGACATAAGGAGATGATTTTTTACACTGTTAAAGCAACAACAAAAATCAATCTTTATATAAAACCATGAATATACTTATCTATGTTCAAAAAAAAATCTTCTCTCTCCCTGACTCTCTCTGCTCCATATTTGGGCCATCAGTGCAATTAGGGAGCCAGTGCCAGAGACATTGGCACCCAAACTCTTTTTTTTTCTTCCTTAGGTCGATCACATATTTGAAAAGGTCCTTGTTTTCCTTATTTATGGCACATAGATTTTTACCCACATATTATATTCTTTGTTCTTGTTTTTCTTTAGTTCATTCCTTATATTTCTTAAAGAGTTACCTAAAAAATTACATAGAAGAGTGTATGTGGAATCATATAATATTAAACATACACTCCGCAAGCCAGCCATAAGTATTGACATATACAATGTTTTCAAAATACAAAGAGTTTTTTAAAACAAGGACAAAGAACAAATAGTCTGTGGTCTGCTCTCAACAGGTAAGCTTTGTCTGTGAAACCTGAGATATAAGTCTGAGTCTTTAATCCTTAGCCTCTACTAGTAAAGAACAAAACTCAGGTATAAATTTTTAGCTCACAAAGCTCTTTAATATTTGATCTTTACATCAGCTGTGAGAGGAGGCACCGAGACCAACATGATATTACAGGTGAGGGTGTGAGGTTCACGGAGCTTGAGCTACATCCACAAAGGCACAAAGCTCATAAGAGCAAATGCTCAAACTGAAGCCAGGTCAACTTATTTAGAATCCTGCTGTGTTCACATGACTATAGTGCTTCTAGTATTTCACATAGTGTCCACAAAACCTTCAGGTACTCCTACCCAAGCTTTCATCTTTTTCTTCATCTTTCACTAATCTCTTGCTTTTCCTTAAGTAATAATAGTTGAACTAGTTTAATGTATTTTATTCAACTTTGCCTTTATTATTTTTGTTTACTCATACCATTCCATCTTTGCTGTCTGTGGCATTTCATTAACGCCATACATCATTTTTCTTCCATTTTCTCATCAAAATTGTGATTTAGTCAGAATCTATAGCCATGACTTACAGATTAAGTTCTGTAAAAAATATATATTGTAGATAAGAAGAGATTTATAAAAATAAGTCTTTCGAGCAGATACATTTTTAATATCCATGTGGTGGATATTATATATGGTTGCTAATATTCAGGCATCACTTCATCATATTAAAATAGAATATGAGAGATTATGGAAACTCTTAAATTGAAAGAATTATAGTGAAGCTATACTGAATATAGACTTTCTATAGAGGTATTTACTATGTATTAATTATAAAATGAATTAACACATAAATTCTCCACTAATTAGCCACTAAAAACAATACACCCCAGTGACACTCACAAAACTCCATCCATCTCTGTGCTTACTAGACAATGAATCATTAGTCTGAGAGCAATAAAAATTCTTATCTTAGTTTTACCGTGTATGTGGTTATGATTTCCTGATTATAGAAGCAATTGACACCCAGTTATAACAGCAACTAAAATTTAATTTTAGTAAGATGGTAAGTTCTGTAGACATAGCCACAGGCTAGATTACTATAAGTATTGGCCTAATTAGCCACTAAAAACAATAGCACAGGTTTGTGTAAATGCTACATTTTACTACTGCCTTGGGAATCACCATTATCTACATAATTTATATAGTGTAACATACGTTTTCTTATATATGACTGCTAAACCATCTCTTGCCTTTCCATATTAAATTGACTGTAGAAACTATCAAATCTAACAACATACTTTCAGAAATACCTGGACCACAGAGACTAAACCATGGCTCAGTAGAACGTTCACAGTGAGATAAAAATAGCATCAAGTATATTTCATAAACTTAATATTTTTTGAAATAATTTTGATTTCTGCTTAAATCTGGAAATGAACTTCTAACAACAAAACCCAAAACACCTATATATCCATCACATTTTTCTCAGTTAATAAAAAAAAAAAAAAAAAAACAACAGAACATATTATTCCTTCAGGGTAGAAAAGCCTTTTAAGCAATTAAGTTTAAAAGAAAGACTTCACTTGGGTTTTAGAAAAATGTGGTAGATGTTTTCACTTTATATGCAAAATTTCAAAGCAAGTTTTCTAACACTGCTTCTTTTAGAATACTTCAGTGAAATCATGACCAATGAAGATGTAGCTTAGTGAAATGCATTCTGCAAATAGACCTGGGGATGGCATATTGCCCTTACCACAGTATAAGGTGCACAAATCCAAAGGGGAAAAAATAAATTGTGACTCCTGTAAATATGGCAGGTTTATCAAAATTGTATGTCCGCTTTCTGAGCTTAGTCAACTTTTCATTGTGCCATGATACTATAAAGGTATTATCTTTTAAAACCAATGTCTGATATAAAACAAAAGGAAAAGTCTCATATGCACTGCCATGTCATTCAGGTCATCCACAACTCCCGCCGGTGTACATTCATCATCATTTTGGCTCTGTACCTGAACTCTATTTTTAGCATGGGAGTCTTAAGAAGAAAAAATAAATAAATAAACTTCAAATTTTTAAACTATACTGCTATTATGGGACCAACATTTGTGGTTCAGCAATCATTGTTTTTTTTATTTCCAAAGTTGATTTAATAAATAAACTCTAAAATATTAAAATAAATGGATTGACTGTCCAAATATTAAACATTCAAATTATTATTCACATGGTAAAAAGTGTAAGGATAAATTATGCTGAATATTAATGTTTACTCCTCAACCACCATCTCAGCCAAGATGATGGTGAAAAACATGGAAAGTCTATTTCCATTTTCAATGATTTCTTCAGTTAGGGACAAACCCAAATCTGGCCCATGTGATGGGAAGGATGGTATGTTATTTCCTGAGGAAAGTTGTCTCACTGTGAAGAGATGTTATAATTTCTAGATGTGACCTCTTTTACTGACCTGAGAATGAAGCTAAGGTTGAAGATGAGAAACACTGAGTCAATAAGAAAAAATGCAAAGTCCTGGGTTCTGTAACATGACTGAGCTATGGAATCTAACAACTGTGATGTCTCTTCCCTTCAATTTCTTGTTATGAAAGAGAATTAATCTCTACATTGAGATTGATTTTTCAGTTTTTCCCAAAATATCCTACCTGGGACCAAAATAAGTATTCATTTGAATGCTATTTTCCTCCCTTTCTTCTCCCCTCTGGAAAATACAATAGTATACTTGAGGGTCTCTAAAGTAAAACCAATTAACTAATAGCCAAATGTTAACTACAATAATTAATAATTAGTATGCTACCAAAATGCATGAAACAATAAATATAACCTTCTTGAACTGTAATAATTATACCTAATAATTGTAAACTAACTTGTATCTGAAATATTGCTTACTTGGTGAATTTATTGAATGAATCCTTTATGGTTTTCAGAATGGCAGGCTCTATAAACAAAAAAAGAAAGCTTAACTTCCAACTATGTTTTATGTATCCTTATTAATGGCTTAATAAGATGTGAAACAGTCACAACTATTGGATTTATAATCCCATTAACTACTGTTAAGTTGTATGCTGCAGTAAATTTCATTCTAGTACCAAAAACATATTCATTAAATCAATTATATGAACAAAATCATTTTAAGAATTGTTTTTAGGTATTCCAACATATTTTTTTAATCTTTATGTGTTTTCACTTATAAAAAAAGAGAAATTATTTGAAATCAATTAACTAGGACAGGTTTTATTCCCTGTAAGACTTTTGCAAAGGAACAGAAACTGTTTACACTCACAAGTGCACATACCCCCAATACACACACACACACAATTCTATCTAGAGAGATCTTTCTAATCTCTCTGTTAATATGCAAATTAATATGCATATTCAGCATATGTGCCAGCCATATATATATATATATATATATATATATATATACTTATTTTCACATATTCACACAAACCCACACGAATACAATCTCAGTAATATCCAACTTGTGCTGCATAATCAATGTCTGAAATAAAATGATAATTTCATATTTATTATTTTACTTTTAACTTATAAATTATAAATATTTACTTGCTGTTTATAGTTTATAAATGTTAATAATTATATGAGGTATTTTGTTTCTCAAATTAATTTTCCAACTAATTTAAGTACATTACAAATATGTTACTCTTAAGGCCATAATTACACTATATTGTCATATGATAGAGTTCTAATAATGAAGCTCTAATTAATTAAATGTTCATAAATATTGCAGTTTATTCTTCATGTATTGTAATAATTTGACTCAATTATTTTATATATTAATTTTTCTCTTTCAGTAACTTTATAGATACTTCTGAACTTATTATTTTAATTGCAAATATATTATCTAAATATAATTTTATATTATACATATGAATCTGAGAAGTAAATTAATTGTTTTAAAAAATCAGGTTACTGTATTACATGAAAATACAATAAACTTGCAACAAGCTAAGGCCCAATTTTTAACTAGTTTCACATATTTGCTGTTGTGTTTTTTTTTGTTGTTTTGTTTTGTCTTTTACCTCTAATCAAGAGAAACTAACAATGACTTACTACTTGTTTACACAAAAATAAGTGTATACTCAAGACAATCTCTGTAGGGAACCAATGCAGGTGGGGTTAAATGTTCTATTCAAAGCAGAAAATAAATAAACCCCACAAAATTTTAATGTCTATCATGTCTAGTAATTCCAAAGTAGACTATTAAATTCTAAAACTTCTATTATTTTCTAAATATTATGACAATCTTAAATGTCACTGAGAAGATAAATTTTAGTTTTTAACCATAAGAAATAAATAATGAATCTAAATATAAGTAATGGAGATACATAAATAATGCATGATATTGGTCAAAAATCTATTAAATGGGGATTCTAAAAAAAATGGCCTATCTACTTTACTGAATTTGAGAAATAGATATTTTTTAAAAAATTTAAAGTTTAATTCTTACAATAATTGGAGAAAACAGCTATATGTGCTCAAAGGATGTTATCCTAGTAAATGGCAAAGCCTAGCATATCCTTAGGAAAACTCAATTCATTAAACATCAGCAGATTTGTTAAGACTCCAGATAATCTTTCTTTTTTTATATACTATGTTTTAAATGAATCAAATAAAGTGCATTTTAGAAAACAATCTAAATCAATGTTGTTTCTGCAAAGTCATATTCCAGTAAAATTATAACAATGGAAAGTAATCAATAATCAGGAAACAATTCAATAAGAATATTTATCTGTTAATTATTTATGGCTTTGTATCTTCTGCAAATTACATAAGTGCTATTGTGATAGACTGCTACAAAGTCTGTGATTTCAATAAAATAGTCTGTGTGAAAAGCAACAAGTCCAATTTTCACTCTCCTATTCACATAATTTCTTCATAAAAAAATAATGTTTGGTGTGAAGAGAGAAGCTAAAAGCAGTGTGTCACCTATCAAATTAATAATGCTTAAAGAAGTCTACCACCTGACCAACTTAACTCTGCTTCTAACAACAAAAGATAAAATTAGCAATTTAAACAGACAAGTAATCAGTTTGGATAATTTCTTTTAGAATTATCACTAAATGAAATATCTATTTCCACTAATGAGAGTCACTGATGATTTATTTCTAAAGTCACAAAGGAAAAATGTCGACTATTCTTTTTATGAGTGGAGTTAGATACTATGCATAGACATATGCAATTAAATGAAAGAAACTCGTGCCACTTAAGCATATAACTTTTTCTGAACTGTGCAACATCAGACATATTACTTTGATTTTCTTACCCTCTATTTCTTTGCATGTAGTAATACAGCATTTGTGAATATTAGATAATATATTATGGAACGCAACTGGTGCACAGTTAAAAAAAAAAGTCTGCTTTCTGTGTTGGTCAGAAATTTTAGAAAATCAGAGGTGTAATTTGACATAAGACATGAAGTACAGAAATTGATGGTGACCAAAAATGACAGAATTTTCCCAGCAGTGCATGCTGACATTTCATGCTTATGTTTACTGCCTAGTGGTCTTAGGATTACTATTGTAGTTCCAAGCACCAGGAGTTCATTTAAAATTAGAAGTAACTACCACCAACAAAACAAAAAGGCAAGCAACCAATGGGAGCTAATATTTGCAAACAACAGTACCTGCAAGTGGTTAATATCTAATATATATGAAGAACTCATACAATTCAAGAGCAAAATATAAGCAATCCAATGAAAAAAATGAGCAGAGGACCTGAACAGACACTTTTCCCAAGAAGACATAAAAATGGCCAAGAGATATATGAAAATATACTCAACTTCACTAGCTACTGGGGAAATGCAAATCAAAACTATAATGAGACAGCACCTCACGTGTGTGAGAATTGCTGTGGTCAATGGGACAATTAATAGCAAGTACTGAGAGGGTGTGGAGAAAAAGAAAGCCTCATTTACGGCTGGTGGAAATATAAACTGGTACAACCGCTATGGAAACAGCATGGAAGTTTCTCAAAAAAATTAAGAATAGATTTCCATACCCAGCAATCCCTCTACTGGGTATCTACTCTTCAAATTTGGGAAAAAAACACACACAAATGTATTCACAAAGATATATGCGCCCCTATGTACATTGCAGCATTATTTATGGTGGCCAAAATATGGAAACAACCAAAGTGTGCTTCCTTAGATGACTGGATAAAGAAGAAGTGGTACATATACACAAAGGAATACTACTCAGCCATAAGAAAAGATGAAGCTCAGTCATTTGCAACAACATGGATGAGCCTTGAGAATATTATGCTAAGTGAAATCAGTCCAAAAAACAAGCTAAGAAACATATGATTTCACTCATATGTGAGATATAAAACTCATAGATATAAACAACAGAATAGTGGTTACCTGAGGGAAATGAAGGAGGGAAGTAAAGGAAAAATAAAAGTACAAGCAAGAGGATGCAAAGGCAAAGTTTATGTTCTTCAAGGGCTTTCTTCTCCTATAAATGAGAGAAAACACTTTTAGGAAGCATGTGCCTCTCTGATGTTTTCTTTTATTGTTTTTGTGGGTTGTTTTGGTTTTTTTCCTTGTATTTTTTCAAGAACTGGTTGGTATGAATATCCACAGCTGCACAGAAACCAGTGAAAATAAGTATTCAAATCAGAAAACCATAATGGGATAGCTAGTATTGGCTTTGATCAACCTGGGCACACTGCCAGGGGAAAATAACTTTGCTTTCTAGGTAAAAAGAAAACACCAAAAAATATATGAGGTTCTGCTTACTGACGAAGGGAGCTTGGGGTTGGAAAAGCAGTAGTAATATTGGCACAGTGAGAACAGGAAAAAGGGAATGATTCTGAATGGAGGTCAAACAAAGGCATCATGGTGACATTTCACTTGAGCTATAAGTAGAGCTCTGCTTATTGGGAGAGTGATGGGGAAATAGTTTCAACTGTGGCAACATGTGGATAAACTTCGATGACAATATAATATTAGCTATTTTTTTGTTTTGTTTTGTTTTGTTTTTGTTTCAAACATCTCCAGAGGTCAACCCATTCTTTGTCACCTACAATGGTACTGAGTTAGGTAATTTTCCTCATTGCCTATATAATTTTAGAATTGGTTGGCTCAAAATAATAGAAATCTGGGAACAAATGGCTTAAGCAATTACAGTTTTGTTTTTCTCCTGTAAATATAGGTTTTCGAGTGAATCAGTCCAGGGCTGCTAGGATAGCTGCCTGACATAATCAGGAATCTGGTTTCATTGTAGTGTTCTGCTCTATCATTTACCGAGAGTAATATAACTCTCCATGTTTACAACTGGGCTTCCGGACTTCCAACCATAATCAGGAAGGCCAAGGGACAAGTGTCCCTGAAGCCTTTCTTTAAAGGTCCTCCTTGTAAGCACTATCCAGAGATTTCTATGTTTATCTCATTGACAGAAATGCATCATTTGACTGTCCTCAGATGGAAAGGAGGTACAAAAATGTCACTCCATAAATGTGATGCTCAGAAAAAAAAATTTGAGATGATATTATTGAGGAAATAGTAACTGAGCATTGAGTATGAAAATTGAAGGGAACATCATAGGGTCTCAAAAATATTCAATAATATACTCAATTAGTAAAGACTTTTAAATATTCCTACATAAAGTTTCCAAGATCTTCTATAATCATATGCCCTAATTACCCTTCATTAGTTACTAGTAATTAATACTTCAACAAATGTTAACTGAATTTCTGGTAGATGTCAATTAGTAGACTAACCTAGACCCTAATGAAAAAAGGGTTGTGATGAGGTTCCTCCCCTAAGGACCCTCTTGCCTATATCCAATATATCAGCCATAGAATTTCCCCCAAATTTATGTCTTTCATTCCAATGTATAATGCTGGTTAACAAATAAACCTGCTCCCCATTATACTGACCGTTAAAACCTTACTAGTTTTCTAAGAAATCAGTTCAAATTCTACCTTTTATAGTCAATCCTCCCACGATCTGTCAGAATTCATTCTTTAAACTGTGCTTCTCTCAGCATATAGAATAAGTAATTCTTTCTTCCTTTAAAAATGTTTTGCCTTAAAATTAGTATTTTCGTGTCTTGTCTCTCTCACTATATTTTGAGCTCCTTAGCTCAAATTCAATGTCTTACTAATCTCTGTGTCTTTGCCAATGTGTCAGACAGAGTAAAGTGCTTCATAACTATTTGTAGTGTTTTTTGAAATCCATAGTTACCTTCTGTCATCACTAGATGGCAAGTCTGCACTGCTGGTGTGTGTGAGTCTAATTGAATTTACTCCCCTTTGGGTCTTGAAAAATTAATTGCTATAAATAATGATTAGCATTTTCGTTGAGAGAGAGAGAGAGAGAGAGAGAGAGAGAGAGAGAGAGAGAGAGAGAAGAGAGACGCTGCTAGAGATGTTTTAGAGAGATACAGTGCAAAAATTGGAGACTGGAACAGTCATGGCAGAAATAGAATATAATCCATAGACTTGTCTGGATGTTGGGACTGAGGTACTATTTTGCTTTTACTTAAGACATAGCTCGTGCCCTTTACGCAATACTTATGGTCACTGCATATACGTCAAAAGGCAAAATGAAGCATTCCATGTGCTTCCAATGTTTCCCCTCATGTTGTCATAAAGATATAATCTATGAGCAAAGTTGAGGTATATAGTTCCCAAATCATCAACTATCCATGATCAACATATGAAAGTAAAATCACAGGCCTATATCACTTTTATTTCTTACACTGGTCAAACTACTTCAACATCCTTTACAACAGTATGATAGGGAATATGATGTTCTAATGCACATCAAAAAAACAAGAGAGGTTCCTATATCATATTTTTAATACTGCATTTGATTTTGTGCATCCGCTCCACAAAGTTTAAATCTCAATGCAGGCAGGACTAATCTTGCTTTGTTCACTTGTGTTTCCTGGGTCTAAGACAGAACCTGGCATGCAATGAGAGGTTTGTGAGTATTGCTAAATAAATGTCAAGTCAATTTAAAAAAGGAAACTTTGTGACAATTCATGCAATTTCCTTCTTGATTCAATTACTTTTTAGACTAGATCTCATTAAACTATCAAAAAACTTCAAAAACAACAAAAATGTTAATTGAGGTAAAACTGGTACTTTTTCTATGTTTTCCTTTATTATTAATATGATAATTTTCCCAGTTAAAATTAATTTATGCCTAATGCATAAAATTTAGAAAATCAATGACATCTTTAGAATTTACTTTGCAGATAACTGTTTCCCATGAGTTGTCTTAGATCACAATTCTATAAACACCATATTAGCTCTTTGAAACATATGTTATTTGTACCTTTTGAGTCTGATGGAATGAATAACAAACAATAATATGAATCTTGAAAAAACCATGTATGTATATATAATTTTTTCTGATAGCTCAACTGATTTCTTTGTTTTGAAATTTAACCCATTGAAATTAATAATAATTTAAAGTGTGTATAAATGAGGGATATATAGTCAGAAAAATGTCTAACTTGAATCTCAACCATCCAATAAATATACATTTGTTAAAACTCAACATAGTACTAAAGTGAAATAGAATGTCACAAGCATCATCTAATGTCATCTTGAAAAAACTGTTATTACTTTTATGCTATATGTGAGATAACTGAGGCCTGAAAAGTCACATCACTTTCCATTTGAGTGAGCAGAAGGGCAGTAACATTTCATGAAAGAGTTCATAAATTCCAGGAATATCACCTCTACAATTACCCAAGTGAAATTACAGTAATGAGACCAAATTTTGCAAAGTGATATTCTCTTTTTACAGTTGAAATAATCAATATGTCTATAATTCATTTAGAGTTAAATAACCCAAAAGCAGTTTCATTAATGTAAGGTGACTGTCCAAATGCACTGATTCATTAACATAATTCTTCACGAAAAATAGAATTGTAGTACATGATATATATGGTTGCAAAAGATTTATTTAATAGCATTCTGAATAGTTAGTTCTACAGAGGTTAGTTTTATTACTTGTTCAGCTTTTAAAATTTAATTTTGTATTTTATAAAACCATAGTCTTATGCAAATTAATGGAGCTGGAATAGTATGGCTATTTTCCAAAGTAGAAATAATAGGAAGTGAAATAAACGACAATTTAAAAATAGAAAACAGAGGTAAGCAAAACAAAACAAAACAAAACAAAAAACAAAAAACAAAAGCCCTATGAGAAAGGGACTAGGGAAGTCTTCAGTTGAAGACCATGAGTGAAAGGGCTGTGGGCATCCAGGGCAAGATATTGAGGTTCTTGCCTGACCTCCACAAATTCATTTACCAAGTTTAGAAAGTTATATGGAAACAGATTTGGGAGTGGGCTATCAGGAGTAAGGAACTATCATTTGACCCAGCAATCCCACTTCTGAGAGTTTATCCTCAGAAACTTGAAACACCAATCAGAAAGAATATACGCATTCCTATGTTCATAGCAGCACCATTTACAACAGCTAAGATGTGGGGATAGCCCAAGTACCCATCAGTAGATGAATGGATAAAAAAAGCTGTGGTGCATTTACACCATACCATGCTATGCAGCTGCAAAAAGAGAAGCATCTCTATCCTTTGAGACAACATGGAGGGATCTGGAGAGTAAAATGCTAAGTGAAAGAAGCCAGTCAGAGAAAGATAAATACCACATGATCTCACTCATATGTGGAACCTAATGAACAAAATAAACTCTTGAACAAAATAAATCCAGAGACATAGACTGTCAAATCTCAGAGGGAAGGCAGGGCGGGTAGGTGGGAGGGAAGAGATTAACCAAAGAACTTGTATTCATATATGCATACCCATGGATAAGGACAATATGGTGGTGAAGGTCTGGGAGGGTTTGGTGCAAGGTGGAGGGCAACAATGGAAACAAAAAAAAGAGGACATCTGTAATACTTTCAACAATAATTATACACTTAAAAAAAAGCTTTGAACATACTGTATTTGAGATGCTAAAGAAGATGCTAGCTAAGTGGAGAGTTCAAAGAAGCAGGTAGATATATAACAATGAATTTTATTTTCACATTTTGTAAAAAAATAGCACAAAGTTCCTGATTGATATAATGCGTTAGTAAATGTTTAAATATTTAGGGAAAAGTCTAGAATACTAGTATATTCCTATCTCACATTATATGTCAGAATAGATTACAAATGGAATATATAGTTAAAATATAAACACATGAACTAAACAGGTGTGAGGTAGATGGGGTCAATGGCAAAAAATAAACAAAGGAGACATCTATAATTCTTTCAACAATAAAGATATGTTTTTTAAAAAACATAAATGGCTGCCCTAGTTGGGTTGGCTCAGTGGAGAGAGCATCGGCCTTCAGACTGAAGGGTCCCAGGTTCGATTTCAGCCAAGGACACATGCCCAGGTTGTGGGCTCAATCCCCAGTGAGGGGCCTGAAGGAGGCAGCTTATCAATGATTCTCTCCAATCATTAATATTTCTATCTCTCCCTCTTCCTTCCTCTCTGGAATCAATAACATATTTTTTTAAAGGTAGATGTCTGCAAAACAAATGTCTTCAGAAAGACCTCTTTTCTTCAGTTTCTATGATATAAACAAAGAAACTATAAATAACAAATACTGTTAAAATATTAATCATAAAAAAGTAAAAAATTAATGTGGGTAGAGGTTTATTATTATATCTGTCTGTAATTAAATAGAAAAAAAAGTACGTTTATTTACAAAAGCAAAGATAGAATCCACTGAATGTTATAATGTAGCTGCTTTTATTTCCCTGATATTAATATTCTCACTCTATAATCATTACTATTTCTTAGATAGGAGAAACTTAACCCTTTGCTTTATCTTGTAGATATTGCATTGAAATTGAAATTTAGTTCATTCATAAAATTATATTATACAATTTGGTCTCAGTTATTATGGCAATGGTTATTAAATATTCCATATAATTCAAAATAATGTTTTTGTCACTTCACCCTGGAAATGTATTTTTTCTTTCTCTTATGAATAATCATTTCTGCACGGACATAATGCACTCTTTTAAAATAGTAAAAACATATTAATGATGAAAATAGCACAGTATTATTCATTTTGTTAAAAATATAAAAAGACTTTTATAATTAAAAGTAACTGAAGATGAAAGGAATGCTGATATAGATTAAAGTAATTTCCATAAACATACTTGTAAGAGTATAAAGTGGTCTGATAAAAATTATTTTCTTAATTCTTTCATCCCACACATAGTCACACAGACAGACAACACACACTCACACACACAGCCTATATAACTTATCTTCCTGGAGTACTGAAAAGAGGAGACGTTGAAAGGATAATTCTTAAAACAAGGGTTTAAATTATTTTTGTAAAACATCAATCCAGAGATACCATCCTGAATTGCCATTATTGATAAAATCAACAGATATGATAAAATTTGAAAAGCAATGTCTTCTGCTTTAGTAAAAAGATCTTTGTCTAATTATCTGTGTTTATAAAGGGAAAATATCCTTTTAACACCTGTTACACACACATTTTATTTTTTTCTACTATTTATCTCTCACCAGAGATTTTTTTATTCACACATCAGTAATGAAACGTCAGTGCCTTACAAAGTGCCTTTCAAAGTAAAGTGTTTTATTATATTTCAGTGTACATTTGAGATGAGATGAAAATTTAAAAATATTTTTTATTGATTTTAGAGTGGAAGGGAGGAGAAACAGAAATCATAGAGAGAGAGATGTCATCATTGATTGGCTGCCTCCTGCATTTCCCCAAACTGGGGTTCAAGCCTGCAACGCAGGCATTTGCCTGGACAGGAAATTACACCATGACCTACTGGTTCATAGGCCAATGCTCAACTACTGAGCCATGCTGGTTGGAAAATGGGTGGAATTTAATGTTTCTTCTATGTACCCAGAATTGGCCTAGGAATATGGGACAAAGAACAACATTACCCCCAAAGAAATTGGTCTCTAATATTTTGAATGTAAGAAAAAAAGCAACTTTTATCTTTAACTATTACTGAATGACTGCTATTTTATTTTTACCACATCTTTCAAGTTAATCAAATATCAGAATTTATTATTACTTCCTGGCATTTCCATTACATAATGTGGTTAGTTTTCCACAATAAAGGTGGTAAAAAATTTCTTCAAGAATCCAATTCATTTATATATTCCAGACTCTTACTTTTAAGCAACAATTAACTTACATTAATTGATAAATTTTGAATTGCTATTTTTTTCGCTACTGGGAAAAAATACAGTCATCAGTATTGGCAGTATACTTTATTTCTGTGGCAATTTTCAACGATTGAAAAGTTGTTTTGAAAAAGTCTGAGTTGGCCATCTACAAGACTGAGATACCAAAGAAGGCAATATATAATTTCAGATGAGTCATGAACCTAGTTCAACCAGTTACAAACAGATAAAGGTTAAAATCATCTATAATTTAGAATAATTCTTTGTATACAGTCCCTGTTATACCTTCCTAGAGACTAATCTCCAAAATATTACCAAAGGAAGTTAAATAAAACTATTTTATAGCAGGGTTACATTACATTATGGCTGTTCATAATTATTCCACTTATATGTGAGTCTTTATTATAATCTATTCTACCTGGTACTGGTAACAATTTCCATTCAGTATGAAAAATGCAAACTCTCTTTTCTCAAACATTTATTCATCAAAAATTTACTTTAAAAATAAGTTTAAATTTTGTGTCCAATTCTAGAAATATATGGCTATTTAGAGAAGATTCAACTATAGATATGACCATTTTGGAATTTAGAAAATTTTAAGAATTTTCTAAACCCTTGAAATTATATCCAAGTTTAACAGGATCAGGGGGTCACAATTAGCAATTCACTTTGGTAGTGGTTGTTAAGCTGTTGGCATCACTTTTCTTGATTCTATTTTATAAAGTTTAAATACTCTCTCAGTATGAGTGCATGATGATTGTCATATGTGTATCATTATAATTATGATAGGACTTACATATATCTAGTCCTTTAAAATAATTAGTTCAATTAATAATCCCCTATCCTTCACAAAAGAAATGTAATCAGCTATAAAGTGGTAATTTGGCTAATGAAATCCTCTTTAATTCTTTTTCAGAGGCCCTTTAACTGCCTTCCTGCCTTGCTGCTTTGCCCAGTGCTGCCTAAGTTGGCCTTCTCAGAGGTGCTGCTGAGACAGGACTTCTAACTCCATAAGCAGCAATTGTAAGAGTTGGATCACATGAGGTTTAAGTCAGTACAATCATTGGCCTTTTAAGTAGCTAGAATATTCATCCCTCTTTCTTAAAAAGTTAGACATTTAGCCTAAGAAAACTGTTATAAACTGAGTCATTTCAAAATAGAGTTGGAGCCACCATCACAGAAGAAAGATTTTTCATGTCTTGCTTCTTGAAACTTTGGAATGTTTGAACTGGGCACAATAATCTTTAAACTGGGCCAAACCAATGTTGTGTTCCAAACAAATATTTGTAAAACTAAAAGGAAATCAGAATCCAGACTCTGAGGATTGAAAATTAAGAACATTCTTCAGTATTAGCACCACCATGTATAGCTAAAAAATAACCTAGCGTATTAGCCCCAATAAAAATAATTTATTTCTATTCATGTAATTATTTCCATTTATGTCTCAAAAAAATAAATGAAAGAAATAGAGAAATAAAGAGAGAAAAAAGAGATAAAGAAAAGAAAAAGCCTTCATCTGATAATCAAAATATTATTTAGAGCCTGGCCAGGTAGCTCAGCCGCCATAAGCCATGGTTGTAGGGTCAATCCCAGTCAGGGCACAGAGAAGCATCAACCAATGAATGCATAAATAAGTGGAACAACAAATCAACATTTCTTGTCTCTCTCCCTTTCTTTCCTTTCTAAAATCAATGAATAAAATTATTAAACATTAGATTTTTGCTTTGAAATCTAGCTCATCACAGAATTATAATATTTTTAAATCTCAAATAAGTGCTTATTGGCTCTCACTTTGGCTTTTTATTGTTATACTAGAGTGTCATTGCACGAACTGCATGCACTAGTGGGGAGGGGCCTTTCTCAGCCCAGACTACACCCTCTCCAATTGGGGACCCCTCAGGGGATGTCTGACTGCTGGTTTAGGCCCACCCCTGGGGGATCAGGCCTAAACCAGAAGTCAGACATCCCTCTCAAAATCTGGAACTATTGGCTCCCAACTGCTCACCTGCCTGTCTGCCTGATTGCCCCCTAATCACTCCCCTGTCAGACTGATCAACACCTAACTGCTCTCCTGCCAGCCTGATTGCCTACAACTCCCCTCCCCTGCTGTCCTGCTGGCCATTTTATGGTAGCCATCTTATGACCACATGGGGGTATCCATCTTGTGCGAGGATGTGACAGTCAATTTGCATATTACCTCTTTATTATATAGGATTAACAAGCCCAAAGGTAAACTGCTGAGACTAGCTCTAATACTCTTGAGAAAATAACTGTCCCGAGCCAGTCTCTCTGTCAATATGCTTTTTAGCTAACATGTGAAAAGAAACTGAAAGTCAAGTATAACCTACTGGTTCTAAAAAATTATAGCTATTATTGATTTTTATTAAACTTGTGGGTAAAGGGGCTGAGAGGAAAAAATCTCAGAGTTTTAAAAATATATTGTATATTAGTATAGTTGCTTCTGCTAGATGTGGTTTGCCCTTTTGATATAAAGCCATGACATTGTTTGTGAATATTTTTAAATTTATTTTAAAATATGTTTTTATTTCTTTTTGAGAGACAGAGTAATGGGGAAGGAAGAAGGGAGGGAGAGGGGGAGGGAGAGAGAGAGAAACATCCATGTGAGAGCTTAACATCTATTGGTTGCCTCCTGCCTTCCCCTCCCCAACACACACACACACACACACACACACACACACACACACACACACTGGAGATCAAGCCTGCAAGCTGGGCATGTGCCCTGACTGGAATCAAACCAGGGATTTCTCTGTACATGGGAGGACATTCAACCAACTGAGCCACACAAGTTGGGAAGAAATTTGTTTATTTTAGAAAAACAACTACACCTAGCATATAAATTCAGCAATAAAGTTATAAAAATAAAATGTATGGATTTTTGCATCTGAATACCTTTTCAGATTTTAATTTTCTGAACTTTGTTTTTCTTAATAACATCAACACATAGACTTCACTTACACTGTGATTATGCCAGTATAATTAACATATCAGAATTGTAAATATATCAGAAAAGGTTATTTCAGCTTCCTCTGACTTGAAAACCAATTTCCCTTTCATTAGTTAACAGGCCACTACTCATGTTGCCTTAATAATCACTGTTACACGAGAGAAAAAGACTTCCTGCTGCAACTTGAGTTGGCTCCTGCTGTATTTCAAACCACGGACAGATCCATCAATAATAAAATGGTTTGTCCTAGAAATCAAAGCACAAAGTCACATTGCATGTAAAAAGATGTGCGTTTATACAGCCTTTCACACAGGACAAAATATCATGCTCCTTTGCATTTTATCACTCTACCGTCATTAACACATTCTTTAAAAGAAAAAATGCACCATTTCCCATTAATGCCCTCTCACTGTAAATACATATAAACATTTTGTGAGAGCCACTAATACCAGAAAACATTAAAGTATTGTTTTATTTCTAATTTTCTGCCTGAAAATGTTCATTGCCATGGAATTGGTATTGGTTTGATAGTGCTGGTGTTTAGCACCCTACTTTCTAAATTGCTATAAATAATCATTGTAACTATAAGCTCTATTTCCTCCGTAGCTAATGAGTTTATTATTTGACTAGCATCATAGTAGAGTTGGCAAACGGACAGGCATGAGCAGAGCAAGGGCATAGTCTGGGAACAGAAGGTCACCAGGGCAGAAAGCCCCTGCTGCCCAGCAATGGACAAACCTGGGAAACAAGGACCTCACCCCCAGGTGACCTCTCCTCTCCTAGCCTATCACTCACTCGTCAGGACTTTACACCTCTTGGCCTTTCCTATTGTTGGTCCTGCAATAGGACCCTCCTCTGACCTTTCTTCTCCCGGTGTATCTCTAACAATGTGGTTTTAGACCCCTTAGAGGAGGAACAAGGGGCAGGAGAATAGCCTCAATGACCCCCATTCCAGCCCTTGCAGGGTCACTCCCTTCAGCATGAACTCCAATGGGTCACACCCAGGCCTCAGGTGTGTTTCAGTTCAAGGCCCAGAACAGCAAGGAAAAAAAACTGGAGATCCCATGGCTGACAACAGGACCAGCTGCATTATTTCCCCACCCCTGCCCCCTCCTAAACTCCAATTATTTACTTTCTAAATAGAGTTTCTCTTAAAGTTTGAGCTTTGGCTCTGAATTCTTTCTTAGGCAGGAGGAGGTTGCTGAACTGGGGTCTGGTCTGGCCTCACTGTTCTAACACCTGGGGCCATTTGGTCAACAACAATATGGCACTTTTCTTAAGGTACACGGGGCGTATTCAATTTGCAAATTATGTATAATTTTTGTATTTAGTATAATTTTAATGAAAATGTGAACAAAAGCCATATATTTATGACACACTTAATGCATCTTCATCGCATTCTCAAGTGGATAATTATTTTATTATATAGTCCCAATTTCAATACAACTCACTTTTGCTTTTCCTGAATTCCTTAGGATAATTCCCCAGTTTTCCTTTCATTCGAGAAATATTGGCTAAATAAAATACAAGTGTTACACAACTTATATAAATCAAAGTATCATGTTGACATTAACCACTGGGGTTAATTACCTTGACTAATTCAGGGTGCTAATGTGTTAAGATATTTACAAGCACATATATCTATTAAGCTTACATATAAAATAAATTAGTTCTATATGGATATACTTCTTAGATATTATGTACAAGAATAACATTAAAGATGGTTGCTTAAACCGATCATTACCACTAAGAATTTTAAGTATCGTACCTTTTTTGAAAGTTTTCACATACTATATATTATTCTATTTTTTAATGTTTTGATATTTATAACACATATTATGCTAGGCTATTCATTATTGTTCTGGGTTGAAGAAACTTAGACAGAGGATTTAAGAAATTGCTCAAGGTTATATAATATTTGAGGAGCAAACAGTTGCTCCGTGGTCTATAAAGTTTCCATGTTTCATCATCATCATCATCATCATTTTGGAAGAGGTAGTCATGGTTGTTGCTTAAGCTATGTGTATTTTATCTGATAAATAAAGTAAAATAAAATAGTCCCAATACTTATAAATACGATTGATGCATTTCAGAGTAATAAGAAAATTGCCTTGAGGAAATTAACATTTAATTTTATTTTTAATAAAGATAAACAAATTGTGAAAATAATGAATTACTTTCACACATAAAGAATGAACAAATCCTGCCAAAACCGGTTTGGCTCAGTGGATAGAGCGTCGGCCTGGGGACTGAAAGGTCCCAGGTTCGATTATGGTCAAGGGCATATACCATGGTTGTGGGCACATCCCCAGTAGGGGATGTGCAAGAAGAGACAGCTGATCGATGATTCTCTCTCATTGATGTTTCTAATTCTATCCCTCTCTCTTCCTCTCTGTGAAAATTCAATAAAATATATTTTAAAAAAAAGAATGAACAAATCCAATAGATTACTTTAATCTACCTATTTCACAAATAAATAATAAAAAAGAAATATTTAGTTAAATAAAATAATCTAGTCTTATAATTCATTGTATTGGAAAATTTTTCATTAACAAATATAATCAAGATATACATCCACTGATATCAGTGATATGTTACACAGCTCACATTATTGTTTACAGCTTTCCTGACATTTATCTTCATTGAGATATAATGTATTATCAAAATACCCTATCTGTGATGTAATAATAACCTACATTCCCAATTTAAAAACGTTTTCTTTTTGTTAATTTGTCACCTGTTTTATGGGTTTCCCAGGCAAGATGGTAAATTTAGCCAGAATATAATTCTAATAACGTAATCTTAATATCACAGCTATTATAAACACAGTTTTTATTATGATTATTTAAATTGTTCTAACCCATTTTTTACCATGTTATGGACAATGAATGTTAATAAAGTGAACTTCCTTCCGTCTGTAAATAAACAATGGAAAACTTGCAAAACAAACATCACTTATCTTGCAGCTGTGTCATTAAGATGCATTTTGTGCTGTTATGCCTACACATCACTTCATTTCCCAATGCCCTTTCTTGCTTTCTGCCCTTTAGGCAGTTTAATGTTTTGGCAAACACAGGAGCTTTGGCAGATTTCTCCTGTTTGCTGCGTATTGTTCTAGAAAGCAGTCCGTGGAATGGAAGTGACAAATGCATTAAAAGTATCTATTGCATGGTAAGAATGTAAGAGGATTATGCTATGAAAGTTAGATAAATATATTCATATATCAATTTAACTTGACTTTTTTGCATACTCCTGCTTCCTGATGTTTATTTCTTATTTTACTTCTGTACCTAGAATCTAAATGATCATCTGTTGGCTTCTATCAATAAAATAAAAATAGTGGCATTTGCAAGTCAAGATCTGTTGTTTAAAACATAGGAAAAAAATCAATCACTATACTTCAACTCTATGTTTAGTCAAATATAATAACCATGTAATATATATGGTATTACAAAATTGTTTAATTGACCTATGACCCTATGAAATTCATGCTGCATTTTCTTCAATTTTTAACAGTTAACAGAAAGAATTAGCTAAGATACTATCACCACTATCACAAGTTTCCCTTTGAGTCAAATATCAAGTTTGTGGTGAAAAACTAAATGATTAAATTACTCTAATATTTATTTATAATCATTAACAGTCACATGCAGTAACACATAATATTCAGTTGTTGTGTTCTGCAAACTATTACTTTATATACAAAAAAACCATTCTATTTTCAATGAAAATTTTCTTTATTAAATCATTTTCTCTATCTTCCAAGACTCCTGTTTTCTAAGATGGATACTTCCACAGATTTCTTGCTATTAAGTAGATTGCTTATAAATTCCTCCTCTCCCCCTCCTACCTTCCCCCCCACCATCCCAATTGCTTAGCCTTCACATTTTGGCATCTTTTAAAATCTGTTCTGGAATTCACTCTCTTCTGTAATGGAATAGATAGTTCTCTGTATGTTGATGATCCCCAAATCTCTACCTCAAGCCTTTACTTTATTTAAACTCTAGATACACATATTTAACTGCTAGACATTATCATTTCTATGTTTAATAAACATTACAAAAAAAGATATTTTGGACTCTTTCTCTAACTCTTTCTACTTCTAATATTGTCCTTATAAGCAACCAGTATTTTAACCCACAAAGTTGCTCCAAATAAAAACCCAATTTCCACTTAACCTAATTCCAAGCACTTACATATCAAAATTACCAAATAGGAATTTTATTGTTTTAACTCAAACATCAATTTATTCATACTACTCATATTTAAATAAAGGTACATTCAATAAGATAAATTAACAATCATACAAAAAATTAAATAGATTTATTTGCAAAAAAAAGTACTAAATAATTGAAGGAGTCTCAACATAATGCATTTACAGCAATAAACCATTTTCAAATTCTCCTTAATTGATGTAAAATTAGTTGTCTGGGTCTTTAATGATAAATGATTAATTGTATTTTGGTAAATTCTACATATAAAAAAGTATTACATTTTTTAATCAGAGCATTCCACATTCCGAACAACCTTTCTATAGTAAATGTATCAACTCTCATGGTTCTTAACTTTTCTGTAGAACTATTCCTCTATTCACAACCAGTTGTATCTGTTTCTGCAAAAGCTATAACAATGCAAAAACCATTTCTTTAATATGATAATTTCTCCTTCCTTTCCTTTTGATTTAAACTGCCTCACCTCACCTGCCTCCTTCTCCTTTACACATTCACTCACTTAATCATTAAGCCCTTGGGACAATGAGGTTCTGGTCAGAAACTACTCTTCGAAACAAAGCCTTGGGTATATTAAATAAAAATAATGTCACATTTTAGCTCCAGAACGACCCCATGAGCCACATCTTTGCAAAACCATAGCTGACATCAGGACCAGAAGCAATTATCAAGTGCACATGCCCTAGTGCTGACCAACCCAACACAACCTAACCCAAACTCTTTTAGTCCCCTATGTAGCCCATCCCCTAGAAGCCATCCAGGTGATGAGCTCACCTGAGACCCAGAGTCTGGTACCACTTCTCAGCTAATAAGCCCTTACTTTATTTGCTGTAAGCGCCTATTCCTGCCTTACCATGCTTTTATGGATGCAAACAGATCCCTTTAATCCAGGAACAAGGCATTCCTATTCTTTAGCAAAGTAGCTGCAATTTCATTTGCTTCCTCCTGTGCTTCCAATCTATTGTTCAGAAGAGATAACAGAAAGGATCTTGTAGAGGTAAAAGCTTCATGTATGTTTTTTGATTCCCAATTATTTAATTTCAATATATTCAAACTAATCAACATCTATATCTATTCATCAGATGGATGTTTTGTTTTATGTTTTAGTTCTGGATTTCTAATGTTATTTGTGGGTTTGGAGAATTGATTATTTTAATTAAAATTAAGAAGCAGTAAAAGAGAAACTCCCTTTTAACAAGATTGCAAGTCTCATTGAACAAAAGCCTTACTTTAAATGCTTAATCAATTAATTACAGGTAGTAGCTGAAGCAACCATTGCTTTAAATGTCAAAAAAACATCCTATAGTGTTTCTCAACTTGGTTTGAAAACAAACAATAAGGTTACTTTGATTTAAGAGCTATAAGTGATTGAAGGAATTTTTTTAATGTACCTGTAGCTTTGTATTTAGCATTTTAAAAAACCCACTCATTCTTGTTTAATATAACGACCAAGTGCTCATATATCAAGGCTGACAAACAGGAATTTTTAGTGTTTTACCTCTGCTTAGCATTTCATCCATCTTCCTGATGGGTTTAGAGAGATTTGTACCTAGAATAGAGTATTTTGAGGAAAGGGAAAAAAACTAGTGCTGCTAAAGGGAAAAAAACTGCTAATAATATGTACAAACATCTAAAATTTATCATGTTGAATTGTGGTATGTGTATATGCATTGATTGAAATATTCCTGTGCTATATATTGAGATAATAGAAAAGAGAAAGGTTGTACTTATATGATATACAGTATAAAATTAAACTACCTTACATAAATAAGTTACATTTCAAAAGAGGGCGGTTCAAAACTTTTGCTAGCACCAGTGTGCAATAATTTTAACTGTAATAAATTGTATAAAATATTTTTATAAAATTAAGGCAAGACCCCAAATCAAGTTTAATGTCACAGACAGAAAACTGGCACACAGACTATTCCCATTTCTTTTTCAACATTAAGAGAATGTCTACAACCCGAGAGTCAGCGTTAAAGTAGAATAGAAAAGAGGAAACAACATTTTCCTCTGCTCTCATAGTCTCCATAGCTGGCATTTCTATGTATCAGCATGAATTTTCAGGGGGGGGGGGATAAGAACACAGACAAAAGTAATGTTGTAGACCAGGAAAACTCTGGGTGCTTCCAGCTTTTACATGTCAGATGGGGGTGTCTTACGTGAAACTACTTCTAGAAGTAATGGTGGGTAACTAAGCAGTGGTGTAATATATTTCCTTACAGCCAAAAATACCTGTGTCCTTCTTTTAAATATATTTCATTGATTTTATTTTACATAGAGGAAGGGAGAGAGAGAGAGTTAGAAACATTGATGAGAGAGAAACATTGATCAGCTGGCTTCTACACACCCCTTCTGGGGATGTGCCCACAACTAAGGTACGTGCCCCTGACCAAAATCAAACCCTGGACCCTTTCAGTCCGCAAGCTGATGCTCTATCCACTGATCCAAATCGGCTTCGGTAATACCTATGTCTTTAAATAAAGAATAGATTAGGGAAAAAATTGAAGTCAACAGAATGAAATAAATGACCCTTTAGAATATTTCTGTTGACTCTTCATACCTTTATTATTTTATTCTGGCTTAATTAAAAATACTATGTAATTTTTGCCTAAGTGATATGGGAACTACCTAATACAATGAGAGAGAGAGAGAGAGAGAGAGAGAGAGAGAGAGAGAGAGAGAGAGAGAGAGAGAGAGAGAGAGAGAGAGACATGCAGTTGAAGAGAAAAACCACTAAGTAAGTGGACCCATGCATACAGGATAGCTTAGAACACTTCTAATAGATGTGATTTTTTTTGTATTTCTAAAAATATAGATTGCCCCTGCTTCAGAAGATGGTGTGTTTAAAATCAGCCTACTTTTATTTGCTTAAATGTAAATGTTAGAATCCCCAACTGAGATGTTTTATGACTAGTGTATCTGCAAGAATTCAGTATGTATGTAGTTAAACAAATAATATATAAATAGCCTTGCTAAGGGTCATTTCCTCATAGCTTAATATATAAAGTGATATGCCAAGTCAATTTATGGCAGCAAAAAGCTTTTGTATAATTATATTATATAATCATGCTTATTCTAAACATTATCATGAGTATTAAGTAAGATATGTGCTTCATCACTAGATACATTGCTTGCTTAATAGATGAAAAAAATGAAAATATTTCTTCAATATCTCAATGTTTCATTAAAAATTAGAAATAAGTTATTGAGTCTAATTTACTCATGATAAAACACTAAATTAATGTTTCATTCTAGATGTTGCATAACCTTGGCGTTGGTTACAAGCCATTAATAATGGGATGAAATACAGATAGCTACAGCCCCAAACAACCCAATTTCCTTTTATGCCTTCTTTCCTCCTCACACCTGTGTTGCTAATGACAATTACAACTATATTATATATTGCCATTTCCTCTCCCTACAGCTCAAATATTTGATAGCTGATGCATCTCAATTATGTGGCAGATGATAGCCTTCATCCCCAGAAAATAAGGATAAGGTGTATATAGAAGAGATATATAACTGACATATTCAGACCAAAAAATATGTTGCTCTTGGTAAAAGAATAAATGCCTGTGCATGTTTGGTAGGGTTCATGAATGAGTAATGAGTAGGTGGAATGGCTCAGTGAAGGAAATAAGATCACAGAGAAAGAAATAAAATGACATAGTAAAGGTGCATTTGTGGTTTTGAACTTGAGTGCTTTGATTAATAGAATTGATTCTATTGATGTATATGCCAATTCAAGGATAAAATAAATACTAATAGGTTTCAGATGTAAAGTTGAAGGCACTTGAGAGAGCATCCATGTAGAAATATCTGAGGCAAAGATATTCACTGACTGTGTTTCTGTTGATCGGTTTATACCTAGAATACAATTTGGAATGCATGCCTCTACATGCAAGGGGGGAGGAGGATGGCGACCGTGGAAGTACACGAGATTGTCAAGTGAGAGGGCCTAGAGAGGGACACTGCATGGCAGAACGGAGACAAGTAAAAAGAATGGGCAGATTAAAAACATAACCCCTATAATGCAGTGCGTTAAAATACAGAGAAGGGGCAATGGGAAGAAGTAAATGGAGGTTTAGGGTAGGAAACTAAAAGTGCTTAAATAAAACTGTCAGCATTACTATAGGTTCTTCGATCTACTAAAATTATGGCTATATTCATGGGTTACACAGATATTTATTATGTATTTATTGTGTGAAATATACAGTGTTATAATTAGGAATACCGGGGTGCAAAACAGAAATGATTTATCTTCTCTTAGAACTACTGTTTCAGTAAAAATATGGGCAATGAATACATACACAATTTCAAACACTGATAATTATTTAATTTCATATAAATATACTGCATAATTCATGGAATAACTGTTATTCACCTACAAGTATTTTAGAAGGAAAAAAATGTAATGTCAGCATTAAATGCAGTTGCCTTTATTGAGCAGTAGTATGAGAAACTATAGGCCCAGCTGTGGGCAAACTACGGCCCGTGGGCTGGATCCGGCCCATTAGGCTGTTCTATATGGCCCACGGAGCCGAAAGAGCGGAGGGTTCTCTTAGTCTCCCCTCCTCTCCTTCACCAGCAGCCCAAGATGAGAGTGCCAGAATGGTCAGGTTGCTTTAGTTCCGGCCCTCTGGTCCAGTTTAAGAACCCATTGTGGCCCTCAAGTCAAAAAGTTTGCTCACCCCTGCATATAGGCTATCAAATAATTAAACCAGATAGCTCTTGACGGGCTTTGCACTGTACTTAGAATCCAAACCAACCCCTTACCATGGCTCTGAGGACCTTCCCCCAACTACTTGTCCTATTCACAGACACATTTCAGTCACCCTGGATTTTCTGATGGTCTTAGGCGGCCCTACTAGCGGTTCTCAACCTGTGGGTCTAAGACCATTGGAAAACACAGGTATGTACATAACAATTCATTAACAGTAGCAAAATCACAAAAATAATTTTATGGTTGGGGGTCTCCACAACATAAGGAACTGTATTAAAGAGCCATGGCATTAGAAAGGTTGAGAACCACTGAGGTAGAGGAAGTTTTCTGTCATTATTTCTTCAAACAGGTTTTCATATTTTTGGATTCTTTTTTCTTTTTGTTCTTCTGGTTGAGTGTTTTTTGTTTTCTCATATTTCAAATTGTTGATTTGATTCTCAGGATCCTCTAGTCTACTGTTGAATCCCTATACATTATTCTTCATTTCAGTCAGTGCATGCTTCATTTCTGACTGGTCCTTTTCCATTTATTTTGGCGTTCTCACTAAGATCCCCAGAAGTCTCACTAAGACCCTTGGAGGTTTCCAGAGGATTTTTAAGTAATCTTTTAACTGTTGTTTTAAACTCTATATCCAGTATTTTTCTTTCTTCCATTTCTTTCATTTGTGACATGTTTCTTTGTCTCCACATTTTGGCTGCTTCCCTGTGTTTGATTCTATGTATTGGGTAGAGCTGCTAAGTCTCCTTGAGTTGTTAGAGTAGCCTGTGTAGTAGGTGTCCTATCGGGCCCAGGGGCTCAGCCTCCCCAATCACCTGAGGTGGACATTCTAGGTGCATCCCTTTGTGGGCTGTGTGCACAACCTTGTTGTAGTTAAGCCTTGATTGCTGTCAGTGTCACTGGGATGAATTGACCTCCAGACCAACTGGCTGTGAGGATCAGCTTTGACTACAATGAGAGAGCTGCTGTGCAGGGAACACCATTAGGGAGCAGAACTTGCTTCAGTGGGGCTTTGGTGCTCACTGAGTCTGCCCCCGAGAGTGTGGCTTATGGATGTGAAGACTTAGAACATGGTATGGTCTGATACTGACCACTGGGTACACTTGCTCTTGGGTCTTCAGGGCCGTGCAAAGTCAGACACTGTCTGGGGCCACCCAAGAGGAGCTACAGGGACATCTGCAGATTCCTCTTCTTTGTATCAGGTTTGGAAATGCCCAAACAAGCCCCAGCTGTGAAGTGAGTCAGACTGGTGCCAGTGCCAGGTCTTGGGCCTCTTATCGATAGGTTTGGGACTCCCTGACCCAGCTGTGGCTTGTTTGACAGGTTTTGAGCCTATGAAATGACAGGCCATTTGGATGCAAAAACCCCTGTGCACAGCTTGGGTGGGGTTGTAAATTGAGTGGGGGAGGGTCTCAAGAAATCACCAGGGTGGAGCAAACAGAAATGGCTGCCAGTCAGTCCTGCAACTGGGGAAGGCCCAGCATAAGAACAATGACTTCTGCCAGCACCTCCTTCTGGAAGAAAGCCATTTTCGAGTTCCTGCCCTGATGCCAGACAGTCCAGTTTCCCCTCTTATATGAATCACTTGTAGACAGCCCGATTCCCGCATGCCAGGCCAAGGGATCCCCCTGGTGCACAAATCCATGCACTGAGCCACTAGTGTTACCATTAAAATTCCTACAGTAGATACAGAAAAGTTTAGGACAGTGAAGTCAAACATACATCTGTATAAAATAAATATATCACATAGGAAGAGAGAAAGAAAGGAATTACAAAACAAGCAGAAAGTAATGAACAAAATAGGCTACAAAGTAAGTCTAAACGTGTCAATAATTACTATAATAGGAATGGAATAAAATTTTCAAATCTAAAGACGGTGACTGCATGGAAAAACCAAGCATGTTGAAACTATATATGTTATCTACAAGTGACTCACTGAGAATCTAAGGTTATACATACTAAAAATAGACAAAACATATTCAATTTAAATGGAAACCAAAAAATTGCAAAGATAGCTACATGTATTACGCACGATAGACATTGAGCCAAACACTGTGACAACAGAAATGGAAGGGTATTACATATGGTGAAGGGGTCAGTAAAATAAAAGGGCATAACATCTGTAAATATGTATCTAAACCAACATTCATATTTTAGGAAAAACTAAATATATAAATAAAATATTAACAGACCTGTAATGAGAAAGACACAGCAGTATAATAACAGCAGAGGAATTTGATGCATCACTTTCTACAATGAGTAGATCATACGGTCATAAAATCAGTAATAAAACATTGGACTTAAGCTACACATTAGTCAGAATGCATCCAACAGACACAGAACACTTCCTCTGCAAACAACAGAATTCACTATTCCCTCCTAATGAAGTTAGTATTTACATAGCTGTTGACCTAAAAATGTTTCCATATATTATATCTAATTTAATTATCTATTCACATATGTTTAAGCTTATCTAAAGAGTGACAATTCTTAATACCAAAAAAAAAAATCCTTTTACTCACATTTTAGAATAAGTGGCTTTATGTGCCTGGGCATATTCTATATCTCCAAAGACATTTTTTCCTTCTCCTCAAAAATAAATGGGATTAATAAGCTGTGACAATTGCTCCTGAAGCAAGGTACAGCAAAGCTCTGCATGGTCCTTCCCAGAAAATAAATTAGTTCTATATCAAGAATAAAGAACATAAAGAAAGGTGAAATTCCAGTCAGAGAGTCACTCTTTATTTAAAAATTATTTTGGCTGCGTGTTTTGTTTGTTTGTTCCTCTGAATAAATAGAGGAATCTGGTCCTTGGTGCCTCAAAAGAGAAGCTAGGAAAGCTATGTGAATGTTAACACTAGTCTAAATAGCATAGGGTTATGTGTAGCTAACACCTCTGAGGTTCAATATTAGTCTGAGAGCAAGTAATAAAACAGATCAGGACACATTCTACCTTTGAAAATGTTTCTAAATTGCCCTAGAGATTTTGCAGTGAGCTGTGGGCAAACCCATTTGAAAAGCTCTCCCTAGGGGGCTGAGAATGCTGAGACAACAGTACAATCCCAATTCTGGAGCAGAGACCAGAATCTGTGTAAGTAGCAAAATGTTTTAAAATGTTGTTCTGCACACAGAATAAAGGAACAGCAAAAATCCTTGGAACTTCTAACTTACTGCTATCATCCTTAAGTGGGGAGAGTGAAACAAGCTAATAACATGTCTGCACGGTGTCCCCCCAAAATGTGTACACACCCCTTAACAGCTGATAGCTCAATTTTTAAAATGAAATGTATTTTAATAAACACTGCCTTTATAATTACTCAAAATGTGTGTGAGTATATGTTTACTTCTTAAATGTTTTATGATTAAAAAGGGTATTTCTGCCCCATGTTGTCAAGACTTTATTTTGTTAAATATCTCATATTTAACCAAATCAACCAGTGGTATCTAAGGAAGAAAGTAATCCATGAGCTGCCTAAAGATATTGGCCCACTATTTCAATGAGCAAACTTGGGGAAAAAACAGAATAATAATGTCAGGCATGTCAGACGTGACACTTTGATGATAAAAGTTTTTCCATTTATAGGATGCTACTTCTCTGGAACAACAGAAGGGGCCTGATGAAAGGCCAGCAGATCAAATGTAAACAGAGATCTTCTGAATAAGGTGCTGCTGAAATAAATCAGAAAAGTACTAGCTGGTAAGACAAGGGTACAGGACAATTTTATCAGAACACACAGTGGTATCATGAGCATGCTCTATGCAATTCAGTTCAGTAGCAGGTTCAACTAGTATGACCATGTGAACCTATAAACCATAAATAAAATTAGTCCCTACTTTTATATTATGAAGTATAATATATGTGTAGCAAAATTATATAAATGATTTACTAATTTAATATAAATTACAGGAAGAACTCTCAAATGGGGCAAGGGGCCTCCTTAGGAGTAATGGGATATAATTAAATTAAAAACTAAAATTAATTTTATCAGATTTGTAGTATAAGAAGATAGTTTTAGAAGAGCACAGGGAAATACTTTTTTTTAATATAATAAGAAATTTATGGAAAGTTTTTTGTCCCCAGAGAAGTGGCATAACAGACAGTGTTTGTGCCACAGCATTCTTTCACACACCCACGGTGCTTCAGCTGTAGTAATGGTGGAGAGTTCTCAAGCACATGGACAGCCTTTCATTCCAAGGACAAAGGGCTATCTGGGGTTGCAGAGGAGTTAACAGCCTGAGAACAACCTTCAACCAAAATTAGTAGGAGCCAGTGCAGAAATGTTCTAGCCACACCCTTTCAAATGAACAATTCTGAGTGCATTTTTTAACAATTTCTTCCAGGTGTTCCCAGCATGACTGCATATCAGGTATTTACCATGGTAACAAAGGCTGTTAAATCCTCTACTGATTTCCACTCTTCCCTGCCTTACAGCTTTCTATAGTTACCAGTAAAACAAACTTCCTGGACTCATCATGTTGCCTCAGGTCCAGATTTCAAAACAACCCATACAAATAGAGGGGGCATAGTATTCAAAGATAAATTAAAGAAGAATTTAGATAAATTCGGAGGTGATATATGTATGAGGATATTCATCCCTGTTTCTACCACCAAAGACAATGGTAGATGACTAGTGTGACCACATACAAGGTATAACTGTTACCTGTAAAATATACAGTTTTGTTGGTTTAACGATACGATGTTTCTGTATGCTGGGAGTATTATGAAAAAGGAACTTAGTTTATAATTTAGTTAAAATAGATTCTTTCCCTTATAAAATAAGAATAATGACAGTTGTCCTTTTATACAGTTTCACATTAGAGGAATGTGAGAATATCTACTCTGTCTGCCTATTATAGCACTACTAGAGGCCCAGTGCACAAATTTGTGCAACAGTGGGGTCCTTCAGCCTGACCTCTCTGACATCCCCCAAGGGGTCATGGATTGTGGGAGTGCACAGGCCAGGCTGAAGGACCACACAAGTGCACAATCGGGGCTGAGGATGGATGCAGGAAGTTGGCCAGCCAGAGAGGGACCATGGGAGGGCTCCAGGGTATGTCTGGCCTGTCTCGCTCAATCCTAATCAGCCAGACCCCAGCAGCAAGCTAACCTACCAGTTGGAGTGTCTGCCTCCGGTGGTTAGTGCACATCATAGCAAGCGGTTTAGTTGCTGTAGCATATCATTAGCATATTATGCTTTGATTGGTTGAATGGACGAACAGACAACTGGACACTTAGGCTTTTATTATGTAGGAGTAGAGGGCTGGTACACGAATTCGTGCACAGGTGGGGACCCTTGGCCTGGTTGGCAATCTGGGCCAATCAGGCTGTCTCACCCAGTCCAGGTAGAGGAACCCAGAGAGATTAATTATGGGAGCACACTGACCACCAGGGGAAAGCTCCTGCAACTGTCCCCTGATGGTCAGTGCACTACATAGCAAATGGTCAACCAGTTGTTTGGTCGGCCCATCAGGCTTTTATATATATAAATTGACGCAAGTTTAAGATTTGGCTTCAGCACTAGCATTTACAAAAGATGTGTGAATATTTGTAAATCTCGCATCACTGTGAGTTCTAGTGTAATGCTCTTTAAATTACAAATTGAAAAAATGAGTAACAAATAGAATGCACAATCAGCAGAAGTTTCCTATGCCTGACTTAGAAATCAATGTTAGATAAAATTTGGGTGATTGTCTGCTAAATATTGGTAAGGGACTTTATTTAGCATTAAAAATAAAATGAGCTAACACAAGTCAGTGCTGTAACTTCAATATTGCTTGTACAATACTGAAATTAGCTCTGGGTTAAGATCCCTGAAGAACACTTAAATATAATTTGGTTAACTATCTCCCTCAAAATGTAATATTATTCATAGATTTTTAAGGCTTTCAGGCAAGTGGCAAATGAATTATCTCTATAAATATCATAGTGAAAAATTGTGCCAACAAAAGAAACCTGTGCAGTCAGAATCTAGCCTTCCTGGTTAATTCTTTTTAAAATTAAAAATTATTAAACAAATTTTGTTTTTATAAACTCATGTATTGACACTTTCAATTTGAATTATGACTTGTGATAATAATCCTGCTACTTCCCTTTATGGATATAAATTCATTGCCTATAAAATATTTCAGGTTGTTATATAAACATTTCTGAGGTCAGAAGTGCCTTATATATTTTACTGATAAAATCTGTAATGTTTCCACTAGAGATATTAAGAAAAACAGATATTTAATAAATATTTGATTAAAATAACTACTAAGTTATAATGACCAAAGACAAAAAGCATAAAATTCATTGAGATGTTTAAATCTTTGTTGTGACATCTTTTCTATTTTGTTCAACTTTACTTGTAGACTCTGCTCCACTAAGTACCATTTTTATTAAAATATTTTACATTTTATTAAATTTTAATTTTCAGGTAAAATATTAATATATATTATTAGAAAAAGTTATTTTTTCTTTGTAAAAGTTAAATTAAGCGATATCCTTATAAGAAATATAAGGAGTATGAATGGTAATACGCTCAGTAAACTGAATAGCTGTATAATTTTGGCGATAAAGTTTTTTGAACATGATGGCTGAGTGGAGACCAAGGGTCATGCTAACTCAAGGCTGTCAGCAACAGGAGTAAAAGTCTTATTAGGACACACAATGATTCATAAAATTTTCCTTAAGTATATTAAAAGAAATCAGGCTGTTGCACTTACACTCTTTTATCTAAAAGCATGTGGATTTTACCAACTGTAATTAAAAATTATTAAATATACAAAATAATTACAATCAGGTGTTTAAAAAGAGGCCATCATTCAATAAGTAGATTTCTGATACCAAAAGAAGCTCTTGATGTCATTACTGAATTCCATTGTTATATACCCCAATAACTCTTCCTACCTTTCTATATTATTAACAAAATGCCATATCATCTCAACAACAACAAACATTTTAGTCAATAATATCACCATCCTTGTTGCTGGAAAATATCCTTCAAATATTCTCTATTTTAACATAAAGCAAAATTAGGACAGGGATTAGCCCTTTTCTAGGTTTCTGGCTAACCAACTCCTACACTCATAACATCTCAGTGGAAATAAATTAATAAAAACACATTTTCACACATTCTTCTTATAGACAATGAAACAACTTCTTATAGACACAGGAGAGACTTTATGGGTGTCTGATCTGTGCAACTGCATAGAGACACATGTACATATAGGACCTCATGCTGTAAAAAAAAATCTGTTATCAACTTCCTGAAATTTTAACAATATTTTAATACGGGGCATTTGTTTTTCATTTTCATTGGGTCTTAAATATTATGTAGCTGGTTCTGGATAGACACATTCTCTCTTTAATGTTGTTGATACAACCTATGAAAATCTAGGCAAATGATACTATTTCTTGGAAACATCTGCATTAGTGAAGATGAGCTAAATTATACTGTAGTTACAAGCTAAAACCTTGGTTACTTATTTAAAAAAATGAAAATAAAGATTGATTTCTTGGACATGCTATTGGTCCATCATTCGCACCATCCTATTATTCCCGGTTTCTATTTCTAAAATGTTTCTAAACTGGAAAGCAGAGAGATCAAAGGCTACAGTAATCAGAAACCATTACCAGTAGAGGGCAAAACTTCTTCAATAATGAAAAACATCATTTCTTCCTTAATCAAAACTCTCTTACTAATTCACTGCTAAAGAGTAAACAAAGGATAACAAGAATATTTTCCCTTGTCAACGTTGTGCTATTAGAGATAGTCAAAAATTCTAAATTACAGGCTATTTTTGAGTCATTAAAGCCCAATAATTGCAAATGTACTACAGCATTACGAGGTTCTTCCATCCTTTTGCACCTCAAGACCAACACTGCTTTCAATAGGAATCATTACTTAATGTTATACAGCACACTTTGAAAAAGTGAAATTTTAACACTAAAACTGTAATCTGTAATCTGAATTGACCTCTCATTACTGCTGCTCACCACTCCCCAATCCATAAGCAGCCACTTAGCACTGTTTTCAATTAAAAAATATGCACTTTTATTTTCGTACAGGCTGTTCCCTCTCTCTCAATACTTGAGTATTTATTTCCTTTCTTCTTGAAAACCCCATTCATATTGCATTATTTAGGATACTACTCTTGTTAGGTTCCAATTAAAAAATCACTTCCTTGGAATACTAGCGCACTGCAGGTGGGAATACAGACTGGTGCAGCCACTGTGGAAAATTGTAGGGAGCTTCCTCAAAAATCAATAATGGGACTGTCTTTTGTCCCAGTAATCCCACCTTTGGGAATGTATGCCAGGAATCCTTAAACACCTATCAGAAAGAATATATGCACACCTATGTTCATAGCAGCATTATTTACAATTGCCAAGATGGGGAAACAGCCCAAGTGCCCATCAGCAAATGAGTAGATAAAAAAAAAACAAGCTGTGGTACATTTACACAATGGAATAAAATATGATTATAAAAAAGAAGAAACTCTTACTCTTTGACACAGAGTGGATGCACCTAGATAGTATTATACTACTAGTAAGTTAAGCCTGTCAGACAAAGACAAATATCATATGACCTCACTAATCGTGGAATCTAAAGAACAAAATAAAACGACTAACTAAATGGGACCAGAAGCATAGATGCATGAAACAGACAGGTGGGAGCCAGAAGGGAAGGTGGGTAAGGGTGACTGATAAGGAAGTTGAAGGGATTAGCTAAAGAACAAATATGGATAACCCATGAACACAGACAATAGTGTGATGAAGGCCAAAAGAGGAAGGGCAGGGGTAGGTGGAGGTGACTAAAAAAGAGGAAATAGGAGAAATCTGCAATAATGTCAACATTAAAAGTTTTCATGAAAAACTCTAAAAAGTTATATATATATATGTCTCTTTGGTATTCCCCTCTCATTCTATGTTATTCCACCATAGCTTACATTTGCTAATCTACTCAAGTATTTGCTTACTAGCATATGTTCATTAGGTTATGAACTCTGAGAGGACAAGAGCCAAATTATTTTTCTCATCATTAAATATCTAGTACTTATTACAATACATATTATTTGGATGTATTAAAATAAATTAGTTTATGAATGAGCCTGAGCATTAATAGGATAAAATAGTGATTTATAATTTGAGAGGAGTATCCATTTGATGGAATTTGGTATGTTCACATTTACACAGTAGTTTTGTTCTAACTGGAAAAAAAAGGAATTGTTTATGGCCGTTCTTATTTCCGTTACACATAAACAAGGCAAAGTATGTTTTACTGGGAGCCGTTATACCTAAGGAAACAATATCCAGCAGCAGCTGGGAAGTAAACTGATAATTTAAATGTTGATGGTTCTATTACCTCTCCTCTAACATGATCTACAACTATCTATAATCACTTGGTATTCTTCAGACACATTTTGCTTATTTTAAAAACAAGAGTAATGAAATGGAATACATGGCCATAATTACACATATGGCACAAAGAAGCAACTGAAAATGTTGACACTGTCTTTCTGTATGACTTTGGAAGGCCCCTTCATTTTAATTTCCTTTTCTATAAAATTAATATAATAATATTTATCCCATAGGGATACAGCAAGCAACATATGGAGAATGTGCATGGGTATAGTGTGCAGACTGCAAAGAGGTATATACAAAGGAGAAATCAATAATCAAAATCAATTTGTTTAAAATAAAACCATTTACCAAAAAATACACATATAAATATAAAAATTATATATATATATATATTTATATTTATATATGTAATTTTTAGTATATTGTTTTATTTAAGCATATATAAACATATATACACATTTATACACACACACACACACACACACATATATATATGTGTGTGTGTGTTTTCTGGAGTAAAACCATATGTTATAATGGATTAATATATGTGGATATACACACATATGTAAACATCATGGGAAGCACTTGTTAAAAGAAAAAGTTTAAATAATATGTTTATACAAATATACATACACATAGGGCCATTTGTAAACTGGAGTCCCGGTGCATGAAAATTCATTCACTGGAGGGAGGGTCCCTCAGCCCAGCCTGTCCCCTCTCACAGTCCAGGAGCCCTCAGGTGCAGGAGGCAACCCAGCGATCAGGGGAAGGCAATGCCCACATCATACCTCTGCTGCTGCCACTGTTGGCAGTGTCCTGGCTGGCCTTGGTTACTTGAGCCTCAGGCAGCCTAGGGCAGCTGGGCAGCTGCCATCTGAGGCTTGCCTGTGCCTCATGCAGACCCTGGGCAGCTGGGGGGCTGGAGGGACTGAGGAACTCTGGAGGCAGGCATGTGGAGTCAGCAGGTCTAAGGGGACTGGGCACTGTTGTCTTGTAGCTGTAGGCATTGCCATCTTTGAGGGTGAGTCAGTCCATTAGCATAGACCCTCCTTATTGGCTGTGGATGCTACCATCTTTGAAGGTAGAGAAGTCAATTACATATTTCCTTCTAATTGGCTGTGGTCACTGCCATCTTTGCAATGGTGTAAGGGTCAATTAGCATATTCGATCTTTATTAGATAGGATAATAAATGCTTCAGATTATTATTATAATAAGAGTTATTCCTTTTCAATGTAACTATATTTGCTTATTAGTTGTCATAATCTTGGGAGATAATTTCACTATAATAAAAATAACATATATACTTTTGAAGTATTTAGAAAAGTATAAGAGTAAAGCAAATATTTAGTGAGCTAATTTCCTTATTAACATTTCCATTTTATATCAACTCAACATGAATTCTGAATTTTTTATTTTCCTTTCAATATGAACTTCAAAAATAAACTCAAAGCCAATAGAAAATTTTACTTAAATCAAGCCATTTTTTAATCCATGATAAATAGAGCAAGAACAGAGAATTGGCATTTATATACTATTTATTATTTTATATGTGAGGATTTTAGATATTATGTTTAACCAATTAGGAGGCATTTTATTGTAAAGGATCATGTACATCATAGGATATATACTTGTTGTTTTTTAAATATATTTTATTGATTTCAGAGAGGAAGGGAGAGATAGAAACATCAGTGATGTGAGAGAATCATTGACTGGCTGAGTTCTTCATGCCCCACACTGGGGATTGAGTCTGAAACCCAGGCATGTGCCCTAACCAGGAATTGAACCTGAGGCCTCCACATTCAGAGGTCAGCACTCAAATATTGAGCCATCCCAGCCGGGCCAGATACAGTTGTTTTTGGTTTGGTTTTTTTTTGGTGTGTTTTTTTTTTTAAGGCAAATAATACTTATCACATTTCTAATATATCCTCCCAAATCTATTCTTATGTTATAGACATTTTAAGGTCCAATCTTAAAAGGAATAACTTTCATCCAAATTACCTGAATCCACAACGATTCTACACTTTCCTATAGCTGTGTCTGAAAAAAATCATTGAAGACAGGAGTTGGCATGAGCCAGCATCCTATTTTATTAGAGGGCCATTGTTTGTA
Source organism: Vespertilio murinus (assembly GCA_963924515.1). NCBI lineage: Eukaryota > Metazoa > Chordata > Mammalia > Chiroptera > Vespertilionidae > Vespertilio > Vespertilio murinus. The sequence continues at coordinate 109,972,192 of OZ004709.1, forward strand.
GAATATGAATCAGATCTAAGCCAACTTTATAATTTCAAAGTATGACTTTAGCATTACAGCAGTTTTAGATGCAGTTTGCTTATAAAAATAAAAAAAAATTGTAGCTTATTTTAATCTCCTTTGCAGATTCTTTTCTTCCAAATAATCTACTATAAAGCTATTACAATTAAGGAATTACTTTTATAATTTTAAATTATAAGGAAATTCAATAAATTAAAAAGAAGTATAAGTAGCAGAAAATAAAGCACACTCCCATTCTGTTAAATGCAATCCAATTTGTTTTTCTCCAGAGAAAACTCATGATACTGATTTTCCTAAGAACAATCTTGTCCTGGATTCTTTCTGCAATGTGGGCTCTAAGCTGATCACAACTCTTCATGTTTATTATTTAATGTAATACATTTGAAAGAAACTCATAAACCAAGTTCCTTAAAACCTTTCATATATAGGGAAATAACTAAGCATAATTATTTATCAATTTCATAAAGACTGAAGTAAAATCAAGATGAAATGTATAACTATAAAAGGTAATACCAAGAACACTGGAGCATACATATATAGTTTCTAGTGAAATAATAAAATATCTTTAAACAAGCAATTTTAATTTTGTCTAAATCTGTTATTATAGATACAATTTAGTTGAGAGCTACATGTGTGTGTGCGTGTGTGTGTGTAAGACAATATGGAATATATATATTCTATTATCTTTCTGTACCAGTTTTAGTTCTATTAAACAAGGTTGTAACATACAGGGTAGGGCAAAAGTAGTTTTAGAGTTGCTCATATGGAAAAATCCTACCTAATAAAGAGAGAATATGCTAATTGACCATCACACTCTCACAAAATGGCGGCACCCACAACCACAAATTGATGGTGCCCAGTCCCCTCCACTCCACCTCATCATGCCTCAGTCTCCCAGACCCCTCAACCCCACATGTGAAGGCAGTTGGGGGCAATCAGGGCGGCACTGGAGCAGTTCGGCATCAATCAGGCCAGCAGGGGAGTGTTTAGACATCAATCAGGCCAGCAGTGAAGCAGTTAGGAATCAATCAGGCCAGCAGGGGGGCAATTAGGGTGATATCAGGCTGGCAGTCAGAGTGGTTAAGGGCAATTAGGCAGGCAGGCAGGTGAGTAGTTAGAAGCCAGCAGTCCTAGATTGTGAGAGGGATGTCCCAGACTGGAGAGGGTGCAGACTGGGATGAGGGACACCCCAAAGCCCATGCATGAATTTTGGGCAATAAATAATTGATAAATAAACAATAACAACATGATATAGCCACATCAAAGACATGATATAAAAACAATAAAAATATCATATGAAAACAACAAAAACATGATATAAAAACAAAAAATGATATAAAATCAACATTGATACAATGACAGATAATCTGCCTGTATACCACATTAAGAGTGAAAACTCTTTCAGAATGTGTGACTACTTTCCCTAGTGATAAAGTATTTACAACTTCTATAATGTCACATGCTTTTCAAACTTGAGAGAAAGTAACATATAACTGATCAAGTCCAAAAATGGGTTCAGGTAGGAATGTCCTACTCTGTCTAGAGTTTGTCCTTGTAATTTATTAATAGTCATTGCAAATACTGGCATTATGGGAAACTGTCTTCGAATTAATTTAAATGGGAGTCCAGTGTCAGATGGTCGCAAATCAATTCTTGAATCAGAACAAGCTCTCCTTCTGCAGATCCTGTTAATTCTTCAGCTTTGATTATGTGAAGTCACAATCTTATTTTTTAATATATTTTATTGATATTTTACAGAGAGGAAGGAAGAGAGACAGAGAGCTTGAAACGTCCATGAGAGAGAAACATCAATCAGCCGCCTCTTGCACACCCCCTATGGGGGATGTGCCCGCAACTAATGTAGTACATGCCTTTGACCGGAATCGAACCCAGGACCTTTCAGTCTACAGACTGATGCTCTACCACTGAGCCAAACCTGTTTCGGCATGTGAGGTCACAATCTTTTGATAATAAATATAGTATCATTATAAAGACCCCATTTACTATTAAGATTTCTCAGTAGCATTATGATTGCACCCATTTTCAATTTTAACTTATGATGCAGTATTCTCGAAGGAATAATACTATTAAGAAATTCTATGGGAAAGCTTTACTTTTCAGCATCATCTGTTGAACCAATGGAATCATCACTAAAATATTTGTGAAAATCTCCATCTAGTATATCGAAAATTTCTTCATTTGATTCTTGAATGTACTCATTTTTTGGATAAAGAATCTCAAGTTTAAATATATATTTTAATATTATCTATAGACTAGAGGTCGGTGCATGAAAATTCATGTACTGGCAGAGGGTTCCCCTTACCCCATCCTGCCCCTCTCACAGTCCAGAAGTCCTCAGTGGCGGGAGGCAACCCTGCAATCAAGGGAAGGCAACACCCCCTTCACACCTCTGCTGCTGCCACTGCCAGCAGTGCAAGCCTCAGACAACTCTGGTTACTTGATCTTCGGCCAGCCATGGACAGCTGGGCAGCCACCATCCAAGGCTTGCCTGTGCCTCCAGTTAGCCGTGGGCAGATGGGAGACTGAGCGGACTGAGGGACTCTGGAGGCAGGCGCACCAGCAGGGCTGAGGGGACTGGGTGCTGCCATCTTATGGCTCTGTGTGCTGCCATCATTGAGGGTATGGTAGTCAATTAGCATAGTCCCTCCTTATTGGCTGTGAGCACCACAATCTTTGTGAGGGCATGATGGTCAATGAGCATATTACCTGTTTATTAGATAGGCTATAGTAATCCCAAAAATAGCTTCAATAATAGATCCATGGCAAATCATTTTATAGGGGATTTCAATAATACCCATTCCTAAATGAAAACTTCTATCAAGTTTGCCATCTCCAAGTTTTACTAACCATTCAATATAAGGAGAATCCTCTGATCTCATATCTGTTTTAAGAGACAACTTTCTGAAACAACCCAAACATTACAGTACCTTAAACTCGTTTGTAATGTGACTGCATTGCATGTGGCATAATACGGAGACACTGTTCATTTAAACATGGTGACTTGTGATGAAGATGGAGGTTAAAAGAAAGCCACAAACTAAATGGAATTAGGATTTTTAGTCTTCACAAACCCCTGGCTCATGTCATATATTTAATATTTATGTTAGATCAAGAGGTTCAGAAACATTGCTCTGACATGGCCCATTTGCTCCTTTACCTCTCAGGGGCTCACTTTATGCAATTTTTTGCATATAGTGTTCCTTAGAAGTGGCTAAGGCGTGTATGTTTGGGGTGAATGGAGTGAAAGAAGAGATTTCAAACCAGATATAAGAAAAAGTTTTAGCTAGAAAGACCAATTGCTTCCGCTCTTTAAACAATCTTTAAATCTGTTTGCTGGTCATATATAGACCTGAAAAAAAATACCTTATTGCTTTTGTCATTACTTTATAAACTTCTGTCTCCAATATTTAATTTAATTTGACTGTCTTAACACAAATATATGCTTTCTCATACAAATATTTAAAATTATGATTTAATTTCCAAACATAGCAAAGTATATGGCACTTATGATGAAATGATAGAATCCAGCTTCAACATAATCTGTCCAAATTTGTTACTAAATTTTCCTTTAGGAAAATACATAGTGAATTCAGGTGATATATGACAATACAAACCAACCTACTTAAAATACAAAAGTAGTAACAGAGTATGGCCAGTGTTTCTAAGTGGTTAGAGCTTCGGCCCAATCACCTAGGGTGGAGGGTTTGATTCCTGGTCAAGGGCATGTCCCTAGGTTGCAGGTTCCTTTCCCTGACCCCTGACCCCTGCTGGGGTGCCTCTTGGAGGCAACCAATAGATGTGCCTCACACCTCATCTCTCTATCTCTTTCTGTCTCTCTCTCTCTCTCTCTTCCCCTACCTTCCTCCTACACAATTTCACTAAAAGTCAATGTTAAAGTATTCTCAGGTGAGGATTAACAAAAAATAAAAACAGCATACAGCACAGGGGATATAGTCAATAACATCATATAACTACACACAGAGGTGGGCAGAAGCATATTTATAGTTGTGAGTATAGAAGTTTCTTCTTATATTATTACTTATCCATTAATTATTGCATTGTTTTTATTATTATTAACCTACCCTGCCACCCTTATCTGATATCAGATGGGTACTAGATTAACAGGATGACCAACTACCCTGTAAATTATAGGAATATCTAACCAAGGGTTGGACACCTGAATCTGATATAACATTTCAGGTAAACAGTAGTTTAAAAAGAAAATACTAATAACTGAAACAACTACTAATGCACATTGTCTGCTTATTAAATGTTAGGTTGTTTCTAAGTTATTTTTATGCATCATGTAACATATTCATAAGAACCTTTTTATTTAGGGACCACTATTACCCTTGTTTTACATAGGAAAACAGCAAACCCTGGGGAATCAAGATAATAAATAACTTTTCCAAGGTAACACAGCTACGAAGTGTTGGATCCACCATACACACTGTATGTCTGAGACAATGAGTGCCTCTGTAAGTTGGTGTGTGTGTGTGTGTGTGTGTGTGTGTGTGTGTCCCAGAGGAAAGAGGGGGTGAGACTCTGTGATGGAATTAAATATTTTTTGTAATAGTATCTTAAAATTATTAATAATCATAAAAGTCAGTTCCTTAGTGCTACACACTAGAAAATACCCATACTGCAGTTAGTACTCAGGCATTTTTACTTTGTAATAAAGATAATTATGACTGACTTTCATACTAACAGTTACAAAAAATAGTCAAGGTCCATACATATGTAGACCTTAAAATGCTTTTTACCAGAATTTAGTTTGATAGTGTCATCTTTTAGATAGATTATTCCTACATTTGTCTTTATCTGCATTGTAGATAGAGAGGGGTTTTTTAAGAATAAATTCACTAGATAAATGAGTTGCTGTGAACTCCTCTTGATATTATGTATCTGTTAAATTTCTTGATTGTTCTGTGTGACACCACAATTCTTACACACTACTTAAATTCACAGCTGGTCAATGTAAAATAAGCCATTTTGCAGCCCATCTGTTCTAAGTAAGAGATTTGTAAAAGTGCACAGCTTAGGCCAGTGCTGCGTTATCACTGGAGTTGCATTTTCTAAATAGATTTCAAAAATAATGATGCTCAGTTTCTACTTTTAGATACCAGTGAGATAACACCTGTCTAGACAGATGGTCTCTGGACTGTGAAACTAAAGACAGCAGAGAAGCAGAAAAAAATCAAGTTGGTGACTAGTGTGAAGCCATTAGTATCTCTTGTGGAAAACTTTCAGTCCTTGAAAAACATTTCCTATTAAAGACATACAGAAAATTTTAGCAAGCTACGAATATGAGGCATGAAATAAAGTAAGTGAAAAAAAATAAGTGCATAAAAGATGAAAGGAAAGCGATCCATCGTATTGAGACAGAATTCATGGATCAGTTGGTTAATATTTTCCATTAAACAATTCAGGACTATAGCTTTCCTTCCTCAGAGAACAGCCTTTCTAGCAATCATTTTGCAACAAAGTCAGACCAAGAAAATGTGATAGCAGAGAGCTGGTTTTATTCCCCGGACACCCAGCTGGCCCCTGTGGCATCGGAGAGCCTACCTCAGAGTCTGCAGCTCTTTAGGCCTCTAGAGTTCTTGTCTGCGTACGTGAAAATTAGTCTGGTTACCTCAAGGAAATAAGGCAGACATCGGACTTGTACTGCTCTGATTATAATGGCTTACGTGGCCTACTTTGTCAAATGTGTCGCTCTCCAAGGTTAATACCTGCTTGTTCAGGGATAGACCCATGTGCATAATAGAAAATCATATCTTCTAATCTACTTCATAGGCCTAAACATTCATCAATCAATACATTAGTAAATATTTTTTACAATTAAAAAATCCAATTCTCGTGGACACCATGAATAGTAAGTGTGCATATTTGGTCTCACAGGTGCTTCTTAATTAATTACGTACAGAAGGAACCCTTTATTTCCCCTCTCAGGTACTCTAAAGGTTAAATGAAGTGCAGAGACTTGCTTATTTTCTAACAGAGCCCAGGTATATCAAATAAACTGTAACTTAAAATGTAGCTACATTTTTTTCACTGAGAAAATATGTAATAACTGTAATTCCTGAGAAATTATTGCCTTTTAGTTTAATGGTATATTGATTTTTTAAATGTAATCTCCTTTTCCTGTTTTTGTTTTTTTCACGTTTTTTATTGAATGCAGAGAGGAAGGAGAGGGAGATGGAAACATCAATGATGAGAGGGAATCATTGCTCACTTGCTTCTTGCAGGATCCTTCCTGGGGACTGAGCTCCCAACCAGGGCATGTGCCCTCCAATGGAATCGAACCTGGAACCTTTCAGCCTGCAGGCTGACATTCTATCCACTGAGCCAAACCAGCTAGGACTTCCTGCCTGTTTTTAATATAGCATTAACCTATTACCTTTAGCGTATACAGGTTTTAGCCTTATAACATTAAAATAATAAATTGTTTTTCTTATGTAAAAAAATGATTTGTATTTAAAAGTAAGGCAATTCTTATTACTAAGGTTAAGTAAACAATATTTCTGAAAATAAAAATTATTTGAAAACACCATTTCTCATATATTAATTATATTGATAGTGATGTTAAGTTTTCAAAATATGATGTAATCTAAGGTTTTGGTTAGGTATACTAATAGTAATTCCTCAAGAGTACAGGGATTTTCAGAAACTTCAAATATAAAAAAATAATTATCTTTAATTTGATACAGACATTACAAATTGGTATTATCTATTGTATGCTATTCTTAATTTTATTTTAAGACTATTCAAATTCCCTAGAAAAAAAGGATTTCCCTATGATCTCTGTATATAATTAAATCCATGGAATAGCATATAGGTAAATAAAATATATTTTATCTTAGAGAGTTTTTTCCCATATATTTAGTAATATAACCATCATTTTATAATCATTTTTGCTTTCATCCATTTCCTTCTGGTGAAATTGATATAATCTCTCAGTCTATCTCCCTTTGCTCCCATGTTGTCTTAAGGTCAATGACATTGACACATTTGTATGCCGTGCTCCCCCAAAAAATATTTATCAAGGAGAACACTGAATTAAAAAAAAAACGAATGAAACATTTGGATGAAAAAGTATGCCAATTGTTTCCTTTACACATTTCTCTGACTTAATTATCTGTATTACCAGAAAATAGAGTTAATATATGTTGTTTGAAGGATATTGTTAAATGCGGACATTCTGCTTGCAAATAAATACAGGAGATAGTGATTTGAATAAAGCATAGCACTGCACATGTATGTACAACAAATATAATTGTACTTGTAATTTTCATACTATCCACAGGACATTCCTCCTAATGAAATTTCTAAATTAAGAACTACAGTGCTTTTGAAATATTCCTAAAATCATTGTCTGGTAAGTATTTCAGCAAGGGAAATCAAGTCTGCCATATAAGAAACGCATGTTTAAATGCACAGTCTATTTAAGCATTATGACAGTGAGAAATATCTGACATACCATTTATATTTATTCACTTGAATGAATTCCTAAATGCCTTGACTAAATAAAATGATATATTTTTGCCAAAAAAAGAGGAAGTCTAATAAGAACCTATTCTCAGTAAAGAAGAGATGAAGAAGAAAAACACAACTGGGTCCTAATTGCAGACCTGAAATCTAGGGCAAGTCACTAAAATGTCACCACTTGCTTAGTCTATCCTGAGGGATTACTCTGGGAATCAAGTGAGGTAAGTTCAAGAAACCACATTGGAAAATATGCAATACTAGAGTGCATGTTTGTAGTTAAAACGAAACACATATTTGAATATTATTCCCATCTTGGGTGGTTATTTTCTAATTACTGATCCATTAAATGAATGAATCTGATCCATTTTATTTCCCCTAAAATATAAGAAGCATCATTATATCACTGAAATCATATTGTTGTTTTCATCACCAATATATTCTATTATAACCAAAGCAATTGCAGAGAAATGAGAAAATTTTATTCTAAATTAGGCATTTTTTCTAATTCTAATAACTTTTATCTAAAACCAATTATTTTTCAAAATCTATGAACCATAGTATATATTAAGATATTTTATCACATTACTTTCACAGTTGAATACATTTATTTAACATGTAGATGTTTTTCAAAGGAACAAAAGCATTTCTGCTAAACTTATTGAAAATTGTTAATTCAACTATAACATCCTTGTTTAACCATTCGTGTCAATTAAAGGCAATTTAAATATTGATGCTCTTTGAATGAAATTGAAGAAATATCATTGTATCCTATTTAAAAGCACTACCCTTAAAAAGAATAGATGAAAAACATAATATCTGTATATATGTTTATGGACTATAGTATAAATACTTAATATTTTTAAAAAAACATATCTCTCCATAAAGTTAATCTTATCCTTGTCATTCCTCTGAACTAAGAGTCCATGGCTCCTAATTGCTTAAATAATAAACTCCAACATCCTTAGTCTGTCATACAAATTCTTGCCCAAACTACAGTTCTAACTTGATAAACTCACCTCTTTTCCAACCATTATACACCTCAACTTTCATCTCTACACATAAATCTCTCAGTTTCCAGCCTTCTACTGAACTTTGCTGATGCTAATATACTTTTCTGCCCCATGTCCTACATCTATCTTCAAGGCAGTTTACTATTCTCACTCTTTCTTTTTTTAAAATACATATTTTATTGATTTTTTTACAGAGAGGAAGAGAGAGGTATAGTTAGAAATATCGATGAGAGAAAAATCATCGACCAGCTGCCTCTTGCACACCCCCTACTGGGGATGTGCCCGCAACTAAGGTACATGCCCTTGGCCAGAATCGAACCCGGGACCCTTCAGTCCGCAGGCCGATGTTGTATCCATTTAGCCAAACCGGTTTCGGCCTCTTACTCTTTCTTGATTGACATTCCACTCTCTTACTCAAGGTACACAACACATGCTAGTGTTACCTAAACACCCCAGATTGAATTGGTAACTTCCATTTAAACATAAAGTTATAATAATGTTTAATCTATTACATTAGTGTTAGTTGGATACATATAGGTGTGTGTGTGTGTGTGTGTGTGTGTGTGTGTCTTTATTAACATTTTAAAAATATTTTTAAATTTTTATTTTTCAATTAAATTTCACATTCAATATTATTTTATATTCATTTCAGGCACATAGCACAGTGGTGAGACAATCACATATGTACTTTACAAAGTGGTCCCCCTGATATTTGCAGTACCCATACATAGTTAGTATGGCACCATACATAGTTATTACACTATTACTGATTATATTACACATGTTGTAATTTACATCCTTGTGACTATTTTGTAACTACCAATTTATATATTTTTAAAATATATATATTTTATTGATTTCACAGAGAGAGAGGAAGAGAGAGATAGAAACATCATAGATAAGAGAGAATCATTGATCAGCTGCCTCCTGCACATCCCACACTGGGGATTGAGCCTGCAACCCAGGCATAGACCCTGACCAGCAATCAAACTGTAGCCTCCTGGTTCACAGGTCAATGTTCAACCACTGAGCAACACCAGCCAGTCCAATTTATACTTCACAATCCCTTCACCTTTCTCACCCAGTCCTCTACCCCATCTCCCTGCTGACCACCATGAATCTGTTCTCTGTGTTTATGAGTTTGTTTAAACTGTGTACTTTTATTCTTTATATTTCACATATAAGTGAAATCATATGGCACTCGTCTTTATCCAACTAACTTATTTTATTTAGCATAATATTATCTAGGTACTTTCATGCTATTACACATGCTAAGATTTCATTCTTTTTTATGGCCAGGTAATATGTCATTGTATACATGTACCACTGATTTTTATCCATTCATTTATTAATGGGCACTTGGTATGCTCCCATATCTTGGCTATTTTAAAGAATTCTGCAATGATCATAGAGATGCACACATTCTTTGAAATTAGCATTTTAGGTTTCTTCTGATATATACCCAGAATTGGCAATTTCACTCTCTTAATTTTTTGAGGACCTCTACACTGTTTTCTATAGTGGCTGCAACAATCCCCATTCCCACCAACAGTGCACGAGGATTTCCTTTTCTCCACATCCTCACCAACACGTGTTGTTTGATGGTAGTCATTCTAAGAGGTGTCAGGTGATATCTAATTGTGGTTTTAATTTGTGTTCTGCTGATGATCAGTAATACTGAGCATCTTTGTATATGTCTCTATGTTCTCTTTTGAGAATGTCTATTCAGGTCCTCTGCCCATTTTTTAATTGGATTATTTGGTGATTGGTGAGTTGTATGAGTTCTTTACAATTTTTGAATATTAACATCTTATGGGATACATGATTGGCAAATATCTTCACTCATTTAGGTTGTCTTTTTGATGGTTCCCTCTGTTGTGCAAAAATATTTTAATCTGATGTAGATTCATTTGTTTATTTTTTGTTTCCCTTGCCTGAAGAGACATATCAGAAATTAAAAAAAAAAAGACATTGCTAAGAAGAATGTCAGAAACTTTATTGCCTATATTTTCTTTTAGGATTTTTATATGGTATCACATCTTACATTTAAGTCATTAATTCATTTTGAGTTAATTCTTGTATATGGTGCAAGAGGATGATATAGTTTTATTTTTTGCATGTATCTGTCCAAATTTCCCAACACCATTTATTGAATATACTGTCTTTAACCTATTATATGTTCTTGCCTCCTTTTGTTACAGTAGACATCTAGTTAGGTATTAACAAAAGAGAAGGGAGCAAATGGATCAGATATTAAGTCTGGAAACTGTAGCTTTTAGATATTCTGCAGGATAGCCTTATTGTCTTGCCAAGGAGCTTAACATCCCTCCTTCCCTTAAGTAGGAAGGACCAGCTTTCCAGTCTCCCAAGGGAATAATGATAGATTTCCAGGTGAGGGAGGATCAGTTAAGGGAAAATTCCTCTGCTGAGGCAAGCTCACTAGAAGCCAGAGAAGGAGGCAAAACTTTGAGGGTGCACAGTAGAAGCCAGAATGGCAACCATAAAGGGGAAGACTCTATCCTAGGAAAATCTTGGAAAAGGATCAAGTAGGATAAGGACATGAAACCCATATGTTCCAGGAAAGATAGGATAAGGGGAAGGCCCAGCAATAACCCACAAAGACTTATGAAAGAGAGTGGATAATTTGAAAGAAAGCATGCTCTCTCCCAAGTCCAAGGAGAGATAATCACAGATAAACAAAGGCCCAAGGCTCCTTTGTATCAGAACTCTCTCTCCTGTATCAGCCACATGGGCCTGGAAGCCAAACTGGCCCGAGTGCAGGCCAAATCTCAGGGCTCAAGAGCAGCACCAGTTGCAGCCCAGACACCACAGGACCTTGGCACCAAACACACAACTGGGGAAATGAGGCACAGAGAAGTTTTGCATCTCTGGGTCCTGGCCCTCCTGACACTGACAGGCCTGGGTGTTGGTTGAAGCTGGGCTTCTTCTTCAGTGAGAGGGAGCTGAGCCACTGATCTTGGATGAAACATGGGAGCAGAACTTCATTTTCACCACAATAAATCTTGCCATTACTGCCACAGCCTCTTACACCTGAGTCTCCAATATGGTTTTCTCATGACTTCCTGGAAGAACGCTATTTCAACAGGCAACAATTTGTCATAGATTAATTACCATATGCCCTTGGGTTTATTTCTGGGCTCTCTAAACTGTTACATTGATGTATGTATCTGTTTTTTGTTTGCTTGTTTGTTTGTTTTCTTATGCCAATACCATGCTCTTATGATGACTATAGCTTTGTATTGTTGTTTGATATCAGGTAACATGATATTTACAACTTAGTTCTTTTTCAAGTTTATTGTCATTATTCAGGGTATTTCGTGTTTCAAAACAAATGTTTGAATTATTTGTTCTTGTTCTGTAAGAAACAACAATGGTATATTAATTATGAACATTTTATGATAATTTTTCCTATCCAGAAGAATGGTATATGCTTCCATTTACTTTTATCTTCAATTTCTTTCTTCGGTGTCTTATAAATTTCCAAACATAGATCTTTTACTTCCTTGGTTAAATTTATTCCTAGGTATTCTTTTTTTTTATGCACTTGTAAATGGAATTATTTTCTCAGTTTCCCTTTCTGATAGTTCATTATTGGTGTATAAAAATACACCTGGTTTCTGGATATTTGTTTTATATATTGCCACTTGACTGAATTCATTTATCAATTCTAGTAGGGTTTTTTTGCTTTGTTTTGTTTTGTGTGTTTTTTTGATGGAATCATTAGGGTTTTCTATATACACTATCAAATAATATTCAAAAATGAGTTTTACTTTACAAATAATATTCAAAAATGAGTTTCTATATACACTATCAAATAATATACAAAAATGAGTTTTTTGAAAGGAACATTAAAAAATGTTCCTTTCCTATTTGGATACTTCTTGTTTCTTCTTCTTGTTTGATTGCTGTGGCTAGAACTTCCAGTACTATGTTGAATAAAACTGGTGAAAGTAGACATCCCTGTTTTATTCCTGACCTTAAGGATGTGGCTTTCAGTTTTCCATGCTGAGTATGATGTTACCTGGGGGTTTATCATATCTGGCCTTTATTATGTTAAGATATAATCCCTCTATTCCAAGATCACAGAGAGTTTGTATCATACATGGGTGCTGGGTTTTGTCAAAAGCTTTTTCTGCATGTTTGATATGATCATATGATTTTTACCCTTCATGCTTTGTATGTGCTGTATCACATTAATTGACTTGCCAAAACAAACCACAGTTGGAAATCTAGGAACTTCGTATATTGATGCCTAACTTATGAACAGAAATAATTTTAATTTAAACTTAGTTACTCTAGACAAAACAGCAAAGTCGGATTTAATTGTCTTAAGGCATGGTTATGTTTAAACTTAGTTTTAATAGGCAATAGTAACATAAATAAATAAATAAATAAATAAAGCTTTAAATTTCACTAGTATTAAGGAAATTCTGTATGACCCTTGTTTGAGGGCACTAGGCAGTGGTCTGGAGGAATGAGGGAAAAATACAAATCAAATGCAACCATCTCTGATACGTGCTGGAAAAGTGCAGCAGAAGTTTATAATGTGTTGCTATTATTTTTGATTTATTTCCTTTCTGTTTTTTATTTTGGTTATCAATATGTAACTGACACTTGTCTTCTTTTACCATTAATGTACCAAACTTGGGAAAGTTAAAAGCCGGCTAAATTTACAGTGCTGGGGGTCAGAAAAACACACCGATACCATAAAGTTGAAAAATATGAGCATGCCAAATGAGTGCTTATGTGAAATGAACAGCAACAAAAGCAGGAACAGTTTGAATAACAACCACAGATTTTATAGCAAAGCACTTTAAATTTTTGTTCAGAATAATATGCCACTATGTTTTTATTCTATATCATCATAAGTCAAGTGAGGGAAATGCATAAAAACTCATGACAAGATCTGGGCCAGCCTTGACATTTGACACAATATGTGTCTGCTCACTCAATAGGCTTCCTGGGTGTTTGTTGATGATAATAATTAAATGCCAGTTTTTTTTAAAATGAAGTTTCCCTATTTATCCATTCCCTGAATGTGGACATTGACTACTATGAATGTGGAACATGTCTCTTATCATATACTGGTGTTGTTTGTTTGTAGAGATCCTGTTGGTTTACACACAGGAGTCTAATTCTTCAGGATATAACAGGTGTCTTCCAATATCCTGTAAGCACATCTGTCAATAACTCCAACAGTAATTATTATTCTTTGAAATACCCAACCACTGGCACTACCAGTGTACTGATGAGAACACATGTCAACAGTTAAGCGAAGTGAGTGGAGATGTGTAAGTGTGTAAGGACAGGGTTCAGGAATGCTTCTGGAAGAACTGAAGTGAGAATGTTCAATAGTCCCTCACCGTCTGCTCTCAGGACCTCTCCTCCAAAGAGTCTACTCACATTATCCACGTGGTTTTAGGCAATAGGAAATACGAGCAGCAGGACTGGGCATGCAGTTATGGAGCCCATGCAAAACAAAACTGTGGGGCTATGAGTACAAAAATTATTAAGAATCCCAGTGATCCCACTGATAGGAATATATCCCAAGAAACTAGAAACACCAATCCAAAAGGATATATGTACCCCTTTATTCATAGCTGCACAATCACCGTAGCTAAGATTTGGAAACAAGCCTAAGTGGCCATCAGCAGATGGGTGGGTAAGAAAACTGTGATACATCTACACAAAAAAATACTAAGCTGCAATAAAAAAGAAGGAAATTTTATTATTTGCAACAGCATGGATGGAACTGGAGAGCATTATGCTAAGCAAAAGAAGGCAGTCAGAGAAAAATAAATATCACATGATCTCACTCATTTGTGGAATATAATGAACAACATAAACTAATGGGGGAAATAAACAGATCCAGAGACAGAGAAGCATTGCTCAGGCCATCAAACCTCAGAGGGAAGGTAGGGGAGGGTGGAGGTAAGGGGAAGAAAGAGATCAACCATAGCACTTGTAAGCATGCATATAAGATTAACCAATGGATACAGGCAACAGGGGAGTAAGGGCATGAGTAGGAGCGGGGGTGGGGGGCAATGGAAGGTTAAGGACACATATGTAATATCTTACTCAATAAAGAAAAAAAAACATTTTTTAAAGAATTTTAAGACAGTGACAGCAGTAAGCTAATCATTGGGCCCTTCTGAGCTTGTGCCGTGGTATGACTACACAGATCACACATTTATGAAGCTGATTCTGGTCAGGAGAAAGAATGAATCTCAAGAAAAATAAGATTGCTCTATTCTATTTTCTATGCCAGAAGTCCTTGTTATTTTGCAGCCCTGGGTGGTAGACAGAACTGTAATGCCTTTTAAAACTTACAGCTTGTGCTGAATTGAATTCACTTCCACTAATATTTATGAAGCAGTTTCTTTGTATAGGAGACTGCATTTATTACTGGAAAAGGAAAACAAAAAGTATTCTCTGAGCTCTAAAGGAGATCAAAGAGTACTAGGGGGAGAACTGAATACAAGCACCTGAAATAAACATTAGACCGAGGGAAATGCCGGAATAGAGCTATGAATATTAGGTGTCACTTTCACTTGCTCCTGCCGCACTGCAATTGCCTGTTTGCTCAACTGCCACCCGGTAGTCCGCAAGTCTTATTTATCACATTAATTTCAGGGCCTAACATTGTATCCGGTGTACAAGGAACTTACACGGTTTTAAATTTATGAGAAAATAAGTGGTCTAGAGAGGAATCATATAAATGGCTTGGGTTTTTTTTTTAGTTGTTTTTTGTTTGTTTGTTTTTGTTTTTGTTGTTGTTGTTGTTGTTGTGTGTTGTTGTTGTGTGTGTGTGTGTGTGTGTGTGTGTGTGTGTTGTGTATGTGTGTTATGTCTGGGAAAGCATAGGCATTCGAACAAACTACTTTCTAATTGAGTTTGAAATCCAGCTCTGACTCCTATTGATTTTATGGTCCAGACAAGTCAGATATTGGCTCTGTTCTTTAATAGCACAAAGGTTCATCAATATGAGGATGGCTTGTGGAGATTGGAAATAAGGTATAGTCAGTACTCGGCATCTCCTTGGTTCAAAGTTCTGTACAGAATTAAGTATCTGTCTGGTCTTCTGTTTTTTTCTATTTAGTGAGGAAGAACACAAACTTGAGCCAGGTGGACCAGCCTCAAAACCAAGATTTACCACAAGAGCTGTGACCCTGAGCAGGTTACCCTATGGGCCTGTTTTCTTCAGGTATGAAATAGGGACAGAAGTAAAACCATTGCCATGACTGTGTTCTGAAGGCTATATGAATGTATGCAAAGCACTTGGAAACTCTACCTGGCCAATGCTGAGCATTTTATACTCTGCAGTTATTGTTATTATTATTATTATTATTGTAACCCCATTATTTAATTGGACCAAATTCTTATTAGATTACCCCTTTATCTTTGTAACTCTCACATATATCCTTTCCATTCCACACTGATGACTTCACTGCAGATCATACATGTCATATTCCAGGATGAAATACTACATTATTTCTCTTGACATGTACACAATTTCGTTGGCTCTTTCGATAATTATGGAATAAGTATTTTTTTTAAATTCCAAATCAACTTTCCTCTCTGGTCTTTAAGAGTTCTTATATATATATATACCTCAGATTTGAATTTAATATTTGTTAGCTTATTTTTCTATATATTTTTACTTATATGGATATTGTTAAAGCCTCACATTTTTATCTTAATGTATCCTTCTATTACCTTTACTTATTTTAATACACCAATAGAAAGCTAATAGGTTTTAAATGATTTATCATTTAATATGTATGTGACCTGAATAAAATCAAAAAATTGTGAAACTAATTAATAAACCTTTTTTATAATACATAGTGAATGTTACAACTAGAGTCACACTATTTGAAATTAAGTAGGACAAGGGGTCAAGGGAAAATAACTGGGAAAATAATTTACACCTTGATTTAATTTCTACCCATTTTTATATTGGGCAAATTTCTTAAACTTTCTTAGCTCAATTTCCTTCTCTATCAAATAGGAGAAAATAATATTTGCCCTACTCAACTTACAGGGATATTGTGATAGTCAAAATATGAATTATAGATATTACATTTAAATATTAAAATTTAAATAGAGATATGTTAAATATAATGGAATACTAAAATAAGTGTTAAGCATAGGCTTATAAATATATGTACTCATTTTCACAATATTCCAAAAGAACAAAGCTATTCTAATTCCACTTAACATATTTGGTTTTGCTGAATAAACCAATTCATATTTGACCAATGTTAGAAAAACTCTTAAAAGGCACTAGAACAAAAATACTAATGAATTATATTTATAATTATGATTCCTATCAAGAGATAACTCAGAATATTGATCTGCAATCTAGTTGTCAGTCCTAACTTCAATTTAATGACAGTCATATTAATATATATATTTATTTATTTTTTATTTTTATGACCCTGGGTATATAACTTAGTAATAAATATTTACTACCTGATATAATGTAAAAACAAAGAGTAAACTTTGACACAATTATATAGGATTATAATTCCTATTTGAATCATTACTAAAGAAATTTAAATTAACCTGAGAAACACATCGTAGAAAGAAAATGTGATTATCAGCTTTGATAAGTAGAATTTGGATACTAAATTGTTTTCTTTTTTAATTCTTTATTGTTTAAAGTACTACATTTAGTATTACGAGTCTTCTTTTTCCGCTATTGAACTCTCCCTGGCCACCCTCACCCCCCAGCACATGCCCTCAACCCTCTACTATCTAAGTCCATTGATTATGTTTATATGCATTCATACAAGTCCTTTGATTGATCTCCCTTATCCCCAATTCCTTTTGAAATGTGGCTAAACAGTGGAAGATAAAACAGAAAAAGGAAAAATATCTTATGAAGTTCTGAAGCTCTGCTACTTAAAAATTAGAGAATTTATTTTTTTCTATTTTTTTAAAATTTTACACTCCATATTTAACACAATATTAGCAATTCACTAGTAAATCGGAGTTGTTTGGAGAGTTAAAGACAGCTAAACATATTTGTGTGAAAAAGGGAAACCTGGGAGTGAAGGGAAATTAAATATGAATAAGTAAAACATACAAAGGTAAGTTGACTGGGGGGGGGGGAAACCACCTCAAGCATCTGAAAATAATATCTTGGAAAGGTAAATTCATTTAGCAAATGTTAACAGTAGAATGGAAAACAGGAATATTATCATCTGTGTATACCTGTGGATTTACTCAATGCCTTTTGAGTAAGCCCCTGTTACACACAAGGCAATGATGTATGCTCTGGGAAGCATTAACAATAATCATTCAGAGACCTGCCCTCAAGTAGCCTAGAGAAAAATAGCATTTCTAATACACAAACATAAATAACCATAGCGCAGAACAGAAAGAAACAAGAGACACAGCAAACATACAGACCAACTGCTACACTCTTAGAAGAATCAAAGATTGCTGCATGTGGAAGGCAGTTCCTGAGTGGAGGAGATTGATTTTACAGATAGAGAGCAAAATACTGCAGGATAGAAAATAACACAAGTATATACAGGGAACAGTAATTTCATTTGGGCTCACATGTAGCCCCTGTGGGTAGACGGTGGGGAAGCAGAAAATGTAAGACTACAGTAGAGGAGGGTTTTTTTCTTTATTGATTAAGGTATTATATATTTGTGCTTGTCCCACCCCCCATTACCCCTCCACACACCCCCACTCATGCCTTCATCTCCCTGGTGTCTGTGTCCATTGATTAGGCTTATCTCCATGCATACAAGCCCTTTGGTTGATCTCTCCCCTTACCCCCGCCCTCCCCTACCTTCCCTCTGAGGTTTGACAGTCTGAGGGATGATGCTTCTCTGTCTCTGGATCTGTTTTTGCTCATCAGTTTATGTTGTTCATTACATTCCACAAATGAGTGAGATCATGTGATATTTATCTTTCTCTGACTGGCTTATTTACAGTAGAGTTCTGAAGTGCTTTGAGTAACAAGCTAAAGACCTTGATTTTATTGGTAAAGACAGTGATAGTAACCATTTACTTTTTGGACAAGAGAATAATGTCACTAAAGGAGAGCAATAAACTCTTAATAAAGTAAATACAAAATAGCCTCGACATGTGATGCCAGGTATCTCCCCTTAGAGGACTTTCAATTCTAGATAGAGGACCACTGCGGAATAAAGCAATGAAGCATGAAGAAACCAGTGTGATGTGTGCAGGAATATAAAATAGCAGCTCAATGGTGGGATTTTACCCACTCACTCCTCCCTCTGCCCCACCCACCCACCTCCCAAAATTTTAACTTAAAATGTCTAAGTTTAAAATGTTACCGTATTTGCCGGCGTATAAGACGATTTTTTGGCCCTGAAAAATACGTATTTGCCGGCGTATAAGACGACTGGGCGTATAAGACGACCCCCTAACATTTCCACTCAGAATACAGAGTTTGTTATATACTCGCCGTATAAGACTACCCCCCACTTGGAGGCATATTTTTCAGGGCCAAAAATCGTCTTATACGCCGGCAAATACAGTATATATTGTGCAATCGCAGCTTCCCCATTTGCCACAAAATTGCTATCTTATGTTCCTGATAGAAATTCTGGAGTCCCTGTTGGAGAAAATGGAAAAAGAATCAATGTACTTCATAAGTTAGAAAGTAAGAGTACCAAGATGGTTGTTACATCAGACCTGGTTGGTTGGAGTGATTGTGAGATAGGCTAGTGTGTGTGTATGGAAAATGAGAATAATAGTAGGTGTAATACTTTTGAAGGGCCATATGCTACCCAGAGGAAATAATCAATTTACTTTGTAGAAATTAGTAAATTGAGTTGAGGTTAAAGCACTTTTACATCTAACAGAATAAGACACAAGTATGAGTAATAACAGTGTGGGAAAATAAGAGGAAAAGAGAGAAACTGAGGAAATAACTTTGGGGGAATACCCAAATTTAATAGATGAGAGAAGAAAAATCACAAAAGTAATACAGAATTTGCATTTAGTTACGAGAAGGAAAATCTGGTGTTGACTGGAGATTACAAATCTAAAAAAGTAAAATAACTGGCCCAGCCAGTGTGGCTCAGTTGTTTGAGTTGCACCAAGAGGTGACTGGTTCAATTCCCGGTCAGGACACATGTCAAAGTTGTGAACTCAATTCCCAGAAGGGGGCATGCAGGAGACAGTCAACAAGTATTGAAGCAGCGAATTTTCTATCCTTCCCTTTCTGTATCTCTCAAATCAATAGTAGAACAATTTACCATAGCTGAGGTTTAGAAACAGCCTAAGTGCCCATCAGCATATGAGTGCATTAAAAATAGTGGTACATCTACACAATGGAATACTCCGCTGATGTAAAAAAGGAGCTCTTACTAATTGCAACAGCATGAGTGGACCTGGAGAGCACTATGCTAAGCAAAATAAGCCAGTCAGAGAAAGATAAATATCACATGACCTCACTCACAAAAATAGATCCAAAGAAATAGAAGCATTGAAAGGACCATCTAATCTCAGAGGGAAGGCAAGGAGGAGAAGGTGGGGGGGGATGTAAGAGATGAACCAAAGGAGTTGTATGCATGCAGATAAGCATAACCCCTGGACACAGAGAGTAGGGGGTGAGGGCATGTGCTGAGGGATGGGAATGGCAGGGGAGCTATCAATAGGGAGAAAAGGAGACATGTAATATTTTAAACAGTAAAATATTAAAATTAAAATTACAAAAGTAAAATAATTGGATAAAATCCATGTGAATCTAATGCTTAATTTATATATACTTATTATAATTTTTTAAATTATAAATAAGTAGAGGAGAAATGCAGAAACATAATCATCCACAATCATAAAATCCAGAATTAACTACTGTTGAGATATTGGCCTATTTTCTTCCAAATTATTTAAATGTATTTTATTTATATCAAGTCATAGTATATATACAATGTCATATTCTTGTTCTCCTTTTTCACCTATTTTATTATTTATATTTTTCATTTCATTTAAACTCTTCTTAAACATTATTTTTTATTTTATTTTTAAGTATATTTGTATTGATTTCAGAGAGGAAGGGAGAGGGGGAGAGAGAGATAGAAACAACAATGATGAGAGAGAATTATTAATCAGTTGCCTCCTGCACACCCCACACTGGGAATCGAGCCTGCAATCCCAGGCATGTGTCCTGACCAGGAATCAAACCATGACCTCTGAGTTCAGAGGTCAGCAAACACATTAGTCAACAGAGCCAAATATCAACAGTACAACAATGGAAATTTATTTTGAGAGCCAAATCCTTTAAACTTAAACTTCTTCTAATACAACTTCTTCAAAGTAGACTTGCCCAGGCCTTGGCATTTTGTGAAAGAGCCACACTCAATGCATCAAAGAGACGCATGTAGCTCGCAAGCCACGGTTTGCTGACCACTTTTCTAGTTTATAGGTGGATACTCAACTACTGAGCCATGCTGGATGGCCATTAAACATCATTTTAAAATAGATATAATACCCAACCTATAGATATAATATTAAAATTAGATGATTTTCATAGCTTCTCATAAAGAACATTATCTCTTTTTCTGTCTCTTTGAAAAAAAACAACCTCAGAAGTGTGAGTGTGTGTGTGTGTATGTATGTATGTATGTACTTTCTCTTTTTTTCTTTTTTTTTTAAATATATTTTTATTGACTTGTTACAGAGAGGAAGGGAGAGGGATAGAAAGTTAGAAACATCGATGAGAGAGGAACATTGATCAGCTGCCTCCTGCACACCCCCTACTGGGGATGTGCCCGCAACCAATGTACATGCCCTTGACCAGAATCGAACCTGGGACCTTTCAGTCCGCAGGCCGATGCTCTACCACTGAGCCAAACCGGTTTCGGCTCTATGTTGTCTTCTTGATAAGTAAAAGAGACCTTTATAGGGCAAAGAATGGGGAAATGTAAGTTAAATAGTTATTTGTTTGTTTTTAAGACTTTTTTAATTGATTTTTTTAGAGAGAGAGCGCAAGGGAGAAGGAGAAATATCAATGTGACTACAATGTGAATGGCTGCCTCCTGCAGGCCCCCACCAGGGCATGTCCCCAGGCTGGGAATCAAAGTGGTCTGCAACCTTTTGGTGCACAGGATGATGCCAACCCACTGAAACACACCAGCCAGGACTAAGTTAAAGATTTTTGTGTGTTTTACCTCCTCGCTATTTACTCATTCCGAGATCACATCATTCTTTGCACTAAAAACAAGAGTCTCAATCAAGGGCAGTGTTTTTCTCGGGGGGCACCTTTTGAATATTTGTTTTCGGGTAATGCTGGAAGTAAGTCATTAGACGACACTGGCACTGGCAATGCTAGCAAGTGTCGTATTATGTAGGAACAAACATCCAACTCCTCTATTAGAACATCTCATAGGAGTTTGATGAACATCTGCATTTTTTAATGAATGTTAGTCTAGAATCACATTTTATTTTTTCCTTTATGCTGCAATTAGTTCATTTTATTGACTTTTCAAAATTGTGTACATAACTAAATTATGTTATTTGTGAATTTCATTTTAGGATCATAAAATAGATACTACAAGTACAGCTTAATAAAGGGGACACAAGATCTGGAAGGTAACAATTATTAGTCTACGGTCTTTATATTAAAACTTTTAAATAAATGATAAGATCTCTACCTGCTTCCCAACCTAGTAAAAGACTCAATGTTCATATTTTATACTAAGCTGTATACATTAAAGCTGTCTTATGTTTATTGACTTTGGTCTTAAAAGAGGTGTTAAGTATAAATGTTTAAGGTAACTTGATTTATTAAAATGTGATAATTTTAAAAACAAGTAGTAATAAACTAAGAATATCAAGGTAGGACCCATCAGTGGCTTATTTCAATTTGTTGGTGTTAGAAGGATCAATAAATAGATATGATATCATCTTGAGATCACTATTTAAGGTATGATGACTAAAACTTCTCAGAAATGCATCTGTATTTTTTTCTCTCTTAAGATACAGATTAATTGAAAGAAGGAAAATAAACTAGACAACCTATCCTGGGCCAGTGTGGAAAGCATTATTACTGCTTGTGTGTGAGTGAATTAAATCTGAGAAATGTTTTTTACACACCTGCCTATGCTTTATGTTTTACTGAAGTAAGGATATTTCTTTGTTAAATTAATGAGGTTGTAGATTCACAGTTAATTCTGATGAGTTCCACTTAGTAAAAAAGACTAAAAATATTAAAGAGATTGCAAGAAGGAAATGTATTTCTTTGATACATTAGCTTTTACATTTTACTGAGAAATAAAGAACATATGTCAGAGTAATTGGAAAAGCAAAATGCATTGCAATGCTGTGTTTGCAAATATTTAAAAACTATTGTGTTAATTTACATTTATATTTCATGGGGTGGCACATAAATTTGAAAATAAAAATTTCCATTTTCAGGGCAGGCAAAAGTAGATTTATAGTTGTGAGTATGCAAAACAGTTTATTCTTGAATTACCATTCATTAATTATTATTTTTACTTACATACAACTGCAAACTTATGTTTGCTCCTCCCTGTATACATATTGTTCTGAGAAAGAAATATTATTCCTCAATAGGTGAGGACATTTTGTACCAAGTCTTCGAAAGGTGTTCTGGGGGGTAGGGGAGGCTGGGGGAAGGTCAATTGGAAAAACAAAAGAGAGAGAGAGAGAGACATATATTACTATATGTAATATTTTAAACAATAAAAAATATAAGTCATCCAAACTAAAAATAAATAAACATAATTGGAATCACCTTGAAGGGGAAAAAAGAGAGAGCTAATGCGGCTAGCTCCAAAAGAAATATTCTGCCTCAATAGAAGTTATTGACATTATTTCAAACTTTAAATGGCTTCTAATTTGCTATTGTATTATGTTTACACCCCCCCATAAGTTGGATTCACTACACTTAACATATTGATTTTCTATTTTTCTCAGTACAAGTTTCATAACCTGCTGGTTGCCTATTCAATTGCTGTTCTCCTTTCCTTCCTGTGTTCTGCCCCCTCTCACTGTAACACAAGAATAAATCATAAATATCAGTTAATTATATTAATCAAATTGTAATTTCCAATTAAGGCTCTCACTTAATTCTGCCAATTTAGAAAAATTTGCTGAGAAAAAAATTGACAAAAATACTCCCGCACACTAAGAAAACACAAATAGGAGAATTTACCCATTCTCTTCTGTTGGATAGAGTTGTATCTGGATATGATGCTTAGAAATATGGCAGATATCTTGTCATCGTAAAAGGACCAAGCCCACATTTTAATGACAGAATGTCAAAAATATAAACTGAATGCTGGATCTTGGTATCATATCTAAACTACTGCTTTTATTTCCTCTTTTTTCACTCCACTTCATGATCATTATGGTCACTGTTAACAGAGGTGCTATGTTATCCTTTAGATTGATAACATTTTGAGTTGGATTTTCTGTTATTTGTTGCTAGGAATATCAAAACAGATGAAATATGTAATATAATATTCATATTCCTGCCATTTTCACTTCTTCCCTTTGCTTTGAGTACCCTACATTTTCCTTTCATCTTTTCAAATTCTTAATACCATCAATAAATAACTTGAAACCCACCACCTCTATAATCCTATGCTTAAAGTAATCACCTTCATTTTTCTCCTCTTTCTTTAAATTTGTACAGCTCATATGGTAAGTAATACACAATCTGGAACAAAATACAATATTAGTTTAGTGTTTAGCATTTATTTTATAATAAAATTAATCACTCTGTGTTTGTATAATGTGTCTATAAGTAATTACGCCCAGTGTTACACATGTGGGATAAAGCAGAGAGGTACTCTGTTCCTGACTACCAACAGTTCAAATCTAGAATAAAAATAAAATTAAAATTAAAAAAAGCATTTTCATTTATTTTTGCAAAGGCTGGAATACAATTATATACCAAGGGGCCATGGTGGGAGGAAAGAGACAATTATCTGATCTATCTGTGGGCATTCAGAAATTCTAAGCTGTCTTAAAGAAAGGTAACTGGATTAGACAAAGAACTTATATACGTATCTCACAGATACAGACAACAGTGCTGTGATGACCAGAGGGAAGGGAATGTGAGGGCAGGGAGGAGGGAAAAAGGGGAAATGGGGACATCTGTAGTAGTGGACACAATGAAAATAAAGGGAAAGAAAAGAATGAGTTGGAGCTCACCAGGGTGACAAAGGGGTAACTAAAGGCTTTATTGTTAGAACTGGTAGGATGTGCAAAGCAAAGGAGTGTGAAATAATACAACACCCTCAGGACCTAAAGTTAATTTGCTTTGGTTTGAGAATAAACTGTGAGGAGGAAAGGGGTCATTAATGAAGCTAGAAAGGTAGAAAATGGAAATATCCTTACATATTTTTTATTCTGCATTTGTTTTCCAATTAAAGTGTGTTTATGACTAGCTTATGTTAAATTTAAATTTTTGGTGAGCATACTGTGGATGTGAAAGATCATACTGATTTCAAACTTCCTACACTTGTTGCCAATAGATATACTTTAACTTGTCTGACAATGCATCTTTTTTTACAAGTTAATGTGATTTTATTTTTTTAATCTTCGTTGTTTAAAGTATTATGTATGTCCCTTCCTCTCTCCCCATTGACCTCAGAGAAGAAAGGAAAGGGAGAGAGATATAGAAACATCAAAGATGAGAGAGAATTATTGATAGGCTGCCTTCTGCATGACCCGCTGGGAATCGAGCCCACCACTCAGGCATGTCCTGCCCGGAAATCAAAGGAGGACCCCCTGGTTCATAGGTTAATGCTCAACCACTGAGCCATGCCAGCTGGGCTAACAGTGCATCTTGATTTTTGAGCTAAGTAGCATGGTGACTATATGCTACTTCACTATTTTTTTAAGTGTGCTAGAGTTAAAAATTGCAGGAACTATTGCAGGCAATCTACTTTATGAATTGGCTGTGTTGATCATCTAGAAAGAGTTGGAATCTTGCAGGGAAGTCTTAATACTTTTTTAATTCAATATTTAATTTCTGAAGTGAATCTTAGGCTTCTGTCTTATTTGTCTGCCTCCTTAGAGTTCTCTTTTACTGTAGCTGGATATATACCATACAATTCCCCAAACAGAAATTCACAATAGGGCTTATTGGGGGAGGGTCTTTTTAGCTAAGTTTATGGACACATTGATTATTTATCAACAATATATGGCTATGTAACATTTATTTCCTGAGGCAGTATATTCAGTAGCAGATAAAATTTAAATATTTAGTTACTTACACAAAGTTACCTTTCCCACTCAAGAAGAAAAAGTATGTGTTGATATAGTTACTTGATCTAGATATCAAATTACTGGTAAGAACAAAAGGCAGAAAATTATATTAATCCCAGATTTATGTTCATTTTTAGAAGTAATTGTTTTTTAAATCACCAGAAACTAATAATAAATTAAAATTTAACAGTGATATTAGCAAAGACAGGAAGAAAGCTTGAGAACACACTCTCCATTGATGATTTGCTGAAGAAAAAGAGAAAGATTGAAGAAACTCTGAAGATGTCTTAGGACCACAGTATATCTGATTAGGTATTGACAAAATTACTGAGAATAATTTAGTCATTTTTCTGTTTCCAAAAGAAAGGTACTGAGAATCACTGAGACAAATAATATACAAATTTAATCTAGAATTCTCAGAATAGTGTTGAAAGTGTAATTACTTTTCTGTAGCAATGGTATTAAATATAGTCAGCTCAAAGTAGTTGGCAAAGAATACATCATCGTTTATTATTTCATAAGTAGTAGCAGTATTGTGTTCATATTTTTTTCTTCCTCTGGAACAATGTACCACAAAACTTTTATTTTAAATTTTGATCATTTGTCAAAATTTATATTTTATAACAGTTATATTTTATATATCCCAAATGCCTGCTCCTAAATATCTGAATTTGAAGCCTAGGTATGCCACAAAAGACCACATAAACTCAATACCATCACTTAGTTTTATAAAATTCAATATGCCAGCACAGCTTATCCTGTATCCTGAACACCAAAGGAAAACAAATTGGACATGGGGCCACATGAACCACAGAGCTACTCAATTTTAATCAGTAACATGTGTAAAAAAAAAATGTATGATTGGATCAGTTGGAAGCAAAAAATAACATAATAAGTGATCCTTTGTGAGGAGGAAAATTATATACAATTCAAAGATAGAAAAATACACATAAGCTACAATTTTCATTCTTTGGAAAATGCAGAGTTAGTTTCCCTGATGCTTTTCCATCAGACTCCTTTCTTTAATCACCTATGTGCCTTGTGAAAGACTTTATACAAACAAGATTCATTTACCAAATACCAAAGAAAACTATATGCATTTCCCCTAGGAGATTATCACAAAATATATTTTTCCAAAGCAAGCTATATTAAAGTAAATACAAAAGTCCACCTTTTTATATTGTATCCATATATCTATGGTAAGACAAGGATTGAAGAAGTAACTAAAAAAGCAATGATTTGTATCTTATAATATTACATGTCTTGGAATTTGGGCTCACTGAGATCATTACCTGGAATTCTTGTATTTAACTTCTCAGCACATTCAGTATTCTATAGGTATAGAATGTGTGTGTGTGCAAGTGTGAAGAGTTTCTATCTATATATTTGGAAATGTTAAGCAGTACTTCTTCTAATACTGGGAAACTTCTCAAAAGTAAAGCAATTCTTTTTTGAAATCAGTTTTCCAAATTATAAAAGAGAAGTTAGCTATAATATTTCAACACATGATATGCTACCATATGTCAGTAATAAGAGTTTATATTTTTGTTGTAGTTCTTAATAATTTCATATAGCAGAAACCGGTTTAGATAGAGCATCAGTCTGCGGACTGAAGGGTCCCAGGTTTGATTCTGGTCAAAGGCATGTACCTTGGTTGCATTCACATCCCCAGTAGGGGTTGTGCAGGAGGCAGCTGGTTGATATCTCTCTCTCTCATGGATGTTTCTAGCTCTCTCTATCTCTCACTTCCTCTCTGTAAAAAATCAATAAAATATATATTTTTTAAAATACTAATTTCATATAACTTTCAGAGGGAGAAATAAAGAAAAAAATAAAAGCAAATATGTCATCCATGTAACATTAATCTCATCTTGGTGAGCAAAAAATAACATAACCCATTTTCAATCCTAGACCAGTTTTACTTTCTGAATATTCAGTATTTTGTATGCCAAGTCCCTTAACCACTGTCAGTAGGTATTAAAGGAAAGGAATGTAATAACACTATCAAATAAATATAATTTATAGGAGAGATAAAACAAGAAAGGTTCCTTAGGTAATGCAAGAAAAATGTACTGCAATATTTCTTTTCTTTTCATAGTTCTAACTAGCCTCAGGTTGAAATGTAATTTCTAATCTTACCTTTCATATTATTTGTTTCAGCAACATTTATTTAGATGCTTAGATGATAATCAACCAAAGATTAATCTACTTTTACTTAAAACAGATCTAAATTAAATGTATACATGATTTGCATTTTAATCAAGTGTGGAATATATATTTTGAGCCAATCACTCTTTCCTTGTTTTTGCAACCTATATTTTCAAAAACTCACCTTTACTGATGTTAAAAATGGTGTTGTCATTCTTTAGGCCCACACAATAGAAAGATGTATAAAGAATGATAGCACTATTTATATATGAACATTTCAAATACTAATTTAAATTAATTGTATGATTTATTTAGCTGCAATAACAAAATGTGATGTTCAAGGAAGTTGCTGGAGAAACTTAAAACAAATCTTTGCAGCTTACTGATGTGTTACTAGAGATGTTGTAAGAACAATGAATAATTCATGAAAGTGCAGAATCTATAGCCAGTGCTAAACTGTATTCTGGTTTTCACCTGGGTTTCTGCCTTAAGCCTATATAGAGAGGGTCCAGTTCTTCACTTTTATGTATTTATATTACATGGCCAAAAGATTACAGAATCTCTGCAGTATTTTACTATATATGTTTTATGGCATTCCAACATTTTAATCCCCCCAAAAAAAAGAACACTGCTAAGTTAGCCAATATGTGTTCCAACTTAAAGATACTGTGCCTTGAGTCATGTGCCTTCTTTTCCAGCTTTGAGTCACTGAGCCTTTTTTGGGGGGAGGGGGGTGCTGGAAAACAAATTAGTTTCACTAAAAAAGAGATGTTGACAGGAAACCAGGAAGGCTGGTCAACAACCTTAATTGTTCTAACCTTTAGTTGAGATATTAAGTTGAAGCAGCCTCCACCTTATTTTGTCCCTTGTAAGTTTCTGTTATTTTCCTGCCTGTAAATTTCTGTTTATGTTGCCTAAGATGTTTTCCCCAAAGCCTCAATAAAAGGGGATGGCAGGGCCAGAGCAGGAGTAGTTCTCCCACTAGAGTTGGACTACCGCCTGGCCCCCCATATCGCCAAATTGAATTTCTTCAAGTCTCTTCATTTGTGTGCGGCCCTTCTCCAGAACCTGAACCCTGAATTGGAACTCTTTCTATGAGGGCCGTGACAGAGAGTCCAAAGGGGGGATGGGTAGCAGACTCAAGAAATGCTTGTTGGAGTGAAGTGCACTAGCAGATAGATTTGAAAAATTGCTATAAAAATACACCGGCCTCTGAAGACTGAACAGGGTTCTTTATAAAAGTTACATTACAAAATGTAACTTCAGTGGCATGCAGTCTTAATTTAATAAACATGTAATAATCATCAATATGAAAAAAATTTGTTTCCCTTCTGGAAGAATCAACACTTGGGTTAAAAAGAAGATGCATTCCTAAACATGGAAAAAACTAAAAAAGCAATGAAAGGTGCAATGTCCATTGCAATTACAAAATAACTATTAACTAAATATAATGGGACTTTTTATCCAAATATGCATTATCTCTTTCCAAGTAATCATTTTAGATAACTGGGTACTAACACCAATCACAATCTTGCCATTCAAAATAGTTCTAACTCCTGGTTTTATATCATTCCTCAGTGTGCTCTCAACTGACTGTATTTTTTTACTGAAACTGAGACCAGTTTATTTGCTATGCATAAAGACTGATCTGAGTACCAGAGGCATTTTTAAAAATATTTTTATTCCTTTCAACATAAAAGAAATTTGGTTTGAGGATTGTGCAATATTTTGAGTTCCGGGAAATGTGTATACATCCCAATTCCTTCACTGAAAAAAGTTCCCTATGCCTCCTTCACATTCATTCCAAGATCCTAACAGGCCACTGCTGCCCTGAGCTCTGGCATTGATTACATTAGCCAGTTTCTCAACTTCAGGTAAGTGGTGTTTTACATACAGTATGCACTCTTGTGTCTGACTTAGTTTGCTCATTTCTAAAATATGTTCTGAATGCTTGTGTGATTGTATTATTATGCCCTTAAATTTTTTATAGAATCCATCAGTGAAACCCTCTTAGCCTAGAGTTTCCTTCACGAGAAAGTTTTAAATAACAAAGTCGGTTTATTTAATAGATACGGGACTGATACCATTATAACACCCTGGTTATTAAATAACAGGAAAGGAGCAAAGGGAAGACTAGGTAACATGGGCATGCCACTTACACAGCTTTGCCAAGGAAGCTGCGGTTAACCTTCTCCAGCTCTGTCCCCTGCAGATCCTCAGAGAGGACAAGAGATGCACGCCCAGGAAGGTTCTGGGTGATGTGGAAAGATGCTTACCTGTCAGTCACACCTGGGAACAAGTCAGTGGCTAGAACAGGTGTGACCACTGCACATGAGGGAATATTTGATATGTAAACTCCTAAAAAAAAAGGAGCTCTCTCTCTCTCTCTCTCTCTCTCTCTCTCTCTCTCTCTCTCTCTCTCTTGCTGCTCACCCCTGGCCCCTAGCTTGCAGCGCTCTCACGCCTTGCACCCACCCACATGGCTCAGAGCCACGTGGACTCCACACAATGCACTGACAGACTAGATCTTGCCTGATGCCACACCACCATGGAACTGAAACTCGGGACACTGGCCCTACTTTTGGCTCTGCTGGATCCCCAACTACATACTTTCCAGGACTGGTTCAAGGACAATAGAATCTTACACCCAAGGGATGTTAGTTCCGAGCAAATAAAAACCATTCATTCTGCCATGGGGGCCTCTGGAAATGTTTATTCCAGTGGTACCCCAAGAATACCACTCCCATCAGTGACAAGGAAATCCCACCAACCGAGTCCTCTGGCAATAGGACTATTCAGAGATCTTATTTCTTTGTGTGCCGGTTCTGATAATTTTTCTTCCCAGAGGAATTTTTCTATTTCATCTATGCTGCAGAAAATTACTCCAAGTATAATCTCTAAATTTGGCTTCTTCTTGAAATAATGTAAAGTTCTTCAGTGTGAAATTTGGGGGTACAATTAGGCCAGTTGTTTGTGTAAGTAATAGAATTTATAAAGTAAAAATAATAAATGATCATTTGTAAGGCAAATGTTTGACTTCTGGCTTACATATTGCCTATAATACTTCTCTAATACTAAACTATGGTTAGCTATATCCCACTTTTTCATAATTATAATTTTTGCTACAGTAATTCATAAATCTGCCAAAAGCTCCTTTAACATCTTTAATCCATATAAATATACAAAATTTCATCGATTTGTTCTATTTAACTTGCATAAGTTTTTTATTATTTTTTCTTTGTTTTTGTCTTAGTTTTATGGACTGTGATACTTTCAGTCGATGCATACTTTAATGATGTTATAGATTTAAGTACAAATCAGTCTCAGCAATTGGCTCCACAGAATGAAATATTAGGGGATTTTCGATAAAGACAAAACATGCCCTTCTGGAGAAAGGCCTAGAATAAAACATCTATCTGTAGTCTGCGGTGTGGGTCAGTGGTTGAGGTCATTGTTCTATTCCCAGTGAGGGCATATGCCCAGTTGCCAGCTCAATCCCCAGTAGGGGATGTGCAGGAGGCAGCCCATCAATGTTTCTCTCTCTCCCTTCTCTCTAAAAATCAATAAAAACTTATTAAGAAATGCAAACACCATTCTGCCGCCTACTAGTAGAGTGACCTCAGGTGTCTATTTTATGCTCCTTGAGCCTCGGTTTCATACTTATCATGCAGTGGTCATAGACTGTTGTGATGATTCAATAGAATCAAGAATAGCTGGAACCGGTTTGGCTCAGTGGATAGAGCGTCGGCCTGCGGACTGAAAGGTCCCGGATTCGATTCCGGTCAAGGGCATGTACATTGGTTGCGGGCACATCCCCGGTAGGGGGTGTGCAAGAGGCAGCTGGTCGATGTTTCTCTGTCATCGACGTTTCTAGCTCTCTATCTCTCTCCCTTCCTCTCTGTAAAATATCAATAAAAATACATATTTAAATAATAATAATAATAATAATAATAATAACAATAAAATCAAGAATATAAGCCTGAGAGAGCGGCCTGGCAGGTAACACGTGATGCGCTGTGCACTCTGAGCTTTGCTGCTGACAGGACAGCGCAAGGTCAGCAAGGTCAGTGTCATTTGTACGTTTACGGAATCTCAGCCCCCACCACAGCCCGACAGAGGCAGCATCTGCATCCCCACAGGTTTCCAAAAGGTTGTACATCCATACCAGTTTCAGGACCATTCTCTAAATTATTACTTGTACTATTATGGGTATTATTGGCACTCTTAGTTTGTACCCAGATTCCTCTGGCTATTTGAACAGATGCCTTTTGACAGTCTCTGAACCAGTTATAGTAGCACTGACGTCGACAGTGAGGCATGCACATAATATCTGTGTGGGGCCCACTAGGGTGAGTCTGCGGGAAAAAAAAAGTATTATTTTTAAAATATTGATATATTTTAATTTTAAAACATATATTTGAGATTTTTAAAAAGCTACCCTAACACAGTGCTTACTTTAGCCAAGAAAACATAGTTATTTTTTACTTAATTAGAAGCATATATAAAAAGATCTCACTTATTGTAAAGGCATATTTGCCTGTCCCTTGGTTCATCTACCTTTTTACATGCTTGCAGAAGGAAATATCTGGATATATGTTTGTCAAGTGCTAGAAATGTTTCTACCTGGACAGAGGAGCTCAGGGTGTTTTTCTTCACTTTCTTCACTTGTTTGTATTGCTTGCATTTTTATTAAAAAAAAAAAAAGAAACCATATAAAATTATTTTTAAAAAAAAAACAAAACATTATTGCCAAAACCGGTTTGGCTCAGTGGTAGAGCGTCGGTCTGTGGACTGAAGGGTCCCGGGTTCGATTCCGGTCAAGGGCATGTACCTTGGCTGCGGGCACATCCCTGGTCGATGTTTCTCTCTCATCGACGTTTCTAGCTCTCTATCTCTCTCCCTTCCTCTCTGTAAAATATCAATAAAATATATTATAAAAAAACATTATTATCCTGAACACAAATAATAGTCTTTTAAAAATATCTAAAAATCTAAATGAAAACTCCTTTTGCATGGGATTCTCCTTGAGGAAAGAACCGGGAAAACCTGAGCATAAATGGAGGCCGATGGGAGGGTGCATCCCTCAGTAAAGCAGAATAGTCCGTGACAGGAGGTAGATTTTGGAGTTACAAGCAGTGGGAAGTTATCAGGAGGAAGCTGCTGCCTTGGGCACAGCCAGGGCAGCTCCTGCAGAGCCATTTCCATGCAGGTGGGGCTAAGTGGCCACCAGAAGCAGCTCACCAGCTGTGTGGGGGAGAATCTGGGGGAAGAGAGAACCCAGTGGGCTAGCAGGCAGCTCAGTCCTCATTAGCAACTGAGGGAGCTCTGTCCCTGCACCTGAAGAAGTTAGGTAGGGAATTAAATCCTTTCTCACTGAGGCCAGGAAACAAGCCTGAGGGCGTGGGTGTGGGTGTGAGGCTGGGGTGCTTTAACCCCAGTGCACCTGAGTAAGTAGAAAGACTGGCCAGGGCAGGGATCTTGAAATTTGCTGCAGGGGTGCCGAAAAGCTCCTGCTGGTGAGGTTACATGGGTAGCAGAGTAATTCCTAGAAGACAAGTAAAGCTCAAGGGCAAGAAGCTGATGTTTCTAAAACGGGACATTTTCTAGGTGTCTAAATTGCTTATTAAAACAATAACCAATCAAGTTATGTATTCTTAAAACAAAGTCACTAAGTATCTAATACATGCTAGGTACTGATGCAAAGTGCAGAGGATAAGTGTGTAAAAACAGCCAGTACCTGTACTCTTGGTAGCTTATGGTCCAATGGGAGAGACCAGTTTATAAACTAATAATCACAGAACAATGCAATCCCTATAGCAGAGATATTTACAATACCACATGGAGGAAGTTAAGGAGTAGTGTCCAAGACATTCACCAACCTAACCAACCACTGGCAACTGTAGAGGACAGAATGAAGCAGGGTGTATCTGACCTTGGTTTACAGATGCTCCTTTTAATGCCTTCTTCACCGACGTTTTACCCCGACTCCCATTTAAGGGTCACCTGAATCATATCTGCCCCATTACCTGAAGTCTTGTTTATACCTTAGTGATAAATAATTCTAGTGAAATTTCAGATGAATACACACTGAGGAATTACCTGAAAGGAGAGACATATTTATAATCAAGAAGTCCATTTTGGGAAGGAAACCCTCATTTTGTGGATAAACTCAGAGAAGGTTTATTTTCTATCAAATTATTCCTCACTGACAAATTTCTATGACATTTGGCAGCAACCCTCAATCATGACAGCTTCTTATTGCTGTTTCAAATTCAGGTAAGAAAGAAATCATTGCCAATGACCATGAAAGATGCTAGCCAAGGAGGAACTATGCTCTCTGCTGGACTATGGCTAGCACAGGGTGAGAATCCAGGAAATGGATTAAGGGGGATTTCCTCTTTCATTCACTGAAGGTCACTCTTTCTTAGGAATATCTGATTTTTAAAAAAAATATATTTTATTGATATTTTACAGAGAGGAAGGGAGAAAGATAGAGAGCTAGAAATGTCAATGAGAGAGAAACATCGACCAGCTGCCTCTTGCACACCCCCTACCGGGGATGTGCCCGCAACCAATGTACATGCCCTTGACCGGAATCGAACCTGGTCCTTTCAGTCCGCAGACCGATGCTCTACCACTGAGCCAAACCGACCTCGGCAATATCTGATTTTTTAAAAATTATATTCCACTTCTAGAATTCTACAGTCCTATAATTTCCTGCCATTAATTTTCTATTTAACCAACCAAAATACACTCAAATTGTGTATCACTATCTATCTATCTATCTATCTATCTATCATCTATCTATATATCTATATATAAGCGACTGAACAATCAAAATGAACGACTGGTTGACCAGTCACTTTGATGCACACTGACCACCAGGGGGCAGATACTCAATGCAGGAGCTGTCCCCTGGTGGCCAGTGTGCTCTCACAGAGGGAGTACCACTCAGCTGACCTAAGGGCATCAGATGCAGGGCTCACAGTTGGCTGCTGCAGCCCAGAGGCCACAGTGGAGTGGCAGCGAGCCTATCAAGCATCAGCTGTGGCAGGTGCAGCGGGGCTGGGATGAGCAGGAGTGGCAGGAGGCTCTGGACTCTGACTCTGGCCTATCCCCAGATCCCTGCAGGCCACAGTGAGGGCCCCACTGGTGCACGAATCTGTGCACTGGGCCTCTAGTATTATATAAAAGTCTAATAGATCCCCTGCCTTTGTCTTCCCATGTCTATGATGCACTATAAACTATGTAAAGTCTTTTAATAAAATTCTTCTGTATCTCTTCAAGGTTGTCAGGGTGAAATCCCTGGTTTCCAAAAAGCTGTGAGAAATGGCCTGCTTATCTCTCCTGCTTCACCCACTTGGCTCCCTTACCAGCACTGTTTGCTCAAGGCTCACTATTCTCTAATGTCTCTGAATAGATTGTGCCCCCTGATGGTGTAATATTTTTAAGCAGCCTACTGACTAGATGCATATTCTCCTGCTCCCAGACCATCTAGAAACTAAACACATCTTACTTCTGCCCATGTATTATTCCATCTAAAATGTCTTTTCTGACTGTTCTCACATGAATAAATTAAATACCTATAGTCTATATCCCATCACATCCTAGGCATACTTTTTCATACTATTTATTCCAATATATTGCAGCCATTATCTATTTGTCTTTCTTTCTTGTAGGAAATGTATAGCTTAGTGCCTAGAAAGAAGTAGTCGTATGGTGGACATCGTGGTCATACTTAATAACTTAATAAATGACCCTGAATATTATATCTAGGCTCTGTTTTACGACATTAGAAATCATCTGATACATACTTATTCTATAGAGGTAGAAATTTAAATATGCTCTTTTCCTAAAGTGATATAATAAAGTTTTCTTTAAATGGCAAAGCTTTAAAATTTTTATTTTACTTTTCCTCTTTTGACTATTAAATCCCTCTTTCCTATGCCACTTTTTCATCCTATATGTGGCACCCTCCTAAGTTCCTATTTGTATTATATATATATATATATATATTCTTATACTTCGATGACAAACATGACACATAAGCCAGTCTTCCTATTCTCAATCTTAAGAAGATTTCTGCATTTCTTAGTCCACATTGATTGCCTGCTTCTCTTGCACATCTCTCCATTAATGGAACTGCCAATATTAATTTTAGGAGGACAATATCTTTTTAAAGGAAAGGAATATAAAAATACTAGAGGCCCAATGCACCAAGATTCATACAAGACTCTTCCTTCCTTCGGCTGCTGGCACCACCTACATTCTGGCCGGAGCCACTTTTCCACCTACCCATGCAGCCCAGAGGCCCAGAGCTGCAGTGGTGGTGTGAAATGCCTGCATTGTCACCATGGCAATAACACATTCCTCCTGCCCAAAGCCTAGCCACTCAACACCTTCATATGTAAATTAACCCCAACATCTTTGCTGGGTCAATTTGCATACTCACTCCTGATTGGCTGGTGGGCATTGCAAAGGTATGGACAATTAGCATATTGCTCTTTTATTAGAGTAGAAGGGGCTTCCTAGAGCTGCATTAGTATCTGGTCACCATTATAATGCTTACAAATGTTCTGACTGTGCATGTCTTTAATATTTTAAGAACAACAAAAAAGAAGTTAATTTTGTTAAATTAAAAATCAATACAGCACTAGCTGGTTTGGCACAGTGAATAGAGTGTCAGCCTGCGGACTGATAGGTCCCAGGTTTGATTCCAGTCAAGGGAATGTATCTTGGTTGCAGGCACATCCATCCCCAGGAGGGGGTGTGCAGGAGGCAGCTGATCAATGTTTCTCTCTCATCAATGTTTCTAATTCTCTATCCCTCTCCCTTCCTCTATGTAAAAAATCAATAAAATACATTTTTTTAAAATTGATACAGATACAGAGACATATAAGTAGTTTTTCTCCTGTGATAGTCTAAAGAGACCAAAATCTTTGGGTTTTAGGGTCTTTGAAAAAGCAATTGACAAAGTGGATGTTGCTATGCAAGAGATTTATTGGATAAAATGCCTATGATGAAAAATGAAAAGGAACTAGGAAGAAATCCATGATTCCTTGTAGAGTACAATAAAGGTCTCATCTCTGTGAAAAAAAGAGAGGGAAGGGAGTTTGGA
The DNA here is from genome assembly GCA_963924515.1 of Vespertilio murinus. Lineage (NCBI taxonomy): Eukaryota > Metazoa > Chordata > Mammalia > Chiroptera > Vespertilionidae > Vespertilio > Vespertilio murinus. The sequence continues at coordinate 110,009,245 of OZ004709.1, forward strand.
AAAATCTTGGACTACAGTACAGTCTGAGGAAAGTGGGGCAAAGCCAATGGAAAGTCCTTTAGTCAAGGTCACCATCAGAAGAGCCCTATGCCTCATAGACCAGACCTGCTTTAATATCCCTACTGTGCTCAATGATTGGCTGAGGAGAGTTAATAGGAAGTAAAACCTCAGGATTTCCAGTGTAAGACTCTGGACAATAGTCAATTAGGATCCCTTAGTCAAATCTTAGAAGCACATATTCATGGCTGCCTCTGTTGTTTTACATTGCACAGCCTGGGTCATTTAGAAATATATTTGATGCGATGCTAATTAACATCTCTTTTCCATATTTGGTAGCTATCTTATCTATTGAAGATGGTGTTTTTAAAAACAGTTGCAGCTAAAAAGAATAGATAATTTTTCCATGAATTCAATGGAGAAAATCTTGTTATCTTGTCCTTTAGTCATACCCTCAGTGAGATCATAGGTCCTTAATATCAGCAGTTACGGTAACTAAAATAAATATATCAAATATACATTTAATATTATAAAATGTTATACATGGTTTAATGTAAATACTTTAGCAATAAAATAATAATGGTTTTTAGAACACACTACCCCAAAATATGGCACATTGGCATAGTTAATGTTTTAAGCTTTTGTTTGATAAAATGACAGAAGCAGGAAGGTCCCTCTGATCCTCTGATCTCCTCCCCTTCTTGTCTTCATTCCAATGAAACAAGTCTTAAAATCCTTCTCTGAAAGGTGTCCTTTACATACCCTCCCCTTCCTGTACTCAAAGGAAAGGAGCATTGTTTTCTCTGAAGACAAAGAGATGCCAAGAAAAATCTTAAGTTTCCCCCAGTTTTCCATAATTACCTCATACTCCTTAACTTATCATTTTCCTCCATAATTATGCATTCTTAATAAAACCTATCAGATAAATAGACAAGTCTGTTTCATTGGGTCTTCATTTTCTTATCAAAGCTACCATGTTGTATAAAACATATATTAATAAAATTGTATGCTCTGTCTTACTAATTTATCTTTGTCGGTTTAATTCTCAGACCTCACTAGAGACCCTAGAGATTTGAGGAATATTTTTCCTTCTACAAACACTTCCAAAAATTTTAAGATATTTTTAATGAAAATAACACTATAAAATACTATTATTTTAACATAAAATTTTAAGTGTAATTTTGCTGATCTCTTCTTTGATACCACATACTTACTGGAAGACATGATATTAATTTTGATATATTCCAAATAAAATGTATTATTAAAAGCAGTGATAGTTTTATACAACTTTCATTTTGAAATATTTGGCTTAAAGTTTTGTTCAATATTAGAAAGATTTTGAGAGCCTGGCTGGACTCATAATTTATTTATATGGTGAATAAAGTTGTTCATGATCATTAGCCACATCTCACAATTTTTTAATATAAAAGGAAGTCTCATTTTACTTGTATCCCATTACTTCTAGACAAACAAATGCCTTTGATTACATCTTCTGAAAAAACTCTATGTCCTTTGCCATAATGGAAAATGTTTCAAGTGATCTATACATTTTTCTGATTTAGGTTGTTCTTTTCCTACATGTTATACATAAAGGAATCTAACATTTCAGAATGTGATACCAAGAGAGTCATAGTTGTGTGAACAGAGAGAATTGGAAAGTAATACTATACAGCTGCTGGGTTGAAAACTGCAGTCAGGTGGTCCTAAAGGGATAAGGCAGAAGAAAAGTCATAGGAACATACTGAAAGAAGAGATCAAATAGTGTAACATGACTGTAGAAAACAGTGAAGCAACAGGGCAAAAACTGACTATTTGAACAAATGAGGTGATTAATTTTAAACAGGAAATTTGCCTTTGAGGCAGTGATGCTCTGAGACATTGTAGACTTGACCCAGTCATTACTAATATCCAGCACTGCTTAATCAAGGTGTCCTGAATAAGTTATTCTGTCCGTGAAGAGCAATAACAAGGGACACACAGACACAAACGGACACACACATAATTTATACAACGTGATAGTCACACATGTAAAAAAAAAAAAGACTCAGTGTAATACATTACCAATATGGGATATTTTCTCAATATACTCCACTCGTATTGAATGAGATCTAGAAGAGCACTGTCTAGCAGGACTATAACATGACCTACAAACGAGAGAAGTAAAATCAAACACGCACCGGCTGGCAACTTCTGGACACCATGGTTATGCTGCTCCAGTACATGGGCCCCAGGAGCCCACCGCCCTGGCAGACAGCTCCTAGGCCCCTCTGTGAGATGCCTCTGGGCACGCACCTCTCCGGCCAAGGGCACACAGCTCTCTCAGCAGAATCCGCAACTTCCCCCTCCTGACTGCAAGTTTCTGGACACCTTTATGAGCTACTAAAGGCTCGCATACCTGGAAAAGGTTGTGCTGTTTCAGCCACAGACACAAAGATTCCCAGCTGCTGGCTCTTGGGCCCTCTCATGATTCACAGAGTGAAATCACCCAGGCCAGAGTCCCACTGCCTCATCTGCAGACTATGGGGCAACTCCCTCCCATTGTGATAGGCTCCGGCACCTTTGCAATAATTTGCAGAGTAACACTACCCCAGTAAGAGTCACACAACACTGGCCAGAGTCACACTACCTGAGCCTCAGGCTCTGAGACCCTTTCCTCCCAGGCCATAGACTCTGGGATTTCACAGTGTGTCTACACCAGTGATACCTCAGGCAACCTTTTCGACAAGAGCTGGAGCAACAGCACATTCACAATAACTTTCACGATTAGACCAGGGGAAAGTGACCTTGTCAGACAATCCATGGTGAGACTTTACTTATGAAGAAGAAATATTCAAGACCCAGCTACATCAGAAAAACCCAAATAGCTCAACTAGAGGGCTCCACTAGAACACCAAGCTCAGGAGATATGAGAGACTGCACCAATGGGTCCCAAAAGTCATCAACTACATAGGACCACCCCCAAAAGAACCTGGGTAGCAAAGCAGTTGGACCTAAAACGGAAATAATTAAAACATTATAGCAAAATATGGAGAAAAAGAAATAATCCCCAAAGGAAAGAAAAAGAGGAATCACCAGAAAAGGATTTACATGAAAGTAATTTGTCAGAGAAAGAATTCGGAGTAATGGTTATAAGGATGCTCAAACCTCTGGATGACAAATACACACAACTCAATGAGTATTATAAGGAGCTGAATGAGAATTTCACCAACATGAAAAGGAATGAAGAGGAAATGAAGAATGACATAGCAGCAATAACTAACACAATGAAAGCTTCAACAGTAGACTAGAAGAAGCTAAGGACTATATCATTGAGTTAGAAGACAAGGTAGGAAAAAACACCCAAGCAGAGCAGCAACTGGGGGAAAAAATTAGAAAGTAGGAATAGAATCTAAAGGTGCTTTGGGACAACATGAAATGAAACAACATCTGCATAATAGGGGTGCCAGAAGGAGAGGAAGCTGAGCAAGGAAAGAAAACATGTTTGAAGAAATAATGAAAGAAAATATCCTTGATTTGGGAAAGAAAAAGTCACACAAGTCCAAGAAGCACATAGAGTCCCAACCAAGATAAACTCAAAATGACTGACACCCAGACATAATTAAATTGGCAAACATCAACTACAAACCAAGAATCTGAAAGGCTGTCAAAGAAAGATGGAAAATCACCTACAAAGGATCTCGCATCAGACCAGTGGTTCTCAGCCTTTCTAAAGCCATGACATTTAATACAGTTTGTCATGTCGTGGTGACCTTCAACCATAAAATTATTTCATTGCTACTTCATAACTGTAGTTTTGCTCCTGTTAATGAATTTTAATGTTTATATCTGTGTTTTCATATGGTTTTAGGTTCTATAGCAGCGGTTCTCAACCTGTGGGTCGCAAACCCATAGATTGAGAATCACTAGTATGGTCGCCTAGGATTTGGGGGGTGGGTGAGAGATCAACAAAGAACTTATATGCATTCATATAAGCATTACCAATGGACATAGACAGCAGGGCGGGCGGTGAGGGCATGTGCTGAGGGTTTAGAGAGGTCAATGAATAAAAATGAGACATATGCAAGGCTTTAAACAATAAACAATTAAAAAAGAAAGAAAGAAGGCACATCCTTCTCCTTCTCCCTCTCATTTCATTTAAACTGGCTGGAGCTCCAACATACACTTTGAACACAAGAATCACTACAAATGAAAGCCACAGACAGAAGAACAAGACAGAAGAAACCTTGATACTACATCCTGCCAATAACAGCCCTGGACTTCATAACTTTTTAAAGTGCAAAAAAATTAAAAATAAAAATAAAAACTTCTATATTTTTTAAATAAATACAAGATCAAACAGGCAAACTTAAGTTTATTAATATATTTTATTTAAACCAATATATCCAAAATACAATTTCAGTATGTAATAAATATAAAATATATTAATGAGATATTTTACCTTTTTTCATATTAAGTGTGATATGTGGTGTATACTTAACATTTCACTGCTTCTTAATTTGGAGTAGCCACATTTAAATTACTGCATTGATCTGTGTAGTTACAGAGATTGTTCTAGAGTTCATTCCTGGAAATTGGGTTCCCAATGAGGGGAAGAAGAATTGGCCAAACCAAAACATGCTTTGGGGGATATTAATTATTTTAAGCTGGTTATTTTTAAGAAAATAAAGTTTCAGGAAAAACTTTGAAATTTTCCCTAACTGCCTAAAGAGAATTTAGATAGAGAGCCTGCTCCATCCAGGAGGGGAGAAACCATCATAGATAACTACAGTGTAACATAAACTCCTGTGTGGTAGGAATGAACTTACCAAGGCCCTTTGTCCATAGTCCTCTCTGTGCCCCATTGTTAGATTACCAACAAACATTTATTTATCCAAAAAATGCTTTTCATTCTCCATGTGAATTCCCTCCCTGCCCTTAGAAGACCCAAACTGCAACCCCCCACCCTTTTTTTCAAGATGGCATGTAAGAATCAACTGTAAGATCTCTCTTGGGGGCCTATGTTCGTATGGAATTCAAGTATACATACATATTCAATGCGAACATTTTTCCCTGTTAATGTCTCATGTTAATTTGATTATTTTACTAGTAAAAAAAAAGAACTTAACAATGTAGAGGAAAATGAATTTGACTCTCCTACACCCACACAAAGGCTGCAGTTACCTGCTAACACAATTGCCCCATTTGTTTTTCAAAACATTTTTACAAATCAGGTGACATTAAAAGCTCTTCTTTTGAGTCAGTGATGGAATAGGCACAATTCTAGAAGTGTAAAATTAAATGAATTTATTTTTAAGAAACCTTTGTAGTTTCTTATAATTCTAAAAGAAAAAGTAATAATTTCACCTTATGAAAGGCTATTTTTTAAAAAATAGCTAAAAGTGGCTAGATTAAGAGTTAAGGTTGCTTTATATTTGGACATAGAACAAACTACGACACCTTTAACATGTATGGTTCCCTAAAAAGTGTACCTATCCACATTCTCTCTCTCTCTCTCTCTCTCTCTCTCTCTCTCTCTCTCTCTCTCTCATACACAGACACACATACACACACACACACACACACACACACACACACACACACACACACTTATTCATGATTTATTTAGGATGATCCAGTTAAATACTTTTGTAGCTATTGAACTTATAGGTTTCTACATAAAGTAGGTTTTCTCATTTCATACACTACCGCTACTCAGAAAGATAACCAGCAACAGAATTTTGTTCCTTGAACTGTGGCTTTCATTTCATCCTAGTTCTTTGATGGTCTTCCTCAATCTTCTCTCTAGAATCCTCTGGGACTCTCCTGGCTTTACTGTCTGAATATGTTCTTTGCCTGTAGATCCTGTCTGAAATATGCCTTATTTTTATGTTGACCAATAAACTTGCCCAAGAGCCTGAAGTGGGTAAAACTGTTCATAGAAGCAAGAGAAGAAAGTCAAGGTTTGTCCACGTACTACACTCTTGAATCCTATCCTCCTGACAAGTCACAACCCAAAAGACTCCTGGTGTTTGCAGGCTCAGTGGGCTGGGTCAGATTTTCACTTCTATTAAACCTGGGAATAACCGGTATGGCTTCCCTAACACCGTCCCCTCCTTGCCATTCACACAGACTCCTCCTTTGCAGAAGCATATTTCATGGATACTTTTCATGAAAAAAATGACAAGTTTTCAATGCAGTGGTATTCAGATAGGAATAAAAGACATTCACAGCCTTCCCCTGTCCTCCAAGCCTTTGAAGGAGAATTTATTTGCTATTACATTTCAGTTCACAGGTCTTTGTTGTGCGGAGAAAGATAAAGGACAGGTTAGGGTTTGGATAATTCCCAGAAAATATAAACTGGGTATTTACACAAAGCTCCTTAAAGAAAAAAATCTGGAAGCTTAGGATGAGGCAATGAGAATAGGGAAGAAGAGAAATCCAGAGAAATTGAAGTTTGGAAAGAGAGACCCGGATGGAGGGTGTGACGGTAGTGATACTGTATGAGGCATTGGAAAGAAATAAGTAGAGACATTTTAGTGTGCACACTGTGGTAGTACACTCCCTTTGCCCCCTCTTCACACGCCTTCACTAAAGACATACTACTTTGGAGAACTTTTTGCAATAGATTTTTCTTTTCTTTTGTTTTGTTTTTAAATAATACTGAGAATAGATCTTAATGTAGGAACACAAGGGCCCAGTTTTACTCTCCTTACACATTTTAACAACAAAATACTAACATCCATTGAATGAAAAATGATGTATTGCCTGAGTTCTTTTGCCTCCCCTATGGATCCCTGAACAAATTTCTTACAATGTTTACCTATAATAAAAAAAATGATTTCATATATCTAGCTCTTTTTTTCTTTCCTGTTTGTAAATAACTGAATCTTCTATTACCACATCTTTAATACTAACAATGGACCTGGTTATAAAACAATTATTAATCAGAACATGACCATGTTTTCAGCTTTGATATCTTTAGGGTTTTTTGGTTTTCACTTATGCTATATGTGGACTATTTCTTCTTTAAATCTACATGTTTCAAATAAATAACTTTATCAGATAACATATCATTGAGAATGCTCATATATATATATATATATATATATATATATATGATGCAATCATATCTTAAAATATTTCCATTTATTTTATTTTTCTTCAAAAGTACTATATTGTGATTATATGATTTTATAGTCTAGTATTAGATTTGTTTTTTGTTGTTTTGTGGTAGCTAATAAAATAGAATTCCTTATTTCCCAACCAAGAGCTATTCTTTTATTTTTAATATATTTTATTGATTTTTTACAGAGAGGAAGAGAGAGGGACAGAGAGTTAGAAACATCGATGACAGAGAATCATCCATCAGCTGCCTCTTTCACACCCACCACCGGGGATGTGCCAGCAACCAAGCTACATGCCCTTGACCAGAATCGAACCCGGGACCCTTCAGTCCGCAAGCCCATGCTAAGAGCTATTATTCTATAAGCCTATACATAACCATATTTACTTGTATAAATTTAAACCAATCTCTTTTTTTTCTTACACTTCTAAACTTAACTAACTTTAGATTAACATTTCACTATTTTAAATGAAATTCAAATAAGTAAATGGACAATATATACAAATCATATATCTTACTATGAAATTGCATTTGAATTACATATGTGAGCTTAGGTTTGTGTTTTACAAACCACTGATTTCCACAGTTAGATTCATTTATTAGCAATTATTATAACCACAAGTTGCATTTATATAACTACTAATGATCTTACAGAAATTATATGCTAACTTGGCATATCACATATATGCAAAAGAAAGCTTGGGGATATGTAGGACCCCTAATGAGAAAAGAAAATAAGCAGGCTAGAATTTGACACATCTGATATAATTATTAATGGGAGGAAATAAAATAGTGTGGAGTGTTAATGGGAATATTAACAGAGGGACTGAAAACTTTGCATACATATTGTAAGTAGAACGTTATAGGAAAGTCAATAACACTTTGCTTTTAATGAGAATGTAAAAAGTGTGTGAATTCTGTGTGACTATTCTGAATGGACTGAAAGGGGACTGCAGATATTTCAAAGAAGAAGACCTCCTGGTTTAATTTTTAATTTGGTTTCACCCTGGTAATAGAGGCTAAGGAAGTAACCTCTACTAGGATTACCAATAGAGCATAAGCAAAGGTTCAGGCTTTTTGTAAAATAATAGTCTACATCTAGTTTCTATAATAGTGAGGGACAAAAAGTCTAGGAAAAATCAACAGCTCATTATTAGGGTGTAGCTATTAGTCTAATAGTAGACTCCTATCAGTCCTCCTAGTAATATATTCAAATTGGTAAGTAGCTATCGGGCCACATACTTAACCCAAAATGACCACTGTTAAGTGTCATGATTCTGAAATAAAGAAAAATAAAGCACAAAAGTAAAAAAGGGCTGGGAAGGGAGGAAGGAAAGTTATGGAGGAAGGTCATTTATTCAAAACAAATATCTTAAATGAATGTTAGTTCTACCCTGTTTCCCCGAAAATAAGACAGTGTCTTATATTAATTTTTTGCTCCCAAAGATGTGCTAGGTCTTATTTTCAGGGGATGTCTTATTTTTCCATGAAGAAGAATACGGTACACATTTATTGTTAAATGAAAATAAAGGAAATTTATTACCTGTATATGGTAAGGTAGTATGGTAGTTGTCAACACAAACCAGACAAACTGTGAATCCTACAGTATCAAGAATTTATTCATTTATTCAATGACACTCATGTCATCATCTTCTGGAACATCATCATAACAATCCAATTCCTGAATTTCCTGGTGAATTTCTTGTGACTCCATTTCTTTCAGAATCAGTGGACCAAATCTCTCATGTTTAGCAATATCATTGTCTTTAAATGAGTACTTCTTTTCAAGGTAGCCTGCTTGCAGTGCATTTGGAATGCAACTGTCAGTGATTTTCTCCCAAGAATTCTTCACCCAAGTCACAACTTCTTGCAGTTTAGGTTTCACAGAGTTTCCACGCTGATTTCTCTCCATTCACACAGCAGTGAGGTCAGGACTCCGGGTAATGTCACTGGTTGCTAGACGCCATTCGGAGCGCACTAGTGACCAGTTTATGGTAAATTAATTTTCATTCTGAGACAGAGCCTGGGGGCCTTATTTTCGGGGATATGCCTTATATTTCACCCAGAAGGAAACCTGTAAGTAGGTCTTATTTTCGGAGGATGTCTTATTTTGGGGGAAACGCGGTAGTATCAGATTCCTTCATTTAAAGAATAGACTTATATAAGCAATATGTTTTAATGCTAAATGTGTGTGTGGGGGGGATTGAGAGAGAAAGAGAGAGAGAGAGAGAGAGAGAGAGAGAGAGAGAGAGAGATAATTTGGTAAAATGTAGGAAATAGCACATGGGCCAATATTTTAACACGTGTAAGTAAATTTGCTAATTAAACACTGCATTATAAAAACACTTGCTAAGATAAAAGTACTTCGAAAAGGGCAGAAAATTTCCCAATCCTTCATCCTTAATACAATTCACTCTTATAGAAAAAAACAAACCAATAATAATAACAATAATAATAATAATAAAAGTGAAAATATTTAGTTCCTAGAAAATAGGGAGGTAGGGTTGACAGAAACATTTATTTAACTTAAAAATTAAAAGTAATGAAAGACTGTAGAAAGGGTCATCAAATAAAAGTCAGAGGTAGACAACATCTGGCCCCAGGTTGTATTTATCTTTGGTAACATAGTGTTAAACTAAAAAGGATAGAGAGACAGAAAAAAAAGAGGGAGAGGAGAATTAGGAGGGAGGGAGGGAGGAAGAAAGGGAGAGAGAGAGAGAGAGAAATTTTGTTCAGGTTAACCACAGACCCCACCACAAACTATTGTATACCAGATAATCTGATCACATTTGATAGGATGAGGAAAGACTAGATGAGATATCTGGAGTTGGGCCTAAATGGAGACTGGGAATATGGGTGAGGGAGTGAAAAAAGGAAATTAAGAGACTATAATACAGAGGCGATAATTCTCTTAATATCTTCAGTGTTATGATATATTTTAAAACTCTGCAACAATAATTAATCAATAATTTGCATGGTTTGAAAAACTGACAAAGAGTACTGTTTTCCTTTATATAAATACTAGAGGCACAATGCACAAATTCATGCATGGGTGGGGCCTAGCCAGCCTGGCCCCAATCGGGTGGATCAGGGCCAGGCCTGTCAGGAGGTGGAGATGGCAGGAGGTTGGATGACTGGCCCACCTCGATAGGGGCCTGATCAGGGCAGAGCTGGCTGGAGGTAAGGGTCACTGTTGACTGGCCAGCGGGCCCCATCCCTAATTGGGTGGCAGGCCCATTGGGGGTCAGTGGCCAGAGGAGGGGTTGTGAGAGGTTGGCTGGCCAGCTCCACTCCCAATTAGTTTGTGTGGGCCAGTTGGGGGCAGACTGGCTGGGGGCAGGGGCCACGGGTTGATCAGGGTGGTGGAAGCCCATTAGAGGTGGGGCTGGCTAAGGGGAGGGGCTGCAGGGGGTTGGCTGGTCAGCCTGCTCCCTATTAGGGTGGGAGGCCATTAGGGATGGGGATGTAGGGGGAGGGGCCACTGAGTTTGGCTTGTGGGCCCCACCCCCAATTGACCAGTTCACTGGCTGCAGTGGGCATCATAGCAACTGGTCATTATGGTCGTTACAGGGTTCCAGTCACTGGCTTTTTATCTATAGAGATTCGAATTTTATCCATCTGTGTTTTTTAGCAACTTCATCTGAATAGCTTTCATCAAGATCTCATGTAATGATACCTAAGAAATAGCTCTGAAAAATGTAAACATTATAATGATCACAGTAAGACAGAATTTTTAAGATCATGAAAAGCTCAGCAGCAGAATAATGTATTGCCTTTAAAAATCAAATACTGCTGAATACATCATTTGTCTCTTATTTCTTTCCTGAGATACTTAAATGAAGTTTGTTGTGATTTCATTAATTTAATTTGATTGGAAAAGAACAAATAATTGTCTGAAAGCTTAATTAAGACTATACACAAGAATATACCCACATTCTCCATTCAGTCCTCATCATTGAGAACTGTCTAAACTCTAGAGAGTCATGACCTCATCATCATCTCTCTGATTTCTGCGTTATCTTGTACAATCTTTTCTTCTTATTTTTTTTTTTGTCTCTTCGTCTGTTCAGATGGCTGAAGAGCGCTCAACTTTAGTGAAGCCCAATGAAGAAAGAGTTTGCACAGATAAAGGAAACTGGCCAAGTGGGACAAACAAGTGGAGAGGGAGGCTGCAGACGGGTGGGGAGTTGTAGGAAGAGCAGCCAATTCAAGAAAGATGCAAATAATATTTTTAATATAATATCAAAAACTGAGCTCCTGATCTTTTCTTCCTTATTTTCTTTCCCTCCTTGTACATCATCATCACAACGAAATCTCCATGTGCTGAGGCTAGAAGTTTTAGAGTTATCCCTGATCCTGCCACTCACATCCAATATCAAAACTGTAAGCGGTCTACAGTTGTATCCAGAAACTGACCACCTGTGTTATCATCACCTAGTCAAGGCCCTCATTAGCTATTGCCTAAATCTGTAGTAGCCTTATTAATACACGGCATATTATTGCCTTTGCCCACACTCCCTACAACATGTGCTTCACACAGGAAGCAGAGTGGTGCTACTGAGCGTCAGCCAGGATGCAGCCTTTGGTACTCTTAGACCTCTAGTTTCCCATCTCAGAGCAAAACCCAATGTCATTATAGTGACCCCAATTTTTCTTCATCTCCTCCTCTTCTCCAAACCCCAATACTGGCACTTAATCAAATCTGAATCCTCTATGTTCCTATGAAAAACTAGAGAGATGCCTTCCCGAGATACTGTGAGCCCTGTTTCCTCTACTTAGAATGTTCTCCTTAAACCCACCAGCTCACTCCCTCAGTTTATACTTAAATATTACTGTCCCTGGCCTCTCTAACTGAAATTGTAAACATGTCTGCTCTATGTTTCCCAATAATAGCAACTGCCTTCTCTATTTTTCCTTTTCAACATTTGTAACCATATAAACATATGTATTTATATTTATGTTTCACTTACTTATTACTTACATATCTGACAGCCCTACTAAGATGCAAGATGGATTAGAGTGGGCATTTTTTCACATTTTCTCAATATATTCCTTAGCATTGACAGCAGTGCCTGATACAGAGCAGGCACTTAAATAATAATTGAATTAATTAACATTTTAATAAAAGTATTTTCAATGAAATGTATCATTGAATCATGTATAACAGAGTCAAAAACTCTATATTCTGTATAGGTGTTAGTCACCTAGAAATGCTTGTAGGTTAAAGTGATCTTCTTTTTTGTCTCAAGGCATTATCTTCCCCTACAGAAAGCCATACTTAGATAGGACCAGAAAATAAGCAAATAGCATTATTTATTACAGGGCTAACCTTTAAGCGTGTTTGTAGAAAAAGAAATAAAAACCTGCATTGTGTTGGTTATATATGGACTTTGGGGTTGACATAGTTCAGAAGTACATGAAACCCAGGAAATTGGAAGAAGAGGTAAGTGACTTTTACAGGAAATCTTTAGGATAAACAGAGCAGGCTCCCCAAAGGCAGCATTAAGGACATAATGTGGACTAGGAAATTTTCCAAGCATTTCAAAGGCAAAGCAATCTTCTATCTCAAAAGGCAGCATAATTTAAGTTACCTCTGCCCAGATTAAATTGTGCTTCTTGAGGCTGCTCACACTGGTCAGTTTAGTGAGAAGCCTAAATTTCACTTGAACATGGTGTCCATAATTCACCTGATCTTTCAGGGGAGTTAAGAACAAAGAGAAACAAGTTGGGCAGCCAGGAATAGGAAAAAAAATGATCCACTAAACGAAAAGTAAAATACAAAACTGAAAACCTGTGGAAACTCATGTAAGGTATTATTTATATGTATATGCTAACATGTTCATCCCCAAACTTGCTCCCATTCATGAAGGGTAAGGAATCTACACTAATAAAAGAGAAATATGCAAATTGACCATCACTCCACTATACCCACCAGCCAATCAGGAGGAAATATGAAAATTAAATGGCCAAAGCCTGGAGTGGCTGGGCGGGGCACGATGCCTGCTATGAGAGAGATGGCAAGGGGTGAAGAGATCTACAGGAGTGGCACTCTGGCTTCATCGAAGACGAAGAAGGCAGAGTCCAGCTGGAGTCTGCAGTGAAGAGAAAGATGGAAGACTTTGGCCTGAGTCTGCAGCAAAGATGGAAGACTCCAGCTGGAGCAAAGGCCTGGGTCCCGTGTCCAGAGGAAAGCCAGTGCTGGAAGCCAAGGGAAGAAAAGCCTATTGCACAAATCTCTTTGTGCAATGGGCCTCTAGTCCTATATAATAGAGTTAATATGCAAATTGACCATCATCCCCTCACAAGATGGCTGTCTACAACCAGGCCGGGGGGGGGGGCAGTTAGGGGCAATCAGCCTGGCATGAGGGGCATTTAGGAGTGATTAGGCTGGCAAGGGGGCACTGAGGGACAACTAGGCCAGCGGGGAGGGGATGAGGAGGAGAGTGTAAGTTGTGAGCATCCAAGCCTGCAGGGAAGGCAGTAAGATGTGACCAGGCAGGAAGGCAGGTGAGCGATTAGGAGCCAGAAGTCCAGAATTGTGAGAGGGATGTCCAACTTCTGGATTAGGCCCTGTGGGATTGGGCCTAAACCAGCAGTTGGGCATCCTCCAAGGGGTCCTGGATTGGAGAGCGTGCAGGCGGAGCTGAATTTTGTGCACCGGGCCTCTAGTGACTGAATGAAAAGGCATACCATTCTAGATTGGTAGGTAGCCATTTTAATAAGTAAGGGAACTTACATACATACAAGGCAAACACAAGACAACTAGATCTCCACACCGACCATCAGACCCCTGAAAGTTTATATAGGGGCCTAAACTGGGTTCCCTCACACAGTCAGCCCAGATGGCCTCAAGAATACTTCACTCTTTCAAGGTTACATCCTTGAAATGGCTGCTAGCCTGGGAATAGTAGGCAGATGTACTTTCCAAGGTGAGAGGAGGGATTAAAGGGTCTCTAATTACCACAGTGTAGCCAGCAGGTCATGAGCTCACAATGACCTCCCGCGACACAATGATCTTGTAAATACGTTTCCATCATTTTAAAGTCATGTTTTCTTTGACACAGTAGCTGAGTCATTTCTGGCATTGGGGGTGGGGAGGCTGCCAGTACCAAAGCCTTCCATGGTAGCGGGGCAATAAGGTAAGATAGGCTTATTTCAGACAGTCTACTGTACCTAGCTAGCTACAACCTTGAGCATGACACCAGTGACTCAAGGGAGAAACTTTCAACAACCATTTCAACCTGACAGTGGTGGCACCCGGCATCCACTGGCATCAGTTTGAAGGGCGGCATCGGTATCAAGTATCTTCACTAGCCAGGCTGTGCTATCAGCGTGTCTAAAGCTGTTTCCCCCTGCCCAGTGTCTGTTGGCTCACTTGGCATGCCTTTAACTGGGTTTCTGGAGCATGAAACTGTGTTCGCTGTGCTACCTGAAGACCTTCCAATAATCCCATTTCTGTTTAAATGAAAACAAATATGCAGCCTTGATTTATTACCAACACCCTGACAGGTTATGGCAGTGTAGGTATGCAAATAATTTCTGCTGGTAGAAAGTATGTATTTGGGGGATATGATGGACTATGTGCTGCTATAGCTTACTGCTTCAAAATGCTAAGGTTTGAAATACGCTCTGGTGTAAAAAAGCAATACTCAAGAAAAGGGGATATTGAAATTCTTAAGAGGGAGCATCAGATCAATGAAACAGCAGTCTGCATCCATGTTATTGAAGCATGAAACGGGAAAATACTGTAACGAGAAAGTGTTTAAGCCACTAGGCCTTTAAAACCGAATACAGACACTGGAAAGGGAAAAACCTGAGAGTAAAAGACAGGCAGGCCTTGAGACTGAAGCCCAAGGAGACGACCCAAAGGCAATATCCATTGGAGTCTGGAGGATCAGTCCGAAGGAATGGAGAGAGCCTAAGGGCAAAAAATTGCATGCAGGCCCAAGAGGGTGTTTGAAAAGGATCCCTTCAGGGCAAGTCTCATTCTGAGCCTAACAGTAAGTTAGAACACCCCAGATCAGGGCAGCATGCTCAATGCCCTGGAAGTGAAAAAGGAAGCATACAACTAAGGGCGGCCTGCATTTTTTTTTGTAAAATGTTAATGAGTCTGATTGGTAAGAGCTAGAATGCAGCCAGCATGTAAATGTGCATCCTGAGCTTATGAGAAAATGAGATCATGAAAAAGAAAGAAAATGGAATTGGCTAGAAGAATATATATATTGATAAAAACTGTTCAGTGCACAGCATTGAGATCCAGAGCTAACGTTCACATCTCCTCAATCAGTATATATTAACTCGTATTGACAGATGTGACAATTTTCATCATGTAGAGATCCCCAGGAAATCGGAATTAATTGTGCTCTGATAATTGATGTTGAATTAGTAATTAACATTAGAGGAATCTCTTTCCTATTTAGAGGAATAACCTAAAATTGGCATACCTTAAATCCAGTTATGCAGAACAGTAAAATTCCAATATCTCTCTCTCAAGTGATAAACATCTTGAATATTACAAACTGACAAAATGTAACTTGCACTGAACAATTTTATTGGTGATCACAGTTCCCTGAAACTATCACTAGCCACACAACTTAATAGAGTTAATGACTAATACTGTCTACATCTGGGCTTCTCAGAGTGTCCTTATAACATCAGCAACACTGGTATTACCTAGCTACTTAGTAAAAACGCAAACTCTACGGCCCAGCTCAGATGTTTTGAATTCTGAAAATTTTATCCTATGAGATGAACTTGTGAATAACTTTGTTTAAATCCAAACAATAAATCACATAGCAATCCCATAGATGAGTTACAGTCTCCTTCTAAGAAAAATAGATTCTGCAACTGGGTTAATCCAAACAACTTTTTACTCTTAAGGCTTCTTTCAAAATAGTTATGAATTTGTCACTCCTTGAACCTTGGTTATGATGAGTCTCGTGTTGGATCTGAACCTTTGAATTTCTACATTTTTTAACATGCTCCCTAAATCCTTGTAGGAATGGAAGAGGACTTACAGGAAATACTGTTAGTAGTTGTTGTTGTTTTTTTTTATCTTCCTGGAAATATGCCTTATTACTAACAAAATTATTATGTGTCTCTGTTTGGTAGGTTGTGGTTTTTTCCACCTTTAAGTAAAGTTCTTAAGGAAGAGAAAAGAGGCACTTGTAAGAAGTCTGCCCATGCTCCAAAATTTGTCCTGCTCTAAAGAACTAATGAGTTTAGAAGATGTCATTGAATCAGCTTCTTTGTAGAACAAATCATGCCATGTACAATAGCCCCCTAATCGTGGGGGATGCATTCCAAAATCCCTTTTTAGATCCCAAGATGCCTGAACTAGGGATAGTACCCAATCCTACATACACTGTTTCTTCCTATACATTCATAACTATAATAAAGTTTAATTTACAATTAGGCACAGTAATAGATTAATAATAACTAATAATAAAAACAATAGAACAATTATAACAATATTTTATATTAAAAGTTATGTGTGTGCCGAAACCGGTTTGGCTCAGTGGATAGAGTGTCAGCCTGTGGATTGAAGGGTCCCGGTTTTGATTCCTGTTAAGGGCATGTACCTTGGTTGTGGGCACATCCCCAATAGGGCGTGTGCAGGAGGCAGCTGATCGATGTTTCTCTCTCATCGATGTTTCTAACTATCTATCCCTCTCTCTTCCTCTCTGTAAAAAAATCAAATATATATACGGTTATGTGCATGTGGCCTCTGTCTCAAAAGACCTTATTTTATTGTACTCACCTTTTCACTTAAATAAAGCATTTTATAGCTTTTCATTGGCATATTTAAGCCACCAGCATCACTACTCTTTGCACTCTGGACCATTATTAAGTAAAGCTTACTTGAACACAAGCACTGCAATACCTCAACTGAGACAGGACAGAGAAAGGACAGAAGCAGGTAATAAAGGAGCACAGGATAAAGGAAGAAGACTGGTAAGATAATGTCTTAGGGTTCAGTTGATATTTTGGAAGACCTAAGTGAGAGTTTTAAGTTTTCCTCAATCCCATAACTGAGAGGACCACTAAGAGCCCAGTAGGTCCAGCACTGGGCACTCTGGGCCAGAGATGATACATGTCCTGGGCAGGATAAGCAGGAGAGATTTCACCATTCTATTCACAAGGTGTGAAATTTAAAACATTAAATGTCTATTTCTGGAATTTTTTATTTACTATGTTCAGACCGTGGTTAATCATGGGTAATTGAAATGCAGAAAGCAAAACCATGGACAAGGGGGAACTATTATGTCCCACATCATGAACAATATTATTCCCTTGATAATTTTTTTAACTCTGTGCACATCGAAAGGAAATTAATTAGAAGAAATATGTTAATATCACTATTCACCTGTTCTATATAATAGAAGTGTCAGAGATGAAAGGAAATTAGTAAAATGTATCCTACATAATAAAAGAGTAATAAGCAAATTAGCCATCACTCTGCGACAAAAATGATGACGCCCATAGCAGACTCTGAAGGCATTGCCCCAGCAACGGGCGCCCAGCATCTGCTCCTGGGCCTTGGAGGAAGGGAAGGGTCTCTGGCCAGAGGACTGGGAGAGTCTGAGCCATAGCAGTGGTGGAGGGAGGGAAGGGGCCTCTGGGGGCCGAGCTCAGCGTCCCCACGGCAGGGGAGGAACCAGAAAAATGGACCTTTCCAGTTCCTGATGCTGACAGAGCCCTCTGGGTGCTGGGGTCCTCCACCTGCAGCCCTCAATCACAACCTGGAAGCCCCCTGACAGCAGCCCAGATAAATCACTGCCACCAAGGCCACCCCCACAACACACACTCAAAAGTAGTTGCAAAGGGGGCGACTCCTAAGGCTAGACTCCCATGACAGCTGATGCACACCATGCCAGGTGAGGAGGCCAGACCTGAAAGCCCAAGCACCTGAGTACCCGAGCTGCAGGGCATAATGGGCCGGGGACCTGAGGAGGCCCCAGGACTAGCATCTTCCCAGAGGCTGTGCGGCAGGAGGGTAAGAACCTCAGGCTAGAGGCCAGGGTGAGGGATGCTGGTGTCTTTGCAGGCAAAGACCGGGCTGAGGGACACCCCTTCTCACAACCCCCATGCACAAATTTCGTGAACCAGGCCTCTAGTATGAAGATAATATATAAATTGATTAATAAACAAGAACATGATATAACAAAGACATGATATAAAAATAACAAAAATTAGATAAAAACAATGACTGATAAATTGATTAAACTTATTCTCATATCTTCCTGCACACCACATTAAGAGTAAAAACACTTGCAGAGTGCTTGACTAATTTTCCTTGTGATGAAGTATTTACAACTTTAACTTTAACGTCACATGCTCTTCAAACTCGAGAGAAAGCAACATATAACTGATCATGTCTGAAAACGGGTTTACATAGGAATACTCCTACTCGTCTAGTTTGTCCTTGTGATTTATTATTAGTCATGGCAAATGCTGACATCATGGGAAACTGTCTTTTTTTATTAATTTAAATGGGAGGCCAGTGTAGAAAGACATGCATGTGATTGGTGCCAGCAACAGCTTTATATGTATCACACATGTGTGACTCAATGTTTATTTTTAAATTCCCAGTGCACACCATAGGTACCAGCTTGAGAGTTGGTTGGACAGTTGGACAGATGGATGGTCAGTCATTTAGCCTTTTAGATGATAAATGATAGATAGATAGATAGATAGATAGATAGGGGTCTCAGAGTGTGAGAGGGCACTCTGCAAAATTGGGTGTGGAGGGTGTGGAATGCAAATACAAGTGTGCAGCAAACCAGATTCTGGGCCAGCAGTGCCCCAGCAACAACATAACCCATGGCCGAAGGTGGAATTGCGCGGCCCTGTGAGGAATTGGGCCCCCTCCTCTCTGGTTCTGGGGTGCATCACCCAAGAACCACCACTACCAAGTCACCACAGCTTGGCAGCTCCTGAGTTGAGTGTCTCCCCCCGGTGGTCAGTGGGTATCATATGTACGGGCCAAGTGGACAGTCACTTAGCCTTTTATATATATAGATTTGAATGAGGAAGTTTCCAAAAGCAATTCAGGTTCAAAATTGCTTTCTTAAAATATTCCTTGGCTAAAGCAAGTAAAAAAAATGAGGGAAACTTAAAACTCTAACTTACATCCTCCAAAACTTGAAGTAAAGCCTAGTGTTCTTCCTTCACCCTATGCTCCTTTATTACCTGCTGAAAGTAGGATAGAGATAAACCCCATACTGTTCTCCACAGTGGCTGCACCAGTCTACACTCCCACCAGTAGTGTACTAGGGTTTCCTTTCCTCCATGTCTTCGCCAACACTTGTCATTTGTTGATTTATTGATGGTAGCTATTTTGACAGGTTTGAAGTGATACCTCCTTGTGGTTTTATTTCGCATCAATCTAGTAATTAGTGACTAAGCATTTTTTCATATATCTCTTGGCCATCTGTATGTCCACTTTGGAGTACCACTATTTAGGTACTCTGCCCATTTTTTTTTTAATTGGATCATTTATCTTCCTTTTGTTGAATTGCATGAGTTCCTTAAATATTTAGGGTATTAACCCCTCATCAGATGTGTCATTGGCAAATATGTTCTCCCATACAGTGGGATCCCTTTCCATTTTGTTGATGAGTTCTTTTGCTATGCAGAAGGTTTTATTTTTTATTTTTATGTAGTCCCATTTGTTTATTTTTTTCCTATGCCACAGAATGCTTCCCAGCAGCAAAACAATCTTATATCCTGTGAGACATCATGGAGGGACCTGGAGAGTACTATGCTAAGTGAAATAAGCCAGTCAGAGAAAGACAAGTATTTAATTATCTCTCAATCATATGTGGAATCTAAGGAACAAAAGAGACTGGTGAACAAGATCCAAAGACATAGAAGCATAGAACAGACTGTCCAGTCTCAGAGGGAAAGTGGGGGTGGGTAGGTGAGAGAAGATTAACCAAAGAACTTGTATGCATATTTGCATAACCAAAGGACAGTACTGAGCCTAGAGCTTGGGGCAAAGGTGGGATAGAAGGGGAAAATTGGGGGGGGGATGGACATCTTTCAGCAATAATTTTTTTTTAGGTAGGACAGAGAGCTTTGTGCATCATGCTCTGAAATTAGACTCTCACCATGTACTAACAGTCAAACATTTTAACTAGTTTAATTTCTAGTTGCTCTAAATAAGGGATGTAAAACAAAATCAGATTTAAGACATATAAAATGTTCTCTTGTGATAGCATTAAGGAGAGATTGAAAGAAGACAAAACTAGATCCACAGAGCCAGTAGAATAATGACTTAGGAACATTTTCTCTAAATTCACATGCCCACCTCATATGTCAAAACTGCTCATTCTTCATACAATTCAACATTTCCAATATGTAACCACTGGATAGTTTTTACAGATAAACACTCTAGCATATTAACTACTCTTTCAAAAATACTTGGGAATCTGATAACGTTTTCATTAAATTAAATTTTCTAATAATACTTTTCAAAAATTTTCATACATTTTGCTCAACAGAGATCATACATTCACACTATACATATTTTATGTTTGTATGCATGTGTACTTTTCCTATGTAATAAAAAAGTAATGTGCAGATTGACCATCCTTCCAACACAGTAGATGGATGCCCCCATGTGATCAAAGATCCTGCCTCCATGTGGACACAAGATGGCCAGAGGGAAGGGCAATTGGGAGGGACCAGGCCTGCAAGGGAGGGCATTTAGGGGCAATCAAGCCTGCAGGAAAGGCTAATTTAGGGGTCACCAGGCCAGTAGAGGAGGGAAATTGGGGGCGACCAGGCCTCCAGGGAAGGACAGTTGGGAGAGGAACCCAGGCCTGCAGGGGAGGGCAGTTAGGGGCAAACAGGCTAGCAGGGGAGTTGGGAACCACTGCTGTAGAGCCTAAGACCATTGGAAAACATAGGTATTTACATTATGATTCACTAACAGTAGCAAAATTACAGTTATGAAGTAGCAACAAAAATAACTTTATGGTTAGGGGTCACCACCACCTGAGGAACTGTATTAAAGGGTCATGGCATTACAAAGGTTAAGAACCACTGGGTAAGGGGGTGATCAGGCTGGCAGGCAGAAGGGGTTAGGGGCAATAAGGAAGGCAGGCAGATGAGGAGTTTGGAGCCAGCAGTCCTGGATTGTGAGAGGGATGTCCCAGATTGGAGAGGGTGCAGGCTGGGCTGAGGGACACACACACCCCATGAACGAATTTCATGCACTGGGCCTCTAGTAGGCAAATAAAATTATGTTTACATGTATGCATGCGTGTGTGTGTGTGTGTGTGTGTGTATATATATAATCATACATAGAACCATATACTGCCCAATTTTGTCTGTCCCCCTCAATATCACACACTTTGTTCAGCCATGCTAAACTATCTGCAGTTTCCCAACTCCCTTAACATGGCTGCTCTTGTCAAACCCTGTGCCACTGTTTTTGGCATTTTCACAACTAAATTGTACTTTCTCCTATTTCTAACGCTCAAAATGCAATTCATCCTTTAAGACCACAGTGAAAAGCTACTTTTCCCCCCCTGACACTCCTACTTCCCTGATACTCCTAACGATAACAAATTGTTCTTTTACTGTTCTGGCAGTAGCTATATCATGATTTGCCCGTCCACTGTGAGTTTTGAAGGGTATAAACACTTCCTTGTGTATATGTACTAACTCTAAAACCTAAAACAAATAAAAGTTAATTACCTAGTAAACTTCAATCAGTGAATGGATTAAAGAATACCAGGGTGGATTAACTAATACCTAATCATTTATATAAAGTTTTCCCTCTTCCCTTCATTAAATGATAAGTATGTGATTCCCTGAGCAAATATTTTACTTCCTATGTAATGACTTCCTCACAATACACAGTACAATGCTTTCAACACAGTGGGTAATCAATACCCGCTGTTGACTGTTGAAGTAAAATAAATTCACAAAAATAAACCAGGCTTGTTTCTAGGAATGAAACTCCCCTTGGTGATTTTGGCATGCTAAATGAAGTCACCACAGGAAAGTTTACGAATGATATGTTGGATATTTCAAATGAACGTTGTACTTTCAGATATAGCACCACTGATTGCAGTCGTTATAGATATTGAAAATTAAGTAAGTCTCAAAAGGGAAAATATTCTGGGTGGCATTAATGATTTAGTTATTTGTTTCTTACCCTTTGGGACCCAGTACACTGATGCCATTACATTGAATATGAATAAAATCATGCAATTAGAAATGTCTTTCTTCAAGTACATTATAAAAAGAGATATGGCTTGTAATTAGTAAGCGTAATATAATGTAGGAGAAAAGTATACAGGGTTCATAAAACAGCTTTCCCTAACATGACTGACAATAGAAAATGTTTACTACATTTTAATAGTTTTGTTTCATCTCCGATAATTATTTTGTCCAAGTCAAATGACAGTATTATGAACTTAATTGATATTTCAGTATTATAAAATACATATATATGCATGCTATCAATGTACATGCAAATACATATATGCATATACATGTGTATGATTGTATATACGTAGGCATATATATAATTTATATTGTGTATAGGTTCATATATAGGGTATTAAGATTAATTATATAATTTAAAAAATATGTAATAAATAAATTTCATGCAAAAGCATAATTTAATATGAGAATACTAGGGGCCCAATGCATGAAATTTGTGCATGGGGGGAAGGGGGAATGACCCTTAGCCCAGCCTGCACCCTCTCCAATCTAGGACCCCTCAGGGAATGTCCAAGTGCCCATTTAGGCCCAATCCTACAGTCAGACATCCCTTTCACAATCCAGGACTGTAGGCTCCTAACCAATTGTCTGCCTGCCTGCCTGCCTGCCTACCTGATTGCCCCTAACCACTCTGCTTGCCAGCCTGATTCTCCTCTAACGGCTCCCCTGCTCGCCTGATTGACACCTAACTGCTCCCCTGTGAGATGATCATCCCCAAGTGCCCTCCACTGCCAGCCTGATCACCCACAACTGCCTTCCCTTGCGGGGCTGAGGGGACTGGGGGATTGAGGCTGGCTGGGGCTGGATGAGGCTGGATGCTGTGGGGATTGGGTGAAGTGGAGCTGAGGGTCCTGGGGGACTCCAACTGGATGAGGCAGAACTGAGGAGACTTGGTGCCGCCATCTTGTGGTTGTGGGCACCACCACCTTGTGATGGCATGGCAGTCAATTAGCATATTACCTCTTTATTAGATAGTATATTCATTTTTCATTCCATGATTATTTCTTAAAAATATGACTTCTGAAACTTTGAGAAACCCTTTAAGTTTATAAATCTCTCTATATAGCAAAGCACTAAATTATTAACTATATGTGTACCACTTGGAAATACATTAAGTTAGTATTAAAGAGACTTTCTTTCACCAAAAAAAAATAAATTAAATTAAATAAAACTTAAATATCTTAACCTGAATATGAATACTTAATTTAAATTTCTTCTTTCATTTTAAAAAGCAATCTTTATTTCTTGAAGATATGGCTTTCTTATTCTCCAGGTTTTTTTTTTTCTTTTTCTTTTCTTTTCTTTTTGTGTTTTTTTTTCCTAATTTGGAATACTAGTCCTGATATAGGAGTGTTCTTTTATTCTGACAAATACCAATAGTTGCAGTAACGTAAATAAAGAACAGCACATCCTCCATCACATGATAGTAAAAAAGCTCATATACTTAAAATACAAATATTGTAAATTTATTTTACACCTATCTTATTTCCTCTCTTAAACATAACAAAAAAAAGGTGCTTCAGTTTGTCTTTTAAGTTATATTGTCTAAAATACATATTTTTCTCATGTTTTCATTTCCTACTTTTCTTTCCACTACAGTGTCAGTCAATACATCTCAAAAAGAGTTGACTGTTTTGTTTGGCAGCAATTCTCCATACCAAAGAATTATGGAAGTAATCACATTCTGAAAGAATGTGTTTTTACTAGCTGTACTGCAATGGGCCCCAGATTTCCAATTTACAACTTTTAAATTAATGTCTGTTTACTCTGCTATACAACGGAAAGTAGTTATCATAGAAACTAATTCATTGCATAATACTCTCACCATCAACTAGATTCACAACGTCACCCACTCTTTGGAAATAAAAGACAAAACAGGCAAGATTTTCTTTCCTTTTAAAATGGGAAATGGGAAAATTGAGCGGATCAGAGTCATGTAGAGCTGGGACAAAAATGAAAACATAAAATCCTTTATTTTTAGTTATTACCAGTGTTTCTATACAATGGATGATAGGGATACATGGGGACCAGATATATGGGAAATAAACATACTGGGGCATGATGAAAATTGATATTAATTTGCCTCCGTTTTCTCACTTTTTGCTCTATGTTTCTCTGGAGAATTTTTTTTAACTGCATTTCATGGAGGTTTTCATCCTGCAATGATGAACAACAGATTTTCTGATAGACTTCTGGAGTTAACTGGCCCATGAAGGGATAAGATTAACCATGGACTATAGTCACTACAGAAGAATATGTTCATTGAAGTCATATTTCAAAAGACAGCAAGATAATTTCTTTGAAAACCTGACACCTTGTGCATTTATTTCTCTGTTTTATGTCTCTATGAAGCTGAGGTGAATATGCAAATAAAGTCAATGGAGCAAGCCACCTTCGATTTACTGAGTAATTTAGGGCATTACAGAGGAGGAAAATGAGGCACAGAGAATATACCCTGTTCAGGTAGAAGCACTGCATTGTATAAGTCAGACTCCGGCATTACTGTTGTTAACCAATATGTTCTTCTATGTTAAGCTGTCATGATGCATGCTGCTCTACTGCTTCCACCATCTCAGAAGAGGAAGACAGATTGAGGCAGCAGCAGAAGCAGCAGCAAAATGGAACTTTATCATGGACTTACACGTAATTAACAGTGTTTCCAAGCACAAAGTTACAGGTTTTTAGTCCAACCTTGTATAATGGAAGTGTTCTTAGAAAAAAAAAATGTACAGATGAATTACTGCTGGTGAATTTCATCAGCTTAGAAACCATCTTTGCTTAAGATGTGGACATAGGATGTCAATAATGTAAATTATTATCTTACAATAATAAAAGGGTAATATGCCAATTAGACTGGACAGCCAGACGACCTTACAGACGAAGCCAGGGCTGTGAGGGCTGGAGCCTCTAGTGCATCAGGCCTCTGGTCTATATAATAAAAGCCCAGGCGACTGTTATGGTGGAATGACCAGAACGACTGGTTGCTAGGATGTGCACTCACCACCAGGGGGAAGACACTAAATGCAGGAGCTGCACCCTGCTTGTCAGTGTGCTCCCACAGAGGGAGCGCCATTCAGCCAGAAGCAGGCTCGTGGCTGGCAAGCGCAGTGGTGGTGGTGGTGGCGAGAGCCTCTCCCACCCCTGCGGCAGTGCTAAGGAGCAGCTACATGATCAGAAAGGAGCAACAAGAGGGCCGGAGGTAAGGAGCGAGGGGTCCCAGACTGTGAGAGGGCACAGGCCATGCTGAGAGACATGCCCCCCCCACACACACACAGTGCACAAATTTTGTGCACCAGTCCTCTAGTATTATAAATTCCTTTTGAATTTCTTTTCCAAACGATGCATATTTGCTCTAGCCAGTTTGGCTTCGTCACTAGTACTTCTGCCTATGGTCTGAAGAGTCGTGGGTTTGATTCCAGTCAAGGGCACACATCCAGTTTGCAGGCTCAGTTCCCAGTAGGGAGAGTGCAGGAGGCAGCCAATCAATGATTCTCTCTCATCATTGATGTTTCTCTCTCTCTCTCCTTCTCCTGTCCTCTCTGAAATGAATAAAAATATTTTAAAAAATAAGTAAACACATGATAATCTTATGATATACCACCAATTAATAAGAAACTGGCTTTGTCAAAATGAAATTGCAGAATGATGTACTCTCAAGAGCTGATAAACTGAAAGGTTCATGTGATGCACTAGAACTTTGAAAGGAGCCAATACAAACACCAATAGTGTAAAAATTATGAATAATTAATGTGCATCTGCTTCCTACCCAATAATTTATTTCATAACTGATTAATGTGAAAAAAAATTTCTGATCACTTATATGGAATAATTCCTGAAAATAAATAACTTGAAATAAAGAAATCATCTTTATATTAAGTTTGTTTAAAATTGGTAGCAATGCTGTTTTCTTTGGAATGACTGATATCTTAACATTGTAACACCAGAACAACTCATGGGATCACTTTTGGACTGAGATGTCCTTGCTCTCCTTTAGGTTGTCTAGTAGTACCTGAACCTTTTTAGAGCAGATCTTAAAGTCACTCCATTGATTTAGTGTTTGGAGTCACCTTCAATTTTATCTGTAAACGGACATCAGTAGTTTGATTTATTTAAGACTTAGCTTGGATACTGACTGTGAAACCAGGACAAAATGCAAGGGAAAGATAAAGATAATACAAAATGCTTCAACAAGGTACCAAGATATTAGTTTAAGCTTTATAGCTGTATATGTTTATGAAACAGCTTGTTCTACTTCCAATTATCTTTTGTAAAAATGAAATAACATTGGAAATTTTTTTTTATGAAAAGGAATGTAAAAATTAACTCTCAGTACACATTGTTTTAAACGTAAGGTTCATTTAACATAATGGCTAAAATCAGGTAAAAGCCCCATAGTTGTAATCTTTCACAAATACAAATAAATTTTCACAACTACTTAAAATGAAAACAATGCCATACTCAGGGGGCCAAAGAACTGCAGTTTGGTAACCATGGGTCTATGTCATAATTAGCATTGCTGACAATAAAGGCATTTTTAAATGTTAGGGTAAAATCTCAAAATCAGAAGCTAAACAGTTGATTCTTTTAAAAACAAATTCTGTTCATGGCTTAGTTGGCTGAATTTCTTGATTAGGTTTCACTGGATTAACTGCTGCAAACTGATGTACACATGATCAATAAAACAACATTTTATAGCCCCGGTCTTCCGAGCTTTTCGAAAACAGTGAAAGGCAGTGTTTTGTATACTCGAGGCCAAGATGATTTGAGGGGAATAGGTCAAGTTAAAACAAAGTGACATCCCCCTCTTTCTTTAAAGATGTGTTTGAGCATATCCTAAATTGCTTACTATTGTTTTTGTTATTTTGTACGGCATGTATTACATTTTTCAGGGTTTTGTATTTATTATTTTTAATGAGCCTGAAAATTGTGACTAAGGAAATGTTAATGATAAATACTTCAGATTTGTGACAGCCCTTTGTTTTTTACCCATAAAAAGGTACGTAAAAATCATACACACTAACTTTATATATGAATCAGCAAAATCATTAAATAATCTGACTTTGATCTCTGCATAAAATGTGGAGGGTAAACTTGATAACCTGCTAATGATCACAAATGTGTTTGTGCCTTCCAAATGTCAACTCTCCGTGCGCCTATAGTCAACAACAAATAAACCCAGGCTGCACTGAATTTTAATTGTTTTATACTATTGTCTTTGCATGATCTCTTAATAGTTCTTTATTTTCCTTCTGTACTTTGATAGCTTCAGGTTTTTAAAACTTAAACTATATGGAAAAATGCAGTTCATTAGCAAATATAAAGTCTAAAATACTGGCACTGAATGTTAACAAGTATCAGTAGCATGCTAATTCGTTGGGTTGGTACAATATTTCTCTCAAATTCTAATATAATGTATCTACCATATGTAATTATCTTTATGACATAACTTTGCCACAGGGGCTTTTTCTGTGACTAGTAATTTAAGTTATGACTTTAGTTTTGCCAGTTTTCATAGTATTTGGAGTTTTAAAATATAAAAAAACATATACATATAGAAATAAATAAAATGCTTTTGGTTCAAGTCATTAATGTACTTTCTTATTATTCTATCAAGACTTACATATATTTGTGTCACACTTAATCTTTTTTTTTTTTTGCCTTTTTCTCCAGTAATTTTTCCCCTCATAGTGGCACCGTGGTAACAGGAGCCCAAAGTGCCCAAATTATCATCCATCTGATATTGAGCAAATACCCGCTGGGTAGCTGTTCTTACGAAGTTGGTTTTATGCCTTGTGAAACTATAAAACCAAATGAAGATAACCCAATCACCCCCCTCCCCCGCCGTCCTAAAATAATGCACTGCCTAAAATTACTATGGCATGTGAAATTCACTCGATATTCTGAGATGCTAAACATTCATTTTAAATATGTAAACATCTCTGAAATTATTTTATAGAAGCGTTGGTATGCTTTCAAGAAACATTCCTTGAAAATGCTTGGTCAGAAACTGCTGGTGCCTCCAGGCCAACTATTTCTCAACACAGGAACACATAAGCTAACACGACCATGAATGCCTTTCCTGCTCTCGGATTGAGCGGTGAGTGTACACACTTGCTCATCCTTTCTCTTGTTGTTCAATGGCCTACCTTTTCTTAAAATCACAGTGGAGGTTGCTTTAATTGTGAATTCCGCTACTGGGTTTGCACCTGCTACTTGCAAACTCTCTTATTTCCCCCTCAATCTCAAAGAGAAGTCTTAGTCTTCAATTTTACTTTTAGTAAAATTTTCTATTGAGGCCGAGATAATACAGAGAATAGCAGCTTGGCTTTTCTGAGTTTATCTAGTGATGGGGGGAAAAGGAGTGCCGATCCTTTATGCAGTTCAATAGTGTTTCCTGTTGATGATACAGGCTCTTGTTCAGACGAAATTGGTTCAAGGAATAGTATCTTAAGATAAAGAAAGAAGAAGCACAGAGGATAAAGGGGTATCAGCGCATTCTTAGACTTAAATGCAATCAATAACCTGAAAGGCTGGGAGGTACCCGTAGACTTGGGATCAAACTCCTCTTTATGATTTTTCTTTTTTTTTCTCCTAAGACTTATTACTTTTTTTGCTCATATTTATATAATGTTCTGACACTGAAATTATGAAATCACTTTTTAATCTAATCAAGATATACACCAAAATGCTTGATTATAAATTAGACCCCAAAAGAATTACCTAAGAAAATTTTAAACACTACTAAAAAGATACAGAAAATATACATTTGGTCTTCAAGTATTTATTCTTTTTATGATAACTCTGGAATCTGGATAGAAAAATGTGACATTTTAGCTAGTTAATTTGTTGAATCAGAACAGAATTATAAACTAAAACTAAGTTTATAATTTATTTAGGTTATCGGTGGGACATTTTTTTTCATGCTACTTGTAATGTGGTTTAATGGTGAAATTAATACCTACTCTATGATACATCATCTTCATTATAAAGAAGGGGTATAGTAATAACACATGCTGAGAGCTTGTGTTTTATAGTATTATCTTAAAATCAGTTATAAAATAATATATATCCTTGATTTCTTTATGCTAATGAGCTCTCACTGTGTAGACCTGTTGCACATTTGTAAATGATGTATAAAATGAATAATACTTGCTTGTGTTTCATCAGTGTTAAAATAAGTATTTGTCTACTGTCCATGTTTTTATAACAAGCAATGTTACATGTTTTGTAATGAGCAATGCAGATGTACCAAAATCTAGCAAGCAAGTAAAAGGATCTTGAAATTTAAATAAAATTTTTAAAAGCAATGGTCACACACTTGTCAAGGATATACAAGTTTGGTTTCTTCATTATAATTAGGAAAAGACAACTTACATAAATATTTAATATTATTGATGTTGTCAGGTCAAGGACCAAACACAAATTTATGTAGAGGTACAGTCAGAACACTTGCTGAGAGCTCGTTCTGTTATGCTATACTAAAAGCGATGTTTCTGATGCAGGATTTCTTGATGTGGGTATCTTCAAAACATTATGCTATTAAAGCATTATGTGTTAGGACAAATAACTAATTTAGTTGAATAAAAACTTCACTTGTTTATGTTATTCACAGCAGTTTATAAAAAATGATCAAAACGTGTTCCTATCTTTAAAGTAGCTTGTGATCTCCTGATTTAAAAAAAAAAAAAAGTTTTAGCGTGGAGATATCTGGAAGCATCATTTTTGGCAGAAGAAATGATGTCAACACAAGTATAGAGGAGGAAATTTTAACGAGTGGTTTTGGGGCGGTGTGGCTCACTCTACAGCGTGTGCATAGGTGTAGTAGCAGAAGCCGATAAAGAGCTTCTACAGGTCAGCCCTGGAGCTCCTTACTGGCGGAGTCTGAAACATAGTCTTTAAGCGGGAGCAAGCATTAAAGCCTTCAAAGCAAAGAAATGGAATGACTAGATTCGAGTCTTTGAAAGATTGTTCCATCAGACTGACATTTTGGAGAACACAGGGAGAGAAACCAGTCTGGAGACGCTGTATTCCAGTGAAAGATGCCCTGCACAGGAGCTGGGGAAGCGAGATCGGTAAGGCTGGTTGGAATATGAGGACTCCTTTACCCAGATTTATTTTTCTTTTTGCCTGAAGTCTGTTCTGCTCAACTCAAGGAAAATTGTCTTCTCTTCACTGTACCTCCACTGCATGTTCTGAAAACAGTGGAGGGGAAAGACACATAATGGTATTTACACACACATATCTAGTATGTGGCTTTTCTCAGATGTGCACTTTATTTCTTAGAAATGTTGGCAATGCCTCAAAACATTTTAATTGACTTACTGCTGTTGTTTCTTGCTTTCAGTTAACCTGTAAAGGGATTTTTTTTAAATATTAATTTAATAGAATTAAATTAGGGATGAGGTGAAATAGGTTAAAAAACATTTTATAAACATCTAAAAATGCTCACAATATTAGGCATACAGTAAAACAAAAATAAGAAACCTTTTCATCTATTCCACTGGGTGCAGGACAAGCAGTTTGGTAATACACTCTGCTGACTAGAATGTGGAGAGATAGACATTCTAAAGTGCTGTTGGTGGGACCATTGAGTGGAAGTCTCCCTGTGGAGGGGCAGTTTGTCAGTAAAACCGAAATTTTAAATGTGCATTCTTACTGACCTACCAATCCCACTTCTAGATTTACTTACGCTTATATAAAAATGAATACATAATAATTTTATTTCATAATGACTTGTATTTGCATATAAAAACAAATTGATGCACAGTTTTAGTGAAGAATATTTTAGATAAATTATGATTTAGATAAATTCATGATACCTCTATCATGAGTAGTCTGCAGTGTCCAAAAACGATATACTTTTTCTTCTGATATGTAGACACCCAAATTTATTCTAAGAAAATAACAAACATTTGCTGGAAGGAAGTCATACAGAAACCTGTTTTACCGTTACTTCTGAGGGACAGAACTGGAGGACTTCTTTAGGCAAAGATTCAGCTTTCATCATATGCTTTTAATGCTGCTCATCATCATTTCTGAGATGTGACAATAAAAAAGGGATGATGACAAAAGTGTCCATTCAATCCAGATTCTGACATCTAAGACTTGCTTTATCATGTGGTCCTCAGGCTAGCTCACCCAATGGAACATATCATGTGTAATCTAACAGAAAGTGTTCCAGCATCAATTTTAAAGTCATTCTTAATTAGCATTCCACTAGCTAGGAAAAACGTTATAGTTATCTTTTGTTACTGAAAAGTAATTCTTCTACAAAACAATGACTTTTAAATTAATCCTTAAAATAATGTCTGTATTATTTTTAACTCAGGATAAGAGATTATTCATTAAATAATAATTTACATTTGAGGTTATTATTTCCTTCATGAGAAAATGTAAATTACCCTAATTGTTTTAAATGAAAGAAAAAAGAAACTAATGATATAGTAATTTCTTCAGAAGAAAAAGAAGTTGATCTCTGGTAGACGATCTATCCAAATATTAGCTAATGACAAACACTAAACAAATAGAGGTTAACATTTTTAAAAGGTAGTTGATTTGAAAATAACACACAAGACACACTGTCAACTTTAAAACATCTTTTAAATTCTAATATGTAGGAGATATCTGATCATGCAGAACATCTAAAGAAGAGAAATAAGAATGAAAATGAAAACACTAAGTCATTTCTTTCTTCTTAATATTTATCAAAGCAACTATATGACCTCTAGATGGCATTTCAATATTCAATCTAGGAAAAATCAACCACATATTTATATCGAAAGCCTATTATCTTATAACACACACACACATACAAGAAAGATAAACAGAGAAGTTTGTTTCAGGCAAAATATCAAGTCCAGGTATTTTTTTTAAGTATTTCATGATATGAATTCTTATTTAATCACTTCTTCATTGAACAATTTAAAATTGCTTTCTATCAGCTCCCTCTCCTGTTGGCTTTGTGGCTTTATTCATCTTTATTTTTCCTCTGTATCCAGGATCTCTGGACCTAGTATAGTATTATTACACTTTTTTGAAAGAACTATTTTTGTGAGATTTCGTTATTTCATTTCTTTCTACTATACTAAATCTTCTACAATAGTAAAATAATCAGTAAATATCTGAGGAAGTGGGAAAGGTACAACGCATATGCATAATTTAAAGTGGCACATACCATATTATTCATAAAATGTATTTCAATTTTAATAACTTTTATTATCACACTAGCCAATACAAAAAAGAACAACATATCTAAATATCACTTATAGAAAAGCTTAACTATAAAATGTTTGCAAATTGAGGTGAAATACTTTTATTTTTTATCTAAAATGTACTAATAATTCACAATTTAAAGAATTCAGTTTCTATTTGTTTTAATAAATTAGCATGACATACAATTTTCCAGCTTGAGATACTTTCATAAAATTATTTAAATAACAAAACTTATCACCCAGCTGGCATGGCTCAGTGGTTGAGCATTGACCTAAGAACCAAGAGGTCATAGTTCATTCCAGGCTCCAGCACAAACCAGGGTTATAGGCTAATCCTCAGTGTGGGGCATATCTGAGGTAGCTGATCAATGATTCTGTCCCATCATTGATATTTTTCTGTCTCCCTCTCTCTCTCTTCCCCTCTCTCCCTCCCCCCCTCTCTCTTCCTCTCTTTGAAATCAATCATATATATAATTATTATTATCAAAATGAAAGAAGAAAATAATTGGGGAAACTATTTTTAAATTAATAAATTCTATATCATTTTGCAATCATATAGGGTTGGTTCAAAAACAGTATGTGGAAAAGCTTCCTCTAAATGGGCATTGACAACTTTTTTTCCAGGTACAGCAAAACACAATAATTTTAAAAATGTATGAAAAAAAACATAAAATGTCTTTAAATATTGTCAAATACAATTAAGGCCATGGAAATAAGTCATCTCTGCCTATCAGCAAATGTACAGGGTTGTGCCA
Source organism: Vespertilio murinus (assembly GCA_963924515.1). Taxonomy (NCBI): domain Eukaryota; kingdom Metazoa; phylum Chordata; class Mammalia; order Chiroptera; family Vespertilionidae; genus Vespertilio; species Vespertilio murinus. Next base: position 110,042,550 of record OZ004709.1, read on the forward strand.
AGAAAATGAGTGATTTTCTTCATATTTGGAAAACTGAAGTGACTGTGCCCAAATGTATTTATATAGTAGTAATATTCCAATGAATTTTCTGCCTTCAAATAGTTCTTGAACTTAAGCATAAAGAGGTACTTTGTAAGCAACTATACCTAAAGACATGAAGAATTTTCTCCTAAATTTAACTCCTGAATCTACATAATTGCATTTTCTTCCTGAAAAACAAAACAAAACAAACGGGAAAAAAAAACCTGTGTACTAAGTAGTTAATATCATCCTTTTACGGCAAAAGTAAAGGAAGCTTAGAAAAGTTATTGTATTGCTTAGGTAAGCATATAGGGAAGCTGTTGAGTCAGGATTTAACTTGTGTGTAACAAGTCTGTGCTTTTTTTTGCCTCTCCATATGCCATGAAGGTTATTTCTGTTTTAGGGAATCTATCCTAAAGTCAACTGTCAACACCTACACATCTGCTTCTTCATCAAAACCTCATAAAGCACACAGCCATTGAATTACAGTGGATCAAAACTTTAAAAGAAAAAAAAACTTTACATTTATTGATTTTAACTCTCTTCCTGGAGAGATTAATAGACTGAGAAAGTGACTTTTCCAAGTCAAAGTAAGAGGCAAAACTGGGCCTGAACCTCATCTTCAATACCATCTAATCTTGAGTATTACCCTCTTCTTTTTTAACAAAATCTCAATTCTTCAAATGCCTTTCCGAATCCTTTATATTTCCTCATCTAATGGATTTTGAATTTTCTCTTCACACAACAAAGAGTTTTTTTTCTGTACATTAATTACCTTTCCTACTTTCTTCTACATATCTGATTCATTTTGCTTCTCTTTCCACCAACTGAAAAAGTCTTTGCCAATCCATAATTGAAAGTCCCTTCAAGTTCTATTGCTTCTCATTTTGGGGGGTTTAATCCATCCCCACAGTGACCATTTCTGGTCCTTCAAGGTTCTCAGAATGCGTGACTCACACCTTGATAATTATGTTTCTGGTGCATTTTTTAACATTCTTCTCATGTGTCCTGGCTGACAATTTTCCAGCTTCCCATTGTCCGGGATCAAACCTCTCACTTCCTTTGCATCTCAAACTGTTAAGCGGACTGTTAATGCCAACGTACTTGAATCAAAGATAAGGTACAAAGAATAATCTTTAAATACTCATGGTCAATAGATCTAAATATCACTTCCCACAGTTAGGAGAGCATACAAAAATAAAATATTTTGGCAGCTAGATAATTTAAAAATTATATGTTAGAAAAGAAATTGGAGTGTAACCAACATATTTTCCAAGACTTATTTTTTAATGTTTCTAAGACTGTCGTTTATTTTGTATTAAAAAGTAGATATCTTCCTTATATATGATCACAACTTCATGACAGTTATTATCCTAACTTTACATGCAAATAAGTAATTTTTCTAAAAGTATACAATAAGTTGCATAGCCAACTCTAAACCCCAAAATTAAAATACCACATCCCCTAATTCATACTGCCTCTCTATATTAGATATACTATTAAAATACCAAAATAATGATTATGACTACTCTGCTGCTATGACTATTACTGTTATCTGGAATAGCCTTTGTAAGCAAAGCTTCATTAGCTTCAGGTTAACCCACACCTGTAAAATTATCACCAGCACCCTTAATATCCCATATTTAATAAGTGAAATAAATCAAACTTATTTATAACAACATATAAAATTGCATATTTTCACAGTATCTAAGCCACATTCATTTTACCTCAGATTTGGCTGTATCATCAGAGACTAGATGGCTCTACATTACTAAAGTTAGGGCTATAATGAGGTGTAGAAAAACACAGCATTCATTTAAATTAGGTGAATCTTGGAACCAGAGTTACTTCAAAATAATATGGGATCTGGGAAGTAAAAGCAGCAATTATGGAACCAATGTTAGCATTAGATAGTCCAAGCTGGAAAGTCTTAATAGAAGAAAACTAACAGCTGTCTCTAAAAGGAGAAATACTGAAAATTTGCATCTTAGCTATATATAACTTTATCACTGAACATTTCACATTGGATTTACATTCACCCTATGTGCTTCTTTCCTCTATCAGTCCCTGAACTACTGATTCCCCTTTATATTCTTACTCATCACTACTGCTGTCCACAGAAGACCACTTGAGTGATTAAAATAATGTAGAAGTCACTTTGAATGAGAAAGGAATTAATTTTTGTTAATTTTACTCACCAGGGTATATACTAACAAGACCACATTACAGAATGAGAAACAAGCAAATATAGTCACACATTTTAAAACATAATTAATATGGTAAATCTTCATAAAATAAACTCTGGATCATTTAAATCTCAAGTAACCTCTCTTTCCTACTAAGTATATAGTTGTTTGAAAATACTGAAGAATTAAAAGTAAGTTGTAGGTAAATAAATATCAAGAAAAAGTAAAAATGCAAAGAATTTTAAGCGCCATTTGTTCAATGGCCTTGGAGAATAAATTTTATATATATTTTTTTACTAGAGTTGCTTCCAAATTTTGGCTATCTGCATTGGGTAGAAAAGATCTCATATTACACATTAATTGTTTTAGCCAACAGTCTCTCATCTTACTGTATTTGTCACCTTTAAATATTCAGTATTAAAGGAAGAGAGGGTCTTATAATATGAAGTCACCCCATATGGACATACACAATTTTCTTGTCATAATTTGACAATGAAAGGTTTGAGAAATGATCTATGAAAATATCATTATATCAGAAACCCAGCAACATAGAACTACCTTTCCACTACGTTGCCCTATGCTGATTTTACAGTTTACCATGTTCAATCATACTGATAAAAAATTTCAGCATATAGATTCATTCTAAAATCAGTATTAAAAATAAGCATAAACTTTCATTCAAATACAATGATTTTTACAGACTCAAATTTATCTGTTTTTAACTCCTTTAGTATTATACCGGTAAAATTTGAATTTACGTTCCAGTTAATATTTGTATTCTAAAACTCAGAAGAATGGTGCCTATTTATAAGAGACTCATTTTCTGTGAAACCCCATTATTTAAATTGCATCCAAATTTGCCAATATACAAAAATATTTTCTCACACACATTTCTCATGAGTTTTCTATTTCATTTAATATTCCATTGAACATTTATCACTGGGGCAAAAAAAAACACTGCCAATCCAGAAAAGAAATTAAGGGTTGCCTTTTATAAATATTCATTTGAAAAAACTGCACTCCTTTTCCTACTTGAGTTCCCAGGTTTCTTAACTGAAACTATAAAAAATGTTCCCTTATTTTATTTAGCTGGTGAATTGTGAAAAAGTTCACATCTAGAAATTAAGTAGTCTAGATACTCAAGTACTGGTTGACAAAACAGTGTGGCGTAGCTGTTTCCTCTGAGTTAATATAATTGGATTTTAAATGTTTAATCTTAAAAGCCAATATTTTTATTTATTTTTCAAAATATATTTTATTGATTTTTTAGAGTGGAAGGAAGAGAGAGTTAGAAGCATCAATGTGAAAGAAATATCAATCAGCTGCCTCCTGCACAACCCCTACTGGGGATGTGCCCATAACCAAGATACATGCCCTTGACCAGAATCAAACCTGGGACCCTTGAGTTCTCAGGCTGACGCTCTATCCACTAAGCCAAACTGGACAGGGCAAAAGGCAATATTTTACTAACAAGAAATGAAAACAAGGAAATTATGAATACTTATGTAGTAATCTTAATTTGAATAGATATAAAAATAATTAAAATTTGTATAACAAAAGGTATAAACTGTAAAAAGCTCTGACCTAGAAATTTAAGAGAACTGGGTTCTAATTCCATCTTTTCCATTAAATGTAATGTTAGACACATCACTTAACATCTTAATATCTTGGCTTATTATTCTTTGTGATAAATATGTGAAAATAGGAGCTCCTTCCAACACGAAATATTATTCTCATCTTTTCTCCTAAATGACTCATAATTTATTGACAATAACTCATGAGATATGTACTTTTTTTTAATGAGATGGTTATTTTAGCATTAGCTAACACATTTCTATTAGAATAATGGTACTGAAAGAGGAGAGTGTTTTGAAGTTCCTGTCATCAACTATTCTCAATATTAGAAAAGTTATGATCACAAGTTGTTTTATTAATTTTAATATGCTAAATGAAAATGAGCTACTCTATATCTTTTATAAAAGAATACGAACAGGAAAGTTTTCAAATAACAAAATGTAGCCAACACAAAATAAACTAAAATTAGTTATGAAACTTTTCATAATGTTTTTAGAAATATTTGTGAGCACTTAAAATTTGTTTAGCTGCCCAGGAAACAATTTTATATTTAATAACAATAAAATTCTAATTAAATAAGAATTTATTTCTAGAAAGCAAATTTTTTTAAAATTCCTACTCTTACTCACCTGTACCTTCAAATTAATGTTCCTGTTGATCACTTGGAATTTCATCTAATTCAGTCATTTTAGAGACTATATAAACTTTATAGTATCTTAGCAATCATTACATTATTGAAAAGTAAATTTGTATATAAAAAGAAAATGAGAGAGCTTAGAAGATTTATAATACTTTATCCAAACTCTCCCTACCTTTATATTTGGTTTTGTTTCTGAAAGGTTATTTAAATACTTTTAAATATAAAAATAAATATCTGAAAAACAATGAAGTTTAAACTTTATACAGTTAAAAGTAATTTTTTTTTTACCAAATATGCCATTTTTCTACTGGTTATCTACTAGCTACCAGCAACTAGTAAAATATTTGTGAAAATACAATTAAAGATCTGTTTGCAGCACAAGACACATTATAACTATAATCATCACCTTATTATAATATCTCTTTCAATTAAAATCCCTAATTTTTTATTCTCATAATGACTGTTTGTGCCAACATTATTACTACCAAGTGGGAGAAAATTCAATCCACCTTATATCACATAAGTGGTCAGCAAAATTTATTTTCCTAAACTCCATACTGGATCATAACAGAAAATGAGATGTTCTCCTTCTTAAGTATTTAATGGCTACAGAAATGCTAGAGAGCAGAATTCTACCTCCTTCATAGAATGTTATGTATATAATTATACTTTCCAGTAAATGGTCACAAAAGAGAAAATACTTTCATCTCCCTCCTTGCCTGATATATGCTAATATACAATTACTTAAAATTTCAATAACATTCCTATCAGTGACTTTCATCCTTAAGCAGGTCAGGGTAAAGACACAAACTATAAAGGTGTGTTTGCAGGAGAGCCAGTACAAATACATTAACGCCATGCTTTCTGTTAAGGCCTCAACTTTTTTGGAGTATTCAAGTGAGTATAGGAAATATCTGGAACCATGACTAGCATAATAGGAAATGTGCAAGTCCTACCAAATCTTTCAAAAGAAATCCACTTGTTAAAAACAAAATTTAAAAGGGGTAACCACAAGGAGGCAGGTTATTAGGTCATTATGGATTTTTTTTTTAAAATATATTTTATTGATATTTTACAGAGAGGAAGGGAGAGAGACAGAGAGCTAGAAACGTCAATGAGAGAGAAACATTGACCAGCTGCCTTCTGCACACCCCCTACTGGGGATGTGCCCGCAACCAATGTACATGCCCTTGGCCGGAATCGAACCCAGGACCCTTCAGTCCGCAGACCGACGCTCTACCACTGAGCCAAACCGACCTCGGCTCATTATGGATTTTTAAGGGACTACTGAAAAAATCGGGGGGAAAAATCAATATTTCCCCTATGTTGTCAATGTATCCAATGAAATAGTTTTGGAAATGTACAAAAAATAACAGTGATCACAAGATCCAACTTTAGAAACACATGAGAAAAGAACATGACTATACTTTCTAAAATTTATCATGACTAATAAATTTAACACTATTTTATATTCAAGAAATGATGTATTCATTGGTTGGTGTGTGTTTTTTTTTAATTTAATTTTATTTCCAGAGAAAGCTCAAGTTGATTTATTTTTTGGAGTTACTTTATGGTCAATGTCTACAGAAAATAAGAGCTTCCATATTTTGCCTGGCTTTTAAGTCTTATGAGCCAATAATTAAGATGGCTATAATGTCAAAAATACAGCATATACTATTCTGGCATATGAAATTAAAGACATGTGTTTTAACTCAAGGGCTTAATAAGCATGAAAATGCTTTACATTAAGCTTATGCACACATTTATCATGAGTAAAATGTAATTTTTACCAAACAATAGTCACATTTCAGGTTCATGGGATATAATGAATACTCTGCTAAAAAAAAATCAATTGTAAAACTCTACTTTCCTTAAAAAAGTAAATATATAATAAAACCACTTAAAAATTCCTTTCATGTCAACTTTATCAATGAAGCACTGCTGAATGTATTTATTTTAATAAAAATAATTAACCAAAAAAAAAAACTGTTCAAGTGTCTGATAGTATCCCATTTATCCAGAACCCTTCTAAATATTGTGCACTGGGAGACATTAATTGAAAGGGTATAGGTACAGAGATGAGACATTGTTCATAATAGTTTTAATCCTAAAGCTTAAGTGTTAATGAGTTTTATATACTTCATTACTCTTTAAAATGTACCAGTCTCTAATGTAGAGTTATTGATCACAAGTGCTCAGAAAATAGACCTCTGCAGAGATTCTACTGCTTTGAGCTTCCGACCAGCCTCTTCCTGCTATAAAGTGCTAAGAAGTTCATGTAACATATCAGCACAACCTTACAACACTAATAAAAAAAATATCTTATCTGAAATGCACACCTCTTTTTATGTTTGTATCTTCGGTAAAGAGATGAAAAAATCTGAGCTCCTGAGGTCAGAATTTGAGCAAATTATAGGGACCTATTTAAATTAAGAGAAATTTCCAACCTCTCAGTAAGTGTTTAAGAACATATTTTGAAAGAGAGGCAATTCAAAGACAATGAGTAATCAAAGTATGTGTGGTAGGAGGCATTCAGTAAACCCAACACTTTAAAAATATCGGACTCATAAATGCTAAATTAATTTTTTGACACTAAACTCTCCTATAAAATTCTGTTTTAGCCAATGGAACATAAGAGTCTAATCATCACACTACCATAGCCATCTAGACAAGTTTTCATAGTTTCCCTCCCTCAACACACAAAAACATACGTCTTGTTTTATCTAGAAATAAGACAAACTCCAAAATAACTTGGCCAGCACAGCATCCCTTTCCTTCCTTCACCTGGAGAGCCCTCTACCCTTTATTGCCAGACTCTGGTCCTCCTTCCTCCACCGGGTTTGCCAATAACCACACCCTAACCTCCAGGTGGCAATGGTTTTCTAAACTGTTAAGTGAAAAAAAACATTTAAAGATGTATGTATTAGTCAAACCTGATCCATTTTTAAAACTTAATTGGGCACATGCAGTCGAAGAGTCACAAGCAACTAACTTTTAATGCGTCTTAAATAAACACAGCCTGTGTGTTCAGCCTGGTTTGACTTTGGTTCATCTCCCGAGTTAAGAAAAATGGAGGACCACCTCAGAGCTGAAGTACTCACTACTCACCTAAGGAAACGGGGCGTTTCAGTGATCATTTCAAAACCCTACAGCTGCTGCCCCACAGATCTATTTCCAAATACATGCTTATATGCATGTGCCTCCAAAGTTATAGACACAGTCTGGCTTTCAGTTCATCGGTCAGGGTAATGTTATTTTTATTAACTTTTGAGCAGCCTAACTTTCTTTTCATTTGTGTATGATATCAACCAGAAATTAAAAGTAGCAAAGTAGTTTTGCTCTTTAATTTTCAGTTTTCAAAAGTTTTAAATATGAACAATTCGAAGACTCCACCAAGCCCTACACAACATACTGGCATTTATAATTTTAAACATTGTACTGATCTTCTATTTTCAAATATGTATTTATATCATCTCACCACACTCCAGCTAAGTTTTCAAATTCAATTTTATTTGTTAAAGCACATTTTCTCTTTTTAACCTTTAACTTTGAATTTTGTGCATTGTTTTCTTCACTAAACTTAGTTGGTCTTTGTAATATCTTTTAATTTTATTACTTTGTTTTATGTGACATATTATTATATAGTCAGATTGTCTTCCCCATTATAATCAAGGAAACATATACCTCTGAGACTCAACAAAGTGGTCCACATTGAATTTATAATAATTTGAGTACGATGTAGGAAAATATGCAAAGAAACATTTCTGAGTTCCTTAAAACTGACAATAGGCACTTAGAAAAAAAATAATGACCTAATCATTACTGATTATTTTATGTGTATAATAATGATGAACTCTTTAGACTTATTGCTGTAGTTCTGTTGCAATTCAATAGTACTCCTTTATGCATCCACTAATTTTAAATTTAACCCAGTACCTATTTGTCTGTATTAAGGCTAATGTCCTAATAAACATCTGCTTCTCATATCCTTACTTCCACAGTTAAAATTCAGAATCAAGGTATAAGCATGGCATCTCTACGTGATTTTATCTTTTAAGTTAAAAAAAGTAGATGGATGTAGGTAAGGCATTTCACATATAACAACAGTTAAAAGTTTTTTTTTTTTTTTTTTTTTTGCTTCCAAACCTGAATTTACATTGCCACAATGAATAGTATTTTTCATGCTAGAAAGCTGATAACATTTAAAAATAATTCTAAAATATTTAGTGGGTTCTTGATTTTCCCAAATAAGATTAGTTAAAACAATTTAATTTTTTAAAGTTGTCAGAATAATTGTCTCGGCTGATTCTACACCATACCCATGCATATGCAAATTAGCATTCCCACTTTTCAATTAAAAAAACCAAACACCTCAACAAACTGTCTACGCGTATGTTCTCCTTCCTTTTTCCAATCTATCACATTCCTGCACAAGCTCTAGAAAACACCTCGGCCATCATGATGCAAGCCGCCGTGGTTTCAGCCTCTGGAACTTTGCAGAACTTCCCTTACCGAGCATCCTGCTGCATTGAACAAGTTCTGGCACTGCCAGATGCTCAGCTATGCGAGCTCGGTCCTCGCAAACACACTGCTCTGTCACCAGACACACACACTCCGGCACCTACAAACGCATCCCCTTTTCTGAACACCCAGCTTCTTCCTGCAGAAAACCTCCCACCCTATCCTCGCCTCCACCCCCTTTTCAGTTTAGTTGTGGGGACTGTTGACTCTTATTTGGGATGGCCTTGGGAGATGCGCAAATAGGTTGCATGTAACTCTTGCCCTAACTTTTCTGACATGAAATCCCTGCTGAGAAAAAAATAAAATAAACAAAAAAACACAGCCTATTGAAAAGAAAAGAAAAAAAAGGAGCAGAAGCAGCTTTAGGGCACAGTTTTTAAATCCTGGCACATGGCTAGGAAGGGTGGCTCCGCGGCAGCCAGGGTGTCCGGCATCGCCGGCGGCGCTGGGCGCTCAAGTGCACCGTCACCCGGAGCAGGAACGCGCGTGTGTCCGCCACTCACCCGGGAGGCGCCGGCCGACCGTCCGTCCGTCCCTCGTCCTCCCCGCGGCTCTCACCGCCCGGCTCCCATCCTGCCGCCGGGCGCCGGCGCGGTCCAGAGGCTGCAGCGGCGGCAGGGGTCCCCGCCCGCAGCCCGCGGCAGAGGACAGCGGCGGAGTTTTCAATCATCCAGGGGGATGCCCCAGCTTGGCCCCCGGGGGCGTCTCCCCCCCCAAAAAAAAAAACGGGACGCGGGCGCCGCCTCCGGAGCGCCCCGAGCTGGAGCTCCCGCGCTCGCTCCTCGGTAGTTGGTTATATCGGGGAGCAGGTGCGGCGGCCGCGGGCCGGGGCGCGGGGCTCGCGCGGCTCCTCCAATGCGCCCGCGCGCCCCGCGCCGCGCGCCGCTGACTGGCTGAGCCCCGGCGCCGCCCCGCCCGCCGCCCGCCGCCCGCCGCCCGCCCGGCCCCGCGCCCCGCCGGCTCCCCGCGCGGAGAAGGTCCCCTCAGCGCGGCTCCGGCCGCGGGCTCGGCTTCCAGGAGGGTTTTCCCGGCGTCTCCGCGCGTCCCGGCGACGGTATTTCCCTGCGCTCCGCCCCGGCGCGCGGGGGGCGCCCCGCCCCGCCCCGCCCCGCCCCGCAGCCAGCCGGGCACGGGTCTCCAAGGCGGAGGCAGAGCTCGGACCCAGTGCCCTCGGTCCTCCCGGGAGGCTGCCCCTGAGTCCGGACTCGAGGGGGGGACTTCCTCACTTTGGAGAACCTGCTCCCGGCCCGGAGCGGGCAGCGCCGCGCTTTGTTTGGACACTTGGCGAGTTTTTAGGTTCGGACGCTCGGGCGCGCTGGTTTGATGGCCCCTGGACCCCCCTTTTTTTCCTCCCTCCCCACCCCGCTCCCCCCGCTCCCCGGGGGCACGTGTAGCGAGCGGAGGGGAGAGGTGGCTCCGGCTGTCCGGCCGCCCCCCTCTCGGACCCGGTCTAGCGCGATGGGGGTGACAGGGAATGGCTCAGGTAGTGAATCCGCGGGGTGGGGTGGCAGCTTTGGTGCCATTGTTCCCGCCGCTCGCCCCTCCACGTTCCCCGTCTCCGTCTCCTGGCCATGCCCGGGTTCCCCGGACCCCTCTGCCCGGAATGGATGAGTGTTTGGGAAAGGAAGGGTCGGGCATGTCTGTGGCACGCGGCGAGCACCTGTGCGCTGTGCCAAGGAGCCCCCGCGCCCCGTGTTCGCTGCCCGTCCCTCTGCGCTGGCACCGTTAGGTTAGGAGAAGCCTCAGGTCGCAGCGCTGGGGGCGGGGGGGGGGGGGGTGTCCGTCCTTCCCTTGTGCGGATGGGGGCGCGAGTCCAGCCCGATCCCGCGCCAGGGCCGGCCCTCTGCTGCCTGCACCCCCTCCCCTCCTCCCCGCCCTCCTCTGGGGTCTGGCCGGCTCTAATTGGCAGGGAGAGTCCAGTGACCCGCAGCCGGGCGCCGGCTGGCCACCAGCTCTGTGTGCTTTCTCACGCGGCGGCTTTCCTAGTAATTAAAATCAGTCTTTTTCCCCCCTGCTTCCTGGCTGCTTCTCATTCATCCGCACGCTGTACAAACATCCCATCTTAATGGCTACCCTCAGGATCCGGGCTGATTTCTCTCTCCTTCCACAGCAAAGACACATCGGGGTGCTCGCATGGAATGCTTCCCTGCCCTTCCATACTTTTTATTTCCTTTTTCTCCCCCTCCACGCAGTAATTAGGTTATTTTCTTGGTGTGTGAACTGAGGGATTGTCGCTGAGATTCCACTTCTCTGGGCTCTTTCTCCCCTTCACTGGCTCCACTCCTGCGTCGGGCTACTGGCTCACAGAGAGAATCACCAGGACTTCTATAACCTCCTCAGCTGGATCACAAAACAGATCCAACGTCTGAGAGCTGAGAGCATGATTTTTTTTTCGATTGTGCAATCATCTTGCCTTTAAACATTTATTATCATTGAGCACATTCAGCCCTCCTGGGGAGCTCAGAGGGTGAGCTTGCTTATAGTTTTCTTCACTCCCCAAAGCACCTTTAGAGTGTGTAACTTGAGAATATTGGCATTTACGTCAGCATCTCAGCTATTTCATATTTTTTTTCCACTGGCATTTCAGAAAAGGACTTAAGTTGGCTTATTGACATGTATTTAATTAAAAGTCAATACAAAATATAGGTCAGTCAAACCAAGGCATGGGGTAAAGTGATAATCGAAGAGATGTGAAGCCAGGAATGGGGTTTAGATTCATTTATATTTTGCCAGAGATGGCTTCAAGTTTACCATTAGGATAGTTAGTAGCCAGTATAAAGAAAGAAACACTCTGTCAGCCACATGATTCATGGTATCCTACCACAATTAACCTAACAAGGAAATTTATGTTTTGGATGATATAGGTGGATTAAATATTGCTCCTTTTTTAAATAAAAGAATCTAAATGCTTACGATGTTTTGACTTTTTATAAAGGAAATGATGGTATTACTGGTATTGAGCATGAATATATTTTTTGCAACAAGTAGATGAGGTAATAACTTTCTTCCTTTCAAGGTTATCTGATAATGTAGAGGGAGAGAAAGGAGATGTTGAATCTGGTTAATCAGGAATAGTAAAGTCTGTTTCTGTCACTTTCAAGTTTAGAATGTTAGCTTCAAGCCATAATTTGGGGATGACTAGGTTACATGGCCACATTTCTGAAAGACACGGAATGAATGACTGTATTTTTATTTCTTTTATAACTTATAATGTTCCATTTCATAATATACAATTATATATTCTATATTAATATTGTATGTATTTAAAGTTGCCATCTATGTATGTACTATAAATAATATTAGTATTTCTCACGTCTACATCTTTCTGAAAATTTCAATATTATGGAGTTTATTTTTGTGCTGCATATTTTTTAATTGTTGTGTTTGGAAAGTGAGAGACCTAGAGATCATGTAGGTCTTTGTATCCTATTATAAACACAGGGTTCAGGTATAAGCAATTCGGCATCTGGAACTAGAAAAACAAAAGGCAGTGCATAAAGTAAGCAGCAGAAAACATTTTCTGGTAGGATGTCTACCAAGAAGAAACAAACTACTTCAAATGTTTCTAGTACCCATTAAGTCTTTACACATGCATCATAACTGAAAGGTTCTATTATTATCCTGTGAAAATGAGATTTGAAAATATTGTCATGACTTAGAATTGTCTTTAAAAGACATCAGAGTATCCATGCCCCCAATAAAAAACCCCAATGCTGTTTATCTAGGTATAGTGATTATTAAAAGATCTCTTGTTTCTCTCTATTTCAGAATGTTAGTGACATTTTAACATTAACCAGTTTATCGTCATTTGAATCTTAAATGAATTAAAACTATTGTTTGTCAATGGATTAAATGGCTTTATTGGTCATTTTCTTCACCCCTGGTTGGAGTACCTGGAACTTGCTATCTGATTGCTTATCTGATCTGTTGTCTAACCACCTTCATGTAAATGTCTTAATCTCTTTATCTCCTGGTCCCCCGTGGGCAAGTGAGCAGATGTAGCACATCTGCAGCAGTTGAGTTGCCTCTAAGCTCTGTCTTATTTGTGTTACAGATTTTTCCATTCAATCATGCCCTCCTTTTTTCTCTCCTTTTACTTGACTGACATAAGGATCTAGGTTCTAGCTAACAGACCATAACTACTGTTATATATAGCCCCACAATTTTTACCATAAAATGTCGGGAGCAGAGAACACTGTGTAATTCACATCAAGGTAAAGCCTTTTTTTTTTTTTTTTTTTTTTTTTTTTTTTTTACTTGGATCACCTGCTTTGCTTATTGGAGCCAATTTCAACATTTGCTCTTTCTGTTTTGATGTTTTAATTGTCTGTGTTAAGTGATAAAAAAAAAGAAGAAGAACGGCGGATGTGAAAATACGTAGAAATAAAATTAAGGGGGGGGAAAACACCTTGCATTCTGGATATACACTGGTATTCCCTGTAAATCTAAATAAAACACCAAGACCCAAAAGTAAACTTTTACTTGGACTGGACAACCTATGATGATTTTAATTATATTTTGTGTTTCTGAGAATATCAGTTTTAGTACTTGTAAGTATCACAGCTGTTTTATGAAAGCAAAAATAAACATATCTTAATCCATTCAGACTGGAGAAATATACTGACGTAATTAATTTAACAGCTGTTTCAGTAACCAACACTAAAGAACGTAGCCTAATTTCTAGATGTCTTGATAGCATCTGCAACCAAAATCTTTCAGAGGTATGAAAGAAGCACTCAAATTCAACTGCTTTGCCTCTCACAGTGCCCACTTCTGTTTGCAGTGGCTACAGACATGACTAATCTCTAAGCCAGTGGTCCTCAACCTTTCTAATGCCTAGACCATTTAACACAGTTCCTCATGTTGTGGTGACTCCCAACCATAAAATCATTTTCATTGCCACTTCATAGCTGTAATTTTGCTGCTGGTGTGAATCATAATGTAAATATCTGTGTTTTCCGATAGTCTAAGGTGACCCTGCTAGCAGTTCTCAACCTGTGGGACCAGAAACTCTGCTGTAGAGCCTAAGACCATCAGAAAACACAGATATTTACATTATGATTCATACCAGCAGCAAAATTACAGTTATGAAGTGGCAATGAAAATGATTTTATGGTTGGGGGTCACCACAACATGAGGAACTGTATTAAAGGGTCACAGCATTAGCAAGGTTGAGAACCACTGCTAAGTGTTCCTTATGCTGATCCTCTTGACATCTTGGCCTCACAGAAATTATATTCCTTAGGAAAAATGAAGAAAGAAAAAAAAGTGGCAGTTTAGCTAATATTGTAGGAAACAGGAGTAAAATTTGCAATCTTATTAATCTAGAAGTAAAACGTACTTACTAATTTCCATGCAGTAGCTTTTTAGATAAGCACTTGCATATTTTCTTAGATATATCCTCAGTCTGCGGATGCATATAAATTTTAATACACTTACTTATGTAGATGCCTAATTTCATTTATATAGTAATCTCTTTCCAAATTCAACTAATATAAAATTATTTCCATAAAGAACAAAATCTAGGATTCAATTTTTCACGACCAAATATGTCTCCAGAGTCCCTGCTTACACACCACTCTTCCAAATCTGAGAATAAAAATGTCTAGTAGCTTCTTATATCAAAGTTAGTGCCTTATTCCAAAGTATTTCCATATGTTAGTTGCATCTTGATTATTTCCCATCTCCTTTCTGCCATTAACTTGACATTTCCTTGACTTTTTGCACTAAATCAGAATAATCTCCCTTCAAAAATGTTTACTATTAAATACCATATCCATCTCCCTGTTTCAGCCCTCCCTAGTTTCATTTATATTTGGAATCTTCTTTTTCTAACTCATATTTATAATCCAGTATAAGTATTTCATATGAGTATTTAGAAGGAGACTATATGCTTCCCAGAAATTAAATCTCCCCCGCACTCAGATGAAATTTTGTGCTCAAACATTTTTATTGGGTGAGTGTTGTGCACATAGGAAGCCTCACTTGTTTGTCTGAGATTCCCTCCAGGAGAGAGTGCATTAGGAAGCAAAAGCAGAATGTTTTCACCATCTACTTTTCTGTTCACCAGTAAGCCCATAGTTAGCAATTGTGACCACTAGGTGGCAGACGTGTTCTAATTAGGAATGTCATTTAGGTGTTTCCTAGGGATTTTCTGATTTTTTTTTTTCTTTTTAGGGAATTTAGAGGAGCCCCCGAATTAGCAACTGGAACTATAAAGAAGAGTTATACATATAACTTAACATGAAAAAATATAAAAAACACATCAGCAAGTTATAAAGTGGCAAAATGCTTAATAGGTGATCTTGTACTTGGGGGCAAAATAAAGCTATTAACATTTGTTGAGGGCTAAGTCGGCAATAGACATTAAAGTAGGTATACTTTATATGATCTGTTTCATTTTACCCTGATTGTCCAGTTGAAAGTCTAACTCCACAGATGGCTTCCACTGAGTGTTCTTAACCATTCACTGAACCACTCCCTATTTTGATTAGAGTAAATCAATCAAATCACAAGTTGTGAATAGCACATGCAGAAAACAGACCTCTTATAGGGAGAATCAGATGAATAGAAAATAATTTTAGCATGATTACACAAGATAAAATGCCACATTAAACCTATCAGTGGGCAGTTTATGGCATTTTTGTGTTATATTCTCAGGGACATGTTTCATTCATGAGGAACTTACTACTCTCAGCACTGCACAGAGTTAAATGAATTTATATGTGAGGTTTTAGCAAAACTTATTTTCACATACTTTGAAGGGAATACTATATATTCTCTCTTAGTATTTTGCCTGGGTAATAACTTGACTCAACATGCTAGTTGACCCATACAGCCCACAATTTTAGAGAAAAGTACATCGTTTAGCAATAGTTGCTATTTGCTCAGAATAGATTACATATTGGTGTTTTAAATTTCTTTGCCGTCAATCCTATTTATATCTGATCTGCTGTATTTAAACATTTAAAATCCTTGCCCTGGCCCCATGCCAGGTTTTGCCTGGCGCATGGAAACTGGGCTGTGTTCCTTCTACCTGACCCGCCGCCAACCATTGCTCCCGGTAACAATGAAGGGAATGGGCCTCCACTGGCACCTGTTTAGATAATGGAGGAGGCACCCCTCTGGAATAGCGCTCGTGGCTGTGCTTGCTGACAGTGGTAGGAACGTGTTTTGTGCCTGTGAAGTTTTGAGATATAATTTATAAGCTATGCCAGTACAGATACAGCACCAATGTTTTATGCTTCACTAGCACATTTCTTGTAAGAATCCCAAGCCCATTTAATTTGGCAACAAAATTAATCAGTCTAGCAGAGCTACGCGACACCACTTTCATACACTGCTCATTACTTCCTGGAACACATCACCTGCGTGCAGACACGAACCATGTGTGAATGGAAGGACTCGTGCATTGTAAACCCACTTTCTGTGGCAACTGGTGAAGAAGTGTTCCTGATGAGACGAAAATAAATCACGTCAGGTGCCAAAGCACAGTGCGATGCAACTGTACTATCAAACATTAATTGATCATCAGTTATTAGCTCACAAAGGGCTGACCGTCTTGTTGTAGGGAGAAAAGAGGATTCTGGGTTGCATAGTCCTGAGGGAAGCCGAAAGACTGAATAAGATGGCATCACGGTGGCTCAGGCTTATGCAAAAGGATGGTCA
Source organism: Vespertilio murinus (assembly GCA_963924515.1). Lineage (NCBI taxonomy): Eukaryota > Metazoa > Chordata > Mammalia > Chiroptera > Vespertilionidae > Vespertilio > Vespertilio murinus. Next base: position 110,059,161 of record OZ004709.1, read on the forward strand.
CTAAAGAGGGAGCAGGTAAGAACCCAGCAGCCAAAGAAATAATATCAAGGCCCACTGGAGAACAATCTGAGGCAAGAAAAGAAGAAGAAGAAAAAAGACAATTGTTGCTGAAAAAAAATGACAGCAATGGGTGTTCTCTACTCATAGTGAGCCTTCAGGACAATGGAACCAACAGTGACAAGCCCTACAGGGTAGGGGGGTGGTGGTTTTACAGGGTGGATCAGCACAATGGATGTGTAATGAGCTATTTGCAATGGTTTAAAACAGCATGTTTAACTGGAAGTTGAAAATAACTTCACTAACAAGTTATTCAATTAGAGCTTTATCCATATCAGATGAATAATGGGGAAGTTTTTTTCAGTTTTCTGACTAAAGAATTACCCTTTTAATTGGGAAAGCAAGAACTGAATTTCTAGGTTCAGAGAAAACTACATGGGATTGAGCTGCTCAAGCCACGTTCCACTCCGGGCCACCCTCTGTTTCCCGGGTCAGTTCTGCCTGTTGGCCATCCTTTGCATGTGTTCTCCAGGCAAAGCTGAAGACACACATGATCACCCTGGATTTAAGCTGAGCAGACTACAGCCATCCTTTCTTCTGCACACCCAGAGCAGGACTGCCTGTTTCCCCTTCCCTTTCTTTGTCTCAACCTCTGTTTCCATATGACCTGAGTTAGAGTTCCAACTTCTCTGATTCGCTTTGATATAAACACAGTTTTATCCTGATTTGTTCTAAACTGTGTTAGTTCAAAATGAAAATATACTCTCTGAAGATATGGGAAATGCATTTACTTTCATTTTAAAGTCTAAGTTATGGATTTTGGTATATTTTTTATATTGAGTAATATACATCTGTGCCTTATTTTTCTTTAATTCTTGACTGCATATTGTGCTCACAGTTTTTTGTTTTCAATGAACGTGCAGGAAACATTTTTAATGTTGAAAAAAGTTAACATGGCATTAAAAAGTTAGGAGGCGTTCTTTCTGATATCTCAGTTGGACTTGTATTCTTAGTGGGGTAACTTCCCTGCTCAATGAGGACAGAGATGGATATAGGAGAAATAGCCAAGTACATTAAGCTGGTCTTTCCCTACATGATTAAATTTGAGGTTACATTCCTTGCTTCAGTCAAAAACTGTGAAAATACGTTTCCAAATAAGTATATCCAACTCTCAATCAAAAGTATAAACTGAAAACAGTTTCTTATTAAAATCTCTGAGTAATTTGGATATTAACAGAAATCTAATTCTTGACTATAAAGCCTTCTTAACCTATAATACTAGGGGCCCAGTGCACAAGATTCATGCACTGGGGGGAGAAGGGAGGTACTTCAGCCCAGCCTGTGCCCTCTCACAGTCCAGGACCCCTCAGGGGATATCTGTCTGCCAGCTTAGGTCCAATCCTTCTCACAGTCTGGGGCTCTAATACTGGGACACCTTGTTCTTTACCACCCGCCTGCAGTGGAGGTAGAAGAGGCTCCTGTCACTGCCTCTGCACTCACCAGCTTCTGGCTGAGCGGCACTGACCAGCAGTAGTTCCTGCATTGAGCATCTGCCCACTGGTGGTCTGTGTGTGTCATGGCAACCGGTCTTTCCACTGTTCAGTCAATTTGCATATTAGGCTTTTATTATATAAGATACTTACTAGTTAAGATTTCCTACCTAGGGATTCTTCTATAGATGAATAAGCTAAGTAATATAGCATAAGTAGATATTTATTTCTTCTATTTCCTACCTAAGGATATTTTTTTCTTCTTATGTTAAGTATTTTTGATTGGGTTTATATATCTATATTTTTAATTCTTTATTATTTAAAGTATTACATATTGTATTACACATGTCTCTTTTTCTCCCCATTGATTTCTCCCCATCTACCCTCACTGCCAGCACATATCCTTACCCCTCTAGTGTCTGTGTCCATTGGTTATGCTTATATGCGTACATACAAATCCTTTGGTTGATCTCTAACCCCCTCCCTCCTTTTAAAGAGTTATGAAATAAATTTTGTTTGCAGGATTCCTAAATTGAGGTTCTTTGTTCTACTGCTGCTTGGATAGCTATTTAAGATTAGATTTATGTCTCTTCATATGATAGAGTAATATGATAATTAATACATATTGTCATTTTTAATGCACATATATCTTTAATAAGTCTTTGTGCTATCCATTATGTGACACTGCATCATATACTGCATTATAGAATATCCAAAATGTTTTAATTGAGATATTCCTAACATGTAGGAAGATGGGAGAGCACCTCTTGTGCTTTGAAGGGAGTTCTTCACCGAAGACACACCCTTTAACTGGCTCAGAAGAATGAGTAGAATAACTGTCCAGAGGTGATAAAAATGTCTATGTATGGGTAGATGCTTAGAGGTGAGAGAAGGAGATATTGGAGTAGGTAACAGCTCAATTAAGAAAAGACATATATTGCCCTAGCCTGTTTGGCTCAGTGGATAGAGCATTGGCCTGGAGACTGAAGGGTCCCAGGTTCTATTCCGGTCAAGGGCATGTACCTTGGTTATGGGCACATCCCTAGTCGGGGGCGTGCAGGAGGCAGCTGATCAGTATTTCTCTCACATCAATATTCCTAACTCTCTATCCCTCTCCTTTCTTCTCTGTAAGAAATCAGTAAAATGTATTTTTTTAAAAAAAGAAAGAAAAGACATACATCTTAAGGAACTTGAATTTATTACAAAGTTTTAATCAGGATGAGATAATTCTGTAGATGAATAGGCTTGAAGCAGATAAATCAGAGCTTTTATAATATTTTTAGTCATAAAGAAGGAAAGTAAGATTGTGGCAGGTCAGTGAATTCCAGACACTTGAGGATGAGGAATCAGGAGAACTTGTGGACTGACTGGGCATGCAGCCAGGCAACAGAAAAGATTCCCTTTGCATTCACTCGCTGCTTCTAGGAGAGCAGATCTAGACAGACCACAGTGACAAAATAGACAAGAAATGGACTTCACCCTCCCAGAGTTTAGATTTTATTGGTAGATATAAACAAATAAACAAGACATTACACTGAACCCATTATGCTGAACATAATAAACGGGAAGCTCTAGCTGCTCAAAATTAGTGGGTGTAACTGACATACAGAATTAGGGATACACATGAGTTTAGTTTTGGAGATAGTGACAAGATTTAATTGTATAATACTTAAGGAAGTTCTGTTGAATAATACTGACTACCTATATGTAGATGTCATATATCATACATTTTTATCTGCTTACTTAAAAAAATAACTTTTGAAAGTAGGCAGTTACAATTGGTAGCCAATTCGTGGACTAAATCAGTGTACTATTGCAAATAATGACATGAGAAGAGGTCAGGGACAATGATGAAACCTTGGGGAACACGATAGTTCAGAGTCATAGAGAAGTAAGCCAATGCTAGCCACTGGAGAGGCTATATTGAATATGTAGGATGATAATTGTAAAAAGATGTCAAGGAAGCCAACACTGGTGAGATTTTAAGAAAAGGGACAGGCATACATGCATAGTTCAATGAAGAAAAATATCAGAATGCAAAACTGAGTTTTGATTTGTCTTTAGGAGTATACACAGGTGTATTGCAGTTATGAAAATTTCCCCCAAAGTAATGGATAACACAAGAAGATCTTCCAAATTCTAATCTATCTGTTTTAATGAAATAGAACATTAAGGAAAGATTGAAAACGTTTCATTTGGTGTACCTTTATTTGGCTGAATTTAACTTGGGGTCAAAAGTACTAATAGATTTAAGGATATTTTCTTTTTCCTGAAGAGAGATTTGTCAAACATATATCATCTCATCATTCCTATTATTGTTATTGTTGTTTAAAAAAATATTAGATCTCAGGAATTTGGTTTCTGGAGACTAATCCATATACCAAACATATATAGATTGAGTATATATATATATATATATATATATATATATAGAGAGAGAGAGAGAGAGAGAGAGAGTGGGGGGGGGGGCTGGTGCACAAAATGCATGCCCGTATGGATAGGGTCCCTGGGCCTGGCCAGTGGTCAGGGCCAACTGGGGCCTTCCTTCCCCAGCTTGAAGCCAGGGCCTGTCTTCCCCCAGCTGCCAGCCAAGCCCTTCCTTCGTTCCAAGCCGCCCCCTGGTGGTCAGCACATATCATAGCAAGTGATCAAACTTCTGGTTGGTCAAACTCCTAAGGGGACAAATTACATATAAGCTTTTTATTATATAGGATATCTTCGTATCATTTTACTCTCACGTTTTGAAAATCATTTGATGCTAAAACAGAAAGCACACTGTAACATAGAGCGTTAATGCAGCGTGTGTATCACTTTTTTAATATATATATATATATATATATATATATATATATTATTATTATTAAATTTCTACAGAGAGGAAGAGAGGAATAGGTAGTTAGAAACATCGATGAGAGAGAATCATTGACCAGCTGCTTCTTGCGCACCTCCTACTGGGGATATTCCCGCAACCAAGGTACATGCCCTTGACCAGAATCGAACCTGGGACCTTTCAGTATGCAAGCCAACGCTCTATCCACTGAGCCAAACCGATTTTGGCGTGTATCACTTTTTAATAACACTAGCCATTCACAGTTGAGAGAATTTTAGGCATAGGAAACTTACTCATTTAGATTGGTTCCAATTAGAGTGATTTTCCTTGAATAAAAGCCAGTTAAGATTAGTCATAACTAATATCTCTCTCTATCAATAACACAAGAGAATAAAAACTAAACTATGCTGCGACGTTCTTAATTGTTAAATATTGTCCAGTACATGTTCATTGTCATTAATGGTGAATTATAAAAAATGCAATTTTAAAACTCAAATCTCTTTTATGAGATAAAATAGGGTTATCATGAATAATTTCCCTCTAACACCAGCAAAAAAGGGGCAGAATAGCTCTCCACACAATCTCTGCTATTCACTTAGAAGTGATTTAGTACAATCTGAAATAGTAAAATACCAACAAAAGGAAAATATATTTCAAGTTGATTTTGGAACCTGCAGAACAAACTATATATCTTTTTCTATTTTCAGAAAAAGAAAAGCAAATCAAAACTGTCTTTTGGGACACATTTATTTACTCAATGATTTTTTTTTTTCTGAAAATATAGCAGGTATTTTCCATACCAACAAATGGACTGGCATAATTATTCACTGTTTTATAAGCAGAATACAAAATTAATTTTACAACTTCTTCTGAGTTTGTCATAAGTTAATTTGGGATATGCATCTTTTCATTCTCTTGCATCTTCTGGAGATATTTAAATTTGGTCTCAAAAATTTTTATTATATAACCTATTATATAAAAAGCTAAGGAAATACATATTTTTATTTCAGCTTATACTTGCAGGCATGAATTTTAATTAACTTGGCAACAGCTGATAATAAGATTATTAGCATGTACAAAGTGTGCAGTTAATAGAAGCAGAACTAGAAGCAATTAGTGGAATTAGGTGTTTTTCTACCGAGAAACAGTATCCTAAATACTAATTGTTTATGCCAGTCTAATCACTGCAAATATCACTAATAGCTTCATTAAATCTATGTAATACTATATTATAAGCACTAAATAGACTTACTGATTTGGTATCAGATTGGCACAGCGATGAGCTTATTAACTTTTTTCATGACTTATGTATACACTGGGGAAATTTGGTTTCACAACGACATTTAGCTTTCCAGGTCTATGAAAGATAAAACATGCTTATTCTGCCACAGGTACAAGGCCTGTATGTCACACTCTTAAAATTATTAACTTTTAAGAGTTTTAATCAATTCTCTTATTCCATTAATGTTTTTTTTATTAATAAAGCTCTTGAAACTATCATGAAATGAAGGTGCTATGCCCTACAGACTCCAAAAATGGAGAAGAGCAGTTAGTAGTAATTATTACTTTTTTACCTTAAAGGTCTATTATTTTACTATTTTATACATCAAACTAGAGGCTCCATGCACAAAATTCATGCACAGGGGGGGGGGGGTTGTCCCTCAGCCCAGCCTGCCCCTCTCTAATCTGGGACCCCTCGAGGGATCCCACCAAGATCGGGCCTAAACGGGCAGTCAGACATCCCTCTCACAATCCAGGACTGCTGGTTCCCAACTGCTCGTCTGCCTACCTTCCAGATTGTCCCTAACCACTTTTGCCTGCCAGCCTGATCACCCCTAACCACTCTGCTGCCATCCTGATTGATGCCTAACTGCTCCCTCCCCTGCCACCCTGTTTGCCCCTAACTGCCCTCCCCTTCAGGCCTGGTAACCCCTAACTGCCCTCCCCTCCAGGCCTGGTCCCCCCAACTGCTCTCCCCTGCAGGCCATCTTGTGTCCACATGGGGGCAGCAATCTTGTGTATTATGGTCAATTTGCATATTATTCTTTTATTATATAGGCTTGTCCAATGGGTTGGATAGGAATGTGGTTTTGAGGGCAGAGGCAGTGGAATTCTGATCTTTCCTGTGGTTTATTTCAATGGAAGAGTCAGTGTTGTCTATTTGACATGTAAGCAAGGTGTTGTAAGCCTCACACTTTCTTCAGTTCTGTTTGCAGTGTGTTCTTTTTCTCTCTCCCCTTTAAGGTCCAAGAGAGTTTTGATGGTTGTTTATTATATCTTTTGATATTCACCATATAAGAAATTTATAGTGAGACACTTAAAAAACAGTCATTTATAATTCATTTAAAACTGGAAATAAAATTTAAAAAACCCTATGCTAGGATAAATAAGCTATCATATAAAAAATTACATTCTTAAAACAGAAATAGTGAGATTAACATCACTTTATGTTTGTCAAAACATTGTACTAACTTCGGTAACAGATGACAAATTCTCATGTCAGCTTCTGTATTTAATCCTTTGCAGTTTCACATGGGATGTAGCTGCTGAAAAAACTGCTGTACACACACAAGAGAATGAAAGTTTAAAAAAGCAAATATCATTTTAGCATTTTTGTGATTATAGTTTGATTTTATGGACCTAATGAAAGGGTGCTTTGGTCCCACCTTTTAGAAACTGCTAGTTTGGGGCAATGTCATTTTTATAAATTAGGATGACTTAGCTAATTGTGCTGATAGAATTAAAACATTACTATCTTTGTATATTTCAATCTACATTGGATTCTTCACTTATATCCAAATAGCTAATAACAATTCATTCTATAGAAAACCTTTTGCTCTCACATTTTCTAGAAGGACCTTTTCCACGACTTATCAAGCATATGGTTCAGCAGTGTAATACAGAATTCTGTACAATCAATAGGGGAGTTATTATTAGAATTTAAAGTCTTCTAAAATCACACAAACCCATGCACACATACAATCTTAATAAATCAAGGGAACATAACCTGATGACATTAACATCAGAAATTTTTCTTTTAAGGGTTAAATGAATCAATTGAAGTCATATAAATTTGAGGTACCTTGAACCAGTATGAGTACAGCTATGATTCAATTGGAGGTCTAGCGAGCACAAGTAGCTCACTTCACTTGCCTCAGCTGACCGCCCGCCCATCACCACTCATAGCTCTCCATTGCCAGTAGCTCATGCCACATCCTGCCCGTAGCAAGAGCTGCTGCTAGTTTGGTTGTGATGCCATAACAGCCTTTTATGATATAGACTAGTAGCCTTGTGCACAACATTTGTGCACGACAGGGAGGGGGGGGTGTCCCTCAGCCAGGCCTGCACCTTCTCCAATCTTGGATGCCTCGGGAATGTCTGACTGCCAGCCAGTACAACACAGATGAGTGAGAGCCTATAATCTGATAAATAACATTATTGGGAGGTATTATTACATATTCCCACACATTATACTTTGTTTTCTCTTTTCCTCTCCAAGATAAGTAGCTGGTTCTGCCTTGATTGCTAATGGAGAAAGATTCAACAGAACATTCTGGATGGTGGCTACCTGCGTGTAGACATAGGTAAACATTTATTGAGCTGTACAATTGAGATTTCTGTATTTTACCTGGACATTTGGCTCTTGTGTTTGCATAAACATAAGCAGTGATGGCTTCTAACCCACAGGTTAGAAACATTCAGGGACACTTAACATTTACTGTTGGCTGGATACTCTCCAAATCAGCAAAATCAGAATCTATGGAAATGGAACAGAATTGGAACTCTAATTTCTGAAGAGGTAGACTTGTTGTTTGGAATATTTTACACACACACACACACACACACACACACACACACTCCTCAAGTAATTCCCATGAACAGCTATCATTGAAAATCAACCCCCAAGGGAATTTAGAGTCCTTGTAAATGGGCAGAAGAATTCAGGCACAATAAATAGACAATTGTGTTGCTAGAAACAGCAGGAAATGCAGGTCTTCCCTCATGCCCTCCAGCAGCCTAAAAGCCTCATGCTGCCCGCCTCTACTCCCCGGACGCCCAATGAAATAGGACTTTGTGGGTGGGGCCTCCCATTGCCTGCCCCACCTCCCTGGGCCCCTGATGGATCGGGACCCCACAGTTGGGGCCTGGCGTTGCCGCCATCTTCGTTGGGCTAATGTGCATATCCTAATCGGCTATGATGTAGTGGAGGTATGGTCAATTTACATGTTTATTTATTATTAGGCAAGATAATTGCCAGATTTTTTTTTTTACCTATGCCCCTTATTTTACCCCCCATTGACCCCTTCCAGGCTGCCCCACCTGCCCCAGACCTTCACTACTCTATTGTCTATGTCTATGGGTTATGCATATATGCATAGAAGATCTGGTTGATTATCTCCCACCCACCCTCCCCTGCCTTCCCTCCAAGATTCTGCACTCTGTTCCATGCTTCCATGTCTCTGGATCCACTCCATTCATTAGTTTATTTTGTTAATTAGATTCCACAAATGAGTGACATAATGTGATACTTGTGTTTCTCTGATTGACTTATTTCACTTAGCATGATGATACTTTCCAGGTTCATTCATGCTGTCTCAAAGGATAAAATATTCTTTTTACTGCTGCATAGTATTCATTTGTTCATTTGTTGATGTAGCCATTCTGAAAGATATGGGGTGATAACTCATTGTTGTTTTAATTTGCATCTCTCTGATGATCAGTGATTTTGAGCATTTTTTTCATATGTCTCTTGGCCATTTCTATGTCCACTTTGGGTAAGTGCCTATTTAGGTCCTTTGCCTATTTGTTAATTGGATTGTATGTCTTCCTTTTGTTAAATTGTATGAGTTCCTTATATATTTTGGATATTAATTCTTTATCAGATGTATCAATGCCAAATACTTTCTCCCATACACGGGGCTCCCTTTTTGTTTTGTTGATAGTTTCCTTTGTGATGCAGAAGCTTTTTGTTTGATACTACAGGCCAGTGCACAAAATTTGTGCACAGGAAGTGGGAGGGGTCCATCTGCCCGGCCTGCACTTTCTCGCAATCTGGAATTTTCCAGGGGATGTCCGACTGCCGGTTTAGGCCTGATCCCACACATCGGGCCTAAACCAGCAGTCAGACATCCTCTGGCAATCCTGAACCGCTGGCTCCTAACTATCCACCTGACTGCCTGATTGCCCCCAAAACGCAAGCTTCTTCTTTTTTTATTTTTAACATTTATATTCCTTCTATTTTTTATTTTTATTTTAAAAGTCAAGCTTCTTGAGAACATGAGGCATTTAACATTATTCTGCATTCCTTACATAGAGTTAAGCATGGTAAACGCAGCAGTTATTTAATACATAAGGGCTTCTGTACAAACGCTTTCCAACTAGGCATGTTTTAATAAGCAGGCTCCAGTAACTTGAACTGGAAAACCTAAAAGTAGGGTGCTCAGATTTCAGGCATCAAGTGCTATTTCGCTGGATTTCTATCCCAATTAGAAATCCTGCAAATAGGACTGTTCAGACAAACTGTTTGGACAAACTACCCTTCGCTGTCCCCAAAGTTTCTTATTCATTACTATCCCATTTTCCTTATTATTATTATTATTATTATTATTATTATTATTATTATTATTTAGTTCAATGTTTTATATCCACATCAGTATCAACATACCAAAATTCACCTCTTGCCAGCCTAGCTGATCAGGCAGGAGCGGGGGTCCATGGCAGCATAGAAAACCAGGGTTCTTGTCCCAAAGAGGAAAACATGGGTTTATAGTCAAGGAAACAAAATCAGAACCCAATATGGTCAAGGAAAAGCCTTGAAACTGCATGGAGCAAAGGTGCTGTGGGCAGTGGTGCATCTCGGCCATCTCATCAGTACCTGCAGCAGCCTTGGTTCCTGGGAAGCCCAGGGTCAGATAGGGCCCAGCTCTTGAGGTTACTTTTAATTATTTTGCTTTTGGGGGAGGAGGGCTTCTGGTCAGCAGCTCCTTGTGGGGTAACTGATGTGGGTTTCACTTCAGGGTTTGGAGGGGAAATTGAGTCTGTGGGGCAGGACCCACCTGGCCCCAAATGTCACAGCTGAGGTTCTTGGAAGTGGCCAGGCGTAGTTCCTTCCTGCCCTGACCCCAGGTCTATGGCTTAAAAATCAGGGCACCAGGATGGGTCTGAGCATCCCAGGGGCCTTTGTGAACATGGCAGGTACAGGCAGGGGGAGTTTGGGGAAACTGTAGGAACTGGTGGGGGCAGCAGAGCCAAGGGAGGGCAGTGCCCATGGGGAAAGGGGGCATGGGGTGGAGGAGGTATGCTCCTGTAACATAGACTTAGAGGTACAGAGACTGAGGGACAGAGAGGACAGAGATGGGGATAGATAGAGTGACAGGAAGCAAGAGACTTAAAGAAAGCAAGAGAGAGACTGAGACAGAGAAAGATTCACAAACAAGATAGACAGACAGACAGACAGACAGATAGATGGAGCCTTGCTCTGTATGAGTCAGCCGGCTCAGAGGGAGGAGAGAGGGGGGACGGTGGGCTTGCACCGGAAGTGGCCATGTGACAGTAAGTGCATCATTGTGTTGCACTAGGGCAGCGTGCTGGTGGTGCAGCACCAGCTCCTTCAGAGACCCGCATAGGTTGTAGGGCTCCACAAAGCCCAAGCCAGCGGCCGTGCAGTAGATGACACAGTGCTTGGTATCGCCATCCACCACCATCAAGCAGGCATAGCAGCCCAGACGGCTGCTCTCCAGGATGAGGAAGGTACCATCCCGCTTGCCGGTCAGATTTCCTCAGCCTGTGTGTGGTTGACCTTGCCCACATACCAGGTTCGTTCCTCATGCTGGGGGGTGCCATCCTCCTCCTCCATTAGTGCAGACTGGTCTTCAGGCTCATTTTCAATTCCCAACCCATTGTTGATGATTTTCTTCGGCCAGGCGCCTTTCTGGGTGAGCCACACCAGGTACCAGTCTTGGATCTTGCGCAGCTGCATGGGGTCTGGCTTCAGGCTATTCATACACTTACCTCGGTTGTCCAAGGTCTGTGTCCGCAGCTCCTGTTCCAGCTTCGTGCGGCTCTCATGGATCTCATCCGATGTGAGACTTGAGCCGCTCTGAGTTCAGCAGGACCCTCTGCATCCCTTTTTCATCGCTTTCAGGCCGAAAGTGCTCCAGATACTCCTTGCTGCAATTCTCTTGAGTCTGGCCCTGCTCTTCGAAGATCTTGATGGTTTCATTGAAAGCTTCGATGGCAGTGTGCTTCATCTGCAGCTCCTGGGAGGTGTGTGTGCACTCCTCATAGAGCTGGTCGTACTGGCGGCTCTTGTTCTCGGCTTCAAACCAAGTTAACAAACAAATAATTTCTCACCAGAACTCACGTCCAATACTGTGAGACTGAGGACTATAGGGCTGACTGTGTACATGCGCAGTAACAGCTCACGTTCTAGCCCCAGGTGTCCAGGCATCCTCCTCCATCCCACAGTCCTCTGGTCACAAACTTCCAGGTTTCCTAGCTCCTCCTTGAGTGCTGTTCCTTTCAGTTGTGTTGCAACATCCAGGGCCTCTAGTTGGAAAGGATTTTCAGTTCTTTGACATTGGAACTATTGGAATCAGTGAAGTTTGGGGAGTATTGCTGCTGTCATGAACATGTTGGTCCCAAGCGCACTCATGAAACAACTGCCCATTCAGTCCACTGCTGGGGCACCGTCCTGGTTCACAATAAGAAAGGTACTGCACTGAGCTATTTTCCAATGGGATCTTCCTCTTCCTTCCCCAGCACACTCCAAACCTACCCGGTGCTGACCACCCCAATCCTGCAGACCTTTAAGACCTTCCCCCTATTTCTTTGACTTTCCTCAATTAAACTCGCACCTTATCACATTGTCTAGGGGCACCCCGAACTGCTCCCTGGGGAGTGGGGCCAGCCTGGGGCCAGGCAGGGGTCACTGTTCTGCCCGCTCTCCACTCTCATCCTTCTGCCCCGTTTGCTGTGGTTCCCCATTCTCCCTGCTGGGATCAGAGACTGCAGGAGGTGGGAGGGGGAGGTACCAAGAGGTTAGCAGTTCAGCCTGCTAACCTGTCAATGCCACCTCATGGCAGGGGGAGGGGCTGCGGGACCCTAGCTGGGTGTTTGGTTGTCCAACCAGTCATTTAGGATGTGACATCCCCTGGCTCTTTATATATTAGGATAGTCCCATTTATTTTCTTTTAACCTTAGTTCTTACCTAGGAGATGTATCCATAAACACATTGCTTTGAGAAATGTCTGAGAATTCACTGCCTATGGTTTCTTCCAGGGTTTTTATGGTTTCCTTACTTACGTTTAATTTTTTAAAATCCATTTTGAGTTTATTCTCATGTATGGTGTATGTTGGTAGTCTATCTTCATTTTTTGTATGTATCTGTCCAATTTTCCCAACACCATTTATTGAAGAAACTGTCATCAATATGCTCTTGCCTCCTTTGTCAAATATTAATTGAACGTAATAGCTTGGGTCAATTTCTGGGGTCTTTGTTCTGTTCCATTGATCTATATGCCTGTTCTTGTGCCAGTTCCAGGCTGTTTTAATTACAGTGATCACATATTATTGCTGGTCACATGAATATAACTTGATATCTGTTATTGTGATTTCTCTAACTTTGTTCTTTCCCAAGATTGCAGTAGCTGTTCAGGGTCTTTTTTGATTCCCTATGAATTATTGGAGATTTTGTACTAAGATCTGTGAAGGATGCTTGTTGGTATTTTAATTGGGATTGCAGTGAATCTGTAGATTGCCTTGGGGAGTATGGACATTTTAATGATGTCAATTCTACCAGCCATGAAAAATAATCACGAGGCTCGGTTAGAATATTGAAAGGCACTGTATTATTTAAGCTTCTGTAAGACATTAAAGGAGCGAATATCCTCCTTAGACACAGACATTTTTAATATTGACTTTTTCCAGTTCTCTCCCATTACCTTCCCTCAGGTCATCTGCCAATAGCTCCCAAACCCAAATACTCCCAATCTCCATCACACATGTTCCTGTTTGTTTTAGCTTGATTACTCTTTTTTTTTTTTCACCTTCCCATCATTCTCTTTATTACTCTTCTTGCAGCAATTCTGCCTTCACCTTATGACTCATCGTAGACCTCCAATCTCTGGTTCTACTTCCCTCTCATTACCAAAGATGGGGACAGCAAATGCCAAGGCACTGAGCAGGCAAGACAAAATCTGTCTTGAGTGGGGGAGGTAGGGGAAAGGCTGTGAATAAATAGAATGTTTGTTCTTTTTACAAAAGCAAAATAATAAATTCCAAAACATGAAATAAAATATGTTATTTCAATGTCTGTCCATGGAATATAATACATGTTTGTGGTTTTGACTCTTTTTAGAGTAATATTTTTTATTTTATTTCTAGATTCATAGCCATTCTGAAAGGTTGACCAGTGTGTAACTGAGAATGCAGGTACTGTAAGCAGTAACTGAACCCTCGCTCCACCCCAAGATTCTGTATTTATGAAGGAGTGGGGAGTGGAGGAGTATTTTCTTGGTACAACCAAGACATGACAGGGCATCTCTATTTTTTCCCACTCTCGCAAAGTTTATTTTTAGCTCATACTTCCCTCATAAAGTTACTGTCCTCCAGCCAAAAGACGTTTGATGGGTTTTTCTCTCTTTTGTGGACTAAGAAAGGAAAGGACATGCAGAATGCGGAGAAAGGACCCTCTGTTTTGAGAGGAGTACACTCACTAGATCAGTTTGTAGCATAGCAGATCCATTTCCAGATTAATATGCAGATGTCATAACAAACTTTAGATAAATTGGTAATCAGATATTAGAAAGTACAGTAAAATTCTGTTAACATGGTATTAATGATGTCTGAAAATTCATTTACATTATTGCTGGACAGAGTAAGGGGCCAATTTCATTTGCATTTTATTCTAATTCAAAATATCAAGCCACACATTAATGGAAGCTCCTAAAAGGCAAACATCAGAGGCTAATGGAAGAAAATGTGGGAGACTCTATATCAAAGGCTAGAGAAGTAATTTTTTTAAAGGACACAAAAGTTACAAACCTTATGATTAATAATGCTTTCTATTAAGTAGACTTTAATTGATGTTAAGAGACAAATGTGATTGGGGGAAGATATTTATGACATCTAAAATGGCCAAGACATTAATATCTAAAACTTAATCATCTATTAAAAATAATTAGGAAGACAAATAGAAGAGAATCCATACATATGAATGATCAGTTAGAAATATAAGCCTTAATATCTAACAAGCATTTGAATTGATACGATAACAAGAAATGAGAGAAACAGAGATAACATAAAATTGTTATATCCTACTTTTCATCTACCTTGAATGGCATAAATAGCTTTTATTTCCAGTAAATGGCAAGGACACGGGAAAGTAAATTTTAGGCTTTACCAAGAATATATAAAATGGCCAGCTACTTATAGATTTCAATAAAACAATATTTATTAAATTATGAGTGCTTAAGCCTAATTTTGTGTTTTGGAAATACATTGTAGTCTTCACTCTCTGTATTCTCCCCTATATTACAGAAGATGGAATATGGGAATATATTTTTCAAATTTTATTTCTATCTTATTTGTTGTTTAGATTTCCCCAACAAGAAGAAGTGACATGTAATTTGGAAGGTAGAAGGAGCTGTTGTGACTGCCAAAGACAAAGGTATGGAACCCAGCAGATGTGAAGTTTTTCCAACGGCCTTGCGATGTCTTCCAGGAACACTGGAGGTGGTTTCTTTCAGCTCCTTTCATTCCTGAAGCCATGGAAGCTAGGAGGGCATAGGAGAGCTAATGTCAGTCTTTCCTGATATGATATATCAAGCCCTGAGGGGTTTTGTTAACCTAATTCTCTGTATTAAAAACCATCTTCTAAACATAGTGGTGTCTCACCCTATACTGACTGATGCAAAACTAATCCCACACATGAATAAATTATCCCACTTAAACAAACAATAAACAACAACTGAAACCTCACCCTTGTGTAAGGGTAATTTCATCATCATTCTTTATTACAGTGGGTAGTTAGAGGCTTCAAAAGTTAGCCTATAAAAGGCTAATATGCTAAGTGTCCTTCCGGTCACTATGACACACACTGGCTACCAGGGGCAGGAGCTCAACACAGGAGCTGCCATGATGCACACTTCCCTTTTACAGAGAAATAGCACTGCGGACCTGGTGCCCACAAAGCAACACTTGGCTTCCGCAAAGTGGGACAAAGGCCCTGCTACCACCCCAGAGCGACATCCACCAAATTGCAGCCAACACTGTGGAGACTTCATGGCATAAAATGCAGTCCACAGCCCAGGTCAGCCCAGCCCAAAAACAGTCTCTATGGGCACCGCATAATGATGTCACATAGCAACGCCCAGCTTCCTCTCCCTAGCAACTAGCCTCCTTGCAGTTTCTTCAGCCCAGGAACACAACTTGTTTTATTGCCAGGTAGAAACATTGTACTCTTTTAACAAAGTGCCTGTGAAGCATTTTCCCATGTCTCATCTCATTTGAACCTCCCAGAAGTCCTGGAGTAGGTAGATAGGAGACTTGGTGGAATCCTATTTTCTTTTCATTAGCCAGAAAATGAAGATTTAGAAACTTGACTGAAAAGAAGTAATAAATGGTGGATCTTGAAAATGACTTCAGGTTCTCTTATTGTGTTGAATATAGTGAAATACTGCAGTAGTTAAATATTTCACCCTTTTTCACCCTATGTGATCTACAATACTAATCTTCATGTTGATATTTACTGCTGTGTTGCTGACAATTACCTGAAAGAAAAGTTGGGGTGCTTACTGACCTGGAAAAAGTTCAGCTAAATCAGAAAGCAGGTCTAATTAAGCAAGTTTAATATTTTTATATATATTAAAGGCTAAGTTGACTCACATATCCGCAATACATATAAAGCTCTCGCTGGCACAAACTGCACACCTGTGTTTTGAGCTTTCATTGTTGATCATGAATTTGGTTGCCACTTCTATTATAGAGAAAGGGCAACTAGCAATATTAAAATATTTCTTCTAGTTAGTTTATTTTTAATGTGCATGAATCCAGTACTGGGCCACTAATAACTAATATATGTCAGTGGACTGCTTTTGAGCACTAAGAAGCAAAAACATAGAAACACACAAAGAAGCATGGGTATATCTCAAACCATTAGTGTTGAGAATGAAAGAGGAGTAAAGTACTATAACTCAAGTAAATATATCTGTATATTACAACATATGCATTCAGCAACCCTCCGTATTTGATAAGGTTTCATGTGTATTTCAGAGGATATTAAATAAAGAGAGTAAGTACATGGAAGTGTTCAGAGTAACAGACCAGAAAAAAATGGTAAATATAAAATTAAATGTAATTAAATTACATAAAACAAAGTAAGTTAAATACAAAAGGCATAGATTTGAATGAATATATAAATGTAGTGTGTAGTGAGCTGAGCAGTACAAAGGAGTATAAACTCTACATCTAAAGATCAGAAAGGAAACAATAAATACAATGAAAAATGATTTAATCCGTGTTTGTTTTATCTAAGTTCACACTACTGTTTTCAAATTTATTTTTTATTATTCTCTTTGTTCGTACTGAAAGTTAGATTTTTAAAAATATATATATATATTTTTATTGATTTTTTCCCGAGAGGAAGGGAGAGGGATAGAGGGTCAGGAACATCCATGAGAGAGAAACATCAATCAGCTGCCTCCTGGACACTCCCACCAGGGATGTGCCTGCAACCAATGTACATGCCCCTGACTGGAATTGAAACCTAGGACCTTTCAGTCCTTACACCTACACTCTATCCACTGAGCCAAACTGGTTTCAGCTGAAAATTAGATTTTAAAATTGTTCTCTCAAGAGATGTACACCTCTCATATATGTTTCTTGAAACTTAATTTATACCTGTAGCCATACTCTGCAAACTAAAATGACAGTCAAATCATTTTTAAATCCAAAAGCTTCTAAATTGCTGCCTCTACCTTCTGCTCTTTCAACGAACTTCTGACAAATTATCTTTATTGAACTCCAATTTTAAATGAATTATCATTTCAGTATTTAAACATATTAAAACCTCTAAAGGTGTTAACATTTAAAATAATAGAAACAGCAAAATATATAGCAGTAAGAATGCACCTTCAAGACATGTTAGTTATCCTCTCTCCCACAGGCCAACACCATTTCTATTGCAGATCACACTATTCTTTCACACTGTTAATTTTGTTTGAGAAGCAGTGTGTCCAGCCCTAAGAAACATGTTATGATTTACCTGAGCCGATCATTGCAACCCTATTCCTGTGCTAGAGATTGGTCAGGGGTGAGTGAGGATGTAAATAGTCTGCTCCAGAAGTTTGAAAAGATTTTCCTTCCTGATACAGGCAAGAGTAGCACAAGGAGAATGTCTTTTTGTGCCTCCTCACCCTTCCCAAAGTTAGGACAGGTGATGAAAACATGATCACTGTACCTGTGACAGTCATCTTTCGCCTATCAAACAATAAGCAAAAGGACAAAACCAAAACACCTAAGAGGGTGAAATGCCTTAACGTGGTGCAATAGAGAACAGAGATATGGAGATAAGATTTTCTAACAATTTGCATTTTTTCTGCATCCAGTTATCTTGTTATGCACTCTCTAATATATTGCCAACATGTTACATTTAAATGAGATTTATATGAAACATAAAAGTGCATGCATATTAATTAAAGAAAATAACTACTGAATTTTATGACTAATGAAAAGGAGGCAATTTTATTGTTTCCTATATATTATAAAGCTTTTATAGTTAAGAGAAATTTTAAATTACTTAAAGTATAATAAACTTAATATAAGAAACCTTTTAAATATAATTGGAAAATTGTTACTTCAATTATTAAATTATTACTAATTATATAATTGTTTTTTCTATGTAGCTGGGTAAATTTTCCTTTAGGCCATAAATCACCAATTAAAAATTCTTATGTTAGTAGCAAAGCTCTAATCAAATTATTTTTTGGAAAACAAAGACATGATTAAAAGCTGCTTCATGGATTTCATGGATTTTTCTTTACTCCTGTTACATAATAATAAAAGTTCATCATTAGTACTAAAATACTTGCAACTATGTCAAAACTTTAAGATTATAAAACTAATATTGTTTTTATATTAACAATTGTTATTCAATTTTAAATGCCCACTATTCCTGGAATGCTCACTATTTCCTCTTTTCTTGCCCTTCGTTAATTTAACCTTTAAGCCACCTCCTGTTTTTTTAAATGTAAAACTGATATGTCACTTTTCCTCTTAAAATGCCCCTCATTGCCTTTGGGCACAATTCAGTGTAATTCAAAGCTACCCATGATTCGGCCACCACCTCTCTCCACCTGTCCTACTTCTTTGCATTCAGAGAAGCACTCTAGCCCCTGCTGCACAGAATGAATGGTGCCTCTTGGAATGCCTGTGGTACAAGTGATTCCTTGTTGCTCATTTTTGCCGGACATGGCAGAGTCATACTTCTTTGTTTCTATCAATCTATCATGAAATAATACCTCACTGTAGAGGAAGTCAATTCATGTGTGTCTATTTTTATAGACTTGCTCTTTATAGATAGCCCTTACATTGTTTTAAGACCTAGATTGTCAACTTACATATGTTGCAAATACCTTCCCTCAGAAAATGTACCCCCACAATTTTCTCTCTATAGTATTACTTGAATAAATGAATTTTACTGTAATTGAATTTTTCATGACTTTCTGTTGATGCTAACATTTTAAAATTGATTCATTGACGAGTGATCCTTATACTGAAACATTATAATACACTTTTCATGTTGTCC
This sequence comes from Vespertilio murinus, assembly GCA_963924515.1. Taxonomy (NCBI): domain Eukaryota; kingdom Metazoa; phylum Chordata; class Mammalia; order Chiroptera; family Vespertilionidae; genus Vespertilio; species Vespertilio murinus. Next base: position 110,078,284 of record OZ004709.1, read on the forward strand.
TATAAATCATTGTGAGTTTTATCTGTTTGTGGATTATTGTCTTGGTCTGTTTTTCACATTTAGGTCTGTATTTTACCCATTTTTTTTTTTTTCATGTAGAGGATTAGTTTTACCACTCTAAATGTTTTGAGAAGCTCATCAATACAATTGCTCTGTAAGGAACACCATTTCTCACATATACCAAGTATGGACACCTGTGGCTATTTCTGGGATCTCCATTTTATTCTGCTAATCATTTGGCAATTCTTCCAGCCAATACCACATTATCTTAATTATTAAAACTTTATAAAACACTTTGATATCTGATAGACAGATATTTACATGTTAATTTTCTTTATCAGAAATGTCTTCCTTATTTTTCATTTGTACTTTTTAGATTTTTTTATTTTTTTTTATTTTACTCATACTCCCTGTAATTCTTATATACTTTATATTAATACTACTGACCCAGTGCACGCAATACATGCGGGGGGGATTGGAGTCCCTCACCCTGGCCTACACCGTCTCCAATCTGGGATTCCTCTCACAATCCAGAACCACTAGCTCCTAAGCGGTCACCTGATGCCACAACTGCTCCCCTTGCTGGCCTAATGACCCTAACCACTCTCCCATCCTGGCCTGATCTCCCTAACTGCCTATGTGCTCTCCTTTCCTCTCCATGCCTTCAGACTCCGCAGGCAGGAGTGCTGAGAGCTTTTGGCTGAAGCCCCCCACCCTCCAGGGGGCACCACAGGCCTTCACACTCTTAGGGGGGGAGGGGCACCTCATGTTTCAGAGGCAAAAGTCCCCACCCATGTCTCCGCCCATCAGCTTCTGTGCACAGGCAGCCTATTGAATGGTCATGACTGTGACACCATTAGGACCAATTAGCATATTACCTCTTTATTATATAGATCATCAAGTTCCAGGAAACACCTTATGGTGCTTTTGATGATAAGAAAGTTTGATTTTTTTCTCCACAATACCTCTTTATACACATTGTGTGATTTTTTTTTTCCTGGTCACCTTTGTATCTATATTGCTCTTACACTTCAAATTTTATAAATTATCTTTTGAACTCTTCTTCTGATTTAACAGTTACAAATTCCACTGTAATACATATATATATATATATATATATTACAGTGGAATATATATATCATCTACCTCATAAAGTTGTTGTGAGGAATAAAAACATAAAGTATATGAAGTGCAACACTACCTAATAATATACTTCAGGTACTATATCCTCTTTTCTATCAGATTATTCTAGAAAATAAGTTTGAACTAGAGTGAAGAGGAGTGAGAATTGAGAACTTTCAAAAGGTGTATGTGGGGGGGAACATGCATAGAGGGTCACTTTAAAAGTTGAATTAAAAAAGGCTCACACTGAGAAAAAGTTTGAAAACATCAAAATTGGCTTGGGACTGCTAGGACCTCAAGTTATTTTGCTTGTTACACACTTTTATTCTGGTGAGTTCATTAAGCACTTAGAAATATCAATTTTATTATTTGTACAATGTAATAATATATATTTCACTGAACTGATATAGCCTGTCACAAAGCCCCCATCAAAAATTATAGTTTATTGAGTTTCTTTCATAATGAAGGTAAAATTATCAAAGAATCAGGGTCACTACTCCAAGCCAATTTTTCTATCACCATTTATTCTACCCATACCCTGTTCTACTTCTGTGCACCCCCGCCCCCCTTTTCTTCTGGTAATCACCATGCTGTTGTCTGTTGTCTGTGAGTTCTCCTCCTCTTCCTCCTCCCGCTCCTCCTTAGTTTTTGCTTAATCCCTTTACCTTTTTCACCTAGCCCAGCAAGACTTCCCCTCTCTGAAAGTTTTCAGTCTGTTCTCTACATTTGTTTCTATTTTGTTTGTTAGTTTATTTTGTTCATTATATTCCACATATGAGTGAAATCATAATGGTACATTCTCTGATGGCTTATTTCACTTAACCTGCTGTTATCCACGTCCATCCATGCTGTTGCAAAGGGTAAGATTCCCTTATTTTTTAAGGCCAAATAGTATTTCATCATGTCAATGCACTACAGCTTTTTCATCCATACAGAAAATGTATTGTAGAATTGTACACCTGAAACCTGTACAATTTTATTAACCATTGCCACCCCAATAAATTCAATAAAAAAATCAGAATCATCACTAAAGAAAAAGTTAACAGATTAAATTGTAATGCAAGTAAGCTTTAGCAACATCCTGTTCTAAATGAAGAACTTGTTCAGAAAGTTGATGTGCTGACAGTGTATTGTAATTTAAGGCAGAAATAATTCCCAGCCAGTTCTTTACACCCTTATTTTCTAAGATTGTGAGTGGCACATGGATGGAGGTCTGTGACTACTGAATGATTTTATGAATAAATAAATGCTTTACACATGGTCAAGTGGAAATTGAGTTGCTAAGCAACTATTCGTACCCACTATCCTGTGGCATCAGTCCACCCTCACTGGGTTTTTAATCATTCCTCCCCTCCACTTTTTTCTGTCTAATTTCCTTACATCCTCTCATTCTCTAACCGCCCCCTCTCCTATAATAATATGAGTAGAAACTTGATCAGAAAAGTTGAGAAGAAAAAATATTACTAGAGGGAAAGTACAAACAAAGCAGACCAAGTGGAGGGCTACTGATATCCCGGTGGTAATGCAGAATGTGGGTTTCAGTGAAAAATCACAGAGGTGGCCTGTTCACCAATATGTGCCTCCCGAACTTTAAGTCTATCCTAGAGTATAAAGTGGTATTAGAACACAGTAAATATGTCTTAAATAAAAGGTAAGGACCAGTGCTTTTAAAGTATATGAAAAAATAAAATAAATATTTTTAATAAATATCTAATAGAATAGAATAACAAATTCAGAAGTTCCATTTAGCAAATATATCCTACTTCAGCAACATTCCATGCCTATTTATGACAACTCTTTATTCATCTAAGGAGTACTTTCTTCAAATGTCTATGTTGCTTTCTATATTTTGAAAAATCAATTTTAAAAAATCTGTCATTTTCCAGGAAATATTGAAGTTGTTCATAGAAGTAAGCACATTTGTCTTTAGAGCCTGATAAAATTAATTATAAACTACCCATAACCTTTATGGATTTATGACGCTCTTCTGAGCTGAATCTCAAGAATGTTGTTATTTCCTACCCAGAAAGTGAAATATTAAAATAATGCTTAATTAAGCTGACACAATTCTAAAGTAACCTGGAATAAATGTATACATGTTTTACTAATGCTCTCCATAGCAAATGTTAATTCTGCTTTGACTCAAAGGTTTGAAATGCTCTTAAAAAGGAAGACTTTTGGAGAGATGACCTTTGGGTACCCAGGATGTAATCAACCATCAACAAGCAAATGCATGTTTTTAATAGTTCTATCCATTCTACATTTTACTTCACATTTCTAGACTTCATATTACCATTACATGAACATCAAAGACAACAATAGTTTGTGTAGGTCTTTCCTAAATTGTCCATGATTTGATGTGATTTTGATATCTTTTTCTTCCTTAGTTTAACTACTTGTTTTGATAAAATTCATGCTCAAAGAAAATCCTAAAATTATTTTATCAGAGACAAACCTTTATCCTTGAAAATGAGAATAGTTTTATATTGCCCTCATATATTTTATAGCTTAACTAATTATATAAATTATAGATAGGAACCTGTGTTTCTCTTGAACGTTGAAGACATTGCTCTGCTGTCTTACTAGCTAAATTTTGTTTTTCACTTAATTTTAAAATCTCATTAACATTTGTTTGCATTATTTGGGATATTTCTTGACTTTCTCATCTATTTATTTTCTTGTTCACTTTTTGACTCCCATCATGTAATAGTCTCTGGGATAAGTATGCTCTAAACTAATATTTATTGATCTTTTACTAACTGGATTTTATGTGTTTTAAATATCTCCTCATTATTTTAATACTTTATTCTGCAAAAAAATTAATTAGAGAAAAGCGGTATCCCTATGTAATTACCAAGTTATCTGTATTTTCTTCCATTTTGCTTATTTTCTTAATTCATTAGAACATCCATTTGGAGCTACTCTCCTAAGAACAACATCCTGTTTGACCACACCACTCTGAGAAGATTCTTTTTAGAGTTATAGTTAATTTAATCCCTCATTTTTAGCTCTTGTGATTATTCTGATCAATACCTAACAACACAGACTTATAGTCAAAGGCTATCTTTTGTAGAACATAATATATTGTAATAAATTGGTTCTTTTTTTGATTTTTCTTAGCATGAAAAGGAAAATTGGGTAAAAAGTGCATTTGAAATAAATTTGAAAAGTCTAAACTCTACATATATAATCTCAACAAATAAAAACAATTAATGTATTTACTCATTCACTCAATAAATATTTAATAGTGCACAATCCACATAATATATAGGCACCAGGAGTACAAAGATATAACTATTAGTTATATTGTATTACTACCTACAGGTATAATCATATTAGGTTATAAAAAATACAGATAGATATACAAGGCATCCCAAAAATGCACTGAGTGGCCAGATTATTATGACCACCCCATTAGTACTTTGTTGGGCCACCTTTTGCCTTCAGTACTGCAGCGATTCTTCTTGGCATTGGCTCCACGAGATGCTGAAAGGTGATGTGAGGAATCTGACACCATGCCTGATGAATAGCACTGTCCAGTTCTGTGAGATTGGATGGTTGTGAAACCAGTTGCCTGGTGGCTCTTTTAACTTTTCCCACAAATTCTCAATTGGATTGAGATCTGGTGATCGAACAGGCCTTCGGCTTCCATATCCCATATGATGCAGTGTATGGCTAATTTGCCTACAAACGTCAGGTGGTCATAATAATCTGGCCACTCAGTGTATATACACACTCATTATAGATTAGTAATTATAGTGGGTTAAATCTGAAAACAAAGAAACATCAATTGAGTGATCATCTCTTAAAAGTCTATATGCATTTTTTGGAACACCCTGTGAATAAGTTTACATAACTTATATTAACATATATATTATTAGGTTTTAGTGCTGCGAAAATATTTAATTTAAACATTGTCTTTGTAATTTTCTCTCAAAGAAGGAAACTTTGATGACTTCTAAAGCCCTTACCAAAACAAAAAGTTTGATGGTTAGAATGTCAGAAGCATAAAAGTTGAAATAGTGTATCACATTATTTGAGTAGCCAATTTAAAGCATTATACCATTAGAATTCATCATTCAAGGTGGTAAAAGTGTTCAGAGAGCAAACCATTTAAATTCCATTAGTTCAGATAAGACTTGGAATTGAAGATTCAGCCTTATGTCTTCTTTATGACTATAATTTATAACCAAATAAAATTTGAACAAAAGAAAAACCCTCTTGCCTATAAATATATTGTTATTTAAGTTGATGCTACACACGTAGTAGGCGGCTCTTTAAATAGCCAATGAATTATTAAATGAAGAAGTTAGATACAAAAGAAATTTAGTTGCATAGAAAAGATGCCTGGGGAATTAAAAGTAATCAACATCCATAAAAATACATATTAAGTATTTGTAAGTCAAATCCAGATTTTCAACAGCAAATTAAATTTTTTGTCACTGACCAGAAATGTCTTACTTTGTGTGTGTGGTTATTCAAAATACTAAAATAGTTCTTTAGATAATTAACTGTTATTAAAAATAATGTTTATTTGTAATAAGGCATTTCCTAGAAAATTTAGTGATGGTAATAAAAATCTACTCACATCCAATACTCAGATGTAGTAGTTTATGGAAGAAAAATAACTCAGCTTATGAACTTATTTTCTAATGTGTTATGTATTATACAGTTCTATCACAATATACTAGATTATTAAATGTCAGTTTTATTTTTAGTGATGTATTAGAAAATATTTTATAATAATAAAATACTCTTTTAAATGTATGTAAAAAGTTGTATCATCCCATGTTTTTTTCTGAAAACTAATATTAAAATAACCTGATTACAGTTATGGAGGTAGTATAATAAAACACCCACTAAAAAAAGTTAAAAGGCTGAAAATTTAAAAAGAAACAATCTAGTGAGAGCTGTGGAAAAAAAGTTAAAGTAACCAAAACAGAGACCAATTCCCAGAAAAAGGAGAAACAGCTCAAAAAGATAAGCTGAAATTAGGCAGCCACTGTTTCCTTCAGGGCCTTTGTCAGTTCTAGACAAAGGTCAAGAAGCTGAGGTTCTGGAAAAGGATCCAGGCATGAGCTGCCACTAAGAAGCAGGAAAATCAACAGAAATATTATATTCTCCCAAGAAAGAAGACAGCTAAATATAAGGGATTGTGAGGATTCCAGGGAGAAGTCTGGGTGAGAAATTGCGTTCACTACACCTAAGGCTTTCATACGAAGACATTCACTTAATGCTGTGCTGGAGGCAGGAAGGAATAGGAAGGCTGATTCATAGAATAAGGTATTCACACTGAAACACACAGAGAAATAACGATCAAGATTATAAAAATATCATAAGCAATGTATGCAACAGAGTGAAACCGTCTAACTTATTTTTAAGTGGAGTCCAGAAGGAAAGAAAATAGAGCAAAGTAACATTTGAAGAAATATGGGCCGATAATTTTCTGAAACCAAAAACTAACACAAGCCACAGAGGCAATAAAGTCTGTGCACTCCAAGCAGGATGAATGCAAAGAATTCTACATCTTGGCACATCATAGAAAAGCAAGCTAAAACCAAAGATAAAGAGAAAATTTCAATAGCAGCTATAAAAAGTGACATATCTTTGCAGAAGCAGAACTATCACTGATGGCTGAATGTTCATAGATATATAGAAACCAGAAAACAATAAAAATATTATCAAATGCAGAGAAAACACATTTCTGAGAGTTCTATATTCAGCAAAAATATAACTATAAATGGAAAAATTTATAAAGATTATTTCAGAAAGGAAAAACTAAGAAATATATTGTTATATCCAAGGTTAAAAAAATACAAAAGAGTGTTATTCAGACATAAAGATAATTATTCTATGTGGAAGTATAAGAGATAAGAATAAAAAGGATGTAGCCCCAAGTATACTGGATGCTGGCTATACAAGTAAAACCTATAATGTAAAATTAAATATATGTACACTAAAAATGTACAGAAACAAAAAGATGGGAAGATTTTGCATCACTGAGCACTGCTTAAAGAAATAATTTATATTAGATAAAATAAGTCCATTTCAATGTTACTTTTTTATTGCAACCACTTAGTAAAACAATCCTATATAATAAAAAGGTAATATGAAAATTGACCCTCAAGTTCTTGCACAAGATGGCCGCCCCCATGTGGTCAAAGATGGCCACCCAAGATGGCCAGCAGTGGAGGACAGTTGAGGGTGACCAGGCTAGTTGGGGGGGGAGGGGTTAGTTAGGGGCAACCAAGAGGGCAGGGGAGGGCAGTTGGGGGCATTCTGGCCAGCAGGGTAGGGCAGCTGGGGGCAATTGGGTCAGAAGGGGAGCAATTAGGCATTGATCAGGCTGGCAGGGGAGTGGTTAGGGGGTGATCAGGCTGGCAGACAGGTGAGCGGTTGGGAGCCAGCAGTCCCAGATTGTGAGAGGGATATCTGACTGTCCCTGAGTGGTCCCAGATTGGAGAGGGTGCAGAGTGGGCCTCTTGTGTACATATAATAAACTATCAAATAATTTTAAAAGTAATGAAAGGAAGACAAGAAAATAGAGTATAACCAAAACAAATAATAAGATGGTAGCTAAAAGCACTGTATATATTGTGAGAAGTTGACATATGTGAAGACATTTTAAAATAGAGGTAGGGCACCATTCCAGAGGAAATACCTTGCAAATCATACTCCTCAAAACTTTGGAATGTTGAACTGAAAAAAAAATAAAAACAATTTTGGATTGGGCCAAACAAACTTGTATTTCAAACAACTACTCTGTAGAAAACTAACAGGAAACCAGGCATCCTAATTACTGGACTGAACATTAAAGACAGTTTTCAGAATTAGCACCACTATGTACAGCTAAAGAATAAGTTTGTTTACACCTATAGACATTCCTTCCTTAACTTAACATGAGTAGAAATTCCTTCTTTCTATTAATGTAATTTATTCCCTTTTTTATAAAAACCTCTTGCCTTTATGCCCAATTTGTACATTATTTGGGTTTCTGCTTGACTCAGTGATTCTGAAAAAGGATTCTTCTCCTCTTTAAATATCCAATAAATGCTTGTTGCCTCACTTTGGCATTTTATTTTTAGGTTAACAATATACATACAGGGATTGGGCAAAAGTAGGTTTATAGTTGCGAGTACGTGAAATGCAGTTTATTCTTATATTATTATTCATTATTGTAACTGTAAACATACTTTTGCCAACCCCTATGTATACATTAGTATTAAATGTCAAAAACCTTTAAATACTAACTAAAGGCAAAGACTGTGAGACCAGCATTTTATAGAGGACTATATATTCCTTACTAGAAGGCTCACAGAGGGAAGGGAGTGTGGGGCAATATAGAGTAAAGGGAGGCAAATATATGGTGACAGGAGATTATTTGGCTTTGGGTGGTGAGCACACAACAAAATATACAGATCATTTATCATAGAAATGTGCTCTTGAAACCTATATAATCCCATTTTTATAATATATGCAAATACTCTAAACCAATATTCCTCAGTAGAATATAGCAATATATTAAAAAGGATAATGTTTCATAATGAAGCAGAGTTAATACTAGAATATAAAATTGGTATAAAGGTCATAGGTCAGGTAATATAACTAACTGCCTAAATTAATAGAGGAAAAAAAAAAGGAGAAAAATCATATGATTATGCTAATACATGAAGGTGTTGAGAAAATTCAACATCCATTTAAGTTAAAACCATTCAGCAAACTGGCAATGGAAAGAACATCCCAACCTGATAGAGTTGTGTGTTCGTCTGCTTATAAAATAGCTTCCAATGATCTCTACAGACTGCTATTCATGGTTGAGTGTAACCTCTCCCTGGTGTGACAGCCGGAACTAGTACTTTCTAGGTAATAGGACATGGTAAATTCGAGGGAATGCTACTTCCAAGATTAAGTTTTATGGCACTGTGACATGACGGCCATCTTTCTCACTCTGGTCATTTTGCTTTCTCACTTTAATGAAGCCTCTTCCCATTTTGTGAGTTACCTTGTACAGAAGTCCAAGTATTAAAGAAAGGTGTGCCGTCCTGCCAACATCCAGCGAAGAACTGAAGTCCTCAGTCCAATGCCCAATGAAGAACTGGAGTCTGCCAACCACATGGCATGGGTTTGGAAGTGGAGCCTGCCTGGGCAGACATTTTGAGTGCAGACTGGAGATGCCAGAGCCAGAGGATCTACCTAAACCACACCCAGATTCCTGACACCGAAAATAGAAGTAATCATGTTTTAGAGCCATTAAGTTATAAACATAATTCTTAAATGACAATACTAATTCAAGGTTATAAAAATTGTCTACAGCAACTTCAATAATTAGTTAAATTTTCTCTCTAACGTTGAGAAAAAGTGATCTCTAAAAGAATGTGTTATGACTACTTGTTTTATAGATCAATTTTACTGGAGATTCTAGGTACATAATAAACTATTTTAAAATTAATAATATTTATACCAGTTTCAAAAACATCAAGATCTTAATAATGAACACAATAAAACATGTTCAAAACCTCTACTTGACAATTATAAATCATTGTTGAAAGGAATTAAAATGCTAAAGAAATGATAGTATAGACATTGCTCATAGATTTAAAGAATCAATCTTTTAATAATAATAATAATTCTTAAATTGATCTATACATTCATTGAAATAACAATCAAAGGTCCAGGTAGATTTTTGAGACACTGACATGCCAAATATTCTTTTTTTTAAACATATTTTTATTGATTCCAGAGAGGAAGGGAGAGAAAGATCTCCTACTGGGGATGGAGCCTGCAACCCAAGCTTGTGCCCTTGACTGGAATTGAACCTGGGACCTTCCAGTCCACAGTCCAATGCTCTATCCACAGCCAAACCAGCTAGGTCCATGACAAATATTCTTGTCATTTTACAAAAGCCCTCTCAGCTCACGTTCTTATTTATTTTATTTTATTTTATTTTATTTTATTTTATTTTTTTAGGCAGGCCTTCTGCAGAGGCTTGTGCTACCCCAACAATTTCTTAAGATTACCCACAGCAATTACTGCTTCCACTGGCACTCACTCTTAAATGCTCTAAAGCTTCCCCACTGTGTGAAAGCCACCATGCTGTGACAAGCCAACCATGCCTGACTCTTCTCCCATGTACGAGGGTCCAGGAGGTGTCAGTGCTCCTGTCATTTTTACAGATACCCAATCTGGATCTGTACCATGACTCAGAAACTTACAATTTAGGTTTATGGATAATAATTAAAATGTACATGGACAGAAGTCTCGAGATTTAAAAATACTACCCCAAAACCAAAAATAAACAACAATAACAAGGCAAAACAAAAAATACATCCAGCACATACACTCATCCCTTGATATTCATGGAGGATTGTTTCCAAGATCCCAATGATGTCAAAATCCAGGACTGCTCAAGTCCTTTATATAAAACTAGAGGCCCAGTGCACAAAATTCATGTACTGGGGGAGGGGTCCCTCTGCCTGGCATGCACCCTCCACAATCTGGGACCCCTGGAGGATGTCCAACTGCTGGATCAGGCCTAAACTGGCAGTAGGATGTCCCTCTTCCCTCTCACAATCTGGGATCACTTGCCTGCCTGCCTGCTGCCTGATTTCCCCATAAATGCTCACCTGCCTTCCTGATCACTCCTAACCACCTCTGCCTATCTGCGCAATTGCCCCTAACCCCTCTGTCTGCCTGCCTGATTGCCCCTAACCACCTCTGCCTTGGCCATCACGGCTCTACCCAGAATAATGTCCAGTCTAATTAGCATATTATGCTTTATTATTATAGATGGTATTATATTTGCATATAACCTGTACATATATTTCTATATATTTTAAACCATCTCTAGATTACTTATAATACCTAACACAATGCAAATGGTATGTAAACAGTTGTTATACTGTATTGTTTAGGGAATAATGACAAGAAAAGAAAATCTGTACATGCTCAGTATAGATTCAACCATGATATCATAGTACACCTCAACCACAATGTAACTATTTTTTTCATAAAAGATAGCTTGTGCCATGTTGCATGGACAACATAAAGGGATGAACAAAAATACAGAGATAGAGAAGCCTGAAACAGATAGTCAAACTTCAGAGGGAAGGCTGGGGAGGGTGGTGGTGGTCAGGGAGGGGCGGGAGGGAAGAGATCAACCAAGGACTTGAATGCATGCATATAAGTATAACCAATGAGCACAGACACTAGGGGTGAGGGAATCTGCTGGGGGATGTGGGTGGCTGGGGAGAGGTCAATGGGGGAAATAGGAGACATATATAATACTATATGTACTACTCTGAACAATAAAAATTTTTTAAAAAAAACTATGGAAGGAATCCCAGAAATTGAAGCTTTAGGAGAGTATTTCATTGGCAGTACAAACTCTCATTATTTGTATTCTAAGTAAATCCAGCCATTTCAGGAAACTCAACAACTAAGATGACTTCAGAGCTAGAAGATTGTCAGAAGTTGCTTCACTGAGGGTGACTCATGAGGAGAGTGAGTTTTACATGAAATTAAGCTTTTCACACCTCCCACATAGCTATATTGACATGGATAGGCATGCTTTTACAGAAAAGTAGGATTAGCTCAAAGGTACAGGCTAGGGGTGGTTATAGGGATATGGGTGCGTGTGTATGCAATGAATAACTAGGGATAAATTTAATAAATTACAAGGTCTACTTCAAATATCTACCAGATACATAAAAAGTAGTATAGAGCCTGGCCTGAGAGGCTCAGTAGTTGAGCATCAACCCAAGAGCCAGGAATTCACAGTTTCTTTCCATTAGGGCACATGCCCAGGTTGCAGGCTCTGTCCCCACATAGGGGGAATGCAGAAGGCAGCCTGTCAATGATTCTCTCTCATCACTGATGTTTCTATATCTTCCTCTTCCTTCCTCTCTCTGGAATTAATAAAAACATATAGTAAAGAATATCTTAGTATCTAATAAACTGTGGAAAATACCTTGACGATTTTCACTTTAAGAGACAGAAGGGTAAATGTTTCACCAAATGATAATTCACAGAGTTGTGTATTTCAGTTAACTTCCTGTTCTTTCCCAAGCCTCATTCTGATACCTGCAAAGGTTGCAAATGACATGAGCTTAAAAAAAAACATTCTGTAGTCCAGCAAATTGCCAACTTAACCTCTGTCTTCTGTTTTCAAGGTGAACAGATATGAATTACTATTCAATTTTTTTTATAACAAAAGCAATCTGCTCTGGGCCATGTTTATAGGAACAGAAGAAATTCAGTTGTGATACCTGCATCCATAGTTTTATATCCTGAAAAGATGTTCAGAAGCCTTCCACTTCTGAAGGCTTCATGAAGGTCTCTGGTCTTCTATCTGCGATGTTTATATGATACATTCACTGTCCATGCCACCAGGACTTCAGAAGGCACAGTCAGATCGATAGCTGTCTATAAATGTAAATCTTGACCAAAGTCAATGGTTCCTTTTTCATATAGTCATTCTTATCTGAAGTCCTGCCCAATCATTGAACTCCTCTAAAGTTATGGATCATAGTAATTCTTTTTTTTTAAAAAAATTCTTTATCGATTAAGGTATCACATATTTATCCTCAACCCCTCATTCCGATCCCCCACTCCCCCCACTCATACCCCCACCCCCTATTGTCCTTGACCGCTGGTTAGGCTCATATGTATGCACACAAGTCCTTTGGTTGATCTCTCCCTTTTATCCCCATCCTCCCTTTGAAGTCCAACAGTCTGACCCTTGGCTCTTTCCCTCTGGGTCTGTTCTTATTCATCAGTCTATGTTGTTCACCATTTCCCCTAGATGAGTGAGATCATGTCCTGCTGGAAATATATTTATAAGAATCAAAATGAACCTAAAGCAGTCATAGAGCAAAAATTAAAATTTAAAAGCTATCAAGACCACATTACAAAAATTTCAAAAGCCTCCTAATATTTAAATCACAGTTAATTCTGTGACCCATAATGAGTTCCCATCTCACCTTTCCAGAGGAAGGAATGCATTTCTTCCCTAAGTACATTGGCTGCTGTCTTTGTGGCCCCAAATACTTACCCCCCCCCCTTGCCCCTCTGAAAAAGAGTTGTGCTTAATCTTCCCAGTGCAGATTTGAGAAAACAAATACTGAAAGGAAACTTCATCTTCAGGAAGATTCATTTTTCCCCCCAAAATGATGCAAACATGTCCTAAATCAAAGGGAAATACATTATTTGCTGTATTCTCTCAATCAGGTGGGCACATAATAAAACAAACTAAGAACACAAAATAGCATTTTAATAAATTATCTTGTCATTTCATACAGTAAAGTTTAATGCAAAGACAATTTATCATTCTGAGAGTCTTCTGTAGTTATTTGCTTTTTTTTTTCTTTTAAGAGCAGGAAATAAGGTCGATTTCCTGAGTCAATACCAGTTATCGTTTTTAACCACTTCAGTGTTGTTTTCCTTATTTCATTGAGTATAAGCCTCCAAGGGCAAGCAGTAATATTCTATCTGTAACCTTAATGCCTCCAACCAATTCCTTAGAGACACAGAACTCTTCTTAGTTGTTAAGACTACAAGTTGGGGAAGGACTGTGTGCTATTTAAATTTGAGAATCTTTTCCCAATCCTTCCATGTAGACCACCCTATTGTTAGAATGTAGGGCAATCAAGTCCTGCCATAATCATGATTAGGATTTCTCAACAGTAGCGTTCTCCATTCAGTGAGAGACTCACTATTTCTCTCTCCCCTCTGAGGACTGACATTGATGAATTAGGAACTCCACAACCGTGATGGCACCTTGACCCTTCCTTTGATGGGTGACGAGGCTGCTCCTAATATGTAGACTTATTGGAGAGGTTAGTGAATACATGAATGGATGGTTGGGTGCCTGGATAGATGGCCCAGGATTTTAAAATATGCTGGTCACTTACTGTAAAGAGACTAAGCAATCGTTCTCATCAGTATGAATGTGCCACAACATGTACCAATCTTCTAGAGAGAAAATATCTCAAACCTAAGACTCTGCAGGCAAAGCCTTTCATTGGTTGTGTACCAAGCATATGCAAAGCACAACTGACATGTAAGATTTATTGCTGAAGGATAGTTTATGCCACCCTCAAATCTGCCACTTTATTTATATTATTTTTCAGATGTAAAATAACAAATTCAGAGAGAGGCTTTCTCAAAACTTCCCTTATTTGCCTGAAGACAGATCCTCCAAAAGGTGTTCAGTTGTCACAAATCTCTTATCGGTGTTTCATTAACCAGAAAGATTGATGAGAACACTAGCAGTTGATGCCACATTTAGACACACTGTTGTGAACTATCAGACTTTCCATCTGTTCTTATAAAAGTTCATTCAGTTTTCCTAAAATTAACTTAGTCTCCCTTAGATACCTGCATTCTCCCTTCCCTTCTCCTGTTAAGATGGCATTGAATCCTGAATTCTCACATCATCTATTTATCATTTTCCCTGAGTATCGCCCAATATATACATGAGGTAGACATGTTCATAACCTTTGTTTTGTTTTCTCTTGTGAATCTATTATTCCAGGAGTCTCAGCTGAAAACTCAAATGGACATAGAAAAATTTTCCTCCTTCTCCTGTTTTAAATTCATGCAGAGTAAATTGATGTCTGTTTAGCATCAATTAAGCATCTACCTTTTTTTTATTTTTTTTGCTAGAAATTTATTTAGCTACCCAAATGGCTCAAATTGGAAGCTGTGGAGGAAAGACTATTCCAGGAAGTGGCCAATGCCAGACCCTCCTTCCAGACCCAGTTAGATTCAAGGCAGCAGAGAGACTGGTTCACAAAAGTCCCTTCAGAGAGTGTCTCATTGACGCCTCCCCTGTGCCTCACGTCATGGTGGTCTGGTTCCTGAACAGGCAAACAGGATAGGCACTTTCCCCTTATCTGTGGGGAGATGCCCTGTCTTATATAACTCTTTGGCACCTTCTCCATGGCACAAATGACATTCACGGTGTCTTGCAGCAGCCTGAGACACGCCTCGATCCATGGGTCAGCTGCCTCCCCTATGCACCCCAACTGGATGAAGCCTGGAACTTGGGCATGTGCCCTGACTGAGAATTGAACTGTTGACCTTTTGGTGCATGGGGCAAGGCTCTACTAACAGAGCCATACCAGCCAGGGCTATATAAAACAAAAAAAAATTGCTTGGGTATGTAATACATGGCAAAGAAAATGTCTTCATAATTATTAAACTTGTGAATCAATTTATAAAATAACAGCAACTTGTTACTATTATATCATTACTAGAGGCTTGATGCACGAAATTCATGGAAAGGGCTTGGTCCTCAAGGACTTGGCTGCATCAGCCCTAGCAGCCCTGACTTCCTCTGGAAGGTCACCTGGACAGCCGTTGTGCCATTTAGTCTAATTAGAATATTAACTCATTATTATATAAGATATGCAATGAACTGTTATACACACATATGAAGAAACAAAGCAAAAATGTAAAATAAAGTAGTAAATATGTACATCATATCTGATTCAATTTATGCATACAGCAAGTAAAAATATAGGGCATGAATTATGGATAGAAATTATAAATACCAGCATTATAAAAGATATATTATGATGATGTGATGGGTTGTTTGTTTAACTTTTATTTGTCTATGTGGGAAGCAATAGGCTGCCACGGTTCAGAGAAAAGTTTTCAAAACCATTCAGACATGATTTACAATTCATTTTCTGCCTCTTGGAACTCTATGGCTTTGGGCATGTTATTTGAAACCCTTGTGTCTTAGGGCACTTAATTATACAATGGGTATCCCAATGCTCTCTGTTTCATATCTTTGTGAGGATTAAAAGTTGCAGTTGTTTGGTCTATAGTATACAGTCAATAAATAACTGTGTATAATAATACAATAAAAGAATAATAATAAAAATAGAGCAGAGTGAATTTTAAGCTAATAAGTAGGAAGAAAAATATAGATATTTAAGTATTTATAACTTTAAGCACTAAAAGTAAAAGTTTATTGTCCTGGGCCTTCCAAAAAGCAGACTCAGAGTTTAGTAAGTTCAACTATAGAAGAGCAATAATTATCACAATAAAACAGTTGTATAGAGATAGAATTATTAAAAAGCCTACAGCTTATATTAATAGAACAGTCATAAGTATAAGTTGACCAACATTAATGCATCTGCACTGTTTTTACATACCTTAACATTATTGAGACTACCTTTTTGAGACTATCTTTTCACTCCCTTCCATTTCCAATATGCTATTTAAAAAAAGAAAGACACTGCTTGCTAAGGAATAAAAACCGAAACATTAAAAAACATGATTTCAGTAAAATAGTACCTTTTGGTATATTTTCTATTTTTAACCTTGACAATAATTAATGCCTGTGTTGGGAATAGAAAAAAGTTACTTTCAGTGGAACAATTATTGATTTTCCTAGAGGATTCAGAATATTATTTTCAAGGTCTCTATTGTCTTTTTTACAAAAAATTACATTGAGGTTTAGTTTAAATTGATGCTCCTTAGCTTTCTGTTTCTCTTTTGCTGTTTAGTGCCTGATTGATAACTAAGAGTGGACTTTGTTTCAGTAAGAAAACTATTCCTCAGATTCTCATTGCAGCTACTTCTAAAAATGTGTGACTATGGTTTCCCATCTTATGTTTAAGTCCTTTATCCTTTTTGAGTTTATTTTTGTGTATGGTGTAAGTTGGTGGTCTAGTTTCATTTTTTTGCATGTATGTGTCCAATTTGCCCCTATACCATTTATTAAAGAGACTGACTTGACTCGATTGTACGTTCTTGACTCTTTTGTAAAATATTAATTGAGCATAGTGGTGTGGGATGATTTATGGGTTCTCTATTCTGTTCCATTGGTCTATCTGTCTGTTGTTGTGCCAGTATCAGGCTGTTTTGAGAACAGTGGATTTGTAATACAGCTTGAAATCTGGTATTGAGATCCCTCCTACTTTATTCTTCTTTCTCAGGATCACTGAACCTATTCGGGATCTTTTTTATTCCAGATGAACTTTTGGAGAGTTCATTCTAGTTCTGTGAAATATGCCATTGGTATTTCAATGGGAAATGCATTGAATCTATAGATTGCTTTGGGTAGTATGGACATTTTAATGATGTTGATTTTACATATCCATGAACACGGAATGTTCTTCCATCTGTCTATGCCTTCTAGTATCTCTTTTTTTCAGTGCCCTGTAGTTTTTCCGAGTACAGGTCTTTTATCTCCTTAGTTAAATTTATTCCTAGGTATCTTACTTTTTTTGGTGTGATGGTAAATGGGATATTTTAATTATCTCTTTCTGTAAGCTCACTATTAGTGTATAAAAGTACCATAGATTTCTTGGCATTAGTTTTGTATCATAAAATATATTAATGTTTTAATATTAGAGGAATCCATAGGCAGCAAAATTTCAGATATATGCTGAAGCAATATTTTCACTGACACAGCTCCTAAGGCAATGGAAACTAAAGAGAAAATAAACAAATGGGACTACATCAAAATAAGAAGCTTCTGCACAGCAAAAGAAAGCATCAACAAAACAACATGAAAGCCCACTGCATGGGAAAACATATTTGCCAATGTTATCACCAATAAGAGTTTAATCTCCAACATTTACAGGGAAATCATACAACTTAGCAAAAGAAAGATAAAGAACCCAATCAAAAAATGGTAAATGTACCTAAATAGATACTTTTCAAAAGAGGACATGAAGAAGGTCAAGAGAGATATGAAACATGCTCAAAGTCACTAATCATCTGAGAAATGCAAATCAAAATGACATTGAGGTACCATCTCACACCTGTCAGATGGCAATCATCAACAAATCAACAAATGACAAGTGTGGGCGAGGATGTAATGAAAAAGGAACCCTCATGCACTGCTGGTAGGAATGCAGACTGGTATAGCCACTGTGAAGAATAGTAGGGAGTTTCCTTTAAATATTAAAAATGGAACTCCCATTTGATCCAGTGATCCCACTTTTAGGAATATATCCCAAGAAACTAGAAATACCAATCAGAAAGGATATATGGACCCTTATGTTCATAGTAGCACGATTTGACATAACTAAGATTTGGAAACAGTCTAAGTGCCCATCTGCAGATGAGTGGATTAAAAAACTGGTACATCTACACAATAGAATACTACGCTGTGGTAAAAAAGGAAGGAATTATTACCATTTGCAACATCATGGATGGAACTGGAGAGCATTAATCTAAGTGATAGAAAGATAAATATCACATGATCTCACTCATTTGTATAATATAATGAACAACATAAGCTGATGAACAAAAATGGATCCAGAGACAGAGAAGCATCAATCAGACAGTCAAACCTTAGAGGGAAGGTAGGGAAGGACAGGTGTAAAGGAGAGATATCAACCAAAGGACCTGTATGCATGCATATAAGCCTAACCAATGGACACAGACACAGGGGTGGGAGGGTGAGATGGGTGGACTGATGGGGGAATAAGAATGCATAGGTAATACCTTAATCAATAAAGAAAACAAGTTTGACTACAGGGTGGTATCAAAAGTATGTAACACTTATTTTCTCTTAGAATAAGTTTAATATACTACAAAAATATTGCTATATTGAAAGAAAACCTCACATTGGCACTTTAATTGTTAAAAAAATATTCAGGCCCTGGCCAGTTTGGCTCAGTGGACAGAGTGTAGACCTGGGGACTGAAGGGTCCCAGATTAGATTCTGGTCAAGGGCACATGCCCAGCTTGTGTGCTCCATCCCCAGTGGGCAGCCTTCAGGAGGCAGCCAATCAGTGATTTTGTCTCATTACTGATGTTTCTATCTCTCCCTCTCCCTTTCTCTCTAAAATAAAATAAATAAATAAATACATTTTAAAAAATATTTTTCAATGGAATTACATTCCATATGTTAAACTGAGCTGGTTGTCTTTCAATTCTTCATTTAAACATAGAAATTGAAAAAAAATACAGTAAACGTTAATTTAAAATAAGATCAAGATAAAATATCTTAAATATCAAGAAGGAACTATCTCAGGTTCCAACCATGAAGAGGAACAATTTTGCTACCACTAACCAGACTATCAATATTTAAGAATTCATATCAAATGGAAGGTAATAAACAAGCCAGACTGGGAAGAAGATGCATTGTTCTTCTGCAATATAGATTTGGAATAGAATCCTATAAACCTAGAAGTCAGAAAAGGCTGTATCACTGTCGAAGAGAGCTTAAAAGTAAACAGCACATTAGCTCAGGGATATTAAATACACATAGGCCACTGATCTAGGATTATAAATGAATAAGAGGCATCTGAAAGCAGAGTCCCTAGTCCCAATTCCCATGCGATGCAAAATATCCAAGCAAACAAATTAGCACAAAACTGGTCTAAAACATACACAACATAAAGCTGATAAGTAACATGTTTAGTATTCCATGTTACATACTGAAAGGTGAATGTTTCTTCATTCATGTCTATACTATATATTTCTTTACATTAAAAATGACACAACAAAAATTGATATGTTAGAAGCCTGCACACTTATAGCATGAGACACATATGAGAATGCTTATAGTACTATTTTTATTAATAGAAAAACTAGATACAATTCAAAAGTAATCAAAAGTAGAATACATAAATTATGATATGTTCATAGAAGATATTTATTTATAGAAAAAATATAAGCAACAACTTCAAGTAAAAACATAGATTAATTTAAGAAACAATTTTGAAGAAATACATTTATCATATTGAGGAAAGTCAGTATATTGCACGAATCTAATTACATACATTTAAAAAATTATCTTTATTGTTAAAAGTATTACAAATATCCTCCTTTCCCCCCAGGCCATCAATGCACCATTGTCTGTGTCCACAGGTTATGCATATACGCATGGAAGTTCTTTGTTTAATCTTTTCATCCCCACCTGACCCCTGACTTCCCTCTCTGATTTATCAGTTGCAAAGCTAAACAGTAAATTTTAGAGATGCAGAGTTATGAGGTAAATATTAAAGAAAATAAGGAAGATTGTTAACCATACAGGTGAGCTTGTGGTATCTCAGAAGAAACAGATGTGGATGTTGTGATTGGGTTGCAATAAATTTAGATGCTAGTAAGCTAGAGCTTTTAAAAGGCAGTGATAAAAACTCTCATTACTGTGAGGATGAAGCAGGCATACCCTTCCCTATTTCTCTTGCTAAGTACCACAGAAAGCCCTAAGCATTATACATACAACAAACATCAAGATAATCTTATAAGGTGGGAAAAAAGGATATTGTTAGTGACATGGGCACAGGAGGGAAAAAAAAAAGTTAACTCCCATATTTTCATGTTTCATGTATTCTGGACTTGCAGTTAAGAAGCCTACAACTTGCAAATGCCAACAGATACAGACACAAAAAGTTGTCCAGCAAGAAGTACTCTCTCTAACCAAAGGAGCAAGATAGGACAAATGTAGCAAGACAGGACACTACTAGATAATAACCACTCTTCTCCAGTCTAATGTCATAGGAAAATCTCTGGCCCTATTCCCACTTAATATGACAAAGGCCAAGTGGGGCACCTTCTGGGATAATCGCCTCAATGTCTATGGTGGTGATAGAGGTCAAATTTGGGGCTGTGAATTTCTTCCCTGCCGGCCGATAACAAGGCCTACTATCCATCCTATGGCGCCACTGAAACTGAAATGTGGTGGTTGGGTACCAGTTCTTTGTCTCCAGAAACCAAAGAATGGATTCAAGGACAAAAATGGTTGGTAGAAACAAAGCTTATTGGGGGACAGACAGACATCCTGCCGCAAGAGGGCAGCAGGAAGGGAGCCCAAAGACAGTTACCTCTTAAGCTCTTAGTTTAGGGATATTCATATACCCTTCTGGTTTCTGATCAGCCCTTTCAAAGAATTCTGGAAATATGAAATTATTTCAAAGTTCAAGTTTACTCCTGTGGGGGGACCTGATCCAGGACTGCCACTTCAGGTCTGAGGTGACATTACTGTTCCCACCTAAGATGGTCAGGTTTTCCCCTCTCAGCCCGGTTCCTGCCCAGCTGGGTAGAGTTCTAGGTCATTTGTCTCCATGTCTCAGAGTTCTACCTCCCACCCTCCCAACCCTACACTGCACGGTCCCTGTCCCTGATTGACTTTCCGGCCCTCTTTTCTACCTCCTGATCATGAAGACCACAGAGGGAACCTAGATCTCACTCCCAGCAGTCATGAGGAGTGATCTGCCTTAGGTATCAAGAAAAGGTGAATGGAGAACCGGAACTTCTGTCTACTGGGTGGTTTCTCCTATTCTCTCATTAGAGCATTGTCAGAGAAAGCCACCTTTAAAAGAAAGGCTAAATAAGTTATAATATCCCAAAACATAATGTGAATGTCCAAGTTTTAATTGAAAATCATTCATCATACCAAGAACCAGAAAGATCTAAAATTGAAATAAGAAGTACAATAAATAGAAGCCAACATTGAGATAATAGAGATATTGGAATTACAAAGACTTTAAAGCAGCAATGATTGCAGTGCTTCAGTCAGCTTTTATGAAGATGCTTAAAACCAATGAAAAAAATAAAAGGATTCAGCAAATACAGAAAAGATCTCAGCCATAAATAGAAGATAGGAAGAAGAATTGAATAAAAATTTTAAAACTTGCCGAAACTGGTTTGGCTCAGTGGATAGAGCGTCGGCCTACGGACTGAAAGGTCCCAGGTTCTATTCCAGTCAGGGGCATGTACCTTGGTTGCGGGCACATCCCGGTGGGGATTGTGCAGGAGGCATCTGGTCAATGTTTCTCTCTCATCTATCTTTCTAACTCTCTACCTCTCTCCCTTCCTCTCTGTAAAAAATCAATAAAATATATTTTAAAATTTTAAAACTTAAAAATAGAGAAACCAGAATATACAGCCAAGAGGATTAGAGAAATGGGGGGGGGGGAGGTAATCTTAATAACAGAGAGAAACCAGACTTAAAAAAAAAAAAAAGGGTACTCCCAGGACTAAGGACTTTCTTGTGAGTTCAGCAACTTAAGAAGATATAATATACAATAATCCATTGTATTTCTAAATATTAGCAACGAATACATGGACACTGACATTAAAAATACAGTGGAGCCGAAACCGGTTTGGCTCAGTGGTAGAGCGTCGGTCTGCGGACTGAAAGGTCCCAGGTTCAATTCCGGTCAAGGGCATGTACATTGGTTGCGGGAGCATCCCCGGGCTGGTGGATATTTCTCTCTCATCTCATTTCTAGTTCTCTATCTCTCTCCCTTCCTCTCTGTGAAATATCAACATTTATATATATATATAATCTACCTCATAAAGTTGTTGTGAGGAATATATAAAAAGTAAATATATATTTACACACACACACACACACACACACACTAAGTGGCTGGATTATTATGATCTCTGAACACATAATAATCTGGCCACCCAATGTATATTTTATATAATAAAAAACTTATATTCAAATTGTCCCCTCAACCAGGAGTTAGACCAACAGGCTGGCCAACTGCACATGTCCCTCCCCTGGCCAGGCTGGCCAGACCCCACTCATGCATGAATTCATGCACCGGCCCTCTAATATATATTCAAAGATCATAATGATCTGGCCACTCAGTGTGTGTGTGTGTGTGTGTGTGTGTGTGTGTTTGTGTGTGTGTGTGTGTATTATATATTATAATTTTGTATGAATTTTTCAATTAATCAATCAGTGAGCATATGATAAAATACTTGGGTGGGTGGTTAGGGGCTTTCTAGTATCCTCAAAATATCATTTCTGTATAGTTGTAAAGGTAGTTTTAGCACGACTCTAACATTGCCAGTATAAGCATGTACTTAAGTAAACAAAACCCTTACTTATTCTATCCTTTATACTAAATGAAATTATACTAAATGCAATTACTATTTCAATCATTATACCCATAACATCTGTAACAAATAATGGGTATGGAAAATTAAGCTTAAGTTTTTCCAAATCTTCCATACCAGCTGCTTCATTAGGATGCATCTGTTTCTATTAGTGATGGTGATGGTATATGTCTGAGAAAATAAAACTTTTTAATGCGCCGAAATTACACTTTGAGTTATGTCTATTTCTTCTCAAAGGTGTAGCTGTGTGAGAGAAGAATTCATATTATGTGTTTACTCATAGACCGTTCTCATCAGGAAACTGTAAATCACAAAACGTCTGGCATTACAAAGAGAATTTCACATAATCATTAGCGTCATTTCTCTTTTGTTTTAATGTCTTTCTCTGCCTTTCTATTTTACCAAAACCAAAATATCAATAGCCTTCCCTACACATTTCAGATAATAAAAAAAAATTGTTACATTGCATGTCCTAAGCATTTTACCTTTCTTAGTTTCATTTCCAGTGCTATAGGATAATTTTATTGTCTAAATGTTCATTCTCGTTGTTGATGACAAAATTGTATTTTGTGTTTTATATTGACTGAATGCCTGCAACATTCTAAGTATTAGGGAGAATCAATACAATGCTCAGTTGCTAAAGGTAGAGTGCTACCTCTTTTAGGAAGGCAGTGAATGAAGACCATCGTCTCTGACTATGTTATTTATGATGTCTAAACTGCCAAGGTCTTGTCAACTAATATTTTATCTTTACAGATAATTCCACATAAATTAATCCCACTAATTTATTCATTTAGCAATCCTATATAATAAAATCCTAATATGCTAAGTGTCCCATCATCCAGTCAACCAATCAAAGTGTAATATGCTCATGATATGCTAAGGCTGCTCAACTGCTTGCTATGATGTGCACTGACCACCAGGGGGCAAATGCTCTGGCAAGTAGATTACCGTATTTTTCGGACCATAAGACACACTTTTTCTTCACCAAATAGTGGGAGGAAAAGTGCCTGCGTCTTATGGTCCGAATAGAAGAAGTGCCTGCGTCTTCATGAATTCTGACTCCAGCGAAGAAGAGTTCTTGGGGTTTTCAGAAGACTAGAGTACTCAAACCTTTGTCTTTATGTGTTAATGACAGTGATAATGGTTCTCAATGCCACTGTTGTCTGCTGTTCAGTTTATATGGTTCAAATATTATTCTGTTATACTTTATTAAATATTTTATTACACTATTTGGCTCAGAATATTTTTTTTCCTATTTTTCTCCTCTAAAAACCAGGTGCGTCTTATGGTCGGGTGCGTCTTATGGTGCGAAAAATACGGTAGCTTGCTGCTTGGTTCCCGCTGATTGGGACTGAGCGAGATGGGCCTAACAGGCCCTGGAGCCCTCCCATGGACCCTCCAGGGTTGGCTAACCTTCCGTGTCCCTCTCCAGCCAAGATCATGCACTGATGGGGTCCCTGGGCCTGGCCTGTGCCCATTTGCAATCCAGGACCTCTGGAAGGATATCAGAGAGCCGGTTTCAGCCTGATCTTGCAGACCAGGCTAAGAGCTCCCACTGGTGCACAAATTTGTGCACCAGGCCTCTAGTCGAAATATAATAAGGAAAATGCAGGCAATAAATACTATGTGAGCCCTGGTTGGGTAGCTTAGTTGGTTAGAGC
This sequence comes from Vespertilio murinus, assembly GCA_963924515.1. Classification (NCBI taxonomy): domain Eukaryota; kingdom Metazoa; phylum Chordata; class Mammalia; order Chiroptera; family Vespertilionidae; genus Vespertilio; species Vespertilio murinus. The sequence continues at coordinate 110,102,892 of OZ004709.1, forward strand.
ATCTTCCCCATACATCACAGTTGCAGGTTTGATCCCTGGTCAGGGTACATATAAGAATCAACCAATGGATGCATAAATAAGTGGAACAATAAATTAATGTTCCTCTCTTTCTCCATCTCTCTCAAATCAATAAAATAAAACTAAATAAATACTATGGTAAGAAGAGAGAGAGAACAATAGGTAATTAAGGCTTTATTAAATTATTAGAGGTCCAGTACACAAAATTCATGCACTGGTAGGATCCCTTGCAGTTGCCAGCTGCCAGCCTGAGTCTTTTTCCCCCCTGGCTGTTAGTTGTCAGCCAAAGCCTTTATTCATTCTATGCTGCCCCCTAGTGGTCAGACCACATCATAGCGAGTGATTAAACTCCAGGTTGGTCAAACTCCCAAGGAGACACTTTGAATATTAGGCTTTTATATACATAGATTATCGATATATCATAAAATATTAACTATGAAAAGACCAATCAATGGTAATTTCAGGCAGAGAGAAAAAATTTATATATATATATATATATATATATATATATATATATATATATATAGGCAACATGCCTTAACAAACATGATGTCTCTGAAGAAATGAAAGTGAGTGGTTTGGGTGAGTATAAATATATACACGAGGCAGTTCCTGGTGACAGATGAGAGTTTTTGGTTTATCATTTATATTTCATTAGAAGTTAATTTAGAAGATATGAGATTTTCTTTTAAATGGGAAGTGACTAAACCAGGTAGTTTAATTCACTGATGGTTTTTCAAATTGTTGCTCTTGAAGTAGAAGAGACAAAAGAATGCAAGTGACTTACAGCCACATTGTACTAGTGTAGGGAAAAGGACCCAAATTTGCAACTCTATGTCTGGAGGATTAATAGCATTTTCTTCATTTATAAGAACTGCATGGCATTTATATGTCCAGAAAATATCTTGATATATATATATATATGTGTGTGTGTGTATGTATATATATAACTAGACTGGTAGGACTGATCTTCTGATCTTCTCTGTTGTCATGTTCGCTTTATGTTGAAAGTTGAACTCCTAACTTGGTATAAATAGAAGGAACTTTTGTGAGAATTAGACCTAACATAATTGTGGAAGCTGGTAAAGAAATCTGTGAAAATATGCTACCTGTGTAACAGGTGAGGAGTCTGTAATTGCAATAGGTCATCAGGAGTCATCAGGATCAACAGGTAAGAAGAAAATGTTGGTGTAGAGCAGGAGAGAGTGAGGACAAATTGGATGTGTGACAGCGTCTCAATCCTTTGCATAGGTAAACTGTAGAATAAGCTGGTCCTTTTTCATTTTCTTTATTTTTTTCTTTATTTATTTTTCATTGAATTACATTGTACCTGGCCCAGGACTTGGAGAACATGAGGAGCAAAATCCAATGGGAAGATGGGAAGTGGAGGAGTTTTAGGCATGGATTCATCCAGGCACCAACAAGTTGAGTCAACTGATCAATGACTGTGACTTCTGGTATAGAAGCATAATGACCACCACTTCACAGGCACGTTAAAAGTCATTTGCTATTTTATTTGTGATCAATCTGATCATTAAAAAGCAATGCTGGAACACTTAGTTCTGACTCAGTTAAGGAATGTTACAAAATTACCACCTTCCAACTCTTGTCAACTTGGAATCCATACATAATTTCTTAAACTATATTTAAATTCCCAATAAAGATAATAGTAAACTATGTTGCATGTTATGTAAAGCAAGTATCACCTTGTACAATTTAAAATATACTGTCACTTTCCCCAAAGGACAAAGATCTAAATATCATTTCACCTATTTTTTTTAGTAATATCTCTCCTCTTCTAGGTGAATCATATCCCTCTCTGAAATCTTATGATTTATATACTGAACTATATATGATTTATATATATGATTTATATACTAATAAGTTAAATATTAATACAACTTATGTTACGCAGTAAGGGGATGAGAGAGGGAAGAAAAAGAAAAACCAGTGGTCAGTGCTTACCAAATACATTCACATCAAAATAAGAAAGAAATACTCATAACAAATACAATCTATGTTTGTGCAACTTTGATTATGGGATCATAACTAGTATTTATAAAAGTGTGCATATTTTTTCTTTACTTTACACCCCTTTTTTTCTCAGCATATATCTAGAATAATTATGAGGTATCTGCTGGTAGGGTGACCCAAATTTCATTCCTATAGAATTTAAACTAAGCCCTGACTGTGGTAGTTTTTTAATATATATTCAAAAGTTCTTCAACACTCCTCATTTAAAGAGGTGGAGCTTAATTTTCCTTCCCTTAAGTATGCACAGCACATAATGATTCATTTCTAATGGATGAAATAAATGTAGTAGAAATGAAAAACAAAAACAAAAACACGTGTACTCCAAGATTAGGTTATAGAAATATTGTGGCTTCATGTCTTAGGGGTTCTCTCTCTCTTTCTCTCTCTCTTTTAAAAACCTTGTCTCTTATCCCTGGCCATTTTGGCTCAGTGGCTAGAGTGTCAGCCTGCATACTGAAGGGTCCCAGGTTCCATTGCTGGATTCTGGGCTCAGTCCCCAGTGTGGGGTGTACAGGAGGCACCCAGCCAATGATTCTCTTTCATCATCGATGTTTTTTTTCTATATCTCCCTTTCCCTTCTACTCTAAAATCAATAAAAATGCATTTTTAAGAAATCCACCTCTCAGTGGGGAAATTCCGTATCTTCAGTAGCCCTGTTGAGAAGCCCTAGTTGCTATGTGCTGAGAGAACGAAACTTCTGGCCACATTAATGAACTCAGAGGCAGACCCAACAAGCCTCAAATAAAAAGTCTGCTGTCTAGATCCGCAATTTGACTGCCACCTCATAAAACACCATGGACCAGCACCACCCAACTAAGGTACTCCCAGAATCTTGATCCTCAAAAAGTGAGTTAATAAATGTTTATTTTTTTAATCTGAAAAACTTTTAGGTACATTTCTACTTCAGCAATTGAGAATATCACATTTTTGTATCTAGACGTGGGGTGTTGCCTTAACTACCACCTAACGTGTGGGCTTGGCCTTGGAACTGAACAGTGGGCTTGGAGAAGAATTTAGTAAAAGCTTAGGCTACCTTGAACACACCGTTTTTAGACTTGGGCGATGTGATGAATAAGAATTCTCCAGAAAGTGAAGGTATTGGGGGGGGGGAGGGCAGTAAGAGATAAACCTTGGACTTGGACTTGGAATTGTAAGCATGCATATAAGCATAACCAATGGTCACAAGACACTGGGGAAGTGAGGTGAGGGAATATGCAGAGGGTGGGTTGGGCGGGCCTAGGGGAGGCCAGGGGAAAGTCAATGCGGAAAAAAGAAGACATACTAGTAGTATGGCACGTACCACTATTTGTAATACTTTAAACAATAAAATTAAATTAAAAATAAATTAAAAAAAAAACTAGAAAGAAAGGAGATCTTTGTTATGCAGCATCAAATTTAGCAACAGTGTTGCCTGAAAGTATAGGGAAAGTAGAAAACATTTCCAGTGAACTAAGTGATCTGTATAAGGAGATTTCACCCTGCGAAGTATCACTTTTTCCCCTTTACTATGCAGGGTGAAATGCAATAGGATAGAGAAAAATAAGGAAGAACAAAGGAAAAGCTATTATACAATAAGGGGCCAGAACTTCACGAAATTTATTTCCCAAAAGTTTCAGCAGTAGCTCAGGGAGTAAAGGACTTAATCTTGAAGAGATATATGGTTTTACCCTTTGTCAAATAAACTAAAACCTAAAAGGAGTTATCAAACACCTAAAACATTTTAGGGAGTTATATAGGAGGTGCTGCCATCTTAGACTGTAGTGGAGAGCAGGTACAAAATGAAGAGGCTATTGCAACCTTAAAGCATTATGGGCAGAAAACTGCTGAGATGTCAGAATGTGATTGTTGCCCTTTATGACAAAGGAAGTATGTTGTAGAGGGCAGGACCTTGAGAACAGAGCACAGAATCAAGGGTGTAATATTTTTATTTAAAAAACATCCCCTGGTCTATTATTTTGTCACTGATTATTACAGATATATAGGAAACACAGATTGAATGCTTTTCTCTTTCCTTTTGTTATAGCTAGAGGCCTGGTGCACAAAATTCATGCAAGAGTAGGCTTTCCTCTGGCCCCGGGGACCCAGGCTTCCCTCACAGCCCCGGCTTTGTCCAGAAGGAAATCCAAAAGGATGTCCGGTCTAATTAGCATATTACACATTTATTATTGTAGATTATTATAGATATTTTTATAGTAAAGAGTCTATTCATGATATACAACAATGCCTGTGTTCTTCCTGAGCATTATCGTAGTCTGCTGCTTGTATAATTAATCCAGATAATTTTCTTAAGATCGCTCCACGTTTTGTTTTGTTCTCTCTCTTGAGGTCATTAAAATGAGTGATAATCATCTCCATCCTAGATGTTTACTGAACCTCATTTGACCCTTTAAATGTTTTGATATCAAAGGGAAATTCAAAATTCTCAAGTCCATTTTTTTTCACACTTTTTTCCTTGTACCTTCTCTCTCTGCTTCCATCCGGGTCTTCTGGTTGCAAAGAGAAGAGCCCTTTCTGCTAGTTGGATTTTGCTAAATTATGTAACTCCGCTGATGATAGTGCAGATCTAAGTTAAAAGTGTTTGGATGGAATTTAGGAGAATTCTATTTTTTCTCCACTAAGCTTGAATTTTAAGATAATGGCATTGCTGTGATTTTAAGAAAATTACCTTTAAAACACATAGAAAACAATCTATGTGTTTTGTTTTGTTTTTACAAATTTACAAATCTCCTTTGTAAATTCACTGGTTGAGATGATAGTGAATGATAGAGCATGAAAATACTTATGAAATTAAAAAATACTGTATCATCTACACATGCTGGACATACCAAATATGTTCCTAAACCTTCTGCAAATTAGATGATCTATTGTTCAAAAAGATGTTCACTTTTCAAAAAAGTGGTTTTTGATCATAGGTATTACATGGCGACATTTGAACAGGAACTCAGTAAGTGATTTGGATACTAGGGTTTTGGTAGTGAATATGTCATAGCTTCGTTACTATTGAGAATCATCCATGTACTTAACACTTTCTTAAGGCAAAACATATAGTATAATGTCTCATTTATTTTACTGCTCTTCCTACATTTGCAACAGATGAGCTCTACAACCATCTCAAGTTCTCGCTCTACAGTTGGTGGACAGGTAGGCCATAATTTTAATTTTGTGAAGTAAAATGTGAACTCAAATATCTGACCTTCTACTCTTCTTGAATTTATATTTAGCTTTAAAAGGACCAGTCTGAAACAGTTTTTTTTCTTCTTTTAAAAAAATATATTTTATTGATATTTTACAGAGAGGAAGGGAGAGAGATAGAGAGCTAGAAACGTCAATGAGAGAGAAACATCAACCAGCTGCCTCTTGCACACCCCCTACTAGGGATGTGCCCGCAACCAATGTACATGTCCTTGACTGGAATCGAACCCGGGACCTTTCAGTCTGCAGACCGACGCTCTACCACTGAGCCAAATTGGTCTTGGCAACAGTTTTTTTTTTTCTTTCATTCTAAATAGGCATTCTTTTTTTTTTTTTTAAAGGTTAAGATGTAGGGAGCATCATGACTAAGTATTTCCTTCATTGTATCAAAACTCATGCAGGTACCATGGTAACGTATCTACAGACATAAATAACACACTTCATGTTTTCTTGCTGAATAGCAGGTCAAAAATCTTTCTGATCAAATAAGCATTGCAAATAACTTTTAAGTATTTGTGACTGAAATATTTTTTATGTTTTTCAACATTTTCCACTCATGGGATTAAGACAGTTTTAATCTGTTGTTAAAACACTTTATGTTTTTCTTTTAAATACTTAATTTTGTTAAAGCATTTCTCATATTTTGAGGATTTAGGTATCATCTGTGAAGAGTTTATTTATTTATTTATTTATTTATTTATTTATTTATTTATAACCAGTATTCTTGGAAGTTCGATTAGCATTTTATTGCTAGTTTAGTAGACACAATACTTGGAAGTTATTTTTTCTTAAGCGTTTAAGTGTACAGTCTAAGTAGATAAGTCTTGATATTGACCTGAAAAACTATAACATAGCAAATCCCATAAACTCCCATAAACTCACCTTACTTTTGTAATGTTTTAAGTTATAGAAAGATAGTCTTCATTGTAAGTTCAATGACATCTGTGATCTTCTTGCTCATAGAGAAACTTAGAGAAAACTAGAAGAGACATTACATTAAAAAAAAAAAAGAAGAGTATTTTTAGGAAAGAAACATATCAAGAAATAATTATTAACAGCCCTGGATCCTTAATGTCTCTCAGACAATAGCACCAAAATACAGGGTATACAATGAAGGCAAACTGCGAGCACATTACTGTGGTGGCAGGGAAGGGGGAAAGATTGTGTAAGACAGCTGGTCTTCAACTAGAGAGACCTTCACATGAGGCAATAATGACCCATATCTTTTAACCTTAACAGCATTTCCCTAATTCAAAGGATATGATTTTTTAATTAATATATATGGCATGCAATATCATATTAGTTTCAGGAATACATTATTGTGATTCAACACTGATATACATTACAAAATGATTACCACAGTAAGTCTAGTTACCATCTGTCACCACATACTCATGACAATATACCATAATTAAATAGATTTTTATGCTGTACATTACAGCCACATGATTTAATTATATGACTTATTTCAAAACAGGAACTTTGCACTTCTTAATCCCCTTCACCTATTTTTCTGCTCTCAACCCCTCCCTCATCTGGTAGTTACCAGTTGGTTTCCTAGGTCTATTAGTCTGTTTCTGTTTTGTTGGTTTGTTCATTTGTTTTGTTTTTTAGATTACACATATAAGTGAAATCATATGATATGTGTTTTTCTCTGTCTGACTTATTTCTCTTGGCATAATACCCTCTAGGTTCACCCATGTTGTTGCAAATGACCAAATGACAAGATGTCTTTATTTATTTATGAGAGAGAGAGAGAGAGAGAGAGAGAGAGAGAGAGAGAGAGAGAGAGAGAGAGGGAGAAAGAGAGAGAGAGAAACATATTCTTTTGGACACCTAGGTTATTTCCATATCTTAGCTCTTGTAAATAGTGCTGTAATGTACATAGGGGTCCATATATCTCTTCTAATTAGTAAGAACATGGTTTCATGGTTTTTTAAGCCTGCATATTTTAGGTTTTGGAGAAGGAAAGAACATTCTAAATATGCAATTAAGTAAACAGATATTTGTCCTTTAATAGGATATCCAGAGAACACTTGTTGCTCCTAGAGATGAACACCACACAGTTTAGCTGAGGATAAAGGTGGATAAGCAGTTAATCTGCTCTCTAGCCTCCTGAAATGCTAGTCATTTAGAAGAGGAAATGACTGGCGCATTTTTAAGGAATATCTTTTGCTTTCATAAATTCACTTTTGATGTTACATTTCTAGATGATTTGATACATTACACTACTGCTAAAAATTTTATTCATGACACATATGACCAATATTTCCAAAATGCATTTCTAACATAAAACCAAAATTTCAATATGAATGTTAAATAGCCTTCATTGAATGACAATAATCCTCTGGATAATATGAGTATAGATTCTTAGAGTCTAAAATTTTATTTCATGCCATTTTAGTCACTTAACATTTAATTAAATGTGCATCCTCTTAAGAGTTTATAGACATAATATTTCCCTTCAGCAGCACGTGATATACTTTGATTTTGTTTTCTATTCTGCATAAATAATAAGCAAGAAAGTAGAGTTTGAAAAAATATGAAGCTGTATCTATGAGAATTTTTTCAAACTATGGTGTCAGATTATGTATGACTGACAGACTAAAGAGATGCCCACACAAAACAATACATCCTCAAATAGGAATCAATTAGTACAGGCATGATCAGGCCATGAAAATCTCAAGCAATCTCTCCTCTGAAATAGTCTCTTTTGTCACCAGGCTTTGAACAGGAGATAATTTTCCTAACTATAACTCTTAATATACCTTAGTCTTGATTCTCCTTTTGCATGTGACAGCTCAGCTAGGATGAGGAAAAATAACCCCTAGATTCTTCCTTAGATCTCTCCTTGCCAGGGCTGTCCGTGCAGGTGGAGGAGCTTTCTGAGGACCGGGAGTCAGTCAGTGGGAAGGTACATACATACATACAAACATACAAACACACATGCAGACCTACATGCATACATACAGCAGAACACTACTGGCTGGATAGAAAGCTGGAGAGGACTATGAAAAGGCAGATAAAGCCTCAGAATATAAGAACAGGTGCCCATGTTTTGTAGAAATGAAACAACATCCACCTATAGCATCGTAAATCATTATGCTCCCTTTGTCCTCATTTATCAAGGTAATTTTAAAATATTTTACTTTCAATATTTTATATAATGAAAATTCCATTTTTTTTTTTGTTTTGCAAGTAGAAATTATACGGTATTAAAATATCAAATCTTGCCAGTGTAGCTCAATGGTATTGACCAGGAGGTCACGGTTCCATTACCTGTCAGGGCACATGTGGGAGGCAGCCAATCAAGGATTCTCTCTCATCATTGATGTTTCTTTCTCTCTCTCCCATTCCTTTTCTCTCTGAAATAAATAAAAATACATATTTTTAAAGACCTGCTTTTGCAAATTACATCGCTGTAGATTGGGTGCCTTGTCTTATCTTTTCCACTTGCAGTAGAACTATGCAAACTTCTGCTTGTTTTTATTTCTATTTTTTAAAGCTGTCTTATAATTCACCCATGTAAATCCAAACATATGCAGGTGTATTTGTGCCAACCATATGTCCTTTGTCTCAATATTCAAAAGAATTTTAAAAAGGAGATACTACATTATTAATGTCAAGCCATCAAGGAATGCTGAGATTTTTTATTAGTAAGTAGCCCAACATACCTGTTTCATAGATATTTGTTCAGACATACAGAAATTATTAGTGCCATGTCTCATCAAAAAGCAAATGCCAAAATTTTGTGTCAAAGAGTAATGAATGGTTAGAAAAAATAGTCACAGGAATGTAAAGTACCGCATCTATACTAATAAAAAGGTAATATGCTAATTATGACAGACATCTTCTAGATATCTGTCTGGACAAAGCCATTGTAGCTGCAAGGCCCAGGGCAGGGCACAGGCAGTCTTGGGCTCAGGCAGCCTTGAGCCCTGGTGGCTGCAAGGCCTGGGGCTCAGGCCTCACAGCTGCTGCAGCCAGCAGTGGCAGCAGCAGAGGGTGATTGAGCAGCATCTTCCCCTATCAGTCTGGTCGCCTCTCACAAAGGGAGGCCTGACTGGGGCTTAGGCCCGCTCTCCATAGGGAGTGGGCCTAAGCTGTCAGTAGGACATCCCCTGAGGGCTTCCAGGCTATGAGAGGGGGGAGGCTGGACTGAGAGACCCTCTCCAGGGCATGGATTTTCATGTACCAGGCCTTTAGTAGGGGATATAGTCAACATTGTGATAACTGTGTATGGTGTCAGTGGGTACTGGAAATATCAGGGGGAACAATTTATTTTTTATTTTTATTTATTTTATTGATTTTTTACAGAGAGGAAGGGAGAGGAATAGAGAGCTAGAAACATCGATGAGAGAGAAACATCGACCAGCTGCCTCCTGCACACCTCCCACCGGGGATGTGTCCACAGCCAATGTACATGCCCTTGACCAGAATCGTGGGACCCCTCAGTCTGCAGACCAACATTCTGTCCACTGAGCCAAACTGGTTTCGGGAGGGGGAACAATTTGTAAAGTATTAGTTTAACCACTATGCTATACAGCTTAAACTAATAAAATAATATTAAATGTAAGCTGTAATTGGACAATAAAAAATTTTTAAAAATCAACATAAATTAGGAGTTGACTAATGAAGAGGAGGGTGAGAATGTGTGTGCAGTGAGATGCCAGATTGGAGTTTTTGATTATTCCTTGAAAGGCAGACGCCAGAAAGTCAGTTTGGAAACATTATATCTAATGTCTTGGTAAGAAGATTCCATTGGAATAACTTGATACAAAGTCCTATATAAAGGCTTAAATCAGCTCTTGAGTTTCCTAAAAATAACTCTCTCTTGAGTTGAGATTAGCATCCTTTAGAAGGTTTGAGAGCAAAAACCCGTTTGGCTCTGTGGTAGGGCGTCGGTCTGTGGACTGAGGGGTCCCGGGTTTGATTCTGGTCTGGGGCATGTGCATTGGTTGTGGGAACATCCCCGGTAGGGGGTGTGCAGGAGGCAGCTGGTCGATGTTTCTTTCTCATCGACGTTTCTAGCTCGCTGTCTCTCTCCCTTCCTCTCTGTAAAATGTCAATAAAATGTAATAAAAAAATAGAAGGCTTGACAGATAACTTTGTCGCCAATAAAAGGAATTCAGAAGGAAACACTTGCTTATAACCCCAGAGGAGAATGGAAAACAGAAATCATTTGAGGGGGGTAGAAGAGGGGAGGTGCTTTGAAATTAGTACTTTTTTTCAAATAATAATATTGCTGAATAGAATATGGTGTTACCCCAATAATAAGGGACTAAAATTATTATTAATTATATGTCTGTCTCAAAGATTGCCTTCAAATCAGCTACCTAATCCACTGGACCTTTGTCTAATGTGTATGCTTCTGATTTGACTTATACAGACTTGTCAGTAGAGTGTCTGTTTGGTAGGACTTTCCCTTATGGTAACTGCAAAAGGAATTAAGACTATTTTTGATACACTCTGCAAGACATGCTTAAATTCTATGAAATCATACAAATGATTGGGGGGGGTGAAGGAAGGGAGAAAAGGGAGGGAGAGAAGAAAAGAGGAAGGGAGAGGGGAAGAAGGGGGGATAGAAAAAGAGGGAGGAAAAGAGGCAAAGGGTATTCTGCACTTGTTGTTATAGAAGTAAGTATAGAGGTAATATTTAGGTACCTGGCATAAACTTGTGAATTGGGATGGAACGGGAATAACCTATTTTTCTCCTGAAAGAAAAGCTCTGAGCAATAGAAATAGGACATTTTGGCTTTAGATATGATTACTTTCTTAATATCCTTCCTATAAGCAGTAAATAAGGCACAAGACAGTAAGGGACAAATCACATAGTGTAGAGAAGAGTCTGAGGTATGCATTAGAATATTTCTTGTATGATTATTAAACTTCCAGATTTATTCATTAAAGTTAATTGTAAGCATTATTATTTTAATGAAATAAGAAATAAGGATGCTTTTCGTGGTAATGAGTTGAATTTTCAAAGCCTTTTAGGCTATATTGTTAACAAAAATATAATTCTCATTGGGTGTTATTATAGCAAGAGGGAAATGTGTTTTGTATATTTTTTATGAACATGGTAAAACTATGATTAATAGATAGGCTGCATGCTTTTAAAAATAGATGCATTCTCAAGGGATTCATTAAGAGAAGATCATGGCATACATACTGTATATCTCCTAAAATAAGGAAGTGTTTCTTCATTCTGTATTAGTCTTTTAACAGGGTTCAATCAAAGTAAAGTTAATAGGCAAGGACTTAGAAATCTATGCTTGAACTTCTAGCTTGAATATAACATTTTTTAATGTCCTGTGTGTTTTTGATAACCATTATTAATATAGAATATATGGACCTAAGTAAATTGTAATATCTGTTTTCTTAACCTTTTTGGACATGATTAGCACAAATAATCCATCATCAGTAGCAGATTTTAGAAGTAAAACTGTGATGTTCTTATATGAACATATTATACTTAGCTCATTTTTCACTTGCTGAGAGACATGGAATGTTTAATTAAAAACCAACTTTATTCAGGCATAGCATTTCTGTCAGACAGAAAGCTGGTGGAAAGATTTGGCAGCTGTATAAATAAGATATACTCTAGGAGTTGGGATATTTTTTTCTTTAACACAAACTCCTTCAAGAAATATGTATGCCTCATTTTTTATTAGCACATGAGAGAGAAAAAAAACCCTTTCTCTAGAAAATCCACTGTCAAATATATTTGTGTGTGTGTGTGTGTGTGTGTGTGTGTGTGTGTGTGTGTGTGTGTGTTTTCTTTCTTTTCCACTGTAATAAAACCCAGGGATTTGTTTTAAAGGACACCATATTATAGATTTTTCTTTGAGAAAATGCAAGAGTGAGCTTTAGTTAAACAATGAATTATGACTCTTCCTTTCCAATGAATATAGTTTAAGTATAGTAATTTGAAATATAAGTTTAGGCAGAATTTTAATTAGCTTATAAGCCCCGGGATATACTTCTCAGTAAAGCTGAGAGTTTGAGCCTCTACTTTCAGACACACTCAGTATTAATTTTAGCATGATAAGCAACCTTATCTTTTATGCATGTTAAGTCAAAGAAATAATATATTATTGAGTCTAGTCGTTATATATTACCTCTCTGTTGCCTGGATTTTATGCACTGATCCAGAAGTTCAGAAAGATATAGCATCACATCTAAAAAAAGTCCCAAGTTAAAAGAGAATTGAGACATGGAGTTGCTGAGAAATAGGAAGTTTCGCGAATAACACATCTCTATATCCAGGAAAAGCGCTGAGACATTAAGCATCACCTCTGTTTAAATTTATATGGTGTAATACAATGATAGTGTTAGTAAATCATGGTAATATTAGCAGTTCTGGTAATTACATACTAATAACTACTAACCTTTATTCACCGTCTATTACATACTTGGCATTGTGCTAACACTTCACATCGGCTTTCTTCTTAGGCATTCCCAGCACACGTGATTTGTACACTTCATGTCAGGAAAAGGGTTATGTAATATGTCTTCTTGGAGTGACACAATAAATATTTTTTTCAGGCCTATTCACATCTAGAGTTTAAATGTATAATCTCTTTGCTATATTGCAAAATTACTTTGAAACAGGAACGTTTAGGGGTGAAAAAGACAGGTTTAGAAAAATTTAGAAATTAAGGGGACCATGGAAGAAGCACAGGGCTGCAGAGCAGCAGAAGGTGTATTTCCATAGAATAGGGGAGCTGAAAAGCTGCAACACGTACATTTCCATAGAAGGAGGGAGCTGGGAACAGCAAAAGGCCTATTTTATAAAATAAAAGGAAAGAGGGGAGGAAAACCTCACTTGTCCTATGTGAGGTTTGAACTTTGAGCTCAGAAGTTACAATAGGAACAAGTCCAAGGGAATAGTGACCAATCAGAGGGGATATCAAGGCACAAAGATCTGCAGCCTTTATAAACCATGGAAACAGGGACTCCATGGGACTGACTCTCCCTCCCCAAGTGGGACTCTGTGCTGTGAGATTCTTTCCCCCTCCCCCAGTGGGAATCTGTACTTGTTCTTCAGTAAATTTCCACCTCGGCTATACATCTTCCGTCCATGGATTCATTCTTTGACTCTGGTGGACAAAGAGCCCAGGAACCAGTCTGCCCAGGGGAATAGCCGCGTATTCCAGCCCAAAATTCAGTTCCAACATTTATACTGGTAATTTGACATATTGTTGCCACTAATAGCAGCTAACATTTATTAAGGAGGGTTTTTGGAGGAAAGGAGAAATGTGGCATTATTGTTTGATAGGTAAGAGCTTTGGTTTGGGATGAAGAAAAATTTCTGGAAGTAGTGGTGATGTTTACACAACATTGTAAGTGTACCAATACGATTAAATTATACATTGAAAAAATGGTTAAAATGCTAAATTTTATGTTAGACCTATTTTGCCACAATAAAACACACAACATACTGTGTGTGTGTGTGTGTGTGTGTGTGTGTGTGTGTGTGTGTGTATTTTGGGCAAGTTAAACATGGGTTTAGCCTTAATATCCTAGTCTATAAAATAGAAGGAAATGCTTCTTTTGTATGGCTATATAAGGATTCAATAGATTATGTATATAATCCATCTAACCTGTCACAGAGTTGTTTTATGGCGATCCTTGAGTTATATAAGGAGGGCAGGGGTCATAGAAATGCATATCAGCATTTACAATGTCTTTTTGTAATGTTTTCAAAATGTGTCCCGTGGAACACTAATACCAAGAAAAAATTGTTAAGCAGCCAAGACCAGGAGAAACTTGGTTGGGAATTGCTACATATTATATTCATTTGTACGGCATTGATGGTGAAAATCGTTTTTTAAAGCTTAAGAAAGACCTGTAATAAATAAACCTGTATAACTTTTTTTCCAGAGTAGTATGTATTTGAGTATTTGGCCATATCTAATTTTGTAAACAGACATACTTTGAAATGCTTCATCTGGGTGTAAATTCACCAATAATTTACCCTTTGAATTGTGGCTGAATTTTTGTATATTTTGGGAAGTTCTGCATACTGTCTTTAGGAAATTATTCCCCAAAGAATATTTCAAGAAGTTATTTCAAATATTTTATCAACATTGGTCCCATGAAATGGAGCAAATTGCCAGTTTCATCTCTGTCCTTTCAGAGAAATCCTGGGGTTAATTTGATGATGCCCTATCCTACAATAATAAAATTGTGCTTTTTACAGTCAGATCACTTGAACTGGGCTTACTATTTATTGTCACTAACAAAACTCCTTGGACATAGAAAACTTGAATTTCTTTGTTAAAAAAATGAATAAATTGATGGAGCTAGGGCATAGTTAGGGCAGTAAAACTATTCTGAATGATACTATAATGGTGGATACAAGACATAGGTACTTGTCAAAACCCACAGAAATGTACAATACAAAAAGTAAATCCTAATGTAAAGTATTTGTTTTAGTTAGTCATAATGTATCGATATTGATCCATTGTGACAAATATATCACATAAATGCAAGGTGTTAATTATAAGAGAAACTATATGTCTAATGCAAAAGGATGGAAATGCTGTAATTTCAGGACAATTTTTAAGTATACTTAATGTGAAAGAAAAGAGCCACATGCTAACCTGACAAGCTCAGGGAAGGCCTGTGTGGCAGTCTTGCAAACTCAGAGACCTAAAATAACCACAAAGATGTTTTGAAAATTTAATATCTGACTATAAACAGGTAAGAGTGGGTAGTCATGTCCCAGATATTTTACCTGATAAAGATAAACTTTGATCTACTTTACTGAGCCTGTCTGCCTTCCTGCCTCTGAGATAACCTATCTCTGAGATGTCTGGGTAACTTGTAACTTCCTTTTTACCCCAGACCCTTCAGGGCACAACAAATGGCCCTGAGACATTCTCTCATTGTTATTGTTATCAAGTTAATTGTCACCTGTTAATTACCTTAGATTATCCAGGTATCTATCTCTGTAAAAGAAGCTCATGTCCATCATTTCACTTTTTACCCTATCCCAGAGGTTTCCCTGCTTCGCTCTGTCCCACCTACCTAATCTATCACCAATGGATTTCATATAACTCACCTACATCCCTTTCCTTTGATTGCAATGTATAAATATAGAAATGCAACCCCCCATTCTCCTGAGCATTATCTCAATCCATTGAGGTTCTGCTTCCCAGCATATGTTGACAGTATGGCTCAAATAAACTCACAAAAATTATTTACAGGTTTCAATGGTTTTTTTTCGTTAACACTAACATTTCTCTAAAAACAAACAAATACATAATACAAAGAAAAAATATGTCATATGTGTGTATGTGTGCATGTTTCAATATGTATTTTATATTTCTGCTGAATGCCTAACATATTTTTATCTTATCACTGAAGTAAGTTTATTTTTATGAGTTTAAATATGTATCTTTAATGTCACTATCTTGGATAAGATTTGATTACTTGAACAATTGTACTAGTATACCTATAACAAAGCAGTAATTGCCTCCTGTTTTTCTTAAATTTGCCAGGCAATCTCAATTCCCGCTTTGTCTCTTGGTATTGTGATGAATTAAAAGTGAAAATACTGGGTACCTGGCCTTCTCTGATGGCCAATACGGCATATTTTTGCCATTTATAATGAATGAATAAGATTCCATAGATTAAAAAACCAACAAACCAAAGAATTGGATGAAATATCACTAGACACATTATTGAGTTCCTCACAAAAAAAGCTTTGAAACAGGAGTATAAGCAAGATGTCATATTTTTAATTAAGGACAATGAGAATTTCTAAACTTACTACTTAAAAGAAAGAAAGAAAACTAATTTATTGTAATATGTTATCATGGAAATTGTCATTCTTAACGTGTCAGAGTAAGGCTTTGAATTGAGACATTTTGTATATTAAAATACATCATAGCTATACATTTACAGACCTGCCCAAGCTGTTAGAAGCAAATGGGACATACTATTTGTGTAACTTTAATAACCCAATATTAAGCTGAATGCTGTGAAGTTTGTCAGACTAACACAAAGATGATAATAGAGGTACTTTTAGAAGTAGTCCCTGAGACAAGTATTTGAGTGCAAGCAATTAATTTGGAAGGTGAAAGAGGATAGGGAGTGAGGAAGTTGGACAAACAAGAGAGAGAAGAATAGTGAGTTCCTCACTGAGCTAATTATTGCTATGTACACTGACCACTAGGGTGCAGACCAGTTCCAACGGTAGGTTAGCTTGCTGCTGGGGTCTGGCCTATTGGCACTGAGCGAGACAGACCAAACATGCCCTGGGGACCTTCTGCAGTCCATCCTTGGCTGACCAACCTCCCATGTCTCTCCCCAGCTTTGATCATGCACCAGTGGGGTCCTTCTGCCTGGCCTGCACCCTCTCACAATCTGGGACCCCTCGGGGGATGTGGGAGAGCTGGTTTCAGCCTGATCCTGCAGGCCAAGCCAAGGGACCCCACTGGTACATGAATTCATGCACTGGCCTTCTAGTAAGTTTATATTGAGAATTAAATCTGTGTGTGTATATATATATATATATATATATATATATATATATATATATACTTAAGAAAATGTCTGGAACATATTTATAAGCTATTATCAGGGTATCTTTATGTGTGTTTAGTCATTTCCATTAATAAGTGTGCAATAATTTCCTCCAAAATTGAATTTATACAGATGGGTTAAGGTAACTTAGAGTAGGATAATGAGGAATTTATTTTAATTGAATAGTTTATTTTTTTTTGTCAGAAGACCAGTGAGAGGACATTTATAGAACTATGTTGATAAATATATTTTGTGTATCAAGAGGCTTTTAACCTCTCTTCTATTTGATTTATCTCACTTTTAATTATTATGAGCATGAATAGTTAAGATAGTCACCTTAATTGCCACATAATGATTTATTTAATGATTTATTAGCAACCTGTTCTGTGCCACTAAGTTTTAAGAAAAAATAGAAGACAACTTCAAGGAAATTATAATTTATCTGAGGATTATTTCTGAATTATGCTTATTTCTTGAGTGCAATCATAACTCTCAAATAATTATTTCCTGTTTTTCGAAATTGTTCAATTGTAGAATGAGAATTCTGAGAACTTGTAAATGTTGCATTTAAAATCATTTAGATACAGCACTGGCCCGGTGGCTCAGTTTGCTGGAGCCTTGTCCAGTGCACAAAAGGTTACAGGTTTGATCCTCAGTCTGGGTACATACCCGAGGCAACCTATTGATGTTTCTATCTCTCTTTCTAAAAATTAATAAAAACATATACCCTCCAGTCAGAATGTTTTAAATATCATTTAGATACATTTTATTTTATTTTTCCTTGAGGTTTTTTTTTAAAATCAGTATATGATATTATTTTCTAGCAAGTGAATATATTAACATCTTTGATGAAAAAGAATTAAAATTAACAATTTGAAGACATAGCCCAATTTTTAAAATTGATTTTAGAGACAGAGAGAGAGAAAGAGAGAGAGAAAGAGAGAGAGAGAGAGAGAGAGAGAGAGAGAGAAAAAAACATTTGTTTTTGTTCCACTTATGTATGCATTCATTGGTTGATTCTTGTATATGTCCTGACCAGGTATCAAACACCCAACATTGTGTAAGGGAGGATGCTCTAACCACCTGAGCTTCCCTGGCCACGGCCACCATGACTCAGTTCTTTAATGCTTAATTATAGAAAATCATCTGGCACATTTGTAAGAACTTCATTACAAAGATAACATTAGAATATTAATTTAATAAACTCAAGAATACAGTATTACTTTTGAGAACACACAATTTCTACATAAATCAAGAGTGAATTGTAGCCTTCACCAGGTAGCTCAGTTAGTTGGAGCCCTGTCCTGTACTCCAAAAATTTTCAGGTTTGATTCCCAGTCAGGGCACATATCTGGATTGTGAGTTTGATCCCCATTTGCTGAGTACAGGAAGCAACCCATCCATGTTTCTCTCTATGTCAATATTTCTCTCTCTCTCTCTCTCTCTCTCTCTCTCTCTCTCTCTCTTTCTTTCTCTCTTTCCTTCCCTTTCTCTCTCCAAAAAATCAGAAATAAGTTTTAAAAATAATATACCCTTTGGTGAGTATTAAAAAGAAACAGCAATCAATTGTAAATTATTCCAATTATGGAATGCAGAATACATAATATTAAAATATTCTGAACTGGGTGGTTTGGCTCAGTGGATAGAGCACCACCCTGTGGACTGAAGAGCCCTAGGTTCTATCCCTGTCAAAGGCATGTATCTCAGTTGCAGGCTCCTCCCTGGCCTGGGCCCTGGTTGGGGCAAGTGTAGGAGGCAAACAATCAATGTGTTTCTCTCACATCGACATTTCCCTCTCTTTTACTCTCTTTAAAAATCAGTGGGAAAATATCCTTTGATGAGGATTTAAATATATATATGTATGAAAATTCCGTGTTAAAATGGATTTCTAGTTTAAAAGTCTTTTAAAATTAAACATTTAATAATAAACAGTGGGATAAAATAAGAAAGTCCCTAATCTTATAAAAATACTAGAGGCCCATTGCACGAAGAGATTCATGAAATAGGCCTTCCTTACCTTGGCTTCCAGCACTGGTTTTCCTCTGGTACCCGGGACCCAGGCCTTTGCTCCAGCCAGAGTCTGCCTTCTTCATCTACGCTGCAGACTCCAAAGTCTGCAGGCTCACTTCGCTACAGCACTCCTCT
The DNA here is from genome assembly GCA_963924515.1 of Vespertilio murinus. Lineage (NCBI taxonomy): Eukaryota > Metazoa > Chordata > Mammalia > Chiroptera > Vespertilionidae > Vespertilio > Vespertilio murinus. The sequence continues at coordinate 110,121,813 of OZ004709.1, forward strand.
CCTGTAGATCCTTTCACCCACCCTGCCCTCCCTCACAGAGCAGGCACCGTGACCTGCCATCTTTGGCGGTCTAATTTGCATAATCACTCTGATTGGCTGTGGGTGTAGCTGAGGTATGGTCAATTTACATGTTTGTCTATTATTAGGTAACTAGATGCCCTGTGCATGGAATTCATCCACAGATGCTGGTGGGGATTGTCCCTCAGCCCAGCTTGCACCTTCTCCAGACTGGGACTCCTTAAGGGATGTCCATTCCTCTCACAATCCAGGACTGATGGCTCCCAACTGCTTGCCTGCCTACTTTTCTGATTGCCCCTAACTGCTTCTGCCTGCCAGCCTGATCACCCTAACCACTCCCATGCCAGCCTGATTGATGTCTAACTGCTCTCCTGCCAGCCTGTTTTCTCCCAACTTCCCTCCTCTGCTGGCCTGGTCACCCTAACTGCCTTTCCCTGCAAGGTTGATCGCCTCCAACTGCCCTCCCTTACAGGCCTGGTGCCTCCCAACTGCCCTCTCTTACAGGCCTGGTCCCTCCCAATAGCCCTCCCCTGCTTGCCATCTTGTGGTGGCCATCTTGTGTCCATATGCAGACAGGATCTTTGTCCACATGGGGGCAGCCATATTGTGTGTTGGAGTGATGGTCAATCTGCATATTACTCTTTTATTATATAGGATAGAAGCCTGGTACACCGGTGGGAGCCAGATGGTTTGCCCTTCAGGGTGTCCAGGATCAGGGTGGGGGGTTCCCTTGGGGCATGGGGCAAGGGGCCTATGGTGGTTTGCAGGCAGGCTGCGCCCCCTGGTGACCCAAGCAGAGGCTCTGGTATCTGGAATTTATTTACCTTCTGCAACTGAAATTTTGTAGCCTTGTGTGGAGGCCTGGGCCTGCCAGGGTGTGTGGAAAGCTTGTCTTCCTCCGTTGCTGGGGAAACCCAAGCCTCCCTCCTGGTAGCCATCTTGGTTGGGTTTATTTGTACACTCCCTCTGATTGGCTTGTGGGCGTGGCTTGTGGGTATACCAGAGTGATAGTTAATTTGCATATTACTCTTTTATTAGGTAGTATATTCACATTGAGTACCAAAACCAATATCAATTTTGACAAAAGTGGAACTATCAACAGACAACTTTGTGAAATAGAATGCAAGCAATAACTCATACTCTATAGTACACAGAATTAGAAAGTCAATCTTCTACTTCATCCCACCCTATTTCCCATTCTTAGCTAAAGTTCTTTAGGAGAACAAGGATCTGTAAATTATGGTTTCTGTCCTCTTAAAAAATTGGTATGAAAATCAACCATTGCTATCTTGTATTGAATTAATTTTCCTTTTTTCTAAAAAAAGCTAATGAGAAAATTAGATTGAAGAAATTTAAGTTTTAGTAACACAGAGAAGTCTTACAGATCACAAGTGTATAAGTAAAGATAATTTATTCAATCTTATTAAGAAGACACATTTCCTTACAAATGATAGTACAGCCATATCAGTATGATGTTACTCATCCAGCTATTTACTAAGTATGAATTAACGACCAATTTTATGTCATATACTTAGTTTGGAAATAGTGTTAAAATAGCTACATAACTCAATAGGATCAGACAATTTAATGTGTATAGGAATAAACAAATGAGGACAGAGTAATTTCAAAAATAAAACCATTTATTCTATCTGAGTCCAGGTAGCCGAGCTTCATTGAAAGTTGCAATTTACATTAATACTAGAAGCCTATTGCATGAAATTCGTGCATGGAGAGGGTGGTGTCCCTCAGCCCAGCCTGCACTCTCTTCAATCTGGGACCCTTTGGAGGATGTCCAACTCCAGTTTAAGCCTGATTCCCCTTAACTGCTCCTCTGCTGGCCCAATTGCCCTCCCCTGCCTTCCTGGTCCCCCCCAACTGCCCACCCCTGCTGAACTGATCACCTCCATCTACCCTCCACTGCTGGCCCAATTGCCCCCAACTGCCCTCCCCTGCCGTGACCTGCTTCTTCCTTTGGCACCTGCCTCCTCTGCACCATGCAGAGCCGTGGGACAGCCATGCCTCACTGTGTGGAGTGCCTGCTGGGCCTCATTTCAGCTGTGCATGCAGCCATCTTGTGGCGGCCATCTTGAGATGATGTTGCATGCCAGGGCCACCTCGGCTTATATTAGTATAGATATTTTTTCCAGTTATAAGAGCTAATTATAATTACACTCTTTGTAATTTGTACATACTTAATGTTTTTATATGTTTTAAATTCAGAGAATTATATTAGAACTTATTCCTATTTGCAGTTTTATTTTCCTTATTCTTCCCTTTTTTATTTAATTTATTGGATTGATACTGGTTATAAAACTGTAGAAGTTTCAGGTGCACAATTCTACAGCACATCATTTGTAGACTGTTATGCATTTACTGCCTAAGTCAAGTCTCTATACCATTTATCCCCCCCTATCCCTTCTTTTACCTCCCCTCATCACCTACCCCTCCAGCAATCAATACACTGTTGTTCTTGTCCTTGAGTGATTGTTGTTTTTTTGTTTTGTTTTGTTTTTTCACTTTTAAATATATATTTACTATCATTTGCATGCTTAGTTCATATTTCCTGGTTCTTTTAAAAATCATGTAGCCAATAATACTTTCTAATAAATGCTTCAAGTATTTATTAATTTTTAATATTATTAAATATTTTTCTGTAATGCCAAAAAGTTCTCTTAACAAATAGCCACTTGAGAAGCACTGCAAAGCTTCTCCATAATACAGCTATTTATCATATTAATAAAATAAAAAGATGAATAAGTATTAGATACTCACAATTACATAACTTTGACTTGAGGGAAGGTATTTATCTCGGATACCTTCCATAAATTTATCAGTATTATTAATAGTGCTGATTTAATGTGCTCGTATTAAAAAGCCATTACCAGGGTCAGTCAAAGCTACAGCCAGGAGGATGGAGCATGAGAGGTGAATTCTTTTCTTTGAGGGAGATGCTGAGGACTTTGGTATTAACATGCACTTCAGGTAAAGAAAATCCTGTTTTCCTATGTTTTATTGTCTTTGAGTTATTTCTAAAGGACATAAAAGACATTCTGAGTTCTAAAGGTTAGGCATAGGAATTAAAATGGTGAGCAGAAGAATATATCTCTCCAGGAATACGGAGTATATCATATAGAGCTGCATAACTGGAATTTCATAATCCTAGGCCAATAGTACCTTTATAAATTTAATAAAATCAGGTAAGCTATTTCTTAGAATATTTAAAAAATATCCAGAGACATGACTTTGCAATTAATCTCTGTTCTGGTTAAGATTTTCTGATCTTTGTCTAAGAAACTTACAATCCTTAATATTCCATATCTCTCTAACCAGGCATAGTGTTAGTTTCAAATCCAATAGTCCGAATAAACTAGGATCACGGAATGTGGGTAAAGTGTTCCAGTCAGTAAGTGAGCCAAAAAAAAATCAACATTGCTTATTTTGGGCAGAATATTTTAAAAAAAATAGATTAAAAGTTAAAAATAATTTCAAATATCTCAATGGTATATGTGAATGCATTTTACTAACAAGTAAATACTTCAAAATCTTATTTTACATACATTTTATTGCTATATTTTGAAAGGAAAGAAAAAAATATTCTACCTTTACTTCAATTTAGGAGGGACTTACAAAAACACTATAGCCCTAGTTGGTTTGGTTCAGTGCTTAGAGTGCCAGCCATTGGAGTAAAGGGTTCCATTCAGGTCAAGGGCACATAACTCAATTGCAGACTCCATCACCTGCATCCAGTTGGGGCATTTGTGGGAGACAAGAAATTGATGATTTTCTCTTTCTATCTCTCTTCCTTTCCTTCCCTTCCATGCTCTCCAAAAATCAATGGGGAAAATATCCTTGGGTGAGGATTAACAACAACAACAAAAAGAATAATATATTCTGAGTTCTGGTTTGCACCTTAAAGAAGCAGAGAACTGAAAAGAGCCTCCCAACTACTAAAAATCTGGAAAAACTGCAAAATAACAACTTTTCATGAATTCATCAGAGAACTAAAGTTTCACGGCAACTTTTAGAAAGAGAAGGATACCCTCAGGGAGAAAAAAAAAATTGAGCTGAGCACTTAATTACCCAAGGCAAATACCCTGTTTCCCCGAAAATAAGACAGTGTTTTATATTAATTTTTGCTCCCAGAGATGCACTAGGTCTTATTTTCAGGGTATGTCTTATTTTTCCATGAAGAAGAATACGGTACACATTTATCGTTAAATGAAAATAAAGGAAATTTATTACCTGTATACGATACAGCACTGATAATCATGTCATCATCTTCTGGAACATCATCATAACAATCCAATTCCTGAATTTCCTGGTGAATTTCTTGTGACTCCATTTCTTTCAGAATCAAATCTCTCATGTTTAGCAATAGCACTGTCTTTAAATGAGTACTTCTTGTCAAGATAGCCTGCTCGCAGTGCATTTCCAATGCAACTGTCAGGGATTTTCTCCCATGAATTCTTCACCCAAGTCACAACTTGCAGTTTAGGTTTCACAAAGTTTCCACGCTGATTTCTCTTCATTCACACAGCAGTGACGTCAGGACTCTGCGTAAAGTCACTGGTTGCTAGGCGCCAGTCAGGGCGGCCCTAGTGACCAGTTTATGGTAAATTAATTTTCATTCTTCGACAGAGCCTGGGGGCCTTATTTTGGGGGGGTGCCTTATATTTCACTCAGAAGGAAACCTGTAAGTAGGTCTTATTTTCGGAGGATATCTTATTTTCTGGGAAACATGGTAGATTGATTCTTTTCCAGACTTCAAAAAAGTAATCATTTATAAAGCAAATTACCTAAGTTAACTTACATAAAACCACATTTTAAAGGCATAAGTGATTAATCAATGCACATGAGACTTGAGGGGCTATATAGTACTTGACAGAAGCAAACATATGTTGTGATTTTCATATTACTTTGATGATACTTCCAAATCATGGCATAAGGCAGTAGAGTGCACATAAAAATCAAAAGTCTTAACTGCTGCTGGGAGAGATGGCAATTTAATTTCTTCAAACAACTATGATTTAAGAAACACAACCCACAGAGGAAGGGACTATGGAGCAGAAGCGTGGAAATCTATATACAAATATCACTCAGTTTTTTTAGTCCTGAGCTGTACATATGAAAAATAAAGCCTTAAGTTACCCAGTAAATCTCAGCAGCTGGGGAATAAAATGCCGAAGAGATATTTCATAATCTACAGATTTCTAGAAAGCGAAGTTGTGCTTTATCCCATATTGGTGTGGATAAACTGTTACAGTGTGGGCTTCCAGTTGAAAACCCATAAGGCCACAAACTTCAAGGAAGAGAAATATCTTAAAAGTAATTTCCCCTCTCTAATCCTGGCACTGCCCTTTATGAGTAAGGAGAAGAGTGAAATAGAACCATCAGAAATACAAAATAAAACAAACAAACAAAAAAACATGTTACATGAAATTGATTAATAGCTACTCAATTCTAGGAGATAGGATAAAGTTTATCACCCTTTAGAAATAGATACATTTAAGTTACATTGAAGATTTTTACAAAAGAATGACTAAACATATGATTCAGTATGTGGTTTCTTACTTCCTTTCTAAAGAATATACTATTTCCTATTGTAAAAATTATTTCACTTGTTTTCCTAGTTGTGAAATTCCTCTTTTTCATTTAAGTAAGCTTAAGAATCCTCATATTTGGCCTTTACTAAGTAATTAACACTGTTTAATTTTCATACAGCTATTTATTGTAATTATGTTTCCCACTTGACTAAACAGTGTTCTTTGAAGACCTTTTTATAGTTTCTAATCTTTATTTCTTTTGAACTTGGAATAGTAACTTGTACACAACAGATAATGAAAAAAAGAAAGGAATAAACAAAAACAGAAAATCCTATATGATAAAGAGGTAGCATGCAAATTGGCCATCACTCCAACACACAAGATGGCCGCCCCCATGTGGACACAGGATGGCTGTCACAAGATGGCTGGCAGGGAAGGGCAGTTGTGGGCGCTCAGGCCAGCAGGGGAAGGTAGTTAGGGGTGACCAGACTGACATGGGAGGGATGTTGGGGACAACACTGCTCCTATAGCTCCCTCCCCTCTCTCCCCCCATATACCCCGTCATAGCAGGCATCCCTCCCCCACCCCCACCTGGCCATCTGTGCCTAAATGCATGCTGGCCAGAGGTCTGGAGCAGCTGTGGGGAGGGGAGGGAAGGGAGCTGCCATCTTTGTTGGGTAATTTGCATGCTCACTCATGATTGGCTGGTGGGCATCTTGAAATTATGATCAATTTAATATTTCCTTTTTATTAGTGTAGATATTCAAGGGATCCATAACCTTTCATATTAATTTCAAATTGCTTGAACTTTTTCAAAAAGCACTATATAATTTGAATGAATTCTATTTTTTCATTATAAAAGATATGCCCCTTTGAACAATTTTTAATCCTGCAATTATATCCAAGGTAGTCTTTTTTGTCACATTTTCAGAACTAGAGTGCTTCTCTGTCCCATAATTACCATAACCTCTTTAAAATGATCTTTTAGAGAAAATAAGGCTTCTTTAGCCTAATTTTTACTTCCTCATGACATAATCTTTGCTCCCGTTAGTCTAAGAAAACACACACACACACACACACACACACACACACACTAAACAGAAAGAGTTGCCAGAACACTAGGAATCCAAGATCAAACTCTCCCATGCTGATTTTAATTCACAAGTGGCCTATTGGCTCAGGAAGTTCTCTCTATCCTCCATTTATTTGTGGTTTTAGAAATAACATTGTTCTTCCTATGGAAAACACTGGAAGCCATAAAACCATTTACATGAAGGATGACTTCAGACTTTGTACACAGAAGAAATCAGAGAAATTAGGAAAATGGGTAGGAAAGAGATAAGCAACCATGGGTAGGGGCTTCCGCATGTTAAGTCTGATCAAATAATTGAATAGATACCTCCTCCCTTGGGAACTCACCTTTAGACCACCTCACAACCAGCATTCACTTTTGCTTAGTCTACATTCCACTTGCTAAGACCACATTCCACTTTCTGAAACCATATTCCACTTGCTAAGACCATATTCTACTTGCTAAGACAATTATCCTTCCGGTGAAATAGGAATTTTGGGGGGTGAAAAAAAATAGATTTTAGGAAATTAAGGGGACCATGGAGGAACCACAGGGCTGCAGAGCAGCTGAAGGTATATCTCCATAGAATAAGGAAGCTGAAAAGCTGCCACAGGTATATTTCCATAGAACGAGGGAGCTGGGAACAGCAAAAGGTCTATATACTATTAAAAGGGTAATATGATAATTAGACCAGGAGACCTTCTGGAAGACCTTCCAGATGTCCTTCCAGACAAAGTCATGGTGACGGGGCCGAGGCAGAGGTGGTTAGGGGCAATCAGGCAAGGAGGGGAGGGCAGTTGGGGGTGAGCAGGCTGGCAAAGGGGATGAGTTGGGGGCTAGCAGGCTGATGGGGGGTCAGTTGAGGGCGATTAGGCCAGAGGGGCAGGTCAGTTAGGGGTGATCAGGGCAAAAGGGGAGGCACTGAGGGAGATCAGGCAGGCAGGTGAGCAGTTAGGAGCCAGCAGCCCCAGATTGCAAGAGGGATGTCTTACTGCTGGTGTAGGCCCAATCTTGCAGGGATCCCTTGAGAGGTCCCAGATTGGATAGCATGCAGCCGAGGCTGAGGGACACCCCCTCCATGCATGAATTTTGTGCACCTGGCACTAGTCTACAAAATAAAGGGAAGGAAGCCATTCATTCGCAAGGAGAATAAGAAAGCCCAAAGGGAATAGGAAAACAATAGGAAGGAAGTGGGAGAACCTCACTCATCCCATGTGAGGTTTGACCTTTGAGCTCAGGAGTTACTATAGTAACCAGTCTGAGAGAATAGTGACCAATCAGAGGGGATATCAAGGTACCAGGTTCTATAGCCTCTACTGTATAAGCCATAGGAAAAAGGAGCTCAGTGGGACCCTTTTCCCCCTCCCCATGTGGGAGTTAGTTCTGTGGGACTCTTTCCTTCTCTTTAAAAGAACTACTTGACAGGAAATTTGTGTGTTTTTTTCTCTATGGAAACCGTTGAATTTTCTTTACACTATTTTCTTGACATAATTAAAACTTTGAAGTCAGTTTCATCTCTGAAGTTAACTCTGTGAGGGTTTTTTCTAACCTGAGACTCTGAGTGTGTCCTCCTGCACAGTTAAACACCCTCTTTAATCTGGCTGTTAGTTCTAGAGATCCTAAATCGAGGATATGGATTGTCTTAATATTCATAAATTTACATTAATTATAATTTACCCAGAATTATCTTCTGACCCAATTTTTATGCCATCTCTTCAGCACCCAGAGTGAAGATTTTTTATGATCAAAACAAAGTTAGCTTGTCTGTTCTCTACCACTCTCCCTCTTTCTCTCTCTTCTTTTCTTTTTGTCCATCAACAAAAATAGTTTATGGATTGTGTTAAATGTAAAAGATTAAAAATGAAAAAAAAAAACTGGCTGGTGTGGCTCAGTAGTTGAGTGTTAACCTATGAACCTGGAGGTCACGGTTCGATTCCTGGTCAGGACACATGCACCAGGCGCAATCCCCCGTGTGTGGCCTGCAGGAGGCAGCTGATCAATGATTCTCTCTCATCATTGATATTTCCCCTTCTCGCTCCCTCTCCCTTCCTCCCTGAAATCAATAATATATATTTTAAAAAATTAAAAATGAAAAAACATGCACATTTCCTAATCTCAAAGTCTAGTTCTAAATACATGTTCAATAAAAATTAATTCAGTAATTTCAGACATTATGCCAAGCACAGAACAATTCATTATCTTGCTTCATTCAGGAGGCTAGAGTCAGGGTTCCAAGGCAAGCTAGCTGGTGCAAAAGGCCACATTTTTAAACATTGCCCTCTTTCGTCTTCATAGACAGGAAGATTGGAGCAGGAGCTGGGGAAAGTAGTGCTGTTTGAACAGGATCAGAAGCATCTTTAAGGAGGAGTAGACACTACTGTCATTTTCTTCTACAAAGGGCTGTCTTGCTTTAACCATGGTGATTCTTCTCCACATATCCTTCAATCTTAATATAAAATCCTTTTTATTAGAGAGATCAGCAGAAGAGTTTAATATTTAATCTCATTTATACTTGTGGTATATATCTTTAATAAAAAGCAAGGTATCCTTCAAATCATTGTCAAACATTGAAAATATGATCTAAGGTAGAAAAAAACAACATTTTAAAAATTTCCAGCATTACAGTAAGCTCTTCCTTGTTAAGCTTGACAATGATTATACCTATATTACAATTATTGTTCACAGTCTGAGGTGACAAGATGGGGGGGGGGGTTAAAAATCTTCATATTTAAATCCCGAGTATTTGTATATCTAGCATTGAATCTGTATGTATGCATAGATACTATAGAAATGTTATTATAAGTTAAAAGGACAAACCAATAAAACCATTGTAATTTCGTACCATGCCAAGGAAGTCCATTGAATATAAAATGTGCAAATGTGTAAGTGTAATCTATACTATAATCTTATCTTCACTGCATAGTGCTATGGCTTAAATTTTTAGTTAAGTCTGTTCTATGAGTTTTAGAGTAATTTGAACCTTTTTAATTTTTTAAAATGACTAATCTTAATAACACTAATAAATATAAATACATAAGCTTTACCAGCTTAATCATGCTTGGTAGATATCTTTCTTTTATATAAACCCCACTTCTACACTTATTCTCAAATGATAGTACTGAGAATTCAAAACATTTATTTAAAAATTTATCTGCTTTAAGTTACATTTTATGAGATTAAATATTTTCTTATAAAAGGCTTATTATATTTTTGAAGACCACTTTTGTTGTGAAAACATCAATATATAACTTAGTCTATAAATGTGCATTAACAGTCATATATTTGAAATTTTTTTGGTTCATTTTAAATATCTTGATATCCATTTTTAAAGATGACTGATCTGTCAAGAGGGTGTATTTCAAGTCATGCTACATGACCTGACTGAATCGGACATACAGTCAATCAAAATGGCAGCTGCAAAAGATTGATCCCTTGTTTTAAGTCACGGAAATTGAATTTATTTTAGTTTAGCTATCACTGCGATTCTAGCAATGTTTAAAGATTGTTTTAGATTTTAAACATAAAAAATGGTTATTACAGCTTCCTTGAACTCATGGCAGTTCTGTGTAAACTTTCTTATGTACTTTCCCTCTGATTATATATGACATTTTTTCCAAGTTAATTAGAAAATTATTCACATCACAAAACAAGAAAAAAAGAAACTTAACTTATTGATTAGAATATATTTTGTGAAAAAAAACTTATATGCTCATTTATTTTCTGCATTCAGTATAGTCATGAGTCAACTTATGCTATTTGGATGGCTTTATAAATATATTTGTGTCTGACCCACATAGATTCATACATAATATATTATTTGAACTGCACAACAAACTCTGTTGGGTATTGTGATAAGTATTGTTAAATCCACATACCCAAGAGTGGCCTGTAAATGCGAAGTTCCACAGAATTTATGTATTCAATTTTATTTAAGTAAAAATTACTTAAATTCACATAGGACACATGGGAAATCCCAGAACCTCTCTACCTCCATATCTCCCAGAATTCTCAGAAAGCTCATATGTCTCCTAGTTACCACTCTCAAGTTACTAAGCAATTGTTAAATTTTACTATAGTTCACTTCTTGTGGTTGGTTCTTTTTTTCTGCCCTGCAATTATTCTGAATAAGAAATACAGGTTTATATAAGGCTACTTTATTCAGACTATAAAGACAATAGTTAAAATACAATATTATAGGTCAGAAACTTACAAAAAACCAAAACGCCCACATTGTTGTTTTTTCCAAGTCCTTTGGCCATTCTCGTTTCCTTCCCCATAAATGTCTCTTTTTCCCATGTTGTTTCAATTTCTTACTCTCATTTTCTCCCTTCAACCTTGTTTTCTCTGTCCTCCTTTTCTTTGAAATACTGTCTTTATGTCAAGAACTCAATTCCATGTTCTTTCATATAAAGAAAATTTAAGCATTTATTTTCTTCTTGGCTCACAACCTCTCTTTTGCATATCTGATTATTAATTAATAGCAAAGATACAGCCATTGATGATGGGGGTCTAACTCTTCTGCATAAAATGAACAATCAAAGGTTTTGGAAATATGATATTTACTCCCATCCTCAGCAGTAAGTAGAATGTAGTAGTGTATATATGACTTACACATTGATATTAAGCCATTTCTGTTAGCAAGTGGGAACACATGGAATCTGAATTTTTTAAAAAACAATAACAAATATAAAATTTTTATTAACAGTTCATTTTTTATTTCTAACTGCACTCTAATTCAGTGTGATGAAGAGGATCCAAAATGATGTCGCTAACTTCATTGAAAGACACTGAAAAGATAGGAATGCAGACATTAATCTTATTGCCTATTCGCTGTAACTTTCCTCCTGTTTTAAATCTGAAAATTGATTTCCAGTGATACTAGTGTTTTCCAGGGCAGTGTCATACATATTTACACACTTGGTGGAATATAACATACACAAGGATAATTTTAGCTCTGTGTGAGAAAGTGCAGAGTTATGCATAATGGCTTAAAAGCTATGTGGGAAATACTTGAAATTGTCCAAAAGCGGTTTTCATACATTTAAGAAGTAATTGCAGAAGGCTTCAGGCAGGTAGATAAAGCAAGTGCTTACTTACAAAACAGAAGGAAGTAAGCAGTTTTCATTAAGTGTGAAATTGACTTGTGCTGATAAAAAGGGAAGAAGAGTCTAGGGAATCTCTCTTCCATCACTTAACTCGTTATAAACAAGGGGATCTGGGAGACTTACCGGAAAAGCCAGGAAGGCCTGCATTTCATCCTGCAGTTGCACATCTCGCTACAATAAATGTTAAGCAAAAAGCAATCATGAGAAGAGAGGGAGGTTAAATTGTATTATTGGAAAATTACTTTTTTTTTTTTACTGCATTTTGGGAAACAGAACGCTGTGGAGAAGCATCTATCTAATCCTAATCCAAGAGGCAAGAATTGTGGGATCTGCACCGAGGCTGGGTCCAGAAGCAGTGGGCAAGGAGAACTGGCCTGAGCTTGGAGCTAGCTGCCGAGCCTGGCTGTAGTGGTCTACGCTGTGGTATTTGGGGCAAGGGATTGGTAGTGTCTCTCAGAGAGTAACCAAAGCTTACTGCATCAAAGGACTTGTTTTCCTGATTAAATAAAGGCATAGAGAATAATAGACTTCATTGTACCCCCTTAATGTAAAAAAAAAACAAAAATGTAATTATTCATAAGACATCATGAACACCTTTATGTATTAATAGGAATTGGCATTAATAACAAACAGTTATCTTAAATATTTAGCTTAAAAAAGAAAATATCAGTAGGCAAGCAACATGCCATCAACGGTTCGGAGTCAGTTAAATCTAAAAATCTTTTTCTGAGTCATAATAAGTGGTTCACTCAGTCCTGATTACTTAACTTTCTAAGCCTGGTTACCTTCACCTTTAAAACAGCACTAATAATCCCATTATTGTAGGGTTATGGTGACAATATGAATATGTATTTGAGTCAATAATTCGGGTCAGTAACTATTAACAAAATTCTTTTTGGTTTTCTTTGTAGAAACAATGACTTTATTTATCTTTTTGTTTTCTCTGCTGAGGATGTCATTTTTTTTTTTTGGGGGGGGATGCATTATATATTATCTGTGAACATAAGCCTATACCAGGCAAAAGTTTTAAGAAATTTCTTAACCAGCCCAGGCCAAGGTGGCTCAGTTAGTTGGAACATCATCCCATACGCCAACAGGTTGTGGGTCTCCAGGCAGGGAACATAACTAGGTTCCAACCCCAGTCAGAGGTGAGTGCAGGAGCCAACCAGTGTGTTTTCCTCTCACGCCCTCCTTCTTTCCCTCCCTCCCTCCCTCCCTCTTTTTTATTTATTTATTTTTAGAATCAATGGAAAACAGAGCCTTGAGTGAAGATTTTTTAAAAAGAAACTTCTCAACCAGAGAATTAAAAAAACATTGCTTTTTTGATGCCCTCAGTTTTGCCATTACATTATGAAGTTGTACAGAGAGCAGTATCAGATATTTGCCTTCTCTGAGCTAGTCTTCCATTGGAGAAGTAGCCAAAACAAATACGAACATAGGGTATGAAGGCAAAATAAGCAACAGTTTGCTTTACTGTTCGTTGATAATTTCTAATATGATACTTGAACTCTAGGGAATTTCATTTTGTTTAGTTTTGGTAAATCTAATACTAAATCTCAGAGCAAAGGAGACCATAAAGGTGGTGGGGCCAAATCCCTCATTTCTGATTTTACCATCTGCTACCAAGTGGAAAACAACTGATTCAAAAAAAGCTTCTATTGGGGGGAAAAAATTTCTCCCAATACCTGAAGCCTGAAACAAAGGTAGTATGGAACGATGGTTTTCAAACTCTTTAATAAAATGAAAATCTAATAAAAACTACATATTTATATCTGGGTGCATGCACACACACATATGCACACTGAATAAAAAGAAATTCACAATCAATATATACTTAATTTTCCTGAGTGTAACAATTTGATATATTTAGTTTCATTTTAAGTATGTTTAATGTCTAAATACAGTTCAGTGTTCATCTCAGTCTGGAATCTAAATTAGTGAATCAAAGTGAGGAGCAAGCATATTATTTTTCTGTTCTTATGAACCACCCTTAGAAAAGCACATGTGAATTTATACCTTTCTTTCCATTTCTTTTGGGTCTGCTTGAGAAAAGTGAGAAGAATTTAGTATTTTTGTATTTTTTTTCTTTTCTGTTTTTTCCTTTTCTGTGTGTGTGTGTGTGTGTGTGTGTGTGTGTGTGTGTGTGTGTGTGTGTGTTTTGGGTTTCTTTTGAGTATGCGCTTTTCAGAGATTAACTCACAGCTTAACATACATCTTGAACAGGAAATCTTCTCAAACAATTTACTCAATCCAGGGTGGATCAGTGTCTTGATTTTTATTATTTCAAAACATCTTGTGAATTTCTTCCTCCATGCTTTCCCACATGGTATGATGATGATTTGATGATGATGAGTATTTATCTCTGTATCTGTTGGGGAGGTGTGTTTCCCCACTATATGACCTCCTCAAGGTAGGAAGTAGGTCACTAGGGAATATGATATTAATTTTATGATAAAAAAGAAAGGCTTAAAATGATATCTGATAACTGATCTACACTGGATGAGAATTTTTTCATTGTTGTTTTACACTTATAATACCACTTCTCCTGTATGCAAGCAAGCTGCTATATATTCTTATGTTTCTCAGATAGTGTATCTAAGGCAACAAATACAATAAAATAATCTCTTTCAACAAACCCTGAGAAGATTGTTCATGTATAAGTGAAACATCGGTCAAGCCTGCACAAATAGATGATCTCTATAAGAATGACCATTGTCCAATAAAGTGAATTCTGATCAGTATCTAAAACGTCCCTGTGTTACTGGGATTTATTTTTAAATTTATATATCAGCTTTTAAAACAGTCAATACACTGATGCACATTATTTAATAATTTTAATCTTACTATGGAGATTTTATATATTTGTAGGGAAAAAAGGGTAGGGGCACCAAAACCAATTTCAGCTCTTTATTCAATAGAATTCACACACAACAAATAAATATTCATTAAGAAAATATATTACCTGCTTTGGTGATTGTCAAAACCACAGCGTTTTTTCCACACCTCAACTATGAGGTTCTCATACTAAAAAATCAAGTGTAAAAGACTTTACTTCTGTATTCTTCCTGGTTACCAGAAGAACTTTAACTCCTGCTAACCTTCTTTGTCTCCAGCTACAGCTGTGTGTGCTGAAGGGCGGTGTTGAGTCTTGGCACAAAGTTGAGTTGGGTTTGACTATGTCAGTGTACCACAGGTTTCGGATTTCTCTAGTGTTACTCTATGCTTAGGGGGCTTCATGAGGGCTGTTTTTCCCCCCACACTTACTCAATGTCTGCCTCACTCTCAGTTTCAGGTCTTACCTTGGTACTTTTTCTTCAGAGACGGTCTTTCTCCATGTTCTTATCCTTCTCCCAGAGTAGAGAGCTACCACCTGCTACCCAGTGCTTATTAACTCAATGGTGGAGAGGAGTGACAGCTGGTAAGGGCCTTTTCCCCTTCTGAATAAGCCTGAGTCTTAGGCAGGCACTCGTTGGGGAGAGAACATGTGTGTGGAGTTGGGAGACTCTCTCAGTGATTCTGGGATCCCATAGCACTAACCCTCTCCCAAGTGTAGAGGTGAGTTGTTTTTCTTTCCTTCCTTCCTTCCTTCCTTCCTTCCTTCCTTCCTTCCTTCCTTCCTTCCTTCCTTCCTTCCTTCCTTTCTTCCTTCCTTTTCTCTTTCTTTCTTTCCCTCTTTTTTGTGTCCCTTTTACTTAAGCCTTTCATTCTATAGTAGAAATAGTGGATATGATTTCCTCAATGGCTGCTGATCACCTCCCCCAGGCCTGTACCACAAGGGATGCTTTCTGAGCACTGTGGCCAGTGTTTGTGTTGAGCACTTGGAGATGTCCCTGAGAATAACCTGGGATATGCATTTTCCTTGTGTCTGCATCCTCCTTCCCAAGGTTTCATATTTTATCACCAGCCCATACTCCACTTAAAGGAATTTGTTAAAATAGTTTAGCTGAATTTGTACTTGTGTCTAGCAGGATCTGTCCCAGGTAAGAAAATGCTTTGGGCTTCATCTGTCCTGAAGGTGACCATCTTTTCATAGATTGGGTTAGTTCACTGGGCTGTGATCTTAGCTCCTTGGTGAGTGCAAGAAGAGTTGTGAATTTACTGATTGTCCAGCATCTTCTGGGCGAAAGTGTTGTTTAATAGGTAAGAATGATGTGACTTCTAGTTTTCTACATTCTAGGTGAAAGCTAGAAGTATTGTGAATTGGTAATTTTTTAAAGTCATATATCCAAATCAAGCACACTGCATTGCATAATTACATTTCATTTAATTATGTGGGAGTTTTTACTTATTCCTTTAAACATTAGAGTGCCAGTATTTCTACAATGACATAAGAAGATAAGTTGAGAATGACCATAATTATCCTACATCAGCAAATTCTGACTTTATGTAAATGAAAGAACAACATATTTGTAATGGCTTTCACAGGCTTATTGGCTACATTTTAACACTGAATTTTTAATTTTCTACTAGAGGCCCAGTGCACAAATTCATGCACCAGTGGGTTCCTTCGGACTCTTCAACATCCTCCAACGGGTCCTGGATTGTGAGAAGGTGCAGGCCAGGCCGAGGTACCCCACCCATCCACAATCAGGGCCAGGGAGGGACATGAGAGGTTGGCAAGCCAGGGAGGGATTGTGGGAGGACTCCACGATGTATATAGGTTTAATAGTCCAACTCATCTTGCTCTGTCTGACCGGCCGGATACCAGTAACAAGCTAATCTATTGGTCTGAGCATCTACCTGCTGGTAGTCAGTGCACATCATAATGAGTGGTTGAGCAGTCTTAGTATATTATTAGAATCCTATGTTTTGATTGGCTGAATAGATGACAGGACACTTAGCATATTAGGCTTTTATTATATAGGATGAAGTTTCCATTTCTTCAACAAAAAGGCTTGCTACCATGAAGGATTCCCAAACCAAACTCTCACAGTTAAGGTAGGATCATTTTATGATCTTTGTAGCCATGATGTTCAATTATTATTACTAGTTGATATGGAGAATTTAATACAACATGTGCAAAATGGTTTTCTAATATTTAATACTATCAATATATTTTATAGAAGCCACAGTAATAGTCTTTTATCATCATGCTAGCTTATTAGTAACACCTGTTCTAACATATTTTAGGGCCACAACATCTCCTTCCTATTTGGTATAACTATTGGAATTCACTGTAATGTGTTTTCATGTGCTTATGCAGATTCAGACCTATTGTTTTAAATGGCCAATATACACACTGTTGTGTAGAAACAAATGTTTCTCTCTTAATTTTTAAATTATTTCTGTCTTAAATTTACAACTGGATATCAAATGTTACCTGCATACATTATTTTAAAAATATGTTTTTTTTAAACATTAATAGCAATACTTTATCAACTGTTAAAAATAAAATGTTAAGAGGGTTAAGTATGGAAAGTTGACTTTTTAGAATATTTCTACCATAATCAGTTTTTGGAATATTTAGTTGATTTGCTCAAATCCTACAAAAGTTAACAATGACATTTTGACGAGAAATATTGAGAGGAACACTCTGTGGAGTATATGATTGTCTAACCAGTGTGATGTACTCCTGAAGCTAACACAGAATGATATTAAATACAAACTGTAATTGAAAAATAAATAAAAAATAATAAATAACAAGAGGAATCTATACTTATGGGCAGCTTATATTAAATATTCTTCTGAGTTACTTAAACTCTACGTTTTTAGTGTCACATCATTGGATTTTTCTAGATTATAGCAGTAAGGGCAATTAGGTAAATACTGTCGGTTTATATAGGTTTAATTATAAGCATTTCCATTTTTCCAAAAAGGCAACTTAAATGCTATACATCAGAAGAATCCTTTATTCTCTGCCAAGTCCAAATGGAAGCAGTTGCTAATTATGTTACTTACTGAGCCTTATATTAAAATTTGTATAAAAAATACATGCTGAAATTGGTATCAGGGTAAAGAATGTCCTTTCAGAAATAATTGGCATGTTTTGTTGTTTGGACAATGTTAGCAATATATACTTCTATATTTCATTTCTGCTTTTGTTTATAATAAACTATAACTTCACCAAAGTGTTGGTACTTTGTACTTATTTGCTTTTCTGTTAAATATTTGAATAACTTATTTTTACTTATCTATAATATTTATTTCAACTTTATAAATCACCACTATTTTTGCAGTTAAAAGGAAATTATTTTTTAAAATAAGTGATAATCTTTTGGAAGCTTTTTTTACATAAGCATTTGCAGTTGACATGTCATTGGATTGCTTAACTGTAATTTATATGTGTCTTTTGAAGGATACAATCATTTAGTTCTTACTGTTTAACCTGCTTATTTTATGATGAGAAGTGATTAATCTGAGAGATGGCTCAGAAATGGTCTTACAACATTTATTAAAAGTATGATCACCACTGATAGCATAATAGAACAAATTTTATTTAAGATAGTAAGGTTTAGTATAGTAGTAGGAGGAAAGTTCTAATAGGAATTTCTACATTTGATCCTAGCTCCAATTTTTATTTGTGTTTTCAATTTAATCTCATTAAGACTTAGTTTCTACACACATAAAATGGTACTATAATAATAGTACCTGCTATCAAATCCTGTTGTGAAGAAAAGTACAAATGCATGCAAAACACTAAGCATTATATCTGGCACTTAAAGTTTCAGGAATATTAGGGAGGTTCCAAAAATTGGACATGGAGAACAACTAGGTGAGGTTTCACAGTAACTTCAAAATCTATATAATTTATTTATGCATTTTCCTCTCTAAACTGAATATTAATGGGGAGGGTTAACTTCTCTCTGATGTAAAAATTGTATATATTATTATAAAAATTTTGAGAACCATAGAAAAACAAGCTGCAAATATAAATGATTATTTTTTCCACTAAGAGATAACTAGTTGATGTTTTGTGTTTTTATTTTCAATTTTATTTCTTATAAATTAAAGAATATAAACATGATTCACTGAAAGCATAGGAATAAACAGTGCAATGTGTGATAGCCACTGGGGATGTATAATGTGATAAAAAGGACAGACGTTAGGTTGCTGGAAAATCTATGGTCAGAGGAAGAAGATATTTGCAAATCATATATCTGGTTAGGGGTTAATATCCAGAATACATAAGCAACTTTTACAACTCAAAACAAAAAAAGAAGAACTTAATTAAAAATGAGCCAAATACTGGAAACTGCCAGTTCATATAACTAAGTCATGTCATTTTACCCTTTAAGTGACAATTTCCTACTTAAAAACAGACTTAAAGCTACATCAGTCAATTGCTCAGGCATAAGAAGTCAGAGTTCCCCCTTGTCCACTGAAAGATTTACTACACCTATATCCAGGTATATGCAGAGTATTGGTTAACTTCTGTTTGGTTGAAATGCCAGCACAGGCATTTTGTTAAACTCAAATTTCTCTTCTGGATATTAATTAATACAAGGAAATTAGAATCCTTTCTTGTTATATGGAATCCTAAGAATGCTACTGAGCTTAATGGTGCCAATGCAGAGTTATTCCCTTCCCCAGGATCAATAACCTGTTCTGTTAATACTATAATTGGTATACATATGGATAAAAAATGTAATTTTAAGGAATTTTAGAAATATTTAACTGTGAACTGAGTTTTGGAATTATTTTAGGAACTGTGTATTCAGTTAATTTTTTAAGCTTAGGCTCCCAGTTATGTTTTTAAGATAAGGTAGGTTAAGCTTCTTGTATCATATATTGTGTATTATGATGTCAGTATCACCACTGACCTGCCTGACAGTAATATTATATGGACAGCCCAATGAAGAGCTAGTATATCTTTATTTCAGCCCTTTTATTCTATTACTAAATCTATAATTCATGGCTTGAGTGGACAAACATAAAATATTACATAAAAGTCAAGTTTAAATGCAAAGACCTTTTCTTTTTTACAGTTAACATTGCTATCTGCAAAGCTAAAAAGTTATTTTCCAGACCAGAACTTGAAGCTTCTATTCATCATTTTCTTAACGAAATCTGCTTTTAGCATATTTCTCCCTGTCAGTGAGTTTTACTTTGAGCAGTGCTTGCATTTATTTTTGACAGAGGTTGGCCTTATTACAAAACCATCCATTTAGATCAATAAACTTCACATAACAATTGTTGACTAAGCCAATATCCTCTCCTTTAAAACTTTGGCATACAATGCAAGTGCTGCAAGTTTTTGCCACCTGACATTTTAATTTCACGGAGGGGTCACACAGACATCTTAGACCTGATTTCTACCACCTTGTGGACTAGTTCAGTCACCACAAGTTGTTGCTTTGAATATCAGAGATCAAAGGAGTGAATTATATTTTTAAAAATTCATTTTTTGGTACACCCCAATTCATTCATTCTGAATATCTAGAAATGTTTATATCAATATATATGGAATGATTGAATTAAAAAGCTGGGATGCAACTTAAACTCTGTCTCCTTCACAAACACCCCGATACATGCTGATTGATTCTCCACATTCACTGTTTCCTAGACATCCTACAATCCTTATCATTATCTTTTCATATCCACTTTCTCCGTAGTACACCATCATCCTGTCACTTGGACGATTGCTACAGACTCCACTGTGCTGGCTTCTTCCAACCTCTTCTCAACAGCAACATCAAAAAGAGTTCTAAAAACAAAATGCACGTTGGATCTCCCATATTTTAATATGACTTAAAATATGCTCTACATTCTGGAACATACCTATTTTGAAATTCAGTTTTTCATATATTTTGCTGCCAATTTCATTTTAATTACATAAAATAACAGTAATAAAGATAATGATAAAAAGAATTATTAACAATATTTTGTCCGAAATCGGTTCGGGTCAGTGGATAGAGCTTTGGCCTGCGGACTGAAAGATCCCAGGTTCGATTCCAGTCAAGGGCATGTACCTTGGTTGCGGGCTCGTCCCCAGTAGGGGGTGTGCAAGAGGCAGCTGATCAATGTTTCTCTCTCATCAATGTTCCTAACTCTCTAACCCTCTCTCTTCCTCTCTGTAAAAAAATCAATAAAATATATTTAATAAAACAAAAACAAAAAAACAGTATTTTGGCACTTTGTATGCAATAGATATGCTAAGATTTTTGCATGAGTTTTCTTAGGTAATCACACATTTAAAAAATTAAATAACTTACCCAATCTTAAAAAAAAAACAGAGTCAGTATTTAACCTACTTCCTGGCACAAAAGCCAAATTTTAATGACTATGCTATTCAGTTTTTACATTTCTACATTTAATTCATCCTCTATCTTTCACATTTTAGGACTCAGCTTGTGAGTAACCTCTCTGTGAAGGCTTTCTTAAAATATGCCTATGTTGGTTCTGGCCAGTTAGCTCAATTGGTTAGAGCATCATCCTGATGTACCAAGGTTGTGGGTTCCATCTTCAGGCAGGGCACATACAAGAAGCCGCCAATGAATACATGAATGGGTGGAACCACAGCAACGTCTCTCTCTCTCTCTCTCTCTCTCTCTCTCTCTCTCTCTCTCTCTCTCTCCCATCTCCTTCTTCTCTCTCCCTAAAATCAATAAAAACACATATGCTTATTAAATAAATTGACCATGTCTCTTTATATAATTTTGCTGTACTTTAACTTGTTTTGCTTTATCAGACTTCAATGTGTGAGCTGGGTTTTCCTGTGCATAGGTTTTGAAAATTCTGTAGTAAAATGAGAATGAATATAATCAATGACTGAGTATATGTTGCTAAACAAAAAAATTTTTTATCATGGCAAAGATCATCCTTTCTTTTGAGGTAATGATGTTCCTCCCTTAAGATATTAAAATTTTCTTGCATGAAATGAAAAAAAAATTAAATATCCTTAAAATGAATTTAAACTCTGAGTCCCTCTCTAATTTTAGAATATTAATTTATGAAATCTAATAGTAGGGCCATTTGTGTTCTACATTGAAATTATTATAGAAACATTCTAGGTATATTCTTTTCTAGAGTAAAAGCTCTTAAAATATGAGTCATTTCCTATTAATTTTTTGCATTCCTGTGGCTGGTATAGTTTCTGTTTGCAGCACATGCTTAATAATGTTTCTTTTGAATGTAGAGTCATAATTGTAAGGTTTCTTTCATGTTACAAATTTTCTGTAACATGCTGTCAGATGCTTATACCTTACTAGAGGTCCAGTGGAACCCCTTGGGGGATGTCCACCTACTGGCTTAAGCCAGATAGCAGACCTGAGCTGTCAATTGGACATCTCTCAAGATCTCCTGGGTTGCCAGAGGGATGTCTGACTGCCAGATTAGGCCCATTACCCTGGGGAGTGGGCCTAAGCCAGCAGGTGGACATCCTTAGTGCTTCCAAAAAGGGAGGAGATGCAGCTCGGCTTGTGGCTGTGCACTGAGCACCTGTGGGAGTGCACTGAGCACCAGGGGGCAACTCCTGCATTGAGCATCTGCCCCTTAGTGGTCTGTGTATATCATAGTGACTTGTCATTCTGCTGTTAGGATCAATTTGCATATTGCCCCCTTATTATATAGGATTTCTTGCTACTAAAACTATTACTATTATTACCACAAATAGAGGCCTCATGTACAAAATTTGGACCCTGGGGGGATGTTCCTCAGCCTAGCCTGTACCCTCTCCAATCTGGAATCCCTGTGGGATTTGGCCTAAACTGGCAGTCGGACATCCCTCTCACAATCTGGTACTGCTGGCTCCTAACCACTCACCTGCCTGCCTGCCTGCCTGATTGTCCCTAACCGCTCTTCTGCCTGCCTAATTTACACCTAACTGCTTCCACTGCAGGCATGGTCACCCCCAGCTGCCCTCCCCTGCCAGCCTTCTTGTGACAATGTGGGGGCGACCATCTTATGATGATGTGATGGAGTTAGGGTCAATTTGCATATTACCTCTTTAGAAGGTTATAAAACCAGCTTTGTTGCATTACCATTTAAATGTTTCATGTGTGATATTCCCTCTTTTCCCCACATAAACACATGTTACAGCAGATGGGGCAGGCTTAATTATTTTCATTTACAAAGAAAGTAAAGCTCAGGGAGATAAAATATTTGGTAACAGTTCTTTAATTATTAAGTTATAGAATTGGAATGAGAACCTCATCCTCTTGTAAATTTAGTGAACTTTCATGCAGGTATAGCCACATCAATGAAGGCCCTTACTCACAAACTAAGGACATCGGCAAGGACTGCTTTGAATATTTTCTCACAACAATAGTATAAGTGCCCTATTCAGGAAGATATTTTAACAGCAATAATTGAGGTTAACTAAAGAAAGCTGTAGTTTATTTTTGGAGATTTCTAAATCAGGATTCTCATCGAGACTTCTCAGGCTAATGTTACATCAATTAGCTGGAATGGTCTGATTTAAAAATGAAATTTGGGGATATTTTTTTTCATCATTCCCTATGCTTAATAAATGGATGTACTGAGTGCTTTCAAGGATCCCAATTACCTTTATTTTTAGAAGTCATTTAAGGTCAACCCAGAAGAATAGACAAATGATTGGCAACAAACACTTCATTCTACTAAAGGGATCCATCCTATAGCTCACTTAACAATCTAAAGGTGTTTTGTAAAAGCTGATGCAACATACAATGTCAACAAAATGAGAGAGGAATATACTTTTACATAAATTGCAGACTAAACATACCAAAAATTATCAAAATATATTTTGCCATTTTAAAAGAGCTTTTTAAAATTAAGACATTTTTAGGTTCGCAGCAAAACTGAGGAAAAGGTCCTGAGATATGACATTCACCCTTACCACCAAACATGCATTCCCTCACCCACAATCAACATCCCCCATCAGAGTGGTACATTTGTTACAATTAATGAACCTACATTGATACTTTAAAATCACTCAAAATGCACAGTTTGCTGTTATGGTTCACTCTGAGTGTTATACATTGGGTTTGGACAAATGTATAATGGCATACGTCCATTCTTATGGTCTCACATGCAGTATTTTCAATGCCCTAAATCCCCTCTGTGCTTGTTCTATTCATCTCTCCCTGTGCAGTTCTAGTAACCATCTGGTTATTCCCAGGCTTTGGCCATTATGAAAGTGGCTATAAACATCCATGTGTAGGTTTTTGTATGGACATAAATTTCCAACTCCTTTGGGTAAACACCAAGGAGCATAATAGCTGGCTCATATGGTAAAAACATATTTTGTACAAAACTGCACAACTGTTTTCTGAAGTGGCTGTACTGTTATGCATCCCAACCACAAATGAATGTGAGTTCCTGTTATTCTGCATCCTTACCAGCATTTGGTGTTGTCAGTGTTCCAGAGTTTTTAATAAGTGTGTGGTGTCATCTCTCTGTTGTTTTAATTTGCATTTCCTTGGAGACATATGCTATTGAGCACTTTTCATATGCTTATTTGCTTAAATGAGGTGGCTGTGAAGGTCTGTAGCTCACTTTTTCATTGGATCATCTATTTTCTCATTGTTGAGTTTTTAAACGTTTTTATATTTTGAGTAATCATTTATCAAATGTGTCTTTTGAAAATATTGTGTTCTGTGAGATAACTCTGTGACTTATTTTATTTCTTGACATTGTCTCTCACAGAATGGATTAAAATATTTTCAAAATTAGAAATCTCTGCATGTCCAAATATACCTGGGAGGCCATCTTACCTGGTAGCTTTAGAGATGCATCTACTTTCAGTGAACCTGACTGAAATAACAAAATTAAGAATAGGTTTAGATTATGACAACAACAAATATGAATTACATCTTTTAAAAAATATATTTTATTGCTTTCTTTAGAGAGATGAAAGGGGCTGTTGTTGACAAGAGTGAATGTGGATCTCAGGGTAGTTTGTACTTGTACCTGTGGGCTGGCTTCCCTCGGGGTACAAGAGAAAAGCAGGTAGAGACTCTATGGCTTTTTCTGACTTCAGCCTTGGCTTATGAAGCAGTTTGCTGCATTCTATGGAACACAAGTACATCGTAAAGGCAGGTCAGAGTCAAGAATAAGAGACTAGACCACAATGGAAGAAGTACTAAAGGATTTACAGGCTTTGAAAAATAAACAAACACTGCCTTAATTCCCTACTGAGTATATATATATATATATATATATATATATATATATATATATTATTGATTTTTTTTTACAGAGAGAAAGAGAGAGAGATAGAGAGCTAGAAACATCGATGAGAGGGAAACATCAATTAGCTGCCTCCTGCACACTCACAGTGGGGATGTGCTGACAACCAAGGTACATGCTCTTGCCTGATATCAAACCTGGGACCTTTCAGTCCGCAGGCCAACTACCATGTTTCCCTGAAAATAAGACAGTGTCTTATATTAATTTTTGCTTCCAAAGATGTGCTAGGTCTTATTTTCAGGGGATGTCTTATTTTTCCATTAAGAAGAATAAGGTACACATTTATTGTTAAATGAAAATAAAGGAAATTTATTACCTGTATACGGTACGGTGGTACGGTAGTTGTCAACACAAACCAGACAAACTGTGAATCCTACACTATCAAGAATTTACTCATTTATTCAATGACATCATGTCATCATCTGCTGGGACATCATCATAACAATCCAATTCCTGAATTTCCTGGTGAATTTCTTGTGACTCCATTTCTTTCAGAATCAGTGGACCAAATCTCTCATGTTTAGCAATAGCACTGTCTTTAAATGAGAACTTCTTGTCAAGGTAGCCTGCCCGCAGTGCATTTGCAATGCAACTGTCAGTGATTTTCTCCCATAAATTCTTCACCCAAGTCACAACTTCTTGCAGTTTAGGTTTCACAAAGTTTCCATGCTGATTTCTCTACATTTACACAGCAGTGTCATCAGGGTAACGTCACTGGTTGCTAGATGCCAGTTGGGGTGGCCCTAGCGACCAGTTTACAGTAAATTAATTTTCATTCTGAGACAGAGCCTGGGCCTTATTTTCAGGGGGATGCCTTATATTTCACTCAGAAGGAAACATGTAAGTAGGTCTTATTTTCAGAGGATGTCTTATTTTCAGAGAAACAAGGTATCCACTGAGCCAAACCGGTTTTGGTTCCCTACTGAGTTTTGAGAAAACAGAATTAAACTACTTTCTAATGCTTACATGACTCATAAATCAAGGATCATTCTAGGATTTCAACCCAGGCAGTTCGGATCCAGAGAACTTACTCTTTACTCTCTGTAGAGTGACATTTTAGATAATATTAATATAGTCTCCATATCTACTTTGCTGTAATATGACAGGTTGATTTATTTAAAATCATGTCCATTATTCATATTTCTTTTGAGTAAAGAGAATAGGTTATAAAATGGAATTTTTAAATTCATTTAGTCCAACACCATTGTGTAATGCAGGGTTAGGCAAACTATGGCAAGTGAACTGCATTCAGCCCATAATCTATTTCAGCATAAAAGATTTTTTTGGAGCAAAATTCCCTGTTTGTTTACGTGATTTTATGGCGGCTTTTCTGCTCACGTGGCAGAGCTCAGGGATTGTGAGAAAGATCATCTTCCCTTAAAGGCCTACAATATTTATTATCTAAATAAATAGAAGAACAATTCACAACCACTTTATTAAAATATTTTCAACTTCCACTTAAACAATAAGGTGTTAAGGCGAGAAAGAGAACAGGCTTATAATAAGATAGGTAAAATAAGGAGCCAAATACATTACTAAATGGACAGTGCCAGGATTGGCACTGTTATGTAGGTAGTATCTCTAAAGTGAACATTCATTTCCATTTTATAATGTCAGCCCTTCTTTGTTCTAGTAATAGCAACAATCTATGGTATAATAAGAGTCACAGTATAGAATATATAAAAATGCCTGAAGCACCATGGTGTAGTGGAAAGAACATAAATGTGAAATAAATATAAAAAGAAACTCTCTCAGTTGTACTTATCAGAAGTCTCTACTGAGCTTCAGACCCTCAATTTCTCAAATGGGACTTTGGATTCTTAATTAATTACTAAATATAAAGTACAATGGATCTCAATGCATGTTAGACATGGGTTTCCAAGTGTTGACTTAGAAGAACAATTCACAACCACTGAGGAACGAAAGAGAAAAAAAACAACAGGAAGAGGCTGAGAGAAAACCTAGACCTGTAACCCCCAGAATTGAAAGTTAGATCTATATCTGAGAAAAGAATATTACTTGGAAAACTTAAGTAATAATTCCAAGAATAGGGGAACCAGGGTACAGGATATATGGAGATTCTCTCTATATATATTTTTTGATTTCTAAAACTGTCCTATGTTCTAAAAAATAAAGTTTATATAAAATATTGCCCAGCCAGTTGGTAAGCATCTACCTATGAATCAGGAGGTCACAATTCAATTCCCCGTCAGGGCACATGCTCTGGTTGTGGGCTGGATCCCCAGTTAGGGGCATGTAGGAGGCAGCCGATCAATGATTCTCTCTCTTCACTGATGTTTCTATCACTCTCCCCCTCTCTTCCTTTTTGAAATTAATAAAAATATATTTGAAAAAAGAAAAGAAAAACCAACTAGTTGTTCACTGGATCTTTTCATAGAAATCCACAGACTCAAGTCATTGGTTTTCCTGCTTTAGTTGGAAGACATCTTTGTGGTTATGAGGCTATTTCTAATTCTATATAATCCTATTTAATAAAAGGGTGATATGCAAATTGCCCCTATTGGCAGAATGACTGGTCACTATGACGTGCACTGACCACCACCACCAGAGGGCAGATGCTCAAAGCAGGAGCTGCCCCCTGGTGGTCAGTGTGCTCCCACATGGGGAGCTCTGCACATCACAAGCCAGACTGATGCTGCAAGTGCATTGGTGGTGGCGGGAGCCTCTCCCACCTCTGCAGCAGCACTAATGATGTCTGACTGTGGCTTAGGCCTGTTCGCTGGCAATTGGACATCTCCCAAGGGGTCCTAGGCTGCCAGAAGGATATCTGACTGCCAGCTTAAGCCTGATCTCCCAGGGAGCAGGCCTAAGCTGGCAGGTGGACACCCCCCAAGGGTTCCTGGACTGCAAAGGACACAGGCTGGGTTGAGGAACCTTCCTGACCCCCCCCCCAAACACATGGATTTTCATGCACCAGGCCTCTAGAAAAAAATAACTAAGTTACACCTTATAAACATTGAAGAATAACAGTGTTTTAAAAAGACATGTGCTATGTAAATCAAGTAATAATATGCATAATTATAAGCAGACTTGGCCACTTGACCAAACTTTGAAAACACACCTTACTATACACTTAGACAGACTTGTATCCATAGAGAGCTACCTCCTTCTGTTTAATTCATGATAGAATACAGATGATGTATTATTAATTCATTGCATATAATATTCATATAGAATAGAGTCTACTAGCTATTATATGCCATTTATTATTTGTAATGCTTCATATTAAAGTGCAGAAATGCTTGGTTTTCTTTTTTGAAGTGCCATAGGGAAGAACATTATAATGAAAACATTCCTCATTTTGCAAAATATGTTTCTGATTTTATTCCTATTTTGCAACTGATCTAAGTTATGAAAGGTAATTTGAATTGTCAGTCACTGTCTGGGCATGGTTTAAATGATGGGTTTTGCTTAGAATAGTACAGAATAAACAAGTTTAGTTTCCAAGAGTTCTAGCCTTCAAATTTTACAAATATTAAAACTTTACGAGAGGAATTTAAGTTACCATAAAAATGTGACAGTATTCTTTCAGTAACAAAATATATATGCCTTTGAAAGACACTGTTTATTCTTCATTGGAGTGGAAATTACATTTCATTACTTTCTTATAGTAAAAGCAATTTGAACCATTGCTTTCCACTGGGAGAATGAAAAATTAGCTTTTTAAAATTTTGTATTGATAATTAAGTATGCAAACAGGCATGCATAATTATTTAACAAGCCATTTCACATGCCAGAAAGTGGAATATTTCAAAACCAAATGAGGGGATATTTTTGAAAATATTAATATCTACAGGGCATGTATACAAACATGTATTACTTTGAAAAAATAAAAATTGCAATTATCCCCTGTATTCTGTAGCATTATATAGATTCAAATTTTGCCTTCCTTCCTCCTATTTACATTTACAATGCTATCACATCTGAAATTAAGTCTTTATTTCAATTTTAATTGTGTTTTCTCTTTCAATTTAAGTATCAAAAAGGAGCTAAGTAGCAGGAGGTCCCACTCAGCATATGGAGTCTACATCGTTTACACTTGGTGGTGGAGTTTAGAACCAACTGCTCAGCATCAGCCCTTTCTTCTGGGAACTACCTCTGCTCACATGTACTCTAGTCACCCTGGAGGGAGTTGGCATATTCTTACACATCACCCCACTGCTTCACCTTCAGCTGAACAAGATGAGTCAAAGATAGGCTTCTGAAAAGTAAGGTCAGTGTATCCTCTTCTGGGGTTTCTGGTCTTGGGATTAGTAGAGTTTGTCTCTCCCCATCAGCTGAACCTGCAATATATAAAACACAGCTGTACTGTCTGCCGTGCTGTAGGAAAACGGTATTCTGTAAGCAGGGAGTAAGGAACCCAGCATACAGGGTAGAAATGGGAGACACACTCAAAGTAGTCCATCAGCAGGTGACAGTTGTTCCTGAGGCTCAGCTGCACGTGTCACTTTAGCAGACACCATTGGTTTGCACTCAGATCCTCTTGTAACCAATTCTGTCCGCTCACCTCCCAACTTGGTGTGCTTTGCTGTTAATTGCTCACACTTGCACCCTTCTTCAGAGAAGTATCGTTAGTCTCTGGAGACGCCTGACCATTTGGATAGCTTGAGGAAAACAAAGTTAAAGCGCATGACACCTGGTACCAAGTCTGAATGATGTGAGGATACAAAAGCTCAGATCTTTTCATAGATGGGGAAAGATTCTGAGGAAGAATTTACTCTTCACAGCTTCCTGAGGGACCAGTCTGAGTCTGGGCTTCGCATGAAATCACACGTTTGATGAACTGCTTTCCTTTTCTTTTCCCACTTCCTCATTGGTTTCTCTTGGAAGTGTTTTATCCATAAATTACTTGAACCCAAATTCTGGCTCAAGGTTTGTTTCCGCTTTCTAACCTACCTGAGTCCTCTGGGCTTGTTCACGATCTTTCAGTAGATTCTCCTTTCATTTCAACTAACTAACATGGAGTTTTTATGACTTGCTGCCAAGAAAAATTTAATCACAGCAAATCCCACCATTACAGTATAAGTGAGTCTAAAATAATGAAGTGTGGGACTAATGTCAGAGTTGTATTATTATGCATTAATAAAATGACCTATATCAACCTGCTGCAGACTGGAAATAATGACTAAACATTTAAATCCAAATTTGGACAATTTTAAATAATGCTATATGGGATTTCACATTAATATTAATAATGAACATCCCCAATTTATAGCATGATATCTGGAAAGGCATTAGGTAATATTTTCTTTCCACAAATAATCTATTAGATAATCACGAGTAAAAATTCAGATGATGGTATAAAAGTTCATGTATGTGGAGTCCCCATAAGGTTGTATGGGGAGGTACCATAAGGTTGGGTGACCAGGCATCACTGTCCCCATCCATTGACTGTAGGGTTGTGAAGATTAAAGGTATAATGCATGTAAATGTCTGGTACATAGCATGTGGTTAACCAGTTGTTCTCCATTCTTTTTCTACCCTCTCCTTTATGTGATCATTTATTATCATTGAATTTTTCACACACACACACACACACACACACACACACACACAGATAGCAACGCTCTTATTCTTTTATCTTAAAAAAAAGCAGGAATTTTTAAAAAAATATTTTATTGATTTTTTGCAAAGAGGGATAGAGAGTTAGAAACATCAATGAGAGAGAAACATTGACCAGCTGCCTCCTGCACACCCCCTACTGGGGCTGTGCCTGCAACCAAGGTACATGTCCTTGACTGGAATTGAACCTGGGAACCTTCAATGAAAAGCAGGGATTTTTGAATTTTTTAAAAAATATATTTTTTGATATTTTACAGAGAGGTTGGGAGAGAGATAGAGAGATAGAGAGCTAGAAACGTCGATGTGAGAGAAACATCGACCAGCCACCTCCTGCACACCCCTGATTGGGGATGTGCCCACAACCAGTATACATGCCCCTGACTGGAATCGAACCCGGGACCCATCAGTCTGCAGACCGACGCTCCACCACTGAGCCAAACCGGTTTTGGCTATTTTTTTTTTTTTTTTTTTTTTTTTTTTACATAGAGGGACCTGAAGCAATTTTTCCAGTTGTCATTTTCTTTCAGACAATCATTACTTCAATGTTCTTTTATCAAAGTTAGGAAATCATCTAAATTTGCCAACATATCTATTTTGTTTTCCCCTTACTTTTAATCAATCTTTCTCAAACTTTCACATACATGAGAATTTTATGGGGGATTAATTACAACACAGATTGCTAGATCCTAACTTCAAACTTTCTCCTCTACCCTTCTCCTCATTCTTCTTCTGTGGATTATTTAGTTTGTAATTTTGACCAATGCTTCCCCCTTCCTCCATCCCCAACACTCTCTCTCTCTCTCTCTCTCTCTCTCTCTCTCTCTCTCTCCCTTAGTCCTTTCATCTCTTGCCCATTTTTTTAAATTAAAAAAGTCAACATATTTAGATAAATTATTTTATAGAAGCTTTTTAATAAATTATAATGACTGTAAGAGAAGTACTTCTTATATAATTAGGATCTCAATAATCATTTGCCAAGTGAGTGAATAAACCAACGTCCTCACATTTTTGAAGCCCCATATGTTCATATATTTTTTGGCTGCTTCTGTAAGATTGTAAGACAAGTGAGAGACAAGTTAGACAACATTTTATTATATCTTGAACAATTCCATCACTTTCTCAAAATTATGAGTGCCTACAGGTGTTTCACAGGGGTTCCCAGCTAAATTCCTACCTCTCCTTTCCCTTAACCTCCCTAATATGTTCATAAATTTGAAAATATTATTTTGAGCCAAATTTATTTTTATATTATAGAGGCAAATTACAGTCATTGAACCTTCTATTTGAGGCGGTTAGAGAAAATAACTTTTAAAAGTGAAAAGGTATCCCAAAGCAGTTTTGTGGTTGGATTGCTTATAAAGGTACATTTTAAACTCTAAGGCAACCACTAAAAAGAGTAAAATAAGATATACTAAGAAAAGAGAAAAAATTATATTATATAAAATCCTCAATTAAATTCACAAAAGAAAGAAAAAAATGTGGAACACAAAAATAAGAACAAAGAATAAGGATGATAAATAAATAAATATGTAACAAATAGGTTTGATTTTTCTAATTATCTCAATATTCACTTTAAACATCAATGGCTTAAATATACTAAGTAAAAGAGTGGATCAGTAAAGAAGATCCAAATATAATATGTTGTCAAAGATTAACCCACTTTAACTATACAGATACATATAGATTAAAGGTAAAGGGATGGGAAAAGATATAGCACACTGACAGTAATCAAAATAAAGTGGGAGTATCTATACTAACTTTAGACAGTTCACACTTCAGTGCAGGGACGGTTATTAGGGATAAACAGGGCACTAAATAATGATAAAGGGATCCATTCTCAAAGAAGACAACAATCTTTAATAGGTATACACCTAACACCAGTGTCAAAATACATGAGGAAAAAACATGATAAAACTGCAAGGGGATATAGATAAATCCACTATTATTATTATAGAGTTTAGCACCTTTGTATCAGAAATGGACAGTCTCAACAAGCAGAAAATCAGTCAGAATCTAGTTTATCTGGACAACACCAAGTGGATATAATTGACATCTATGATCACTTCACTCAGCAACAGTAGAATACACAGTCTGCTGAAGTTATCATGTAACATTCACCAAGATAGACCACATTATGCATTATAAAACACATATTAACAGAGTACAAAATAATTTAATGTCTTTTCTCAAACCATAATGGAATTAAATTATCAGAAATATAACTGGAAAATCCCAAATACATTGAGATTAAGCATGCTTTTAAGTAACATACTAGTCAAAGAAGAAATCTCCAGAGAACATCGATATAATAAAGCCTAAGTGACCATTACAGCAGAATGACCAGAACAACCAGTCTGTGATGTGCACTGACCACCAGGGGGCAAATGCTCATCACAAGAGCTCCCCCGATGGTCAGTGCACTCCCACAGGGGAAGTGCCACTCAGCTAGAAGCTAGGCTCATGGCTGGTGAGCACAGCAGTGGTGGCAGGAGCTGCTACCACTTCTGCAGCAGTACTAAGGAGCAGTGAGCTGGTTGGTAAGGAGCGAGGGGTCCCTAACTGCAAGAGGGTGCAAACCAGAGGATAAAAGCCAGGCTGAGGGATGCTACCCCCCCTCAGTGCACAGATTTCATGCACCAGGCCTCTAGTTTTAAATAAATTTAAATAAATGAAAACAAAAATACAACATAAAACTTGTGGGAAATAGTGAAAGTAGTGCTTAATGGAAATTTATAGTATTGAATGTATGTATTAGAATAGAAAATAAAAGATTGAAAATCAGTAGTCTAATGTCCACCTTAGGAAATTAAAAGTAAGAGCAAATTAAATATAAAGTAAGCAGAAGAAAAAAAATTTGAGCAGAAATCGATGAAACTGAATATAGGAAATCAAAAGAGAAAATCAACAAAATTGATTCTTTGAAAAGGGAAATAAATTATTTAGTCTCTAGCAAGGCTAACTAAGATCTAAAGATAGAAGACAAACAAAAGAGGGGACATCACATGATATCCCATGGACATTAAGAGGGTAATAAAATAATATCATTGATAACTCTATGCTCAGAAATTTTATGATATAGAGGAAATAGATCACATCCTCAAAAGACAGTTTGACAAAATTCTAACAGGATTAGACACTGCATGCAAGACTATATCTATAGAGAAATTTAATTAATAATTAATCATCTTGTAAAACATAAAACACTATACCCAGAGGGCTTAACTACTTAAATTTAACAAAAACTTAAGATGAAAAAAAATCATAGTAATTCTTTGAAATCTCTTTCACATGTCAGAAGTTTTTCCTCACATAGTCTATATGTCTGACCTTACCCTCTTACCAAAACCAGACAAAGACCACACACACACACACACACACACACACACACACACACACACGGAGAGATACAGACCAGAAACACAGTTGAAATACACAGATACAAAAATCCTCCAAAAGCCTGGCTTGTGTGGCTCAGTGGTTGAGCATTGGCCTATGAACCAGGAGGTCACACTTGAAGGCTTGATACCCAGTAAAGGGCCTGCAGAAGGCAGCAAATCAATGATTCTCCCTCATCATTGATGTTTCTGTCTCTCCCTCCCTCTACCTTAATCTTTGCAATTAATAAAAATATGTTTTTTTGAATCCTCCAAAAATTATAAAATCTAATAATGTGTAAAAACAATTATATACCATGATCAAGTGGATTTTATCCCAAATATTCAAGACTGGCTCAACATTTGAAAATCAACGAATGTAATTCATCACATCAATTGGCTAAACGTGAAAAATCACATAAACTTATCAATAATGCAGAAAAGGGATGATCAATTCTAATACCTAATGATGGCAAAAACATTTTGCACACACTAGAGCTATAAGGGAACTTT
Source organism: Vespertilio murinus (assembly GCA_963924515.1). Classification (NCBI taxonomy): domain Eukaryota; kingdom Metazoa; phylum Chordata; class Mammalia; order Chiroptera; family Vespertilionidae; genus Vespertilio; species Vespertilio murinus. The sequence goes on from OZ004709.1 coordinate 110,156,128, forward strand.
CTCATCTTGATAAACACCATTTACAAAAACCCTACTGCTAACATCATGCTTCATGGTGAGAAAGTCAAAGCTTTTCTACAAAGATCAGGAAAAAGGCAAGGATGTCTCCTCTCACCACTACTTTTTAACATTGTACTGGGTTAAAATTGCATCCTAGCTAATGTAATAAGACAAATGAAATAAAATGAGAAGGGAAATGATCATCCATGTATGGAATATATGAAGTGACAAAAAAACAACAACAAACACCTCTCAGAAACTAAAAAAAATGATTATAGCATAATTATAGGATACAAGTTTATTATTTAAACGTAACTTGTTTTCCTTTATACTAGCAATGAACAAGTGTATTTAAAATTCAAAACAATTCCATTTACATTAGCACTCAAAAGATATAAAAAATAAAGAGATATTCCATGTTCATAATATTGCAAAGATGTCAGTTTTTCCAATGTAATCTATAGGTTCAGTGCAATACCAATTAAAAAACAAGCAAGTTATTATCTGGATAGTGACAAACTGATTCTAAAGTTTACATGGAGAAGCAAGAGACCTATCAAACATTTTTTAAATTAAAAAAGATGGTGTGATATTATTCAATAGATAAATGAAACAAAACAGGGAGCCCAGAAATCTATATAATGAAAGCCTAAGCGACCCTTATGGCGGAATGGCCAGAACTACTGGTCACTATGATGAGCACTGATCACCAGGGGACAGATGCTAGCGCAGAATCTGCCCCCTGGTGGTCAGTGTGCTTGCTCCCATGGGGGAGCACCACTCAGCCAGAAGCCGGGCTCACTGCTGGCTAGCATAGCTGCCACTGCAGAAGCCTCTCCTGACACCGACACTATGGCAGCAGGCTCAGTGGGCTGAGATGAGCACGAGCAGCGGGGCGCCTGGACTCCATTTGGGCTCCTCCTTGGCCACCTGCCACTTGGCACACTGCTACATACCCCGAGGGTCCCGGGGCTGCCAGAGAGCACAGGCCAGGACAGGGACTCCCCCGCCCCCCATGTATTTCTTGCACTGGGCCTCTAGTAGACATATATAAATGTAGTCAATTGATGTTTGTGGTAAAGAATAAAAGCAGTAAAATGGGAAAAATTAGTCTGCAACAAATGGTGCTAAAACAACTAAGTATTCACATTCAAAAAATGAATATAGATATTGACCTTACAGCACTCAAAAAATGAACTAAAAATGGATCATGGACCTAAAATTAAGTCATAAAACTGTTAAATTCCTAGAAGACAACTTAGAAAAAAAACCTTAATGATGTTGGTTATACCAATGACTATTTAGATAAGACATCGGAGGCATGATTCAAACAAGAAATAATTGACAGGCTGGCTACATTAGTATTTAAATAACTTTCTATGAAAGGCAAAGTGAAGAGGATAGAAAACAAGCCACAGAGTGGGAAAAAATATTTGAAAAAAACCCCATATCTGATAAAAATTCATTACCTATGATTTCACTCATATGTGGATTTTAATGAACAAACTGAACTAAAAAGCAAAATGGAGGCATAGATAGAGAATGCAAACAGCTCTGATGGGTGGGTGTGGGGAGTGGTCAGGGCATTGAGCAACAAAGAACAAAAAAGAACTCATGGACAGGCACAACTGTGAGGTGATCATGAGTGGGGGTTGGAGGAGTGAGGGGACCAAAGGAGAGGGCAGGTGGAAGAGGATATAGGGGAGATAAATGGTAATGGAAAATAAAGAGAAAAAAAACATATCTAAAATAAACTCAACAATAAAAAATAAGCCATCTGATTAATAAAAGGACAAAGAACTGAATAGACAACCCTTCGAAGAATACAACCAGATGACAACTAACAATATGAAAGAATATTAAATATCATATGTCCTTTGAAAATTGCAATTAAACCAACAATGCAATATTACTACATATTTGTTAAAATAGCCAAAATCCAAAACCAAATGCACAGTTACTTTGAAAGACAGCTTGGCAGCCCTTACAAAACTAAATGTATTTTTATTATATGATCCAGCAATTATAGTCCTTAGTATTTACTCAGATGAATTTAAAACTTATATTCACACAAAAACAACACAGATAATTATAGCAGCTCTATTTATAATTGCCAAACCTTGAAAGCAACAATGCTGTTCTGTGTGTGATATGGTGAGATAATGGGATCTTGTTTGGCACCTAAAAGAAATGAGCTATCCAGCCATAAAAAGATATGGAGAAAACACAAATATATATTTAAGTGAAATGAGCAAATCTGAAAAGTCTATACACTGTAATATCCATCTGTATGGCATTCTGGGAAAGGGAAAACTATATAAACACACTAAAAAGATCAATGACTACAGGTGTTATATGGGAGGAACAGGCAGAACACAGAGGATATTTAGGAAGGCAAATTCTATTGGAGTGGATATTGCCCTCTCCAGATCAACCACTGACAAAAAATATGATAAAGAGGGGACTAAATATATATTACTTTTAAATTTTACATTAACTTAAAGAAGGTAAAGAGATAGATAAATGTTAGAATAAACCTAATCATGTTTCTGATTATATTAAATGTCAATAAATTGAACTCTCTAAGTAAAAGGTAGAGCTTGTCAGAATTGATTAAAGAGCTTGGCACCAATATATGCTACCTAAATAATTTAGCTTAAATATAAATGCACAGGTAAGATGAAAGCATAAGGATGAAATACATATGCATGTAAATAGTAAGACTGCAAAAGCTAGTAAGCTAATAATATAAAAGAAAATACTCTGAGCAAAGAGTATTACAAGAAATAAGGTAGATAATCTCATAATGATAGTAGAATTTACTCATTGGAAGACATATGATCATAAACACAGAATGTAAATTGACAGAAAGAAATGAAGAAATGAATTGACAGCAGAAACTGGTTTGGCTCAGTGGTAGAGCGTAGGTCTGCGGACTGAAGAGTCCCGGGTTCGATTCTGGCAAGGGCATGTACCTTGGTTGTGGGCACATTCCCCAGTGGGGGGTGTACAAGAGGCAGCTGGTTGATGTTTCTCTCTCATCGACGTTTCTAGCTCTCTGTCTCTCTCCCTTCCTCTCTGTAAATATCAATAAAATATATTTTTTAAAAGAAATGAATTGACAGAAATCTATAAGGATGTTTTGAAAATTTATCATATATCTTTACTATTTGATAGATATATTAAAGAAAAAGACAGGAAAAATGTAGACCTTTAGTAATATTATCAAACACCTTGACCCAATTTTAATTTTAAGACAAGTACACCTAGCAGCTGAAATATTATTTTAGAATAATAATCATCAATACTACATATGTTGGACCTTTAAATTAATCTCTCTACATTATTAATCTCTCTGTTAATGTAGAGAGATTGTAATATTATGGATTGTGTAATCTCACCAAGTGGAATTAAATTATAAATGTAAATAATAAGTTCTACTTAAAATGTTCATGTATTGGAAAAATTCTAAAGCAAACTTGTAAAATACATGAGTCATGTAATAAGTCAAAATTTTAAAGTGCATTATATTTCAATCAGGATGATGAAGAAAATATAAAATATCAAAAATGTTGGGATATGTGTGTGTGTGTGTGTGTGTGTGTGTGTGTTTGTGTAAAACAGTATTTAGAGGGAAATGTTTAGCTTTACTTACTTATAGAAAGCTTTAAGGTAAATGAATCCCTTTCATGCCTTATATTATAAAAATATTAGTGAATTATACATAATATCTATAGAAGTAAGAAACTAAAAAAGAAAACAGAAAAATTAGTTTAAAATTTTAAACAAACTAAACTTTCTTTACATATATCAGTAAAATGAATAAAATCTTATCAAGACTGAACAAGACAAATGATTAAAAGTATTACTTGCCAATAACAGAAAAGTGCAAATACTTTTAGCAAATTTTATAGACATTAAAAATATAAGATATTTGAAAAGGAAACTTTAATCATATATACTTAACTTACTACAAGTAAAAGTCCAGGCCTAAAACTTTTTATAATAAATTATTTCAATAATTTAAAGAAGGTATATTACCCTCTTAAACATTTTTTTAAAATAATAGAGGCAGAGTAAAATAATATGTGATAATATAATCCTGGTCTTAAAATTGACAGAGACACTAAAATAAATGAAAATTATAGACCAATAACCCTCAGGAATATAGATGCAAATTATTTATAGCAAACTGTTAACAGCATAATCTAATATTATGTACAAAGTAGAATATAAAAATGAACAAAATATTATTTTTATTAGAAAAAAATAACAAGTAGTACATTCATCAAAAGGCATGTAAGACCTTTAAACTAGAAATTGAATACATGGAGAAATATGTCATATGCATGGATACTTCAAAAGATAATTCTTTTTAAATTGATATACAAATTTGATATATTATAAATATTGAATAATTATCCAAAATCTGAATAATTATTTTGATAGAAATTGACAGCTAGTTATAAAGCAGATGTGCAGTTTATATCACTTACCATACAGCGTCAGTAATCAAAAGTGCAGGACAAGCATTAGCAGAGACAGGACTATCAATGGAACAGAAAATATATAAGAAATATAACAACATCAAAGTGAGGCAATTTCAAAGGTCTGATGTGAAGGCTTTTCAACGAAAAATTACTAGATGTCAGTGCAAAAATATATGTATCTCAATTCCTATTACATACCACTTACAAAAAATTGTTTTTAGATAAAAACCTTTTAAAGTATAGGAAAAAATATCTTCCCTGCTTTGGGGCAGGTAAGCTTATCAAAGAAGAGGCATATAAAAGTCTAAAGATAAAATTTTAAAATGATATATTATACGCCTTCAAAATGATAGAGTCATCAAAATTTACCTCTTAGAAAATAAAGGCACAACTACAAACTGAGCAAATATTTGTGATACATATTTCTAACCTAGAACTTGTATCTAGAATATATAAACAACTCTTCCACGTAAATTATAAAAGGAAAAAAAAATCTATATAAGTTAATGTATTAGGGTTCTCCAGATAAGCAGCATATATCTAACTCTATCTCTCTATCTCTCTATCTCTCTATCTATCTATCTATCTATCTATCTATCTATCATCTATCTATCATCTATTGTGTGTATATATATAAGAGGCCCCATGCAAGGTGCTTGGCCTCAGCCACCACCACAGTTGCCTATACCCACCCCTGCCTGATGACTCCAACGCCACCTCCGCCTTGGCCCCCACCACTGCAACTTTGTCTGGAAGGTAGTTTGGAAGAATGTCCAGTCTAATTACCATATTATGCTTTTATTCTATATCAAAAGCCTGGTGCACGGAATTTGTGTATGGATAGAGTCCCTAAATCTGGCCAGTGATCAAAGCTGATCTGCAGGGCAACTGGCAGGGTAATCATGGGGCCTCTGCTGGCACCCACATTGGCTGGCCTGGGGCCTGCAGGCTGGGGAAAGCTCCTGCATTGAACATCTGCCCTCTGGTGGTCAGTGCACATCATAGCAACTGGTCGTTCTGGTCATTCAGCTGCTTACTCAATTTGCATATTAGGTAAGAGAGAGAGAGAGAGATTAATATTTGATATTAGCTAATATGATCACAGATGCTGAGAGGTCTGCAACCAGGGAACACAAGAAAGTCTGTGGTATAATTTTAAATATTGAAAGACACTCAGCTGCTGTGCAGATTCCAGTCCAAGTGTGAAGGCCTGAGGACCAAGGGTGCCAAGAATAGCAGCGCAGTATCTTAACTCAGCAATCAGGCAGAGAGGCAATTCAAACTCGCTCTGCCTTTTTGTTCAGTTGAGGTCCTCAGTAGATTAATTGATGCCCACCCCCATTGGGGAGGGTCCTCAGCTTAACTCAGCTGACCAATCCAAATATCAATTTCTTCTGGAAACATCCTCACAGACACTCCTAGATATACTATTTCACCAGATATTTCACATCTGAAACTTTGTTGCATTTAAAATTTGTCTCTTTGAGAATTGTCAGTCCGTTCCAATTTCAGTGCTCAGTCAAGTTGACACCTAAAAGTAAGTGTCACAAAGGCAATTCGGAACATTCGTCACTGGAAAAAGGTGAACTGCTTCTAATCAGCCATTAAAATTTGCCTTCCATTGTTCATCTTAGGAATTAAAATTGCATCATGATGAGACGCCACTACACACCCACTGGAGTGACTGAAACTGATGAGGTTGTGGAGAAGTTGGAACTTTCATACAATTTTGACACAAATGAAAGATAATGCATTTACTTTTCAAACTGGCAATATATAAAAATTAATCAAACATGCACCTTTCCTGTGATCCAACAACTTCACTTTACCCAAGACAAATAAAAATATCACAAAAATAGTTTGATCAGATTCTTTATTTTTTTAAAAACTCAAATGGAAAACAACCCATAAATGTATGAACAGGAGAAAGTTAAGAACAAATTATCATATTTATACAATGGGAAACTGTCATCTATAAAACAGAATATCCACAAATACCATGAACTATCTCAGTAGCAGTGTGTTATGCAAAGTAAGGCATGCACAAAAGTCCCTACCATATGATACATATGAAGTTCATATTAAGGTAAAGCATAGGCAAACATTCTATGTTGATAGAAATCTAGGTCCTGGTTGCCTATGAGGGAAGGAAATTGTGAGGTTGCATAATGGGCCATCTAGATTGCTGGAACTATTTATTAATTTGGATAAAAGTTACACGTTTGTATATTCATCAACACTCACCTAATATCTGGATCTTTGTTGTATTTAAAATTTGTCACTTTGAGAATCGTCAATCTGTTCCATTTCCATGCCTCTGATTCTATTCTATTTTATTCATCAGTTTATTTTGTTTGTTAGATTTATTCAAGGGAAGGGTGGGGAGAAGAGATTAAATGAAGATATTTTATGCATTACTTATGGTCACAGACAATAGAGTGGCAAAGGCCTGAGGCTGGGTGGGAACCCTGTGAGGGGGGCAATGGGAGAAAAAAAGAGGGACATCTGTGCCCTAGCCAGTTTAACTCAGTGGAAAGCGTGTTGGCCTGCAGACTGAAGAGTCCCAGGTTTGATTCTGGTCAAGGGCACATGCCTGGTTTGTGAGCTGGATCTCCAATGTGGGGTATGCAGGAGGCAGCCAATAAATGATTCTCTCTCATCATTGATGTTTCTATCTCTCTCTCCTTCCTCCTTTCTCTCTCTCTCTCTCTCTCTCTCTCTCTCTCTCTCTCTCTCTCTCTCACAAACACACACACACACACACATAGTTAAGGGACATCTGTAATACTCTCAACATTAAAGAATTAAAAAATTTAAAAAAGAGGAAAATAAGTAAAATGTGTCTCAAAGAAACAAAAATTAATAAAACAATGACTTAGAAGTTATAGTTATCCCATTTTACTAAAGAGGAAACAGAAACGCTGGGAATTTAAACCTCTTATTTACAATTGATTACTTCTAACTGCTGGAGCCAGTATTATATCCAAATAATTTCTCACAAAAGTATTTGGTCCATAGGCTGTAAAAGATTTGTAAAATAGAGATAATTACAGTTCTTCGATGTCTTAGAACACACATTTTGCCACCTTCTTTCTCTCTCCTTGACACAGAAAAGACTATTCAGCTTAATTTCTAAGATAATTGGGTTTGGATGCCTGCGAATTTGGGGGGGGGGGCATATAATTAATTGTCATAATCAAGACACTTTTGAGAGTGAAAAGGGATCCTATTAACCATTTTCTAGGCCAACAGGTGTAATTTTGTATTGTTTTTTATAAAGTAGGACATGTGACCATCACACCTACATGGATTGTTTATATTTTAGACACACACACACACACACACACACACACACACACACACTCACACTCACACTGTCCCACTCAGCTATTAGGAGGCATCAAGTCCTAGAAACACAGAAGACCTAAGCATCATTCTTTAGTATGAGTGAGGAGACATCATAGCTTACAAATGTCAGTCCCTTAAGGACAACAAAGGAAAGCTGGTGCCACCTTTCTTAAAAACAGGAAGTTGGATTTTCAGTATGAAACCATGTCCCATTTGTTACAAAAACAGAAGTTCACTAAGCCCCTGCAGCCTGTTGGGAGTGCTGAAGCCCCCGTTAAGTTCTGAAGTTCCAAAGACAAATTAAAGTACTTTCCTCTTTCATTTTTCCTTCAAAATGGCTAAAGTATAAAAATAAAAAATGTACGTGACCAAGAAGAGTTTAGCACACAATTTATATGTTAAAGTCCTAACCTACTTCAAAATGTGATCTTGCTGGAGACAGGGTCTTTACAATGGTAATTAAAGTAAAATGCAGTTATGAGGGTGGACCTTTGTAAAATGTGGCCATTTCCACATAAGGAGAGGAGATTTGGTCACAGACACATGCAAAAGGAAGATGACATAAAGACGCAGGGAGAAGATCATCTACAAGCACAGGACAAAAGCCAGGGAGAGATCCCTCCCTCGTGACTAAAAAGAAACCAACCCCCCTCAACAACTTGATTTTAGACTTTTAGCCTACAGAATGGTGAGAAAATGAATTTCTGTTGTTTAAGCCGCACTATCTGTACTGATTACTGCAACCCTGGCAAACTAATATATGCTAGTATACAAAGTGCATTTCAAGCGAATAATTTACTTTTCCTGGTTTATATTCTGTTTTAAAATACATCTCTCTCTCTCTCTCTCTCTCTCTCTCTCTCTCTCTCTCTTTTTAAAATGTATATAGTGTTTTTTGTTTTGTTTTTATTTCAGAGAGAAAGGGAGAGGGAGAGAGAGTTAGAAACATTGATGATGAGAGAGAATCGTTCATAGGCTGCCTCCTGAACACCCCCTACTGGGATCCAGCCTACAATACAGGCACATGCCCTGACCAGGAATGGAACCTCAACCTCCTGGTTCATAGGTTGATGCTCAACCACTGAGCCACACCCGCCAGCCAGGCCACACACCCTCTTGTCAAAATGATAAGATAAATATAATGATGGTGATGATAACAATCATGATTGGTTCTTATTACCTTCTGTTAATGTTACAAGCATTTAAAATAAAGGTTTACATGCACTAATTTATTTAATATTCAAAATAAACCTTGAAGTAAATGTTATTTTAATGTTATATTAGATTTTGAATTTTATATTATAGATAGAAACCTAAAACACAGAAAGATTAAGAAACTTCTCTATAGCCGAAACCAGTTTAGCTCAGTGGATAGAGCATTGTTGGCCTGTTGACTGAAAGGTCCCAGGTTCAATTTCTGTCAAGGACATGTACCTTGTTTGTGGGCACATCCACAGTAGGGGGTATGTAGGAGGGTTGTGGGCACATCCCCAGGAGGAGGTGTGCAGGAGGCAGCTGATCAATGTTTCTGACTCTCTATCCCTCTCCCTTCCTCTCTTTAAAAAATCAATAAAATAATTTTTTAAAAGAAATTTTTCTATAGTCACAAAAGTAGTACTTGAATCAAAGAAGTCAATACAATACTTTACAATGCACAGTGTCCCTTCTCGCTCTTTCTTTGTATTTCTAAGATTTACAAATCTTAAAATATATATGCACATACATTTAAATATGTAGAACTACAATTATCTCTGTCTCAGTTGGTTAGAGCACTGTTCCCATACACCAAGGTTGCCAGCTTGATCTCTGGCCAGGCACAGACAAGAAGCAACAAATAAATTCACAACTAAGTGGAACAATAAATAGAGGTTTCTCTCTCACACACACACACACACGCACACACTCTCTCTTTCTTTCTCTCTCTGCTCAATCCCTTCCTCTCTCTCCAGAATCAATCAGTTAAAAAGTGTAATTGAGTATATTATACAAACTTATAATGCATCATGTTTTGTTTCTACCACATAATAAATATATTTCCATATCAACACATTGAATTTTACCTTCTTGCTAGAACTGTTATATAAAATTTTATAGCTTATATGTATTGCATTTTACTTAAACCTCCAAATTGATGGTCATTTAGATTGATTTTGTTTTTTTCCTGTTAATCAATGCTATAAAAAACAAAGTGTAATATATCACATTTGCTGATAATGGTTGGGGTGAGAGTATGTACATAAAAGTTTTGGATAGGCACTGTCAAATCTTTCTTCAATTTTTTTAAAAAAAAATAATTTAAAAACCTCTACAGGATATGGTAGTGCCTTTTCCCAGTGTGAAAACTTTAAAATGTTATATTTAGATTATTTCCCCCCCCACACAGAACAGATTTAAATGGTATACTGGGTCTTATTTCATAAAAGCCAATTTTGAGAAGTACACTAAATTAAATAGAACATCAGGGGTCTTGTTGATAGTAACCCTATCATCAGAAGACTGTGCTGTAATTATTGTAATGTTAATTGCTTTTCTCCCTTTCTTAATAGTCTTTAGAAAAATGTAGCATGCATCCCTTTTCCTCATATGGCAAGTTGACTCCAATCTAAGCTATAATTAAATCAAATTCATAATCATGTCTCCTTTTTAGTATTATTATATTCCTTTGTATGGGTAATTTTCATATGGACACAGACCTTCATTTTCTCTAGGAAATATATTTTGGCAGTATATTCTAATATCTTGACCTGTCTTGCATTTATTGTTGGATTTAATCTCCTCTGTATTCATAACCTTGATCCCAATTATTTCTTTCAGGATTCCTTATTATTGCCAAAGCACACATTGATTTTTTTTCTACCTCATTAGCATATTATTTCTTCCCTTTGAAACCCCAAGTCTCATTTTGTCGGGATGTGCATATTTGCATACGTGTACTTGATAGTGTTTTCTCAGGAACTACAGATTTTCATGAAAATGAAACAACTGTACATCTAAGTCTGCAAGACTAAAAAAAAAATACACAAAAAACTATACTTGAATTGAATTCAAGTTAATGGAAGAAATACAGCAACACTTTTAATACCATACCAGTGTTTGTGAAGCAGTGGTCTATATTAATAACTAAATTATGGTTTCATAATCAATGTATTAAAAAGTAAGACTAGTCCACAGCTACCTGTAAACACCTTGTATCACATCCAGCTGACTGAGGACTGCACACAGCAGAGCTGCAAATAACAGACTAGCGTAGGTCCTATTTATTGCAGTGAAGATTGATTAAATCCCTGTCTTGCAGAAGGACTCCTGCAAAGTTTTGTGAGTAGGTCTCCATCAAGAGAAGTAGCTTTCCTACCTTCCTTCCAGCAGCTTCTGTACACAGTGAATAAGTCTACTTACAGAAGCTAAAGTTAAATGTATCAATCAAAACCACAGACCACATGAGGGCTTGATGCCCAGTGGGCATTGTGCAGGAGGCACTGTCATCATTGGTTTATGTCATCATTGATGTTTCTGTCTCTCGCTCTCCCTTCCTTCCACTCTGAAGTCAATAAAAATATACATTGAAAAAAGCAACAGCAGCAACAACAACAAAACCTCACAGACAATGCAAACAAATATCAAATAACTAGAGGTAAGAGTTTTGTCTATATTATAGACTACTAGTATTTGTTGAAACACTATTCTCAGGAAAACAACCCCATTTATTCATTGTATACTTATTTGTTGAAATCTTCTTTCACAAATGCACAGTGGACTCTGTTCCTGGCACTAGGAATTGAATTTATAGAGAACAAACAAGTTAAAAGTAAATAAAACTTCAGGTGGTGACATAGATTATGAAGAAGCATATTGTGGGGATATAGAGTGGAGGACGGGGGTTGCTGTATTTTGTAGGGTGGTCAGGGCTGTCCTTCCCGATAAGCTTACATTTGATGACACACATAAAGGCAGAACAGGTGCCCAGCATGGGTATCCCTTCCCTCAGAGAGAGCTTTTCCATCCGAGAGGAGCATGGGCATGAAGGCTGTGAAGCAGTCCTTTGCTTGGTGAGTTAAGGAGCAGCAAGGAGGCAAAATTATCTGGAGCATAGTCTGCAGGAGGAAGGGTGGGGGGCGATGAAGTGAGAGAAGCAGTGAGCAGGGATCTCCTGTGGTGGCCTCTATATTCATATCCTGTTATTCAACATCTCCTGGAGTGTTGACAGGACCCATCACTTGCTTCTCACTATAGAAGTGCAAAGATAATGGGCTGTCAGTGCAATTATATATTTATGTTAAATTACAAACATACTAAAGATTCTTCTCCGTTGTTGGCGTAGAACACACTGTCATGTTGGGAGAAGGCCTATGGATAGGGTCACATGACAAGGAATAGCTGATGACCTCTGGGAACTCAGAGTGACCTGCTTCTGACAGCCAGGAGGAAACAACCACCTCAGTCCACAAGGGGCAGCAAATCAGAGGTGGATTCTGTCAGCACCCTGAAGGAGCCTTGGAAGCAGATCTGAGACTATAGCCCAGGAGAACCTCCTGAGATCTGAAACAAAGAACTCAGTAAGCTTGTGTTCAGGCACTCGGCCCAAAGAAATGTGTGATTTTAAGCCCACTAAATTTTATGCAGCAGTAGAAAATGGATACAGGCTTTCTAGGGCTTTATAAGGAATTGGTATGTCACTATTTGACTCAGTAAGATAGATAGCTTTCGAGCACAGAAGTGTCATGAGCTGAACTGTGTGTGAAAAGGATAACTCTGGCTGTGGTGATGAAGAAAGACAGTAGAGGGTGGGGCAAGTGTGGAGATGTGAAACCATTTAGAAGATAGTGTGATAATCTAAGCAAGAGTTTTGCTGAGTGGTAGCAGTAGAAGTGATATGTAATAATTTGATTATAAATTTGATTCTGAAAATAGAGCTGTTGGTTTTAGATAAATGATTTGTGGGGGGAAAATGAATCAAGACTGCCTCCAAGGTTTTTAACCTGAACAACTGAAAAATTCAGTTGTCATTGGATATGACTGATAATCCTGAAAGATGAAATCATCTATTTCCTAAATCATCTACTCCTTAAAGTGAGTAGCAAGCACAGTACATGAATAAACAACTAATACTATATCTCCTTTTCCTGTTCTAACCCTTTTATAGGGGAAAATATGATGGGTGTCAGGGTTATAGTAGTCCAAGGGGTGACAGAAATGTTCCAGCGCTCTGTTTGCCTCACTGGTTACTGTTTACCTAACACTCAGCATCTGTAAGTTTTATCAGGAGCCTAAATTACCCAGGACTCCTAATCTGGTGGTACCTATTCACATATACACTGCTAAATGAAACTGGTAGAATGTGATACAACTCAAGTAATTCATGGGTATTACTCAATTTTTACTAAGAGATTATTGTATACTGAATTGACGCCTCCTTGTTTTTTTTCCTGTCTAAAATACCCACCTTATCCTAATATAAAAAGCCAAGGCTGTCATGACCAAAAACAACCAGACAGACTACCAAACAGCAGGCTTTGTGGGGGGACCAGACCAGCAAGGGGGTTAGTGAGGGACGACCAAATGACTGAAGAACAGGCTGCATGGGGTGACCAGGTCAGTGGGGGGGGGCACTTGGGGACAACCAAGCTGGCACAGGGGGGAAGTTGGGGGCAAGTTTAGCCCAATCCCTAGGATTGAGCCTAAACCGGCAGTCGGACATCCCCTGAGGGGTCCCGGGTTGGAGAGGGTGCAGCCTGGACTGAGAGAACTGCCCTCCCATGTATGAATTTCATGCACTGGCCTCTAGTATTGAATAAATAATATGCATTTTATAGTTTATTAAAACAATGAGGCATGAATTTACCAAATATTTTAATAATTGATCAAAGCAATGCAAGAAAATCTGTGCGTGTACCATTGCTTTAATATTAGGTATTCTTCAGATTCTAGTAATAAGGCATTGGAGTGAACAGTCATATGGAACTAAATCACTCTTTACTTATTTCTAACAGGAAAGACAATGAGTTTGTCTCTGAAAATTATATAAAATTCCTATATTAAGTCAGACTTCACAAAGTATCTGATAGATACTGAGTTAGTGTACTGAACACACACACACAAACACACACACACATATGTGTATATAAGTCTAAGACAATGGTAGGTTTCTAATATGTTTCAAATTTAAATAATTTTTTTAAAAAAATTATCTTTATTGCAGTCGAAACCAGTTTGGCTCAATGGATAGAGTGTCAGCCTGTGGATTGAAAAATCCCAGGTTTGATTCTGGTCAAGGGCATGTACATTGGTTGTGGACACATCCCCAGTAGTGGGTGTGCAGGAAGCAGCTGGTGGATGTTTCTCTCTCATCAATGTTTCTAGATCTCTATCCCTCTTCCTTCCTCTCTGTAAGAAAAATCAATAAAATATATTTTAAAAATTATCTTTATTGTAAAACTATTTTCAAACATTGTAAGAAAAAATAACTAAATGCAACCAATAATAAGTATAGCTGATAAAGTGGGGGTATTTTACTTTCTAGGGAATAACAGTTGCCATAATTATTTCAATGTATTATTTTATATCCTTATCCAGACTTCAAATTTCTCACCCAAGTGGTATCTTTAAAAATGTTTGATCCTTGCAGTTTGAAAAATGTTTACACATAATAAAATATTTTGTAGAACGTTTCACTATGAAAAATAAATATAAAGTCATTCCTACCACAAAATTCATTGTAGATGTGAACAAAACAATTTCTAGGCTACTTTAAATCAAGAGAAGTTACCTTTTTATTGGCTTACATTAATGCAAATCCATCATCACTTTATAAAATTCTAAGCTCATAATTGATATTATGCCAGATCTTCATGTATGAAAATTGCATATTGTCCTTAGTTTTAAATGAAACATGATCCAAACAACTTGAAATATAGTTAGAGGTTTCTGAAACAAATTTAATATTTTCTTTGGGGGAATTTTTTTATATTACAGATTTTCTATATTTCTCATAATATTCAAGAAAGAAATACATATTTTATGTTTATGTTGCTACTGCTGCAGCTGGAGCCACTATTGCATACGTTAGCCCAAATAGAGGACTGATCTCTATTCATAATTAAAAGGCAGTTCCTATGGTTTCAGAAAAGAAAAGAAAAAATGAAAAGAGAGATGTGATACCTTACTGGAAGAATTCTCATATTCTTTGCAAATACAGACACAGAACCCTAGCCAGTTTGGTTTACTGGATAGAGCATTGGGCCTGTGGACTAAAGAGTCCTGAGTTTGATTCCCATCAAGAACCTGTGCCCAGGCTGAAGGCTCAATCCCCATTAGGGGGCATGCAAGAAGCACTCAATCTATGATTCTCCCCCATCACTGATGTTTCAATCTCTCTCTCTCCCTTTCTGAAATCAACAAAAACATATTTTTAAAAAAGAAACAAACACAAAAAGTATAGTGAGCATGCGAATGATCATGCATACACAATATTTCGGGGGCAAGGTCATGGGGGTGATTATACCTATTGAGTTGATTGGATAGGTGATTTAGAAATGCATCTAATTCATCCTGGAGAGCTCAGGATGGCTCTTCAGTATGTGAGGTCTGGGCTTAATATTAAAGGATAAGTAAGCGTAAGCTATTTGACTAGCTATTCAGGAAGGAGGGAAAGCAGGAATTAATAGAGATCAGTAACAAGCCAGAGTGTATAGTGAGAAATAAGCAGGTCTTTGCATTAGCAGGCAAAATTTAAGGTAAAACACGTGGGGAGATAAGAGAAGGCTGAAAAAGTAATCAAGGGTTTTATAATAAAGAATCTTATTTGCCGTCATAAAAATGTGTGTTTCATCAATAAATTTAAAACATGCTGAAACATTTTAAGCAGGAATGATACGCTTTCATTTTAGCAAGAAGACAATTTAAAAATATATATATATTATTGATATTTTACAGAGAGGAAGGGAGAAAGAGAGCTAGAAATGTCAATGAGAGAGAAACATTGACCAGCTGCCTCTTGCACACCCCCTACTGGGGATGTGCCCACAAACCGGAATTGTACACGCCCTTGACCGGAATTGAACCAGGGACCTTTCAGTCCGCAGACCAAGCTCTACCACTGAAGCCAAACCGGTTTCTGCAAGAAGACAACTTTTAATGTGTCACATCTGAAGAAAGGAAAACTAGTGATGAATCTGTATTAATACCCAAGCACAATATTATCACTCAAAGGACATGGACAGGTATGGTAAATAGTCTTAGAAAATTTGTTGGGGGGAAGATGGAACAGAGAAGCATGTTGGGATATTAATCCGAGAATCCTCTGCATCTGGTGGTAAAGGGAATGAGGGATGTGCTGGAGTCATTTTAGGAGAATATGCATAAGGATGACTGGATGGCAAAAAATACTCTCCAGCAATATTAATACTTTAGATACAGGAGGAAGAATTAGTGTGGTCCATGGAAACTAGAACAAATGATCCGAGGGTAGAAGAATGAGGATACTGTGAAGTCATGGGTTCCAGGAGATCAGAGGTTTGTGAAGGAGGGAATGGAAAGGGGTGCCGAATGAAGAGGAATCCGTAAGGATAAAGACTGAAATGGTGCTTATCATTGGAAATATGAATTTGTAGTGACTTTAGTGATCAAAGTTCCATATCCTAGTGAGGGCAGGACCCTAACTACAGTGGTTTATGGAGTGCATTGAGGGGTGTGAGAATAAAATTGACCATCTAAATCAGAACACTTTAAAAGTGACAGTGAGAGCTAGCAGCAACGGCAGCAGGCAAACAGATAGAATCAGAACTATCTTCTCTAGCCCAGGACATATGGTTGCCATGGAGATGAGAAAGTGTAGTTTACCTTGTTGAAAGGCTGGATGATATAGAGAGGAGAGAGAATAGATAGCAGTTAGAGGGGAAAACAGAGTTAGGAAAGGCTTTTATACGACCAGAGTAACTCGAACATGAAATGGAATCTAGAACATTAAAACAGAAAATCACTATCCTAGAGTTAAGGGACATGTGGTCCCAGGAATGTCTGAAATGTGTGGAAATCTAGTCAGGCAGGCAGCAAGTGAAGATAAGGGTATATAGGCAGCAGATAACAGAGTTGTTCTCCATAAGCATCAAAGACAGGGCTGTGGAACTCAGGAGCAGAGTCAAACAGAGAAGCTATGGAGGTAGGTAACTAGGGAACTTACTATTAAACAGTAAAGGATTTTATTTCAATCATTGGCGGGGTACCAGAAAGCTTTACTGAGTTAAACATTTCCCACACTAGGAAAAAGTTAGCACATCACATCAGATTTTCAGGCAATAGAGAGAAGACAAAAATCCAGTTACCAAAACTAGTGTGAGGACTTGGGCTGAAACAAAGTTAATGGAATGGTAACAAGCTACAAAAGGCCAAGTTGTAAGTTTTGTGGAAGACATATTCATATGTGTCAAATGTATACATCATGACATTTTATATTTTAGTACCTAATAGTGTGCAACATAATTAGCATTTATTACTGGAATATGTCAATATTAAGAAATCCCTATTATTCAATTGGGAGAACTGGTTTATCAGAGTAGTAGGGTGTGACTTTTATAGATGCATGTGTTCAGGGATTTCTGGGAAAATAATAGTTGGCCTCTCTTGCTTAGTTGTTTTTTGATTCATCTTTTGACATGAGCACATGACAATGCATACAAAATTGTAACCATAGCTCATATACTAGTGTATGTGTGAGTAGTGTGTGCATGGTGAGCGTTTGTGTCTATTGCTGTGTGATTTCTCTTTAATTTAAATTTTTTTCTTTGTTACTTTTGCTCAGGTGTTCTTATGTACAAAGACTTGTTTCCAATACATCTTCTAAATAAGTAAATAAAAACTTTTAAGGAAAGCAAACGTTTTTAATTTGTAGCATGACAAAAATAATTATTTTTAATGAGTGCTTCAACGCCTTCATAGTGCAATGAGGACTTATGCTGTTTTAATGACTAGAAGGCAACGAAGATCCTTCAGTGTTTCCATGTGAAAGGAAAGGACTTGTCAGAATAATACATCCTTGAGTGTTTACTACTTGGTAATTCACATGATTGATACTTTATCCTCAGACACCACTAGAAATTTTATTATATGGAGGAGTTCCTTCTTCGGCGTGTATAAACATCCTCTGGCAAAAAGGTCTTAAAAAGTGTAGTGACAATTTTAAATAGTGACGAATGGTATTCATTTCTATGAGTGCGTTTTTAATAGCAATAATAATGCTGATAATAATAGTGACAAATAACAACCGGTATGTGTTTTAAAGCCTCATATATCCATATGTTGGGCTCGGCAATATATAGCATGTCTTATGCAATCAACCACTTCAGAACACTACGGCATGTTTCACTTCATTTACCAATGAAGAAACAGAAGTTACCAAGATTGAATGAGTGGCTCAGTCGCAGAGCCAGTGAAAGCAGGCTGATGGGGTTTTAACTTCCATGTCTTTAACACTGAAGCCTGAGCTCTGTGAGCATTGTCCAATGCTGTTTGTCTGTTTGTGTTTACCCTGAAAAGGAGTTTGTGTTGTTGGATGCTTTACAGTTTTCATTTTGTCTTCATCCGAACTGCCTTTTCTAGCTCTGATCCAAACCCCTGTTTGCCCTTTAATTGCCTAACTGTAAATGTGAATGCTGCTCAAGTGCCTTTGGGGCCACTACTGCATATAGTGGCGGGCTATGGGCTATTCCTAAGTGGGAGCTAATTTTCTAGCCAGGATTATACCCCCACCCCCTCCCTCCAAACACAGAATCATAGCACTGAGAAGACAAAAGGTTTAGAAAAGTAAGAAAAAGATACCTTACAGGAGACAAAATTGCTGTGGGTGGTCAGCAAAGTTCTTTCTGTTTTCTATAAGACCTGCTCCAAAAAACCATTCAATATTCTGTGACTAAAAAAAGAAAAAGGAGAAAACTGTAAAATAGCCCCTTTTCTTTTCAGAAGTCTTTCAAATTGGCAAACAGCCACTTGGAACACCGGGCACATTCTGGCCATTACACATTGATATGAGGCTGGTACTTGTCCAGCAAAAAAGCAATAGTCTACATTTTTTTTATCCAACCACAGTAACTACACTTTTTTCAAGAAAATCCATCTTTGTAGCCAAAGAGCTAACCCTGATATCTCCAGCTTAACTCAAACTCCCAGATTTATCAACACACAGTAATATTGGGCACATGCTTAAACCATGCCCTTTTCATGGAAATTAGAAAGGTAGATTGACAGACTAATTATGAGGTATTCGATAAGTGCAATAAATGTTCCAACCAATCTTTGTTATATACAATAAAAGTAAATAGGCACTTCCTTTTATATGCTTAGTAGTCATTCAGGTGGAGGGATTAAAGACTGGCCTGCACAATCAGTTAGTGGCCCACAGTTCTTGGCAAACACACACATGTCATTGCTATCATGACAAAAACCCCAAAGACCTTCTATAGGCATTTTGTATAGAACAAGCCCGTAATCTTGAAAGCCTTTTGTATAGGTTTCCCTTTAACTTTATGATTTACCTTTATGGGAACATTTTTTTTTAATTTACTTAATGTAGATGAAATGTATTTAATTGTAGTCATGTTGTAAAAGAGGTTATCTCACATCTATTTTTCTCCTAAATGAATATCATTTGCCTCAACAATTTTTAAAGTTCCCAAGTTTTCTCCCATCTGTGAAAGGTAATATTTAATATATGTTTAATACCAATACATGATTAGATTTCTATTTGGGGATTATTTACTCTATTCCATTCATCATTTTATTTTATTTCTGTGATAATATGAAACTATTTTAATTATTTTTATATTGTATGTTAACATCTAAAATTCACTACCCTTATTTTTTTTAATGTATCTTTATTATAAAAAGTATTACTGATGTCCTCTTTTGTCCCCCATTATCACCTTCTAGCCTGCACCTCTCCCCCTCCCCCATGCCAGGCCTTCACCACACTATTGTCTGTGTCTATAGAGTATGCATATAAGTTCTTTGGTTAATTTCTTCTCACCCACCCCACCTTCCCTCTGAGACTCTACAGTCTGTTCCATGCTTCTGGGTCTCTGGATCTATTTTTTTCATCAGCTTATTTTGTTCTTTAGATTTCACGTATGAGTAAGTCTTTCTCTGACTGGCTTATTCCATTTAGCATACTCTCCAGGTACCCCCATATTGTCCCAAAGAGTAAGAGAGCCTTTTTTTTTTCCTGCTACATAGTATTCCATGGTGTAAATGTACCACACCTTTTCAATCCATTAATCCACTGATAGGCATTTGGGCTATTTTCAGACTCTGGCTATTGTAAATTGCTACCCTTATCATTTTAATTTCAACATTTTCTTGTTGGTATGATATCTTTTTGGCTCTATGCTCCATGTATCCTCTAAACTTGAAACTAGAGTTCATCCTTGTTATTCACAGTTCACTGATTTTATTCTATGTTTCCCCTGGAATTCTATTTACAAAATTAGATCTAAAAATTTTAATAAATATATCATTGTCATATAATTTAAACAAATAAATTTTATTTCAGTAGAAATTAACAGCTAAGAGTTATAAATGGAATTGAGTCTATCTACAAGTCATGTTTTAAAATCCTAATCCCTAAATTATGAGGATTATGAGGATGTGACTATATTTGAAAATAATATCTTTAAAGAGGCAAATTAAGCAAAGGTCATATGAATAGGCCCTAACCCATTATGGCTGATGTCCTTATAAGAATAAATTAGTATATGTATATGAACAGAGGAAAGATTACAAAGGTTCTAATTTATTTCTCTAATGTCAACCTATTATATTTTGTACTCAAAATTTGCCTTCATTGGTACTAGAATGTTGCAATTGTGGATAGTAAAATATTAATAAACTAGAGGCCTGGTTCATGAAATTTGTGCACAGATGGGGTCGGGTATCCCTCAGCCCAGCCTGCACCCTCTCCAACTGGGGACCCCTTGGTGGATGTCTGACATTCCTCTTGCAATCTGAGACCTCTGGCTCCTAACTCCTCATTGCCTGCCTTCCTTATCACCTCTAACTGCCTCTGCCCTTCAGCCTGATCAACCCTAACTGTCCTACTCTGCTGGCCTGATTGTCCCTAACTGCCTCTGCCTTCTGGCCTGATCTCACCCCTAACTGCTCTTCCCTACAGGGCTGATCTCCACCCCCCAACTGCTCTCCTCTGCTGGCCAATTTGTTTCTGATTGGTCGGTTTTTATGCCAGTCAGCCTCAAAAGCTCTGCCTCCTAGGCAGCCATTGGCTCCCCACAGCACCCAGATTTGGTTCTGATTGGTAGGTTTTAATGCCAGTTAGCATCTCTGGGACTATCAATGGTGCCTGTTCAGAAAGGTGGGGCTGATCAGCAGCCCTGGTTGGAGGTTTGGAGAGAAATGGAGGTTCAGATGCTGGCCAGACTAGGAGAGAAAGAGAGAAGCAAATGCTGATCAAAATCTGCCACAGAGGCAATGAATTAGTTCCTGCTTCTCTCTTCAGGCCTCTCTCTGGCCCTGATTCACAGCCCCCACAGCAGGCAGTGCTGGGGCAACCAGCCTGCAGCAGAATGCAGGGCTGACTTTCAGTTGGCCGAGCCTCAGCCATTACTGGTCATTACAACCCAGGGTTTTTATATATTAGGATGCCAAACTTTATCATCTTAATAAAATGCTTTTAATAGGCCTATAGTAAGTTCTTATTGTGTATCATCTATATACTAGTACATAAAAGCTTAAGCAACCAAATGACCAAATGACCAGTTGACTGGTTTCTATGACATGCACTGACCACCAGGGGGAAGACACTCTATGCAGAAACTGCCTCCTGGTGGTCAGTGTGCTCCCACAGCCATCCTCCTGCAGCCAGCCAACCTCCCATGGTCCCTCCCCTGATCAGGCCAAGGGACCCCAACCATTTATGAATTTGTGCACTGGGCCTCTAGTTAAAAATAAATTACTCTAGCCCTACCCTGTTCCCTCAATGGTTAGAGCACTGTCCCAAAGATTGAGGGGTCTCTGGTAAAATTCTGTCAAGGGCATGTACATTATTGTACAGGATTTTTTGGACTGGAACACGTGGTGTTCCCCAGGCAGGATGGCTTTCCCAGGCTATTTGTCTATTGGAGTCGAAGAATGAAACCATGGACAGAAGATTGTATACCAAAAGTGGAAATTTCTTGAAGAACAAACACAGACTCCCATGTGGGGAGAGGGAAAGAGTCCCACCAAGCTCCTTTTTTCATGGTTTATAAAGGCTGCAGTTTTGTTGTTGTTGCTGTTGTTGGTTTTTTTTTTGGTTTTTTTTTTTGTTTTTTGTTTTTTTTTTGTACTTTGATATCCTCTCTGATTGGTTTATTCCCCTTTGATTTGGTCACTATAGTAACTCCTGAGCTCAAAGGTCAAACCTCACATGGGACATCTGAGGCCCTCCTCCCTCATTGTCCTACTATTCCCTTTGTACTTTATTCCCCCTTTATTTTGTAAATATAGACCTTTTGCTATGCACAATTCCTTGTCTTATGGAAATGTAACTTCTGCCTCTCCCAACCTCCCTGTCTTGAGGAAATGTAGCCTTTTGCAACTCTGTAGCCCTGTGTTTTTTCCATGGGCACCCTTGATTTTAAAAATTCCCTAAACCTGCCTATTTCTCCCCTAAAATTCCTATTTCACCTGGTTGCAGTCTCCATCCCAGGCGCTGGTCAGGGTGCATGTGGGAGGCAACCAAGGGATATGTATCTCTTAGATTGATGTTTCTCTCAGTCCCCGCCCCCCCTTCCATTCTTCCTAAAAATCTATGGAAAAAAAAAATATCCTTGTGTGAAGATTAACAAAAAATAAAAGTAAATTTTCCAGAGATAGAGAAAAATATGATATAATGTTTAATGGACTAACAGTAAAAGAGAGTGGGGGCAGGGGTGGACCAGAGACCCAAAAGGACTTCTACACTTTAAAGTAATGTGTCATAGTAAGTAGATAAAAGAACTATTGGAGAACAGGCATGACTGTGAATGTCTTATGCTCTATAATTGGGATGAGATTGACATTGCATAATCAAATGCATGGAAATGCAATCTATTTGGGAAGGATTAAAGAAGCTTCAAATATAGCACATCTAAGGTGTCATAAAGAAAATGAGTAGCTGGTATATAAACCGTTCTCAAGTTTACTTAGTATATATATTTTAAAGGGTGAAATTGCTTTCTATCTTTGCAATCTCTTTTTAAAAAATATATTTTTTAATTGAATTTTTACATAGAGGAAGGGAGAGAAATAGAGAGCTAAAACATCTATGAGAAAGAAACATTGATCAGTTGCCTCCTGCACGCCCCCTACTGGGGATGTGCCCACAACCAAGGTACATGCCCTTGACTGGAATTGAACCTGGGACCCTTCAGTCTGCAGGCCCATGCTCCATCCACTGAGCAAACTGGTCATTTAATATACTAAGTTACTTAGTATATTAAATGAAGTATTTTCAGTGATCATACCCATTATAAAATATAAGAACGCTTACTCAATAAAACAAAGATATTTGAGGTTGTTTGTTTATTTATTTATTTTTAAATATAGTTTATTGATGTTTTACAGAGAGGAAGGGAGAGGGATGGAAAATTAGAAACATTGATGAGAGAGAAACATTGATCAGCTGCCTCCTGCACACCCCCACTGGGGATATGCCCATAACCAAGGTTCATGCCTTTGATGAGAATGGAGCCTGGGATCCTTCATTCTGCAGGCCACTGCTCTATCCACTGAGCCAAAGCGGTTAGGGCGAGGTTGTTTATTTAGAGTGTGTTTAAATAATATTTTAGAAGGAAAAAATGATTCCAAGTAGCATGACTTTCCAACTTACTCATTAAGTTTGCTGCAGCCTGACTGAAGGCCATTGGCATTATCCTTTTATTCCTCTTTATTTTTTATTAAATTCACTGGAGTGCCATTGGTTATTAAGAGTATATATGTTTCAGGTGAACATTTTATGATACATGATCTGTATATTGCATTGTGTGTCCACCACTCACAATCAAATCATCTTCTGTCACCATATATTTGGCTCCATTTACTCTTTACTACCCGCCCACCCACACCCCCCTCTTCCCTGTAATAACCACCTTACTATTACCTGTGCATATGGGTTTTCGTTTTATATGCCACATATGAGATAAGTCATGTAATCTTTAGCTCTTAATGACTAATTCATTTCACTTAGCATGATATTCTCAGGGCCCATCCATGTTGTCAGGTGGCTGAAATTCATCTCTTCATATGCCTAAGTAGTATTTATTCATAGAGATGCACGCACCCCTATGCTCTTTGGAACATTACTCACGGTGGCCAAGACAATGAAACAACCTAAGTGCCCTTTGATAGATGACTGGATAAAGGAGATGAGGTTCATATACACAGTGGACAGTATCCTTTTCAAACGAGTTTTGTCCCCCATTTTTGCTTCACTTGATTAATATTCTGTTGCTACTGGCCATTACTACCTAATTTTGAGACATCTTCCACATTCTGAGTTGATTTTAATGTTTTCTTTTATGAAACAACACTATGTCAAAATTTTTGCAAATATATTATTTCCAATACTTAAGCCATTACACTAAGCCAATGTTACTATGATGATGGAGTTCAGAGCTTTAACTCTCCGAAAGTTGCACAGCATCCTGATATCTTAACTGGGTTTTGAAGATCAGATGTACTTTGTTCACTCTGTGTCATGCCCTCTTCTACTTTTCTTTGCAAAATGGGAAGGGGCCAGATGGGTCTTTTATTATTTCAATTGGATTTCAGAATGAAAATGATATATATGATTCCTTTTGGTGACCACTCTACTCTAGTACACTGTTAAAATAAAATTTATACTTAAGTGGATATTTGTGGAAATAAATATGCCTTAGAATAAATAAATATGCCTAAAAAAGTTGGTTATATTGTAACACTAACTGAATAGCAGTCAGAAAACACTAAACCACAAAGGAAAAGAATTAAGAAATAGGAAAATTGTTGTATAACAAGATTTTGTGTTCCACTAGATATTTAATACTTGCATCACACAATGAAGGGTTTTAGTCACAAAAATAGACAAAATGATATAAATGGAATTAACAGTAGGAAATATCCAGGTTAGCCTCCTGGATTTATAAATGAAAAAAAAATGAAGACAAAAATTAAATTATTTGTACAGCTCAACAAAAAGTCTATGGCTAATTATTATTTAGAAAGTCTGTCTTCTAGCTCCTATTCCAAACTATTTTGATCACACACCAGTGATTTTAGTTTTAGAGTCCAATCAGAAAACTAAGTGCACAAAAATACAGGGTTATGTTTAAATAGTGAAAAAGAGAAAAGACATAAAACAAAGGAGTAAACTAAAATCTGTCAAAACATACATCAAAACATCTGATTATTTGGAGTAGGTACCTAACGTATGGCAGATTCTTAATAAATGTTTAATCACAGGAAGAACTGCAACAATAAGAACAACAAGAACAATAATTAAAACGATCAGCCACTTACTGATTCATGTACCCTAAAATTAAAGTTAATGGGAGCCCAGGAAGAGAAAGAGCAGTGCGAGGGCGTGGCGATATTATAGCTCATGAAAGACAGCCACTTAGTAAATAGTTATTGAAATCCTATGTTTCCATGTATCATTACAGATGTCTAAAGATATATATTTTGACTTGGGAATTAACCCCTTGTGGAATGACAAATACTGACACCATTTTGGTTTTTCTGCTTTGTCTCTGGTGCTTTTCATGGAGATGTATAGATCTACATTGCTGATGCAATTTTCATGATTATGTATGTTGAATCAAGTTGGGAGGAAGGTGGAGATATTGATAACAGCACATCTGGAAGCGCAGAAATCATATCACCAGACGAATTAGGCAGGTGAAACTTCTGAATTAGAAGTTTTTTGGGGATTGCTCCAAAAAAAAAAAGTACAAAAACTGGAAGCCATGAGCAAAGTGAGGAGTGAAGAGATAATGGTTGTGAGGTGGGTGAGGTGTGGTAGGTGAGCCAATAGACCTTGGATGATACCAAATATTGAGAGAATTAAATACTGGTAATCAAAGGTTGTAGAATAGAGACTTATTCTAATAGATAATTTTCTTCTACCTAAATACCTTGTGTGTTTTTTTCAAAATCTGAAAATTTTAAAACATGTGCAAAATTCTTTTTTTAAAATTAAAATGTATAGTCAATTGTACACTATAGATAGCCTATGCTTAATACTTTTCTACAAATGGTTTCCTCAGACCTATCCAACTATTTATCCATCTGTCCTTTCATCAATCTATTTCACTTTTTGATGTATACACAAAGCAACTTGTGAACATTGCACATGTCACCTTAACTATTGCTGCAATCTCTTTTGAAAGGTCAGGTTTGCCTTCATGGGGTGAAATATTTCCTCATTTAAATGTAAAGTCACTTGATTAGTTAAAGTTCTGACATATACAAATATAGGCAAAATACTTTGCTACTGGGTATACTTTTTTTAAACTTCATGAGCACCTTGCAAGAGTATATTATTTTACCGTATTTGCCGGCGTATAAGACGATTTTTTGGCCCTGAAAAATACGTATTTGCCAGCGTATAAGATGACTGGGCGTATAAGACGACCCCCTAACATTTCCACTAAAAATACAGAGTTTGTTATATACTCACCGTATAAGACTACCCCCCACTTGGAGGCATATTTTTCAGGGCCAAATGGTCGTCTTATACGCCGGCAAATACGGTAGTTAGACTCAAGTGTCTTGGCAACCTAACAATTAAAACAGATGAATAATGCTTAAAGTTCAGGAAAGAATTACTTTATTGCTATGAATGTAATTTCAGCAACCTATGCACACCAATTTACTTATTTCCTCACACTTTCTATGAATGTGGTTTGGCAGAAAATTCAATCAGTTTTACATTTGAGGAAATTAAGGCAAAGAGAAGTAATATTCTTTAATTATAAAGCTCGGTGGTTGGGAAATTTAAGACCTTGGATTAAACCAGTGATTTTTCACCTAGATTGCCACTTGTGTGCTACCACAATTTTTAAAGTATACAATATCTGACTATTTAGCCATGGGTACTGGCCTCTTTGCCTTAGATTGCACATTAAAAATGATAATAGTCAACCTAGCTGTCCAATGTGAATGAATACAAATTATACTTTTTTTTCATCAGATCAGGAAAAATTATAACTTATTTTTGGTGTGTTGCAGAATTTTAGTAATTAGTTTACATGTGCCATGAGATGAAAAAGGTTAAAAATCACAAAAATTCTATAGAGTGGAAACTTGGAAATTAGTCATGGCATGTAACACAGGCAAAATAAACTGTGAGTGTTAAAACACAGAGACTATATAATAAACATCTAACTCCACATACAAAAGGAATGCTTTATAGTTGTAGGAAACATAATTCTTAAGAAAAGCCAGGTTTTAAAACGTTTTGTATAGCGTTATGCACATTCTCTTCTGAGTATTAGTTATGTAAGTACAAGTTATATATTCTTCATCAGGCTCCATGCTTCCAGAAAGTGAGGGAAGGAAAAGGAACTAGTTGATCCTTGAACCACTTGGGGATTATGGTTGCCAACCCACCACTCCAGGGCAGTGGAAAATCCGCTGTAACTTTTGATTCTATACTCAGCCCTTCACCATCTGTGGATTCAAACAATAATGATCCAAAAGAATATTTTCCATCTGCGTTTGGGAATCTGCAGTTGCAAATGCAAAAAGACTGTTTTTAATCCCTGGTTATTTGAAACTGCCATTGGGAAAAAGAACTGAAGGATATCAGGGATTGGCTATATTTCTGTGGAATTTTTTTTTTAAATCAGCTATAGACAGACCCACACAGTTCAAATCCGAGTTGTTCAAAGATCAGTTGTGTTATTAGTTACCAGCTTTTAATAGATGGTAGCCAAAACCGGTTTGGCTCAGTGGATAGAGTATTGGCCTGTGGACTGAAGGGTCCCGAGTTCGATTCTGGTCAAGGGTATCTACCTTGGTTGCAGGCACATCCCCAGTGGGGGGCGTGTAAGAGGCAGCTGATCGATGACACTCTCTCATCGATGTTTCTAACTCTCTATCTCTCTAACTTACTTTTTGTAAAAAAATCAATAAAATATATATTAAAAAAAAGAGATGGTTAGTATATATTGCACTATTTTCAAATTATCTAAAACAGTTTCATTGTGCATTTTTTCAATCAGTAGTCTATTAATAAGTAGAGGTTAAATAATATGGTTTAAATTATGTATATAGGAATATATGAAGTTATTATTTGAATGGGTTCCTAATTTCACAGATCTAAAATTTATAAATGTCTTGATATTGTCCTATAATTTTAAAAAATCTGGGATTTATATTTGGTATGGTTTTATTTTTCTACTAGAGGTTCTGTGCACAAATTCGTGCATGGGTGAGGTCCCTCAGGGTGGCCTGTGGGGATTGGGCCCCAGCTCATGCCCTAGCTTCACAGCCCTAGCTCGTGCCCCCATCCTTGCAGCCCCACCTGGTACCCTGCCTTGGCCTGGTGCTGCCCCCTCACCTGCTCCACCATCCCACCTGCAGGTGATCAATCAGGGTCAAACCCTTTGTGGCCCTGCCCCCCACCACTGCCACTGGTCAAAGTCTGTGGGTTGACAGCAGGGCGATCGGTGGGGTGATTGGGCCCCTGCTCATACCTGCGTTGACCTGGAGCCATCTGCTCACCTGCTCTACCATCTTGCCACACTCCGGCTCTCATTGGGGCCCATCCGGGCCAGCAGGGTCTCCACTGCTGCCTGCTGCCTGTGCCACATCACCAAGGCCTGCCATGTTTCTGTGCTGCCCCTGGTGGTCAGTGCATGTCATAGCAAGCAGTCTAACTTCAGGTCGAACTTCTGGTAGAGGGGACAATTTGCATATTAGGCTTTTATTATATAAGATACTACAGAACTTGCAAGATTTTTGTCATTAAATTTGGATATTGCTGCTTGCTAGTTCTGGGATCTTGGATGTATTCCTTCAGTTTCCTCAGCCTCAGTTCCTCCCGTGAGAGACAGGAGGATTATACCAATGTCAAAGTATTATGGTAAGAAGTAAATGAGATAATTATGTCCACGTTCTGTTGTGCCTTTTCCTTTCATTGTAGTCAAAGTATTGATTGAAGAAACTCACTAAAGACAGACTCACAAACTTTCTATGGATGTTTCAATTACTCTACCATTTTTGTCTTTTGGATCTGTCACTTTCCTAAAGTGAGAGTCTTTTATTTATTTTATTTTTAAAAAATATATTTTGATTGATATTTTACAGAGAGGAAGGGAGAGAGATAGAGAGCTAGAAACGTTGGTGAGCGAGAAACATCAACCAGCTGCCTCTTGCAGACTCACAACCAATGTACATGCCCTTGACCAGAACCGAACCCGGGATCTTTCAATCTGCAGGTCCACACTCTATCCACTGAGACAAATCGGTTTTCAGTGAAAATTTCTCTCTTTATCTTGTAAATTCCTAAATTTCCACTTGAAATTCCTTAGATTATTCACTCCTTGTGGAAAGAGCTTACACGTCTAAGTCTCTGGATGACATTTGAGTAAAGAGAGTAAAACATTAATTCATGACCAGTTGTCAGTACTGTGTCTTAAAATCAGTTTCACTCTTCCAAGGAGTAACATTTTCCATTGTTATAATTCTTTATGCATATCTCAGTCTTTCTCCTCACTTTAAAAAAAATTGTGAATATACGTGTGTATTTAAAGGATTAGGTAGAAACTAAGAACAGGGGCCATGAGTTGATTATTTTTTAATGCTCAGTGCCTGGCACTTTTTCTTGGATATAATAAGTTTTCAATAAATATCTGCTGAAAGGAATGGGACTGAGGGAGTGGGAAACAATACTTTCTCTTGTGCTGAGGATGGAGATAAGGGCCACCCCAGATGGGGCAATGAGGTCAAAGTTGGCAATCTTGTCTGAGCAGGAGGGTGTAGGAGTTTGGAGTAAAGTGTGACTTTTTTCAAACTTCCCTTGCTCTGACACATTCACAGTCCTCCGTAGAATTTGTGGATATAGAAAAGGACAACACATTCTGTCATCTTGAATGTCACTGTACTTTTAGTGGAGAAAAAAAGCTGTCAACTATTTTAATAGCCCTGTAAACTCAAGCAAAAGTCATTCAATGCCATTTCAGCCCCAGTCTAATCATTTGTAAAAAGCTTGGTGTTCCATAAACACCTAAAAAAATAAAAGCTTGTATTTCAGAGGAGATTTTAGGTGTTTATTTATCTCCATGTCTGCATGATGTAAATACAACCTGTTTTTAAGATGTCAAAAACCTATAATGATCAACAGCACTAAGTGCATTAAAACAGTTTCCATAGACCTTAACTAATATATTGCTACAAGGCAGAGAATGTTCATGCTATAGAATTTCATTAGCTGCATTACACTTATCTAATATATGGCTTTACAAATACGTTTTAACAATGACTTACCATGTAATAAATTATTCTTTGCTTTAAACAAAAAATATTTTATTTGAAATAATTTTGAGTAAATATGTTGGTCTGATGAGTGATTGTATATGCAAGTATAATTTAAGTGTTAGGTTTTTGATTTTCTGTCATAGGTTACTAAATACTTATTTTGATAGATAGTATTAAATTCATAACACCACAAAATGGGGTTGAACCTATGAGGAGGTATCATTGTGTGGAAAAATACTTAAATCCCTTTGCCAAATGTTTTAGGTATTTAATTTTTATATGAAATATACTTTTGGAACCAGAATGGCTTGGGACCAATTTGTTTTGAATCACAGGGCATTAGAAAGGAGACAATAAAACTTCTACAAACCCCCTTTGCTAGCACAGCTAAATCTATCCATTGTGTTTATTCATTCATTCAATGCAAATTTCTTAAAATTTCCAGGTACTGTTTTAAGTGCAGAAGAAATAGTAGTTTAACAGTGATAAAAATCTTGCCCTCATAAACTATTATTTTAATAGTGGTGACAAACAAGAAAGTTATTGAATCAGTGACTCTGAAAAGCATCAGTAAGGACAGGATCCAATAGTTCTAAGTCTCTGTATATCTCCATTTAATGTTTAATGCCTATAAGTTTTAGTCAGGTGTCTCTAAAGTAGAATCAAAGAGCCACACCCAGCCAAAGACTTAGAAGACGTCCTAATTTTTATCTACTACTAGTGACTCGGTGCACAAAATTCGAGAAAATAATTCGAGAATATAATTTAATATTGCTATTTGCCCTTTCTCTATAATAGAAGTGTCAGAGATGAGAGAAAATTAATAAAATGTATATGAAAACTTTCCTCCTGTCAGAGCCTGGGGCTCACCACAGGACCCAGAGTCAAGTCCCTGCCCACACACATGCACCTCAAAATTATGTGAGACCCAGACCTGACTACCCCCCCCCCCCCAATTGGGCTAGATCCAGGCCCAGCCAGTCTCACCCTTGTCAAGCCCTGCTGGGAAGGGGGCATAACATCAGGTCCCCTGGGTCAGCACCATGACGGGGGGGGGGGGCGGAGGAGGGGGGCACAAGGGGAGGAACATAGCCTGAGGTCATCCAGCCTAGACTGGAGTGGGGGCATGCCTTGAGGTCCCCCATCAAGCCCCGCCAGGCAGAGGGTGGGGGGAGGCGCAGCCTCAAGTCACCTAGCCCAGCTCCAGCAGGTGGGGTGCAGCTTCAGGTTCTCCATCAACCCTCACTGGGTGGGGGCACAGCTTGAGTTCCCCTGACCTAGCACTAGGGGTGCACCTTGAGGTCCCCCATCAAGCCTTGCTGGGTGGGGGGCACGGCCTGAGGTCCCCTGTCAAGCCCCACCTGGTGCAGGGCGCATGGTCTGAGGTCCCCTAGCCCAGCACCAGGACAGAAAGCATACCTTGAGGTCCCCTGTCAAGTCCTGCCGGGTGGGGGCGTGGCCTGAGCTCCCCTGTCAAGCCCCATGGGGGCAGGGAAGGGTGTAGCCTCAGGTCTCTGCTGATTGCTTTTTCTTTTAAAAATATATTTTATTGACTATTACAGAGAGGAAGAGAAAAGGATATAGAGTTAGAAACATTGATGAGAGAGAAACATCCAATCAACTGCCTCTTGCACTCCCCATACTGAGGATGTGCCTGCAACCGAAGTACATGCCCTTGACCAGAATTGAACCTGGGACCTTTCAGTCCTCAGGCCAATGCTCTATTCACTGAGCCAAACCAGTTTCACCTTGCTGATTGCTTTTTAAGGCTCCTTATGGGAACTTGGCCTCAGCTGTTGGTGCAGCCATGTTTGTGATGGAGTGATGGTAAATTAGCATATCCCCTCTTTATTAGATAGGATATTTGTTCTCCTTATGTGCTTAGTTTGTTCACTTAAGATAGTACAACTATTTCAAATGCAAGAGTATGTCTAAAGAACTTATCATCTAGCATAACTGAAGCTTTATCCCATTGAACAATTCTATTTTCCCCACCTGCAGCCCCTGGAAACCAGTATTGTATTTCCCGTTTCTGTGAATTTTACTATTTAGATATGTAGAGTCATTTTGCTACTTTTATAGTATCCAGAATTAGGTCTCATGACTTTCATTTATGTCTTTTATTCTTTTAGAGTTTATGCTTATTTATGGTATAAGTTGGTGGTCTAGTTTCTTTTTCTTTTCTTTTCTTTTTTTCATGTATCTGTCCAATTTTTCCAACAACATTTATTGAAGAGACTGTCTTAACTCCATTGTATGTTCTTGCCTCCTTTATCAAATATTAACTGAGCATAATGGCTTGGGTAAATTTCTGGGTTCTCTGTTCTGTTCCATTTATCTATATGCCTATTCTTGTGCCAGTAATATGTAGTTTTTAGAACAGTGGCTTTGTAGTGTAACTTGACATCTGGTATTGTGATTCCTCCGACTTTATTTTTCTCTCTCAAGATTGCTGCAGAAATTTGGGGATATTTTGGGTTCCATATAAATTTTTGGAGAGTTTGTTCTAGGTCTTTGAAATATGCCATTAGTATTTTGATAGGGATTGCATTGAATATATAGATTGTTATGGGTAGCATGGACGTTTTAATTATGTTGATTCTACCAAGACATGTACACAGTATATTCTTCCACATGTTTATATCTTCTTTCATCTCTTTTTTCAACATTCTGTAGTTTTCTGAGTACAAGATTTTTCCTTCTTGGTTAAGTTTATTCCTAAGTATCATATTTTTGTTGTTATTGCAATGGTAATGGGATTTTCCCCCTATTTCTCTTTGTGAGAGTTCATTATTGGTGTATAAAAATGCTATAAATTTATGGGTATTAACTTTGTATCCTGCTACATTGCTGAATTCATTTATTGAATCTAGTAGTTTTTTTTATGGACTCTTTAGAGTTTTCTAGGTACAATATCATGTTATCTGCAAATAATAAGAGTTTTACTTCCTTTTTTTCCCCAATTTGGATGCCTTTTATTTTTTCTTCTTGTCTGATTGCTATGGCTAGTACCTCCAGTACTATCTATAATAATAAAAGTATAATATGCTAATTAGACCAGACATCCTTCCAGATGACCTTCTGGATGAAGCTGGGGCCAGAGGGAAGCCCAGGTCCCAGGTGCCAAGGGGAAGATGATGCTGGCATCTAATGGAAGGAAGGCCTCCTCTTGTATGAATATCGTGAATTCTGCCTCTAGTGTTGAATAAGAATGGTGGAAGCAGACATACCTGTCTTGCTCCTGTTCTTAGGGAAAATGGTTTTAGATTTTGCCCATTGAGTATGATGTTGGCTGTAACATAACCTTTATTATGTTGAAACATGATTCCTCTATTCCCACTTTGTGAGAGTTTTTATCAAACATGGATGCTGTATTTTGTTGAATGTTTCTTCTGCATCAGTTGAGACAGCCTGATCTCACACCCAACAGCAAATATAATCATCAGGACTCCGATTGGATGGAGACAAATTATCCTGTTATCCCATCCAGATATGATGTAATAGGGTTATTACTATTTCAGTTCAGGTCCCAGGATTTCTGTCTGTCTTTTACCAAGTGGTTTTCCACCAATAGGTCTTGGCCCACTTATTCTGTCACATTGGTATTCTTTAAGCTAAAGTCAGAGTTATGAATTCAATGTTACCATTTAATCATATATATATATCATATATATATATATATATTATATATAAAATTATATATATATATATATATATATATATATATATATATATATATATGATATATATATATAATTTTCAAGTGGGGGATTTATAGTTCTATCAGACGGAAAGAAAAGTTATGGTCAAATGTCTTAAAGTTCAAACAAGTATTGATGGAGTAATTATTTGGAAGTACACAAGGGGGTATTGAGATAGAAATCAACAATTTACAACAGGTAATATTCCCAACTTCAAGTGCTCTTGTGTCTCAGATGGGCAAAATAACTGTGTCTCCCTTTTCAGTTATTTTACATAAACTACCTCAAAATCACAAGAAAAATGATAAGAAAATGATACAAAACAACTATTTATTCTCCAAAAATTTAAAATACATTTAAATATTTCTTGCCATACTTATGTCAGGGGTTCTCTTTTTGCTTTAAAAAAATATCTTGCATACATCACTAAATTGCCACTCCATACATTTTATTCCCATTCTACTTCAGTAGCAACCATTAATCTGAAGTTTGTGTGCACCATTTTTATGCTTTTTAAAAAATTTTACAACAAATGTATGTAGCTGCAAACAACATAAACTATCATTATTTGTGTCAAAAATATGTAGAAATGGCATCGTTTTTGGTATATCTGATTTTATTACATTTTCTCCATCTCATAACTAGGTTTGAGATTTGTCTCTGTTAATGCAAATACATCTATTTTATTCACCTTAATTGATAATAGTACTCTTTTGGGGGAACTCTTCTGTTATAAGTACATCTTGCAATTACAAACGGTGCTGCCATAACAAAATCCTCATGTGCAATTGCAAGTACATCTATAGAATAGATGTCTGGGATAGTAATTTCTGAGTAGAAAAGAATGACTATCCTTCTAGTATCCTTGAATTTTCCAGATATTTCTCAAATTTATACTTTCATAAATAATATATAAGAGCATAATTAGTCAACTTTAACTGCAAACCTCAGAACTGTCAGACTTATGAATTCTTCCACTTGAGAAGGGCATTGGTTTAATTTGCAGTCACTTGACATGTATCAATAAATACCTTAGGCCAGGTGTACTAGTTTGCTAGGGCTGCCAATACAAAATACCATACACTGGGTAGCTTAAACAACAGAAATTTATTCCCTCACTTCTGGAGGATAGAAGATCAAGGTGTTGGCAAGTTTGTGTTTTTCTGAGGCCGCTTTTCTTGTCTCACAGAGGGCTACTTTCTCACTGGGTCTGTGTTTTCTAAGAAAGAGGGAAGAATGAGACATTCTTAAAAAAAAGTATTTAAACTGAAAAATATTATTTTAAATGGGATTATCTGAGTTATTCAAATGCCTGGAATTTATATAATGTGATAAAATTATATATATGGTTAAAATAATTCCAGTAATAAAACATTCACTGTAGAAATAACCACAATATTTACCCAAATGTTCCTTACAACTTTTATCAGTAATATATTCTTTCTTTTATTTACTTGTTAATATTATTTTTACACATGTCTTCATTGATTTCAGAGAGAGGAAGGGAGGAGAGAGAGAATCATTGACTGGCTGCCTCTTGCATGACCCAAGGATCCCCTACTAAGGGTCAAGCAGGAAAATCAGACATGTACTCTGACAAAGAATACAATTGAATGTCCTGGTTCATGGGTCAATGCTCAACCACTGAGACACACTGTCCAGGCAACCATATTTTCTTTGTTTCAATTAAATAATATAGTAGCAATAAATGAAAGGTGTTACTGAATGAACATGTGGTTTTTATTTATAATTGAACTGATCATAAATGTCATAAGTTCTTTTAAAATAGATTCAAAATTTTCCAGAGAATTTTCTGAATTTATTTTTAGGCTGCTCTGTTTTTAATGTGTGCTGTTCACTGGGTAAAATGGCTTCCATTGAAATTGCAGGAAGAGAAAGAGGAAGAAAACGGAGTAGCAGGTACATCTGCCTGATTCTCATTCCCTGGTGCCTTCCGCTTTTCTTCATCCATGTGGTAGGGCTTTCTTTGAACTCAATGAGTGTCCTTTGCAATGCAGTGATATAGGGAGTACGGAAGTGGTGACAGTTCAGTACCTGGAGTGAAGACTAGAAGTATTTTGCCTTCAAAAGAGTCAGTCTTCAAAGCACTGTATCCCTTCAGTAATAGGCTTGAGACCAAAGGGCAGAATTTTGAGGAAAAGACTAAGGAAATAATCATGCACATAAAATTCTCACATTAGGAATAGAGAGAAAAAAAGTTTTTATGTTGAAGCAGCAGAAAATCTCAGAATTCTCCAATGTGTCAGAGCAATACAATGAGATTTAGTCTTGCAAATCATGGAAACACAGCTTTCATATTGTCATTAGAGTTAAACTCTCAGACATTTTTGCTGTGAGGTTCATAATATAGGTCTCGATGTCGAAAGCCATTATTCAAATGAATATGTGGTAACAAAGTTCAATTCCTCTGGAACCTCCTAGATATATAAAGAATGCCTCTAAGAATTATTCAACTTAATAATGGGAGGTGGGAGCTTTTATGCATTATCCATCATCACCCATTTATGTAAATGCTTAATACACATACATACAAATGTATTCATAACAAACTAAGGATGAAATATTCATGACAAGCACACTCTTTGCTCATTTCATAAAATAGATTCAAGCTATTTAATCTCAAATTCAAGAAATTATCTTTTCACTTCGATTTTGTTGACATTTTGATTGCTGTAGGTTGTGACTTATAGTCTTTAAAAATCTATAAACTTGTCTGTCTCTATCTCTCTTTTTAAACATTTCAACATTATGACACCACACATGTGCTTGTACATTCTACAGTATAAGGCTCTAACACACTGCTGACATACTCATTATGATCAGCAATAAGAAAATAAAGATGGTACCCTAGAAAATCTTCAAGAAATTCCCAGATGTTCCTAACATATGCAATATTAGAAAAGATATGCTAGCAATAGAGACATATACATTGAATTGTGTTTCTAACATCACATAATGACACTCTTCTAACAACTGGTTGTAATTTAGGAAACTCACTCCTTGCATAATCTCTAAAGTTAACTGCCAGAGCAAAGACATTTAGAAAAATATGCCAAGGCAATATAAGGTTTTTATTAATTCATTCTCCTAAAGAATTTTACTTGTGGAAGAGACTAACTAGGACAGTTTTTCCTAAGAAATAATTTTCCTGCCGAAACCGGTTTGGCTCAGTGGTAGAGCGTCAGTCTGCGGACTGAAAGGTCCCAGGTTCGATTCCCGTCAGGGGCATGTACATTGGTTGCGGGCACATCCCCAGTAGGGGGTGTGCAAGAGGCAGCTGGTCGATGTTTCTCTCTCATCGACGTTTCTAGCTCTCTATCTCTCTTCCTTCTTCTCTGTAAAATATCAATAAAATATATAAAAAAATAATTTTCCTGTGTAGATGTGTTTAAATAAAACCAATAAAATTTTGACAGGTGCTAGATTTTTCTGCCTTTATTTGCCACAAGCAAAAACATTGATTTCTGTCACATTTTTTCCCTGCAGAAGATTGATGAAGAATTCTACATTTTATGCACTGATTGAAAGGTAGAAAATATGGTTTAATATTGGCTCAATGCATTATTTTCTGAAATTTAGTTCCTTTTATTAAACTGAATAACATGCTTGATTTGTTACTTTCCATGAGGATATAATGGCATATTTGAAGAGTAGGCATCGTGACTGTCTTAGTTTGTCAACAGGGTTACATTAGTTTTTTATGACTATACAAAGAAAAAGAATATATACATTTTAAGAAGTTTCAATAGGTTTTCTAAATCACAAAAATATATAATTAATAAAATAATAGTTAAAATTTATCATTATAAGTTTTTATTAAGAGCTATTATCTACAGAAATTACTAAGGATCACAATAGATGTCAAAAATCAATAGACTTTTAAAGATACTGTGCACTTTTGAAATTTTTTATTGAAATTTTTGGGGTCATATTGGTTACTAAAATTATAAAAGTTTCAGATGTACAATTATATAATACAGTAGTGGCCTGGTACACAAAATTCATGCTGGGGTGAGGGGTTGGGGGGAAACTGTACCTCAGCCCAGTCTATACCCTCTCCAATCTGGGACCCCTTGAAGGATGTCCTACTCCAGTTTACAGGGATCAGGCCTAAACCTGCAGTTGGACATCCCTCTCACAATCTGGGACTGCTGATTCCAGCCACTCACCTACCTGCCTGATTGACCCTAACCACTCTGCCTGACAACCTGATCGTCCCAAACTGCCCTTTGCGGCAGGGTTGCTTGCCCCCAAATGCCCCCACCTGCCAGCCTGATCACCCCTAACTGCCCCCCCTGCCAACCTCCTCGCCCCCACCTTCCCTTCCCATTGACCTGTTCACCCCAACTGCCTGCCTGCTGGCCTGCTCATTCCAAACTGCCCCTCCCCACTGTCCTGATCACCTCTAACTGACCCCCACTGATAGCCTGTTCACCCCCAACAGCTCTGCCATCCCATCCTGGCATGATCACACCCACCACCCCAGCCCCTCCCCTCCCCTCCTCCCTGTGACCCAAGCTCCAGCCTCTCCTTTTTTTTCTTTCTTTCTTTTCTTTTTCTTTTTCTTTTTTTTTTTTTTTCAGCGCCTCCTTGAGTGGAGGCCAGGAAGCAAGTATCTAGGATTTATTTATCTTCTATAATTGAAACTTTGTAGCCTTGATCAGACGCCAGGGCTGGCCAGAGAGGGTGGGAAGCTTGGCTTCCTCCATTGTCGGGGTAACAGAAGCCTCTTGCTTGCTCCAGCTCCTTGGCCAGCCACCATTCTGGTTGCATACTCACTCCTGATTGGCTGGTGGGCATGGCTTGTGGGCATAATGGAGTTATGGTTAATTTGCATGTTTCTCTTTTATTAGTGTAGACATTGTATTAGTGTGTACATTGTATTGTGTGTTCACTACCCTATGGCAAGTTTCCTTCAGTTATCTTTTATCTCCCCCCTTTACCCTTTTCCTCTGCTGCTAATCACATACTGTTGTCTGTATCTATGAGGTTTTTTTTGCTTTGTTTAATCTTTTCACCTTTTTCACCCAAACCCAAAAATCACCTACTCTCTGACTACTGTCAATCTATGAATCTATTTCTATTTTGTTTTTTAGTTTATTTTGTTCACTAGATTCCACATATAAATGAACTCATATGATACTTGTCTTTCTTTGACTAGCTTTTTTCACTTAGGATTAAAAAAAAAACATTTTGCATATGATATCAATCCTTTAAAATTCATAGATATTCATTATTTGGCTCAGTGGATTATCTACATCAGCCAATGTTTAATGCACATTTTAAGAGAATGTGCATTTTTTCATTTATATCATGCTCTATAAAGGCCAATTTGATTAATAGTTCTGTTCTAGTTTACCCTTACTGATATTCTCTTTACTGTTATCAATTACTAAGAGAAAAGTGTTGAAATCTCCAACTATATTTGTAGATTTGCTATTCCTTGAATCCTTTTAGGTTTTGCTTCATATATTTTATTTTATTTTAAATCCTATAATTAGGTGCAGTCATATTAATGTTGTCTTCATTTAATGATGCTTTTATCATTATAAGGCATACTTGTTTATTTTTAGTAAATTATTTGACCTAAATTATTTATCCTGTATAAATATACCTTTCTTATAATTAGTGTTTACAAATAATATCATCTTTTCAAGTTTTATCCAGTTTTCTATTAAAAAAATTATTCTCCAAGAAAGCATATAGTTGCATCTTCTATTTGTATACTGCCTGATGACATTGACCATTTTATTACATTGTTAAAACTAGTCTCCTAAATATACTTATACTAGAGGCTCAGTGCATGGAAATTCATGCACTGAAGTGAGGCAGTTCCTCAGCCTGGCCTGTACCCTCTCACAGTCTGGGACCCCTCAAGGGAGTGAGTTAACCTGGCAATCAGGGGAAGGTGGTGCCCCCATCACACCTCTGTTGCTGCCACTGCTGGCAGCTCAAGCCTCAGCTGGCCCTGGTTACCTGAGCTTTGGGTGGCCCAGGGTGTCTGGGCAGCCACCATCTGAGGCTTGCCTGTGCCTTGGGCTGGCCCTGGGAGGCTGGGGGGCTGAGGGAACTGGGGGACTCTGGAGGCAGGTGTGTGGAAGGCTGGACCCACCTGGGGGTGGGCATGGCCATGCCCCATGCCTGCCACCCCAGCAGGGCTGAGGGGACTGGGCACCACCATCTTGTTGCTGTGGGCACCACCATCTTTGAGGGTATGGAAGTCAATTAGCATATTCCCTCCTTATTGGCTGTGTGTGCTGCCATCTTTGTGAGGACATGATGGTTAATTAACATGTTCCCAGTTTATTAGATAGGATTGGAATGAATACTACCATTTATTTTATGTCTTGATTTTTTCTTATTCAGTTCTCCCAATCTGCATGCCTTCTTTTGGATTGCATACTGTTTAATATCAACATTGTAATATTGTTTTAGATTATTAAGCACTACTTTGTTTTAATTTTTTAGTTTTTTTTAAATATATTTTATTGATATTTTACAGAGAGGAAGGGAGATAGAGGCTAGAAAAGTCGATGAGAGAGAAACATTGACCAGCTGCCTCTTGCACACCCCCTACCGGGGATGTGCCTGCAACCAATGTACATGCCCTTGACCAAAATCAAACCCAGGACCCTTCAGTCCACAGACCGATGCTCTACCACTGAGCCAAACCGGTTTCGGCAATTTTTTTAGTTTTTTTCTGTAAGGTTTACAGTGCACTCATATTCCTCATAACAACAGACCACATATATGATTGTGGTCTCATGGATTATAATATAGCTGAATCTCCTACATGAAAAAGTTAGGAAGATTTTTTCCCCTCTGATTGCAATAATATCTGTGGGTCTTGACAATCAATTCCCTATCATTCAAACCACCTCAATGCTGTGCACACAAATTACAAACAGTCAGTTAGCCCCAGACATACCGTATATCAGCACAGAGACTGGCTCCCAACCTCAAACCCATCCAGTGACACATAAACAGAGAGTCCTATAGCCCTCCTAGATCTAGCCTGATGGTCTTCAGAAGACATTGCTGTACATTCTTTGTTGAGGACCTAAGATTTTGTACAAGGAAACAGATCCACAGGAGTATCCTTAATAAGTATTAAAATGTCATTGCCAGTTTAACAGAACCTTCCAGGGGTAGTAAGGAGCCAGCCTGCCCCTGCGCTTTGGAAGTATTTTCAAGTTGCAATGATGTTCAGCATAGATACATTTTATTTCTTACATCAATTTAATGTCAGAGAGAGCTCTTTGTGCCAGATAGCATCAATGGAACCAAATATAAATTTGCAAAGTCTGACATAGTAAGTCCTCAGTTCTATTTCCTCTTCATGTTAAACCTCCTCTTTTTTATGAATACCACACCATTTCTTAATCTGACCACTGATACAACAAGTGATACCCCAAACCACATCATCATGATAATTCCCTATGTTCCTTACTCTTCATCTTGATTTCTTATTCCTACTAATATTCACTCTCTCCTTACTGTCACTGTTATGGTGATCTATTCCTTAACCAACTAGTTTCTCCTCAATATTTCCAGTCAACACAACCCAAATCTCTGCTCCTGGAGCAGCATTGACAGCTTCAATGTTCTATTTTTCTATTTCTGACTCTGTGGAAGAAAGCTGGGGAGGGCTTGTGGTACAGTGTTTATAAAGTCTACAACAGTGCATGGTAATGTCCTAGGTTTTCACATCCATTCCCTGATCACTCTCTGACTCACCCAGAGAAACCTCTAGTAATGCAAGTTCCCCTCATGGTAAGT
The DNA here is from genome assembly GCA_963924515.1 of Vespertilio murinus. Classification (NCBI taxonomy): domain Eukaryota; kingdom Metazoa; phylum Chordata; class Mammalia; order Chiroptera; family Vespertilionidae; genus Vespertilio; species Vespertilio murinus. The sequence goes on from OZ004709.1 coordinate 110,197,943, forward strand.
GCCCTATGCAGGGGTACCTTTTTTTTTTTAATCTATATTTTTCCCATACCTTTTTATACTATATTTTACTGTGCCTTTTCTATGTTTAAATATAATAGATTCACAAACACCATTATATTAAAACAGCTTACAGTATCTATCTCAGGAATACTGTTCTACAGGAGACTAGGAGAAATGGACTATGTCATAGAGCTGAGGTGTGTAGTAGGCAATACCATCTAGATTTGTGTAAGTGCACTGTATGATGTTCACACATTAAAGCTGCCTAACACATTCTCAAACCATATCCCTGTTGTTAAGTGATGCATGATTGTATATGTTTTTAAATTGTTCTGGCCTATCTTCAAATATCATTATATTTATTATTATTATGCAACTTCATATGTAACAACATTTCAACAATGTATTTTAATTTCCCCAAATTCCACCTTTTGTGTTTCTGTCAGCATATATATAATCACTAATTTTAATTTAAATCTCACAGTACTCTTTATCCTAGAGGTCATTTCTAAAGTTCATAATAAATATAATTAATTAATGACTTTAGGAAAATAGACTACCATGTTTTTCTCCCTTTACTGTTGTTTTGTCCAAGTACCAGTAACATTAATATTATTTGTTATAAGTTCAGCATATCAGTACCCATATATATGTACTGAATCAAAAGTTATCTATGGTGATAAAAGGGTAATATGCTAATTAGACTGGATTGACCAGACATCTTTTGGTCTTCTGGTCCTCCTTCTGGACAAAGCCACGGTGGAGGGGGCTGAGGCAGAGGTGGTTAGGGGAGATCGTGTTGGCAGGGGAGGGTGGTTAGCAGCAATCAAGCCAGCAGAGAAGATTGCTTAGGGGCAATCAGGCTAGCAGGCAGAGGCAGTTTGGGGTGATCTGGCAGGCAGAAGGTGAGCAGTTAGGAGACAGCAGTCTCGGATTGTGAGAGGGATGTCCAACTGCTGGTGATAGCCCGATCCCACAGGGCCTAAACTGGCAGTCATGTATCCCAGAGGGATCCCAGATTGGAGAGGGTACAGGGTGGGCTGAGGTACCCCCTTCTGTGCATGAGTTTTGTGCATTGGGCCTCTAATATTTTAATAATAGTCCCCATTGATTTTTATGCATTTTAAAGATTTAGAGTCATTGTTCTTACCTACTTTGAATGGCCAGTTCCTGAAAATGCTAATGATTGATAAAAACTAGCTAAGTTAGCCGAAACCGGTTTGGCTCAGTGGATAAAGCATCGGTCTGCGGAATGAAAGTTCCCAGGTTCAATTCCAGTCAAGCGCATGTACATAGGATCCCTAGTGGGGATTGTGCAGGAGGCAGCTGGTCAGTATATCTTTCTCATTGATGTTTCTAGCTCTCTATCTCTCTCCCTTTCTCTCTGTGAAAAATCAATAAAATATATTAAAAGTAATTAAAAAAAACTAGCTAAATTAGTTCTTTGGTACCATCAAAGCTTTTTTGATAGCATTTGGGGAGATGGTTTTCTAGATATTTTGGGGTGTTGATAGTTTCTTTACATTAATGGTAGACTTCTTTTCAGATTTTTCAGATACATTTTTAATTTAACTGAATCTTATAGCATCATCCCTTCTACAATAAATACAGCCACATTTAATTTTGCTAATATTTTCCCAGAGGTAATTGTTTACTTTGCTACAGGAGAATCATGAGACATATAAATTTGAGGCAAAGAAAAGATCATGTTATTTTCTGTTTCTACATTGATGTGCTTGTAAATATCTTACAGATAAAAGTTAACTGTTAAAGATTTATATCCTGCATTACAGGAAGGAGGTGAGCAATCCACAATGCTATATAGCTGCAATCTAGAGCTGGTACATTAGTCTCTTGATGAACCAAGGGAGTAGCTAATACTCCCGGAATTATATATGCCATCGGGGTTAAAGAGGACAGAAAGCCATATTTCCACAATATTGTATTATTGAACCAACAGACTGTGAATCTGTCTCCTGATAACATTAGTGAAGGAATTGATATTCTCCCCCATGATAAAAGTTCTATGGCAACACAGCTGTTGGCCAAGGTTCTGTCAGTCCCTTGTAATGCCTTAGGCAATATTGTCATTCCCCAGTTGTGCAGCATAACCACTTCAGAGTCAAGGTTTGGGGATCTTTTCCCAAAGTTCGCTATATATCTTTTCTAGATTATTGTGTGTTGTCTCAGCATGGTCTGAACACAATGATAATATTGCACTTATTAATGGTCTTCTGTGTATAAGTGTCTTGAAAAATGTGGTACAAAGTTTTTTCTTTGTTCAACTATATAATTTTTCAATCAGAAAATATTTTGGTATGTAGTATTTTCCCAACAGTATCAATTTATTTATTCAGAAGATCTATTTGAACATCTATAGCTATGCCAGGAAATTTATTGAGTGGTGAGTAAGAATTTTACTGGTCCATTATTTTAATGACTCAATCCTTAATTTCAAAGCCATGATAATGATGTAGCTTGATAAGTAAGAAAGTAATTAAAATATCATGAACTTAAAATCAGAACTAAAGCCGAATGGATGGAGGGATACTAAATTCTATGTTAAGTGAGAGAAATGAATGTGCAGCCAAATCTGAAGAGTATATGCCATTTTTTCATATTGACAACCTTTTAGATAAATTTATTGTTACTTCTCCTCAAGCATAATAAAATAACAAAAAATGACCCAGCCATAATTTTTCTAAAAATTTATGGAAAGATTAAAAAATGAATAGAAAGAAACAAGATAGGAAATAAGTTATTATAATGTGACTTATAACAAATATTACCAGTCTTGGTGTGAGGACTTTCCTGATGGGTGCAACTGGCAAGGCCAGTACTAGTGTATGTCTTTGCAATAAAAAGGTTTTGTATTTATTTATGTCCAGTATCCACCCCACTGAATCCCCTGAAACTTCCCTAGTGGGGGGGGAGAGGGGGACAAAGAAAAAGAAAAACCTTCTAAAATCTTCCTATGTCCTTAATTTTTACCTTGAAATCTCAACTCTAGACCTTATAACTTTATAACCCAGAAATACCTCAGAACTAAGTATTTTATTAACAGTACATTTTCTGATTTCTGATATATTCCATATTACATAGCAGTATAATAAGCACAATGACAATCTAGCATATGTAAGCCCCATTGATTTTATGCATTTTAAAGATTTAGAGTCATTGTTCTTTATATTTTTTACCATTCCTCCAGTTCAAGGACAACATAGAAAATTGCTCTATTTTCTTATTTATTTTGTCCTATATTCCCTATGATAAATTGCCTTAAGAAGAAAACACAGACACTCACCATACACAAATACAAAGGCATAGACAGACACAAATGTGCATCTCCATTAAAATAGGTTTAACAACACAGGGAGAAAAGGAAGTTTAAACTTTGTAGTAAATAAACTCTTTAATTGATAACTTTATAAATATGTATAGGTAATTCAGAAATATGGAATATTTTCTCTTTTTATCTTTTGTATCTTTGAACCATTCCCTATAACTTAAGGAATTTACCTTCATATCATAGTCATTTTGATACTTTAAATTTATTTTATTATGTAAAAAAATTGTATAGAGATAACTTTAATTTTTGTAGTTCTTTTGTTTATCAATATTGCCTATATTTTTGTGTATTGATTTTGTATCCTGAAAATTTGCTGAATGTGTTCATTAGTTCTAACAGTTTGGGTTTTTTTCTGTGTTACACCTTTAAGATTTTCTAAATATAAGGTCTTGACATTTCTATGAGATCATTTTACTTCTTCCTTTCCACTATGTATTCCGTTTATATCTATTTCTCGCCTAATTTGTCTGGCCAGAATACCAATGCTATGTTGAATCAAAGTGGCAAATGCGAGCATCTTTGTCTAGTTTCTAATCTTAAAAGAAAAGCTTTCTGTCTTTCATAATTTAGTATTTATGCTGTTAAGGTCATTCATTTATATTTTTATTTTGTTGTTTTGATCATGAAAGAATGTTGAATTCTGTCAAATGCTATTTTTCTCTGTCAATTGAAGTGATTATGTCATCTTCTCTCTGTTAATGTGATGTATTACTTTGTTTGCTTTTCATATGCTGAATCATCCTTCTATTCCAGGCATAAATTTCACTTGGTCATGGTTTATATCTTATTAATATGCTGCTCAATTTGTTTTGCTACTAATTTGATAAGCCTTTTAATGTCAATACTCATCAGGATTATTAGTCTGTAGTTTACTTTTGTTAAAGGCTCTTTGGCTTTGTTACCAGGGTGATGCTGCCTTCATATGATTATTAAGGGTGTGTTTCTCCTCTTTAATATTTAGGAAGGTTTTGAGAAGCAAGTTATTATTATTTTTTTATTGTGGGTAAGAACATGAGATCTGCCCTCAACAAATGTCTAGCCAAAACCGGTTTGGCTTAGTGGATAGAGCGTCGGCCTGCAGACTGAAAAGTCCCAGGTTCGATTTCAGTCAAGGGCAATGTATCTTGGTTGCAGCCACATCCCTAGTGTGGGGTGTGCAGGAGGCAGCTGATCGGTGTTTCTCTTTCATAGATGTTTCTAGCTCTCTATTCCTCTTTTTCTCTCTGAAAAAAATCAATAAAATATATATTTTTAAAAAGTCTAAATACACAGTATAGTATTGCTAATTATAGATACTATGTTGAATAGCAAATCTATAGAACTTATTCATCATATGCTCTGTTCTCGGTGGATTTCCTTTATTCGTGGCTGCGGTGGCAGTTGCAGCAGCGACGGTTGCTCCTGTGGTTAAATTTCCACTGTAGTTTTAAAGTTCACCAGGCGGCAGTGGCAGAAGCTTCAGCCCGCCATGCCTTGGCGGAGGAAGGACTCGCCGGGTCGTAAATGGAAGGCGCCCTGCCATCTCCACACCAGCATGGAGGGTGTGCTGGGAAGGTTGTGGGTAGGCTGAGATGGCTGTGCACAGAGAGACCGTCCTCAATGGTGTCTCCTTTGGTGTGGAAGCGGAGCTGCTGTGGACCCAGAGGCTAAGTTCTGAAGCCACACTCTCCCTGAGCCCAGGGCGGAGTGAGCTCTGTTTAAGGTGGATTCCTATTATTCACTGCGGCAGCAGGTGCAGAGGCGGGCGTGGCGGTGGGTTAGGCAGCGACTGTAGCTCCTGTGGTTCAATTTCCCCTGTATTTTTAAAATCTACATGGTGGCAGTGGCGGAAGCTTCGGCCGGCCATGCGGTGGCGGAGTAAGGACTTGCCAAGGCTGCGAACAGAAGGCGCAGTGCAAGCTCCTCACCAGCAGGGCAGGTGGGCTGGAACAGCTGCGGGCCGGGATGGTTGTGGGCAGGGAGGTCGCACTCACAGGCTTCTTGTCCAGGCAGGAACCAAAGGTGCAGCGGGGGCCTAACTTCAGCTCCCTGGCTCCCACGGTGGCCAGCAGGGCTGGCCCACTCCCTGGGCCCCGGGGCGGAGGGAGGTCTGGCTTCCCTCATTCCCAGCAGCAGTGGCTCTGGCAGGTCCGGTTTCATTATAGTTTTAAACTCCACATGGCAGCAGTGGTGCCCTGCTTTGTGTCTGGTTGTAGCCTTCCCATTTTGCCAGCTTTCCTGTGAGTCTGGTGCGATCCCTTTCGATTTTAGCTGTTGTTTTTTCCCAAATTGTTGAGGAGGTGGCAGCTTAAGAGACTACCTAGGCCACCATCTTGTTTAGGTCTCAGTTTTAGAGATTTTGATTAAATTTTTTAACTTTAAATTTTCTGAATTCCATCGTGAATATTAATGTAAATGCAAAAAAAAGCTGGTTAAAATATTTCAAGATATCAAATTTCCAAAACATAGTTAGCTTATATTTTGAAATGAGCTATTACACACCAATTTCTAAAGTATTATGAAGTTAATTATAAATGTAAACACATTAAAATTATTATATTAATATTTAGCCTGGAATGAGCATATTATTGTGAATCTGAGAATTAGTTTTCTTTTTGAAGATAATATATAGTTTTATTTAACAAGAAATAACTTGTTACCTATTTAAATGGTACCAGCTTCATACTTAACATGGTAATAAGAGTGCATTCTATATTATTATTAAGTAATGCTTTGCAAATGCTAAATTATACTTCTGTGCAGAGACATTACATAATGCCCTCATATATGTCAAGTGAATTCTCTATGGATCAGCCATATTATAATAAACTAGAGGGCTGGTGCACAAATCATGTTTGGGTGGGGTCCAGTTGGCCCACTCCTATCAGTCCAGGCCAGCTGGGGGAGGGACGAGGGCAGTTGGATGGCCAGCCCCACCCCCTGGTCTAACTCCAGATTGAACTCTGGGTCAAGAGGACAATTTGCATATTAGCCTTTTATTACATAGGATGAGAAATAATACTGTGATAGTGCTACTATAATGAATAGTAAAGGAATGCACAATAATTACAATTGGCACTTTGAATGAGTTCAAATTAAAAATATGTGTAAGTAGTTTTAGAAAAATTTTACTTACCTGTGTCTGAGCTTCAGCTGGAACATAGCTGATTTTTAAACCCAAGTTGAAAATCTCTGTCTTTTGATCAGTATTTTTTTGTTATTGCTGTGATATTTTGAATAATTTCCTTAGCTTTGTTTTGAGTTTGTTGTTTATTTTGACCTTTGTGCATGTGTACATATATATATTGTTTTTCTCATTTGCATAATGTAGGATTATTCACCTATTTTTATTGTTGCTTGTACCTTTACTGAGTTGGAAATTGTAAGTCCATTTCAGTTATTAAGTTTAATCTCTTCAACTTTTATACTGCATATTTAGGCATTCTACATGTCAGCAATATATGCAAGTTCTTATTGAAAAATAAAAGATTTAGAATAATTTACTTGCTATTTCCATCCATCCTTTATCACTATTATCCATATCTCAGTTTTAATATTAGAATTGAACTTTAGGTTTTTTTTAAATGTATTACTCATTTGTAGACATTTAAAAATATTAATGTGTGTGTGTGTGTGTGTGTGTGTGTAGGTTTATGTTATTCTTTCTTTCTTTTATTTTTTAAAATATATTTTATTGATTTTTTATAGAGAGGAAAGGAGAGGGGTAGAGAGCTAGAAACATCGATCAGCTGCCTCCTGCACACCCACCCCCCACTGGAGATGTGCCCGCAACCAAGGTACATGCCCTTGATCGGAATTGAATCAGGACCTTTCAGTCCGCAGGCCAATGTTCTATCCACTAAGCCAAACCAGTTTCAGCTGTTATTCTTTTTTTCAAAAAAAAAAAAAACTTTGGCTATGTTACTATGTTTCTGATTTTCAATAAATATTTAAACTTTGATTCTATTTTCTTCCTTCTATGTTTTTGTTTTATTTTTTAATATATCAAATGAAAACTATAATGTTCTTTTATGTGCTACTTTAGATGCATCCTATAAGTTTTGATGTCATATTTTGATTTATAATTAAATTCAAACTATATGCTAATTTATGGTTTCACGGTTTATTTAGCACTATGTGACTTAAGTTCCAAATATTTGGGAAATTGTTTATTGATATTTCATTAGCCACTTTCTTATTTTAAATCTTTGTAGTAAGAGAACATACACTGCATTGTTTAACTCTTAGTTTATAGTTAATAGCTTTATGGCATTGTTTATCACCTTTTTGGTAAAATGTTCCAAGTGTCCCAGGAAATACACATAAGCTGAAGTTATTGATATAAGTAACTCCCCTCAAAAAACAAATGCTAAATCCAAGACAAACTAAAAACAAATGCTAAAACTCAAAACAAGCTATGGAAATTGTTCAAATCATAGCAATGACAAAAATTATGCTGAAATTTGCACATAGCTCTCTTAGCTTCCCAGTAGTTTTTTTCCCCTACTTTGTTTTATGGAAACTCACTGTTTATATGCTGAACTTGTAGCTTATAGGGGGTCTGTGTACAGCATTTTAGAACTTGTCTGAATATAAGCCTTCTCAAGAATTTTGTCCCTTAATTCCCGCCATTTTATATTCCTCAGACTCTTTACCTCTTTTTTTCCTCAGCCTAGTAATTGCTGCTTTCCACTTTTGCCACCTTTTCTGTGGAGACTTGGAGAAAGTACTCCCAGAGAAAATAGTAGATGTGCACGTGGATCTCATTCCATGCATTGCTCGACTTCCACTGATTGTAACCCTCAAATCTTGCTTTCATTTTCTTCAATGTCTTCATGTTTGATGCATTTCTATTTTATGTGTTTTACCTGATTGTTACAATTTTTTCTGTGAGCCAGTGATTATGGTATAACACTTCATTTTGACAAGTGTCAAAGTGTGAGCCTTTGCCAGTGTGGCTTAGTTGGTAGGAGTGTGGTCCCATACACCAAAAGGCAGCATGTTTGATTCCCCACCAGGTCACATACTCAGGTTTGGGGTTTGATCCTTGGTCAGGGCCTGTTTGGGAGGCAACTGATGTTTCTCTCTTATATCATTGTTTCTCTTTCTCTCTCCTTTTCTCTCTCCAAAATCAATGAAAAAATTTTTAAAATATTTAAATCTATTGTCTTTTAATCTAAAATTTTCACATGACAGTAATTAATTTTTGTGAGTGGCTTAAGGTAAAAAAATTCAAATTGACTTTCTTTATTTTAATAATTAATTCTCCTAACACCATTTCTCGTGTAATTCATGCACAGATTTCTAATTAATCTGCAATGCCACCTTTGCTATCAATCAATGTATCTATTATGCATGGCTGACTGTGAATCAGAACTTTCTTGTTATGCATTTGTTTTAGCTATCCTTATCAGAAAATATTTATAAGGTCAGATATCTGGTAGGACACATTTATTTTCCTACCTACTAATTTTTCACAAGAATGGCAGAAATTTAATTTGAATTATTTTATGTATATTGTATTTAGTAAGAAAGATTGTGGTTATATTGGCATCTGTTGTATTATTTGTGTACATGGGTTAGCCTGAAATGTTCATAATTAAAACTCTCTGTGATATACTTCATTTGTATGTGTGTATGTATTTTTTATGTATTATGTAAAATATGTAGCTTGATTAGGCTTATGATATATAAATATATAACATGTATATGTTAGTCTACTAATTTCTCCAGTGCCAAAAATACCTTTAAGAGGTCTTAAACTATCATCTCTCAATCTAAAGATTTCATATGATTAATTGATTTTTGTAAATAGTTTAAGGTAAGGGATTCAAATTTATTTTTATTCATCTTGATAATTAATACCCCCAGCATGATTCATGCATGGAGATTATATACATTTATATATAATTTCTAACTATGGAAATTATCCCATGCTATCTATATTCTTTAAAATTGTTGATAATATTCTAATATTCAGTTGTGTGGCTATACCATGTATTTATCAATATCCATTTTTAAGAATTTCTGTGATTTAAGAATTTCTGTGATTAGATATTATTTTTCATTCTTAATAAGAGTGTTGGTAAGCATAATTTTTCATATATGTGTTTCTTTTGTATAGTTAGTATAAATAGTTATACTATTTTGTATAAATAGTATAAATAGTTCTTTTGTATAAGTAGTTAATGTGTTTCTTTTATATACATAATTTAAAATATAAGTCATATTGTCAAAATGCATTATTATTAATTATGTAAAGTATATTTCCAAAACTTTAAACATATTATTTTTAAGCACAATTCATGATGTTATTGAAAATTATTATCAAATAAGGAACAAATACATATAAATACACCTTCTCTAAGTAAACACTTGACCCACTCTATTTGCAGAGACACATATAGTTGAACAAATTCCATTTACATGATAAGTCTGCTCAGCATATTGGACCTTCTTATTCTCGGGCTGTTCCTGCTGCTAGTTTCCATTGCTCATGTTCTGTCGCTGCTGGGTTAAGGCTGTCAGAATCCATGGACCCTCTCTGACTCAAATGATTTCCTCATTAGTACCTGCTGTTACCATATTATTATGCAAGATATCTTAATTGGTTTGTTCAATCTTTCTTTATACCCTGAACCCCAAATTTAAAATAATCATTCTGTAATATTTTATGTCTACTGATTAGATAGAAGTGTTGACCTACAATTTCTTTGTAACTATAAGACATGCTACTTAGTAAAGAACATATATTTTTGGTGTTATGTATGTGCCATCTGCCCTTACTTTCATAATTTAAGCTGCCTCATCACTGTACTTTACATCTTGTTTTAGTACAGTTGGTACAAGTCCATCATCACTGATTGGTATTTTAAAATTGCAAAAGAAATATCTGAGAAAACCTCATAGAATTTCTATTTGTTTAAAAAACTTATCTGATGACAAAAATCTAATATGAAAAAATATGGTTATTTTTTAATTGATTATTCATATTTTGTTATAAGAACTAATGATATATTTAATTTTAAGGTATTAAGTCATATTCCACTGCTTTTAGAACTAGATAGTAAATGTATAATACTACCTTAAAAGTTGAAAATTTCGAATTCTGAAACATATTTGGCCCCAAGGGTTTCTAAAGCAGTAATGACTAACTATATAAACATTTTTTTCTTTCAAAGTGCCATGTCTACCATTTATTGCCTATGTAAAACTAAGTCACTTAATTTTGACATTACTAAAGCTAATCATTATTGTCCTTAGATAGGAAGGTTATTTTAAGGAAAAAAAACTGAGTACAGAATTTAAATAATTTGTGGTACATAAAGTTGTTTAAATTGCACAATTATTATTATTCATATTTTTCTTTCTCCTCTTCCTTCCAGTTCTTCCTTTTACTCTTCTATGCCACACTTTATAAATAAAAACAGCTCAATCAGGATTTGTCATTTTTTATCTATGTATGAGGTCTACATTATATTATTACCATCTATGCCCTGATATGCATGGTTATGCTTTCAGAATGCCAATGTAATTTTCTATAGCTTCTTCACAATAGCAAAATTTCTAACTAATCAACTTTATCTTTGGTTAAGTTATTAATAGATGGTAGAAATTATATGAGGATTGGGTCATTTAATTAATTTATTGCAAATGGTAGATTTTTGATAGGTTTCTTGGCACATTTAGTTTCTTAGGCTCACTTAACTTTGTTGTATTTGTTCAGTTTAACTGGCTATTGTGTAAACAAAAGAATGGCAATTAGCTTAATTTTGAAAAATTTCTCTGTTAATTTTGTATTAAATCTAATAAAATTTTTGATAAATGTATACACATTCATATGTATGAAAAATGTAAAGAATAACGTTTATAATTCTTTAAAGAATTTAAATATATATTTATAGAAAGAGAGAGCTAAATTACTTGTTTTTATATCACCAGTGGTAGCTGAGTATATTGAGAAATTTTGATGACTGAAGATGCCATAAGGTAAAAGTCCACAAGGGAAAAATACTTATATAAACATGAATTAATAACCTTGACAGAGATGTCAAAATGTGAAAGTAAAAATCCTTTCTAATTAACCTAGGGAAACTTTAACCTCCATTGATATAATTTTATGAGTCAAATAATAACTTGAAAAAATAGTGGAAATGTTCTAAAAACCCATAAAGATTATAAAAAAAAAATTATCAGAATGCTATTTCAGATAAAGATCCAGAATATTATTCAAGTGGTCATGGAAAGGGGAAAAGAGGCAATGTAATTCAAGAAGACAAAAAAGAACATTTTACACTTGTTATTATTGACCTAAAAGAAGCCTCTTGGAGGAGCAGGAAGAGGCAAAGAGAGAAGGAGGAGGAGAACGGAGAGGAGAAATGGGCTTAGGGGAGAAGTCAGGAGAGGGGGTGAGAAAAAGTGAGAGAGAGGGAGAGAGGATGGTATTGAGCTCTTACCAAACTAAATTTTCTTGAGCTCCCTCTTTTTCTAAATGCAGAATTCCTTCCCAAAGGATTATTCTTTCTTTGCATGTAAAACTATTCTTTCTTTGTTTTCTGAATTAAGTTACTTTAATAGATTGCATCCAACAATGGTTAGCTGTAACTCTTGATAACTCTAGAACTTTATATCCAATTTACATGCTTCAAATATCACCTTTCTTATTTATTACAGTAAGGTTGTATCCAAATATCCACTTGTACACTGAGAGCCTTAAGAAAAGCAGGACACAGAGGGAATTGCCACCTTTTAGCAACAATGAAATATCATTAACCCCTTTTAACATATCGAATTCAAATTGCTATCAGAGGTGAGGGCACCACAGAGTCACGTGGTACAAAATTGCTATTTCATTTTTAAACAAATGATTCTTTTTAAAAACACCATCTTTATAGGCTAGTCTCTTTGGAATATATGATTCTCAGTTCCATTTGCCTACCAGCTGAACTGAGTCCTTGTTGAAGTAGTTTTGGCATGAAAATTAGATGTGATTTTTATGTAGTAGAATATTAGGTTTAATTGGGAGGCAAAGTGCAATTGTATCAGTCACATGCTGGGGATATGACCAGGTAACATAATTTGCATGGCCTGGTGGAAAAAAAAAAGTTTAATTTACTTGATTCTGATTATGCATTTTGGACAGTGACAGAAGACCCCTGAACTAAGCTAGATCCTAAAGACAGGGCCCTATAGCACTACACAAAGGTCATGCATATTCATGAAGCAGACCCCATCCAGGAGATGTCTGCTTGACCTGAGGGGTGCAGTTGAAAGCACCCATAGCTGAGCTATCTATTATGGAAGCCATGAGCCACTTGTGCACCAAGCCACTGAGCACCTGAAAGGAATTGAAGTTGGTGGAAGTGAGAAGTCCAGCATTTAATTTAATTTAAATTTATAGGGCAAAGGAATGCAAAATATTTCTGGTATGTACAACTTATCTTTTGGTAGAATTTTTATTTTATTTTAATCATTAAACTTTATTATATGAATTGAAGTGTGATATGAAGTATAAAACATCACTGTGTTTCAAATATTAAAATGTGTAGTATGAAAAAGGATAAAATATCTCAATAAACCTTTTTTTACATGGTTAGATGACAAAAGTTTTTTATATTGAAGTAAATAAAATATATCTTAAAAATTAATTTAACCTCTTTAATTTTACTTTTCAAGTGTGATTATCAGAAAATGTTAAATTACTATATATGTGGCATGGATTTTATTTCTATCGGACAGTGCTGATCTAGAAATATAAAGATCTCAGGAAAGTTATCTTTGGGGTCTGTAAATCTTAAACTGAACATTTCCTTGGATTTTCACATTCTTAAGCAATCTTACAAGTGAGAGTACAGTTATAAAAATTGTTTACACTAAATCATGCAGGCATGGAATCCAGAGGCCCTTTTACTCCAATCAGCTGATTGAGAATGCCACCACCTAGCCTCGGACTTGACTTAAGGGAAAAGACATCAGAATAAAATTAAATATGTTTTATTAACTCAGATTGTAGGTGTCTAAAAGCTTGCATGGTACTGACAGAGAGTTGAGATTTATAATTTCTTGGTTACCGATCAAATAAGAAACTCTTCTGGGGGAAAATATGAAGAAAAATTTGAAGTGTATGCATCTGAAAAGAAATTAGGAGTGTATAGGGAAGGAAGAAGATAAATGGAACATTTGGAAAAGTTTATTTCCTGAAGCTGGGGAGTATCTAGAAAAAAGGTGGCCTGAGTTGGTGAGAAAAGTTTCACACAGGATTTGGATTTCCTTGTGCTTATCCTCTCAGGCAGGCACAGCATTACAGCTGAGGCTTCTGAGAGAGCCAGGGGCCTAATCCAATAAAAATAATGGCTTCTGTATTATTCAGTTGGATGTGATGCAATTATTGGGGAGCCAGACTGTATTTGATACATAAAAAGCACTTTTAGAATTGGATGGAGTCTAGCATGAAATGAAATGCAAGGTTTGACTAGACAGACTACATATTACAACTTCAGCAATCGATATCGACGTTAAAAATAACTATCTGCATTCTCTTGGAAAATGGCTAGAGACTGGTAAGGGCACACTTTTTCTTAGTATCGCTTATTGTTTCACAACAGAATATATTCCAATCAAAAGTGCAAACTGATATTTTCAGTTTTGAATAATGCCATTTTGACTCCTCATGTAGTGTAAACAGTGATCAATAGATATTAGTTATATGAACTTTGACCTCAGAACACTTTAAAATGTTTTGAAATAGTTTCATAAAGTTTATATTATCTTTGTTGTTGTGTTTATTTACCATCATCATCTATATATATATATATATATATATATATATATATATATATATATAGTCATATTAAGGTTGTATAATATCCATATTTTTGGGGTTCTAGTAGTAGATACAATAGAAGATGCAGAGAAGCAACATTGAAAAAATAATATTATGTTCTAGAATTGATAAACAATGTATATTTTCAGTAAATGAAGCAAAAGAAACCACATGGAGGATAGAGATTTTTTTACCCTGAAACTAACCACACCTCTCAACACTCAAAAAACCAAAAACAATCTTAAAATCAATTAGGAAGGAAGATAATCACCTACAAAAAAGGATTATTAAAATGATGACATAATATTTCATAATTACAAAAAGCATATTAGATGGAATAATTTTTCAAAACTCTTGAAAGGAAAACTTTGCATCTAGAACTGATTACCCTTTAACATTATAACTTATAACAGTTCGACAATAAGATACTTATAAATTATTTTTAATACATACACACAATGCAAAATTATAAATAATTCAAAAAATAAATAACGCCTAAAATATATTAATTTTATTAGCCTGAAGTCAGAATGTTAAAAGAAGACTAAGGCAATATAATATATACAATACTACATATAACACCCCAAATTATCACTATATAAAACTGTAATTATCTATAGCTGTAATAGAAGCATGACTAATTTTTATAAGACAGATATACACTAAGTTGGACAGAAAACAAATGTCAAGTGCGGTTGGTTTTCCTGTGGAATGTCTGCCAAGGTGGGTTCGTTTTTAAAGGGGGCAAGGTAAGTAGCACAGAAGCAGGAAGAGGGTGTTCTGTATCATTAGTAAACATCCAAGGATTAGGGACGCTGGTGTGTAGCTGGTTCTCATGGACTGGGGTCTGCATGAGTTCCTCCAATCGGGAATGTGTTCCACGTAACATTGTCCCGCTGACATGGGCTCACACCCGGTGCTCACTGCATCTTCCCTTTCCATTGTTGGAAGCTAGAAGGGGAAGGACCCAAAACAGACAGTTTGCAGTCCCATGACCAATCTAACATGACAGCAGCTATGGAAGTTTCTGGAACCTTACACTGACAGCCCCACTGCTCTCCATTCCTCAGCCCTTTTCTAATTCTCTGCAGCCATTGCTGTCTGTGAAATGACAGAATCTAAGGGACTCAAGGCCTGCCTCACAGAGCCTTCTCCCGGGGACAGAGCACCTGGGCGTGGCCCTGGGGCTGGAGCGGCAGAACCTGGCCCATGTTAAGTTTGCTGTCCTTGGTTCTGACATGAGTGTGCATGCTGGGCTGGTTTGTGAAGGGCTTCTATCACGTTTGTTTTCTGTCCATGAAGCAGTGACATGGGATATGAGTAAACCCCTATCTCAAAGGTGAGAGGCAGGGCAGACGGCACATGGTGAGAGACACAAGGAGAGGAAGTAGGTCTGAAGAACTGACCTGCCACGGAGGGGGAGCGATTCAGGACAGCTCAGGGAACTGAGTCCTATGTCGGTGGAGGTACCCAGCCGATCTGCTCCCGTGGAGCCCAGGACAACCAGCAGCTCCCTGGGCTCAGAAGTGAGCTCTGGGCTGGAAACAGTGGAGGAGCCCTGGGTGCAGCAGCTGGAGTGCCTTCCAGCCCAGCCCTCGGGGCGGACATTGCATTGTGGACTTTGTCACAGACAGCACTGGACAACTGTCTGGCTGGGACTACCTCTCCCCACTGCGCCAATAGCTCCGGTATCCTAAACTGAAATCCCTTAAAAAGATATTGAGGGCGAGCGCCAGGTGCCTGAAGAACAGGATACAGGACTAGACTCTCCTGTGACCCTCCCTGTGCCACCACCACGACATAGCCCACTACCCTCTGTGTACATGTGGAAGTGGCATGTCTGCCCTCTAGGAATACTCCATGTGCCTGGAAATTCCCCAGGCAATTCCCCTGAGTCATCCTGACCCGCCTCTAAAGAGCCCTCCTGTCCAGTCACAGGTTTCCACAGACTCCCAGGCTCCCCTGGTGAAAGGTCCTTGGTGGTCAAGTGCTCTCTCCTTCCTCTACTTTAGTCCTACTATGGGGAGACAGTCCATGGAAGACTCTAGCAGGTAGTCAAGAACCAGCAGTTCCTTTCAAGTTTTTAGTGGTAACAAAATTGGTTTGTGCCTTTTTGGGCACTTTATATATTGTGGGTTTTTGTTTTTTGGTGTTTTTTTCTTTTTTCTTTTTGTTTTTTTCTTCACAGTATAAAAGATTTACTTATTAAATCCCCTTTATTTCATTTCTTGATCCATCAGCCTAGTTTGGAGTCCCTCAGTCTGCTTCCTCACTGGCTCTTGGCTTACTTCGACACAGACTACACTTTTTAAACAAAATTTATACAGGTGATCTGAAAAAAATAATAGGCACTTATGGCCACACGTAACCCGGTGTTTGAAACAAGGATTGACCCAGCAGGTCCAGCCTGTCCCCTTGCTGTGTGCACATCGTTCTTTAGGGAGCCGGCCTGTGGCCCCAAGAGGCGCCCAGTGCTGGGAGCTCTGCAGACTGCAGCCAGCCCAGCCTTGCTAACAACCGCCGCTGCTCCAGTCCATCAGGGAAGGCCCCGTAACCTACAGGGCAAGACCAGAAACCACTGTTCTCATTACTCTAAATACTATGTTGCTCAATGTTTAATGTTTTTTACCTTTTAAATTATTTTAATGTTGTTCACAGTCCAATTGCACAGAGTGGAAAATGCAGTGACGAGTTTCTCTCTTGCCTCTTTCCATGGCAGCACAGCCCTCTTACCCACAGAATGCTGGTGTTATCTGTTTCCTTTAAGTCTTTCCAGATATGTATTCTGCAATTAAAAGCAAATATGGACCTTAAAATTTTTTAAATGCTCCTCATTTTTTTCTCTGGTTAAAAATTAATATGTTTCAATAAACTTATTTTATATGTAATTTTATTAAGTATATACTTATAATGATTGTTTTTGTACTGGTAACGTAGCTCCTCTATTTATGGAGGCTAGATTCCTAGATAAAGAAGTTCTGCAATCCCTTAAAATTCAAAGTATTTGAAAGAATAGGTGACCAGATTTGGCAAAAAAACACAAAAACGAAACAACAAAAACAAAACAAAAAAACAAACAAACAAAAAAACACCCAATTGATACACAATGAATTAGTTCCTAGGATAATAGTATCCCATGAGATATTTGGAACATACTTTTACTATAAATGTGTTCGCTGTTTTCTGAAATTTACATTTATCTGGCATCCTGTATTTTATCTGGCAACTCTACCAGACAAGCAACTTGTTAGGCTATTATTAGCTACCCCTTCTACAAGAAGGGGAACTCAGAGTAAAGGGACTCACGTGTGCATCTTGGTTCCATCACTGAACACAATTGCACACATGTGTGAAATACACATGCTGTGTGGAGGATGTGGAATTTGTGAGAGCTGCCGTACAGCATTGATGTGTAAGCCCCGTGCTGGTAAGGAGGGCAGTAAGGGCCAGGGAGGCAGAAAATCTGCTGCCAAGTGTTAACAGGGCTAACGTCCTAAGGTCCTGGTTTTCTTACGTGTTAAATTACACTACACGTCAGATGGATGTGCACTTTGTGACAAAGCCAGAATTCTATACACCATGTCCAGCCCCCACTCACAGAAACCTGCACCCACCTGTATCCTAGCAAGCTAGCCTGAGCCAGGAAGCCCTGCTAATTGGCTTCCAAATGTCCTGTTTGTATCGTATAATCTTGGCCTTCAGAATCAAAGGTCATTATTACATGTGGTCCCATCTGCATGTGAATCATGGAAGCATCCCTTAAAACACACACACGTTTGATTCTCACTGTCACATTGTACATAAATGTCAGTTTATCACTGTCAAAGTAATATGAATGCGCATTTGCATTTTGTGCTGTAAGCAGAGGGGATTGTTAGGAAATTGGTCCAGGGAGATGAGGGGTGACGCCTCCGGAGGATTGCAACCAAATCCCTGGGGAGACAAGCTTCACTCCCTGCTGTGGCAGCAGACTGCCTACGGTCCGTAGGGGAAAGCACTGGAAACAGTCACCGAAAAAGACTCCAGATAATACAAATTCTGCACATTATACTACAAAAAAGGAGGGGGGAGAGAGTGGAATTGTCCCCATGCTACCTGCTATGTGAACAGAAACTGGCCCAGACAGTCAAGTATTGGTCAATGCTGTAACAGCCACTTTTCAATGGAAACACCTGTGAACTAACCTCCATTGAAAAACCTCCATGTGCTAAATAAATACTCTGAGAACAAATATTCCAGTTCAGTTAATGCTTTTGGGAAAACGCTAGGAATAGAATCAGGGGGAAGTACCTCTAGAGTATTTCCCATGTCTAAATTTCTTTGCTGGAATTATTTACAGAAACATTCAGACTTGCTAGGAGAAAGGACCTACTACCGGTTTTAGAAACCACGACCTGTAGAGTCCAAAGGGCAGGAGGCACTTGCCCAGGTTTGAGGAGGTGTGCTTCCCGGAGACCTCTCCAAGCCTTTGCACGAGGGAGGGCTGGATCTAAGCGGATGGCTTGCACTGTGGAAACTTTAAAACCCTACATGCTCAATTAACAGGGACTGCACGGAGGCTCCTGACAGCAGGCCTTGCGGGAGAAGCTTGGCAGGAAGCCTCCACCCTCCAGTGTTTGCCCTCTGCAGGCACAGCCTGTGCCAGTCCCCTGGGATGCCTCATGCAGATGCATGCGCTTACACATGCACAGGGGCACTCCGGGCGGGCCTGTCAGGTTAGGCCTCCCAGCGTCCATTGTGCAGTTGGCTCCAGTGAGAGCACGTGCGCTGGTGGGCAGGGAGCAGCCTCCATGGAGGTTCTGGCTGGCCCGGGGCCTCCCGAGTGGGTAAGGGATGCCCTGACGCTTCGCCCTTCAGGGTTCACCCCTCTTCACTGTGGGTCACGCTGTGGGCTATTTGCATCCCCTGGCTGTGTTCATGACCCCTCACCCCTCGCACACAGCTCACTTCCGGTGGTGTTTACACCAGGGGAATTGGCAGCACTGATAACCCGCTGCAGGGGGTTCCGATATTGCCAGGCCTACAGTGGGGTCTAACATTGCAAGCAAGCTGTTAACTCCGCGCCATTCTGTCTCCCTACTTCTGAACAAAGACCTAGTGGTGGGGCAGTTGGATTCCTCCTTCCAAATCTGAAAAGCATCCTTCCATTCAGCAAGAAGCAGCTCAAGTCGGTCAGAAATGAAGGACACTTTCAGGGACATCCTCATCGTTGTATGGTTGTCTCCCTTCTGTACGTGAAGATCTCAACCAGCAGTTACATTGGAACTGCACTCTTAACGAGGTGAGCAACGCTGCTGAC
This sequence comes from Vespertilio murinus, assembly GCA_963924515.1. Lineage (NCBI taxonomy): Eukaryota > Metazoa > Chordata > Mammalia > Chiroptera > Vespertilionidae > Vespertilio > Vespertilio murinus. Next base: position 110,217,392 of record OZ004709.1, read on the forward strand.
TCCAATAGCAATGAAGCCCGTTGGTCTGTTGTCAGATCATGGGATTGGAAAAAAGGTGGGGTTTGAACACATTGAATTAGTTGGTGGGAATCTGATGTGGGTTGGTTTCACCTGTGAATATTAGTGACTGAGGGGAGGGCATGCATGTGTTTTCATGAAAGTGTGTAGGCTTTAGTGTTGCACTTGGAGGGTACTGAGATGCAGTGCTTCTAAATTCAAGTAGATTGGTGGTTAGGTTACTGTCATTTGGTGTTTGGGGGAGGGACATATTTACCTGCTCTTTTCTCCCATGTTATTTTTTAATAGGGGATTTCTCTAAGGCAAGCATGTTAAACTCAACACAGGCCAAATAAACAAGGTTTAAGTATATGTATATGTGGACTGCAAAAAAATCAAAACCTTCAATTTTCATAGAAACATAGGTTTATTTCATAGAGACATGCTGAGTACAAAAGGCTGAAATAAATGAGTAATCATTAACATAAAATAATAGAACATTTTAATAAAAATTAATATTTTTTCCTGAACATTAACTTACCTTAGACTGAATAACTGCACAAATGAATAAGCATAACACAAATAAAACTATTTTTCTTGTTCTCTGGAAGAGAAATATTTCCTGTTGCTCACACCAAACAAGTCAGTACAAGACTAATGGCTTGGCAATTGGCTGCTAAAATATTTGCTGCTGGTATTAGTGGAGAGAAATGGTGCGCCTGTGAGTAAGGAGCATAAGGGAAATGAATGCAACACAATTATAGTAATCAGTCATTAGGGAATGTTGTAGTTCTTTTTAATAATTATGCATAAAAGGATATCATAAAAATTAAGTTACAAAATTTTTATTAAAACATTTCTTAAGGACCGTTATATTGTTTGAGCCACAAAAATATTCGTTGCGGTCTGCATGCGGTCCAAGATTCACAAGTTTGACACATTGGTTCTTTTGGAGAATTATCTGCATGTGCAAAAAGCACTTTTATCATTAGAGAGAGTGTATGATCTTTTTCTTTTGTATTTTGGGAATGTAGAAGTATCATTGTGCATTCAGGGTGTGTTGTATGGGTTTGTGTATTTCTTTTTGTGATTTTTCAGGAGCTGTCTATGCATATATCAGTGTGTAGAAGGCAGGTCTGTGACTATTTTACAGAACTGGTGGAGGTTGAATATGTTAGTGTCATGCAGTATCTGTATGATTTGATATGGTGTTTGTGTGATCGTGTATTATGGGAGATGGAAGAGTTAATTCTCTGTAAGAATTTGGGAGTGTGGGGTTATGTATATGTGGGTGGTGTGGCATTACATGTTTATTTGGGGCACAGAGTATATGGTGCTATGCTTGCATATTTGTAGTGTAGGCATATTTGGAGCTTGTGGAGAGTTGTGCGTGTACTGAGTTTGGGTCTATTCAAGGGCCATGTTCATTTGGAGGAATATTTTCTGGAGCTATGTGTTTATATTTTTCAGTAGGGTGCTGTTAGACTTATATTTTGGGAAGACAGTGTGTGTATATTTGATGGAAAGGTGGGTTTCTTCCATCAAAAATATAAAAATATATATTTTCATATATGGACTCAGACGTGTGTGGATATATGTACAACTTACTGTTAGTATTCATCCAGACATAAGGAAAATAAGCTGTTAGAACCATGAAACTTTGAACAGAAAACTATAGCAATAAAATAAGCATTAACAGATGATCCTACTCGTTCAAAAGTGTTTTTTAGTATCTATTCCAAGCCTCATTTGCATGCATTTACTTAAAATATAATATTTTTGAATTTATCCTAGGTGCCCTAAGGTACAATCATGTATTGGTGAGCTCAAAGAAAAGCAGACAAGTAAGTATAGAACAAACTATCAAACAAAAAATAGAGAACATTTTACTTCAGCCTTTTACTCCCTGTCATATATTGGCAGACCAGCTGTTTCTGACAATATAAGGAATATATTATGTAGAGCTATTGTCTTAAGACAATACAAGGAATGTACTGTGTAGAACTATTGTCTCTAGAAGGACAAGAGATTCAAGGTGAACTAGACATGTAAGATACTATCTGTTCACAAACCTGCACATAAACTGTTTCACTTCAGTGAACCTATACTTACTTTAGAGTACATGCCGCTAAAAATAAGTTTATGATTTTCCTTAGAATTAATTTGTTTTCTTTTAATTTGGTGTTACTTCCTTTTTTATTTTTTTAAAAATGTAATTTCCATTGAGAAATATCAGCATAAAGATAAATTGACCTTTATCTGAGTTTTGAATCTCAAATGCATAGTCCTAAGCAGGAGCTTTTTATTTTTACATTCTGTTTGACTCAGTACCTTTGATTAATTCCAATATCAAAACTTTATATCATCTAAAACATTTTTTAAGTTTTGGCTAATCACTGTGTGACTATAAATGGTTTATCATTTAATATCTATATTGGCATAAAATTGTTAAGTTTGCAGATCATTTATTCAAATGCACCAAGTGACAAATCAGACTGGAATCTTCCAGATGTCTTAAACATCAATTATTTAAAATAATGACTATCATTTTTCATATGCCAATTTATGTTCATATATTCTCATAGATTCATAATGATAGATATTAACCGTTTGAATGCATTAAATTAGCAGATATAAAGATGAACATTGGTGATTTAATTGGTTCTAAAACAACAGTGATTCATTGCATTTTAACAAATGTTCTTTTGAATATTTTTGTACATATATACCATATTGATACCATATTGATAGCATCAAAATGTAATTATTTCTTTAAAATAATTCAAAATATACTTGAAAAAATACATATTGTTAAACTCTGTAGATATTTTCTTGATAATCAATTGTTAATTCTTGGCAAAACATTCCCAATGACAGCTTATAAAAAATAAAAGCCTAATTGTTTACTCTTGTCTCTAACAATTTAGTGTTGAGTTAAAGAAAACATGAGTATAAAAGCCAGAATTAATTTTAACTTGCACATTATCACTTGCACATTATCATGGGATAAATGCACAATAAAATTTAAGAGTGCCTATTCTTCATGTGAGTTCAGAGATATATGAGTTCTCCCTGGAGCTTCAGCTTCTGAGTGCAGAAACCATGGAGGATAATTCCTGTAATTCATATGTTCCTCCAGCACCAGCAATGAAACTACAAAGAAAATGTCTTTGAGTTTTGTTAAATATGCTTTCAAAAGTAGTTATAGCCCTAGCTGGTTTGGCTCAGTGGATAGAGTTTCTGCCTGAGGACTGAAGGATCCCAGTTCAATTCCAGTCAAGGGCATGTTCTTACGTTGCAGACTCCATCCTCAATAGGGGGTGTGCAAGAGGCAGCCAATCAGTGATTCTCGTTCATTATTGATGTTTCCACCCTTTCCCTTCCTTTCTGAAATATATATATATATATATATATATATATATATATATATATATATATATATTTAAGTAGTTATAGTTTTGCCCTGCCAGTGTGGCTCAATGGTTGAGCATAGACCCATGAACCAAGAGGTCTATGGTTTAATTACTCAGGCCAGGGCACATGCCTGGGTTGCAAGCTCAGCCTCTAGTAGGGGATGTGCAGGAGGCAGCCAATGGATGTTTCTCTCATCAGTATTTCTATCTCTCTATCCTCCTCCCATCCTCTCTCTCCAAAATCAATAAAACATTAAAAAACATTGAAAACATTATAGTTTTGAGAGCAATTCCTTTTTAAAATATATTTTATTGATATTTTACAGAAAGCAAGGGAGAAGGATAGAGTGTTAGAAACATTGATGAGAAAGAAACATCAATCAGTTGCCTCCTGCACACCCCCTACTGGGGATGTGCCCCCAACCAAGGTACATTCCCTTGACCAGAATCAAACCTGGGACCTTTCAGTCCACAGGCTGATGCTCTCTCTATCCACTGAGCCAAACTGGTCAGGGTTTGAGAACAATTCTTAGGTCATAACAATTTTTCTCCAGATATGAGACTTAAGGTCAGTTTGGGGTGAATTTTTAGCCTATGAAACAGTTAAGCCATCACAAATCTTTCCGTTAAGCTGGAAATTAGTTTATCCCTTGCTGGCACCAGCAGGTGAAAGTAGGAATTTCATAACGACAAATTTCTATTTGAACAAAGAAAAGCTTGAAAGTAGATAAACCTCTTTGGGGAACTTAAAATTCTTCATTAAATTTATGTTTTTGGCCAGGAGGTTACTCAATAATCAGAGAAGAAGATTTTAAATTTGCAACTTAAAAATGGAAATTACAGGACTAGTTGAAAATCCCAATCACCCAAAAATAAATAACTTTAGATTTTGGGTTAAAATACTCTTCAACAGCATTATTTTGGAGCCCATACAAATATAGCAGCCAAAGCACAGTATATTTCTAATTAAGCCAGTTACCAGTTTATCCACACAGTGAAAATCATGGGTCTATGTACTTCATTCATGTAGAATCCATACATTTCATGTTTCTGAAATTAGTTAAATGTTTTTTTGGTCATTCAGTGGTTGATGTTTATTGGGTGGCTAAATCAAAAAAGTTTTTTAGCAGCAGTAATAAATGCATATTCACAGAGCAAAGATGACAGTTATTTGTTTATCAACAAATTATATGTGATGGCATTTGCCTGTGTTGCAACCATTGAGATCCAGTTATTTCTCCCTCCAAAACTAGATTTCATTTTATTTGTTTTATTCTCTGTAACTCTTCTTTCCTTTACTTCAGTTTTTATAACAAAATTCCCCAAAGATGTCATCTTTTCTGTGCGTGTTAGTTTAAAGAAGGATCTGACAAAGTGAAATGACATAGTTTGATTCCCCTGCCCTTTTTATTAGCTGAAGCAGAATGAGTATTCAGAAGTGTAACTACTATTGCTAAATGTCACTCAACTTCAGAAAATCTCTGAATATTTGACAACTGACATGAAATTCATATTGGTCCTCAGATATCTATAATAATAAAAGCGTAATATGCTAATTAGAGTGGACAGCTGATGACCTTCCGGATGTCATTCCGGACGTCCTTCCAGATGAAGCTGCGGTGGTGGGGGCCGAGGCAGAGGCTGTTAGGGGTAATCAGGCGGCAGATGAGCAGTTAGGGCAGGCAAGTGGTTAGGGTGATCAAGCAGGCAGGCAGAGTGGTTAGGGGTGATCAGGCAGGCATGCAGAGTGGTTAGAGGTGATCAGGGAGGCAGGCAGGCCAGTGGTTAGGAGCAAGGGGTCCTAGATTGTGAGAGGGATCCCTACAGGATCGGGCCTAAATGAGCAGTTGTATTTTTCCGAGGAGTTCTGGATTGTGAGTGAGTATAGGTCGCACTGAGGGACTCCCTTCCCTATGTAAGAATTACGTGTACTGGGCCTGTAGTTTGAAATAAAAGAAGCAAATTAGATCCAATATCCATAAAAGGAAGTACTTATATTTCCATATTTTGGTGAGGAAAAAGCAGTTGGTTTGTGGAATACTCTGGAAACATGAAAATGTGCTGTTTAATAGTTTAGCAAGAATAAGAAGTGAAGGGAGGTACAATGTGAGAAGCAGCTTCCAAAACGAAGCTCATCAAACCATTGCTGGTCCCCAACTTTTCATAAAAGGGTGGTATGGTATAACAGTTTGTCCACAGTAAATAAGCAAACAAAATAAATGTTTGTATCATGGATTCCACCTTTAAAGATAACATGGTAAAAAGCTGAGTCCAGAGTCCCCATGAATATACCTACCTGTATTATGTCATTTTCCATTTTCTTTGAATTCCATAAAATAGCTTAAATACATAGGATCATTTAGCTGACACTTTTCAGATTTATAGGTCCTTGTTGACAACAGGAAAGTTTACCCAGCAAATCTGTATGGAGAGATATAAATGAATTGAGAAAGTCTCTGAATATGTTTCTTCTCTAGAGGGAATTTTAAAATTTGCATTTGGCAGTTAATATCCACCTTGCAAGGAACCAATGAGAACTGTATAATCTATAACATAAAAAATTGTGTACATTTTGCCAATAGGTGTTACTTTCTTCCCATGAGAGAAGAGTTTGAAATTAAAATTTAGGGGAGAAATATCTATAGATTAATGTAAATGTGCTTTATATCCAATTTCATAACATATTTATTCCTTTTAGTGGTCAGTCCAAATTGATAATGTACCTTTGACAAGTCTGGGATGGAACAGTATTCAACTTTCTTATAAGTTTAATAATTGATTATAATCATGCATATTCTGCACTGGAGAAAAACATAACTCATTTGGAACATGCATAGTGATTTTAATCAAACTACCGCTAACAAAACTAAATCATTTTGGAAAATGTCCTTCTTTCGTGTACCAGCTGTTTAGTCTATAGAATTAAAAAGTGTGAAGTTACTTAGCTTCTTAATTAAGTTTCTGAATTTCTGTTAAGTAGTCATGAGCTGTGCTGAAAAATAAAATGACCATGAGCAACCATTGATGGCAAGTACTCACTGTTTATCATGCCTTTAATGAGACTTATACAGGACACAGTAGAGCCCATACAAGTAAATTGTGCTGCAAGTCAGATAAGATGTCCTTCCTCCCACTGGAAAAGGGTTATTTGAGAACTTCCCAGGCAGAGTTGTCCACAGTGAGAATCTAGAGGGAGATTTCAGAATCTGAATTGTGGCTTTGCTACTTTCTGACCATTGGAAAATGAGCAAATCCTTTAAGCTCTTTGTACATGATTTCACCATACACAATGGGGAAAATAACAGTACCTATTTCATAAGCTTGTTATAAGAATTAAATGAGTTAATATCTGTGAAATTATTATAATAATACTTGGGACTTATAAACTGTATAGAAGTATTATCTAAATAAAGAAACATCCATTAAAGATTGGAAATATTTTTTCAAATAAAAGCAACAGGTTTGTGTGTGTAGCCAAGTTTACAATACCATTTGAATTGACAATATATTTAAGATGGAATATTTTAACTAGCAAGACATGCTCACTACTTATATCATTTGGGGGGGGGGATATAAGTAGGAGGCAATGCTATTTTATCCAATTATAACACACTAGTGGCAAGGTGCACAAAATTCATGCACAATAAAAGGGAGTTAATTAGAGGAAACATTTTAATATTGCTATTCGCCCTTTCTCTATATTAGAACTCTCAATAGATGAAAGAAAATCAGTAAAATGTATATGAAAATCTCCCTCCTGTCAGAGTCTGGGGCGTGCCACAGGACCTAGGATCAAGTCCCCACCCACCACCCGCACATGCTTCCAAAACCGAGACACAGACCTAGCCAGCCCCACCCCCATTGGATGAGACCCAGACCCAGCTGGCCCCACACCTGTCAAGCCTCTCTGGGCAAGAGGCACAGCCTCACACCCCCTGTCAAGCCCCACCAAGCAGAGGGCACAGCCTGAGGTTCCCCTGCCTTGCACTGGAGCAGGGCAGGGGACATGGCCTGAGGTCTCCATCAAGCTCCACCAGGGGAGGGGTGTGGCCTGAGGTAGCCTGTCAAGCCCTGTCAGACAGGGGTGTGGCCTAAGGTCTCCTGGCCCAGCACTGGGGCAGGGGGCACAGCCTGAGGTCCACTGTCAAGCCCTGCCAGGCAAAGGGTGTGGCTTGAGGCCCCCCATTAAGCCCCATTGGGTGAGGGACATGGCCTGAGGTCCCTCGCCCTGGCCAGGCGCCATGCAGCCTGCTGTTCTGTTGTGACATTACATCATCTTGGCTAATTTGATTATCCCTCTATTATTAGATAGATTATATATTGCGATAGAGTATATTATAATACAACTAGTGGCCCAGTGCACAAATTCGTGCACAGGTAGGATCCAGCTTGCCGCCCCAATTGGGGCCGATTGGGCCAGGCTGGACAGGTGGAGGGGACAATGGAGGTTGGCCAGCTGGCCCACCCTGATTGGGGTGGGAGGGGCCGATTGATGTTGGGGCTGGTCAGGGGGAGGGGCTGTGGGCAGTTGACTAGCCAACCCTATCCCCTGGTTGAACTCTCAGTTGGGGAGACAATTTGCCTTTTATTATATAGGATAAACTCCATATAGTTAGTGCACACATTTTTACAGTATCTTGTATTTGAAATTCACTTTGTTACAACCTTTTTGTTTTTTATGGTTAAACTGAGGTTCACAGATTTTAAAGATTTATCTGAAGTCATACAGGCAGCTATAATGGCAATATATGGACTCAGACTTCCTTTTTAAATTTCTGTTTCCCTCAGACAAGGTGGTGTTTACTAGCTGTGTGACTTTGGAGGAAGCACTGGCTTTCAGCGCCTCATTTTGAACACTTTCAAAATGGTAATAAACATTCCTATGTTGCAAAACTCCTAGCATTTGAGACATGTAACACCTTTGAAGTGCTAGATAAATGGCAACTCTGTGTTACTTGCTATGTGTTAGTTTACAAACACTGTATAGAGAACCGAATATGTGAGGAAGGATGGATGATTTGTGACATGGTGTCTTTTCAGAAGCCCAAGAGTAATAGCTAATAATTATTAAGTTCCTTTCATGTACAGTGACAATTCTACATACTTTAGAAGGATTGCTATTTATTTAATCTGGCGATAAGCCCAAAGGACAGCACTGTGATTTTCCAGACTTTGCCTGGAAGAAGTTATGGTATAAAGGGTGTGTAATTGGCCTCTGTGGTCAGTGCGGACAGAGCAAGGAGCCCAGCCGGATGTGTGCATTCAGAGGGAGCACTGCGTCCTGGGTGGCCTCGGCAGACACTGAGGAGCACTACTGTCCAAATAAGGGACGTCCATATCCATTCAGTGTTTCTGGATATCTTAACTGCCTTCCTCACCACAAACATCTTTGTTACTGTCAGCCTCTCTCTTTCAGTTTGGTTCATGGTGATTGTGTCAGCGAATGAAAGAACCTTTCAGAGAAGACAGTTCAGAACTTTGATACTGCAAAAATAAACCGGTCTTTTTCAGTTTGCTCTTCTATGGCCCTCTCCTCAGATGTAGCATTATCTAGAGGGAGTTTGAGCTGCCATGGAATCTGTAGATCTGACAGCCCACATGCAATAAAACAACAGCAACAACATAACATTTTGTGAATCTAGCACTGCTATTTTCTCCTCACGGATTTATCCTCTGATGCTGTTAAGCACAATTAGGGAGCCTTCATTCTGTAATTCCCAGTCTATTTGTCTAGGAAGATTGATCTTCTCCTGTAATAATGGCAGATACCCTCTTCAACACTGTATGCTTTCTCTTATGTTTTCCATAGCACAATGGCACTGCCCACTCGCCAAACAACCGTTCTCCAATGCCAATGCAGAATAGGCACTGAATCTGAGTTAATGAAGCATGAACCTCTGAAGTGTAGAAACGTATGTTCCAATGAGAACAGTAAAGCAATCTGGGATAGATGCCACCAACTTCAGTTAATTCAGGAGCCTCTCTTCCATGGTACTCCAGTAGAACCTTTCTATTTCTCCACACGATCAAAATAAGCTATTTAGATGTACATTGAAAAGAAAAATCGGGGCACTACTTGTGATAATGTATGGCATCGTCCCCTAGACAGTAGCGATTTTCAGCGGCCATTAGGAACACCATCCCATTTTCTGACTGGAGAGCATCCCACATCCTCCGTCTTTCGGCCAGTTTTAGAACCATTGTACTGTGTCCTCACTAGATATGAGCAACCAAGCACAATGCAGTTCTTCCTGAATTAAATAGCGTTTTCTTTTGGTGAAGGCTGTTTAAAAGGTGGAGAGGTCTTTTTTGTGGACGTGCTCATGGAAATAGCAAGTGGCGAAAAGCAGTTTCGCTGCCGCCGCAGAGATGGGGACGGGGCTCTGCACCGTGATGTCTCTGCGGCCACCACAGCTGCGTGTAGTTGTTCCAGGAACCTAATGAGGACTGACACCTAGATGTGAGGCCGCTGGGTTTGCTGTTCAGATGGATTCCCCCAAGTAAAAAGACCTAAATTTGTTAACCATATTACACAGAATAATCATTTTGCTCTATATAAGTAATTTTTTTTCTTTTAACAAAAAAGATTTGCTTCAGTGGAAACCCTGCTAATGCATTACACACACACACACACACACACACACACACACACACACACATCTTGAGGAATACATCTGCAATTGAGTCTCTTAGTTTTACCGAGGTATAGCTGGCAAATAAAATTGTATGTATTAAGGTGTATAACTTTATGTTTAGATATGTGTATACTTTGTGAAACGATCACCATAAGCTAATAAGATATCTATCACTGCATCTAGTTACTATTTTAAAAAATACATTTTATTGATTTTTTACAGAGAGAAAGGGAGATGGTAGAGAGTTAGAAACATTGATGAGAGAGAAACATCAACCAGCTGCCTCCTGCACATCTTCTACTGGGGATGTGCCCGCAACCAAGGTACATGCCCTTGACCAAAATTGAATCTGGGACCTTTCAGTCCGCAGGCCGACACTCTATCCACTGAGCTGAACCGGGTAGGGCTAGTTACTAATTTTTAAATTTTCTTTATTTTTTGGTATGGGGGGTAGGTATGCTGAGAATCCTTAAGACCTATCCCTGAAAATTTCAAGTATACAATTCAGTATTGTTAACTATGATCACATTGTTATACATTAGTTCTCCAAAACTTACTCATCTTGGGTGACTGAAACTTTGTACCCATTAACCAACATCTCATTTCCCCATGCCCCAGCCCCTGGAAACCACCACTCTATTTTCTCTTTTTATGAGTTTGACTTTTCCCCCCCTTTACATATAAGTGAGATCATGCAGTATTTAGTTGGGCCTCTCAATGTTTTCCAATATTGTCCAGATTGCCCCCTCACCCCCACCCAAACAGTGACAAAAGCTGCTGATTTGGATATTTTCAGAACGGGTTTTGGGAGTTAAATTTACTTTTTGCCTGTTGTAAAAGAAAGCTTAGAACTAGCAAAGATTTCAATGACTATGGCAACGAGCTATCTAACCACAAAATGACAACAAGAAATAAAAATCTGCCCAGCCGGTGTGGGCTTGTGGGAAGCATCAACCTATGAACCAAGAGGTCACAGTTTGATTCCTGGTCAGGGTACATACATGTATTGCAGGCTTGAACCCGTATAGGGCTGCATGCAGAAGACAGCCAATCAATGATTCTTTCTCATCTTTGGCATTTCTCTCTCCCTTTCCCTTCCTCTCTGGAATCAATAAAAATATATATTTTTAAAATGAATAAAAAATCCAAATCTAGAAGGGGATTGTGCCCCTTGGAAACAATCAGAACGTGGCCTCCACACTCTCAGGGTGGAGTGGGATGTACTAACGTAATCCACTCAAAGAATGGAAGAACACAGTAACAACCTCGATGCATATTGTTTCCTTTTTAAACATAATAGGCATATTAAAATGTTCAAGTTCTCATCCTGCGTAATTTGTCTTTAAATGCATGTTTAGAAAATAACCTCTATCTACAACTCAGCTAAAGAGGCAGAGGTTTTATTTCATTAAATCTTTAACAGGATTAAATGATGGTAGCATTCTCCTTGGGCACGTTTCTTATTTCAATAGCAAGGAATGAACAAGCTGTTGTTTATATCCTTGGTGGAAAAAAATATCAACTCAGAAACTGCTTCTTTTCAAGCAGGTGTTTCAGCATATAAGAAAGCAGAATTACATCTAATAGCCATACCCCAATATAACTTTTTTGTTGTTACATAGTTCTCTCTAAAGATGATAATGACAGGCAAAGACAGCTGCTAAGCTTTATTTATTTTTTTAAGCTAATCCAACTTCTGGTTTGCATCATTGTAACTGAATTTGTTGCCTGTGACATATACATGTGCCTTAAGATAATTTTCTCTGGAGGCTGCCTTGCTGTTTTCTACTGGAGACCTATGAGCTTGTGTATAAAAATAAGTTCCACCGATCTGTATACCATCAACCTCTTAACTGTGCTGATGGAATAAGTGATTTTATATTTTTATAGAATATGCAGTTAAATAGCTGTGATCTATGTTAATGACAGTCTTCTCCAATAGATTGTACGTTGCATGAGAACAGGTACCATGTTTTTCATATGCTCTACACTATTTCCTGACTTTTCAGTGGTCACAATACACAGCAGCATTTAAAACCAAAATTTATGAATTTATAAATAAATGTATAAAGCATAAAATAAATTTCATTTTGGTAATTATGAAAATGTCAAAAAGATTTGTTGAGAATGACTACATTCTACTCACTGAAATAAATACTATATTCAATTTATTATACACTAGAAACCGGGTGCACAAATTTGTGCATGGGTGGGGTCTGGCTGGCCTCAATCCCAATCGAGGTGGGAGGGGCAATTAGGGGTGAGGCCAGCTGGGGGAGGGGCCTCAGGTGGCTGGCCTAATGGCCCCGCCCGCTGGTCGAACTCCCTGTCAAACTCTCTGTGGATGGGACAATTTGCATATTTATATACTATACTAGAGGCCTGGTGCATAAAATTTGTGCATGAGGGGTGTGTGTGTCCCTCAGCTCAGCCTGCACCCTCTTCAATCTGGGACCTCTTGAGGGATGTCCGACTGCCCTTTTAGGCCCGATTCCTGTGGGCAGTGGGACATCCCTCTCACAAGACAGGACTGCTGGCTTCCCATCACTTGCCTGCTTGCCAACCTGATCACCTCTTAACCACTCCCTTGCCAGCCTGGTTGATGCCTAACTGCTCCCCTGCCAGCCCGATTACCCTTAACTGCCCTCCCCTGCCAGCCTGGTCCCTCCCAACTGTCCTCTCCTGCTGGCCCAGTCACCCCTACCTGCCCTCCCTTGCCAGCCTGGTTGCCCCTAACTGCCCTCCCCTGCTGGAAGGGTCACCCCCAATTGCCCTCCCCTGCAGGCCTGGTTGCCCCTAACTGTCCTCCCTTGTAGGCCTGGTCCCTTCCAACTGCCCTCCCCTAACTGGCCTGATTGCCCACAACTGCCCTCCTCTGCTGGTCATCTTGTGCCCACATGGGAGTGGCCATATTGTATGTTGGAGTGATGGTCAATTTGCATATCACCTCTTTATTAGATAGGATACCTGAAAACTAGGAAGTCTGGTTCTGATATCAGTAGCCAGGTCTTTCTCACTAAAGCACTGGTGAGCTAATGGCTTCTCTGTTGGTTCTTTCTGGATCTGCTTCTGTATGCTCTCCCTATAGGTGGGAGTCTCCATTTATTACAGAGTACTCATTACTAGTCACAGAGAACACTGGATTTTGCTGATATAGTCAAAAAATCATACAGGCTTCAAATGTTGGGATATTTATCATTTGGTGCTGGATACTTTTCAATTCCTATAGAATATTCTTGAGGTCTTTTCTGGGATGCAGAAAAGTTTTGATCCTTTCGGATCTGGATTATAGAATGTGTTAGAATTGTTGAAGTCCTCAGTCTATTTCTAATTGTTCCCTGCTATTGAGGTGAGACTCTTACCTAATGTCCTGTGAATAATAAGGTTTTCCTTTTTATCCAGTGGGGACCAGTCCCAGCCCTTTATGAAATGTGGGCACTATTTCTTTAAAAAAAATTAGGTTATTATTTTCCTATCATTGAGTCATTTTCTCTCATGCCTGTGATCATCATTGGGCCCCTGGCTCCCTCAGAGCCTTGAAGTCAGACAGTGGCCTTGCTTCCACTACCACCACCGGTTGCTGTCTGTGGGGCAATTTGTGGGGCTATTGGGTTCTGCTTGCACCCACTTTGGCATGGTACTACCCACTCACCAGCTGCTCCATCCCACCATTGTCCTGCTCTCAATGAGGCCCATTGAGACCAGCAGCACCTCCTCTGCTGCCCACTGCCAGCACCGGCTGCTGATACCGTCCATGTTCCGCATTGCCCCCTGGTGTCAGTGCATATCATAGCAAGCAGTCAGACTCCCATCAAGGGGATAATTTGCATATTCAGCTTTTATTATATAGGATTTTTCTATTTTTTTTTATGAGAGAGAGAGAGAGAGAGAGAGAGAGAGAGAGAGAGAGAGAGAGAGACATCAATAATGAAAATAACTGATTGTGTGTCTCCTGCACACCTCCCACTGAGGACTGAGCCTGCAATCTGTGCATATACCCTGACCAGGAATCAAAGTGTGACTTCTGATTCAAAGGTTGATTTTCATAAGTTGAGCCACATGGGCTATTCATTTATTGGTGATAACCATTCTGAAAGATGCGAGGTGATATCTCATTGTGGTTTTATTTTAATTTATCTAATGATCAGTTGCTTTGAGCAATTTTTTATATGTCTATTGGACATCTATATGTCACTTTAATATTGAATTTTTTACAGGATTATTTACATAGAAGTTTACTTTAGTAATAATTTTCAGGTTTTTATTTTTATAATATGTTCATTTATAGTTATATATTTCTCTGAAAACACAATTATAGCCTTTTTGCTGAAGTTCTGACATGTTAATTTTCACTTAAAGATATTTTCAATTTTACAGCCTATTTTTTGTCAATGTGTTATTTAGAATTAATTATATTGCCTAACTTATTTTGGAAATAAGTTGGGCGATTTTCTAATTGTTTGTTAGTAATATTTTCTCAATAAATAATTGATTTTACTTTTTATTATACTTAGAGGTTTACAGAAAAATTGGTTGAAAAGTATAGAGCATTCTTATTTAATCCCTTACCCACCCTAACACAGAATCTCTATTATTAACATCTTGTATTAGTATACTACATTTTTACAATTGATTAGCCAGTATTGATACATTAATATTAATGAATGTCCATAATTTACACTTGATTTAAGTCTCTGTGTTGTACATACTATGGAGGTTTTGTTTATTTTTTTGGTGGTGTTGTTAATCCTCATTGGAAGATATTTTTTGTTGATTTTTAGAGAGAGAGGAAGAGAGGGAGGGAGAGGAAGAAAGAAAGACACATGGGTTAGTTGTCTCCCACACAGGCCCCAACTGGGGCAGGGATTGAACCTGCAAGCCAGGTTCATGCCCTTGACTGGGACTGGAACTATTGACTCTTCAATGCATAGGTTGAGGCTCTAGCCACTGAGTACATTGGCCAGGGCCATTCTATGGGGTTTGTAATGATTTTATCCAGGTCTATGGCTTATCCTTTCATTCTTTTAACATTGTCTTTCACAGAACAAAATTTTAGTTATATAACTTCAAACCATCCAGTTCACTCATGCTTTTGGTATAATATCTAAAACATCATGAGCAAGCCCAAGGTCACTTAGATTTTCTTCTTTGGTTTCTCAAGGAGTGTTGCACTTTTGAGTTTTAAATTTAAGCTTATTATCCATTTTGTGTTAAACTTTTGTGTGAAAGATAAAAGGTACACGTCTAGCTTTGTTGGTTTGCCTGTGTCTGTCCAGTTGTTCTAGCACCATTTGTTGAAGACTATACTTTCTTAATTGAATTGCTTTTGCTCCTTTACCAAAGAACAATTGACTATATCTGTGCTGCTCTATTTATAGGAATGCTATTCTATATTTGTCTTTTGTTTTACTAGTACTACACTGTCTTGATTACTGAGTATTTTTTAATAAGTCTTAAAGTAGGCTAGTATAACTATTCCAACTATTTCAACTTTGTTCTGCAATATTTTGTTGGCTTTTCTGAATCTTTTAGATTTTTAAAATTGTTTTTATTGACATTAATTATTTAATACTAAATAATATCGATTCATTTATTATTCCAATTTGCATTTGCTTTCTCATTTCTTCGTACCACACTAACTATTTTGCCTCAAGGATTTCTGGAATTTTAATACTTACACATACATAATAAAATACATTATTTCTATTATTACTTTGAACAAATGTTTATCTCTTAAATTAATTAAGAAAAAAATAAATATTTTTGTTTTACTTTTAGTTATTTCTTCTTTGATGCTCATCTTTTCTTTATGTAGATCTCAGTTTCTAGCATATCATTTTCCTTCTCTTTAAAAAATGTTTTAAAAACATATCTTGCAAAATAGATCTACTGGCAAAGAATTATCTCAATGTTTACTTGTCCAAGAAAGCCTTTATTTCTCTTTCACTTTTGAACAATAATTTTATAGGGTAAAGAATTTGGGTTTGAGTGTGATTTTTTTCTCTCAAAACTGTAAATATTTCATGCTATTCTTATATTGCTTACATGGTTTCTAAAGAGAAGTAGGACATAATTCTTACCTTTGTTCCTTGCAGTGTTTCCCCAAGTGTGGTACGTGTACCCCAGGTTACGGGAAGAGTTTGGTGGGGGTATGCATTGCACTGGAGTTTGGTGGGGATATGCACTGCACCGTGCTTAGCTGCGCCTAATTCTACATTCTCATGTGTCAAGTCAAGACAGTCTTGTGAAGCGTGAGATGATCCGGTGTGCAAATAAATGTTATTTATAATATACCTTTTCTTTATATTTTATTATGAATAATTTTATTTTTAATTTATTATTTTTGTGTATGTACCAAAAAATAAATATATTTTGATTGTTATTAAAATACATCCATTTTTTGACGAGGGGTACTCAGTGTTATGAAAATTATAAAAGGGGTACACATATGTCAAAACTTTGGGAAACACTAGAGTCTAGAGCAGGAGTGGGCAAACTACGGCCCGCAGGCCGGATATGGCCCGTAGGCCAGATATGGCCCGTTAGGTGTTCTATCCGGCCCACAGAGCTGAAAGAGAGGGGGTTTCTCTTGCTCTCCTCTCTGCTCCGTCACCAGCAGCCCAAGATGAGAGTGCCAGCATGGTCAGGTTGCTTTTTTTCCGGCCCTCTGGTCCAGTTTAAGAACCTATTGTGGCCCTTGAGTCAAAAAGTTTGCCCAGCCCTGGTCTAGAGGTAAGACTTCCTTCTACCCACTCCCCTCCCAGCTTATTTCAGGATTTTTTTCTTTATCTTTAATTTTCTGTATTGGAAAATGATATGCTTTGGTGTAGTGTTTCGACATTTACCAGCTTGATCTTTGTATGACATTAATATGGGTGAATCTTCAGTCATTATTGTTCCAAGCCTTTCTCCTGTTTCTGTCTTCTCCTGGTGTTGAAATGGGATTTTTGTAATGGAACACACAGTGTTCCCCTGAGCCGACCAGTTCCCAGAGTCTTTGTCCACCAGAGTTGAAGAATGAATCAACGGACAAAAGATGGTATAGCAAATTTGGAAATTTGTTAAAGAACAAGTACTAGTACAGACTCCCACAGGGGAGGGGGAGAGGGTTCCCCAGAGTTCCTTTTTCCTACGCTTCAAAGGCTGTAGATTTTGGTGCTTTGATATCCCCACTGATTGGTCACTATTCCCTTAGACTGGTAACTATAGTAACTCCTGAGCTCAAAAGTTGACCCTCACCTGGGACATGTGAGGTTCTCCCAGCTCCTTCCTTATTCTTCTCCTATTCCCTTTGAGCTTTCTTCTTCTTCTTCTGGACGAAGGGCTTCCTTCTCTTTATTTTATAAAATAGAAGCTTGGTGCACAAAATGCATGCAAGCAGCTCAGCCCTCGGAGCCCTGGCTTCATCCAGAAGGTCATCCAGACAGTCATCTGGATGGTTGTTTTGCTGTTCAGTCTAATTAGCACATTAACTCTTTATTATATAGGATTACATAGGATATATATCTTTGGCTATTCCCAGCTCCCTCATTCTATGGAAATTACCTGTTGTAGATTTTCAGCTCCCCTATTCTATGGAAATATGCCTTCTGCTGCTAAAATTTCCTAAAACCTGTCTTTTTCACTCCCCAAAATTCCTATTTCAGTATTTCTATTGCATGCATGTGACACCTTTTGTAGTTGTCTCACAGATTTTGGAAATTCTATTCTTTTATTTTCAGTCTTTGTTCTCTTTGCTTTTAAGTTTTTAAAATTTATACTGTTAAATCCTCAAGTCCAGAGATTCTTTCCTCAGTCAATGCCAGTCTCCTAGTAAGGCCATCAAATGCATTCTTTATTTCTATTACTGTTTTTTTTTCTTGTATTTCTTTTTGGTCTTTCTTATGATTTCAGCTTAAATTGCCCATCTGTTTTTATATGCTGTCTACTTTATCCATTACAATCCTAAAAAATTATTAGTGATTGTTATTTTAAATTCCCCGTCTGATAATTCCAATATCTCTGAGCCGTCTGTTCAAACTTTTGTTTTGTTTGATATGAGTTGTAATTTTTTTTTGAAAGCTGGACATAATACACTTGGTAAAAAAACAACCACCATTCAACTAACATCTGCAAATAGGTCTTTAATAACATGGTGTGCGGTTGGGGTGGCTAAGCATTTTATCAGCCTATGATTCACTCTCAGCATTTTAGTGCACCTGTACCTCTTAACTTTGAACTTCACATGTGTTTCTCAGTTACTTTCTCTCTCCTTAGAGGAGCATGCAGTTGTGTATTTCCCTTCCCCGGTGTCAGGCTCTGATAATTACATCAGTTTCACTAGTTTCTCCTGATGGCAGACCCTGTTAAGAAGAACAGATTGCTTTGGCATATTTCAAAATGGTTCCTTTTCCATCCCTGTGCCAGAGACCTGAGGATATTATTTATCTCTTCTTTACTTGGGACCCAGCAGAGTTCCTAGCTGTAAGTTTCAAATATTTTGGGGGCCCTCTTATAGTGACCTGTAGAATTTTTAACTCTGAAAGTTGTCCACATTGACCCCTCAGTATTCCTCAATTACAGTTCTGATTTTTCTGCCTTGGCATTGGTTCCCATGGCAGTTTATGCTGGCGAGTCTCTGTTTTGGTAAACTGTGATTTCTTGTATTCACCTATCAGTGTCTCCAATCTTGGGGACCATTGATTTCCTTATGCCCTTCCTTCTCTTAAGGAGCCAAGAAGAATTGTTGATTTTTCAGTTTGTTCAGCTTTTTATTTGTTGTTAGGACAATAACTTAGTACTAAGCACCTTACATGTTGTTCCACTTCTTCCTTAATTTAGTATTATGTCCTCGCTCTGGGTTGGAACAGCAGGTGATCAGCCGCGAGCCTACTCCCAGCATAGGGCGCGCAAAGCGGGCTGATGCTTTCCCAGGCGGGCAACTATAAGGCACGAGCTCAGAGTAAAAAGACCCAAGACACTCACGATTAGATGCTCGAATCCACACGGTTTATTGCCTAAGTCTTGGCGGCTTCCAACACTCAGGCAGGCCACAGGGCGGAGAGGAGCAGACACACATGACAGATGATGACGGGTCACAGGCCGGCCACGGTAGCTTGTGCTCAGTCAAGTCAGGGATCGAGTCTTGGTGGATCCGGCGAGAAGGATTTGCGAGAAGAGTCAGAGAGGGAGAACAGTTTCTGTGGAGGCAGAGAACTGCTCTGAGTTCTGGCTGTCAGGCGCCTCTTTTTATGTGAATTTCTGTCCGCTTCTGATGTCATCAGTTACGTAGTCTTCTGGTCTTCGTGTGTCTTATCTTCCCTTGCCAGATGGTGCCGAGGCTGGGGCCCTCTGCTACATGTAGGGTATGTCACACACTTTAATTCACACAGATTTCCCAGTTTAAACAATATCTTATTCTATCACTATTACAATGTTTAATGGTATTTCTATTTAATTCACTTTAATTCACACAGGTTTTATACTGTTAAATAATCCACTCATTATTATATTCTAATTATTATAATCCATTATTATATTCTAATGTTTTACAATCCACACTATCAAACTTCACACACTTATAACATTCTATAATATTACTATAACACATGTGGAATTAGAATCTGAGAATCCAGAAGTTCTTATATCTATAAAATGGATAAGGAGGTAACAAGAGAAATACCTCTCCCAATCCAGTTTCTTTTATTATTCTTTCTTATTCTCTAACTAAAGGCCTGATACACAAAATTCATGAACTTGTGGGGGTGGGGGGAGTGGTCCCTCAGCCCAGCCTGCACCCTCTCACAGTCTGGGAGCCCTAAAGGGATGCCCAACTGACATCCTTAGCGCTGCTGCAGAGCCTGGCTTCTGGCTGAGTGGTGCTCCCCCATGGGAATGCACTGACAACCAGGGGAAGCTTCTGTGTTGAGTGTTTGCCCCCTGGTGGTCAGTGAGCAGCATAACAACTGGTCATCCCACTGTTCATTAGATTTCCATATTAGCCTTATAGTGTATTGTATAGTAAAGGTTCTCGGCAAAGCAGTTTTACAGCTTTTCTTTAACCAGTGTATTTATTTTATGGCTTTCAGACCACATGTTACCCAGCATTTCATTTTCCCCTGAATATGTGTGCCATTTCTCCACCAGAGATGAAATCTGTTTCTTCTTTCCCTTAAGTCTGGGCTGGGCTTAGTGATCAATAAAATGTACTAAAAGGGACATTTTGGCATTTCCAAAGCTAGTTTACCAGAAACTTTTCAGCCTATGCCTAGGTCTCTTGGAATATTCCTTTTGGGGAAGGTAGCTAACATGTATGAAGACAGACCACCCTTAGACCTCCATGCTGTGAGAAGCCAGGCTGCTTGAAGAGGCCCTAAATAATGAGACCCTATGTGGAGAGGGAGAAAGAGGTCTGAGGCGCCAGGTCTGTAAGTGAGGGAGCCCACTGGAGGTATATCCTTCCATTCTATTTGCCTGTATGAATCGGGTGCAAAATGGCCAGAGAAGCTCTCCTCAAATCCTAATTCATAAAAAATTTTTCCCAAGTGTTTTAAGTGATTTATTTAATCATCTTTGACTACATTGATTTACATACAAATACAAACTTATCTCTATTCAAAACTGCATTTAAGTGGAACCAAATAACAATAAAGAAGATTGTTATTTTAACCTTACAGTGAACAATAAGTCAAGGCTCGACCATAGTGGCTCAGTTGAACACCCTCCCATTCATAGAAAGGTTGCCAGTTGGATTCTCAGTCAGGGCACATACCTGAGTTGCGGATTTGATCCCTATTCAGGGAGTTTAGGGAAGGCAACTGATAGATGTTACTCTTGCACATAATTTTCTCTCTCTTCCCCTCCCTCCCATCTTCTCTCTAAGCATGTCATCGGGTGAAGATTCCACCCCCCCAAAAAAAAAAAAATTAAGTTAAGGTCACCAGGAAGTTCTTTGATCTCACACAGTAGGAAAAAGTAAGTCAACAATTACAAATAATATCTGATTAGGAGAATATGAGCTATTTAAATAAAATGTTATGAGATATAGACTCAGAACGGTGAACCAAAGTCTGGTAGGTACAAACCTAGAGGAAACCAAGTGAGATAGTTAACATGCATATAAACACTCTGGAATCAAGTCATCTCCAAGAATTGTGGAAGCGTGTGGAGGGCTTCAGTGAGAATAAAACACCAGTAACCAAGGCCAGGGATTTTTTTTAGATCGTTTGCTTTTTGGGGAGGCAAATGGACAATATCCAGGAATAACATGATTGAAGTTTGAAGCTGGAGATAATTAAGAACACCTAGATGAAACAGACAGCAAGAGGACAGAGAGGTAAAGTACTTCCCCACACCTGCATAGTTTTGTGGACAAGTACCCATTTCAAAGTTTTATAAACTACTATCACGGGTGTGAAGCACAAAGCGAATATCTATGTTTTAGCGGACTCAGTTTTACCTTTAAAATAAAAAAAATTTAGATTAAGTCAACTTCTTTGTTATATAGTGTTTTCAAAACTTTATGACTGTTTTGAAACTGAGTATACTGACAATTTTACTCAATTTTTTCTCAGTGGTTTTAAGAATATTTTGGGATTTCTCTTCATAGGAAACACCTGGAGTTGTAAATTGTTAGCCTGTTGTAAAACTGGCTTGTACAATCTTCTTAATTGTTCACCAAAGACTGGTAGAAGCTTTTGGTAACTTTTCTGCAAGTCAGCAGTTAAGGCAAGATTTCCCATAACCTATTCCCTTGCCTTCCGCACCAAAATCCATACTGACAACTTGCCATGGGCCTGAGGGCTAAATCTAATTAGCAGAGCTTCATTTCCCAAAATAAATTAATTCCATCTAAACTTGGCTAAAAATGACTGTACTTTTACAACACTTTAAACTTATTATTATTATGAATGAATGACTTTAATTATATACTCTTGTCAGGTTTTTCTGTATTTAGGAATTATCCAAGAAGCAAGGCAGTATGTTGAAAGCCTTCTAATCTGATTTCACTTTACATGGAATATAGTGTCTTTCATAATCTGACCCTTGCCTTGCTGTCTGGGTTGATCTTCCATAGTAAAAAATTGAACTGGCTATATGTTTTTCAGAATGTGCATGCATATACACTGAGTGGCCAGATTATTATGATTTCTGAACACATAATAATCTGGCCACTCAGTGTATATCCTATATAATAAAAGGCTAATATGCAAATTGTCCCCTTATCCAGGAGTTTAACCAGCAGGCAGGCCAACTACCCATGTCCCCGTTCCCTGGCCAGGCTGGCCGGATCCTTTATGCACCGGGCCTCTAATATATATATACTAAAAATAGCACTTCAAAGAGTTTGAAGTTTCTGCTCTTGGATATAAACTTCAGATGTAGCAATTATTTTACATCAATATTGATTTATGGTTTATTAGAATTCAAGTTCCTAGAATATTGTTATTATTGTTATTATATAACAATAATCAAGAATATTGTTATTTTTCCCTACATTTACAGACAGAATACTTATGTGTTCAGAGATCATAATAATCTGGCCACTCTGTATATGTGTATATCTAATTATATACTGTTTCCTTTTAATGAAATGCTTTCTCCTCACCAGTATTTGGAACTTAATTATTGTCACTTGAACCCATTTTCTGAATAGACATCTTCTAAAAATAGTACTTCAAAGAGTTTGAAGTTTCTGCCCTTGGATATAAACTTCAGATAAAGCAATTATTTTACATCAGTATTGTTTTGTGGTTTATTAGAATTCAAGTTCCTAAAATATTGTTATTTTTGTTATTATTGTTATTATTGTTATTATTATAAAACAATAATCAAGAATATTGTTATTTTTCCCTTCGTTTACAGAGAGAATACTTATTAAATAAATGATCAATAATTATTGCAGAATGCATGAGTGAATTAAATGAGGCCACTCTTAGGACACTGTTGAAATGAGACCTACCCTAGAACAGGCAGTGGGCCTCAAGGCATATAACGTAACCCTATGGGTGGATAGAGATAAAATCTAGCAGACAACAGTGGATTAAGTCCCAATTATAATGTGAAATTATACCTATACTGATTTAAAATTACCAAATTAATGTAGCATCAGTATTCCTCATTTGGATACTCTTCCCAAATAGATGCTCACCTATATAAAAGTGATTTCTAGTTACAAAGGGATATTTTTCAAATATGCTATAGCTGTGGAGAGTACAATGTTCAAGATAGGTCTCTCCAAAGTGTGGCATCCTCCTCCCTCCCCCCCCCCGCCCGCTATCCCCACCAAGATGCCCACTGAGGAGTGGGAACAACATTATATTTCCATTATTCTGAGTGAAATGCAAAGAAATAACTTTTTATAAGATAGATTTACTCTGACACCTTCAATGTATCCTCTATATCAGATTCAACATCTGTTAAAGCATAGTGCCTAGCACAGAGTATGTGTTCAATAATGTGACTCAGTGTAAATTCATTAAGATGCAACAGGTTATGGCTTTTACTATCATTGTTGGAGGTATATATTTTGTTTATTATTATCTTTGGAATAAGATTTTATAGTATTTTTTATAATAATAAATTAATACTTTTGCTAATTTTAAATTGAATAAACAAACAAATAGACATTGTTTTGGACTGAATGTTTGTGCCCACATCTCCCAAATGTGTTGCAATCCTGTCCTGCACTCAGAGGGTTCTAGGGGAGTGATTGGGTCCTAACTGTGATTAGTGCCTTCATGAAAGAGACCCCAAAGAGTTTTCTCTGTTAATAGCCATTGAGGATATAAAGAAAAATCAGCCATCTCTAGCCTGTGAAGGGAACCCTCCACAGGAACCTGAGCATGTCCCTCCCCCACCCTCTTATATCAAACAGCCAGCCCCTCCAGAATCATAAGAAGTAAAGGTGTTTTTAAATAAACAGCTTAGTTTATGTGACTGTGTTATAGCAGCCTGAATTGGCTTGTAGCATGTTTTACCTATTTCATTAAAACAAAACAAAACAAAACAAAACAAAAAACCTCAGACACTAAAAAACAAAACGACCAAGACCTCTTACTTTAAGGAAGTTACATTCTAGCAGGGAAGAATAAACAGTAAACATTTTAGTAAATGTCTGACAGATAACAAAGGTAATGAAAATTAACATATGGGAACGAAGAGCAAGGTAGGAGCCCTCACTGGGAGTAGAGCAGGTGATAATATTAAATTTAGTGGTATTATCTTGCTGTTTGATTGACACTAATAATGTTCAAGGTTAAGGCTACTGCTGTTATTTTTTAAATTAAAAATGAAGAACAACTCAGTTCTATGCTATCTAATAAAAGAGTAAGATGGCCAGCAGGAGAGGGCAGTTGGGAGGGACCAGACCTGCAAGGGAGGGCAGTTGTGGGCGAAATTCATGCATGGGGGGAAAAGGGGTGTTCCTCAGCCCAGCCTGTACCCTCTCCAATGTGGGACCCTTCAGGGGATGTCTGACTGCCGGTTTAGGCCTGAACCGGGCCTAAAGGGGTAGTGGGATACCCCTCTCGAAATCAGGGACCTCAGGTCCTAACCACTCACCTGCCTGCCAGATTGCCCCTAACCACCTCTGCCTGCCTGCCTGCCTGATTGCCCCCTAACTGTTCCCCTCCTGGCCTGATCACTCCCAATTGTCCTCCCATGCTGGCCCGATCTCATCCCCAACTTCCCTCCCCTGCCGACCTGTTTGCCCCCTAACTGCTTGCTCCCCTCCTGGTCTGATCCTCCCTAACCACTTCTACCTTGGCCCCTGCCTCCATGGCCTTGTCTGGAAAGAAGTCAGAGGTCTGAAAGACGTCCAATCAACCCGGTCTAATTAGCATATTGCCCTTTTATTAGTTTAGACTCACTCATAGTTGAGGAAATTGGGATGTAGGAGAGTTAAAGAACTAACCAGAAGTCTAGTTCTAGAACAGAACTAGAACATGAATTCAGCCAAACTTCAAAATTAATGGCCTTTTCACAATAGCTTCAAATATTCTGTACCTTTTCCTGCAATCTTCTTTTAATGCTAATAGCAACTGAAATAGGTCTAAACAGAATGGGAGCCAATCTTGATACATCTGTCCTATTCTCATTTTCACACTTTAGAATCTTATATAGGACAAAGATAAAAATGCAATTTTCCTTGAATTCTTACAACAGTTGAATCCTTTTTATATCTGAAGAACTTTCCTGAAATAAAATAAGAAACAAGTGCCCGCTTCTTTTATTATCCTTTCGTGGTGTCAGACATGCTAATTAGCTCAACCAGCTCCTCTGGCATTTTGCTCTGACTTGATCACAGTGACTCACACATCAAAGTCAATTATTGAAATGATGCACAAAAAGAATGGGCAGTGATGGAATGCAATCATATTCTTATTTTCAAAACAGTTTGAATACTGTAATCCTAACTGCATTAATTCTCCAGTGCTATTATCTCTAGAATGAATCACCTGTCATGGCCCATATGTTAAAATTGGCTCTTTTACTGAAAGCTACATTCATCTATAATTGATCTCACTAAATGTGGGATAGAATGATAAAAAAATTACACAATGCCATTAATCATATGCCTTGTTGGAAACAACAGAAGTAATAGAAACTCCTATTTATCAGGCATTTTCTGTATGCCAGCTATTGTGTGTATATGAGTGCGTTTGTGTGTGGTCTCATTTTAGTCTTACCCTATCTCTAAAAGAAAAAAAAATGTTTTAGTGATGAGGCGACAAACAACAAATAGGATTTCATAATTTGCCTGAAGATGTAGAATTACGAGGCCACGTGAGGAGGATTCAAACCTAGTTTGTCTATAAATATCTGGTCGATGACAGTCTCCCTTCTGGAAGTAGTATAAGCTTCTTCTCAGCTTCAAAGTGTAGATTTCTTCTCTGTTTATTATCAGAGAAGGCCATTTAATATGATTACAACAGACCAGTGTCTTTCAAAGTATGGTCACAGACAGGGGACTGCAGTGACAACACATTTTATTATTTTTTTTAAAAGAGATTATTTGCCTTTGTCATGTGCTGGCTATTGCATTGAAGGGGCAAAAAACAGAGGGAAAACTGTTTGGTCTTAGCATGAATCAAGGAACTGTAAGAAAGCTATATTACCATTTTATTTACCAACATATTCCTTAATCCACTCACTCAAAAACAATAAACAATATAGAACTACATCAAAATAAACAAATTGTATCAAATATTACATCTTAGGCACACCTCTTCTTAATTAAAATTCTTTTTTGAAGATATCAGTAGATATTTTTTTTAAATGAAATAAAAACTTGATTCCTAACTGACTTTGTTCCCCAGTCCTGTACAAATTTTGGAATTTTCTAACGTTTTTTAAAAGTATATTTTTTATTGAGTTTTTTTACAGAGAGGGAATGAGAGAGATATAGAGCTAGAAATGTCGATGAGAGAGAAACATCGACCAGCTTCCTCTTGCACACACCATACTGGGGATGTGCCCGCAACCAATGTACATGCCCTTGACCGAATTAAACCTGGGACATTTCAGTCTGCAGACCGACGCTCTATCCACTGATCCAAACTGGTTTCGGCATTCTAACAATTTTTATTGTTGACACTATTACAGAAAAGATGTCCCCCAATTCTTGCCCCTTTACCCATGTCCATCCAGCCCACTCTACCCTTGACTCTGTCCTTCACCACACTCCTGTCTCTGTCCATGGGCCATGCATACATGTTCTTTGGGTAATTTCCTGACCTTCTTTTAAGTAGTCACTCCCATTCTCCTCTTTTTTGAACTCTGTCAGCCTATTCCTGTCTTTGATTGTATTTTGTTCATCAGTTTATTTTGTTTGTTAGATTCTACACATAAGTATGATCATATGTAATTTGTCTTTCTCTAACTGGTTTATTTCACTTAGCGTAATAATCTCCAGGTTCATCCATGCTGTCACAGAAGGCAAGAGATCCTTCCTTTTTACAGCCATGCATATGTATCACAGCTTTTATAGTCACTCATCTGCTCATGGACACTTGGGCTGTTTCCAGACATTGGCTATTCAAATAACGCTATTGTGAACATAGGGGTGCATATATTCTTTCTGTTTGGTGTTTCAGGATTCTAAGGCTATAGTCCCAAAAGTGGGGATGCTAGGTCAAATGGGAGTTACATTTTTAATTTTTTTTGAGGAAAACCCATACTGTTTTCCACAGTGGCTGTTCCAGTCTGTATTGTCACCAACAGTGCATGAGGGTTTCCTTTTCTCCACTTTCTATCCGGATCCTGTTGTTTGTTGGTTACTTAGTCTTATCCATTTTGGCAGGTATGGGCTGATATCTCATTGTGGTTTTAATTCGCATCTTTCTGATGATTAGTGATGGTGAGCATTTTTTTAAATATGTCTACAGGCCATCTGTATGTCCTCTTTGGAGAAGTATCTATTCAGGTCCTTTGAATATAGTATATACTTCCATTTATTTCCTTTTTTAATTGGATTGTCTTCCTGGTGTTGAGTTGTTTAAGTTCTTTATATATTTTTGAAATTAACCCCTTATCAGATGTATCATTGACAAATATCTTCTTCTATGCAGTGGGTTCCTTTTTCATATTGTTGATGGTTTTCTTTTCTGTGTAGAAGCTTCTCAGATTGATTTAGTTCCATTTATTATTTCCTTTGTTTCCCTTGCCCTAGGACAGTAGTCAGCAAACTTATTAGTCAACAGAGCCAAATATCAACAGTACAATGATTGGAGTTTCTTTTGAGAGCCAAATTTTTCAAATTTAAACTTCTTCTAATGCCACTTCTTCAGAATAGACTCACCCAGGCCGTGGTATTTTGTGGAAGAGCCACACTCAAGGGGCCAAAGAGCTGCATGTGTCTCGCAAGCGTGGTTTTCTGACCACTGCCTTAGGAGATGTATCTGCAGATATATTGCTATGAGAAATGTCTGAGATTTTACTGCCTGTGTTATCGTCTAAAATTTTTATGGTTCTGAGACTTACATTTAATAACTTTATCCATTTTGAACTTATTCCTGGATATGGTGTAACTTGGTGGTCTAGTTTCATATTTTTGCATAAACCTGTCCAATTTTTACACCACCATTTATTGAAGAGACTGTTGTGTGTTTTTTTTAATCCATTAAATTCTCTTACTTCTTTTTCAAATAATTGACTATAGAGATGTGAGGTGATTTCTGGGCTCTCTGTTCTATTTCATTGATTTATATCCCTGTTCTTTTGCCATTACCAAGCTGTTTTGATTAAAATGTCCTTGTAATATAATTTAATATCTGGTATTGTTATAACTAACTTTGTTCTTTCTCAAGATTCCTGAGGCTATTCAGAAACCATTTGGGGGTGGAGGGAGCTGAATAGCCTCAGCAATCTTGAGAAAGAAGAACAAAGAGGTATCACAATAAATTTTTGGAATATTTTTCTAGAACTGTGAAATACCCCATTGTTATTTTATTTTATTTTAATATTTTTATTGATTTTTTACAGAGAGGAAGGGAGAGAGATAGAGCTAGAAACATCAATGAGAGAGAAACATTGACCAGATGCCTCCTGCACACCCCCTACTGGGGATGTGCCTGCAACCAAGATACATGCCCTTGACTGGAATTGACCAGGGACCTTTAAGTCCTCAGGCCAAGACTCTATCCACTGAGCCAAACCAATTTTGGCCCATTGTTATTTTAATAGGGATTGTGTTGAATCTGTAGTTGACTTTGAATAATAATGGACATTTTACTACATCAGTTCTTTCAGTCCATGAATATAGTATATACTTCCATTTATTTGTATCTTTTTCAATTTTTCAATGTCCTGTAGTTTTCCAAGTACAGGTTTTTTATCTCCTTGGTACCTTAATTTTTTTACTTTTATTTCTTGATACCTTTTTTTTTTCTTGCAATAGTAAATGGGATTGTTTTCTTAATTTCTATTCCTTTAGTTCATTATAGGTGTATGAAAATGCTACTGATTTCTGAATATTAATATTGTATCCTGCTGTTTTGCCAAATTTATTTATTTGATCTAGAAGTTTTTGGTAGTCTTTAGGGTTTTCTATATACAATATAATGTCATCTGCAAATAATGACACTTTTACTTCTGTATTTTCAATTTGGGTGCCTTTTATTTCTTCTTCTTTTCTGATCACTGGGGCTAGGATTGCCAGTGCTATGTTGGATAAGAGTGGTGAGTGGATATTGCTGTCTTGTTCCTGATCTTAAGGGAAATGTTTTAATTTTTTCCCCCATAGGGCATAATGTTGGTGTGGGTTTGTTATCTATGACCTTTATTATGTTGAGGTTTGGTCCCTCTTTTCCCACTTCGCTGAGAGTTTTTATCATAATCTAGTGGCTCAGTGCATGAAATTTGTGCACAGAGGCTTGTGGGGGAGATATGTCCCTCAGCATGTCCTGCACCCTCTCCAATCAAATGTTTTTGAGATTTTTTTAATTGTAGTTTATTTCTAGTTTCATGCCATTGTGATCTGAGATGTTTAATATGATTTAAATTTCCTTGAATTTGTTAAGACTCATTTTTGTGTTCTAACATGTGGTCTAACTTTATTAATATTACAGATGCACTTGAGAAGAATGTATATTCTCCTGCTTTGGAATGAATTGTTCTGTAAATATTAGTGAAATCCATTTGATCTAGTTGTATAAGGTTAGTGTTTTATTGCAGATTTTTTTTGGTCTGGAAGATCTATTTAGTGATGACAGCCGGTTGTTAAAGTATCCTAGTATGACTATTGCTGTCAGCCTCTTCCTTAAAATTCACTATGAGTTTTTAAAAATATATTTGGGTACACCTCTATTTGGTGTCTATATGTTTACAATGGTTATTTCCTCTTGTTTTATCTATCCCTTTAGTATTATGTTGTGATGTTCTTTGTCTCTTTTGTGGCTTTTGGTTTGAAGTCTATTTTTGCAGATGTAAGCATTGTTACCTTTTTTGTGTGTTTCAACTTGCATGGAATATTAATTTCCATCCCTTCAGTTTTAGCCCATGTGAACCTTTTGTTCTAAGGTAGCATCTCTTGTAGACAGTATTTATATGGGCTATGATTTCTTATCCATTCAGATAACCTATATCTTTTTATTAGAACATTTAACCTATTTACATTTAAGGTTATTATATATAGGTTCTTATTTATTGCCAGCTTTTTTCTTTATTCCCATGTCTCTTTCTCTCCCCCCTCTCTCTTTCTTCTTCTTCTTCTTCTTCTTCTTCTTCTTCTTCTTCTTCTTCTTCTTCTTCTTCTTCTTCTCCTTCTCCTCCTCTTCCTCCTCCTCCTCCTCCTCCTCCTTCCTCCTTCCTCCTCCTCCTCCTCCTCCTCCTCCTCCTTCCTCCTTCCTCCTACTCCTTCCTCCTCCTCCTCCTCCTCCTTCCTTCTTCTCCTCCTCCTCCTCCTTTCTCCTCCTCTTTCTCCTCCTCCTTCCTCCTCCTCCTCCTCCTCCTCCTCCTCCTTTCTCCTCCTCTTTCTCCTCCTCCTTCCTCCTCCTCCTCCTCCTCCTCTTCCTCTGCTTCTGCTTCTTGAAGCAAGTTTGGTGGTAACAAACTTCGTTAGCCTTCTTTTGTCTGGGAAACTTTTATTTTGCCTTAATCTTTATTTTATTTTAAATCTTTTTTTTTAATTTAAGAGAGGAAGGGAGAGGGAGAGAGATAACATCAGTGATGAGAGGGAATAATTGATTAGTTGTCTCCTGCATACAACCAGGGTATGTGCCCTGGCCGGGAATTGAACTGTGACCTCCAGGTTTGCAGGTTGATGCTCAACCACTGAGCCATGCCAGCTAAGCTGCCTTCAATTTTAAATGATAACCTTGGTAGATAGAGTAATCTTGGATGCATGTACTTGCTTTTCATTTCTTTGAATATTTCATGCCAATCCCTTCTGCCGTGAAGTGTTTCTGGAGAAATCAGCTGACAGCCTTATGGAAACTCCTGTGTATGTAGGTAATTACTATCTCTCTCTTGCTGCCTGTAAGAATCTCTTGTTTTTAAGCTTTGACAGTTTCTTTATGATGTGTCTTGGTGTGGGTGTCTTTGCATTTATCTTGATCAGAATTCTCTGTGCTTCCTTAACTTACTAGTATATGATTTTTTTCCTTTACCAGGTTAAGGATGTCACTATTTTTTTCAAGCATGTCTCTATCCCTTGCTCACTTTCTTCTCCTTCTTGTACCCTTATAATGAAGATGATGTTAAATTTTATGCTTTTTCTCCAAAGTTCCTTAAGCAATCTTCATGCTTTTTAATTGTTTTCTCTTTGCTGCTCTGGCTGTGTATTTTTTATTTTATTTTTGTTTATTTTTCTACTTTGTCTTCCAAACATTTACATTGATCCTCTGCCTTATCCCTAGCTTTTTATTCCTTTCTGTGTATTCTCAATGTCATGCTTCATTTATGACTGATTATTTTTCATGGTTTCTATGTCCTTTTCCATATTATTTAGCTATTTGTATGGACATTCTTCTCCCTCCCCCCCATTTTTGGCCTGTTTCTTTGTCTCCCCATTTTGCCTGTTTATGTTTGTTTCTATATATTTGATAGAACCGCTATGAATCCCAGTCTTCAAAGGGTGGCCTTATGTAGTAGGTGTTCTCTGGTGCAGTCTTCTTGTTCTACTGAGCTGTGTCCTTTATGGAATATCAGCTGTGTGGATTAGTGGCCCTCCTGTGTAATTAGAATATGATTGCTATTGGTCTTTTCATGGGTTGGGATCAACCCTCATACTGGCTGACTGTGAGTCTCAACCCCAACCATGGTGTGTAAACTGCTGTGCAGGTGCAATCTCAAGACCCCTGGGATAAGTCATACAGTCTTCCTTGTAATCTGAGTTCTGTGTTTTTGCAATGTCTCTTATGGGTTAGTGCACCTTGTTGTAGTGGAGGCTTGGTTGCTATTGACTCTTTTGTGGCTAAAATTAACCCTTTGGCCTGGGTGATCACAGTGTATGACACACTATGTGCGGGCTGCTCCCTCAGGTGGGTTGTGTCCAGAAGGATCTGTTGCCTGTCTGGATCCCCTTTGGGGTGTGCCACTTGTGTTGCTAGTTGAGACTTGCTCTGGTATGTGTCCCATGGTTGTGTCGGTTCTGGGCCCACTGGGGTGGGTGGGTTGCAGGTGCAAGTGGCTGTCAGTCACTGTTTGTGTCTGTGTCTACTAGACCTTTGTATGTGTGGGTGGCACCAATCTGTGTAAAAGGTTTGACTTCTTCCAGCGTGGAACTGGGGGCAGATCTGTGAGAGGTCTGAGGCTTTCTGCTGCCTTTAGCTGTTAGCTGCTCCACCTTTTCCCAAGGTTGCTCTACCTTTCCCTAATGTAGGGGATTTAGTCCTTACTTCACAGCCAAAACCCTCAGTCTATGCCAGTGTCTCCAACTCTCATTCCTCCTAGCAGGACTCGCTGCAGGTTTAGATTGGGTACAGCCAACCATCTCCTTTGCAGGAGCAAGTTCAGCTGCCCTAAGCTCAGAGCGATAGCTCAGAAGAGTCTCCTCTTGAGGATGATGACCCAGGAACTAAATACTTCCTCCCAGTTCCAGACAATAAATAGCCTTGGAGGTTCTCACACTGTGAATGTCCCTGCTGTGTGATGCTCTACCTTCCCCCAGGAAATGTGCCCAGTGGGGTTATCTTGGATTTGGCAGGGCTCATCCAAACAGTCTTCAGTTGGTAGTGGTGCCCACACCTGTGTGTGGGGGGAGGATGGGCACTTTCTCTTCTTTCTGGGACAGCATGGGCTGAACTCACAGAAGAGATCAGATCCACCTCCCTGCAATGCAGCCACAGAGCCCAACACCTTCCTGCTTGGATCCTGAACAGAAGTCTCCCTGGAAGATGTAGTCCGAAAAACCCAGCTCTACACAGCTCCTCAGTACCCCTGATCTGCCAAACCAAGCAAGAGGGGGGCAAAAAACAGCCCTGCACAATACTCCCATCTCTGCATATGGCTGGTCTCCACAGGGCAGGGCTCAAATCCTCAGCTCCACTCAGGTTCCTAACCAGGCAGGACTGGCCACAATTCTGATTCCCCATGCTTTCAAATCATCAGTAAGTGTGGAAAAATCTCAGTCCTGTGCCATTCCCAGGTGCTGCCAAACCCTGCAGGACAGGTAGGCCAAGCAGCTCAACAGGTTGGGGGAGGAGTGCTGACCATGTACTGGAGGTGGGGAGACTGCTCTAAGCCACACAGTTTAGTCACTGACTGGGTCTCTGCCCAAAGCCTTTCCAGAGAACAGAAGGTCCCTCAAAGTCACTTCTGGGTGTAGCCAGCAGATCCCATACAAGGCTGAGTACAACACTGTGGTCTCCCCAGCAGCTGGAGCAAACTCTCCAGGCTGGTGCACCAGCAATGGGAGTGCTCCTTCCCCAGACTGGTGAGGACTGTCTCCCAGGCAGACAGAATCCCTGCTGACTTCCACCACCTGATGCTACATGGGCTCCTCTTCCTGTCTCTGTTGCTCTAGGTTGGGGATTCCTGGGTGGGACTGAGACCCTTCTCTCCTGTGGGGAGGGAGTTTTGCAGCCATGAGATCCCTCCAGTTTCTCAACTGCTTCTACCTGAAGGGGCTTATCCCTTTCCAAGTCACCACCTCTCTTACCAGTCTCTATGGGGCTTCTTCTGTTCTCCTTGGTTATACTATTTCAGACCAGCTAT
Source organism: Vespertilio murinus (assembly GCA_963924515.1). Taxonomy (NCBI): domain Eukaryota; kingdom Metazoa; phylum Chordata; class Mammalia; order Chiroptera; family Vespertilionidae; genus Vespertilio; species Vespertilio murinus. Next base: position 110,251,071 of record OZ004709.1, read on the forward strand.
ACTTCAATTTGGTCTTGAAGTTAATTTTTGTAATAATATAGCTGTAAATCTAACGTGAAGCTGGGAACAAGTGGATGCATTATCCAGTTACTCTGCAACCATCTTGAAATGATACTTTAGTTAACTTTCCTTACATTAAAGTACAAAGATATGTCCAGGGAAAGCACTTGTATGATTTGATTTGGGTTACAAACTGAATTAGCGGCATTTCTTTGTGTATTTTTAGTAACAACAATTTAACATTTTATTTACTTCTTTTAAATATGTTTTTTATTGGTTTTGAGAGAGAGAGAGAAAGAAGAGAGGAAAAACATCTTTGTGAGAAAGAAACATTAACTGGCTGCCTCCTGTACACCAGGAGGGAATCAAAACCTGGGTATTTGCTCTGAGCAGGATTTGAACCAGCATGGGATGACACTCAACCAACTGAGCCATATTGGCCAGTGCAATATTATTATTTTTTTAAAAAAGTGATGACAGATAAACTATAGTTATTCATACCAATATTTAGCTGAAATATTTTTGAAAAAAGTGAATTGAACCTGATATTTCAAGAAAAACAACTGGCAGTGATAATGGCCAATGATAAAAATTCAAGCTCTTGAGAGAAAATTAGAATTTTGGAAAATTACTTTTTGTCATTATGAATTTGACAGGAGTATTAAATAAATATAAAAGCCTAAGCGACAGTTTGACCAGGTGACTGTTTGACAGGTCAACTGGTCGCTATGATGTGCACTGAGCACACTCAACTCAGGAGCTGTCCCCTGGTGGTTAGTGCACTCCCGCAGTGGGAGTGCCGCTCAGCTGTCCGAGGGGCAGGCGCCAGAAGCAGGGCTTATAGCTGGCCGCTGCAGCCCAGAGACCACAGTGGAGTGGTAGTGAGCCTACTGAGTGACAGTGACAGAGGCAGGCTCAGTGGGGCCGGGATGAGCAGGAGTGGCAGGCAGGAGCAGCAGGCAGTGTTTCAGCCAGTTCCCCGCAGAGATGCCAAGGGACCCACCAGTGCATGGATTCGTGTACTGGCTTCTAGTTGCTGTATATGCTTTCAGAATTAATATTTTAAGAAATCACTGTTTTAAAAGTTCCTGAATTTTGTGTAGTATCAAAGAAAAATATCCATCATACCTTGAACATTTTATCAGAATATTTCTCCTTTTTCTAGCTTATCTGTGTGGCTATGTTTTCTTCATATAAACTAAAACAGTGAAGTCCAGCTGTACCATATTAAACCAGAGATTGAAGAGTTTTGCAAAAATGTAAAAATTGATACTACTTTTCTTATATTTTTATTTTGAAAACATGATTTTTTAAATATAGATGTCATGTAAGTTAGTATGTAAAGCTTCTCTTTTTAAAATAATTTAAATTTTATTGTCTGAAGTTTTACATAGGTTTCCTTTTTCCCCAATTGACCCCTCCCCCCAGTCATTCCCACCGTGGGCAAGCCCCCGCCACCCCAGTGTCTGTGTTCACTGGTTATGCTAATATGCAGGCATAAGTTTCTCATATTTTTAAAAAAAATATTGATATTTTATAAGTTTTTAATAGATATTTACTTTAAACTTGAAAGTTCTGGGGAAATCTCTATTTCCTGGTTTTTGTGGTTATTTGGTTTGACTCAGGCACAGCACAGTGGGATCAACACACAAACAGTCACCTCTTGGGTATTAACATGATTTATACCATGTGTAAGCAATACCACAGCTTCCTGTGATCAGTGAGGGCAAACATGTCCCTGACTAAAAATGTAAAATACAATCCTGAAGAACCAGACAGCCATAGGCAATTTGGAAAAGATCCAACATACTCCCTGGGATATGAGGCTGTGCACAGGTTCAAGGGAATCTGCATGCCCAAGAAAGATGCAGGAATGGTGAAGGCATCAGTCACTTCTGGCTGCTCCTGACATTCTGTGCAGGATAGACTGTTGGGACGTTGCCTCCATTATATGTTTGTCTTTACATAACCTGTCGGTCACTCAACCAATCTTGGATTGTTTCCTCCTCCTCCATTAGGTGGTACAGGCCCTTCCCTACAGCCATTGTGGTGAGTTGAGAAATGGGTGCTTATGCAACTGTGGTGAGTGTCAGGAGGATCAGAGCTACTTGTTTATGCAGCTTGCTTATGCCCTCTGGCCCTGTCTATTGTTTTGTTTTGTTTTGTTTACCCTCACCTAAGGATATTTTTTTCATTCATTTTTAGAGAGAATGGAAGGGAAGGAGGGAGTGTGAGAGAGAAAGAGAGAGAAGCATAGATGTGAGAGAGACATACATCAATTGGTTGCCTCCTGCACATACCCTGATGGGGCCTGGTATTGAACCTGCAACCCAGGTACATGTTCTTGATGGAACCTGTGACCCTTTGATGCATGACTGTACCACACTGGCCAGGACCAGCCCTACCTATTCTTTACCCTGGATATACTATTTGCATCATACAATGGATTGCTACTGGGTTTATGTGATCTTACTAGAGGCCCTGTACATGAAATTCATGCACTCAAGGAGGTCCCTCAGCCTGGCCTGCACCCTCTCATAGTCTGGGAGCCCCTGGGAGATGTCCGACAGATGGCTTACGACTGCTCTCTGGGGGGAGCTTGCCTAAGCCATCAGTTGGACATCCTTAGCACTGCTGTGGAAGCAGATGAAACTTCCGCCACTGCCTCTGTGCTCACCAGCCATGAGACCAGCTTCTGTCTGTGTAGCACTCCTGCTGTGGGAGCACAATGATCACTAGGGGGCAGCTCCTGCATTGAGCGTCTGTCCCCTGGTGGTCAGTGCACGTCATAGTGACTGGTCATTCACATTTGGTCAATTTGCATATTAACCTTTTATTATATAGGATGACAGGGACCAGCACATAATGGACAATTGTTGAAGTATATCATTTGAAATCTCATGTTCACACATCCTTTTAAAAAACTATTTAAGTTTATTCAGACTTTTACTTCTTACAGTAGAGTGACAAGTTTTAAACTGCTTACATATTAGACTAGAAACCTGAAGTTTTTTTTTATGTCTTCTTCCCATGGATTCTTCTTCCTGAGGACCCACTCCTTTAGTCAATGGATTCCTGGTTTAAAAGCTGAGCTGACTTATGTCCAGGTATATATTGAAGTATCCAAGGATCATGACTGTTTTTTTTTGTGTGTGTCTATTGAGCTAAAATTGACATGTAGCACTGCATACTGCATGACTTTTCAAAGGAGAGAATGATCCAGTACGTTCTTCCCTGTCCACATACTGGATTTTTCTTCTTGTGAGGCGTAAGATGATCTGGTGTGCAAATAAATGTTATTTATAATATAACTTTTCTTTATATTTTATAAATAATTTTATTTTTTGTTTATTATTATTTTGTGTATGTACCAAAAAAATAAAAATATTTTGATTGTTATTAAAATATATCCTTTTTTTGATGAGGGGTACTCAGCATTACGAAAATTATAGAAGGGGTACACATTTGTCAAAAGTTTGCGAAACACTGCACTGAGGTATTGTGGTCCATGAACTATCTTCATAACTTTGCCTGTCATCATTCTGATTGTTTCTCCTTGGCTTTTGGAAGTTCATTAGCATCCCTTGGCCTCTGTAATGTTGGGATTTTCTCATCTTCATTGCAGTCAGTGACCTGAGTTTTGCAATAGTCTTTCCTAGTTGACACCCATGGCCAGTAGGTTAGAGCCGCACTCCATACTTAGTGATGCTGGTGCCCTCTCACCAGTGCATACATTATAAACTTGATCAATGTGTGTCTGCTGGGCCTTCCTATGAATCACAGTCATCCAGCAAGTCTCTGGTCACACTCCTTAGGTCACTTCCCTCAGCCTCTGAATAATTTACTCTGTCATCTGCATGGCAACTTTGCTTATTAGAGGCATTGCTGTTTCCGCGCTTCTATAAGCCATTCTCATAAAGAGTCATACCATTCCATGTTGTCCTCAACAAGTGTCAAATGCTAGATTTTAGAAAAGTGTTCCCAGGTCAACAAATTTCATATTCCGGCTCTCTAACCAAGCACTCTTAAGAACATAACCTCATGTGTACTCCTGTGGTTCCTGTCAGGTAAAGGACAGCCAAGTATTATAATACCTTGGTGGTATAGTTTGTTTTTTCTCCAGAACCCCTTGTCCTCATTTGGGTTATTCTGTAACTTAACACTATTTCAGGGCCAAGTGGACAAAATAGTGGGTGGGAAATTCCTGAAAGGGACTGCTGTAGGGTTTTTTTTGTGTTTTTTTTAAAATAAATTTTAAATGTAAGATTGATTGTTTTATTGAAAACTTTAAAAATAAATGACTTTATATTTCTTGTGAAAAAATCAATAGTGGATATTTTCATTTTTAAAGTTAGTGGATTAAATCTCTTCCTATTGATTTCTAAGTAATATGATGCCCTGTAATTCTGTTTTCAGTAGTAAAGGCATATCCATCTTACAGATTTTAGTCCTTTGGCCAACTAAATTCTGATAACCCCAAGAGATTATTACTTTGTAACAAAAACAAAACAAAACAAAACAAAACCCGCTCTGCATTGTGTTTCAGGTTAGAGGAAGTGCTAGCTCTTACCAAAAATGGATGGACCACACACTTCTACAGGCTCAGAGGTTCAAGCACCAGGGTCTTACCTTCCCCCACCAGTGCTCTGACCCTGGTGTAATTCCCTTACTTTGATTAGGCGCTGAACTGTTTTGAAGTTTAACCACAGTTCTGATCTTGGTTTTCAGCTTTGTCTGCCCTCCCTTTGCAGGAGGTTAGATTCTTTTTTCTTTTTCTTTTTTAAAATATATTTTATTGATTTTTTTACAGAGAGGAAGGGAGAGGGACAGAGTGCCAGAAACATCAATGAGAGAGAAACATCCATCAGCTGCCTCCTGCACAACCCCCACGGGGGATGTGCCCACAACCAAGGTACATGCCCCTGACCAGAACTGAACCTGGGACCTCACAGTCCGCAGGCCGACGCCCTATCTATTGAGCCAAGTAGGTCAGAGCGGTTAGATTCTTTATATGCAACCAAAGTGACCCCAGCTTTCCCTCCTGGCTTCACCTGTCCGTTTCTTTACCACAGATGCTCATTATCTCTTTAGAAATAATTAATCATGCCTAGCAGTGATCATGCAATACCACTTCCTAACACCTACTATTCCTTTCATCTGTCTCAAACGCCTGACATGTCAGTTAATGCATTCCCTTCCACACGTACACCGTCATTATTTATCTCTGGTTTTAGCAACAGAACGGCCACCGTGTGCCAGGGACTGTCTGTACTCCAACTAGCAAGAATGATGAAGTCTTTATTGCCAGCCAGGTGGTTAGTGCTTTAGCTGTAAAACCTTATCACCTGCATTTTTCAACTGCTTCTGGTAAAGCTGTCACACATTAGGGGCTCTGGAGCAGATGCTGGGACAGAGTTTGTAAGCAGATGCGGGGGCAGAGTTTGGAGTGCCATATATTTACCAGTGACCAACACCCGTGGTGAGCGGGAGTTGTCCAAGGCAGCACCAGGCAGGGTAGAAGTGGCACCACAATGCAGAACCAACTGCATCTTATCCAAGTGTTCTAGAATAAACCCTTCTGAGTATTTGGGGCGGGGGACAAAGTTACTGGGCTGTTTTCTGGTCCCTCATTCACTCACTGGATGTGGCCTGACCTGGGAGAGGAAGGACATTGGGTAAGATCACGCTCTGCAGAGCGGAGGCGGAGCCTGAAGGAACTGACAGCTGGAGTTCTGTCTTGACCGCTCTTCCCTCAGGTAGGCATCCTGGAAGGGCTCTCTGCAAGGCATGCCTCTGTGTCCATCACAGATATTTATCTACCACCTCTAAGAGCAGACAAGGGGCCAGGATACAAGCAACAATCTAGAAAATCTCAGCACGTACAAACATGCCAACATTGGAGCCAGGAGTATTGTTTTTTCTAATAATGGAAATGTGTGCTGTTGTTTTTTTCTTAAAGATTATTTTTGGAAGCAATTGAGTCTGATTATTTTTTAAATATCTAATCTTGAATAAACAACATTATGTTATTTTTTACTCATTCTTACAGATACAGCTGTATCGTGTGTAGTTATATGGGAAAAGGAATCTAAATTTCAGAAGTCTTCTTTAACCAGAGAAATTATTTTTCAAGTGAAAATTATATAGATTAGCACTGATGTGGTAAGGGAGTTAAGCATATACCACAAATTCTTCAAACTGGTGCCTTTTGTAAAATGTTTTACTCATGGACATTCCTTGGTTACACAGTGGAGTTGTTTTCTACATATTTTCCTTTTTATACATTTAAAAACATTTTTCTTAATGTTCTATATTCTTTTTAAAAGATAGTAACTTCTTAATTGTATGATTGTTGATGGATAGCAAATTGGAGTGTGGACTTTAAAATGAAAAGAGAAAAACCATAGCATACCAACAAACTGTTTCAGATATGTTTAGTAAAGGTTAAATTAATCAATGGAATTTTTTATTTTTATTCTTAATAAGTGAAAAGGAGGCAGAACAAATCAAATACCTTTCACTGAACAAGTATCACCTTTATTAATGTGATTGTTTAAACTTTTTGTAAGAATACAGTTGCAACCTCTTCAATAAAAATTTATTAAGAACTTAGCTTTTACATAACCATAAAGTCATTTTATTTAACATTTTTGGAAATAATAATAGCATACATGGCACTGAATTCATTTCTGGGGCTTGAATCTAGGACTATCCACAGTGTTCAGAATCCACAAGTGTCACACACACACACACACACACACACACATATACTATATATAAAAATATACATTTAAAAATCTATCTTTGTTGTTGAAATCATTACAAATGTCATCTCCCCCCAACTTGACCCTCTCCACATCACCCCTGCCTAACCCCCAGACCTTACCATACTATTGTCTGTGTCCATGGGTTATGCATATCCTATTAATTAAAGCCTATGTGGTCCTGACACCCTCACTCCATAATGAGAGATCAGCAGGAGGCTGTGTGCGCAGGGGTGTGCGCAGGTGGGCGGGGCTGCATGCGCTCCTGGGTGGGCGGGGGCTTGACACTGTGTGCTGCTCCCAGGTGGGTCCTATGGCTCAGGCCTCCTCTTTTGGGCAGTCCATCAAGGAGCCCCAGATGGGTGGGTGGGGCCTACCTCTTCTGGGGCGATGGATCACTGGGCTCCAGAACTGTGAGAGGACACAGGCCAGGCTGAGGGCCACTCCCTCTTCTGAGAATTGTGGACATGATGGCAGGTGTTCTTCTTTCCCACTTCCACCCACTCCTCTCCCCCTCCCTTGGCCTTCAGCAAACTATTGTCCTTGTCCTTGGGGTATGCATATATGTTCTTTAATCCCTTCACCTTCTTTATCCAGGCACCCCACCAACCTCCTGTTGGGGGCTGGCCATTCTGTTCCATGTGTCCATGCTTCCAGAAAATTTTTAAATTAGCAACAGCTGAAATCAGATAATCTTTTATAAGGCCTTTAGATAAACTGTAAAAGAGAGAAAAACTAAATCTTAAATATTTTATAGTTTAACTTGACTTTGCTGATTCACCATTCAGGTTAATGTGTCTTGGCATCTGCCTAAAGATTTTCAGTGGCTGCTGATTCAAGTTATAAAAGGACATGATGTTCCAGCTTCAAGACAAATTAAAATTATAACAAAACAAGGTCAAGGAATTAAGAACAAAGCACTTAATAGACTTAGGGTGGCATGTAGATTCATCAAATTTCAGGGCTGCAAAGGAACTTAAAGATCATCATGAATAATTTTATCTGCTCTAAATGGCTTGTTTTGCTCTTGTGCATATATAAGACTGCATAAGCTATTAAATTATACAAAAGGCTATCCTTTCTTGTTAGGAAAAGTTGTGTATAAAAACCATGCCATAATTTAAATTTATTAAGAAAGAGTATACATTCAAATAGAAGGTATATATTCAAATATTCTGTTTTAGGATAATATTTGCTTGGTAAATCAGAACAATAATGCTTGATTGATTAATCTGTCAAGATTAATATTCTGAAAGCCTTTATGCACTCAAAAAAAGGGAAAATACTTAAATTATGGAAAATAGAGAACTCAAAGTTATATGAGATTTAATTCTTTACTAAATAGTTGGAGTTATTTATTTATTTATTTATTTATTGTCTGGTAACATTCTAGACCACTGGAGATTTTATGGTGAGCAAAAGCACATGAGTTTTCTCCTCTTGCTGAGTGCACTGTATGGCCTATTGGGGGAATAGATAGGTAGATAGAAGACAGTTAGATAGATGATAGATAGATAGGTAGATAGATAGATAGATAGATAAATATATGATAGAGCAGAATCTTCATTCTTGAACTACCGTATTTGCCGGCGTATAAGACTATTTTTTGGCCCTGAAAAATATGCCTCCAAGTGGGGGGTAGTCTTATACGGCGAGTATATAACAAACTCTGTATTTTTAGTGGAAATGTTAGGGGGTCGTCTTATACGCCCAGTCGTCTTATACGCCGGCAAATACGTATTTTTCAGGGCCAAAAAATCGTCTTATACGCCGGCAAATACGGTACTTAATTCATTCCGGAAGGCTGTTCAAGAAGTGATTTGTTCAAGGACTGAATGACGTTTCCTCCATTATAATAATTTAAATTGAGTTAATCCACTCAGGTCCCTAAATAATTCCCCCTTTAACCTTTTGTATATATAGGGTATCATGAGGTTTAGCAATAAATCACTCATACTCTCCTTTGTCATCTGAGAGAAGAGTGACTGATAATATGGGTATCAGCATAAAAGGATTGTTGGTCCAAAACTGAATTTTGTTTGACAACTGAGGCATTTTTTTTTTTCCATGAACAACCTCATTAAGGACTGTCTGTTGGAGATGGGAGATTTTTGAGAACAAAGATTTGACCTGTAGAAAGATAGATAGATAGATAGATAGATAGATAGATAGATAATAAATAGAAATGGTGAGAGATGGTTAGATGGATAGAAACAGAGATGATAGGTGATGTGCAAGATAAATGGTCACACACGTGAATGCATAATTTATAACTGAGAGAAGAGCTGGAAAGGAATGAAATATTTAATAAGATAATCTGGCCAAGACTTGGGCTAAAGAGGGACATTCCAGAATAAGCAGTGCTTAATTAAGTCTGAAGCATAGCATGAGCACAATGAATAAGTTGGACAGACGTTAAATAGACCAAGTGAAATGGCCCTACATAGTTGACCTATTTCCTACCACTTAAAGTCTTCTCAAATCACCTGCTTACTTGCTGCTTGAGAAAGAACACTTGACTAACTCTAACAAAGGAAAAGGGGTCAATGGTGTTGAAATAGATCTAATAACATAAGCAAAGATGAAGAGTCCTTTAGGACAGTATAAATATTTTGAAAGCCATTGAGTAATTTCTGAATAGTGTGAGTTTAGTGAGAATATATGATGGTATTAGATTTTTTGAGATGACTCTATCTGCAAAACAGAGAAGTCGTGATAAATGTACTCAGAGGCTCTCAAAATGTGGTTGCCTGATCAAACATCATTACATCTCATGAATTAACAGGACATGGATGCGCTCATGCACAGACACTCACCCACAACACCTTACATATACACACACACAGTTATTGACATGATGCCCAAATTACAAACTCAGATATCAATGTACAAATAAATTTAGGCAGGAAGAATCAAATTTAAGAATGTCAGATAAATTTAATTACTAAAAGTTTTTGAAGTTGTTATTATTGAGTAAGAGAGAGAACAAAAACCAAGAAGGATTATGTAAGTTCCCAAGACCTCTCAAGTTGAGAAACTCAAGTTTTCAAAATTATAGTTTTCCCGTTTTCACATGATTGAGGATCCTACATTCTATTTCTTTTTCCTCACTCTCTCTTTCCATGTGAGCCATCAGCTAATTCTCTCTTCTGAGAGGACCATCAGGTCAACTCTCACATTTTTACCTAGGAAATGATGCACTAGAAAAAGTGTCATTTTCTTTCAAATATTGGGTTTATTGTTGCACAAAATAGAAAATGTATCTGGCATTTTTTATTTACATGTAAATTTTTATTTATATCAATATATAAGAAATATATTATTATATTCAGTCACAAGTAAGGAAAAATCATTCTGAGGGAGTTTAAAGTGCCCAATGCACACCACTAACTTGAAATATATTTCAAATGTATTGTGTTTGCTCATCAGAAACTTAAACAAAATGCCACTTATTCTGAGAACAGATATTCCTTGGTTGATTTCTTGGCACTACATGTATTCATATGCTAACATAATGTTTTTATTAGAATTCATAGAAACTTAGTATTGAACATATCTGTATTCCGGATTGAAAACAACAGTAACAAAAATAACAACAACAACAATTGAACATTATAATAGAATGCTCATTGTATTCAATGTCTTTCAGTCTTGAGTTACAGTTAAAATTGGTTGTGTATGTGTTAAAGTACAGATTGTTTTCCCTTTATAGAAAGCTGAATGAATTTTTTCCCCACTTTGGCTGCTTACTTGTGCTGGAGCAATAATGTCCCCTGAGTAATTACTGGGATATTGAGTAAAGAACTGTTAATGGTAATTAAGGGGCCACAGATAAAACACACAATTAGTGAGCTATCATTTGTGTTGGATAGGAAGAGATTTTATAGAACTTTTTTTTTCTCCTGATCTGCTAATAAATCAGAAATGTTTAAAACTTTTCATAGTATATTATAAAACTTATAATATGCTTATTTTACATGCATTTATTTTATTTATTCTTTTCAGAGCTTTTGATTCATGAACTTTGAGCCTTACTAATCTTAGTTTTTCATTTAGCATTTATCCCAGTATATCACAAAGGACCAAGAATGTCTTTTGAAATCAGTTAAATATATCACAAGAAACCAATTGATAAGCAATTAATTCTAACTGGTTTCAAAATATGTTTTTAATTTTCCACTTATCACACACATGCTTATAAATATAATGTAGACAAATGTGTCTCTTTTCACCATATATTGCAGCCTGAGAAGAAACATTTAGATGACATGGAAAGCAGATGCCCTTTCTTTTACTCTTCTCCAGCTCAGGGACTTAGGAACCAACATTTTTTTACATGCTGTCCTTCAGAATCTCAATGTGATTCTTCGTTACTAATGTCTGTTCTGTTACTTACCATATTTCTACATTTAATTTCTTAAATTGCAATGTAGAAGTTATTAAATTTCCCTTCATCAGTCCATGATTACATGTAACCAGGTTCACCATATGTCAAATACGTATGACTCTCACAAATTTGGGTTCAAACATCCTCTTTTTTCATATATTACCATTACTGTCAGGATATAGCCAGTCTCATATTTCTCAGTTATTATGTAGTAATGTCTTACCAAGACTACTGATCAGTGTGAAATTTAGAACAATGACCTAAAAGACAAAGTCCATTAGGACTTCCCTACCCTTCATCTGGTCCCTGATGTCTAAGTACATTAGTCCTTAGCTATTAAACATTCATGTCCACAGTTTTTATTGACTACATTTCTGCTGTCAGTGCAATTATTTTCTTCAGAGAGAACACAAAATAATACCAAAAGCTAATCTCATTCTCTCAAAGCATATTCAAGAAAAACATTTTTAGTTACAGCTCTTTTATGATTACTCACTAAGGCCTTATTTAAATAAACAATATATTTCAAGATGACAAGAGAAACACTAAATATAATTAATTGTTTAAGTTATGCTAAATGTGCTACTTGAAAGAGAGAATGTAATTTGTATTAGGTAACAAACTATATTAACTAGAGAGTGATCAAAGATTATGAAAATATAGCTCACTCCCTTGCATGGTGTTCTTAGTTATAGTTACTGAGAGTATGTTTCTCTATATCCTGAGACATAATTTTTCTTTGCAATTTCCATTAGACATTGTGCTCACCTATTTTGATATCTTTCAATGGTTTGTGTTTAATAATATTGCCATTATCAGCTTCAAAATATTAAATTTTATTTGAACCATGAAATACAGTAATAGAAGCTTGAGTCAGACACTCTATGGTAAGAATACCTAGTTAATAAGAAAAACAAGTTCTTCAAATTATAATTTTACGCTAATAACAGTTTAATAAGACTTTACTGGACAAAATTTGTTCTTTCTGTTTAAATATCTTCATTTAAAAAATACTTATCTTATTTCTAGTATTTGTGTTCAACTATTACTTGGCTAATAAATTTATTATGTACTGTAATCCATTGAATATATCTAGCAGTAATTTTTTATTAATGTATTTTTGTTGATTTTTTTACAGAGAGGAAGGTAGAGATATAGAGAGTTAGAAATATCTATGAGAGTCATCGATCAGCTGCTTCCTGCATGCCCCCCATTGGGGACATGCCCACAACCAAGGTACATGCCCTTGACCAGAATCGAACCTGGGACCCTTCAGTTCGCAGAACTGCGCTCTATCCACTGAGCCAAACCGGTTTCGGCTAGCAGTAATTTTTATTAGTATCTTATTCATTGCATGATTATAATGGCTGATATAATATTAGAAAAAGTGTTTTATTCATTAACTATTCAATTTCTAAAAGTAGAGAAACTTTTAAACTAATGTGATCATCTATTAGTTAATATGCATTGTTGTGTGTGTTTTTTTAAATATTTTATTGATTTTTCACAGAGAGGAAGAGAGAGGAATAGAGAGTTAGAAACATTGATGAGAGAGAATCATCGATCAGCTGCCTCCTGCACACCCCCCACCGGGGATGTGCCCGCAAACAAGGTACATGCCCCTGACCGGAATAGAACCCGGGACCCGTCAGTCCCCAGGCCGACGCTCTATCCATTGAGCCAAACTGGTCTTGGCTGCATTGTTGTGTTTTGTGCCATCAGGCTAATGTATATAATACCCAAAACAAAGTGATCAATTTTCCACAACTCAAAATAAGCATGCTTTTCCTCCCTCACTTCCTCCCTCCCCCCCTCTTCCTCCCTCCCTCCTTTCCTTCCTTTTCTCTAGTAATATGTTTAGTGTTAAACTAAAACCAGTGATTTCCACTTTTTTATATCAATTTTCCAATGGTCATTGGTGCCAATTCAGTGCCAGAATTCCCAATTTGGGGTGCAGTGAAGAAAGAAACTTTAGTGCAGACAGTGATAAGCATGGCTGTGAGAATGGCACTGCTGTGAAACAGTTCCAGCAGCATGGCTGTGAGAGCAGCTGTAAAAACAGCTGGCTGTGAGGGTGCCCTGGGTCAGGCCCCTCCTCAGCTAGGCAGCTCTGCTCCTGATAGAACGTGCACTCTCCAAGTCAGAGAGCGTATATGGATAGAAGTCCCTGGTCCCTGATTGGCAGTCCTCAATCAGATGGGACACCAAATCCTCATGGTTTGATTGCTCCAAAAGGCAGTGTTTTGATTGGTCAAAATAGAGCCTCTCTGATTGGTTGGAGCTGTGCAGTCCTATTGGTTGGCACAGGGTTCCAGGAACTCTTACAAGCACTGGCTCAGATGGCAGAAACAGAGCAGGCAGGTCAGCACAGAGGCAGGCTTTTCAGCGAATGGAAGCTCTGCTATTTTTTTTAATTCTAGTTAGCCATTACGAGCACTTCTTAGTGCTTAGGGCTCACATTTAAAATCCAAATTGAAAAAAAAAAAAGAAAAGAAAAGAAAGAAAAGCAAAAGAACTTATGCGGGAGACCCAGACACCATATATCGTTGTTCCAAAGGTTAGATTTCTTTTCCTTAACCTTGGTATGTTCAAACTGTCTGAACAGTAAAATAATTTGGAACCTGCATTCTAAATGTTATTGTATATCCAGTAAATAACATTGATACTTCAAAAGTATTATTCATCTGTAGTCTTTAGGTTCAGATAAATCAAACCGCTAGTCACCCAGGATTTATTTTAAAACCTGGCTCAATCACATTCTGGGTAAGTTTTCCCTTATGGAACTCCTTCAGAGAGTGTGAATAGCTGAAACGGGGCTCTGGCCAGTGTGGCTCAGTTGGTTGAGTGTCACCCCATGCACAGAGAAGATTCCTGGATGCGGGCTCATCCCCAGTAGAGGGCATGCACGATATTTCTCTCTTCCTATCCCTCTCCCTCTCTCAAAATAATAAAACTTTTTTTTAAATAAATGTAAAAAGGAAATAATAATATTTAATTTGTAAGGCTATTTGTAGAAGTAATAATTCTTCTTTTAAAATACCTTGAAAATAATAGATGTTTAATACATTTTAGCTTATGAGATTATGATTTATGGTTATTCAATGCAGTATAATTAAAATATTGGTCTCTTTTAATATCTTTTTCTATTTTTAGATTTGATTTTATATTTATGTTTATAGGTAAATGGCACTAAGAGTTGTTTCCAGTAGCATAAATAAATGAGACTCAAGATAGTAGTATTTTGTTTGTTAAACAATATTTCTTTGATTCTTTTATTACTCCTTTTAGCCAAAGCTGCACAATCATATGAGTTATTATCCAGGGAATGGAAAGAGTATTTGTAAAGCCAATTTGAGGAAAATCCTAAGGTAATTAAGTAATGAGAATCATAATTTTTATCCTAGCTTTATTTAATTATGCATAATACAAACGTGTAGCTTGTTATCAATTTTATTTATTTTTTATTTTTTTTAATTATTTTTTTATTAAGGTATTATCTGTATACATAGCTTATCATTGCCCCCTCCCCCCCCATAGATGCCCTCCCTCCCCAGAGTTTTGTGTCCATTGGTTATTCTTATATGCAAGCATACCAGTCCTTTGGTTGATCTCTTATCTCCCCCAGATCTCCCTACCCCCCCCCCCCGCTGTCATTTGACAGACTGCCTGTTGTTTTACTGTCACTATATCAATCTTTCTGTTCATTCGTTTATATTGATCTTTAATATCCATAAATGAGTGAGGTCATGTAGTGTTTCTCTTTCATTGACTGGCTTATTTCACTCAGCATGATGCTCTCCAATTCCATCCAAGTTACTGCAAATGATTCCATCCAAGTTACTGCAAATTCCTTCCTTTTTATGGCAGCATAGTATTCCATGGTGTAGATGTACCATAGTTTTCTGATCCATTCATCTGCTGACGGGCACCTAGGCTGTTTCCAAATCCTAGCTATTGTAAATTGTGCTGCTATGAACATTTGTTATCAATTTTATTTTTTTTTATTATTTTTTTAAATATATTTTTTTATTGATATTTTACAGAGAGGAAGGGAGAGAGATAGAGAGCTAGAAACGTCGATGAGAGAGAAACATCGACCAGCTGCCTCTTGCACACCCCCTACTGGGGATGTGCCCGCAACCAAGGTACATGCCCTTGACCGGAATCGAACCTGGGACCTTTCAGTCCGCAGACCGACGCTCTACCACTGAGCCAAACCGGTTTCGGCTGTTATCAATTTTAAATGTCCCTCGTACAGTGAACTGTACGAGGGACATTTAAAATTGATAACAAACTTTATGTACTCATTATTTGTTTTCATCTTTCCTTGTTGTTGTGTGTTTTTTTTTGTGTGTGGATTTATTGGCATTACATGTATTCATATTCTGAAAATAATGTTTTTTATTAGAATTCATACCAATTTAGTATTGAACAAATCTGGAATCTGGATAGAAAACAGTAACAAAAATAACGACAATGGAGTGAAAATACATTTGTATAATTGATTCCGAGAGGAAAT
Organism: Vespertilio murinus; assembly: GCA_963924515.1. NCBI lineage: Eukaryota > Metazoa > Chordata > Mammalia > Chiroptera > Vespertilionidae > Vespertilio > Vespertilio murinus. Next base: position 110,266,741 of record OZ004709.1, read on the forward strand.
GGGATGCAAGTCACAATTGAAGAGGCTCTTCTTCAGAGGGAAGGGAAGGAGTAAGGATTCTAGTAGGGGGAGGCTGTAAAAGTGATTGTCAGCAGGGGTGGGACCTGTCTCCCTTTTCTCTGGCCTTTGCTGATCTTCACTAGGGGATTTTCATGGAGTGGGGTTGAAGGTCCTCCCATTTACTTTCTGATAGTCTTTTTTTCTTTTTCCTCTTGTGGTAATTTTCAAGTTAAGTTTTTCATGCTCTTAAATTTTCCGAATGACAAGCATCCCATATGGTGTCCAATATTGATATGGATATTTCCACCTCATTTATGTATTTTCATAGCTCTTTAAAGAAGAGTTAAATGTGTGGGCTTAAGTAGCTACCTGAAAGCAAACTTCTTTAATAGGTGTTTATCTTTCCCCAGTGGGGCTCAGGGAACAGGAGTTTCAGTGAATCACAGGGAAAGGTAGCTTGTCTTGGGAGGTACGGGAACAAGCTCATAGCCTAGTGACTGAGGGGCATTAAGCACTGGGTTCCAGGATTCCAGGGCGGGAGGAAGAGGAAACTGAGATGGGGAAGTCAAAACAAGACCAAACAGTGTGGGCGGTGTGCAGGCGGCTTGTAACTAACAAGCTGTTATCTTCCTCAGCCAAGGACACTTGAGAGCAAATGGTTAAAAACCTCCCTAAGGAGAGAATGCAGACATAGAGTGAGAAAGGGGAAAGGGGGGGGGGGAGTTTTACTCCTTAAAAAGAAAAGCTAGCAGTCCCAAGGCTTGGCGAGATAAAGTTGCCAGGTGCTGTTAATACTTCAGCTTCAGCTTCGAGGTCACAATCTTTTGATAATAAATCTAGTGCCATTACAAAGACCCCAATTACTATGAATATTTCTCAGTAGCATGATGATTGAACCTACTTTCAATTTTAATTTATGACATGGCATTCCTGACAAAGTAATACCATTAAAAAATTCGATGGGAAAATTTTCCTTTTTGGCATCGTCTGTTGAATCGATGGAATCATCATTCAAATGGGACATTGTGCCAATAGTTGGTTTTCAGATACATTCCATTAAGCACACCACTTTCTTTCAGCTTCAGAACATTAACAAAAAAATCAAATTCACAATCAACAATGACAGATCAAAACATACATGTGCGATTGGCGCCAGCGAGAGCTTTATATGTATCATGCATGCGCAAGTCAACGTTTATTTTTAAATTGCCAGTGTGCATCATATGAACTGGCTGGTCGGATGGATGGACAGTCAGTCACTTAGCCATATATATATATATATATATATATATATATATATATATATATAATTTCCAATATCTTATAAAGAGTATAAAACATATAATTTGCTATAATTTTAGAATGAGAGCATGTTGCCCATATTAGTTTTTCAAGGACATTTTAATGTGTTTCTAAGAAGGAATAATTAATTTTGCTCTAGTATTTACAATAGAATATTCATTTGTCTTTTATTTCAGTTTATAATGTAAGTCAGGGGATGGGATCCCACTTACTAATTTTAAGCCTAAGCACAGACCCATGAACAGAAGAGCCCTATGTAAGTTCTTTCCTATGGTGATTAAGTCAGCCTCAGAAAGCCAGTGTGGAGCAGAAAACTAAAATAAAAGCAGTCATGAGAATGGGAGTCTTGATCTGATCTCTCAACAGTCATCACGCTGCAAGCTGCACCACTTTAGCACCCTTTGTTTTCTTGAGTTTTAAATATTTATTCAATCTGTGTACTTTGCCACTTTAATTTTAGACACCAGTGCTTCTTCTGAGTCATGAAAAGGCCCCTTTACTACATAGGGGTTTCATGAGCCAGAAGACCAAGTCAAAACAAACTTGTTTTTCATTTATTATGAAGGAGTGCTTCCTTATATTTAGCCTGTTCTTTTTCTCAGTTGTCTAACATGATAAAACTGATTAAATTAACAACACAATATTTGATGACATCTGTATTAACATATGCCTCAGACTGGGTGGCTTACACAACTGAAATTTCCTCTCACAGTTCTGGAGGACAGAATTCCAAGATGAAGGTTTGGCAGGCTTGGTTTTTTCTGAGGCCTCTCTCCTTGACTTGCAGATGGCTGCCCTTCTGTGTCTCGGATGGATGGTCTCTTCTCTGCATACCTGCGCCTGGTACCTTTAATTACCCTTTCTTATCTGGACCCAATCATACTGAGTTAGGGAAAACTCATGTGACTTCATTTTACTTTAAAGGTACTATGTCCTAATATAGTCACATTCTGAGATTGTGGGCGTTAGAACTTTAACATTTAAATTTTGGGGGGTTGATACTCTTCAATCAGTAACCTATGTATAAGGAGAATGCCTTTGGAAATAGTTCTCATTTCTTCTAAGACAGCAAATCTCAGTAGAAAAGACATATTCTGAAACCAGGTAGCCTGATATCAAATGCTCTGCCACTCCTTGCTCTGTGGCTCTGAATGTGCTACATAACCTCCCTGTGCCGGCTTGTCTCTGTTCTTCAGGTGAGATAACTGTAGTATATAGCTACTGGATTTAGTGTGGGACGGTAAATGAGTTCATGCATATACTGCTCTTTGAGGAACATCTATAAATATTAAATAATTATCAGGCAATGTGAGCACTTATTTATTTTCTTTAACTAAATAACATATCACAAACAAAACTAATGAATGTCACATAGCTATTAAAGAGGAGATATTTATCAGGTTGCCTCTAAAATATTGAATATTGAAATGTGTGTGTATATATATATATATATATATATATATATATATATATATATGATTTTATTCTCTAGTTCTTTGGTGTGTATTTATTAATGAACACCTAGAATCACTTCAATAATTTATTATCAAGTTGAACTGTGTATGACCTGATTTCTAAGAACCAAGAGAGAAATCCCTGTTAACTTACACTAGAAAAAACTCTGCCAGTTTTTGTTTTTGTTTTTGTTTTTGTTTTTTGGTATGGTGATTAATTCAACACAGCCTCTTTTGAAGTAAGATGTGGAATTTTAAGAAAGTATATTAGTATCCTTTATATAATAGTAAATAATATTACGTATTATTATGTTCATATTTGTGATAAATAATACAGAATTTGAGGATTTTGTTCTTTATGGGGAGCTGGCTTCAGTGCATGATGGCATTAAATTAACATTCAATATTTAATGAAAAGAATGGGAAGAAAAGAATGATGGTGAAAAGGAATATTTGATAACCAACCTCAGGCAAACATTAAATTATGAGTATATAATATTCAGAAAAATACTTGAAAATGAATTCTAAAGTAGTTCTTTTAAGATTACATATTAAAAGTTACCATGTGTTTGCAATGTGAAATACAGCATTATACACCAGAGTGCATGATTTATCAGAGAGTTCTACATCTGACCCTGTGAGTCCATGGAATCTTTGTAGCTACCGCTGCCGTAAATACTCATGATGCCTCTTCAGCACACTGCGTCAAAGGCAATTTATCTCATTGGCCTTCATCCATATGATACCAGGTGTATATGGTATTTTTCTTCTATTTTTGGTCCTAAATTATGTTGACAACTTCCCATTTTTGCATCAAGTGGTTATTCTTATTCTCATTGGAATTTGCTTGGAAGGTAGAAAACAATCTTGTGTTTGTTATTTAGGGAATTTAATTCTTCTAACCCTTTGAGATACTACATTTGAGATAGTTTTCTTTTTTAAAAACCAGTAGCTATCTTAATAATTCATATATAATGTAGGGTGAAATATTGCTGATGATCCTGAGAAGGAGCAGAACCATGTTTCCTAGTTCCAGCTTATGGCCCTGATCTGACAAGTGAAAATAAAAGGTAAGATTTACTGGCAGCAAAGAATAGCTATGAAATTCATGGGCTAAGAGAATTTGACTTATTTATTTAACTGAATTTGAAATGAAATATATAGTATAGTGCAAGTGAGGGTCAGAAGGAAATTAAATAAAAGATTGGGGAATGGAAATATTACCTGAGTGTGACTGAATAGCAAATAAACACAATATATATTTACCCAGTTCACTTGGGATCACTTTATTAAAACAGCTTTCTTCAACCTTTTTAAAATGAATATTATTATTTTCTATTGGGAGAAAAAAAGATACTGATAGGACATTTTTATTAGGTTTGGAGACATTCTGAATTTGTGCAATGAAATAGGAATTTTATTGATCTTCCTAATCAATGTGTTTTCCTAATTGATAGCATTGCAAAATAGATAATATTCAGCTAGGATACCCTTTTTCTATTAACATACTAACAGAATAATACCTATATAGACATTGTTTACTAGTCTATATAGTCCAAGTTTTATTTATATAAAAGAATATGGAAAAAACTGTAGAAATTATTCACAAGTGTCAGAAATATAAACCTATACCAGACTACATAAATGAAAGTCAACTTTGGCATAGAAACTTAAATGTCATGCCTAATTTCCTTGTAAAATAATTATCAAATGTGATAAATACATAAGGAGGGTAAATTCATACTCAAGTACTTCACAGCCTTACTAAATTTCTAATTTAAGTGTCTTCATGGAGAATAAAAATGCTTTCACCGTAAGCAAATTACTTTTTAGTGAGTGGGTCTAGATTTTGGTTGAGAAGATTTATACTTATTATGTTCATATCTCTTGCAAATATATGAATGTCCTTAGGCTTAAAACGTTATACACTTATTTTTTTCCTCATCTATGAATAAAGTACTGTTTATTGAGAAAAAGAGTAAAGATCTATCATTTTACTTTATTTAAATTTCCTTATCTTTTCTGAGAAACACTTCAGATGTAATTGTGTACCTATGGTCTTACAGAATCTCACACAATTATGTTCATATCTTGTTGGGTTTTTTTTAAAGATTTAAAGGTGCATATAAAATCTGTATATATATTTAGTTCTGCCACCTTAAGATTTCAAATGTATCTTTAAAAGTTGAATAAGAGCATTAGAATGTTTTCCTTCTAAAAATTCTAATAACATGATATTTGTATAAGCTAAGATCACCTCTACTATATATATAATTCATGCACTGGAGGGGAGGTTTCTCAGCCAGGCCTGTCCCCTCACAGTCTGGAAGCCCTCAGGGCTGGGAGGCAAGCCGGCGATATGGGGAGGGCTATGCCCTAATCACACCTCTGCTGCTGCCACTGCCAGCAGCACAAGCCTTTGCTGGTCCTGGTTTCCTGAGCCTTGGGTGGCCCTGGACAGCTGGGCAGCCACCATCTAAGGCTTGCCTGAACCTTGGGCCTGCTCTTGGTGACTGGGCAGCCTCCATTTGAGGCTTGCCTGGGCCTTGGGCAGCTGGGGGGCGGAGGGGACTGGCGGACTCAAGGCAGGTGCATGGAGTGGCCAGACCCACCTGGGGACTGTACCAGTCATGGCATGTGCCTGCTGTCCTGGCAGGAAACTGAGGAAACTGAGCATTGCCATCCTGTGGCTGTGGGCATAATCCCTCATTGGCTGTGGATGCCATCTTTGTGAGGATGTGATGGCCAATTAGCATATCCCCTCTTTATTAGATAGGGTACAACATGGGCAAAAGTAGGCTTACAGTTGTGAGTATGAAACAGTTTATTCTTATATAATTATTATTAATTGTATTATTTATTTGTATTACAACACTAAACCTACTTTGCCCACCCCATATATAGGAAATAAAAAAAATGTGTTTCGAATATAATTTTAAAATGTTTCAAAAAGTGTGTGCTGTTAAATATCAGAATCTTATGATTATTTCAGTTGGAAAATAATACTGTATTAGGTATGTGTTAGAGCACTGTAAAGTGACAGATCTGTAACTATAAATTGGTACATTCTTAAATACAATGGCTATCAATAGCTGAAATGTAAAGTTTAACTACAAGAACATTTTCCTGTGCAGAAACGCAACCAGATGACAAGAAAGTGTAAAATTGGAAAGCAGTGTAAAATCTAGGGAAAGTTTCAGAATATTAGTGACAAAGTATGTACTAGATGCCAGATAACACAACTATTGATGAAAATGTAGGTATTCTCACAGTCACATCTTTTAAAATGAAATGATAGAGTGATTTTCAAATGGAATGGTAGAATATCATCAAAATGGCTGAGTAGGAAACTCCAAGCTCTTGCACCCAGTGAAAACATGGAAAACAAGCAGAAACTCACTAAAATAACTTAAGAGCAACACCAGAGAATAGTCTGAGGTCTACCGCAGCAAGTGAATAGTACTCATCAAAAGCACACTTTCACAAAGATAGGAAACGTTGAGGTGGTTTGTTTGCTCTTGCCTCCCTCCATGCACAGCACAGTGTGGTCTCAGTGCTGCAGAGGTGGCAGCCCAGTTCCCAAATCCCCCCCCCCCCCAAACCAAAGGAGAAGAGCAGACTTCCTTTGCAAAGTTCTAATCTGTCTGGTGGCTGCCTGAAGGACTGGTATCTGTCCCACCTAATTGTGTATGAGACCGAGGGTTATAACAGGAAATGCTGCAGGGGACGATAGCCCCACAGATGTCTGGGGCAGATTACTGGTGGAGGCTTATAATGGATCATCTAAGGAGCCAAGGAATTCTGGCATGAGACTCTCTGGAAAAAGAAGATCTTTAAAAACAGCCACGTATATGGGGGAGTGGAAAAAGCCACACAGAGTTCCAGTCCACATGCACATTCATGAAAAACCTGAGACCTTAGCTTGCGCCTCAAGCTGATCCCAGGTGCAGAGCATGTCAAGCTAATTAATGAAGGATTACGGCAGCACAGGGCTGTGAAGATGGGGAAAGGTGGCTGCTTTTTTTAAATACCCAGTTTTCAACAACAACAACAAAAATTATAAGGTATACAAAGACAATAAATCATAGCTAATTCAAAGAAAGGAAATGTGACAGAAACTCTCTTGAAGAACCACAGGCATCAGACTTACTGTAGACTTTGAAACAATTTTCTCAAGAGTACTCAAATAGCTAAATAAAAACATGGACAAAGAGCTAAAATAAATCAGGGGGAAAAGAGAAACTCAGAAAAATGTCTCTCGGGGAGTTTTGAAATTGGACTTATTATTTGGCTCATATTTTTAAAAGAAAATGCTGGCTGCTACATAGGAATGATTTTAGAGGAGGCAGTAGTGGATTCCAAGTAACTGTCATAGGTTCATTTTTTTCCATCTCAGTAAGGGTAAGAGTTAGAGTTGACAGGTGTTACCGAACCAGAGTCAGAAGGAAGAGAACATAAATAAGGTATATTTTTATACAATGTACAGCTGAATTCTAAGAGGGACAATTCTTGATAAAGGATAGACATTCAGTTATGTGAGATAACTGAGTATGTACAATGGTTTTTTTGGAGTACAGAAAATTCAACATGATATATTTGAAATCTTAGAAAAGGACTGTGTATATTTAAGAGTTCAGAAAATGATCATGATGAGTTTGATTTCTGTGTGTAGTTCGATTCCAGGATGTCATTTCCATTTGTGACCAATGCAACAAAAATGTTCTAAAAGAAATATGTAAAGAATGATCAAGTCAATCATAAAAATAGAGGTAAAACTCAAGGGAGGAGCTAAATATTTGGGGACACTGATAAGTAAGCAAAATAATATTACACATGAGAAAGTTGTTGTTCATGTATCTTAAGCCAGCACATTGTTAGATTAATAAGATAGATATCTGTCTATAAACCAATCCTGTTCATGGAAACGCAATGAATTGCAAATTTAGTGGGTAGATAGGTTTTTTTCAGTCAATAGAAATTATTCTGAAGCAATATGCCAACATTTTCCTCCATAGTACCTATTAGTATTCCCGTTTATTTCTCTACTAGTGGCCTGATGCATGAAATTCTTGCACGGGGTGGGTGTCCCCTCAGCCCAGCCTGCACTCTCTTCAGTCTAGGACCCCTCAGGGGATGTCTGACCTCTGCTTTAGGCCTGATTCCTGTGGGATTGGGCCTAAACCGGCAGTCAGGTATCCCTCTCACAATCCAGGACTGCTGGCTCCTAACTGCTCACCTGCCTGCCTGCTTAATTGCCCTAACCACTCTGCCTGTTGGCCTACTCACCCCAAACTGACCCCCCCACTGGCCTTCTTGCCCCCAACTGCCCCCCATTTCCAACCTGATCACCCCAAACTGCCCCCCCTTGCAGACCTGCTCATCCCCAACTGTCCCCCACTTGCTGGCCTGCTCACCCCCAACTGCCCCCTCCTGCCAGCCTGCTCACCCTCAATTGCCCCCCCACCCCCCGCCAGCCTGATCACCTCTAACCACCTCTGCCTCGACCCTGCCACCATGGCTTTGTCCGGAAGGGTGTCCAGAAGGTCTCCTGGTCTAATTAGCATATGACCCTTTTATAAGTATAGATAATTCATCTCTTTACATGAATTACTGGGCTTTGCATTCATGTGCTGCAAGAACATCCATGAGACAGCATGCGTGCATTCCAGTGTGTGAATATTTATTTATGGGCTGTTAATTCAGAAGGTAGGTTTGTTCCATAATTTGCCTGACTTTACTCAAGATTACAAGAGAAAACCTTACAGTTATTTTATTATCAAACTAAATATTATTCAGTTTCCATATTTATCAAATATAAAAAACTGTCATATTAATTTGCTTCAAATTAAGAGCCAAAAGTAGTAAATGGCCTTAGAATTTCTAGAATACAATTAACTCCAAAATGTTATTGTATAAAAATTTTAGCAAATTGTAAAGAAAAAATGTAACTTTCTTGAATATTTTGGTATATATATATATATATATATATATATATATATCAAGAACTTATTTTAATATGAGGATTTTGTCTCAAATATTAGACTGGATCACAAAAATATTGGTCCATATATATATATGGTTTAAGCTTTCTGTGCTACAAAGTAATTTGTTACCTTTCTGAAATGTTCTTCAAAAGAGTCCCTAAATATCAACTTGAGCTGAGTATCTTGCATTTTACTCACTTTCAGAGAGTCTATAGATTTACTGCATACTATTTAAAGGACCCCCAGCCTTTACTGCCACATAATGATAATTGCTGAGAAAACAAAAAGAGAAAATTATGTGTATAAAGGTGAATTACTGTCACCTCAGAATGCCATATCATTGGGACATGACAAATGAGAAAATTTTTAAGCAGGACACTTTCTACATGGTGTTACATGGAAGACAGAATTTTTAGATAAATATTTGTACACACTCTTAGAAGTTTTATTGTATTATATATATATATATATATATATATATATATATATATATATATAACAGACTCAAATGTGCAAAAATTTAAATTTTTTCTTATGAAAAGTAACCCATGTTTATTCATAAAATGGAAAATAGAATCTTTCAAGAAGTGACAAAAAGTTATGATGGCACCATTAAGAGAAAAACACTGGTCGTAGAGTGGCGTTTTACTGCTTTATTCTTATCTGGTGGATTTTTCACTTAATATGCACATTTGTAACTTTTCCACACTTAATATAATACTATATGTTTTGCAATGTCACTAAATATCTTTGGACATTTAATTCTAAGTAATTTCCTTCATTTATTTTATGTGAAATATTCTGAATATTTAGGAGATTGCAAATATGTATTAATGTAATGACTTTATATAACATTTTTCTGCATGCCTCTGATGCAATTTTATTCATAACCCTAGAAGCAGACTTACTGCATGAATAATTTAAACAAACAAAATGTAAAGGTTTATATTGCCAAAAGATTTATATTGCCAAATAGTTTTTGCAGAAGATTACTCTAATATAAACTCCAAAATAAAGCATGAATGCTTGGGGAAACTTAGAAATTTTCCAAATTTTGTAAAGAAAATAAATCTTTCATTGCTGTTTTATTATAGATTTGTTTTTTCTTTAGTAGTGTAGCTGAATAGTTTTCATGTATTTTCATGTGTTATGAAGTGTTTCCCTGCTTATAATGGATTATGCTTTCAGTTTCTAAAGTTTCCCTATTTCTTTGCTTCTAAATTAATATGTTTGAAGATTCTAATTGCAATAGCACCCCACTTCCAGGTACAAATTTCTTTGTGAATTCCAGTAACTTGAAACAACAGATTTTATTTCTCATTCATTCTACATGTCCATAGAATTCAGGTAAAATCTTTTTTATTTGAAACAATTCCTACAAAATAGCTGGTACAGTCATTAACTATAAAATTGTATGTTTTTGTCTCAGGGAAATACCGTGTTTCCCCAAAAATAAAACATCACCAAAAATAAGACCTACTTACAGGTTTCCTTGTGAGTGAAATATAAGGCATCCCCCCAAAAATAAGGCCCCCAGGCTCTATCTCAGAATGAAAATTAATTTACCTTAAACTGCTCACTAGGGTGACCCCTACTGGCATCTAGCAACCAGTGATGTTAAGCTTCAGATAACGATTCCCACAGGAATGACAGCCTATCTCCAGACTCTTGATATTGCAATAAATAAGCCATTCAAAGACAATTTGCACATGGAAATTAATGACTACATTGAAAATAGAATGGAGAGAAATCAGCATGGAAACTTTGTGAAACCTAAACTGCAAGAAGTTGTGACTTGGGTGAAGAATTCATGGGAGAAAATCACTGACAGTTGCATTGCAAATGCACTGTGAGCAGGCTACCTTGACAAGAAGTACTCATTTAAAGACAGTGCTATTGCTAAACATGAGAGATTTGGTCCACTGATTCTGAAAGAAATGGAGTCACAAGAAATTCACCAGGAAATTCAGGAATTGAATTGTTATGATGTTGTTCCAGAAGATGATGACATGATTGTCATTGAATAAATGAGTAAATTCTTGATACTGTAGCATTCTCAGTTTGTCTGGTTTGTGTTGACAACTACTGTACCACTGTACCATATACAGGTAATACATTTCCTTTATTTTCATTTAACAATAAATGTGTACCGTAGTCTTCTTCATGGAAAAATAAGACACCCCCTGAAAATAAGACCTATCATGTCTTTGGGAGCAAAAATTAATATAAGACACTGTCTTATTTTCCGGGAAACAGGGTAGGGCCAGAGAATCTTCAACTGGTTGTTAATGTTCTAGCCTGGAATAGACAGACATAAAATTTTTAAGTCCAAAATCATTGATCAAATCTACCCTCATATGTGTTTCCTTTTATCATTACCATTCTATAGTCCTATAGACAACCTTAACATTATGTAGATTGAGTCATCCAACATTTTTCTTATTTAAATGTAGCTTTGGAGAGGTTCCAGTCAAGATGGCAGAATACACTCCAAAATTACAATATTACAATTAAGTTATAGAACAGTCAACCTGGATAACCATCTAAAGACTAGCTGAGCAGAAGCCCTATACTAAGGATATAAAGAAGCCATGATGAGACTGGTAAGCAGGGCAGATACATGAAAAGGGGCAAGCCCCACACCCACATGTGGCAGTTGAGAATATGGAGGGACATCTCACCTGCAGACCCCTCCCACCGAGGAGTGAAGGGTCTAAGCTCCTTGCCATGCTCCCTAGCCTGGAACACTAGTACCAGGAAGATGAGCCACATAACAACTGGTTGTGGAATCCCTTGGGATTTCATCCTTCCAGGTGAGATGGAAGCCCCCTGAAAACCCAGGTACCTTTGTAAAGGGCCCGTGTTTGCAGGCACTCACCTTGGACTCTGGTAGAAGTGGGTTGGGTAGCAGTAGAGACATACAGGAAGAAACGGAGTTGCGTGGCCTTAGTCTAGGACTGCAGAGATAGCTGTCATTGTTGAGCCCTCTGCTCACATTGCCATTGGCATCATCATTCCTAGGTTAAGACCTCCCATTGATGCTGGAGGAAATGGGTTCTTGCAAAGTCACGAGAAGAGAACCCCAGGGTCACATCCATGGGAGAAGTGTAAGCATAGTGGTAACATTTATCGGGGATGTAGAGGGTGGGCAGGCTCTATTAGCAGATGCCCTGATGTTCTTGCTAATCCTCCTGTATATTCTTGGGTTTGGGAACATGCTGGCTGTCTTTCAAACTGTCCAACATATTTCCCCAGGGTTTCCAGGAGTGTGCTAGGCCCTCCCCTTATCCAGTTCCTTTCCTAGATCTTCTGGGGTTTGGTGCCCTTATCCTACCCAAACATTTTCAAGGATCTTCCCAGTCTAGAGTCCTCCCATTTATCATCACCACTTTGTCTTCTGCTGCACATGCCTCCAAGTTCTGCTTTGTCATTTGGCTTCTGCATGTGCAATTTGTAGAAGGATCTCCCCCTTGCACCATCATGGCTTCTATGCATGTGCCCAGCAAACCATATCTTCCTCTCCCCAGACCTACCCCTTACTCCTCCCCCATATAATCAGGCTAATGGGATTGTTGTCCTTAGGGATATTGGAAAGCCAGTCTTCCCTGCCTGCTTAGGGATTAAGGACTCTGGCAGAGGATCCAGCTGTTATATGGGTGTCTGTGAAGCTGCTCCTTTCTAGTCAATCAGGTTTGATGTCTGCTTCCATTTGCTCCCTTTCTTTGTAACTCACTAACTAACTATAGTAACACTTCCACAGGGCCAAATCTGAACCTGCATTAGCCTGGTGAACTCCACTAGCTCCAGCCATGTTTATTCATAAAATGGAAAATAGAGTCTTTCTAAGGAGAAGTGCCAAAATGGTTTACCACCATAAGAGAGAAAAACACTATTCAAAAGTGAATATTTTACAGTTTTCTTTTATTCTGGTGGATTATTCAATGAAGCCCAAAGCTATTTCTGTGAAAAGAGAAGCAAGATTGATAAATCTTTAATCAGATTTATCAAGAAAAAGAAGAGAGGACTCAAATAAATAATATCAGATATGAGAGAGAGAAGTAACACCACTTCTCCAAAATAGACTCATCCAGGCCATGGTATTTTGTGGAAGAGCTACATTAAGGGGCCAAAGAGCCTCATGTGGCTCAGTAGTGGCAATTTGCTGACCACAGTATCAGATTTTTAGGAATTTTATACAAATATAACATAAAGAAAGTTTAATATCATTTCTCATTTGACAATGCTTCTCATGTAATCTAACATATCAAATAAAACTAATATTCCAAGAAACTAGAAACACCAATCATAAAAGATATATGCACTCCTATGTTCATAGCAGCACAATTTACCATAGCTAAGATTTGGAAATAGCCTAAGTGCCCATCAGCAGATGAGTGGATTAGAAAACTGTGGTACATATACACAATTGAATGCTACGCTACTGTGAAAAAGAAGGAATTCTTACCATTTGCAACAGCATAGATGCAACTGGAGAGCATTATGCTAAGCGAAACAAGCCAGTCAGAGAAAGATACATATCACATGAGATCACTCATTTGTGGACTATAATGAACAATATCAACTGATAAAAACAGATCCAAAGACAGAGAAGCATGGATCAGACTGTCAAACCTCAGAGGGAATGTAGGGGAGGGAGGCAGTAAGGGGGAGAGATCAACCAAAGGACTTGTGTGCATGCATATAAGCCTAACCAATGGACACAGACACCAGGGGAGTGAGGGCATGAGTGAGGGCATGAGTGAGGGCATGAGAGTAGGGCAATAGAGGGATAAGAACACATCTGTGATGACTTAATCAATAAAGAAAAAAAGGCTAATCAGTTAAATATCTTTCATTTATAAGGTGAAAGAAACCTTCTTTTGAGATGTTCAGATTTCAAAGTTCAAGGTCAGGAAGAGTTCATTTAGATTTTTATTTTGGGGAAGTTTGACAAAACATATCAAAAAGATTTGAAAAAAAACTTGATTAAAATAGTATCTATATCACTGTGAAATAATACTTAGTTTTCTATTTAACCAGCAACAAAGACATCAAAGATATAGAAAGTTACACAGTTTATATAAAATCTTAGCTCTTTTAATAGGGACTGCTTAATTTTTTTAACTAATCAGGCCTGATAAAGACAGTATGAGCACAGAAAATCATTTTGAAAGAACACAGAATCTTTGTTTTTCAGATATATTAATTAAAATGTAATGAAAAACCTTTCCGCTGTCATTAAGAACATAGCAATAGCCCAATACCGCTTTGCGTGGGTTGTTTTTTTTTTGTTGTTGTTGTTTTTTTTTTTTTGTTAACTAAAGAAAGTTCAGGTGCACTCTTGATATCAAAGCTTATTTTTATTTAATCCAGTTAAAAAGAGCTTCTTTACACATTAGTATTCTTCAGAGATTTAAAACACATAGATATAGCATACCGACATTCATAACATACAGTGACAAGGACCCCATAGCTTTTATTGTAAATCTTCAGTCATGAGTCAGATACAAACCTCTGAAATGTTTCTCATCTTGAACAATTTGTTTCTCACCCTGACAACCCTTTCATGCTGATACGTATATGTCTCTCCAAGACAGACAAAGGAGAGAATGTATGAGTATGAGTCAGCTTACCGCTAAACCTCACTTTGTTTATTAACACCCCAGAAAACTATGAATATTTCATGTGTTTTTGTGTTATTGTTTTTTTCTTTTGTTGCTGCTTATTACAATTATTAAATTTTCATATTTACTGTAAATTTCATTTCCTTTTTTAAAAATTTTCATTTCATGTCTTTTTTATTATTTTTATTTATTTTAAAATATATATATATATATTTTTTTATTGATTTTTTTACAGAGAAGAAGATAGAGGGATAGAAAGTCAGAAACATCGATGAGAGAGAATCATCGATCAGCTGCCTCTTGCACACCCCCTACTCATAATGTGCCCACAAACAATGTACATGCCCTTGACTGGAATCAAACCCAGGACCTTTCAGTCCACAGGCCGACTATCTATCCCAAACTGGTTTGGGCATGTCTTTTTGTTTTTAAAGTGTATTTATCATTACTTCTAATGGGTAAAAATGATTCAGTTTTCAGAGGGCCTTCTGGAATGAATTAAGTTTGAGAACTAAGGGTACACTGTACAACAGTACAAAACTCACTAGTCTATACTAATAAAAGGGTAATATGCTAATTAGGCTAGACATCTTAGGGACAAAGCTGCAGCCTTGGCTGCTGCTGCTGTGAAGGCCAAGCCAAGGCTCAGGCAGCTGGGGCAGCCTGCAGTGGCAGCAGCAGTGGTGTGATGGGGCGTTGCCTTCCCCTGATGGCCATGGTCGCCTCCCACAGAGGGAGGCCAGAGGCAGCAGCAAGGGGGTGATGGGGGCAATGCTTTCCCCTGATTAGCCAGTCACCCAGGACCTTTCAGTCCACAGGCCGACTATCTATCCCAAACCACAGGGGAGCGGGGGAGATGGGTATTAAGCCATCAGTAGGATATCCCCTAAGTGCTCCTGGACTGTGAGAGGGGCGGGCCAGGCTGAGGGATCCTCCCCAAGGGCACAACTTTTCGTGCACTGGGCCTCTAGTTTATAAATAACAGTTGAATCTGAATTTCATTTCTTGCAGACAGAACAGGTTAAGATTGCCCACTCGACATGGCTAAAGTTTAAGAAAAGATTTTCACAGTTGGTGTTTGTCCTTGATGAGTAATCCTATGGTGGCTGTGGACTAGATTTGGGGCAAAGAAGCTTCTATAGCAACCTGTTATTCAAAAAGCTTTTTTATGTACCACCTACCCCCCCAACCCCCCACCCTCCTTGCCCCCTTTTCTTTTGTCTCAGGTAATTAATTAGTTATTTCTGGGGTGTTTACATTTCAAAGATATGACAACGTTTGCAACTTTAAAAGACAAAGATTGAAAATGTCTTTCCTAGGAGCTTTGGGATATGTTTCTCTATTAACAGATCACTAGGGAACTTATGATTTAAAATGTTTCTATTAGGGATTGAGCAGCATGGGTCACTCTGTGCATTTCATTGTCAATGACCACATTTTCCCTTCATTCTCTTCACATTCCCAGGATTGTATCTTTTAGCCTCTTAACCAGTGCTCAGATCTTAATCTGTGATTGCTTATAACCCCCAAGTTTTGCAGAACATCGAGCTAAATTTTCTAATGTGTTCCTCTGCTCTCCTACCTTGTCTGCTAGCCCCAGATCTAGCAGAATAATGAACAACCCCATGTCCTCCTCTAACCTTAGCTCTTCCAACTTTCTTACTTGAGCTATGGCCTCTCATTGGGCATTGGTGGACAGCTAAACGGCCTGCATTACAGGCCAGCCCACCATGGCAGCCATTCATCTTTCTTCTTTAGCCGGTGTACTTATATGCAGTTCCTCAAGCAAGCGCATCAAAGTAGTGGCTGTTTTCTGGGCATCTTGGTACTCAAGCAGCACTTCCACAAGTGTCATGGGCCACCCCTCCCCCCGCGGAGGTCAGTGGCCTAACTGTGGCTTACCCCCATGCTTGCCTCTTTGCAAAGTTGCATTTCTTTAATCATGTGGCTGGTTCACCATTGTTAGTTTTCAAACTGGTCCCAATAGGCAGAGAGCAAGAAGTGGCAGAAGAAAGAGGCAGACCACTTCACATTTGTAGATGGCAATTTTAACCAGCAAGGGACTGACTTACTAGACTTTGGCCACTGATTTCCACCCCTGCCCACCAGAATCTTAAAGTTTATATAAGGGCCTTCAGTTTCATATTCTAGCTAGATGGTGTGGACAATACCGTAGGCCCTTAAGGCGATGTCCTTAGAACAGCTCCCCCTGTTGGGAGTGGTTAGATCATATAGTCATTCCAGGGACTGAGGAGGGATTCTAGAGCCTCAGAAGGCCTGGGTCCAGCCCAGTGGGTCAATGGGCAGTTGCATGCTCTTGATAAGTTTCTCTGACAATGTATGAAAATAAAGGCAGAAAAGGAACTAAGAATAAAATTTAGTGATTTAATCTTCTAAAAGGAAACTTATTTCCCTTTAATATGGAAGACTCATTTCATTGCAAGAAAAGTACTTAAAAATTAACAAATTAGGAAAACAAAAGTACATTGAACATGAACACAATGACTGTTGACATTCATGAGAATAATACTTTTTTTTAAATGAAGCAACTTAAGTTTGGTTTTAGGTATTTAAGACCCAACAAAGAGGCCAAGATATTTTATAATTGAAATTCTCAAGTGATTTTATTATGTGAAAAAGTACTTCCACAAATTTTATTACCATTTAACCCTGTTCTGTGTTATTTTGCATAGATGCCTTTCCTACATCTTCCTAAAGTACATTGGGATCCTTTGCACATTTAAGCTATCTCCAAAAGTTTTCAAGAGGGATATGATATTTCTAATATTCAGTATTAACTGAGAAAATTAAGGAAGAGTGAAAGGAAAGACATTTAGTTTCTGCATCCTAGTGCTAGGATAAAACCTGTAAAATCTCCACAGACATTTATTTAAAGCTGCCATTCTAAGGAAAGGTTGATTTTATTTCCTCTTGCTCCTCTGAGATAATCTCATAATCGCCTATAGTATAATCAGAAATGTCAATAGAGTCAATGTATGGTGACTTAGAGGTTATTCACATAGATTATGTATAATATCTACCCTTTGCCCTCATATTTTATTCTTTTTCACATCTGATGCTGGTTTTAAAAAAGGGGTATTTTAAAAATCTATTTTTAAAAAATTGAAACAAATAATACTGTCAGGTTTGCTTATGGGTTTTGACTTTACCTAACCTAATGAACAAAATTCTACCATTGTACAAAAAGTTCTCAGGAAATATTTTGGTGTAGAATTTTACTTTTCTTGCCTTTTGGTGACCTCACTTTGATAATCACAGCATATGGCCCCATGAATATGAAAAGTGAGTTTGAAATTTAACTGTCTTAAAACATGCCAAAAGCAAGTACAGCAAGAACTTTTCTCAGTGTTCTCTAATGAACAAAATGATAATTTACCAGATGTTTCAGTTTTGTGATAATTAGAACTATAAAGTCTTTCCAATAGAATTGAGCAAGAATATACAAAATATACTTTAGATACTTAAGATATTATTTCAAAGCTCAAATTAATCAGACTTTTTGTTAAAAATGTATAACATTACATACCATTGAATTTTATTATGAACATTAAAATGTCAAAATTTATAATCTACAGCAATAAGAGCCCTCAGAAATTAAGTAGAGTGTAAGTCTATAATTTTAGGAGAGAATAGCTACTCTTAGTAAATTATGTAATGATTTATGACCCACATCCTCAAAAGTTAAGGTAGCCCTGGCCTTAGATAGAGCATCGGCCTGTGGACTGAAAGGTCCCATGTTTGATTTCAGTCAAGGGCATGCACCTTGGTTGTGGGCACATCCCTGGTGGGAGGTGTGTAGGAGGCATCTGGTTGATGTTTCTCTCTTGTCAATGTTCCTGTCTATCTAACGTTCTCCCTTCCTCTTTGTAAAAAATCAATAAGTGATATTTTTAAAAAGGTTAATGTATCCGAAACCGGTTTGGCTCAGAGGATAGAGCATGGGCCTGTGGACTGAAAGGTCCCAGGTTCCATTCAGGTCAAGGGCATGTACCTTGGTTGAGGGCACATCCCTGGTAGGGGGTGTGCAGGAGGCAGCTGGTCGATGTTTCTCTCTCATCTATGTTTCTAGCTCTCTGTCCCTCTCCTTTCCTCTCTCTATAAAAAAAAATCAATAACATACATATATTTTTAAAACATTAATGTAGACTATAAGAATGTTTAAATATATTATTTGCACATGTTTAATGTGTGCATAATACTAGTATATATACCATCAGCAATAATAATAATACTGAGTTAATTTTATCAATTCTTACATTTTATACATATGTTGAAACTTAACATTTTTAATTTAAATCCTTTGTTTAATGTATTACACAAATCTTTTTTCCCCATTGACCTTTGCCTGTATGCCTCCAACCCTCAGCACATGCCCTTATCCCCCCAATCCCCTGTCTGTGACCATTGGTTATGGTTATATTCATGCATGCAAATCCTTTGGTTGATCTCTTACATCTTCACTCCCTGCCTTCCTCATAGGTTGGACAGTGTATTCAATGCTTCTATGACTCTGCTTCTATTTTCATTAGTTTATGTTGTTCAATATATTCCACAAATGAATGAGATCATGTGATATTTATCTTTCTCTGACTGGCTTATTTCACTTAGCATAATGCTCTCCAGTTCCATCCATGCTGTTGCAAATGGTAAGAATTCCTGCTTTTTTACCACAATGTAGTTAGTATTCCATTGTATAAATGTAACACAGTTTTCTCATCCACTCATATGCTGATGGGCACTTAGACTGTTTCCAAATCTTAGCTATGCAAATTGTTCTGCTATGAACATTAAAATTGAATTTTCTAGAGGATTACCCCAGTGAAGGTTATAAGGAGGAAAAAAACTCTCTTAATATGTCTAAGTTACTATTGCATTGTTTGTTAAAAGTTCATTACACACCTCAAAATCATTTATATTTCTCTTCCTGCAGGAAATAACAATTATTATTGAAAATTATTACTAATTAGAGAGATAAATTACAAAATTAAATTACAACTATCTAAAAGATAGTATCACAGATAGTTGCTTCTCTTTTATATACTGTGAATAATAAAATAATTGCATTTTATTTAATTGTATGCAAATTAAAAATGAAAGAAAATAGCTCCAAGAATACATTTAAAAATTAGCAATGAGGAATGAGTGACACAATGTAATAGAAGAAAGGATATTCCCTATCTCAAACTACAAAGTAAACATTACCCTAATACTAAAACCAGAAAACAGTATAAAAGATAAATGAAGGAGAAAAAAAACACACAAAACTACAGACCAATAATCTTATTGAACACAGATGCAAAAATCTTCAAACAGAAATATTAGCAAATCAAATCCAGCAATATATATATATATATATATATATATATATATATATATCTCCAAATAATAATATGCTACCATGTGTGATAATCTATTCCAATAATGCAAGAGTGGTTCAACATTAGAAAATCAATCAGTATATTTATTTAGCCATATTAACAGTCTAAAGATGAAAATTCACAGGATTATATCACTTGATCAAAAAGAAAAAAACGCTATTCTTGAAACCTCAGCCATTTTTGAGGAATGGTCCGCAAATTTGGCCCTGATATTTATGGTTCTAATTTCCCTGTTCTTTAGAAATATTATAATTACAAAATATCATTTTATTATATTTTCTTTATGAAATTTATTCTTAGAATTTCCCTATTAACACATTTCCTGTTGTTTATTTGGGAGAAACAAACATGTAAAATAAAAGTTGGACTCAGAGCTGGACCAGGAGAAAATACTTCTCATTTCTCCCAAATCTTTTATTTTCATGGCTATCAACTAGTGTCAAATGGGGTAAAATTGGAAGGATTGGTTAGGAATGTCTCTCTGGAATTTTCAGACTTAGTCCATCTTAGGTCTCTTTTCAGATTTGTGTTTCTAACAAAACAGAAACAATAACAAGGAAATGCCATTGAATAGTATTTTGGCTAAAAAACCAAGTACAATAGTATTAAATATGCGCGCGCACACACACACACACACACACACACACACACACACACACAATGCAGTCTAGTAGAGACAGAATTCATTAAAATATTTTTTGTCCTCAATTCTAGAAAACCATTTTAACTGAGAGCTATGTACTAGTTAATTGATTTTCAATTATAACATCTGCCTAATAGACTTACTTACTATATTAGCAGAGTAGAAAAAAAGTTAAAAATCTATTATTTCAAAGATGTCCATCTTATTCAATTTAAAGCAAACCATTTTTCAAAATTATGTCGATTGCATTTATAATAGTATCTGCAACCTAGTTGCCTAATGTATTTTATATGCAGATTACCTCATTTTCTAGTGAGTTTTTGATATTTCAGCAGTATTTGATAAGTAATAAATTAGAACTAAACCTTGAGTAAAGTTTTAAAATCCACTTTTAAAGTACAAGTTATTCTTTAACTTAAAGTAAAATGCTGCATTAAAAAATAGCATTTCCACTTAAAAATGATTTTGAAAGTCTTCACAATTTTACCTTGTTTTTCTTTGAAATGAATCATTTTAAGATGCTTTCTAAAATCTAAATACTTGTTTTTATTTACTTATTTTTTTAATCCTCCCTGAAGGATATTTTTACATTGATTTTTAGAGAGAATGAGAGAAAGGGAGGGAGGGGAGAAAGAGAGAAACATCCATGTGAGACAGACAAATTGAATGGTTTCCTCCTGCATGAACCCCAACTAGGGCCTGCAACCCAGGTATGTGCCCTTGACTGGAAATAGAACCTGAGACCTTCAGTGCACTGACCAACACTCTAACCACTTAATAACACTGGCAGAGGCTAAGTATTTGTTTTTAAGAGAATTATCAAATAACTATTATATATTTACCTTACATTCCATTTGGTTATTGATAGAATGTCAAAATGGAGAAATATTTTGTTACAAAACCATGAAGGCAAGGATCTGAATTGTAGGTATTGAAACAGATAGGCAGTATATGTATTATTACTTTATAAATGTACTTACGGAAACAGAACTCTCAGATTATGTTGCCATGGTTCTACAATATAAAATTACATTGTATATTCTCCTATTTTGGGTCAATCTCTGTGATATTATAGCACTTATCTCACTGTATTAAAATTGACACTAATTTGCCTTATTTCATTGCTTATTGAGAACTTCTAAAGGTAAGAATAATATATTTTATTTCTCTTTTCTGCATACTTAGTTCAGTGTCTGGCAAATAATGACTGAGTAATAAGCAAACATAGAATGAATGAAATACTAATGGGCATTTTTATGATTCTATGGCATTAAAATTCAAAGATAGAAGTCACTCATTAACTACGATATAAATATCATTTGAATCATGTTAGTAAGAGTAGAATTTTTTTAAATCACAACCCAAAATTTTTTAAACTAAATGATTCTTCTTTCAAAATGAGTATCAGTTTACATTAAATAGGAAAACAAATGCTTCATGCTAGTTAGAAATTGCTTTTTAAAATGCATATATTGTTTTTTCCCTGAAGTAAATTTATAAACTCAGTTTAGGAAAATATATAACATAATTTAAAAGATGTGTTGCTTACAGAGAAAAAAATGAGATTAATCCACAAAACTAAATTCAAGTTAATTTCAAAATCTAACTGAAATGAGTAGTTTTCTTGGAAAATAGAGTTCATAATTTTTATTGTAGTAGAAAAGTAAAAATTTTAGGAACAGAGATGAGAAATTGCATATACACTTAGAGAGAGTATTATAGAGATAATCAGGTAATGCAACACTATTTCCAATTCTAAAAGATATAGGTCTCTAGATTAAAAGGGTTTACTTTGTACCCAGGACTTAATAAAGTCCACACTAAGGTGCTACTTATGGTGATACACTATCTGGAGAAGATATGAAGATAGATGTAGATAGATATAGAGTATATATCAATACTAATAAAAAGGTAATAGGCTAATTAGACCAGGTAGACCAGACATCTTCCGGATGTCATCCTGGATGTCCTTCCTGACAAAGACAGTCCTGGGTGCCTGCGGCTAGCCTAGGGGAAGCCCAGGTCCTGGTTGCCTGTAGCTACCCAGAAGAGGGAAACCTGAGTCCTAGGAGCAGGGACTGAGGCAGAGGAGGTTAGGGGCAATCAAGCAGGCAGTTGAGCATTTTGGTGTGATCAGGCAGGCAGGCAGAATGGTTAGGGGCCATCAGGCAGGCAGGCAGGTGAGCAGTTAGGTGCCAGCAGTCTGGATTGGGAGAGGGTACAGGCCAGGCTGAGGGACCCCCCCCTTATACGAATTTTGTGCACCTGGCCTCTAATATGTATATATAAATTGCTATGAAAAATGGATTAAGTAAAATTAAGGATCTATTTTTTTAAGTTAGTAAGTCAATATCAGTTTGATATAGTGGATGGCAGGGAGAAAAATCTGAATTCTTATTACCAATTCGAAAATTGAACTGACAGGCATAACAAGTATTGATTTTATATATATATATATATATATATATATATATATATATATATATATATAGCTAATATGCTAAGTGTCCATCTGATTGGTAGCTATGGCATGCACTGACCACCAGGGGCAGATGCTCAATGCAGGAGCTGCCGAACTGCAGTGACTTGGCAGCAGTGGTTCTCAGGTGACACACACCAAAATCAGAGAGGAGGGAGTCCGATTTCTCATGGGGTCATGTGATTCCACCTTCAGTCATGAGTTATGTTGTTGCTGGGGCACTGTTGGCCCTGAATCTGCTTTACTGTACACTTGTGTTTCCATTCCACAGCCTGTAGGACTGCAACTTTGCAGAGTGCCCTCTCACACTCTAAGACCCCTCAGGGGAGGTCAGAGAGCTGGTTTTGGCCTGATTCCTGAAGGCCAGGCCAAGGGATCCCACGTGCTGGAGGGACCCCACTCATTCCACAGATACCCTTTGAGCCATCCCAGTTGTGGCTGGCCAGTGAGGGCCTATAGGAGGTTGGCTCCAGGGCTTGTCCAACCCATCTCGCCCAGTCCCCCCCACCCCCCACCAGCCACCTTCTAATTAATTTCCTTTCAATGTGCACCTGGTTACTAGTCAATCCTATATAATAAAACGGTAATATTCAAATTGTCCTTTTGACTGGGAGTTTGATCAGAGCCAACTGCCCCGTGGCACCTCCACAGCTGGCCCCTCTTCCTTTGGCCCCTCATTACCTTATCAGGGTGGGCTGGCTGGACCCCATCAGTGTAAGAATCCATGCACCAGGCAGTTGTGGCTGGCCAGTGAGGGCCTATAGGAGGTTGGCTCCAGGGCTTGTCCAACCCATCTCGCCCAGTCCCCCCCACCCCCCACCAGCCACCTTCTAATTAATTTCCTTTCAATCTGTGCACCTGGTTACTAGTCAATCCTATATAATAAAACGGTAATATTCAAATTGTCCTTTTGACTGGGAGTTTGATCAGAGCCAACTGCCCCGTGGCACCTCCACAGCTGGCCCCTCTTCCTTTGGCCCCTCATTACCTTATCAGGGTGGGCTGGCTGGACCCCATCAGTGTAAGAATCCATGCACCAGGCCTTTAGTTAATGATAAGAGTGGTGCTTGGAGCTGGCTCAGATCCATTCAGCAGATCTTATTGTTAGCTTCTCTTCCCAACTGCATGTTCAGAGACACCATTGTGGGACTTGAAATTGGCCATAAAGGGAGTGTTTTTAAGATAGAAATTGTCAAGAGCCCCAAACCAAAACTTTTATTTAGTTATTTATTTTTCTAGAGAACATTTTTCAGCAGATCGATAATTAACAAGTTGCCATGGTTTTACAAATAAGAATTTCTTTATCAGCAACAGAGAAGTATGTTGTATTTTAAGACTAAAAATTATGTTTCCCAAAGTCCTTTTTCCCAGATGGTTCTAGAGTTGATTGACCCAAAGAGGGACTTGCACACATTTGGAATTCAGATGTGAAGCATTTTGACATTGGGTATGCTTGGCTACTTTGATATTTCTATATTCCTCACCTTTTTTCCTGCACTATTGCTTCAGGTGAACTGGCCAGTTACTCTCTCTCTCTCTCTCTCTTTTTTTTTTTTTAAATGTATTTTATTGATTTTTTACAGAGAGGAAGAGAAAGCAATAGAGAGCCAGAAACATCGATGAGAGAGAATCATCAATCAGCTGCCTCTTGCACACCCCCCATTGGGGATGTGCCCACAACCCAGGTACATGCCCATGACAGGAATCGACCCCGGGACCCTTCAGTCCACAAGCTGATGCTCTATCCACTAAGCCAAACTGGTTTCGGCCAGTTACTTTCTTTCTCATTCTCTTACATTCAGAACCTTACTTGTCCATCTCTGCCGACATTTATGTAAGGTCTACTACCTATAATTTATATTGTTAATCATCATAGCTCATTAGCTATGCTTCCAAGACCGAACTGAGAGGGAGTGATTAATAAAGAGATGGAGTCATTTTCTTAAAACATTGTCAAGGAACAAGGGCGCTAAAATCACTTGCTGCTCTGAAAATGTAGGGCAAATGCGAAGAACAGTGGCAATCGTGATTGCTGTAAATTTCATGAGAAGATTGATTGATTAACTAAAATGAAGTCATGGAAAATGTTAAAGCTTATTTTTCTTGCATAAACCGGTTTGGCTCAGTGGATAGAGCATCAGCCTGCTGACTGAAAGGTCCCAGATTAGATTCCGGTCAAGGGCATGTACCTTGGTTGCAGGCACATCCCCAGTAAAGGGTGTGCAGGATGCGGCTGATTGATGTTTCTCTCTCATCAATGTTTTGAACTCTCTATCTCTCTCCCTCTCTGTAAAAAAAAAATCAATGAAATATATATTTTTAAAAAGCATATTTTTCTCAGTGATACAGACCTGATGTTTTGAATCAGCAAGGAGGATATTTCTTAGTGCCCCCAGTATTCTGCACACCTTGTTATATGGTGGCTATCGGGATGTATGCCTCTTCAGTATACATGATGTGGTATGAAGGACAATGAAGAACATCGCTAGCTCAGGCTACACTTGAGTGAGATGAATTGGTTTGAAACATCTTTTATTAGTGTGGAATGTATTAGCAGCATAGGTGTTATACATCACATAAGATAGTAAATTGAACATTGGATTTGATACAGGCTGCAATAGTACTCTTAACTTGTCAAATCATGGTAATCACTTAGGTAACTCATTAAAATATCTATCATGTTTCTACTTTAAGCCTACTGTAGCAGAATCTCAGAAGAATGAGACTAGAGTCTGATGGGCCTTTTGAAGCAATTGACAGTTAAGAAGGTTTTAAATGGTTTTGAGCACCAACAATAAAGGATTCTATATTTTTGAAAGATCACTATGACAATTATGAGGGCATATATTAGCCACATAAGAAACTGGAGGTAAGGATATAGGCTGTTTCTGCATTATTCTAGAAAGTATTTAATGATTCCTTGAAATAAAGGGACAGTAATTATGGAGATGAATGAGAGCAAATAGGAGATAAAGAAAAAGATTCAGGAAGATATAATGATAGAAGTTAAATCATTTGCATTGTTTCCAAAAAGATCATTATTGAGAGATACTTACTTTCAGAGGTCTTCCCTGAGTAAGGTATAGTTGGGTATAATATATATGGACATTTCTGAATGCCTTTTGATATTCTTAAATGTTAATTGGTAAAATTTGATCACTTGTGAACTTGGATTAGCATATTTCTCACCTACAAATGTCTAGACACTTGGTTTAGGTAAAGTATGACTTTTAGGAAGAGAGTCCATTTGAAACTTTATTGTGACTATATCAACTTAGTGTATTGCTGCCTTTGACTTCAATATAACAAAAAGAATATGTGTAAGGTATTGTGCTAAGTGTTAGAGAGCCGTCAAGTAAACAACCAAGCTCTGGTCTCAGGGTGGTATGAAATGCTTCTAGCTATAGAACTACCTATTGTTAGTTGATCACTTTTTTTGTAAGGATAGGATAAAGTCAAATTATAGGGGTCTGGAAATCTGGCTCAGGGGTTTATATCTAATCCAGTAGACAGTGAAGAACACTAAAAGGATGTAAACAAAGCACAAGCATGACCTAAATTAGAAGGCTTGATATGATTTGGAAGCTTAATATAATAGCCATATAAGAAACAAAATTGAGTAGAGAAGAAATAAAAATAGAAGAAAAAAACTATAGCCATGAGTTAGAAAAATACCATGATAGAATAGATGATGATCAAAAGGCTCAAGTCAGAATGGCAATCATGATATTATCTGTTGGTTTGAGCCTATCAATAACCAACATTATGGTTGGCTTGGTCTTTGGGGTTCTTATTATAACTGCAAGGTGCACTTCAGCAATAACCATCAAGAAACTTGAAAACAAAAATTTCATTACTTACAGAACCTGGAAATTACATAGCACACCTGGGGTCACCCTGTGTGGTCATAAATGGAAAAGGAGAGGGAGAGAGAGAAAGGGGGGGGGATTGCAGGGCCTGGAGTTCTACTTTTATTGAGTTTGAAATTGGGGTTCTAGGGTTTCATGGGATCACTCTTTATTAGTGAATTTAAAATTGTAAGAGTGAAAATTTGAGGAGAAGGAAGAGAAAAAACAAGCTGGAGCTGATTTTTGTTGTTGAGATGTTAACACATTATGAATAGCTCTTTCTATATCAATTTTATAACATGACTGTTGCAGTAACTTTTCTATAAAAGGGAGGGAAAGGTATAATTTTCAAGAAAATCAACAAGCTTAGGAGAACTGTGTTGGATGTTTTTGAAAATTCATACATGATAGTATGTATTCTCCATGTATCTATCTTCTTGTTTCTTTTTCAACTTTAAAACATTTCTTAAAAGGTAACTTAACACACAACAAAGTGGAAAAAATTGATGAATTTTTAACCAAGGTTAATATTTATATTAATATCCAATCAGTTTTCACACTTACCCTTCAACCCCCAGAGGTGATGAATATGAACATTTTAACTCTATCAAAGATTAATTTTGCTTGTTACATTAAACTAGCCTTTTGCTACCTGTTCTAGAAAAATATATTTCATGTCTGCCTTACTAGTGGTTTCTTAGAACCTCCGTAACTATTAGTGGAATTAAAGGATTAATAACACTTTTTTTCACATAACACCTAATTAGTTCTTTTTTTCCAAAATAGATACACAAAACAAACTTATGTTGTAGACTACATCTCTCTAGCTTATGTGTGCTTATGTCAGTCTGTGCCTGTTTGTTTTTTGTGTGTGTTTATGTGAGAGAGGTAAGGATGAATGGAAAATGAAATATACCAACATTCAATGGATGAGGGGAAACATTCCAAATATAGGTAAATAAATAAATAAATTTTGTAGCCTGAGCATGTATTTGGTAAGCAGGTAGATGTTGGGAAAAGAAAAGAGGAGAAGATTAAAGAATTAAAATAATATGGGGTATCACTATGTTGTATACCTGAAACTAGAGGCCCAGTACGCAGGTTCATTCACCAGTGGGGTCCCTTGGCCTGACCTTCAGGGATCAGGCCAAAACCACTTTCCGAGATCCCCCAATGCATCCTGGATTGTGAAAGGGTGCAGGCCAGGCTGAGGACCTCACGGGTATACAGTCAGGTTCAGGGAGGGACTGTGGAGGGCTCCAGGGCATGTCTGGCCCATCTTGCCCAGGGCCAATGGGCCAGACCCCAGCAGCAAGCTAACCTACCAGTTGGAACATCTGTCCCCTGGTGGTCAGTGTGTGTCATAGCGACTGGTCAAACTGTCAAAAGAATGGTCAGACACTTAGCATATTAGGCTTTTATTATATAGGATATGCCAGCTATACTTTAATTACAAAAAAGCTTTACGTTCCAGAATACACATTAAATATGAGACAAAAAAATAGAAAGCAAATAAAAAGTGAATTGATAAGCTTATTCCATTGTGGAGCAAAATGAAGGACTAATGAAACAAGATTGCACTGCAAATCAAAGCAGATAAAGAAGGTTTTTCACTATTGGATAGGATACTTTCTTTTACCAAGAAAGTGAAACTAGCTTTTTGAGCTATATTTGCTTTGTATGGGAATTCTGATGGCTGGTACTTTAAACAGATATTTGAGTGCTTCCCTCTGACAAAACTCGGTTTGTTTTCATTTTTGTTTTGGTGTTTGATATCAAATAAATGCTCTCAACACACCTTTATTCCAAGACACAATGCAGTAGCATCTTTTTATTTTATGCTTCCTTGAAACACTGAATTATTTAATTTTGCTTGGGGATTCCAGTTTCTGACCACAAGGAGTAGTCACTCTGAGGCACCTCCTTCTGGGAAGTGCTGCTTTTTTGTTGTTGTTGTTGTGTGTTTGTTTGTTTTTTGGTTTCTTGCTGATCCAGTAGCTCTTACTGCAACTTTAAAGCAGAGCATAAATAAAAAGAGCAGGAAGCTGATTAAATGTAGATGTTCCTCATTTAACAAATTACAGTGTCTAACCTTACCTTTTTAAACCAAGAAGGAAATACAAAGCACTATCTCATGCTCTATGCTTCAGAATGAGACCTTCCATTTTGCAAAGACCTTTTCACAAATTGGTTTTCCAATTCATCCTGGAGGGAGTGACACGATGGTTTAGTGCAGTGGTCGGCAAACTGCAGCTCGCGAGCTACATGCGGCTCTTTGGCCCCGTGCATGTGGCTCTTCCACAAAACACCAAGTACCTTAATTAAGTTAATAACAATCTAATTACCTATATAGTTTCAGTTTAAAAAAAATGGCTCTCAAAAGAAATTTCAAGTGTACTGTTGATACTTGGCTCTGTTGACTAATGCATTTTCCGACCACTGGTTTAGCACAATGCTTTTTATTTTATTTTATTTTATTTTAATTAATTAATTAATTAATTTATTTATTTTAAAATATATTTTGTTGATATTTTACAGAGAGAAAGGGAGAGTGATAGAGAGCCAGAAATGTCGATGAGAGAGAAACATCGACCAGCCGACTCTTGCCCGCAACCAATGTACATGCCCTTGACAGGAATCGAACCCAGGACCTTCCAGTCTGCAGACCCACGCTCTACCACTGAGCCAAACCAGTTTCAGTTAGCACAATGCTTTTTAATTCAGAGAGATGCAATTCTACAGATTGACAGTTCTGTCATTTGAGTAAAGTGCATTACTTCTGCAGTCTCTTCACCTATATAATAGAGATGGTAGTAACGGCCACTTCAAGGATAGCAGTGATTACTAATTGAAGTCGTCTTTGTGGCCCCATTGAGAATGCAGCTCTCGGTTACTTCTGTCAGTTGACCTAATGCCATTTGACATTATAGTGCTTTTCCTGTTTTGTGTCCTGAAAGTTTTCTCTCCATTGTATTTCCTTTTATGAGCCATACGTTTTCAAGATTACTTAAAACCCATTGCCACAAACCAGACTTCCGAAATTATAGCTGTACCCATCCAACACCACGCAAGCACAGCTCATAAATTGCCGTTGATTCTTGCATTCATGCTGCTTGCTAGACAAACCGTTATCTTCTTTAACTTTCTTGGTGCACCGAAAAATACAGCGCTCTGTTTCAGATGGGAGATCTATGACTTCCTTAGTGTCAATTTGAATAAATCTGCACCCCGTGTTCCCGAGCCTGCCGTTCAGATCATTCACTGAAATGGCTAGTTTATCATAGTTAACTTCCAGGAGCCTCGGAACTGTATGAATAATAGCAAAATTTAAACTGAACTCTTCAGATATTTAGACCTTGGGCAGACATATTATCCACAAAGTTTATGGTGTGTGCCTTGATGGAGAGGGGAAGCAATTGGTATCATTATCTATCTAGACCTCTGGAAAGGCTTCAGAAGTGCTGCAGAAATATAATAAATCAGCACACCCCTTCAAGTTATGCAAATATACAGATCTTCTCCAGCTCAAGGGCCTACATACTTTTGTAGTAGTAGGTGTTTTTGTTGTTTTTT
The DNA here is from genome assembly GCA_963924515.1 of Vespertilio murinus. Lineage (NCBI taxonomy): Eukaryota > Metazoa > Chordata > Mammalia > Chiroptera > Vespertilionidae > Vespertilio > Vespertilio murinus. The sequence continues at coordinate 110,297,047 of OZ004709.1, forward strand.
GTGTTTTTTTTAAATAACCAGCCTTACTTAATTTGATTATTAAATCTTCTTACGCCAATAGTACATATTTACAGGGTATTTTTTGTAATGGCTCACTTTTTCTGTTACACACAGTCTCCTATTAAAAGCTACCAACATTTCTTGCTTTAAAAAAAAAAAAAAGCAGAAAAAGCAAAGTCAATAACAATAGACATGGCATGGTTTACCGTCTACTTCAGCCTTAATACATTTCCACACTTCCCATGGTTTTTAAGGTAAAGACCAATATCCTTAAAATTACTCACAAAATAATTAGACTGTTGATCTGCCTCTTTTCACAGCACTCTCTTCCTACTTTCAGCCACAAGTTTCCTATCATATCTGACTGGCATTGTTTAGTGGTTGAGTGTTAACCCTTGAACCAGGAGATCACAGTTTGATTCCTGGTCAGGACACATGCCGGGTTGTGGGCTTGATTCCCAGTGTGGGGTGTGCAGGAGGCATCCGATCAATGATTCTCTCTCATTGATGATTCTATCTCTCTCTCCCTCTTACTTCCTCTCTGAATTTTTTTTTAAATTCCTTTCATTTACTTTTTTCTACTGTAGAGTCTTTGTCCATATTGTCTTTGGGGACAGAAGTAATCCCACTCCCCAACTTGGCATACTTTTACCTATAGTTAAGTCCTAAAAAACAAAATTAATGTAGAGATCATTTAAAACCTTATCTGAACACAAGCCTTGTCTGTTGTGTTTTTTTGATTCTGACATTTTTTCATTTAAAAATAATTTTTGAAGCACATAGCTTGATTCTTTGCTTTTTTACTTATTTACCTGAATACAGTTCTCTGCCTCTGCTCAGGCTTAAAACTCCATGAGAATGGGCACCATGTTTTTGCTCCATGTTTTATCCCCTGGGCCTAGCTAGCACTGTGACAGGCGTGGTTACAGTTACAGCAAGGTGCTAAGGTTGAACTCAGTGGCCAAGTACTGTTGGCAGCTTACCTCCAACTATGGGGTAGGGTGGGGTGGGGTGGGGGAGTAGTGACACCTAATTCCATATTTATGCACCATTTTCTTTTAAATAAGCTATGAGGTATAGAATATTGACCTTACTCTTGATTCTTGACAAGGTAGGAGAGAAAACCTTTTTCCTTCTTCTAGGTTTTTTAAAAATTATTATTAGTCTAATAATTAAATGCCATTAGGTAGATTTACAAGGAAAATCATTAATTTTGTACCAACAGGAACCCCTAAGACAATCAGACAGTTGAGGCTCATATGTCATCCTGTTTTAAGGGGATGACGGGAGTGGGGACCTGAGATGTCAATGGGGAATAAGACAAATCGAAGTGAGATGAGAAGAGCAGATGATTGGTAAACATGCTTACCATGCCAAAAGGTAAGTGTTTTTGATAATAAAAGTTATCTTTGCTATTTGCTCTCCCTGTAGGCCTTCTATCTAAGTCATTTTATGTAGATAAGAGATTTTAAAAAACAACATTTCCTGAGTCTGCCAGGTCTTCATTGCCATCAGCTTATGCCATAGTGGCCCATTTTGGGATGTTGTATTTTTGTTCCTCCTCTACTGCCAAAGGGACAAATCTAGGCTGAGTCTTTAAAAACAAAACTAAGAGCTGGATTTGAATTAGTGCATTTTTATAGGGTTTGCGTAGACAAGAGAGTTCTCTCTTTTCAATAAGAGTTCTTAGGAACTTTTAAAATATTGGAAGATTCAAGAATTTGACTCTAAAATAATCAGTGGTGAGAAAATCAGACTCACACAATCTAGTTAAGTCAATTACTACTATTTTAAGTTCTTCCCATGTAATCCTTTTTTGTTATTCTTGAGATCTATTGTGGTATCAGTTAAAGAGACATAGGTATAACTAACTATACAGTCCAATATAGTATTGGTTGGTTTGAGAAATAGAAATGAGCTATTTGATCTGATGATAAGCTCTGGATATCATGGAATCCCCCATTTGGGGTGATTAGACTGTGAATTTATCTTTTAAACTAACCTCTTCTTACATAGGTCTAGATTAGATAATAAAACTTATGACTATTTGACCTATTGGCTATTTTGTTTATGAATTTATTTTTCAAATTTCTAATTTAGACATTTTTTAATCCCAAGTTATCAAGATATTATTTAATAATTTAGATTCATAAGCACATTTTGATTACCTGAGTATATTACAAAATTTCAAATATAATACAGAATTCTTAAGCATCTGTTTGTAGTGGTATTATTAATTTCAAAAAATAAACAACAATAGTGATAGCCAATGCTATATATTGAAAACATTTTTTATTTTGCTACTAATGCCCCAGTGCACAGATTTGTGCACATTGAAAAGAAATTAATTAGAAGGTGGCTGGCAGGACAGGACTGGGCAGACACACCCTACAGCCAATCTCCCATGGTCCCTCCCTGCCCGCTACACCTGGGGCAGCACCACAGCTTGAAGGTCATCTGTGGAGTGAGTGGGGTCCCTCTAGCAGGTGGGGCTCCTTCAGCCTGGCCTGCGGGAATCAGCTGAAACCAGCAGTCTGACATCCCCCAAGGGGTCCCGGGTTGTGAGAGGGCGGTACCACAGCAGGAAGCTCTTGTGTTGAATGTTTTCCCCCTCTTGGTTAGTGAGCACCATGGCACCTATGCCCTGATTGTCACTGTGTCTCATAGCTACCAGTCAGCTGGTCAGCTGGTTGCTTAGCCTTTTATATATGTAGATAAGCTGTATGAGGTAACTTATATTGGCTGCTTAACTTTAATTTTTTTGAGGAAATCTCTGTAGTATTTAACATAAGGTTAACTAATAGTAGGTCCCTTAGGAATATTTGTTGAAATAATAAATAAATGTGAAGATAATAATTTTTATTCTAGCTTGAGTGCAACTAATATAATCACTCTTTCACAAAGATCTTTAGTTTAAAAAATATAAGAACATTAACAAAGTTTTATCATGTTCAGAAGGTACAAGTTAGATTTATTATTTTGCTTTTTAATCTAAGTTTTTCATACAGTATTCCAATAACTTTAAAAGATAGAGAAACCTATTATGTATTCTTAATTTTGATAAACATAAACCTTGATATTGATCACAAAACTCTTTCATAAAATGTATAATTTTTTTCTACTTCTGCACCACAGGAATAGGCTGCTATCATATTTATTATTTCATTGCTACTGTCTCCCACAATATCTAGCTATCTGAAGCTACTTTGTTATCATTCTCTGAATAAATCAATAGTTGAATAACTAAATCTTTTTTCACGTTCAGTCTTTAAAATATCTGACAACAACTTTTATGCCACCTCTTCTCACAATGAATTATATTTCCCTTCTCTAGCTTAAATAGACTTATTTGTTTAAATCATTATATGAAAGCAAGATTTAATTAAAGTACATTGGAAGCAGACTTTGTTGAAACTTAGCAATTTACAGCATAACTTAAAGCAAATCGCTAAACATTCCTCAGAGTGTTGGGAGTGTTTGTAAACTGTACAGTTTTGTGAAACACATTCACATTTATTACAGCTTTGCTATGTAATGCTGTGTGCAATGCATTATACACTTTACATCTAGTAATGAATGTATTTCTCTCAGCAATCCCATGAATTGGTTATTGCTATTGGTTTTTTAAATGATATTACTAACTTTAGAAACCCATTACTCGAAATGCACATTAGCCTTATTTGTTCTATTGAAAATGGGGTATTGAAACATGAATCTAATAATCTAGGAATTCCTGTACATAATAGAATTCTGTGGATTTCTCCTAGGGTTGCCTCTATTAATGAAGGCTAAGTATATCTAATTCTGTCTACTATGTTTCCCAGATCCATTAGCTTAGAAATTTTATGAAAAAAATAACTTGAGACTGCTTTTGGAATGACTTGTATTGGTAAACTGGAGAAAACCATCCACCCACAACAATTTTATTTTGATCTCATTAAGACAGTAAATTTTCTCTTCTATTTTTCTTCTCAAATCAGTGGCATCAACATTAAGTTTAACAATATGTTTATCACTACTATATGTATCCAATTCAAAACATTGGGACCTTCTTTATTCCACACCAGTTATTTTGAACTATCCACATGTATCTCAGTTTTACTGGTGCCTGGGTATGTAACATTTTGGCCAGGAACATTAAATTATATTTTAAAATTGAAGTCACCTTTAGTATTTTGTATTTTAGGCATCTTGTTCATGCTTTTCCCATGTTTATACTACACGTTGAAAAGTAATTTAAACTATCATACATTGAAATTGAGATTGTTTGATGATTCAGCTCTGTGAATTTTTGAAATATATTTTATTGATTTTTAACAGAGAAGAAGAGAGAGGATAGAGAGTTTGAAACACTGATCAGCTGCCTCCTGCACACCCCCTACTGGGGATGTGCCTGCAACCAAGGTACGTTGCCCTTGACTGGAATCAAAACCTGGGATCTTTCAGTCCGCAGGCCGACACTCTATCCACTGAGCCAAACTGGTTTTAACCAGCTCTATGAATTTTTAACATCCATATAGATTCGTGTCACCGTCACCACTGTGAAGAAGAGCTCCATCATGCCCCCAAATTCCCTCAGGTCACACATTTTCCTAACTAACCTCTGTCTCTAGCAACCAGGTATCTATGCTCCATCACAATAGTTTTTTTTTTTTCTTTTCAATAACGCCATATCATTGAAATCATAGGACATGTGATCTTGTGAGACTGGCTTTTATCACTCAGCATCCAGCCTACAAGTTTTATTCAAATTGTTGCATATATAAATAGTATGTTCCAATAGTATTCTATTTGATGTATAACACTGCTTAGCCATTCACCTGTTGCAGACATTTGAATTGTTTCCAGTGTGTGTTATGAAGAGAGCTACAGCAAACACTTGTGTGCAGGTTTATGTGTGAATATAAGATTTAGTGTTCTAGGGTAAATACCTATAGCAGGATTATTGGGACACTTGGCCGTGTATTGATAACTTTATGAGAAACTGTAAAACTGTTTTCTAGAGTGGATGTAACATTCTGCATTTGCCCAAGCAATGTGTAAAGAGTTACAACTGCATCATATACTTACTAGAAGTTTGCACTGCCAGTGTTTAATACCAGGTACTTTAGCCATCATAATGACTGTAGTGATACCTTTTTATGGTTTCAATATGTGTTTCATTAATGATATTTAACATATTTACATGTGCTTATTTGCCGTACTTGTATCTGCTTTGGTAAAGTCTCTAAATCTTGTGCCCGCTTTTAAGTAGATTGTTTTTTTACAGTTGAGTTTTAAGAGTTATTTATTCAGGATAAAAGTAATTTTCTCTTATATGGAACTTTCCAGTATTATCCCAGGCTGTGCCATATCTTTTCCTTCTCTTAGTAGTGTCTTTAACAGAGCAAGGCTTTTAAATTTCAAGAGTTCATTTTTCTAATTATTTTACATATTGTATGTTTAAGATTGTCTTTAACTACTCACTATCAAAACATAATTAAGAAACGTTTCTTCTAAATGCTTTATAGTTTCATGGTTTATATTTAGAGATGTGATTTAATTTACTTAATATTTGTATAATACAAATTTGGTTAACATTTATTTAAATCATGTTTTTTTCATTTGCATAGAATGAATAAGCATTTCAACTTAATCTGTTAAGTGGTTATCCTTTCCATATTCAATGGCTTTTTTTTTTTACTTTGTCAAAAATAGATTGCTCATGTTTGTACCAGTCTATTTCTGAACTCTCTATTATGTTCCATTGATCATACCATACTGTCTCAATTACTGTGGCTTAGTAGTAAATCTTTAAATCAGATAGTGAGATCACTTCAACTATGACTTTTTCAAAATTGTCTAATATATCCTAGTTCTTTTGTCTTTCATATAAATTTTATAATAAGTTGGCAATATCTAAAAAAAAATTCCCTGCTAGAATTTTGATTTGAACTGAATTAAATCTATATATCACATTAGAAGAGAATTGACATATTAAATATTTTGAGCTTCTGATCCATGATAGAAATATGTCTCTACACTTATTTAGGTCTTATCTAATTCCTTTGATCAGTATTTTTTTTTGCCAAAAATGTTGAGCTAACAAGTAGCAAAATGAGTTTATTCAGGAATAAGAATTGGCACATGCAGACTAATGGAAACTTGAGTGCAAGTCCAGGGAAACAAAGCAAGAGAGCTCATTCTTGGACTTGGGAGGAGCTATTATAAATGAAAAGTTCCTTGAAGGAAACTGAAAGGACAGACTATATATATTATATATACTGGGCTGTTACTGGGCAAGAAGGAATCTTTTCTTTCTGTGGCCGAATTAGAAGAGTGGTATCACTTCCTGTAGATATGCAAGGTGTGTCTTTCTGTGGGGGTCTGTAGTGTGTAAGTGACATGTGAGGGAGGGTTCTCTCTGCTACCAATCTTCATTTTAAATGAAGATTCTGTTTAGTAATTGTCACTGTTTGGTAGCTTTTATTTTATAAATCTTGTATACATTTGATTAAATTTGTGCTTTAATATTTAATTTTGGAGCTATTAAAATGCTGTTTTCCCAAAAATTTAGTTCATTGGTAGTATACAGAAATATGGTTTGTGGCGGGGGGGAGGGGGGTTGACTATATTCTACAACGTTGTTATATTTTTTTATTAGTTCTAGGAACTTTGCTCTAGATTCTATAAGTTGTCTATGTAAACAATATTATTGCCCACAAATAAGAGCTGTTTTATTTTTTCATTTGCAATCTTCATGCATTATATTCCTTTTCCTTTACTTATTTCATTACTAGGATTTACATTATGATGTAAATAGTATTAAAGAGTGTGACTAGCTTTGCCTTGTATCAGTTTGTAGAAATAAAACATTGTTCCTTGCACTTTTTTTATTTTTTGATCAAGTGATATAATCTTGTGAATTTTCTTCATTAGGCTGTTAATATGGTAAAATAAATACATTGACTGATTTTTCTAATGTTGAACCACTCTTGCATTGTTGGAATAAATAATAATTCATGGTAGCATATTTGGATATATATTGCTGGATTTGATTTGCCAATATTTTTATTGAAGGTTTTTGCATCTATGTTTAATAGGATGATTGGTCTGTAGTATTTTTTCTCTCCTTCATTTATACATTTATTTTTTATAATGTTTTCTGATCTTAGTATTCGGGTAAGGTTGACTTTATAGTTTGAAAAAGGAAATATCCTCTTGTCTTCTAATATATAAAATAAACTAGGGGCCCAGTGCATGAATGTGTGCACCTAAAAAGGAACTGTGGGCTGTGAATCCACGGTGGGCCCAGGGGAAGGTCTCAGCCCATCCTCCACTCCCTCACCTGGTACCCTGTCTACCAGCAGTCCTGCTCCCACTGCCATGGCTCCCATGCACTGATGGCATGGGACCCGCTCGTACTCACAGCCAGTGGCAGTGGCTGTGAGCAAAGCCGGTGCTGACAGCGGGTGTGAGTGGCAGCTGCTGTCTCTATTGCCTCTTAGGAGCAGGGGGAGGGGGAGAAGCCTTCAGGGTTGATTGGTGCCAGCAGCCGCCACTTGTATCCACTGACAACACTGAGCAATCAGAATTGGCACTGGGCACCAGCAGCGAGTGTAAGGGGCAGCTCTGGTGCTGGCAGAGGGTGTGAGCAGAGCCAGCACTGGCATCAGGTGCAAGTATCGGGCAGGACTGTGGTGCATGGGAGCAAAGAATTTTCAGTTACCAGAGGCTCACCCCAATGACAGGGACCAGCTCCCCTCTATGGTCTGGCACCCCCGTACACCTGTTCCACCATCCCACCATGGGCGACACCAGTCCTATTTTGCATTCTGCCACTTGCTGCCAACATCTGCCATGTTCTGTGTGCACCCCAGGTGGTCAGCGCATGTCATAGCAACTGGATGTTCGGTTGTTCCACCATTTGGTCTATTTGCATATTAGGGTTTTATATATTTATTAGAAGCCTGAAGCACAAAGAAAGAGTCTATTTCATCTAAATTATTGATAAATTTGGATTTAAAGCAACCTTTTTTTCTTTATTAGCTTTATTGAGGTGTAATTCACTTATAAAATTACTAAATCCTGATGCACAGAATTTGTGCAAAAGTAGGCCTTCCTTCCCCCAGCTGCAGGCACCCACTTCCCTCTAGCACCCAGGACCTTTGGCAGCTCTAGCTGCTGGGAGGCACCATGGCCTGGGCTTCCCTCTTCCAGCCACCGGCAGCCACCCAGGACCGAGGCTTCCCTTGCAGCCACAGCTTCACCTGAAAGGACGTCTGGAAGGACGGCTGGTCTAATTAGCTTAATAAGCTTTTATTATTATAGATTATTACAAATAACATATTTAAAGTGTGCATCACGGTGTTTTGATTGAATTACCCACATCATTGTCCTGCCTGCTGTGGCTCAGTTGGTTGGGCTTTATGTTATGCACTGAAGGGTTGTTGGTTCGATTCCTTGTCAGAGCACATGCCTGGGTTGCAAGCTTGATCCCTGATGGGGGGCATGCGGAAGACAGCCAATTGATGTTTCTCTCTCTCATCAATGTTTTTCTCTCTTCCTCTATCTCTAAAATCCAATAAAATTATTTTTAAAAAGCAAAAAGGATTATCCATATATCATTAATGAACACATTTATCACCTTACATATTTAATATTTTGGGAAGGGGAGGGTGAATACATTTAAGTTCTATTCCATAAGAAAATTTTAATTATAGTAGTGTTTCTAACTGTAGGAACCATGTTTAAATGAGATCCTCAAAACTTAATCATCTTACAGCTGACAGACTGTACCCTTTCCCCACCCTCTTTCTATTTCCCCCAACCCCTGGCAATCACTTTTCTGCGACTTTTTTTTTAAATTATTTTTTATTCTACATATAAGTGGAGACATGCAGTATTTGTCTTTCTCTATTTAGCTTATTTTACTTAATACAATCCTCTTAAGATCCATTCATGTTACTGTAAATGACTGATTTCTTTCATTTTCATCATTGAATATTCTCTATCATCTACTAGTATCTATCATCTGTCATCTATCTATCTATAATCTATCATCTATCTATCTATCTATCTATCTATCTATCTATCATCTATTTATCCATCCATCCATCCATCCATCCATCACATCTTTTTTATCCATTAATCTAATGATAGACACTTAGGTTGTTTTATATCTTGTCTATTCTGAATAATACTGCAATGAACACGAAGTGTAGATATTCTTCAATACCCTGTAAGTATTTTTCCCTTTAGAGATATACCCCAAATGGGTTTGGAGATCATGTGGTATAGTTCTATATTTAATTTTTGAGGAATCTCCTTACTGTTTACCATAGTTTCTGTATCAATTTATGTTTCCCCAAAACACTGCACACATGTTCACTTTTCTCTACATCTTCTCTAAAACAAATGTTATCTCTTGTGTTTTTGATATTAGCCATTCTAACAGATGTGAGGGGATATCTGAATTGTGATTTTGATTTGCATTTCTCTGATGAGTAATGATGATGAGTGCTGCGTTTCTTGTCTCAGCATTATGAAGAGTTCAGCAATCTGGATAAGAGGCTGTGCATAGATTCAATAAGGAGTCCAAAGACGAAAGATAGTTTTGAAAGGCATTAGGGGTCAGAGGAGCTTCAGCTAAAGGTGCTAAAGACTCCCCTTGTCTCAGGATCCCATGTTTTTTTATTAACACAGTTTTTTCTAAGACAAGGTGGAGATAATACACTTCAAAGGGTAGGGTTTCAAAGGGCAGGGTTTATAGAAGCATTGTCAGATTTGGGAATAGCCTATAGCTGTTCAGGTGTTTGGCCAACACAGGGCAATAACATGTAAATTAAGATGCCCTGAGTTGTCTGGCAGCAAGCAATCATCCTATTCAGGTTGGGGGAGATGCTTTTTAGCCATTCCAAAAGATGATTACATATGTGGCTCAGCCCTTATTGAGCCCCGAGCTTCATCAACCTTTTGATGAAACTCTTGTAATTATGACATGCTGGAATTGGCTTTGACAGATGGACACTCTTACATGTACTTGTTAACTATCTGTATATCTCATTTGGGAAAATGTTTACTCAGATATTCTGTTCATTTTTAATTGGATTTTTATTTTGGCTATTGAGTTGTATGTTATATGAATTCTTTGTATATTTTGGATATTAAACCCCTATCATATATATGATTTGCAAATAATTTCTCCAGTTCCATAATTTACCTGTTACATTTGTTGATGGTTTCCTTTGCATTGTAGAAGACTTTGATGTAGCTCCACTCCCCGACCCCCTTTTATTTTGATGTCAAATAAAAAAAAAATCACTGCAAAGACAAATGTCAAAGAGCTTACCACCTATGTTTTCTTCTGAGATTTTTAGGATTTCAGGTCTTATTTTAAAGTTTTTAATTAATTTTGAGTTACTTTTGTGTATGGTATAATATAGTTGCCCAGTTACATCCTTTGTATGTGGCTGTGCAGTTTTCCCAGCATAATTTTTTGAAGAGAATATCTTTTCCCCATTGCATATCCTTATTTCCTTTATCATAAGTTCATTGATCGACTTCCTCTGCTGCCTCCTGCATGCCCTCTACTGAGCTCACAACACAGGGTTTATGCCCTGATCTGGAATTGTACCATGGCCTACTGGTTCAAGGTCATCATTCAACCACTGTGCCACTGAGGCCAGGCCAAATTCTTCTTTAAATGTGTAGAATCTACCAGTGAAGTTATCTGGTTCTAGGGTTTCTGTTGTGAGGTTTTAAATACTGATTTGACATTCTTTTAATAATTGGTTGATTCAGGTTTCCTATTTCTTCATGATTTTGTCTTGGTAAGTTGTATGCTTTGAGGAATGGATCTGTTTCTTTTAGGTTATACAATTTATTGGTGAATCATTGTTCATAATAATCTTTTATGATCCCATGTGTTTGCATGATATCAGTGGTAATGCCTCCTCCTTCAATTTGAATATTATTTATTTTAGTCCCTTCTTTTTTTTTCTTTTTTCTACCTTCCCAGTCTTGGTATTGTAGGTCCCTGTTAGAGATGAGCCTTATCTTTCATCCTGTCCTGAGTTCCTGTCTCTCAAACTGTTGTGATTGTCCAAGGTGCCACCTTTGTTCTTATGGCTTCCAGTGTTTGAGTGCATGTCAATACATATTGGTGTCCCAAAGGGGAAAATCTCAGTAAGCACCTAGATGGAGGCTGATTGGAAGCCAGATTCTCAAGCAACAGCTTTTGAAGTAATCAAATTAGGCTTCTCTCAGGGAAACACAGTGAGATGGGAATTTTTCTAGGCTTCTTCTGGTGTGGGAGGGAGGAGAGCCACAGTGAGGTCTCATGAACCTGTTAAGAATTGTTTCTTGGTTTGATATAGTCTTGTGTGTTTCATGGATGTGAATCCCATTATTTTTCAGAACTAGGTGCTCTTGGGGCCCATGACTCAGATGGAAATCTCAAAAGTTGGTGTGCTAAATGCTGAGTCCAAACCTTTCCCTCTTCAAGGGGAAGCTTGGAGTATGAATTGCCTCCAATGATATATCACTATGCTAAGAATGAGTCTATGGCAAGTATGTCTCAAGCTTTCCTAATTTTGATTTATGTTTTCCCATTTGCCCTTGTAGATGAGTCACTGAGCTAGTTGAAGGATTTTTTTTTTCCCCAGGGGGAATTGCTTTATGTGTAGCTGTAGGTTTGATGTGTCCTTTAAGTAGGAAGGGGGGGTGTCAATTCAGGACCTCCTATGTTACCATCTTGGATGAAATATTCTGCTACCATTTTCTGTTTATTTTTAGTTCTCTCTCTCTACCCCTGCCCCTTTCCACTCTTTGTCTCTCCTCCTTATTCTATTTAACATTCCTGATATATTTTGGATTATTTGACACTTTTCAGTGTTTAATGTACCTTTATTTATATTCTTTTACTACTAGTATTTTCAGTGGGATACATATGTGTGTGTGTGTGTGTGTGTGTGTGTGTGTGTGTGTGAGTGTGTGTATATATCAGTTCTCTAACTAGTACATAGAAGCCTTACCATCATTTATGTTGCTTATTCTACTTCTCTATGTGACAGTTGCACGTATTAAATCTATAAACATTAAAATATTATTAAACAATATTTTAAAATTTGCTTTAAACTTTCAAAACTTATTTTAGAGAATGTCAGGGGGAATCATATTTGTACATATATTTTCATATTTATCATATTTATACATATATTTTCTACTCTCTCTTCATTATCCCTTATGTTCTCAGCTTCTTTTGGTATAATTTCCCTTCTGTCCCTTGAAGTTTCCTTTGGAAATTCTGATGGAGGTATTTAGTTGGCAACAAACTCATGTTTTTAATTCATCTTAAAATGCCTTTACTTTCCTTATTTTCATGACACATATATAAATATTTTCTAGATTTATGAAATGACAGGATTTTTTGGTTAGCAATTAAAATATCCTATGCTATTTTCTATGGCCTACATAATTTCTATTGATGAATCTGCATGAATTCTTATATTTGTTATTTTATAGGTAACACATTTATTTTCTATGCATTCAAAAGCTATTCTCTTTCTTGCATTTTTATAATTTGCTTATGATGTGTCTGAGCAGGAATATTTGGGGTTCTCTGAGGTTTTTGGATTATATGACTGTCACCAAAATTTAGAAGACTTTAATGATTATTTCTTCAAATATTTTTCAGCCTAAATTCCTTTCTTTTTTTCTTCTTCTGGGACTCTGGGAATCACATGGCAGGCTTTCTTATCACTCAACAGCTCCCTGAAGTTCAGTTTATTGTTTATTTTTTATTTTTATTCTTGCACAGATGGATACTTTCTATTGATTTATCTTCAGGCTTTCCAAGTCATCTATCACCTCTATTTGCCATTGAGCCAGTCCAGTGATGTTTTTCTCTTTCTTTTTAAAAATTTAGCTGTTATATGTTTTAATGCTGGAAATTTATTTGGTACAATTTTATACACTCTATTTTTTATTTCTTTCAAGAGTATTCATGATTGCTTGTTGAGCATTTTTAAAGGAGCTTTCTTAATGCCATTGTAATATCATTCCATCAGCAGTATTATATCAGGTCTTATGTCTTTTGGTCTTCTTTTTCCATGTAAAACTAGATTTTTATTTTTCTTCAAATTCAGAGTAATTTTAAATTGTGCCATTGGCTTTTTGAATATTACATTATGATACTTTGGATCTTATTTAGATAATAAGAATGATGATATTTTTTGTTATTATGGAAGGAAATCAAGCTGGTAATTTTCAGATCATCAATTTCAACTATTTTATATAGGCTATAGTTCCAATATAAGTTTTCAAAGGCCTGACAGTATATCTTGAATCTGTCCTATATACGGTTTTTATCACCACCTAGTCAGTGGAAGGTTTTAACCATTGTGTGCAATAAGTTCCAAAATATATTCTTATTGAGATAATATTGACACATGTGCCACTCAGGGCTGGTCTCATGAATTCAAAAGCAAATATATGGGTTACTTTTCAGACTCCTTCATCTCCATGAGTTTGCTGGTTGGTATGGACTGAATTGTGCCTCCCCGCAAATTGACAGGATAAAACCCTCACCCACAATGTGGCTGTTTGGGGAAAAGACCTCTTAGAAGGTCACTAAATCCCAATAATTTCATGAGGGTGGAGCTCTAATCTGACAGGATTAGGGTCCTTATAAGAAGAGATACCAGAGAGCCCTCTCTCTTATTCTTTTTCTCTCTCTATTATGTGAAAAGACTGCAAAAAGATGGACACTTGCCAAGCAGATCTCAACAGAAACTGACCGTGATGGCACTGTAATCTCAGACTTCTAGTTTCTGAAACTGTGAGAAAACAGATTTTCATTGGGTTAAGACACCCAATGAATTTTCATAGCACCCAGTCAGTACTATGAAAAATAATTCAATAATACTTTCCAGGTCCACAGGACTCACATTTTCAGCCCACCAGTTGGAAATCCATGGCTATGGTTGCCATTCTCCACCGTATACCTTTTTGCATTCAGGTCCAAATGGTAGCAGGGCAGATAGAGATTAAAAAGCAATGAAAGATTGCCCCTCACGCTTGGAACCACATTATCTACTGATTAGAGAAGGTGGCTCTCCATTAGAGTTTTGGCTCCTGTGGGCTCATGTTGCTGCAATTCTACCTTTCCCGCAGGATTGCCTTGAGACTAAGGTATGAGAGAACAGAGAAAGGAAGTGAAAGGGATGGATGAGTCTTCATACTCTCTGAATTAGGAGTTTTCTTTCCTGTAATTCAAGCCAAAATGAGAGGGCTTCTTTAAAAGCTCTCTCTGTGCCTCGTGTCTACTTCCAGATATTGCTTCTGCCCAGGGTACACTAGAGGAGAAAACAAAACAAAACAAAACAAAACATAAATTTACTGTCAGTTTGGTGGCTCTTTGAATTCTGGTTTTTGTCTCCAATCAACCTGCTTCTATTTTCTTTTCTTAGTCTTAAAATAATTATTCTATCTTAATTGTACTCACAACTCATCTTCAATTTGACTATTTTGTTTTAAGTAATTCAGAATCAAAACTAGAGTACAGTATTTTTATAGAAATAAAACATGTGTACTGTGTTCATAAAAGCATATAATAAAGCCATATGTCTAAGATGGCTATATGTATGGGATATAAAGTAGCCAGTGTGTGGGAAGAATAGTGTGGCAAAGCTTAAAAGAGAGACACAGTTTACAGAGGAAGAAGAATAGTGATCAGGAAGCAGCAAAGCTTAGATTCTCATTCTATATATGAGGATCTTTAACTAAATGGTCTTTAAGATTCCAGTTAAAGCTGTTGTCCTCTAGCTCTAAATTTGCATAACTTTCTGTTTAGTAGTATTTTTGTCAGACTTAATAAAATGGTCTGTGTTCTCTAGACTAAATGCCAATAATTAACAATTTTAAGAGAGTGCAGTCAGCATCAGGTTTTAAAGCTCATGTTCAATATGTTAAAATGTGAGAGAACTCATTTTAGGTCAAGTAATATTTACAAACAGATTTTTCTCATTCAATTGCAATTTTAAAAGTACAACTAAAATGTTTTCAGACTTTGCTTTCTACTCATATTACAACATTTATATATTAGGCTTTTTTCTTGGAATAATTTTAATTATGTCTATATGTACTTAGACTATAGATATTTTTCATAAATGTCTTTTATAACATAATTTATTATAATGTTCTAAAAATAAAATTGATTTGTGCCTATAAAATATAATTTGGTTTTCTGATTTAAGAAGGATATTATTTTATTTTGGGGATATTAAACTAATCTCTGAAAATCCCTGGGAATTTCTCCAAGCATTTTTCTTGGCATCAAAAGGGAGCCTTCAAAATCCCTAAATCTGCAGCAGTTAAGGTGGATAAGTCCTTTTCTAGTGTAAGTTAGACAAATCATGGGAGAACCAAAATTATTTAAATTAGGTTGATAGTATTCGAATTTTCACAAAGCTTTTAGCCTGCTGTTATCTTTGCTTTTACCAATTTAAATGCATTAACTCCAAGGCTGTTTTTAAATTGAACATTTAAATTAATGCATTGTGAATTTGTTGTTATGGTAAAGGCAGAAATATAAGTTAGAAACATGGATGTGGAGAAATAATGGCACACTCTTCATTTGCTATTTTAATCCAAATATACTCTGCCATTATCCATGTTGCCATTATCCATGTAAACCTAATGACATCTGAAAGCACTATTGGCAAAGCCCATTTACAATATGTTCTTTTTTAAAGCTGGAGTAAATTGTTGCTCAAAAACAAACCATATTATTCTGTATAGCTGACTTGATATGCACCTAGCACCGCTGATCACTTTAGCTAAAGGAAGGGAAGGAAGGAAACATAATGATGTTAATTAGCATCAAGCCCATGCTGAAGTGATTTTCTTTTAGATATTTAATTTCACCTTAGATGAAATATGGGCTAAATAGTTGGCAGAGTATTTAAACATGAAATGAGCTGCAAAGAAATTGGTTCCTCAATGCTTTTTTTTCCCCCCTGAGTGGAATTTAAATGATATGTAAACAACATAGTGCTAACCCAATTTCTTCCTCTCATGGGCTTAGATATCTTTAGGCAAAGAATTGAATATAATCACTGTGTTTTGTTTTTTGTGTGTTGTGGTGGTTCCCCTCCCCCCCTGTATTCTTACCCTTTAACCTTGGTAGCTGGAGCTCAGAAAGCACTGTCTTCTGGAGAACTCTGAAGTTCTGTGTATTTCCTAAACTTTAGATACGTTTCTGAAAGTACATGCATATGTAGATTAACATACTGAGGCTATTAATTGAGCATAGTGAAATTTTTTACTTACAGTCCAAGTATAATGAGGAGATGTACATTTAGCTGGAGTTCATACTTCCATCTTATCCTGCATTAAGGATTTGCAGTTGTTGTCTAGGTATTTCCATGGCTGTAAGGGGAACTTTAATGATGAAAGAAAAAATAAATTGGTTCCATTAGGAAGCCATAGGCCAAGAAGATGTTGATAGCAACATTTTGAAATGCTCACTCTGTGTACTTCTGTGAACTTTAAGTTTGATCTCATTAGTATTTTGTTGGATGGAAAGTAGGATAGACAGGCCTCTGGTGAACACATTGGATCTTTGCAAAATATTTCTGAAGAAGACAGGATTGTGAGGCATCATTTCTTCTCTCACATTGGGTGACATTCCAGAGAAGACAATGTTACTAGTTTCCCTATTTCCTGGGCTAATCAATTGCTACGATGACCCTTTCCCCCTGTATAGTATGCTTTCTCTTTTGTCATAGAGCACTAGTTTTTGTCTTCACGTAGGTTAGCATACTTAGAATGGATTTCCGTTGATTCCTATGGTAGAATCATAAAATTTTCCAATTGAATTTTCTTAAGTCTGTTCTGCCCTTGTCTTATTTTTTGCCTATGTGCCCCATCTTTCCTCTACTTAAAAAATTACAAGGACCAGCATCAAATCCTCTCATGTACTCTGGTTTTGCTTTTTATATAACAAATCACAGAGTCTTGCACATAGGTGGTCAGCACATCTATGCTGAATGAATTGAACAGTGAAAACTTTTCTATAGGGACTCTACAAGGTAATTCAAATATATAAAAGCTATGATTGTACTGGAAGGCAGCACAAATAATTCTGCCCTAGAGAGTATATACAATGAATATACATCCCGAGGGGAAATGGTGGGAAATGAGAAGGCTCTTTCATAAAGAACCTCCTATGAGATTGAACAGCAAAAGCCAGAGTCTCCCTCCTTAATATCTATCAAGCCCAACCCTTTATCTCCATGATTATTATTAACTAGCTTCCCTTCTGCTAAGCTTACCTTTCCTTTACCTGCAATATATCTTCCATATTATTCCCAGAGGAATTTTGTGAACACTATATGTAATATATTCATTCTTATTGAACATTCTCCAAAGTCTCCTCATACTATTCAAAATACTATTCAAGCTCATTATAATCAGGGTCTTTTAATATATCTCTTATGCATATTTCCCTACTTTTCTTGTTAACAAATTTTACTAAACATATATCCTTCTCTTGTGAGCCCCATGTCTGAAATAAAATTTAATTCATTTCCTTATCTTATTTTAAAATTCAAATAATGTCATCTATTATTTTTTAAATCTTCCTTTACTCTCTAGTTTAACTTGTGTTCCCCTAGTAACTCCTCAAGTATCTCTGTAATTAGGCTGGATACAAGCTTCTTGAAGATAAAGACAATGCCTTAAATATAATGTAAGCAGGCATTATTTGTCTATAGACACCATAAATACAGGGTGTCCCCTCAAAATGTATACATATTTTTTCTGACAGCTCAATTGATGTTTCTTTTCAGATTTAACTGATTAGAATTAATAATTATTCAGTGTGTTTAAATTTTGAGGGGACATCCAGTATATAAAAATATACAACAAGTCCTGAGACAGGGAATGAATGATTAACTGAAGCAGGTTGGCAAATCTACAAGTTTAGAAAAAATGTTTTGATTTGTTTGTGTTTCTGCTTTTATTTAGTTTTTCGGTTAGTGTGCCTAACCTAAATTCTGAGCTCAAATATCCTGCAGAGTCTAGGTGCCCTTGACTTAATTCTTCTGTTTTTTGACATTGAAATGTCTCAGTAGGAGAGAGGTGTTGTGTTAATGACTTATATTATAGAATTAGATAGAAAGCTTAGTGTTCATAGCAATGGTTATGGGAATTCATTGGTGGGGGAAAAGGGGTGAGGGTGGGCGGAAATCATAAATACTAATGGATCTAAATCAGAGAGCAAAATTTGATAGGTGGAAAGCTTTGAGAAAATAAACTGTCCTCTTAGGAAAATAAAATGAGTATACGAATATGGCAAACTTTTCTTATTCTAACCAGTCCCGGTGTGCAGACCTGTCTTTATTTGTGAGAATCTAGGTAGTCTGGAGATCAGCTCAAATGTCACATCTCCAACTGCCTTCTGAGGCTCCTGAATCAGAAACTTCCTCATTCTTGAGGGTTCACAGTTTTGTGTGTGTGTGTGTTTGTGTGTGTGTGTGTGTGTGTGTGTGTGTGTGTGTGTGTGTGTTTTGGAGTTGTTCACTGCGTGCAATCTGTACTATTTAACTTTTATCAGTTTTGAGTGTGTTGCCTTTTTAATTAGGAGTGGTGCTTTTCCATAAATGATAGTCAATATATGTAACACTGGTTCTGTTCAGTGCTTGATGTGCAATAAGCCACATTCTCAAATATTTATAGCGAAGCACATTCTCAAGTGTTATTTCTAGATTTAGCCAATCTTGTAGAATATTATTATGGGTCAATTGAATGACATTGCCTAAATAGTTAGTTGTATAAATTGAGAAAACTTCTAAAACAAAATCCTATCTAATAAAAGAGTAATATGCAAATTGCCCATACCTTTGCTACACGCACAGGTCACTCCCACCAGTCAATCAGGAGCAAGTATGCAAATAAACACAACCAAGATGGCTATGGCCACAGAGATCAGGAGGGAGGCTTGGGTTTCCCCAGCAATGGAGGAAGCCAAGCTTTCCCCCTTCCCTTGCTGGCCTAGGCCTCCACTCAATGATACAAAGTTTCAATTATAGAAGATATATAAATTCCAACAGAAATGGCTGCAGCCATGGAGCAAGCAGGAGGCTTGGCTCTGCTCCAGGCTACAAAGTTTCAATCATAGAAGATACATAAATCCCAAATACCAGGACCTCCACTTGGGTTGCTGGGAGGGGTGGGCAATGGGGGGGCATGGCTACCCTGCAAACCACCACAGGCCCCTCACCCAGGCTGCCCTATACCCCAAGGGAACCTACATCCTGATCTGGGACAGCCTTCAGGGCAAACCAGCCGGCCCCCACCCATGCACCAGGCCTCAATCCTATCTAATAAAAGAGTAATATGCAGATTGACCACCATTCCAACACACAAGGTGGCTTCCCCATGTGGTCAAAAATCCTGCAACCATCTGAACAAAGATGGCCACCACAAGATGGCCAGCAGAGGAGGGTAGTTGGGAGGGACCAGGCCTGCAAGAGAAGGAAGTTGTAGGCAATCAGACCAGCAGGGGAGGGTAGTTGGGAGGGACCAGACCTGCAAGTGAGGGCAGTTGGGAACAATCAAGCCTGTAAGGGAGGGCAGTTAGGGGTGACCAGGCTGGCAGAGGAGGGAACTTGGGGGTGACCAGGTCTGCAGGGGAGCAATAAGGCATCAATCAGGCTGACAGCGGAATGGTTAGGGGGTAATCAGGCTGGCAGGCATAAGCAATTCGAGGTAATCAGGAAGGCAGGCAAGTGAGCAATTGGGAGCCAGAAGTCTTGGATTGTGAGAGGAATCAGGACTAAACAGGCAGTCAGACATCCCTCAAGGGGTCTCAGATTGGCGAGGGTGCAGGCTGGGCTGAGGGACACCCCCCTCCGTGCATGAATTTCGTGCACTGGGCCTCTAGTATTGGCTCATATTAGAAGTAGAGAAAGTCAGTTATTAAAAATTTATAATTAGCTTTTAAGACTTTAATGTTGAGTATTTGATTTTTAATTTACCTGTTGTTTCAGTTTTTCTTTCTTCATATAAACTGGGATATTATCAAACATTTTTAGCATTGAGTACCTGAGTGGTTATATGCCACACTCTTTGAAATGACTCAATATAAGCTGTAACTACCATAGACATTGCTTAAACATATGAGGTGTGGTACAAAAATAACTTCCCTTTTAATACTTCACTGCTTACTTTATAAATTGTGGTTTCTAAAAATCTTGCAGGGTAGCTCAGTTAGTTGGATGATCTTCCCATACACCAAAAGGTTGTGGGTTTGAGTCCCATTCAGGGCACATACCTAGATTGCAGGTTCTATCCCATTGGGTCCCATATAGGAGGCAACTGATTGATGTTTCTCTCTTACACACATCTTTCTCTCTCTCTCTCTCTCTCTCTCTCTCTCTCTCTCTCTCTCTCTCTCTCTCTCCTCTCTCTCTCCCCCTGTCTCTAAAACATATGCTTAGATGAGGTTTAAAAAAATTACATCAGAACCATGACACCATTCTTGTCCAATGAGTATTTTGTGATGATTATAATGACAAAATAATGAATTATTGGTTATTTTAAGAGTGTGTATACAGAATGTATGGAAACTTTAGATATTTTTCAAGAAGAAAAAATGGCAGCCCTAGATTAAAACATTAATTTCATTAATTTTTTTAACTCGGTTCTCTGTAAATGTGAGGTAGTAATTATGTGACTGTCAGAAAGCAACAAGAAATGTTGTTGATACCTTTTATACACCTATGCTGTCAGCATCGTTAACATTTTTTAAAGTCTGTTTTTCTATACTTCCTGTCAAAAGAATCAATCATCCATAAGTATACATAAACTGAAACACTGATCTTGTGTTTTCTTCTACTTAGGCAGTAACACAGTTGATTTATTCACAGAACAACATAAAACATTGCCAGTGACATGTCTCGTCAAACTTCTCTATTTCAGAATTGCTCAGAAATGTTAGTTGAGAGAATGTTTCTTCTTGGGACAAATTTATCTCCTTAAATCATAGTCTGTAAGTAAGAAGTAGACGAGATTGGTTATGATTAGACTGATGGATGGAAGCATTTAATAAGTATAGTAAATGGAAGTTGGCCAGTGCGTCTGTAATCTAGCCGGTAGCCTAGAGGGTATGTGACTAAAGGCATTTTTTCCACCTGGCACCGAACCTTCCATTTCAGCACACAAGCTGAGACGTTTACTGGAGAGAAGTGTAGCATGCACAGCCTGTGAAGTCTTCTTCACAAAGGAGGAAAATTGGCCTACTGAGGACTGAGGGTTTTCAATTTAGCAAAAGTTTTCAAATTTAAAGACAAATACTAAGTTTGGCAAAAGTCAATTTCCAGAATAACACTGATGTGATTTTTTTCCCCTAAATTGTTGAGGACCAAACATTCTATCTTAAGATAACATTTTGACCAGATAAATTGGAGTATAAATACAACTATGCATGATACCTATCTTTAGTTTTAAATGAATTGCATCTATTTTTGAGTTAAAGTGACCATTTGCATAACGTAATAAATAATCCTTTAAAATGAATTCAATGGAGACCAAAACAAGATGGCGGCCTAGGTAGTCTTCTAGGCTGCCAACTCATCAACAATTTGGAAAAAAAACAATAGCTAAAATTGAAAGGGATAGCACCAGACCCACAGGAAAGCTGGCGAAATGGGAAGGCTACAACAAGACACCAAGCAGGGTGCAGCTGCTGCCATGTGGAGTTTAAAACTATGGGGAAACCAGACCTGCCGGAGCCACTGCCGCTGGGAATGAGGGAAGCCAGACCTCGCTCTGCCCCGGGGCCCAGGGAGTGGGCCAGCCCGGCTGGCTGCCATGGGAGCCAGGGAGTTGAAGCGAGGCCTCCACAGCACCTTTGGCTCCTGCCCAGATGAGAAGCCTGTGAGTGTGGCCTCCCTGCCCGCAACCATCCCAGCCCGAAGCTGTCCCAGCCCGCCCGCCGTGCTGGTGAGGAGCTGGCCCAGTGTCTCCCAGCCTGCAGCCAGCTCAGCCCGGCCTCCACACACGCCGTGCTGGTGAATAGGTGGTGCAGCATTTCCCAGCCGGCAGCCAGCTAGGCCCAGCCTCTGCGCACGCCATACTGGTGAGGAGCTGGCGTGGCGCCTTCCCTTAGTGGCCCCGGTGAGTCCTTTCTCCACCGCACATGGCTGGGCCGAAGCACATGTGAACTTTAAAACTACAGTGGAAATTGAACCACAGGAGCGACCTTCGCTGCCGTACCCACCACGGCCACCTGCCACTGCCCCCGCGAATAAAGGAAATCCACCAAGAACAGAGCTCATTATGCCCCAGGCGCAGGGAGTGGGCGGCCTCAGAACTTAGCCTCTGCGTCTGCAGCTGCTCCGCTTCTGCACCGAATGAGACACCTTTGAGGGCGGTCTCCCCACCTGCAGCCATCTCAGCCTGCCTGCAGCCATCCCAGCCTGCTTGCCGTGCTAGCGAGGAGCTAGCACGGCGCCTCCAATTCGTGAGCCCAGTGCCACAGATGGGCCGTGTGCCCTGGGTGAGCAGTATGTCCCAGGGGGCCGTGTGCCCCGGGTGAGCCGTGTGTCCCAGGGGAAGCAGTGGGACCCAGGGGGATGGTTGGTAAGAACCAGAGGAGAAGTGGACTCTATTCATGTGATCCTGAGATAGTCACCATAAAACAAGCAGATTGTCAAATGACAGCGGGGAGGGGAAGGAGACCTGGGGGGAGATAAGAGAACAACCGAAGGACTGGTATGCATGAATATAAGTACAACCAAGGAACACAGAACTCTGGGGAGGGATGGC
The DNA here is from genome assembly GCA_963924515.1 of Vespertilio murinus. NCBI lineage: Eukaryota > Metazoa > Chordata > Mammalia > Chiroptera > Vespertilionidae > Vespertilio > Vespertilio murinus. Next base: position 110,319,859 of record OZ004709.1, read on the forward strand.
ATGAATGGGAGGTGGGGGGGGGCAATGGTAAGCTATGTACACATATAATACCTTAATAAAAAATAAAAAAATGAACTATTCTTTAATTCACCCTCTCCAAATACCTCTTGAATATTTCAGAAAAAATACAAAATGTACTTTTCATATTTCATGTTTCAAAGATAAAAGTCAGAGAACAATAATATTGTTGTGCTTTTATCTCTATAAATAACTTATTTGGCATGGGGTGCATATGGTTTTCTTGAATTAATAAGTTATATTATATGTTACAATATAATAGAGGCCTGGTACATGAAAATTCATGCACTAGAGTGAGGGGTCCCTTAGTCTGGCCTGACTCCTCTCACAGTCCAGGAGCCCTCAGGGGTGGGAGGCGATTTGGCATTCAGGGGAAGATGATGCCCCATCACATCTCTGCTACTGCCACTGCCAGCAATGTAAGCCTCAGGTGGCCCTGGGTGGCTGGGCAGCTACCACCTGAGGCTTGTCTGTGCCTCAGGCCAGCCCTGGGCGGTTGGGAGGCTGAGGGGACTGGGGGAGTCTGGAGGCAGGCGCTCTAAGCAGCCTGGCCTGCCTGGGGGCCTGAGGGGCCTGTGTGCAGCCATCTTGTGGCTATGCGCACCACCATCTTTGTGAGGGTTTGACAGTTAATTAGCACAGTTCCTCTTTATTAGATAAGATGTGTGTTTGAACCAGAAAATGAACTCTTTGGAAAAAGGCAAATGTGAGGTTGAGCAGTTAAGCCTGTGTAGTTTTGGATTCAGTTGGTGTAATGAAATTAAATGCCACTAAAGCATTCACAGAGAGGCATTTACACGATATGATTTGTGTTTTAAGAAGGTCACCCTCATGCTGCTTTCATTGGTGCTGACAGGGAACCATTTATGAAGCTATTGAAGGTGAATGGTTTAAGCCAATAGAAAAAAAAGTATATATATATATATATATATATATATATATATATATATATATATGTGTGTGTGTGTGTACATACATATACATATATATATATATATGTATATATATATTCAATATGTATTTTCAAATCTGAATTGATAAAATCTAATGGTAATGTGAATATGGAATTGGGTGAAGGAATAATAAAGAAAAGATACAGACATTCTGGCTTAAGCAAATGGATAGATAACATTACTGTTTACTAAGATTTGAAACACCAGGCAAAGAACAGATAATACCAGTAGTTGGTCAGAAGAGAACTAATAGTTATATTTTGAAAATATTCAATATCAATTATCTATGAGGTATCCAAGTGGAAGAGTTGATAAAGGCAGTGAGATGATATGAATAAGAAGCTTGGAAGAGAGTTCTGGGCTGGAGATTTCTCGGCAAAAGTCAGGAGCAGGTAGGTGGCTGTTACCTAGGGGGAAATCACACAAAAAGGATATACAGTGACAAGGCCTGAATAAGTCCATCATTAGAGGTTCTGCAGAGGAGGAAAACCCAGTATAATAGACATAGACAGAAAGGCAACAGTGAACAAGGTTGTATTTAGAAATGCAAGGGGGGAAAGAAAAGAAATGATTAAAAATACCAAATGGTAATGAACTCATCCATGTTCAGAACACAAATAGAATTCTATTTAAATCGTATTTTCCAAATTAGTACCTCATTAGCAGTTTATTTTTATTTCTGGATACAAAGATTTTAGCTCTGTTACTAAGTAGACATATTTAAGATTTCGACAGCATGAAGCCTATCTACCAATATCCTTTGAGGACTACAGTTGCCACATTCCCGACAATAACTGACATTTTTAAAAGCTCACAGTTTTGAGGAATGGTTCTTTATTCCTGAAATAGAGCTGGTTTTAATGTCAGTATATATAGCAAAGTCCCAGGCATATATATATAACAGAGGTCTGAGTTTCATCTATGCAGAAACAACCAGTAAATATCATAAATTTAACTTCCAGGCTTAGAAAATATCCATCTGCAAAGCAAATAGCTGTGCCAATGCTATTACAAGATAATTTTTATTTATATAAGTCTCCATTATTTTTAAAAAATGTACAAAATGTTATAAGGATCAATATAACCTAAATTATCAATATGGAGTACCACTTTATATATCTGTGCTGATTTTCAATTTCAACATACAGAAGCTATTAATAAAGGCAAAGTCAGGTTGAGTTTCTTACTTTATTTCTTTTTCCAGCTTTTTAAGTCAGCACCCACACTTTAAAAGGCCTTTGTATACTCTGGATATCCTGTAGGTGTTCAAATATTGATGTAGTACTTCTGGAATATTGTCTGGGAGTCTGCATTTCTAACAAGCTCTGAGGTAATTCCAGTGTTCTGTGCTGTGGGACACACTTTGGATAGAAAGGATTTAAAGAACTGACCATCTCTGAGCAGCTGGTGAAGAGAAAGAAAAATGTGTTCCTATGTATAGCCCAAGGGGAGTATAAAACTTAAACTAATGTTATGGAATATAGTTTTACTTGGCTCTAAGAACCATAGTTAATGAAAAGTTAATTTAGCATTTGTTATCTGTTTTTTCCTAACAAATTACCCCAAACCTTAGAGGCTAACAGTAAGGGGTATTTGTTGTCTCATAGGTGCTGTGATTCAGAAATTCAGAGGTAGCCCCAGTGAGTAGCTGTTGCTGAAGGAATCGCATGAGTTTTCAGTCTTATGAGGGCTTCATTCACTTCCTCATCATGTACAACTGTGTATATGGCAGGGTAAGTTTCTCCACAACGTAGGGCTAGCTTTCCCTGACACAGGCCATATAAGACAGAGCATGACCAAAGCCATGTTATCTTTTATAACCTAGGTCTGAATCCCCACACCTTAATTTCCACAGTCTCCTATGTGTTACTCAGGTCAACCTTATCCAGTGTGCAAAGGAACGATACTGTTTTTCAACCTCAGCTCTATTGACAGTTTTTGGTTCAGGTAATTATTTGTTGTGAGAAATGACTTATTCCTTCATAGGATGTTTAACATCATTTCTAGCTCTAGATATTGCAGTGGCACCCTCTTCCCCAAGCTGAGACAACCAACATTGTCCCGCAGTGGAGAGGCAAACAAAAACCACCTGTGCCGAGGTCGGTTTGGCTCAGTGGTAGAGCGTCGGTCTGCGGACTGAAAGGTCCCGGGTTCGATTCCGGCCACGGGCGTGTACATTGGTTGCGGGCACATCCCCAGTAGGGGGTGTGCAAGAGGCAGCTGGTCGATGTTTCTCTCTCATCGACGTTTCTGGCTCTCTATCTCTCTCCCTTCCTCTCTGTAAAATATCAATAAAATATATTTTTTTTAAAAAACCACCTGTAAGTGAGAATATGCACTGTGCAGCAAGGAGGTGGGCAGCCTTCCTGGTCATTCCAAAATGGAGGCTGGCTATCTAATTTTGTAAACAGGTAAACAAAACTTGTTTTATTTGTTGATATATTTAGAGTAGTGATTCTATAAAGATTGAAATATACTACTGCATATAAGAAGAGTTGATGCATACAAGGTTTAATAATTGTATATTGAAATGATTTTATTTCTAATTGCTGCGACCTTCCTGGTAGGGCTCAGGACCTGAAGGAGGGGCCGATGTACCAATGAAAATGCTATACGAGAAATATGAATTTAGAATTTATTTGGGGCCAGGTAGAGCCTCTTTCTTGAGGAAGCACACAGACTTCTTGCCTGGTTTGCTATTTACTTACTTGAATACACATTTTCCCTTTAGCAATGCATACAGGCATATCAAAGGTAAAGTTTGGTAAACAGTAAAAGGATTATCAGGTTAGGGAATTGCCTTGAGCCACCATTATCTCAATACCAACAATTGGTGCTTAGTGTCATCTCTGCTAAAGCCCAAGGTCCACGAACCTTCAGTGATCCTTGTTGAGGACAGTATTGGCAAGTGGTGGATTCCCACATTTAATAAAGAAGGTATTTTGCTCTTAGACTTCTGTTATTACAGAGCAGAAACACAAATTCTCATATAGAGGGCTTAGCATAAATCTGTTTGTAGTGGTTTATTTCTTTTAAGTTTATTACTGAATTCTCAAAGGACCAGAGCATATAGTGAACTAAAGCAACATCACACACACACACACACACACACACACACACACACACACCTTCAGTGTGGTGATACCTAGAAAGAATGAAAGAGTCCACTGCAACCAGCTGTCATTCCCTTTTCTATTTAACATAAATTAGACTGACACATAATCATATTTTGTGCCAAAGTATTAGTTACTCTAAATTTTGAGGATTACTGACATGGTAAAATGATATATTTTTTATATTTTTATTATTTTTTTACAGAGAGAGGGGCAGAGAGCCAGAAACATGGATGAGAGAGAATCATTAATCAGCTGCCTCCGGCACACCCCCCACTGGGGGTGTGCCCACAACCAACCAAGGTACATGCCCTTGACCGGAATCGAACCCAGGACCCCCCAGGCCGCAGGCCAACGCTCTATCCACTGAGCCAAACCGGTTCTGGCTAACATGATATTTAATACATCACCATTGGATCAGGCATTCCTTAATACCTAAGAGATCCAATATTTATAATATTGCTAGAAGATCTAAAAGAAATGACAAAACAACTTTTTGGCAAAGGGGACAACCTGGACGTGGGTGTACTATTAAATTTGGTGACTTATTACCTCACATTGTCTGAAAGTTGTTTTTTTTTTTTCTCCAATTACCCAAATCTATTGAAAGCCCATTTCTAGCTACAGATCTTCCAGGTAAGTTTCTCCAACTTTTGGATATCGTCATTAAAATCCAATATCAGGAATTATTGGACAATGACTGTGTTCCTTCTATAGTCAAGCATCTATACATGTGCATGTTGTATCTTCTTTGTGAGGTTAACAATTATTTGAGAGCAGGGCTTGTATTTTATGCCACTTGATTTTCTTTAGTTTTGTAGGTTCCAAAACAAATGTCAATTGACTTTTTCAATCAATTTGTCAATGAACACATGGTGTAGTATATTGATAAAAACGAGTTCTGAAATAAGACTGCTGGTGTTTGTATTACAACTGTGCCTGTGAACTAGCTAGCTGTATGACCTTGGGGAAGGCATGAGGGCCTTTGCACTGAATGTCCCCTTTGCCTGAAATATGCTTCCATTAAACATTCGCATGGTAGGCTCTTGATTTCTTTCTTCTCTTTGCTCAAAGGTCATATACTTCATTGGCCCGTCTGAAAATTTTATTTAAAATTGTAACCCACTCATCTTCCTTACTCCACAGTTCACTCCCCAATTCCTAGGTCCTCTTCAATTTTACTCTTCTTTGATAGCATTTATTGCCTATCATACTATGCTGTTTTCTTATTTGTTAAGATCAATGCTTATTGTCCCTTAATCATATATACATGTATGATTCTCTGAAAGAGCCTGGAATATAGTTAGTCCTCAATGACAATTAGTTATTTTTTTAATATATTTTTATTGATTTCACAGAGAGGAAGGGAGAGGGAGAGATAGATAGAAATTTCAGTGATGAGAGAGGTTCTCTGATTGGCTGCCTCCTACACATCTCATACTGGGGATTGAGCCTGTAACCTGGGCATGTGCCCTGACCAAGAACCAAACCTCCTGGTTCATAGGCCAGTGCTTAACCATTGAGCCATACTGGCTGAGCTACTTATTATTTATATGGCTTTAGAAACTAACAAGCAAAGAAGAGTTGAGAATTTTTTTTCTGATGAAAATTATCCAAATTCTGTGTTCCAGAATTAAGCAATATAGTGAAAGAAAAGGATACTCAAATCATATTTCTGCCAATAATTTCATATTATAATATATTAATTTATACTTTTTATGGATTTGTCAAAGACTAGAAACCATCTCATACTAATTAAAGCATCTTAGGGTGATGTGCATCCACTCATCCTATGAGTTTCCTACAGGGATCATTTCACCACCGAAATGAGGCCATTCCAGGGCAGACAGCAGTAGCCAAATAGACAATCTGCACAGAACATATGGTACAACAGTGGGTGAGGTGATTTTGGCTAAGACGAGCAGAACAATTCTTACTCTTGTGAAGCATGTTTTGCATTTCTTTAAGATTCATTCATTTCCAAAACGATGTGAAATATCAAGGCTATGCCTAGCCAGACCGATAAACAGTGCAGCTGGGAGTACTTATGTTACTCATGTAGTACTCCCAACATCTTATATTGACATAATTGTCTTTGGTAGGTTTTGTCATTTCAAGATAAATTTATTCAAGCTACAATCCCTTATGTCTGCTTTCAGAAGTTCAGACTTGCTTCCAAGCAAGGTGAACTCCCCTGTATAAATGTGGATGAAAACAAATTATTTTCCTTGGCACATACCATGAATCAAGAAATGCCTTGCCAGTGTCTACATCTCCTTGGTACAAAATGGCAAAAGATATAACATCACTTTCAAGTTATGTCAAGACATCGGTGTGGTAATGGTAAAATGTGAAGGTGATCTCATTCAACTTGAAGGATATTGTGCAGCACGCTGTAGTACAGCACAACCTAATAGAAGAATTCATTTACTTTGAAGTGAATTGAGGTGTTGGGTGTTGTGTGTGTGTGTGTGTGTGTGTGTGTGTGTGTGTGTGTTCCTGCCCTTATATTTATGTTTGAATGTGAATCAGTAATCTTGCTGGCAGCCTCATTCTGCATTTGTTATGGGAATTTTCAATGTCATGCATTATATGATTTGTATCCTCAAATAGTTTCAAATAAAAGCTGTCTTGTTTTCTGGTGGAGTGCCAAGCGAATGAATACTCGTTGGATTTGCTAGGTGTACATATAGTTTTACATCTTCCATAATTAACTTGTCAATCTAGTGCCTCCTGGAAAGCTGCTGCCAGGTATTGTGGATTGTGTTAGACACTAAGAATTCAAGCAGTGATATTGGCACTTTTTCATACCTGCACCGGAGTTTTCCTTAATGGACTAAGACCAATTTAATTTTTAGTATTATGTGTCTTGTTTGATTTTACACCTGGGCCATCACTTCACATCCCAGAAAAATAAAATAAAAACCAATTCCCCTGTAACATTCAGGAAAACGAACCATCCGACTTTACTAGGGGATATATAGTGAAAAGACGTTGAAATACAGTTTTCTATTAGCTCAAGCTAAATCCAGGATTCATAAATTAAACTATAGTAAATGGCAAGATTGTTAAATTATGAAATATGATGTTTGACATGAGTTTACTGTGTTTAGGTAAGGTTTCTGTTATAAATGATGGTATTCATTGAATGCAAGTAATTCAGTGCTTACGTGTTTTTTTTTTTGTGTGTGTGTGTGTGTTTTTTAACATGAATAGCAACTTAATATAACACTAAAGCCACTCAGACATTTATTAGAAACTATTGTTAGCGAATCGACATGGAGTAAGTTACATTTGGAAGACCTGAGTTTGGGAGACTACTTTGTGAATTTAGGAAATGCACCTAAATACCTTCAGCCTTAACCTTTTGCAGGAAATTGGAAATTTTCCTGCCTCCCAAGTTGGGATAAATGCTGCCTGGTGAGGGATAAAGAAGCAACAGTCTCACCCAGCAATTTTCAACCAGGGTGCCACAAGAATTTGTAAAATATGCAATGCCTGACTGCTTAGTCACGGGCACTAACCTTCTTTTACTCTAGATTGTCAAATAAGAAAATCACAGCAGCCAATATGATAGCTGTTCTGTGTGAATTAACCAAAATGATACCCTCCCAGGTTGACAAAAAAAAAAAAAATTGGTGTGCTGCAGAATTTTATTAATTGTTTTATGTGTGCCATGAGATGAAAAAGCTTGAAACTGAATGGTAAGGTAAAGGCTTAATCTGTTTTGCTTAGATTTTATATGTGTATTTTGAATTTGTTAGGAAAGTGATGGAGGTGAGAAGGAAACTAGCCTCCTCCACTCTCCCTAACATATAGCAAGGCCTGAATTGGCATGAATCCTCACAGAGTTTTCTGATGATAAAACATGACTTACTGTGAATGTAAAATGTTTGCACATGTGGTGTTATTATTGTGATCATTCTGACCTAAGTTAATTTAACTGACTTTATGGATCACCGTCTAGGACAAAGTTTGCCAAAAATGGAATAAACCATGCAACCAACCCTTATGCATTCATTTTGGTTATGGGAATAGTGTAACCAGTTAGTGGATACAAAGTTTGCATAGACAGACTATTGAAAGGACGTGTGAGACTCGATAGATAATAGACCTTTAAAATTATGATTGGATAAAGAATGAAGTACAGCCTCTGAGAGTAATGCTGGTAGCCCTTGGGCCCCAAGAAGCCTTCAGGCTCAGCTCGCAGGTCCTCTCCAATTTTCACAGGATGTGCCTTGTCTCTGGGTTATGCTCTATGAACATATGCAGGAAGATCTTCATCGTGAGAGCTTCAGCATTTACATTTTGTTTGTTTGTTTCCATGTGCCCCAAATGATGCAGGGAAGCCAGGCTGCGAGATGTCAGCAATTCATCCAAAGAGCCCAGTCAGTGGTCCTGGGTTCTGCCAGAAATGTTTCAGACTTCTAAGAGCACATTACAAATTATTATCTGGCACCTCTCATTTTTATCATAGACAAGAGAGTTTAGCTGACTTCCAGGTAACCCCAGAGACCATCATAGGGATGTTGTGGTCTAGCTGTAAGATAACACTATCTTATACAGCTCAGAACCAGATTTTCCAGAGGCTGTCTACACATTTGCTGGTCTAGTATTGCTATAAGATCATACTGTATTGACCTGAAGCCTCTATTTTTTCAGAGGTATCTTCTGTTTTTATATTATAGACTAGAGGCTCAGAATTCCATCCAAGAGTAGGCCTTTCTTCCTCAGGCTGCCAGTGCTGGCTTCCTTCTGGCACCCAGGATTCGGGCTTCCCTGGCATACCCTAACCCTAACCCTAACCTTAACCCTAACCCTTCCCCTAACCCGGCTTCATCCTGAAGATAAATGGGTCTAATTAGCATATTACACTTTTATTATTATAGATAGGAAGTCCCCACTTTTAACATTATTAGGATGAATACTGGGAAAAGCTCTGGCCAGGACTTTTTGACATTGATATCAAAGCAAATAATCAAATTAGAGGAAAACAGAAGTTCTTAATTATCCCCTAAAAATTGGTTGCCTCTCTGAGATATTTATTTCTTTATTTTTATTTTTAAATTGATTCCAGAGAGAAAGGAGGGAGGGAGGGAGGGAGAGAGAAAGAGAGAGAGAGAGAGAGAGAGAGAGAGAGAGAGAGAGAGAGAGAGAGAAGAGAAACATATATGTGAGAGAGAAACTTTGATTGGTTGCCTCCTGTATTTGCCCTGACCAGGGCCCGAACGTACAACCTAGGTATGTGCTGGGACAAGGAATCAAACTGCCCACTTTTTGGTACACAAGACGATGCTCCAACAAAATGACTCACACTGGCCAGGGCACGTCTCCCACATTTTTAAAACTTTCCGTCAATTGATATTATATGGAGTTTTAATTTATCTTATAGTTTAAATCTTAAAACTCTCTTTTATTTTTCATAAAACGTGTTTTGGGGTTTTGTTTGTTTTAAAGTGATAACTTTAAAAATGCAGATATGGGTATCATTATAGCTTTCAGGGTGCTTGATGGGAGTATTTTAGTAGAACTTCTATCAGCCTCTCTGAAGCTACCCTAATAAAAACACAATATGACAAATAAAGCAGCTTTAAAACAAAATCCTTTTTTAACTAGAGTGCTTCTCCCAGGAAAGAACACACAGAAATTCAGAAGTCTCCACCAGAGCTTGCTTTTCTTATCTAACGTGCAAATGCTACATTCAGTGTGCTTCCTAACAGTGAGACTTTCAGGTTGCAGGCTCTTGCAAATATAACAGAGTTCAGCAAAGCCTAGCCCCTGACCCTACCTAAGAATTTAACAGTCTAGCAAGGAAGATAAGCCATGCAACATAGCCATAATAGAGGCCAGAGTGAGGTAACTTGCTATTTTGGAGGTTCTGGTGATTGTGGTAAACAATGCTAAAGGGGACCATTCACCGAGACCAGTGAAGTCTTGTGATTGTGTCCAAATGGACAACCAACAGAAATGTTGATCTGAGGTCATTGCAAAGCTAACAGACTCATTTCTTGATCCTCTTTTATTTTCCTTCTTCATCAACGATGCAGTACAATATAAGTAATTAGGTAACATTCATTAATATCAAACAAAATCAGATTTTACTTCTGTCTGTTTAATCAATGGCAATGATGAAATCAAACAAAATGAACCTACTGTATATTTTTGGTTTAAATTATTTTTAATTATATTATAAGATACAAAATGCACTTGAAATAGTCTTTTTCTCATGATATTTTTATACTATTTTAATATAATAATTTTATGGTTTTTTGTTTCTGTATATTCATTTTTAAGGAAGATAAGCATTATATATACAAATGAATTTTTATCAATAAAAATATCTCACAACACAGTTGTAGAAATGTCTATTTTTAAAAAAAAATTGATGTATACCAACAGGAAAATGCACATATTTGTATATCATGTTTCAGTTCAATAAATTTTCTCTAAGTGATCACCATAAAAAATATGTATCCAGGTCAAGAAACAAAGTGTTAACATCCCAGAAATCCTTCTGATACGCTCTTTCAACTATCACCCTTACCCAAGAGGTAATTACTATTCTGACCATTAATGGCATAGATTAATTTTGCTGAATTCAACTTTATATATGTGATATTGTTCAGGATTTTTTAAAATTTATATTCCTTTACACTGTTATTTTTTAATCTATATATGAAAAGAGGTAATATGCAAATCAGCTGGGGCACTGTAATAGTCACCACCAGCTCAGGAGGAGGCTGTGCATGCAGATAGGCCCAGAGCAGAGACATAACCCGCGGGGGGGGCAGGGGCTGCCTCTGATCCTAGAAGTTACGGGGTGGTGGTTGCTGGGGCTGGGGCTGGGACTGGGACTGAGCCCAGAAAGGAGAGACAACACACAGGGGAACCTGCCCTCAGTGGGAGACAGCAAGTCAGCAGTCCCACCTCTGCACATGAGCTGCAGAGGAAACACCTTTTCTTACTGTTCATTGGCTAAGCTTCCTGTATGCCACTTGCAGTGTTCTTGGTAACTTGGATAGTAAGAATCCAAGAGGTGATCTAGGGTTTTTTTCACCTCATTCCTGAAGGGAAAAAACAAAGATCTGCTGCAGGAGGGGCTAAGAAATGCCATACCTTACCCTAGGTGGTTTGGCTCAGTGGATAATGCCCAGGTTTGCCAACCGCAGGGTCTAGGTTTGATTCGGATCAAGGGCATGTACCTAGGTTGCAGACTCCTCCCTGGAAAGGGCCCAGGTCAGGGCTCATGCAGGAGGCAACCAATCGAAGTGTTCCTCTCACATTGATGCTTCTGTCTTTCCCTCTCTCTTCTACACTCTCTAAAAACCAATGGAAACATATCCTCAGGTGAGGATAAGAAAGAAAGAAAGAAAGAAAGAAAGAAAGAAAGAAAGAAAGAAAGAAAGAAAGGTCATATCCTATAAAAGAGACATCTTGAAAATGCCTAAAGAAAGTTGTCATTTTTTCATGGTGAAGGGACTGGAGTCTGTGTTGATGAAAACACCTTGGTGGCTGCAGCAGGCAGTGGCAGCAGCAGCAGGGTGATGAGGATGGCACCTTCCTCTAATCAGTCCGCAGAGGGAGGCCAGACTGCTGGGAGCAGGCCTAAGCCATCAGTAGGACATCCCCTTAGGCTCCCGGACTATGAGAGGGGGCAGGCTGGGCTGAGGGATCCCTCCGCCAGAGCACAAATTCCGTGCACCAGGCCTCTAATAAAATATAATCATATTGTTCCATGTAGTGTTGGTACTCTCTTTCCTCAGTGCTCTATAATATGCCATCGTGTGCACATATAACAATATTTATATCAATTTTACTATTGAACATTTAAAAATTTTCCAGTTTAAAGCTGTTGTAATAGTCTTGCTGTCCACATTCAAATATATGTATTTTGTACTTATATTTGTATTTCTGGTAGGTAAATCTAGGATTATAATTGGTAGGTCAAAGATTCTTTATACATTTAGCTTAAGCAGATAATGGCTCACAGTTTGAATTGGTCATGGTAATTCAGACTCTCAGCAACAGCATATGAGAAACCAGATGCTCCACATGTTCACACACTGTTGTTTTCATGTTACCCATTCTGGAACTTATATATACTAAAACAATAAATACTGATTATATTTCAGTTCAGAAGCATTCTTCCTCTATCTGTCTGTGTATGCTTAAAATATAACCATGCTAAATGTTTAAAAGTATAACTGTCTATATAGTCAAATGACTTATTATTTGATATAAAGTTCATGTTTTTATTAAACTATCTCTATGTATAAAACCTCACTCTGTATTTTGTATTTTATAACTCATTTTACTTTGTATTTCAAAATGTTTCTGTGAATCTTAGGAAGTTTTTGTAATAGAAACTAAAAAGATAGAGGTGGATGATAGAGAAATGGATAAATAGATAGAGAGATGGATGTTCAATAACTATTTGCCTGGAGTGTAAAAAATCACCCCCAAAAATGCCCATGACACAACCCAATGTATAAAATGGGAATTCTTTTGACAAAGAGCTACATATAAAATAAATTACTCACTGTAAATGTTTAAAGTGACCCTCCTAAAAATAAATAAATAAAACACTGAACTGCTACAGACTAAGAATGGAAAATAAAACAAACTATTGAGTCAGCCACATTCATTTCTCTTTTATTGTTTTGTAGCCCCAGACAGGGAAATTTCAGAAGTCATTACTGGATCACACTCTTGGGAGCCTTTGATCTGCACCTAGTGAAGGAGAAGAGATGTTTGGACACAATGAAAGCTACTGGGATATGTCTGAAACTACTGTTAATCAGTTTGGAAAAATAGTGCTGGAAATAGTCTCTTCCATCAAATATTTACTTTCAACATCTCCTTTTTTTTATTTTTTATGAACCATATGTTTGAGAAAGGGGCAATTATTAATCATTGTTTAATTGTAAGTTTTAACATCATTGAAGGTTAATGACCTAATGACTGTGTTCCAAATTACAAATCAATCATTCTGTTAATGTTTTTTAAATACTCACTTCAGGATATGTTTATCGATTTTAGAGAGAGGGGAAGAGAGATGAAGAGAGAGAAACATCAATGTGAGAGAAACATCAATTGTCTGCCTCCTGTTCTTGCCCCAACTGGGGATCAAACTTGCAATCTCGGCATGTGTGCTGACCTAGAATCAAACAGTGACCTTTCAGTGGATGGGCTGATGCCCAAGCAACTGAGCCACACTGGCCAAGGCCATATGTTATTATTTTATAGCAATATAATAAAAGAGAAGCATGCAAATTGACCATACCTCCACTACACCCACCAGCCAATCAGGATAGAGTATGCAAATTAACCCAACAAAGATGGTGGTAGCCACAGAGCTGGAGGTACCAGAAGGCTTGGGTTGCCCCCACAATGGAGGAAGCCAAGCTTCTTACCAGCCCTGGATGGCCCTGGCCTCTACTCAAGGCTACAAAGTTCCAATTATAGTTGATAAATAAATTCTAGATACCTGCTTTAGCTGGCCCTGGCCTCCGCTCAAGGAGGCACTGTAAAACAAAAAAAAGAGAGAAAAAAGGAGGGGCTGGGAGCCATCAGCCCCTTACCCAGGCTGGCCAGGAACCCCAGCAGGATCCCCCATCCTGAAGGGCGTGTGGCCAACCTGCAAACAACCATCAGCCTCTTACTGCTGACCACACTCCTATGGGGTAAGAGTTCCAGCTGGGGGGCTTGGCCAGCCTGCAAACAGCCCTCAGCCCTTCACCCAGGCTAGCCACACTCCCATGGGTGAGGGTACCCGCTGGGAGGCTTGGCTAGTTTGCAAACAGCCATCAGCCCCTCACCCAGGCTGGCCAGGCAAGCCAGCAGGACCCCACCCTGAAGGGGGTGTGGCCAGCTTGAAAACAGCCCTCAGCCCCTCACCCAGGCTGTCACGCTCCCCCTCCCCCCTAGCCAGGACCCTCACCCCATGGGGAGTGGCTGGCCTGAAAACCACAGCAGGGCCATCACCCAGGCCCTCCAAGCCCCAAGGGAGCCCCCGCCCTGATCTGGAATACCCTTTAGGGAAAACCAGCCAGCTTCCACTCATGTACCAGGCATTTATATATACTAATAAAAGGGTAATATGCTAATTATACTGGGAGACCTTCCAGGAGATCTAATGGATGCTCTTCTGGACAAAGCCATGGTGGCTGGGATGAGGTAGAGCTGGTTAGAAGCCAAGAGAAGAGAGCAGTTGTGGTGATCAGGCCAAGATGGGATGGCAGTTGGGGGTGATCAGGCTGGTGGGGGGTTGGGCCATTGGGGGTAAGCAGACCAGCAGGGGGGCAGTTGGGGGCGAGCAGTATGTCAGTGGGGGTCAGTTGGAGGTGATCAGGACAGTTTCCAGTAAGCAGGGGGGCAGTTGTGGGAGGCAAGCAGGCCAGTGGGGAGGGAAGGTGGTGGTGAGAAGGCCAGCAGTGGGGACAGTTGGTGCCAAGCATACTGGCAAAGGGGGAAGTTAGGAGTGGTTACCCTTGTGGGGGAACATTGTGGAGCTAGAAGGCCAGCAGCAGAGTGGTTAGGGGCAATCAGGCAGGCAGGCAGGCAGGCAGGTGAGTGGTTAGGGAATAGTGACCAATCAGAGAGGTTATCAAGGCACCAGTATCTGCAGCCTTTATAAGCTGTAGGGAAGAGGGACTCAGTGGGACTTTTCCCCTCAGTTCAGGGACCTTTCCCCTCCCTAACTGGGAGTCAGTTCTATGGAACTCTTCCCCCTTCCTACTTGTTCTTCAATAAATCTCCACCTTTGCTATACCACTTTCTGTCCATGGATTCATTCTTCGATTCCGGTGTGTAGAGGGCCACCTGGGAAGATACCTGGCTATTCTTTAGATTGTTGCTGACTGGGCCCGGGATATTGGCAGAATCATGTAGGTTGCACTCCCGCCCTGGGTTCTTAGTTCCTGGCTTGTTTTATCCAGAGGAAGGAGTGGGTGGGACCTGGGCCCTCCCAGGCTCCTTGTTTTCCTGGGAAACCCCCTTGTTAGATTGGAGAATAAATAGATGTGCTGCGTGGCTCAGAGGGTCGTCAGTCTGCCTCTCCAGCAGAGGAGGTAGGCGGCCCTCCCAGCTCCCAGCTTAAAATCTATCTCTGTGTCTTCTGTCTTTATTTCTATTATTTCTCAATACCTGGCCACCTCCCCTTAGAACCGACTCGTTCATCTCTCTTTCCATGCGGGATGCGGAAAAGGGAGATCCCGCCACATCAGGCCCCTGCAACCAGTGGACAAAGAATCTGGGTTCCAGTCCAAAAATTAGGTATTACCTATTCGAGCATTATCTAGAGGAGATAAAGGTTGCAATACTGTTGTGCCCTAGTATCCTGAACCCCAAAGACGATCAGGGAGCCGCATCCGATGCAATTGCAGTAAGCCTGTATTTATTCTGGACTAGTCTGAGCTTGGTCCCACTTACACCTGCAATAGCATGGTGGGAGAGAGGAAGAATGCAACATCTCAATGGGTTTTATATGGAAGGTGATGTGACCCTGATTGGTTGGGTTAGGGCTAGGGTCGAATTACCCAAAATGGAGTTGAGAGCTGCCACCGCCGCCAACCCCCCCCCCCAAGGGAAGGAGCACACCCCTCGGTGTCCACTGGGGTCTGGCACATATGCGCTGGCCCCGGCTTCTCAATACCTGCATTTATTTTGATGAGGAAGCTTTCTAAAGAATTCCTGAGAAATAGCAATAATCTGACAGAGTTCAATCAGCTTTTCTTGTCTATATTCACAGTTTATCTAAGCAGGTTCGTAAGGATATCCTGGGTTCTTTTTACCTAAGAAAGGTAAATAGTATGCAGGACAATTTACTTTAGGTCTCTGAATTTACAAGGTCGCCATGCAGGCCTTCCCTGAGTTAGCCAGGCTAGCATGTGGCCCCTTTTCATCCACACTACTGAAACCTGGAGCACTCCCCCCCCCCTCAATTTTTTTTAATGCAAAGAAGGGATTATCTATACCGGAGACATTATCATTAGGATAAAAGGCAGCAGTATATAGAGATATAATTAAAACAAAACAAAAAGAAAGACTTCCCCAAAATAAAGAAGACTTGAATGCAAAAGGATCCAGAAGAATCAACCCTGAGCCATATGCCATAGAGTTAATTGGCTTCAAACTCTACATACACATTTATCTTGTGCTGCAAGGCAAGAACAATATGTTATTTACAGAAGCTTAAAGAATTACAGCTGGTCTTAGACTTCTTTAGAACAACTGTCAAAGCAAGAGGACAGTGGAACAATTCTCTTAAGTCTTTCGTGACCCAAGGGTTTTTATACCTGCTCAAACTAAATGCAGGCAACAGACAACCAGTTTTGACTACGCAAATAGCAGAGGATTATTATTGCCAAGAAACTGTGTGAGTGGTTTTTTTGTTTGTTTGTTTGTGTGTGTGTGTGTATGTGGTGTGTGTTTTTCTTTTCTTTTCTGTCACCCTTACTTCCAATCTGTTAAGAATCTGCGGAAGAACAGCTTAAGACCACTCAGTGGTTGTCCCTACCCATTCTGTGGCCTGAGTAGTGGGGGCTGCAGACCAGCCTTGGGTGATGGCTGAGTGCTCCAGGTTTCAGGAGTGTGGACCACATGCTAGCCTGGCTAACTCGGGGAAGGCCTGCATGGCAACCTTGTAAATTCAGAGACCTAAAGTAACCACAAAGGATGGTCTGATATGAAAACTTATGAATTAAAAGGCAGTTTATAGTGGGTAGTCATGTCTTAGGCCTGTATCTTCCCTGGCAAAGATCAACGTTGATCTTAACTGAGCCTATTTTCTTTTGGCATCTAAGATTAAATGCCTTTGGAATGTCTGGGTAACTTGTGACCTCCCTTTTTCTGGATCCCTCAGGCCACAACCAATGCACCTGGGTGTCAGGGCTGAGACCATAAATTCCTTCATTGTTATTGTTATTTTGTTAATTGTTGACTGTTAACTACCCTGTACCCACCTATGTAAGCAAAGCATGTGTCTATCCTTTTACTTTTATCCAATCCCAAATGTTTCCCTGCTTTGCTTTCTCCCACCTCCCTAATCTATCACCAATGGATTTCATGTAACCCACTTAGGTCTCCTCCTTTGATGATAATTTATAAAAATAGGTGAAAAAAATGCCATTCTCCTGAGCATTATCTCCATAAGTTGAGATTCTGCTCCCTGGCAATTGTCAGCAGTGTGGCTCAAATAACCTCACTGCTTAACAGGTTTGAATGATTCTTACATTAACACTAGGAAACTGCTGAATAGGCACAGAGGACACCTGTGACCTCAGAGGCTGAGCCACATGAACTCAAAAGAGCCTTCCTTCCGTTCACCCTGAAATTCCTCTAGGTCACAGCCTTTTCAGAGGTTGCTGCTCTTCCTTTTGTCTCTTCAGAGTCTCTGTGGATGTAGAGATCGGGTGTGACCTCCCTTGGGTGTTCATGGGAGATGGTACCAGTCATACACAATGCTTCCTGGGCCCGCATCCACCACATGAGACCCCCTGAATGAGCCCCTTGTTGCCAGGGCTACACAGAGCTGGGGCAGGCCAGTTAGCATAAGACGCCTCGGTGGGAGGTGGTGGTCAGCCCTGGGGTCAGTAACCACAGAAGTCTCTGCTCCTGGAAGGTTGGGTGGATCTGTTTGGTGAAGCTTACAGGAGTGATGGGGTTGGGCATAGGAGCGGCTCCAGTGGCAGCAGCAAATTCCAGCACAGCTTGCTGGCTGGTATTCCTGGACGATATGACACTGACATCCATGGGATTTTCAGAGACAACAATGGCAGAGTGACCAGCAAAAGCTTCTCCTGGTTTCTCTTCAAACTTGTGATACAATTGCCATCACTTTTCCTTTTTGTAGGTGGACTGTTCCATCTGGAAGTCAAGGTTGGTGCCACCTAAGTGGGTTTCTGTTGATACCAAATTTTTGGTCTGGAACCTGGATTCTTTGTCCGCTGGAATCGAAGAATGAATCCACAGACAGAAATGGGTGGAGCAAAGATGGAGATTTATTCAAGAACTAGAGGCCATTGCACAAAGATTTGTGCAAGAATAGGGCTTCCTTCCCCTGGCTTCGCTCCTGGCCACCTGGGAACCTGCAAGTGCTCGCACTGCTCCTGTAGCTCCCTCTGACCCCCACCTGCCCCGCCCACTGCTCCAAGCCTACATATGCAAATTAACCCACCATATTTATTTGGTTAATTTGCATACTCCTGATTGGCTGATAGGCATCACAGAGGTATGATCAATTTGCATATTCCTCTTTTATTAGTGTAGGTTAATGGCCTGGTACATGAAATTCATGCACATTAAGAGGGGATTAAATAAAGAAAATATTTTAATGTTGCTATTTGCCCTTTCTCTATAATAGAAGTGTCAGAGATTAAAGAAAATTAGTAAAATGTATATGAATATATTGCTTCTGTCAGAGTCTGGGATGCACCATGGGACCCAGTCAAGTCCCCACCTACTCGTGCACCTCAAAATCTTGAGAGACCAACACCAGGCTGCTCCCCTCCCTTTGGGCTAGATCCAGACCTGGCCAGTCCTACCCTTGTCAAGCCTCACCAGGGTGGGGGTCATTGCCTCAGGTCCCCCATCTCAACCCTGGGGCGGGGGCCGCAGCCTCAGGTCCTCCAGACTGCCACCAAGAGGGTGGGCGCAGCCTTAGGTCATCCCTCAAGCCCAACCAAAAGAGGGGGGAAGCCTCAGGTCCCCTGTCAAGCCCTGCTTGCCAGGGGCTGAGGCCTGAGGTCTACCAGCCTTGGGTGAGGGGAGCAGCCTGAGGTACCCCAGCCCAGCACTGGGGCAAGGGAGCACACCTTGAGGTGCCTCATCAAACCCCACTGGGCGGAGGGTTCAGTCTGAGGTCCCCTGTCAAGTCCAACCAGGTGGGGGGGCACAGCCTCAGGTACCCTGGTTTGGTGCAGGGCTGGGGTCCCCTGGCCTGTTTCCAGGACAGGGGGTGTAGTCTGAGGTCACCTGATGTGGCACTGGGGTGGTGGGGGGGAGCACCCTGAGGTCCCCCAGACCAGCACCAACATGGGGGTTCTCCCTTGTTAAAGAAGACTGGAGAAAAACCAAACAATGTTTAGAGAAAGGGAGTTACATTGTAATGATTAAATTCTTCACAGGCCCAGAGAAAAATGCGGGTTTCAAATTCTGGCGCCCCCCCCTCCCTCAACATGGAGGAAACATTTCCTATTTATACTTTATCTAGCTATCTGTCTCCCAAATTTGGAATGAGACTTCTGGGCCTCCTGAGAAAGAAGGCCTGTGTGCTGGGAAAGGGCCATGAGACCACACCTGTGCCAGCATTGACAACTCTGTCTTAGGCATAGTTTATGGCCTCTCTGAAATGTGAGTAGACTTATTTTCCTTATTATTTAAGCAAGCAAGCATTTATAGAAGCCAAAATAGCAGGGTTCAAATTTGAAACAGCAGTTTTTATATAAAATGGATGCTTCACCATAAAGCCCTGCAGGGCGGGGGGTATGGCCTCAGGTTCCCCGGCCTGGTGTGAGGTTAAGGGGCATGGCTTTAGGTCCCTTGGCTTGGCACTGGGTCAGGGAGCATGGCCTGAGATCCCCCATCAAACATTGCTGGGTAGGACTCATGGTCTGAGGTACCCTGGCCTGGTGCTGGGGTCTGGGGTGCAGCATGAGGTCACTTGTCAAGTCTTGCTGGTTGGGGGGTGTGTCTTGAGGTCCCGATCCTGGCATCAGGGTGGGGGGCATGGCATAGGTACCTGCTATTGCTCCTTAAGGCTCATAACGGAAACTCTGCCTCCACTGCGGGTACAGCCATCTTGTGTTACAGAAACCCCTACCTCCACTGTGGGAACTACCATCTTTGTGGTGGAGTGATGGTCAGTTTGCATATTCCCTCTTATTATGTAGGACAAGTACAGACTCCCATGTACTTGGGGAGAGGCAAGAGTCCCACAGAATGGACTCCCAAGTAGGGAGGGGGAAAGGGTCCCACAGACTTTCTGTTTCCATGATTTATAAAGGCTGCAGTTCCTGTGCCCTGATATCCCCTCTGATTGGTCAATATTACCCTTCTAAGTGGTTACTATAGTGATTCCTAAGGCCCTCCTCCCTTATAGTCCTTCCATTCCTCTGTGCTTTCTTCTTTTCCATCTGATTGAAGGGCTTCCTTCTCTTTATTTCTTGGCTACTCCCAGGTCCTTGTCTTATGGAAATGTACTTGCACCTGGCTTTCCTGTGTTATAGAAGTGTATCTTCTCCCAGTCTGTAGCCCTGTGTTTTTCCATGGACCCCAATTACAAAAATATCCCTAAGCCTTCCTATGTCCCTTCCCCCCAAAAAATTCCCGCTTCACTGCTATCCTCCTTCTCTTGCAGGACATCAAGGGCTCCAGATATTTTTAAAGTTCCCCTTTAAGTTACCTGGGAACCTAGAAGGACTTTGAATGGGCTTGCTCCATAAACCCAAGATATTCTTAGTGAATCTAAGTTTATCAGTCAGGGGCTGGGATGGGTGGGTTACTTTCTTCCCTCCAGTGGCAGATGACCACCTCATATGAGAGCAGGGATCTGGGACACAAAAATGTTGCTTACTCCTTCTATAGGCAGGAAGTGTCTTTTGTTTATTATCAGAGAACTAGAGGCCTGGTGCACAAAATTCGTGCAGGGGGTGTGTGTCCCTCAGCCCAGCCTGACCCTCTCAAATCTGGGATCCCTCTAGAGATGTCTGACATGTAGCTGCACTGGCTTCCTTGTGTTATGGAAATGTACCTTCTCCCAGTCTGGAGCCCTGTGCTTTTTCCCTTGGACCCCAATTCTAAAAAAAAAAAAAAAAAAATCACTAAGCCTGCCTATGTTCTCCCTAAAATTCCTGCTTCATTAGGTCTTATAATTATATTTATTCAAACAAAATTAATTTTGGTAGGATAATATTGAATAAACTACAGACTTTATTCTTATTTCCATACTTTTCTATTGGTGTCTTTTTAATCACATCTAGAATTCAATCCAGAATGCAACATTGCATTTCTTTGAGTCTCCTCAATTTTATTTATTTTATTACATTTTTAAAAAATTTTTATTTACACTTTCCAATTATTTTTAAAAATTTAAATTCTTTATTGTTTAAAATATTACCTATGTCTCTCTTCCCCCCACCCCCATTGACCTCTCCCTGCCTGCACACCTATCCCCCAGCGTATGCCTCTCACTTTCACAACCCTCACTCCTCCTTACCTCCCCTCCACCCCCCGCCTGTGTCCATTGGTTATGCTCACATGCATGCATACAAGTCCTTTGATTTCTTATCCCCTCACTCCCCACCTTCCCTCATAGGTTGGACAGTATGTTCAATGCTCTATGACTCTGGTTCTCTTTTTATCAGTTTATCTTGTGCATATTTTATTAGGTTTAATAAATCTAATTCCTGTATAGACAGATTGATTAACTAAAATGGATCATACACTTAAATGGCAAATAAAAAACTATTAAATTCCTTGAAGATAAGATTTAAGAAATAAAAAAAATAAAGAAATAAAGAAATAAAGAAAGGAAGGAAGGAAGGAAGGAAGGAAGGAAGGAAGGAAGAAAGAAAGAAAGAAAGAAAGAAAGAAAGAAAGAAAGAAAGAAAGAAAATAATGGAGAAACTATGGATGGCCTGTGTTTGGCACTAATAATTTTAGACACAACACCAAAGAAGCAATTAATGAAAAAAAGTGATAAAGTAGACTCCAAAAAAAATACTTAGATATTAAACTTAGTAAAATATGCACAAGATCTGAATTTTGGAGCAAATTTAAAATTTGTGATAAAAGAAGACATAAATTCATTAAAAGATATACGATATCTATGAGAAATTCTCCCAAAATTGCTGCATAGGTTTGCAGTAGGCAGAATAATGGCTTCCAAATGAAGTATGGCAGTAATTATCTCAGGTAGAAACTACAGTTTTTTTTGTTTTTGTTTTTTTTAATTTCAATATTTTATTTATTTATTTATTTATTTTTCACATTTCTATTTTATTAAGGTATTTTCTGTGTACATAGTTTACCATTGCCCCCCCCTCACCTCCCATTTATGCCCTCCCTCCCCAGAGTTCTGTGTTCATTGGTTGTACTTATGTTCATGCATACCAGTCCCTCTGTTGTTCTCCTATCTCCCCCCAGGTCTCCTTCCCCTCCCCGCTGTCATTTGACAATCTGCTTGTTTTATGGTGACCATCTCAGGACCCCATGAATAAAATCTGCTCCTCATTTGGCAGTCTGCTTGTTTTATGGTGACTATCTCAGGACCATATGAATAGAGTCCGCTCCTCCTCTGGTATTCACCGCCCCTTCCCCTGGGTCCCACTGCTTCCCCTGGGACACACGGCTCGCTCGGGGCACACTGCACCCTGGGACACTCGGCTCACCCGGGGCTCTAGGCCCCATGGGACACACGGCTCACCCGGGGCACATGGCCCCCTGGGACACTGGGCTCACCCGGGGCACTCGGCCCCCTGGGACACTCAGCTCACCCGGGGCACTCGGCCCCCTGGGACACTCGGCTCACCCGGGGCACTCGGCCCCCTGGGACACTGGGCTCACCCGGGGCACTCGCCCCCCTGGGACACTCGGCTCTCCCGGGGCACCCTTCCCCTTTGGGGGGTACGGCTTACCCGGGACACTCGGCCCCCTGGGACACTCGGCTCACCCGGGGCACACGGCCCCTCTAGGGTGTTGGGGTCGCATATTGGAGGCGCCGCGCTAGCTCCTTGCTAGCATGGGGGGCAGGCTGGGACAGCTGCAGTTGGGCTGAGATGGTTGCAGGCGGGAGGACCACCTTCAAAGGTGTCTCGTTCGGTGTGGGAGCGGAACAGCTGCAGACATGGAGGCTAAGTTCTGAGGTCGCCCACTCCCTGAGCCCAAGGCGTGGTGAGCTCTGTTCTTGGTGGATTTCCTTTATTCTCGGTGGCAGTGGCGGGTGGCGGTGCCAGGTGCACTATTGAAGGTCGCTCCTGTGGTTCAATTACCACTGTAGTTTTAAAGTTCACATGGCGGTGGTGGTGAGAGCTTTGGCTTGGCCATGCGGCATCGGAGGATGGTCTCGCCTGGGTGGGTAATGGAAGGCACCATGCCATTTCCTCACCAGCGCGCTCCATTTCCCTCCCAGCATGGTGGGTGTGCTGGGAAGATTGTGGGCAGGCTGTGATGACTGCATGGGGAGAGTCCGCCCTCAATGTTGTCCTCTTTGTTGCGGATGTGGAGCTTCTGTGGATGCAGAGGCTAATTTCTGAAGCCACACTCTCTATGAGCCTGGTGTGTAGTGAGCTCTGATTTCGGTGGATTCCCATTCTTGGGGGCGGCGGTGGGTGCGGCAGCGATGGTAGCTCCTGTGGCTCAATTTCCCCTGTAGTTTTAAAATCCGCGTGGTGGTAGTGTCTGATGCTTTGGCCTGGCCATGTGGCAGCGGAGAGAGGATTCTCCGGGTCTGCCAACGGAAGGTGCAGCGCCAGCACAGCGCGCGCGAAGGCCTGGCAGAGCAGGCCGCGGGCGGTGGCGGAGAGTCCCCGTGATGTCTTAGTCTTTCAGGCTTAGTCGAACGCTTCCCCTGAGCCAGGACAAGCAGCACCACCACCACAAATATTGGCCAGCTCAGTGCTGCCCCTCTACAGGTGACAGTAGGCGCATCCTCACCTCGGTAGGCCTTTGCTCTTGGAGGTCTTAACCAGTGGAAGGCAGCACAGTACAGAACTGCCCCACCTTCTCAGTCCTCTGCTCGCTGTATTTTTGAACTCCACATGGCAGCTGCGGCGCCCTGCTTGGTGTCTAGTTGTAGCCTTCCCATTTCTGGGCCGAGCTGGTTGTGCGGGAGGGGAGATGCTGCGCCCACTCCTCTCTAGCACTGTGGGCAGGCTGGGAGGTCGTGCTCATGGGCTTCTAGTCCAGGCAGGAGCCAAAGGCACAGCTAAGGCACTGCGGCAGCGGTGGTGGCGGAGGCATAGGCCCCCATCAGCTCCTGTAGTGGAGGCAGGGCTGGCCCACTCCCTAGGCCCCAGGGCGGGGCGAGGTCTGGCTTCCCTCATTTCCAGTGGCAGCGGCAGGTTCAGTTTCGCTGTAGTTTTAAACTCCACATGGCAGCGGCGCCCTGCTTGGTGTCTGGTTGTAGTCTTCCCACTTCTGGGCTGGTTGCAGGCGGGCGGGGAGACACTGTGCGATTTCTTCGCCTGCACAGTAAGCGTGGGGGCTGGGCCGGCAGGGAGATACTACACCATCTCTCCGCCAGCCCGGCGGCTGTGCAGGGGGGGGGGGGGGGGCGAGCCGAGGCGCCTGCTCCTCTCCAGCACTGTGGGTGGGCTGGGAGGTCAAGCTCACGGGCTTCTCGTCCAGGCAGGAGCCGAAGGCGCGGTGAAGGCGCGGCGGCGCGGTGGAGGCGGTGACGGCGGCATAGGCCCCCATCAGCTCCCATGGCGGCCGGCAGGGCTGGCCCACTCCCTGGGCCCCAGGGAGGAGCGAGGTCTGGCTTCCCTCATTCCCGGCGGCAGCAGCTCAGGCAGGTTCAGTTTCGCTGTAGTTTTAAACTCCACATGGCAGCAGCGATGTCCTGCTTTGTGTCTAGTTGTAGCCTTCCCATTTTGCCAGCTTTCCTGTGGGTCTGGTGCGATCCCTTTTGGTTTTATCTGTTGTTTTTTTTCCAAATTGTTGAGGAGATGGCGGCCCAGAGACTTCCTGGGCCGCCATCTTGCTTCGGTCTCCAGAAACTACAGTTTTTAATCTTAACCTGCTATTTGGCTTCTGCATTCATTTGCTTGCTAAAACAATAGAAAGTTATTTTGATTTTCTGAACTTAGGTGTTCTATCCCAATCCACTGATAGTGGTTTGAATATCCCATTGAGTGTGGTCTCCCTGGTCATTGAAGCACATTCTTCTGGGAACCAAGAGAGATCAATTATCCTAAGTTGTCTCAGTAGCTACAGATAACGAGTTCCGGTTGACTCAGTGGTCCCAGAATCTGGACATCAGATTATTCTAAATTGCCCCAGATAATGTATTTCTGTTGATTCAGTTATTCATAGATACTTTAGATAACTAACTTTCTCAATTTCACTTCTGTAAAAATGCTTTTTGTGAAACAGGTTCCTCATTCCAGACCCAAAGGTAGAATCAATACTTTTGTGATATTCTACCAATATAAGCCAAATGTGGCAAACTCTTTGGGGCTGCGAGGTCTGGAGTGCTTATTCCCATCAGCTGCCAGCCTTTAATAAATGACTCCATAATTCAACTTCTTGAGGCGCCCTTTGTAAGATGAGGGTACACTACTGAGAAGGCTAACTCCTATTTTAAAAAACTATTGTTTGGAATTCTCTGCTGTTTTTCTTAGACGGCCTCTTATTCTAAAAAAATAACTTTGCTGCCAAAACCGGTTTGGCTCAGTGGATAGAGCATCAATCTGTGGACTGGAAGATCCCAGGTTCATTCTGGTCAAGGGCATATACCTTGGTTGTGGGAACATTCCTGGTGGGGCGTATGCAGGAGGCAGCTGATCGATTTTTTCTTTCTCATCGATGTTTCTAGCTCTCTATCTCTCTCCCTTCCTCTCTGTAAAAACTCAATAAAATTTATTTTTAAAAAATAACTTTGCTTTCTAGCCTGCTTTAGCCTGCTTGAATAATGAGGAAGATAAACTTAGCTGTCTGACCTTGTAGGCCAGGGACTAGATATTCTTATACTCTCAATGCCATGCCAGGTGCATTTTTAATTGTATAGATCTATATTGTTTTCAAGGCCAGCAATGAGATAACCACCAACTGCATGTAGGGCTGGGTCTCTACTAAAAAGGGAAGCTCTGCTTGTAGCCTGGCTTAGAATTTGAGCCCACTGCAGTGAATAAAGTATGACTCCAAACTCTCCAAGATTATTTGATTTAATCCAGTGCTCTGCAACATTATTTGGTGCATTGCCCGAGAAAACCAACCCATGCTTGGCTTTTTAGCCTCTGGTGAGTGGACCGGGTTTGGGGACTGGGTTTGGGGTCCGGGGGCCTTGGACAGGCCTCCAGGAGGCACCGCTCTGCTGAATTAGCAGAATTAAACCTGGGGACTCTGGGCACTCCTGGACCTCAACTCAGGACCCAGCCAGTATCTTGAGAGAGTGGATGGACACTCTGGACAGAATCAGTAAGGTAGGGGCCCCAGTCAGTCAGGCCTACTCCAAGTAAGTGGAAGGGGGGAGGGAGGGGCTTTATCACCTCCCCAGAAGCCATACCGCTTCCTCAGGCAAATTAGTCAGGAATTGGGTGTATTGTTTTTTAAACTCTGAGTGAATGTCTGGTGAAAGTGTGTGAGTGTGGAGGGAGAGGGCCTGCCCTCTCTTTTCCTTTGTGTGGCTCCACGACCTTGGATATGGAGTCCGAGTGGGCCCCAACCCGGGGTTCCGCGATTCACCATATGGCATAACGGTGACTCACCCCCAGGTGGAGGTGACCAGGCCTGGGGTTTATATGGGTGCACCTTAGCTAAGACGAATCTAAGCTCCCAATGGACTCAGCTAGAAGGGCATCTGAGTGAGGAGCTGTGAAAACAGATCTCCCCCTCCCTTGTCTGTCTTGCGCCACCGATCATCATGGGGTTGGGAGGGAGTAAACCCACTGTTCTCATTTGCATGTTGGAAAATTTAAAAAGGGATTTTATGGGGATTGTGGATTTAAAATGAATTCTGAAACACTGAGGAAATTCTGTGACGTGGAATGGCCAGCCTTCGGGGTTGGCTGGCCCTCGGAAGGCTCTTTAGATGAAGGATTGGTCAGGGCGGTGTGGAATGTAGTCACAGGAGATCTTGGACACCCAGATCTGTTGCCCTACATAGACAGCTGGTTAGAAATTGCTCAGACCTTGCCGCCTTGGGTCTGGTTCTGTGTGTACAAGAAGGGACAGAGTAAGGTTTTAGCAGCAGGAGTGAAGAGGCAGGCAGGGCAGGAGCGGGCTAAGGAGAGGCAGGCAGGACAGGAGAAGCAGGTCCCTCAGACGGAAGAATAATCCCCTATTCTACAGGACTCCCCCAAGCAAGTCCCTGCTCCCCCCCCACACACACACACACTAGTCTGGAAGGTCTGGAAGGTCTGGAGACACCATCTCCCTCTGTCTCTCCTCCACCAGGCTCTCCAGAGCTGGTTGGTGATGCTTGTATTCAGCCGATCAAGGGCCCAAACAATAGCCAGTATGTCAGATGCCTTGTAGGGAGATTCGGGGTGCCCAAGTGCTGGGTGAAGATGGGATTTTACAGGAAGGGAGGCTGGTCTATTATTATCAGCCCTTTCCCACAAGTGACATTCTGAATTGGAAGCAACACTCCCCAGCTTATTCTGAGAAACCTCAGGCCATGGTAGATCTCCCAGAAATGATCTTCCAGACCCAGAAGCCCACCTGGGTGGACTGCAAGCAGCTCCTTTTTGCATTCTTTAACACTGAGGAGCGAGCGCATGAGAGTAACGTCAGAGGCTCAGAGGTGGCTCCAGATCTAGGCAGGGACATTAGACACAGACAGATGGGTGAGGGAGGCCCTCCTTGATGAGGAAGCTAATTGGTCCCCGAACTCAGAAGACGGAAAGACCAGGCTAGGAAGATATCAGCTGGCTTTCCTCCAG
Organism: Vespertilio murinus; assembly: GCA_963924515.1. NCBI lineage: Eukaryota > Metazoa > Chordata > Mammalia > Chiroptera > Vespertilionidae > Vespertilio > Vespertilio murinus. The sequence continues at coordinate 110,347,546 of OZ004709.1, forward strand.
GGGGTCAGGGCCGGAGCCAAGAAGCCCACCAATATGGCTAAAATCTCCGGTTTTCCAAAAGCCTGATGAAAATCCAGCAGCTTTCTTTCTATGAGAGACTGCGTGAGGCATACTGGATCCCTTTAACCTTGAGGCCACGGACTCTCAAACCATGGTAAATGCTGCTTTTGTATCCCAAACCCAGCCTGATATAAAGAGAAAATTACAGAAGCTGGAAGGGTTTTCAGGGGAAAATGCTAGTGAACTGCTAGAGGTAGCCAACAAGGTTTTCATCAGCCGAGACAGGGCAGCAAAAAAGGAGGAAGAAAAGAGAATACAAAGGAGGGACAATGTGATGGCAGTGGCTTTCAGAGGTTCCGGCCCCCAGACAGCCCAAAAAGGGAAGTAAGAAGTCAGATCAGGAGGGGAAGGGAGAGCAAGCCCGAGAAGGGACCAGTGTGCCTATTGTGAGGAAACAAGGCACTGGATGAATGAATGTCCCAAAAGGCAGAGCAAGAAAATAGGGTCCCCTTTTCCAGGGAGGAATGACAACCGCCCAGTGCAGGATTTGTAGGCTGTGAATGAGGCTGTTATCACCTTGCATTCCGCCATCAGAAGCGGAATGGTTTACGTATCTAGATCTGAAAGATGCCTCTTTCTGCTTCCGATTAGCCCCCATAAGCCAGCCGCTTTTTGCTTTTGAGTGGGAAACCCAAATACGGGAGACAGGGAACAAGTTCACCTGGACCAGAGGTCCTCTAGGATTCAAAAACTCCCCTGTTCTCTTTAGTGGAGCACCGGCATCTGATTTATCTAAGTTCCCAGGACAGGACGTGGGGTGTGTTCTACTCCAGTATGTGGACACAAAGCTTGTGGAACAAGTGGGGGAGATGAGAAGGCTAACCCCTATTCTGTAAAACTACTGTTTGAAATTCTCTGCTGTTTTTCTTAGATGGCCTCTTAGTCTTAAAAAATAACTTTGCTTTCTAGCCTGCTTTAGCCTGCTTGAATAATGAGGAAGATAAACTTAGCTGTCTGACCTTGTAGGCCAGGGACTAGATATGCCCATACTCTCAATGCTTTGCCAGGTGCATTTTTAATTGGATAGAACCGTGTTGTTTTCAAGGCCAGCATGGAGATAACCACTAAGTGCATGTAGGGCTAGCCCTCTACTAAAAAGGGAAACTCTGCTTGTAACCTGGCTTAGAATTTTAATTCATTTTCTCTGAGCCCACCATGGTGAGTAAAGTGTGACTCCAAACTCTCTGAGCATTGCTTGATTTATTCTGGTTCTCTATAACACTACAACACAAAGAAGCCAGAACCCAATCCCTAGGAACCCTGGATGTGTGATGTTTCCTGGCAAGGAAGCATCAGGTGGCAGTGACAGTAAGGTGGTTAATTGGCTGACAACAAGGAGCCTGCATCGTAGGGTATACAGGTGGTGGCACTGTAATCATAGGGTCCTTATAAGGGGAGGGGACAGGCGAGGAGAATTACACAGTGGGAGAAAGACCACTGGCCCTTGTTGCTGTGAAAGTGTTCAGGGAGCCTTGAGCCAAGAGACGGTCTCCGCAGGCTGGGAAAGGCAGGAGGAAGGCCTGTCCTCTGGGGCTCCCAGGAAGGAACATGGCACTGCCAGAGTCTTGCTCTTAGCCCATGGAGCAGACCCTCCACAGATTTCCAACCTCCAGAACGGCAAGATAATGAGTGTGTTTTTGCTTTTATCCCACTCAGTGTGTGGCAGTTTGTTACAGCTAGCAAATAATGCTTTGTTATTTGACTGGTTTGAATTGACGCAGCCTGTGAGAACACTGCAGTAGGCAAAGTTATAAGAGGTCTCCTAATGAACCCCAGTGAGTATGGTATGGTCCCTTCTCCTTGGGTGTGGGTGCGACATGTGGCTATGATGCAGTTTCACCCTCATGATGACCTATAGCAGTGGTCGGCAAACTCTTTAGTCAACAGAGCCAAATATCAACAGTACAAGGATTGAAGTTTCTTTTGAGAGCCAAATTTTTTAAATCTTAAACTATATAGGTAGGTACATTGTTATTAACTAATTAGGGAACTCCTAAGCTGGCCTTTGCTAAAAACTCAAAGGGCCAAAGAGCTGCATGTGGCTCTCGAGCCACAGTTTGCTGACCACTGACCTATAGCATACCTCAGAGATATTGTGGGTTTAGTTTCAGATCACTGCTATAAAGAAGCGAGTGCTCAGCCAGCATGGCTTAGTGGGTAAGCTTGGACCTATGAGCCAGGAGGTCACAGTTTGATTCTGGTCAGGGCACGTGCCGGTTGCGGGCTCCATCTCTAGTGTGGGGCGTGCAGAAGGCAGCCTATTCTTTCATCATTGGTTCTGTCTCTCCCTCTTCCTTCCTCATATATATATATATATATATATATATATATAGAGAGAGAGAGAGAGAGAGAGAGAGAGAGAGAGAGATTCCTGAAATCAATATATATATATATATATATATATATATATATATATATATATATTTATATATGTGTGTGTGTGTGTGTGTGTGTATATATATATATATATATATATATAGGCGAGTATGGCAATAAAGGGAGTTTATGGGGTTTGCTGTTGTGTTTTTGGTTTTTTTTTTTGTCTTTTTTGAGGTTTTTGCCCTCAATTTGTAAGACATGAAAAGTGTGAAGCTCAATAAGTGTGCAATGAACTGAAGTATGCCTTTTTAGGTCAAAGGTCAAAGGATTTGAGGGATTTAATTGAGATGGCTAATCAGTTAGCCTGAGTTAATCATGTGAATCCTTAGAAGACACTGGAAGCAGGAGTCTCTCATTGACTTTGAAGAGGCAACCTCTTCTGTTTCAGAGAAAGCCATGTGATTTTCATGACAGGAAGTCACTAGTAGTTAAGATGATCAATCCTACAACTTCAAAGAACTTAATTTTTCCAGAAACTTGAGTGACCCTGGGAACTGATCAGATCTTAGAGGATAATACAGTCCAGCTGACACTTGTTTTCAGCTTTTAAAATTCTGAGCAGAGAACCCTGTTGAGTAATGCCTGGATTTCTTACCTACATAACTACATTATTATTGTTGTTGTTATTATTATTATTATTTTTAATCAATGATGGGAGAGAATCATTGATCAGCTACTTCCTTCATGTTCCCCACTGGGGATGCAGCCTGCAATCTGGGCATTATGCCCTGACCAGGAATCCAATCATGACTTCCTGTTTTTTATATCAAAGCTCAACAATAGAACCATGCTGACTGGGCCATTATTTTTAAGCCATTACGTTTGTGGTGGGAATTTTTTATATAACAATAGAAAGTAAATACAAGCCTCTTTGTATGTATAATGTAAATTAATAATTTAAACAACAACAACAACAACAACAAAAAACCCTGCCATTCCTTTAGCAAATGATAGCCAGAAACCAAGTGAAAGCAGAGGAATTTGTGCAACCTGTTTATTTTTCTATTGTGTGACTCTTGCCAGTTCCAACTTGGTTACCTGACGAGGTGTGTGGAAGGTGTGCAGAAGATCCAAAATTAATTTGACGTATTAAATAATTGTGTTCATAATAAATACTAGTTGATTATACACTTGTCTGTCATTTTAATGACTGATTACTTGTAAATGACTTTAAATTATCCTACTTATTTGCTGAATTCTTGCCCAAAGAGATTATAACCTAAAGTTAGGAGTTACCAAGTATGCCTTCTTCATAGCTTTTTTTTTTTTATCACTTTCTACCATGACGATAGATGCAATATATTTATGGGAACTGGTTTTTGAATAGTGCATTATAAAAATGATTTTATTTTGTGATATCTGCTTATTTTTAAACTTTTAAATGAGTCTTCATAAGAATGCTTATTACAAACTTATACTGTCATTTCCAAAATAACCTTAATTAGTAGTAATTTGACCTATTTTAAAAGTTTCCATCAACTTTACCTATAACAATTATGCCAAGGTAGGCAGTTTCTAGGTTTACCATTATTCCAGTTACATCCCTCTTTAAAGAGACTTGTTTCTCCCATGGAAGACAAAGGAACAAAGTTTCCTTGCAACTATAATTGAACTCTCATTAGCGGGGAAATGGTCCCATCTTAGATTTAGGCAGTTGCTCTTAGTCACAAATATCCTTATATTTATGCTAACACATTCAAATTGTTTAAGCAAGTTAATTTTATTTGGATTCCTGTTGACACATTTCCTCACAAATTTCAAGGGATTCCCTCATTAAACTAAATCTACCACAATATTCCATCCTTTACAAATTTGGTTCAAAAGAGCCAAGTACAAAAAAGACAGCAATTTCACTACATATAACGGAAGCTCCCCTTGTATTGTACTAGATGCACTTTGTTCCCGCTGAGCACATTCACTTGAATCTGCTTTGGGGACTTGTTTGTTTTCCTTTCACTAGTCTTGGCTGTCTTCCTTTTGCTTTGCCATCTGTTGTATTTTTTCATCCTTTGAATTTTTGTCTTCTTCGTCATCATTATTATTTTTCACTCTTCCCCATTTTATGCTAGACTAAGTAGGGGAAGAGCTTTCACCAGGTGATGTACATCTTTCTCCTGTGCTAAGTCCTGTGTCTCTTTCCCTTCATTTCAAATGACGTCTTTCCTTTGGCTGTGGTTACATATGGTTACTGATTCCCAGTGTTTTGTTGTCTCATTATCATTTGTCTGCTAGGCGTCATTAGCTTCCTCATCATGCAAGCTCCCTCCCTGTATGTCATGTGGAAGTGAGGCTCACTCTTCCATGATGAAACGTTCTAAGGACAGTTAGTGTATAATTGCCATGAAAGAAAATGGAATGTCCAAGTCTCCCAAGCACTGGGTGGCTGGGGCTCGGTGCACTTGCTCTGATTCATCAGTGTCTCTTTAGACTCACGTGAAGGGAGTAGACAAACAAGCATGTTCCAGAGAGCATCTGGGCCTCTTATTAGGGGACACCTCTAGCAATTGCAGATGAAATTTTTTGAAGTGGATATTAATGGTGTTCTGCCGACCTGTAATTGCATGAGACCCTCATTTCGTATCATCTTGTCAGTTACATCTTGTCAAACTGATTGCGATGGATATATCAGCTAGTTCACTAAAGAGAGGGAATGCCCTTTGGAAGTAAAAAGCAGTGTAAATATTCAAACAAGTTGCATGTTTTTATTAACTTAAATGGTTTCAAAATATTAATGATTACCAACCACCCATTGATGAAAAAGAAATCAGCTGAGAAACCCTTGAGCATTATCATAGACCTCTGCCTTTCCATCCGTTTTACCTTCCCGGTTTGTTTGGAAGAACAGATGCTCATAAATATTATTTTGATTGCCAAAGTACTGTTTGACTGATTGAAATATACACAGCATTAGAGATAATCTCAAGAAAACAAATTTATTTCTTAGTTGTGGTGATATGAATGGGAATATTTGACATAATTATTGTTGCTTTTCTTACATAAAGTGACATTGAAACCATTATATTTACCTGGTTATTATTTAACAGGAAAGGAGTGAAAGGGAAGACAAAATATAGGCATGGCATTTACATAGCTTTGCCATAAAGCTGCATTTAACATTCTCCAAGTCTATTCTCCATTAGTTGATGGGAAACTCTGAACTCTGGCTCTGTTTCTGACATTAGTAAACTCTCAGGTGATCCTTTTTCAGGACTGGCTGGGGGATAGTTCAACCTGAGAAATGTAACTCCATGCCAATAAAGCCTTATTCCACATTCCATTCTCCTGTGCTAGTCTTAAAAACATCATTTTCTTGAAGATATAGCAAGAGCCTCACTCCCACTCATGTCTGAGGAGTCTGGCCCTTTAATTCCTCCAGCATTAAGAACATGAAACACCATATTCATAAATGATAATGAAAGGGTTAACTAGCTAGCTTAAGGCCGGGGGATAGGAGTCCATGGAGGCATCTTGGCTTGAGCAATTAAAATAGCCATAAACCAAGGACAGAGATATTTCTTGCCTGAGCAGCTGGAGTAGTAAATCTTCTCCAGCCAGGAAGAAAAAAAAAAGACACTTTACTATTTTGAACAGAGAAGCCAGCGGTTTCAGTCTCAAGGCTTGGCGGGATGAGGTTGCTAGGAACAATAAGTTAGAGTAAAAGTAGCCCTGACCTGAGCAGCTGGGAGAGCTGTGAGATAAAACATTTCTGGCCAGCATAACTGGGAGAACGCCATAAGATAGATTAAAAGTAACTCCAACATAAACAGATAAAATGAATATGTGAAGGACAAAGAGAAAACACAAAATAGGGAAAAGAAGGAGGGAGGCACTACATGGGCCTTGGCCTTAGCAGAGTAACCAATGCAGAAAGCACTGGAGTCCTACGTTAGGAAAGAGTCCAATTAGAAAGGGTCATGTCCAGACCAAGAATTATAGCCCATTTAATGCCTCAAGGCAAAGGAAGTACTGACCACCCTTCTTAGGGCACCCCTCTGTCCCTCTGTGCCAGGAGGCAGATAATCTTAAAATTAGGAATTTTAGAGATAGCATCTGCTTGCAATGAAGTTTCTTCTACTTGCAGTAAAGTTTCTGTACTTCTCGCCTACCACCTTTTGTCCATGGCTTCATCCTTCAAATACATCTGGACAAGAACTCAGGAAATAAATCACCTTTGAAATAATGCTCAATAAAACAACTTGATTCAGTAAGTTAGTACCTGATAATGGAAAAAAGACAAAACATCAGAAAATATCAATATTTTCCCACCTATAAAATGTTATGCAGTCATAATAAGAAACTAACTATATGCAATTATTTGAGTGCACAAGTAGAATGCAGTTCAAGTTTATATTAAATACTAGAGGTCCCTTGCAGGAAGATTCCTGCAATAGGGCTTCCTGTTGTGGTCTCCACTGCCCAGCCTGCTTCCCTTCCTTCTCTGCCACCCCACTTGCTTGCTTCTCCACAGCTTCGCTCCCTTCTGCAGGGCTTAGCTACTTTCTATACTGTATTCAGTCTTCACTCTGGCCTGGATATGTAAATCAACTGCCTTCTTGGTTAGGTTAATTTGCATACTCACCCTAATTGGTTGGTGGGCATGGCTTGTGGGTGTAGTGAAGGTACAGTCTATTTGCATGTTTCTCTTTTATTAGGATTACTAATATTTGATAATAATGAAACATAGAAATGCTAATAAATTATGGACTTGATTAGAAGACACCAAATAAACTAAAATTGTATTAAAATAATTTTCATATTTTATTCAACTAACAGTTCAGTGTAAAACAACATATGAGAATAGATGCCAATGCATATCTGTCTTATCCTTTACCCTTTATTCTCCTACAATACCACTTATTCTTTTTTTTATGACATTTGACCTTTTTTAGACTCCACATATAAGTGATATCATACAATATTTCCTTTCCCTGGCTTACCTCATTTAGCATAATAGCCTCAAATGCAGTGCACCTTAAATTTATACAATGTTATATATAAAATATATTTCAATAAAAACTATGCAGAGGAGAAACTACTGGAATAAGCAAAAATATGCTAGTATTCATTTGAATTTCATATGTGAAAATAATGGTATTTGAAATTATTGAGAATTATGTTTTATTTCATAAGCAATCAAAATAAAATTGGTCTCTGTTCTTATGCTATATACAAAAGTAATTTCCATATAGATTAAATTTTAAACAACATTTATATGAAAGTAATGTTTAAAAACAAAGTTATTCTGGTTTGGAGAAATATTTCAAAATAATAGAAGGCACAAAAGCTATACAGTTAAAAATATATTTAATTACAAATTTTCAAAAGTAATGACAAAATTTCCTTAGTTCAAATTAAAAATAATTGGCAGATTAGAGAAATACGCAAAGCAGGCAAAACATTAGAGAAATACACAAAGCAGACAAAATCTAACTTCTGAAGAGCTAATAGATATAAATACAAACACCCAAATATTCACAAAAAAGACAGTAATTTGAATAGGCATTTTCAAAATTATAAACTACAAGTGATTAGTAAAATATAATTATCTAGGCTATTACATATGAAGAATAGTAAAGCCACTGTAGAATCTGTAGAAACGAATAAAAATCTATCAAGAGTTTAATTATCATAAATTTTTATAGACAACACATTTTTGTGTGTATTTGCATATGGTTAGTGAGACCTATGAAGATAGTTGTCATGTTGCTCGTGGGTCATTTATGTATGACTAGATTTCAGGACACCTGTGTCTAATTCTGATTACAAAAGAAAAGAAAAAGAAAAAGAAAACATCTAAAATATTTGTAATAATATATAAGCTATAATAAAATGGTCTACAAGAGCATTTTCAGTTTATAGCTTCATTGTTTAATGGCAGCTGCAGTTATATAATATGTGCAAATCAAGATTCTTTATTACTGAAAAATCTATGTATATTTTTTATTCTCACATTATATTCCAAAAACAGCTGCCAATATTGTTATTTTTAGAAATAATTTAATGTATTTAATGATAAGAAATAGCAAGATACAAAGGGACATGCATCTGCGATTAATCAAAGGAAAGCAGTAATTTTGCCCACTGGTCTAAATTCGCTTCTCACTGAATGATTTGTAGTTTTGTTTATGTCCCTTGTCATTTTTTCCCTCTATCATAAATATGATCTGTGGCAGTACTTGCATATAAGTAGGAATCTCATCTTGTGGCTTGAGTAAAACTTTAGCAACATATTTATGTATGCAGTTGTTAGGGTTAACTCTTGTTCCCTCTTTGTGCACTGTAGTTCTAACACTTCTAAAACAAATTTCCTTTGCCATGTTCTCCATGGTGCTCAGAGCTTACCGATCAGTACTGCTATTGGTACTTCCATTTGACACTTCTGAGTGATTTTTTCTTCTCTTTTTTATCATAATTTTCCTGTAAAATGTGGTTTCAGCTCTTTCCACATTTATCAAACTTTTAAACCTTTGATTAATTAAATAAGTTTAGTTTTGTAAATACATAAGACTTATAAATACTTTTACTCGTTGTATTTAAGTTCAAAAATTATAGGTAGCAATATCTGTTGAAAATTATAAAACTTAATTTTTAAAGAATATGTGAAAACTCAGAAATACAAAATATTTTACATATATTAACAAGTTCCATGTTACTATAGTATCAACCAATATAAATCTCAGGTATAGTTTTCATTTGATCACTAGATATATGTGTATTACCTGCCCAGGATAATCACTTGAAACCCACACCCAGCTTGAACCATGAGAAAACCCATTAGACATGTTGTAGAAAGATGTGCCTTCAGAAATTCCCTTGCATGTGTTACTAAATATGTATTTATTGTGAAAATATTACTAGTATTGACTCTGAAACTAGAATTTACATTTCCTTTATATATAAACCAGTGTTACTGTTCCTATGATTAAAGAAAAGAAAAAAAACAGACAAAGCAATTCCCTTTTTAAAATTATTTTAAAGAAAAAGAAAACAAAACAAAATGAAAATGAAAATGAAAAAATAACAAAGAAAGAAATTAACTTTGAGAAACTTGAAAAACTACTTCATTTCTGAGCCTTAATATCCTAATATATAATATTGGGGCTACAGGAGTTCTTTTCATCATGGATTACTGGGAGGACTAAGGAACGTAATGCGTGAGAAAAACTTTAAAAATGACTGTGCAAATATTAATGGCTGTGATTCATAGCTTCTCTTACTTCTGGTGTTACTCTTAGATATCTACATCAATTGGCTATTCTTTTTATTCTAAAGGAATCGTAAACATTTAAAACAAACTTCAAGGAGTATTTGAAAAGAAAATATAGTCTGGTTTGTATCTGAATATATTTTACAGAAGAGTGTAGAGATAGGAAAATTTAAATTTTTGAAACAAGGGTTAAATAAACTGCTCATTGGAAACGTTTTATTACCATTAGCCATAGGACTCATTTTTAAATGGTCAATCTACAAAGGCAGCTTTTCATATTTAACAGGGCTGTCGTGGAGCTTATCTAGTCTGGCAGGACGTGAAAAGATTAACACTGGATTCCTTCTCTGCAAGCTTTAGAATTTAAAGCCAATATATTTTCCAGGGAAGAGATGCAGAGCATACATATGAACACATTTAAGTGGGTGTTATTCTTTAGTAGTGAAGCTGCTGAACACTTTAAAACCTAAGAACTGGGAAGAGTTACATTCGCAAAGCTCAAAGTTTTCAAAAGAGCTTGTTATAGGAGTAAACTTCAGACCTGCAAACCTTAAGTAAGACTAAAATTAATTCAGACTTTTTTTTTTTTTTTACCTTCTGACTTGATAACATACTCTTAAAAGCAATTTGTATGCAAATGTTTATTTTTTAAAAAATGCAAGATTGGGATAAAGACCCAACTTTACCACATGTTGGGATAATTTTTAAAACTAAAGTAAGACTCATTCAGTCTGCATAATAAGTCTTGTTTTGTGTCTGATGGTTGTTTATTTAAATCTATAAGGTGGTGCCAACTAGATTTCTGAATTTCCATTTAGAGTTGACTTACTCAGAACAAATCAGTCATCAGTGTTGATTACCTTAAAACATACCTAACTGCATTGCCTCTCTGGAAGTTGAGCAAGTGGATATTAAAATGTTCAGGGCTGCCAAAACCGGTTTAGCTCAATGGTAGAGCGTCGGTCTGCGGACTGAAAGGTCCCGGGTTCGATTCTGGTCAAGGGCATGTACATTGGTTGCGGGCACATCCCCGGTAGGGGGTGTGCAAGAGGCAGCTGGTCGATGTTTCTCTCTCATCGACGTTTCTAGCTCTCTATCTCTCTCTCTTCCTCTCTGTGAAATATCAATAAAATATATTTTTTAAAAATGTTCAGGGCTGCCCTAGCCAGTTTGGCTCAGTGGATAGCACATTGGCCTGAGGACTGAAGAGTCCTGGGTTCAATTTTGGTCATGGGCACATGCGTAGGTTGTAGGCGATACCTTGTAAGAAACTTTCTGTCTCTTTTTTGCAGCCCTTATGACTCTATTTTTTATATGTTTGCTTTAATTATGATGTGTCTTGGTGTGTGTATTTTTAGGTTCATCTTGTTTGAGACTCTGTGCTTGTGTGACTTTTTTCATACCCAAGTCAGGGAAGGTTTCTGTTATTTCTTCAAATTGGTTTTCTATTACTTGCTTAGCTACTACTCCTTCTGGCATCCCTATTATGTGGTTGTTGCTTCATTTCATATTTTCCCAAAGCACCACTGAACTTTCCTCCTGCTTTTTATTTTTTCTCTCCAGTTGCTGTTCATATTGGGTGTGGGTCTGCCTTGATTCTCATGCCTTTATTATCTCTGCTCTGAGTTGTACTCCCTTCCCCCATGGATATGGTTTCTCAGTTGTCCACTGCAGATGCTCCAGGTATGGGAGACAAAACCTCTGGTGTACGACTCTCTGTGAGGTCCCAGGGTCCTCTGGCATGCAATTCCCTGGCATGCAATTCTGACATGATGACATTCGGGCTCTCTCCATTGGTGTAGTCTCTGGGACTGGGCGGGCACTGGGCCTCAGTTCACACCATTGGTGCTGTACCAGAGAGTGTGGGGTCGTGTAGGCCAAGTGTCCCCAGCTTGCATCCATTGGCATGGTCCTGGGGTCTGGGCAGGGAGGGGCATGTGTTTCCTCTGGCTTTCACTCATAGCGCTGAGTCCTGAACCATGGGATCCTGGAGCCATGGGTTCCTGGAGCACAGGGTATGGAAACGCAGGTTCCAGAAGTGCAGGGTCTGGGATCTTGGGTGGAGACATGATGCACAGGAGGTCTCTCTTGCCTGTAGTCATTGTGGACTTCTGGGAGCCTGTGGGGAGGTAGGGCACCGTTCACTATCGGGTCACGGTGGTGGTCCCTCATAAGTTATGGTTGGTGAGCAGCTCACAGCACGGGTTCTGGGAGGTGTTCAAGGGCAGTCTGAATGTTGGTGTGGCTCTGCTCCTGGCCTCTGTTTCTCCCCACTTTAAGTTGGCATGGGTTATGCACCTCAGCCATGCCTGGCTTGGGAGGGCCTGTAATAGTAGGAGGAGCTCCCTTCATGGAGAGCCTGATCATCAGTCCCGGAGACTCCTGCAAGATCGAACTGTCCCTCACTTCTCTCACACACCACATAGGTCCACACATGCCCCTCTCACCCCTTTACCCACACCCTCTTCCTCTCTGCTGTCCTATTGGCTTCCACGTTGCGATTCCCACAATTCTCTTAATAACTTTCTTTTTACTTAACTTTACCAACATCACTTTTTATTTCTTGAAACTGGTTTAAAGATAATCCTTCTGAAACTATGACATTCAACAAAGGGAAAAGTACAAGCTTCTAAGTATTATAATACTATAAATCTACATTATTTCATTTAGATAACAAATTAGTAAAAACAGAAGGTAAGATTTTTGCCATGTGTGCAGAGGGTGTTTTAGGTGGTATAACCTTTGTTTAAGCTCATGGTATTTGCTAGCATGCCTTGTAGGCCTGTGAGATTAACAGGAGACTGGCAGTTAGGGTTTAGAGCATCTGTTGGCATTAATTTAGTGGAAGTTTGTGTGCTTGAGTAGATCTATTACATACTGGTGGGTAGGAAACAGGATTTTGTAATTGTTTATTATTATCCCAAGTTTTGAAGAAAGACTACTGGTATCTTATATTTGTAAACTATTTTACATATTGCTTTTACATATTTGATCAGCAAAACAATCTCATAAGATAGGTGGTACAAATAGAAGTAGTATGACACTCATATTTTTATTGAGAAAAAGAGCCTCAAGTATAGAAAGTAATTTTCACAATAATCAAACACTTATAGTTGTATTTCAGCAAGGGAATGCTGGTTCTATCATCTGTTTTCAGTTTTCTATTTCTTCCTAATGCCAGAACTGAAATGGCTGTCGGGAGCCTTCTTACCTCATTCCCTCTCTAATTCTGTCCTCACTTGACCCATCATTCCTTTATTATTGGCTTTTCTGTATATCCAGTTGGATTTCTATGTTTGTATCCTAACTTATATCAGAGACATTTCCAGAACAGGTGTTATTCTACAACTCAATGTGCTATATTATTTAAAACTATTATTAAAAATACAATTTAAACATGAATGTGCTTTTACTTTGGGATAAATCACCAATTTTCTTGGCATTGAGGTTATGATGTATGGGAAACAAAATATCAGATAACAAAATTACAATTATATTGAAGTAGTCAGTTATATACATATAATATTTATAACTTTGTAGAAAGGTAATGATATCCAATGATGAAGAACATTTCTTCATTTGAATACCTGTTACTGGCTCTATTTGAAGATATGTCTGCTTTGGAGAGGAAGTGGTCAGGACTTAAATTCTGTTTCAACTGCTCACTAACTTTGTGAACTTGTCCGAGATGTATAATTTTGGAGTCATATTCCATTTTTATAAATGGGAGATGGAGTAATTATGAAGGTTACAGAAAATCACATAGGAAACATACCTTATAGGTGATAGCTACTTCATGAACAGAAGGCTCCATCAGGCACCCTTTAACTTGCTTTCTTTTCTTTTCTTTTTTTTACATTGGTCACTGGAAGAAAAAATAACTTGTGACAATAGCTTCACACATGATAAAGGGTTACTGATCTCTTTATTTCCTAAAAAATATATACCAGTATAATCAATACCCCTAGAAAAAAGCATGCAGATACCTTCTATCTCTGAGTGCAACTAGAAATATACAAGGTATAATTGATATTCAAAATTGTTGGAGAGGTAGCAGTTCCATGATTTAACCTCAGTGTATCTTTGGACTCAAAGAAATTTTACTCATCTTTAAGTAAATGGATTACGGCTATTAACCTATAGCACATTATGCATCCTTATAGAAATCAATATTGGATATTTAGGGAATTCTAAAGAACCTTATCTATTTCTCAGACTAGAGGTCTAATCACATTGAATGATGGTCAGTTAATTAATCTTAGTAAAAGAAAGCAGTAGGTTTAAGATTGGACTTGAATACTTAACATTTTAGTGAATTTAAGCAAGTTCCTATAATTTTCTAAGTATTGCTGACTTTAGCTATTCAATGGTGAAAAAAAAATGCACGCATACAGTACACTCTCAGAAAAGAAAGGGTGTATTTTGAGAGTGGCAGGTAGTGGATGTTTAGCACATAGTAGCTACTATTACCTTACTTTTATAAGGGAAGTGAGGTTTACCCCCAAAGAAATATATGTGGCTTTGTGTGTGTTTCAAAATTTAACATCATTTAGTTATTCTTTTCATATATTAATAGCTGTGTCTCTGTGGTCTCTTTCTGAAATCTGGAAAGACTCACCAGTGAATTGTATTTTCCATTCCGAGCTAAGAATACTTATCCTATTCATTTGTGATTCACCAGAATCTGGCTGGTGACAGGCATGTATTAGTTGATCAAACTTACTCAATGACATGCAGAAGTTTTCATAGTTCTAAAATGTTTTGATGTTTCATTTTTCTTTATTTCCTCTTCCATATTTTCTACAGTTATAAAAGTTTTTCTTGTTTCTTAAATCTGTTTTTATTGTGTTTGTGTGTCTGTTACAGTTAAGAGATGTAGTTAAAAGTAAATATCTTACCTAATAAAAGAGTAGTATGCAAATTAACCATCACTCTGCTACACCCACAAGCCATACCCCCCAGCCACAACCCCCCAGCCAATCAGAGTGAGTATGCAAATAAACACAACCAAGATGGCTACAGCCACAGAGAGCAGGAGGGAGGCTTGGGTTTCCTAGGCAATGGAGGCTCTTGTTGGCCTAAGCCTCCACTCAAGGCTACACAGTTTCAATTATAGAAGATAAACAAATCCAAACAGAAATGGCAGCAGCCATGGAGCTGGAAAAAGCAGGAGGCTAGGGTTGCCCCTGGCAATGGAGGAAGCAAATCTTTCCACACACCCTGGCTTGCCCAGGCCTCTACTCCAGGCTACACAGTTTCAATTATAGAAGATACACAAATTCCAACAGAAATGGTTACTGCCATGGAATGAGCAGGAGGCTTGGCTCTGCTCCAGGCTACAAAAGTTTCAATTGGAGAAGGTAAATAAATTCCAGATACTAGGGCCTCCACTTGGGTTACCAGGGGGCATGGCTGAACTGCAAACCATCACAGGCCCCTCGCTCAGGCCGCCCCACACCCCATGAAACCCCCACCCTGATCTGGGACAACCTTCTGGGCAAACCAGCCAGTCCCCGCCCATGCAGGGGAGGGTAGTTATGGTTGACCAGGCCAGCAGAGGAAGGAAGTTGGGGGCAAACAGGCTGGCAGGGGAGCAGTTAGACATTAATCAGGCTGGCATGGGAGTGGTTAGAGGGTGATCAGGCTGGCAGGCAGAAGTGGTTAGAGGCAATCAGGAAGGTAAGCAAGTGAGCAGTTGAGAGCCAGCAGCAGGCCTGGATTTTGATAGGGATGTCTGACTGCCCATTTAGATCTGATCCCAATAGGATCAGATCTAAATGGGCAGTTGGACATCCTTCAAAGGGTCCCAGATTGGAGAGGGTGGCAGGCTGGGCTGAGGGACACCCCCTGCCCCCATGTACGAATTTTGTGCACTAGGCCTCTAGCATATGATAAACGAAACTCTCCAAACTGACAAGTGTAATATTCATTTATCCTGAGGTTATCCTCTTAAGGGATGCTATCCTTTCCAGTTCAGACAACTAATGAATTGCAAACACTCATAGATTGTTTTTGTTCTTTGACCCTTTGTTTATGAGATAGTCTATTTGGAATAGTATCTGCTTATTCCATGCCATCAATAGTATAAGGTTTTCAAAGGAATAGCCAATGCTTATTATTTTAAATATAAAATATATTTACCTTTAATATAAAACTAATGTCCTTTACTCCCAAGTATAAAATGTGCCAAGAATTAAAAGGCAATGGGAACCCTTTCCGCATCATTGTGATTTGATTTAATAATGTAGGGACTGACAAGAGGAAAGTCCTGAGATGTTCTACATTAGATTACAGAGGCTGGAGGGGGCCGGTGGGGGAGTTTGCCAGGTAATAGCTGTGGGTGGACTATCAAAAGACTACTCACATTCCGGATGTTGGTCCTCTGAGCCAACCTCCAGGCATCTATTAGCTGAGGACTAGACATAGGGAATCTGAATATGCATGAGCTCTGGGGATTACTGACCGCAACCAATCAAATGTAGTGAGTATTTCTTCCTTGTAGGCCATGCTTCCACCCTTCCCCACCCCAGCATCATGTTTCCACAACCTGTTTTCTGTAGCCAATGTAAATTATTTCAAACCAATTTACATCTCCTCCCTCCCTCCTCCCACCCACCAAAATGTATGAGGCACTTTTCAACTCCAGTTCAGTGGATATGTTACTTTCTCCACCTAGTGAAGCTGCTGGTCTTTAGTCTTCATGCCTCAGCACCTGGCCATTTTCTTGGACCAGGCTCAGTAAACCCTTTTGTTGTTTCTTTCTTTTTTTTATTTTAATGGATAAATGGATTGTTATGTTACCAAGTACCACATAAAATATCCACAGAATAGCTGTAGTAGGAAGAGAGAAGGAGTAAGAAAGAAGTGTCAGGGGTGACAGCTCGTTTCTAGGCAGCACATTCTGAGAGGGTACTGAAGGAGGTTGAAGAAGTCTGTAGATATTTAAAGGCAAATGAGCACAGGCATGAAATGGTTAAGTTTCCACTGATACTGTCCTTGGTGTCATGTTGATTTTTAAATGTGTGCACATCCTCTTTGATGTGCCTCCCTTCGGAAGGGTCTGATTCTCCTGTCCTTGAATGTGGGCTGATTTTAGTGGCTCAATAGGAACAACCAGAATGTGTGACTTTTGAAACTTGGTCATAAAAGAGAAAGAGAGAGAGAGAGAGAGAGAGAGAGAGAGAGAGAGAGAGAGAGAGAAGGGAAGGGAAGGGAAGGGAAGGGAAGGGAAGGGAAGGGAAGGGAAGGGAAGGGAAAGGAAGGGAAGGGAAGGGAAGGGAAGGGAAGGGAAGGGAAGGGAAGGGAAGGGAAGGGAAGGGAAGGGAAGGGAAGGGAAGGGAAGGGAAGGGAAGGGAAGGGAAGGGAAGGGAAAGGAAAAGGAAAGAAAGAAAAAGGAAAAGATGTGAATCTTAGAACACATGAGGGAGCCACGGGAGATGGAATGGCCTCTGCTGTCTAATAGTGTATATAATGCACAATACTTGTAGTTTATTTAGGGAGGACTTTTCATTTCCCAATAAATTAAACATGCCTTAAATTAATCTTTTTTTATATCTGTTTCTGAAAAAATTCAATACCCAAACTTCTTGTTCATGTTAATGAAATATAATTTATCGTATCAAGGAAATCCTTAGAAATCAGTTTTGATCTTTCTTTTTCTGATGGCTGTGCCATATATTCAGTGAGTCCCCGGTTATATTTGTTCCCTCAGTTTGGAAACATCTCCAGTATTTGTCCTTTCCTGACACAATGCCAGTCTTGGCCTTCACACCACTCTCTATTGTTACAATGGACTTCTAAATTATTTTCTTATCTTCCCCAATTAAATCCACATTGTACATGTCTACTATATTAACTTTCTATGCAGACTGGGGCAGAATAGGTTTACAGCTATGAATACATGAAACAGAGTTTACTCTTATTATTTATTGATTATTGTATTATTTGTTAAGGCTTTCAGTCTTTGAAGTTGTTTTTCCTTTAACAGGACTCTCAGAATTAATCTATTTTTGTTATTCAGATAAATGGTCTAGTAAAATCAATTCCCTAGCTATATTTAAGTAACTATCTAATAAATGTTAACTTTAAAATTTTCCAATTAGATTAAGTAGTCGTTCCAGGGTAAAATGTGTAATAGTTTATTCTCTTTCCGTGCTGTAGACACAGTCTGTTGCTATTTGTGTATAAGTGAAAATGAATAAGCAAGCAGTTTATCAAAAACATTTATATTCACAGCGTTCACATTTTTTAAGGAACACAAATGAGTTCTGTTTACATTGATCTTCCATCCAGGAACATGTAGGTGTTAACCTGGCACCCCTCGCATGGTGTGCACTTAATGAGGCTATAGCATTACACACTGGGGTTGGAAATGTCCCACCCCAATGGGCAAGCAGCAGGAAGGTTGCCTCTGCATTAGTCTCCATTATTAATCTTAGTTTAATCCTACTGTTTTAAAGCAAAGTATTCACCTTCACTGGGAAGGCACTTGTGGAGAATAAACACAAATAAATCTGCTTGGTATGATAGACAGTTTTTGTGGTTGTTTTTTTTTTTTTTTTAACCACTTCTTGAATATTTTATAACCTGGAGATTTTTTCTTTTCATATTTTACTCCTACATTTACTATATCAAGAACTTGTAATAAATGCGTTTCATCTTCTTTTCTTCTTTTCTCAGGTACAATCATTGCACTACTGCAGAGGAAAACATAGTACTTCTTTCTTTCTAGGCTCCTTGGCTGGCCTAATAACTAAATTGATGTAAAATAGGTTAGCCTAAGGGAAAAAAATCTAGTTTCATATGTACAGAAGCTCATAAAAATATGAGACTCAAAGAAGTGACCAAAACAGGTGGGCAAAGAAATAATACATTTGTAAGGAATTGACAAGAAGGAGCAGCTAGGGCTTGGGATAGTAAATTAATAAGTAACAAGGTTTGTTTACACGGCCTTCTCAGCCCTGGGCTTCCTAGCTCTGCAGATCAGGAGGTCCCGCCTCCTCCTGGAATAAGGAGGTACCTTTCATGGGGCAGATTTATTTCTGACATTCAGGGGGATAGAGGCAGATCACAGTGCCTTTGCATTGGTTATGTTTTCAGGTAACTTTAGTTCAAAATAATCGATGTGCCAAAGTGGCGTATTTTGGGATGGCATATTTTACTCTCCTTCACTATTCAATGGAAGATCATACATCTTCAGTAGAAAGTAATGTTTGCTTTTTCCCTGAGAAGTGTTTTAAAACAGCTTCCCTTTACTCTATATGGTATAGGAAACAATCTTAGATCAGCAATTTTCAACCTTTTTCATTTCATGGTGCACATAAACCAATTATTAAAATTCCACAGCACACCAAAAATATATATTTTTGGCCAATCTGACAGAAAAGTAGGTAGGTATACTTTTGGTTAACTCATACCAGATGGCTATTGTTGTATTGGCTGTCGTCATTTTTTCCCCCTCCAAATTTGACTATTGAAGGGAAAAGGGATCAGTATCCTTGACTATATAGTCAGGTATTGCATGTTTTAACAATTCTTGTGGCACACTGGTAGAAAATCTCTACTTTGGATGAAAGGGATGTAATGGAAGGGAAAAGTTCAAACCAGATGTAACCACCCTCCTTAACAAGTCATATAAAAGATGATCATTTTCCCAAGAGCATGTTGAAGGATCGTGACTTTATCAAATAAAATTTAAAAAAAAGTCTGTCTAATGAATGCAACTGGGGCAAGCCTATGAGTAAAGCCTAAGAACTGTTGTCATTTAGAAGTAGGGTCCTGAGTAAACAAGCAATCATTCCTCAGAAACTCAACAGAAAGAGCAGTTTAATTAGAATAAAGATACCTGCAACCTGGAAAAGCAAAATCTAGACTGGAATAAAAAGTAAAATTATCATCGTTTTGTGGCCAAATTAATTGATAATTACATTACTGTATTGCCTTTGTAGTTTGTTGGTGTCTCATTTTATGTAACTATGCATAATAAAATGAACATTAATTCTCATTTCAGTATGTATAGTTTTAATTCAAACAGTTCTTAACACCAGCAGCCCTACTTTTACTGAGAAATATTTAATGTTTATATATTTAGGTTATTAGCTAAGCTAAGCTTGTAATTTTTTTATTCTTAATTTCTTTTTTTTCTTTTTTTTTCTTTTTTTATTGTTTGAAGGATTACAAATAGCAGTACATATGTCTCCTTTTTTTCCCCTTTGATCTCCCTCCAGCCTCCCTTACCCCTCTGCATATGCCTTCACCTTCCCACCTCCCCCCATGTCTTGTGTCCATTGGTTATGTTTATATGCTTGCATACAAGTCTTTTGGTTGATTTCTTATAGCCCCCCCCCCTTCACCCCCAAACTCCCTTGCCTTCCTGCTATAGTTTGACAGTCAGTTCAATGATTCTTTATCTCTATAACTATTTTCCCCATTTATTTTCTTTGAAAAATCTTGCAACTGCAAGAAATAACCATATAATAACAAAAAACTTTTGAGTCCAAATTTCAGTGTCCAACAGTTCTGAGCCCCAGTTTCAATGTCAAATAGCTCCTCATATGTACATGCCAGCAATGATATCTGAATGATGGACAGATGGTGGCAATGCAGGTCTGACCCTCTCTGGTTTGGTCCTGGGCAACCTGCAGCAATGCACAGCTGCTGACTGCTAGCGTGGCCAGGCATCGTTAGCATCTTCCATCTCTGGGCTGTTTATCCTGTTGTCTTCGTGGTTGGAGCAGACCGGACAACTCCTCTCTATTACAGGAATCCCCATGGTTTTGGAGTAGTTTTCTGAAAATATACAAATATATTCTTGACCAAAGTTAATAAAGCAATCTTTTGTATAAAATAGACTTAGGATCCTTTTTTATTTTTGCCGAAACTATTTTCTTTTGGCTTGTTTTGACACCATGTGTGATTTTCATGGGTGTCTTGATATTAGTGTTACAAATGAAAATTAATTTCCTACAGTAAATTTTTTTAGATGTAATTTACTTACAGGATATTTTTCCTTCCTACTTATCCCTCCTTTTTTTTAATGGATGCTTTTGCAAATTTTGTAATGCAGTCTTAATAACTTTATATTTTAAGTTTTTGCACAAAAATAAGGCTGCTTTAGGTTCATTTCATGTTAAGCATTACTGTGAGATGAACTACCAATAGAAATTTTAGTTAATATTTTAGGAACAGCTTTTTGTCCAGTACACTTAAATTTTTTTGGATGTTCACTGAATAAACTAAATTTATATAATAAGAACACAAAACAAAGTGTGTTTTCAAAGAGGGGTATCTATTTCTTTCATAGATAACAGTTCTGAATTGCAGATGTTCGAGGGTAGGTGGATAGTTCTGTTCTCCAAGGTCATTTAGGAACATGGGTGTTCTGTTCTGCTTTCCTATTATCACATAGTTTGTTGCTCTCCTCCACATGAGTGGAATTAACTTACAATAATTAGTCTCTAAATCCTGGATAAAACAGCACACACCAAACTTTTAAGGGTAAAACCTAATATTGCTTATACATCCCATTGATACAGATTTACTAAGAGACACATAAATACAAGGTACCTAAGTAATTTAATCTGACTTGATAGATCATTTTCTATTATAGTTAACTAGAGGCCTGGTGCATGAAATTTGTGCATGCCTGGGGTCCCTAGGCCTGGCCGGTGATCAGGACCAAGCAGGTTCTCCACCTCCCTGCTTCCTTCTTCCCTCGCTGCCCACACACCACCACTGTGTAGTTCCCTATCTTCCTGCCCCTCCCCCTGCCTCCTTCCCTTGCTGCCCATGTCCACCGCTAACCACCCTCGGTTCCCTGTCCTAGCTTGGGGCCTGCTGTCCAGGGGAAGGGAAGGGAACCTGGAGGTTTGCTACAGGCCTTGAGGAGAGAGCCAGCCCTTGGGACCCTGGGAAAGGGGCCATGTCCGCTGCCACCCACCACTGGGTTTCCAGTCCCAGCCCAGGTGATCAGGGCCTGCTGGCCAGGGGGAGGGACTGGGAGGTTGGCTAGTAGGCCCCATTGGCAAGTGGAGCCTATAGGCTGGGGTCAGCTCCTGTGTTGAGTGTCTGCCCCCTGGTGGTCAGTATGCATCATAGCAACCACTAGTTCTGATCATTTCATCTTAATGGTCGCTTAAGGTTTTATATATATAGACTAGAGGCCTTTTGCAGGAAGATTCCTGCAATAGGGCTTCCTGCTGCAGTTGCCACCCTGCCTGCTTCCCTTCCTTCTCTGTAGCCCAGCTTGCTTGCTTCTCCGCAGCTTCATTCCCTTCTGCAGCTCCTGGCTTCTTTCTATGCTGTCTTCTGTCTTCACTCTGGCCTGGATATGCAAATTAACCACCATTTTGGTTGGTTTAATTTGCGTACTCACCCTGAATGGATGGCGGGTGTGGCTTGTGGATGTAGGGAAGGTAAGGTCAATTTGCATGTTTCTCTTTTATTAGATGAGTGCCCATTGCTATGAAATGCTGAGAGTATATACTGGCAGAAAATAAAGTCTGTGGTAAAACCACACCATCCAGTTAATGGAACTAAGTACAAACAAATAAAAAGCCCACAGTACTATAAAATAATAAATATTTACAAAATTAACTTATAACAAGGTAATATAAACATGAGATAACTATAAAATCATCAGAAGCAGGTACCTTCATGAAGAAATACCATGAATGAAATAGCTTCTGATACAAAAATTATACAGTAGTGTTAAATTTGCATCTTAAAAACTATGTGCTATGTCAACATTAATGACTTCGTTATTTGAAATTGTTACCTAATTTTACAAAATTCAAAATTAAAAAACTTAAACTCTTCTCTCAATTTGCATATATTATATTCCTAATTTGACAGTATAGTAAAATTATGTAAAAATAATTTGTTCTTTTTTTTTTTAAGGGAATTAAAAATAGGTGCTGAAGTATCGAGATCTGTCCAATTTGGATTATATCACATTTACTGTGTTGTTCAGACACTCAAGAAGTTGTGTTGGGTCAGCAGATAGGCAAGCCAAGTTTATGGAGATGCCCCACTTGAGTTTGGGGAGTCATCTGACTGTGAGGAGATGCCTGAGCCCTGAGGCATTGGAGGCTTCCAGAAGGCCTCCAGCAAAGCTTAAGAGAAGGACCAGCCAGCTAGTAGCAGGGAAACTGAGGGCAGGGTCCCGAGGCCAGTGAGGAAGAGCTCAGCAGTGGCCACGGGGACCTCCCATCTGGCAGATAGTACACCACCAAAACCTTGTCCTCGCCTATGTCAAGGGGCGGCCATCGTCACCAGCACATCCATGGATTCACACAGAAGCAACTGGGTGTTGGGCCCCTCCTTTTCGGTTGTCACCGGGACTATGTTGTGGATGTTCAAGAAGACCCTTGGGAGCTGTTTACGGTGAAGGATATGCACTGTGTGGGGCACACCCACTGACTGCTAAGCATATCTCCATGCCCACCACACAAATGGCACGGGCAAGTTTGTCCAGGGACAGGTGGATGATTCTCTGGTAGGACATAGCATGGCTTTGTACGCTCACCGCCCTCACCCAACACAGCTGCAGCTGATCAAAATAATTTATTCTTATATATATATTTAAATTTAATAAATTTTTATTGTTCATATTATTAAAATTGTTTTCTCCTTTTCCCCCCTATAGTTTCTCTCCACCCAGTCACCCAGTTCCCACCCCACCCTCTGCCCTTACCTTCCACCCAACTGCCCTCATCCATAGGTTTATGATTTTTGTCCAGTCTCTTACTGTACCCCCAAATACCCCTTCCCCCCCTATATCATATACTTACAAGATTAACTCTGAGTTCATAAAACACAGTCTGTTGCATGATTCCATAACTCCATGGCACTTCCTTTTGCAAAAGCATTACCAACAACAACCTTCCCCATTCTGTTACTATGAGAATTTCAGAGCTACTTCATTCCTTATTAAGCTTAATGTCTTCTCTCTGAATCCATGAAATCTTTGATATTACTGTCTTCTTGTTGTTAATATTGACCTGAGGGTATTTTTACATTGAATTTTAGAATGGGTTGGGGGCGGAGCAAGACAGAGAGAAACATCAATGTGAAAGAGACACATTCATTGGTTGCCTTCTGTATGTGCCTGGATAAGAGCCAGGGATCAAGCCTGTAACCAAGGTATGTGCCCTTGACTGGAATTGAACCTCAAGTGTGTCCCTACAGTCTGAAGACCAGTGCTCTGTCACTAAGCCAAACTGGCTAGGGTGATATTGCTATCTTTGATATTGAATTGATAATTGCTTTATGTATAAGATAGCAAATAATATTACTTTTTACTTGGAATAAGAATATCAGTGCTCCTGATTTTTTATTCTATATTCCCCTGCTGTTTATTTTAGAAATTTTTAGGCATCATGTGTAACTTGATTTATGTCTGTTTGTTTTTGCAAACTAACACAGCTTTGTGGTATCATTGAGCTAGCCTTAAAGTCTGGGTTTAGGCTTTCCTACTTTCTGCTTGTTTGCAACTTGGAAATACTTTTTTTTTTCATTCACAAAAATTTGAAAGTTTGAAATCTTGTTTTTGATTACAAGAGCATTTACTTATAATTTCATTGTATGCATAGGTAAACACATATTTCTGTAAAAATAATTACAAACATCAAAAAGAAGTAATTCTTAGTGAAAAATGAAGTGCATTTATACAAGTTTTAATATTATTTTCACTTTACAATGCTGTTAGTCTATTTTGAAAGTTAGAAATGCAGCTTATAAATAATTGATTTATCATCAAAATTATATTTTTTCAATAACTTGTTTTGATTCTTGCATTTATTTTAACTGTATTTATTGCAATAATTTATATGTTTAGTTTACTTTCCAATATTATTATACCATTACTTTTACAATATTGGTATTTCAATTTATCTCAATTTATGAATGAATCTTTAATTCTCCTCTTGTGAAGAAAAAAGATTGATTTTCTAAATTATTTTATAACGTAAATGTCTTTCTGTTATCTGAGGGGAGTGGACCTCATCTCCTTCATTGTCTGGGGGAGGGGAGGGTGGAATTCTTGCAATATCCTGAGAAGAAGGAATTTTCTGAGACTTACACTGGTGAATGAGTGATTTTTATTTGTGTTAAATTAAATCCCTGAGTTCCCAATGTCCAATTTTCCTTTTCTCAGTCATAAAAGTGTAGTTGGGGTTTCAGTAGAGGTAATGTCAGAGTTTCAGGTTTGATCTCCAGGGTGAAATGTGTAGGAGGCAGCCTACCAATGATTCTCATCATTTATGTTTCTAGCTCTCTCTCTCTTTTCCTTTCTGAAATCAATAACAATGTATTACTTTTTTTAAACCTAGATAAAGAGTATTCATTTTATTTCATTATTCTACACTCAATTTTACATGGCCCTGTTATAAATTTTATAATTCAAATGGTGGGAAGTTAACGTGTTTTATGCATAAAAATCTCAGCTTGAAAACCCTTTCATCGAGAATGCTTTCCCTTATTAACTTGGTTGGTGTTCTTTGCTCCCCCATAACATCTTGTTTCTCTAGTTATACTTGCATTTACCCACACAGGTTTTTTATTCCTTGGGAGACTATCAGTGAAGGAAAAGGTATTTTCCTTATTTACCAAATTCCTTCCAGGGGCTATCCAAGGACCTAAAAATGTTTGTATTACTCACTCATGAAATTGTATAAGTTTATATTATGAGATTGTTGATTGTTGCTTATTTCTTCTTTATTTAGAGGGTAGGAATACACACTGTATTATGTAGTCGTATGTACACAATACAATTTTGTCTATATCTATAGTAATAAAAGCATAATATGCTAATTGGACTAGACAACTGAGCTACCTTCCAGATGAAGCCACGGTGGCGGGGGCTGAGGCAGAAGTGGTGAGGGGTGATCAGGCAGGCAGGCGAGCAGTTAGGAGTGATCAGGCAGGCAAGGGGGTAGGGAATATGAGCCAGCAGTCCCTAATTATGAGAGAAATTTCCAACTGCTGGTTTAGACCCGATCCGGGATTGAACCTAAACTGGCAGTCAGATAGCCCTTGAGAGGTCCCGGATTGTGAGAGGGTGCAGGCCAGACTGAGGGACGACCCCCTTGTGCACAAATTTTGTTTAGCATGCCTCTAGTTAGTGAATAATAATAGAAATTTGGGAAGAGGCCTATCAGATCCTGCTTTAACATTTTGTTGCCATTTTGATCAGGAAGACCTTGTAGAGAATCATAATTGTTACATTTTTAATTAAAATGCTTCATGAAAGATGGAGGTAACTGACATGAGCAAAAACAAAAATATGATTTAAGTCATTTAAATACCAATCGTTCTAACCTTGCCTCTTGATTAGAGATAATTCATATTGAACAAACTTATGTTAATACTTCGCAATATTTATTGTTACTTTGATTTTCTTAAAAATATTCTAAACACGTTTAATCATTGAATTATGTGCTATAACTTTCTATCATTTCCTCTCACAAATTTTCTTATGATTGGGGAATGAGCAGATGGAGTTGATTAATTATGACAGTCAGAAAAATGCATTTTCTTAGTTTAAAAAAATACCAGCTACTTCTTTAACTAGACTTTTGGGAAGAAAACTTTAACAAATGGTTGTGAGTTATTACTGATTTTTGCCAAATCTACCTTGTGGTAAATTGAGAATTAATGACATATTCTTCAACCCTTAAGAACAAAGAATTAAACAACCCAAAACAACTTCAGATGAAAGATTTCAACAAATAAGTGGACAATGTGAAGTAAATTGTGTACCAATAAATGGCACATCACTTCAAAGTGATTTGGCACCATAGTACTTTAGAAATGTAAAGGAGTTCAGGAGATAGGGTTTGAGTTATTTTGCTTTGAACCCAAAGGTCCTTTTAAAAACTATTTTCAAAAGCAATTAGACATTCAGATCCTTATTCCAATGTTTGTGGTGAAGTGATTGCTCCTTCCCTAACCCAAGAGAGACAGAACATAGGGTCACTGTGAGATTGAAACATTCTCTGTGTGCTTTATCACCAGCTACAACTGAAGGCAGGAGTGAGATGCAGGAGGCTAAGTGAATATTTACACATTGACTATCAGGCCCCTTTTATATATATATATATATATATATATATATATATATATATATATATATATATATGTTTATTGATTTCAGAGAGGAAGGGAGAGATAGAAACATTAACTATGAGAGAGAATTGTTAATCAGATGCCTCTCCACCCCCCACCTCCAGCCTGCAATTCAGGCTTTTCCCCTGACTTGGAATCAAATCATGACTTCTAGTTACAGATTGATGCTTAAACACTGACCATACTGGCCTGGATACCGGGTCCCTTTTACCTTCTCAAACTCTCGTCCACATTCAGTTACTAACAGCCAGGATTATGATCCCAAGTAAGAGATTGGGGAATTTCTTCTTCAACTGAAAGAGAGAAGAGCAGACGTTTCCAAGTTGAAAGGCTGCCTCTCTAAGCTCACTGCTTAGAGAATTTGACAAGGTTCACAGATGCTCATGGAGCTCTCAGTAAGAAAATTAAAACAGAATAAAACAAAACCAGACTAAAAACCCTCACGAAATCAAATTAAATGGAGGTAGCAATGATAGATAATAGAGATAGTAGAAAAAACATAAATAATATTATCAAAGATGAAAATATATTGAGACATAAGATGACTTTACAGAAAAAAAAATGTCAAAAACGATCAACACTACCCATTGAAATAAGACACCAAACAAATGAAAAGAAAAATCAGCAAATAGAAAACAATAAAAACTATCAATAACCAAAATTGAAACCATCCCTAAACCACAAGAAGAGCAAATGCTGAATGGAAATGACTTCCAATTTGAATTGTATACAAGTTTTATAGTATCAAAAATGGGAATAAGAAAAAGATTTAGACTGGCATATTTCCGAAAAAAAAAATCTATCTACCATATTCTCATTCAGGAAACTAAGGACAGTATATCTTTCAAATCCAGGGAGTGAAACAAGATACAAGAAACACTGTGGTTGATTCATTTCTCATTTTAAAATTTGCAGTGCTGTCTGAATCTTTAAAATTTCTACATGCATTCATTATAAAAATTTCTACACCTTAATAAATTTGGTAGATTTAATGTGTGCTATTAGAAATATAATGAATTATCACATGATAATTTATTAGCTTATTTTCTGTTTGCTGTCTATATTTATAACTTAAATCAATAGTAATTAAGGTAAGTTAAGAACTTCAGAGAGTCCACAGTATTGGAAAAATCAGGAATTAACTTAATTAACATTTTGAGGGTAAAATAGAAACTCTGAGATACCACTGTTATTTTCTTCTAGGTTTTAGGGGGGAAAAATAAAATTCTGAAACCTGAAAAAAGTTGACAATATTATGCCACATTCAAGAAGGACAAAGGCAGCTGTAACACATGAACTCAGAAATTTCTGACATTTCTTTCTTTCCTGCATCTGCAATCATTGGACCAATAAAAAACAGAAATGACACACTGCCATTCTCTGGGCTGTAAGAAGCTGGCAGCTGTTACTCCCTACATCTTGAGATGCTTGTTCTTTGAAGTCCCATGCTGTTGGAAGAGGCCATGTGTAGATGTTCTGGCTGACAGGTCCCGATGGGATCTCAGCTCATAGCTAGGATTAACCTCTAGAACCCAAGCAAGGCTTCAGATCCTGTCAGCTGCCACTTTTCAAACCACCTCTCCCGATACTCTGTGGAGCAGGAAATGCGATGTCTCCAAGATCCTTAGACAGAACTGCAGATTCCTGAGCAGAAAAAACAACTATTGTTATTGTAGCAAAAGATAACCAGAATTCCTAGATATAAGCCCCAGGAACTCAGTGATGGCATAATTATGGACTAAAGGCTGGAAGTTCTGTGGTATAAAGTAAGGTGTAAAGTGAATTGACTGGAGTTTCCCATTGAATAACAAAGGGAAGTGAAAGGGAATGGTGAGAAACATCCTAGAGTTGGCTCTTACTTTGTGAGAGAAAGTATAGAAGATTCACCACCAAGAAGAAGCTGCTATGGGGTGGGTGGGGGTGAAGGAGGTTGGTTAGGTAGGGTCAGGGTTGCTTTCTCCCGCAAAGAACATAAAAGGCAGATGTGATCGGGCAAAGGCTGTCCAGGTTCCAGAAATATTTTTCTTCATTTAGTTGCAGAGGAAAATGAGCCACCTTAAGAGAAATGAAGAGCTAAAGACAGTTGTTCCTACTTAGTCAGAAAACATTTTTTAGACAGTGACAAAGAGCTAGAACTTAGTTCCTCTTCAGAGTTGGAAACTATTTCCCAGCCCCTTTCCCATAGAGAATTTTTTGAACCTCCTATGGCTATTCGGCTAGATAGCATGATTACTTACTAAAGTGTAATTCTGAAAAATTGTGAGCTAATTCCAAAAGTTGCTCCATCAGAATTCAGGAGAGCTCTTTTGCATATTGGGGGTGATCCTATGGAAAGACAAGGCTGTGGCAAAGCCCTTAAGACAGCAACTGTATCTCAGTACCTCTCTCTTCAATCCCAATTGACAAGTTGCCCCACTCTTCTCATAGTTTAAGGTATCAATGCATTGCATCTGAAACGTTAAGGCTGATTTTCCAACACATTTCCTTATCAAGTATTTCCCGAGATAGGGTGAAGTGAGCTGGTGACACTTAGAAAGAAACTTAGTTTACGCTAGTTGTCCACCTTGCCTGATCATTGATTTTACCTTTGCTAATACAACAAAGACTTTTTATTACCCAATGTCTTATTATCCATATGCCTTATGTAGGGTTTTTCTCAAAATCTTCAGGAACTATAAAGCAATTGATTATTGATTTAATTCTCATGCTTCCATGTTAACCGCAATACAAAGGCAAAATAAAATTTTTCCATACCTTTAATAAAAAAAATGCGAATATATCAAAGGGTCTCAATTTTGCTATTCCCATTGGGAATCTGGGCTCTCACAGAAATACTCGGACTTCAGATATTTATCTGCCTTTCCTCCCTAATAATGTGGATCCTAATTTTTTTTAATATATTCTAAGTATTAAATTGTCACTCTTCAGTTACTTTCATCCCATGCCTCCCCTGATGGCTCCCAACTACTCAGACTTGGGTGGGGCTTCCGTGTGAAAGAGCATAGGGTACAAAACCCTGAGGAAATGACAAGTCTCACAAAGGAAGAAGCTTCTGTCTTCCTCCTCCCTGCAAGACTGGGTCATCACCAAAATACAGGCCATGCTCTTAATTCCAGGCAGGAGAAACATAACACAAACAAACAAGAATGCCAAATGATGCCAAGTACCATGGAGGAAAATAAGGCAGGGCGGGTGAATGAGGAGGGCTGGGGCCAGGAGGGTGGTTACTGTGTAAAAGTAGAGAAAATCTCTCTGACGACATAAGAGCAGAGATCAGAAGAGATCTATAAATGTAGATGCTGCAGGAAGTACATTTCAAGCAGAAGGTCTAAGGCAGGAGCATGCACCTCTGCTCTTAAGTCAGCATCACTCAATACCTGGCACTTACCAGTAGCAGGCCCATAATAGATAATAAAGAGAAGAGTAGTTAAGATTGGTTTAAAAACCTACTTGTACAATATATTTAATAGTCCTCATTTTAAACAAAATGTCTAAGTTGTTTCCGTACATTACATATACCAGATCCCTCCCCATCCCCACCCCCAATTTTAAAATTTAAGTTCCTTTGGGGTTTTGCCTGCATCAATAACTCCAGGAGTATGGCCAAGTGATGCCAGGGCAGATTGCTATAGTGAAGTATTATATATTTACTACCTAAATGTTTAATGTCAGTTGATAGTGGTTCAATTACATTGACATGTCTCCTTAGAAGTTATCTTTGCCCCAGGAACACGGGTCTATAGTTTATTGAGTCATTCTGAGGAGGCACTCATGGTGCATTTGATACAAAGTCAGGGGGGACTGTAGATTTAGTTAAACCTATTCAGAGTGACAAGAAATGTCACATAAGATCACTTCTGCCACTACAAATGCTTTGTGTCACTTGGATAAAGTGCTGTAATGAGAGAAATAGAGCAACATTTGCAGTCTTGGGAAAGTAAACTTGCTATATATTTAATGCCCGCTTCCCCATCCTCACTTACTTCAAGCTTCTAACCATAATAAGTTTTAACGCCTCCCACCCCTCTTAAAAGCTTTCATTTGGTTTTCATTATAAATAGTACAGGTTTTTGGAATATTCTTGGTGCTCCGGTGTTGTTATGGAAAAAAGAAATGCCTTTGAGACAAAGGAATACTAGAAGGATTGTGGATGGGACCACAGGTTCATGACCGGGCTTCAAACAGGGCTGTTTCATCTTTACCAATTCATCCATTGAGTGTCCATGGAAGATTTCCCAGAGAGAAATATCTCGGGTCTAGTGATAGCCTGATTTATCTTTCTCAGTGCATGTACTTTTAATCTAAATGTATCTGGTTTTTAAATTGGCTTTCTTTTCGACAATAAAAATTAGGGTTTTATTTACTGATTTATTCTCACAATCTGTCTCTAATGGGTAAATTTAGACTACTGACATTTAAAGTGATTATATTATAGCTTGATTAATATCGACCATATTCTTGACTTTTTTTTTATTTTTTGGACTTGTTCCTAGGATAGATTGGTGACTTCTAAGCTTTTTACACAACAGACTGGAAAAATATAGACCATTATGAATATCTTTAGTAAATCAAGAAATGAATTTAGCAATAACTATAAATATTGATGAACTAAAAGATAAATCTAATTTCCACAAAACCTACTAAGATATAATTCTGTCTTTATTTTACAGATGAGAAAAATAAGTCTAGTGATTAACTAATTGATTTGATCTATATTATGAAAGTAGAAAATTAAGCTCTTTTGATTATTCAAAATACTTTTTCTTCAAAGTCGGCCCCCTAGTTACACCTCCCCCAAGCAACCCAATCTTTCACCTCTTCCTTTATTTTATTCTATTCCCTCTATTTTCTTTTCTTGAGTACTACCATCCATGGTTTTGTCTCTTCTACTTGATTATTTCAATCTCAGATTTCAGCAATGTCTTCAGATATATCTTTGGATAATCACATTTCTAATCAGCTGGTCTCCTGGAAAGAGCTGAGATTTGCAGGCAATTTGGACCTGATATGATGATAGGATAATGATAAAGTTTTTTTTTCCTTCTTCAATGTTTAAGACTACTGTACTTACTTTTTCTAAGGCAGTTGATCTTTTGTTACTTTTATCAGTTGATTTTTAAATTTTGTACTTCAGTTAAATCCTATTTCTCCACAAAAGAACTAGTAATAAAATATATCTGTTATTAGCTAATGCATTTATAATATTACAGCAAAAAAAGGGTGATGTATTTGCTGATATCTTCTTTCAAATGCTGTTATTCTTTTTGGTGTTTGTTTGTTTGTTTGTTTGTTTGGTATTACTTTGTTTTAGTTATTTTGTGTGAGGTCCTAAACTCTATCTGAAGTTCATTTTTCCTTTATTCCACATTACTTAGAATATCATACCATCATTTTTTTTTTGTCACTCAAAGTCAAACTAGAGACCCTTCAACCTATAGATCTTTCCTTTGCAGAAATGCTGTGATAGCAAAGTTCCCAAATGTGTTCTCTGTGATATTTCTAGGGAAAATATAATTTCAGTGCCTGGGTTTATGTCACAAATTTTATAGACAATCGGCTAACAATCCAAGCTTAATAAATCTGACAAAACTGCTTCCTTTAGGAAAACACACACACCCTATCACTGCAGATGTTTCAGTTACATATGAGTCATTCTTAGCCTGGTTGGTTGTGTGTTAAAACTATTAAAAATAATTGCAAATGCAAACAACACATGTCAGTTGCTCTGAATGCAAATAGCAAGGTGAGAGTTTTATGGCAGCATTCTTAGTCAAGCCCTCTAATAATTCCTCAGGGTGGAAGAGACTCAGGAGCAAAGTGTTAAAGTGAAATAAGTCTGTGGCCTTAACATCTGGAAGAGGTTTCGGGAAAATTTTTTGTGATCACTTGGTTGAAAAGTGTTATTTTTTTCTGTTTATCCCCCAACTCTACCTGAATAGCCTGTTTGGATTTAAAGGGCCTTTCCAAGTCTCCTACGGGTGTGCCATAGGCAGAATTATCTTATAAAGACACCAACTCTGGTCTTTAAAACCTAGATAAGAATTAGAATGCCCTGATTTTTCTGAACCAGTGCTCTATGATGCCCTGGTGTCCTGCTTCAAGCTGCTTTACACCATCAAGGGAAGCGAGTGTGTTTTCCCTTTTTTCATTTCCTGTACGCCTTGAAAACTGTTACGGTGAGTAAACATCTTCATATGTCATTGCATGTTAAAGGGAAATCAGAGTTGTTAAAGGGAAATATAGAAGGATGACTGCCTATTTATATAAAAAAATAATGATGTGTCAATCCCTTAGTTTATTTCTTACTATTATGCTTTATGAAGTGATGCATAACATTGGATTATTAAATAGCAAACAATTTACTGAACAACTGCTTCTGTGGTTCAATATTCTTGCAAATAAAAATTAATCCATGCATTAATTTATCTTTATTTGAGAATCTTTTTTTTTTTTTTTTTTTTTTTGCCAGGAACATGCCATTGAAGTAAGAAGTTTGACATAGTAAATACTGCCATAGAATTCAAAATAATTAGGTAAGATGTAATGAGTATTACAAGTCTTTTGTATATTATGATAGGGCTTTTCAAAATACCTTATGACCCCCAAATAGACCACTAAGCACATTCAATAGTGTTACAGCAAGCTTCACAAAAAATAGTTTTCTTTATTTTGTTTTGTCTTGATTAGATTTGTGTGTTTTTTTGCATGTCCTCTTACCTACTACCAACATATAATAATAGAAGTGATAGAGGGAAAAGGAGGTATAAGGCAGGTGAAAGAGAGGCTGCATGTTCCAGCAGAGACCAGGCTGGAAACAAGTATGAAAAACCAAAAGGAGATTTAGCTTGGAGTGGTGAGCACACAATACAGTGTTCGCCTGATGGTTGTGCACCTGAAGCCTGTATAATTTTGTTAACCAGTGCCCCCCCACCCCCAATATAATCAAAGTAAGGAAAAAAATGTGAGAACAAAAATGGGTATTTCTTTTTTCACTTTATATTTATTGTTGAAAGTATTTCAGATGTTTCCTATTTTCCTCATTGGACCTCCTGCATCCTGCTTCCACCCCTTACCCAGGCCTGAACGGCAGGATTATCCTGACATGGGTTACACATATCCTATCCTATATAATAAAAGGGTAATATGCAAATTGACCAAACATTGGCCACACCCACCAGCCATACACACCAGCCATGCCCACCAGCCAGCCAATCAGGAGCAAATATGCAAATAAACCCAGCTAAGATGGCTGCCAGCCACGGAGAGAAGGAGGGAGGCTTGGGTTTCCCTGCAATGGAGGAAGCCAAGCTTTCCACCTGCCCTTGCTGGCCTTGGCCATGGTCAGAGCTGGGCCATTGGAGCTGGGAAATTGGAGCCAGCTGGGGGTCCCTGCTCTGGACTCAAGCCTTAGCCATAGGCTTTTGGCCTTGGCAGGGGGCAGAGCTGGGCGATCAGAGCCAGCTGGAGTCCCCTGTGGGCAATTAGAGCCAGCTAGGGGTCCCTCCCCAGAGCCTGAGCCTCAGCCAGAGGTTTGAGGCCTTGGCTGGGGGCAGAAGCCAGGGCATTGAACCAGCTGGGGGTTCCTGCCCAGAGCCTGAGCCTGGCCAGAGGCTTGTATCCCTGGCTGCCAAGGGTGCAAGGTGGAGCCTGGCGATGGGAGCCAGCTGGAGGTCCTTGGCCGGGGGTGGAGCCGATCAGAGTCAGCTGAGGTCCCCTGCAGACGATTGGAACCAGCTGGAGGTCCATGCCTGAGCCTTGGCCAGAGGCTTTCAGCCTCGCCCGGGGGTGGAGCCTGGTGATGGAGCCAGCTGAGGTCCCATGCCAAGGGCTGAGGCTTTGGGCCTTGGCAGGGGCGGAGCTGAAGATCAGAGGAGATAGGTGTGAACTCAGAGGAAACACCTTTTCTGACCACTCATTGGCTAAGCTCCCTGTTTGCCACTGGTAATATTCTTAGTAACTTGGGTATAAGAATCCAAAAAGGTGATCTAGGGTTTTTCCAGCACACTCCTGGAGAAAAAACAAAACAAATAAACAAAAAAACATGAAGGTCCCCTGCTGAGGGCTAAGAAATGTCATAACCTGCCCTAGGCGGTTTGACTCAGTGAATATTGCCTAGGTTTGCCAACCACAGGATCCGGGTTAGATTCTGATCAAGCCTAAGTTGCAGGCTCCTCCCTGCCTGGGGCCCAGGTCAGGGCTCATGCAGGAGGCAACCAACCAAAGTGTTCCTCTCACATTGATGTTTCTCTCTGTCTTTCCCCTTTCTCTTCCACATTCTCTCAAAATCAATGGAAACATATCCTCAAGTGAGGAAAAGGAGAAAGAAAGAAAGAAAGAAAGAAAGAAAGAAAGAAAGAAAGAAAGAAAGAAAGAAAGAAAGAGAGAAAGAGAGAAAGAGAGAAAGAGAGAAAGAGAGAAAGAGAGAAAGAGAGAAAGAGAGAAAGAGAGAAAGAGAGAAAGAGGAAGGGAGGAAGGGAGGAAGGGAGGAAGGAAGGAAAGAAGAAAGGAAGGAAGGAAAGGAAGGAAGGAAGGAAGGAAGGAAGGAAGGAAGGAAGGAAGGAAGGAAGGAAAGAAGGAATAAAAGGTCATATCCTATGAAAGACACATCTTGAAAATGCCTAAATAAAGTTGTCATTTCTTCTTGGTGAAGGGACTGGAGTCCGTGTTGATGAAAACACCTTGCTGGATGCGGTGACTGGCAGTGGCTGCAGCAGTGGGGTGATGGGGCTGGTGCCTTTTCCTGATCAGCCTGGTTGCTTCCCATAAAGGGAGGCCTCTTCCAGAGCCCAAACCCTGAACCTGAACCCTGAACCATGCTGGATGTGGGGGGCATATTCACAACTGGCAGCCCAACGTGGGGCACCCACAGATGAACACAATAAAAGTTTATTTCTCACTCATGTTTTAGTCTCCTGTAAGTGAGGCAGTCATTGTCCTTCTTGTACCTTCTCCTCTGGGATAAGGGCTGCAGGAGGCACAGAGGAAGAAGATAGCTCGAGGACTGTTATGTGTGTAAATAGCTTCTGCCTGCGTCCAAATACAATATTACTTCCTGTCATCTGGATATGATGGAGAGGTAGGATGGGGAATGTAGCTTCTATGTCCAAGAGGAAGATGTGGTGTAATGGGCAGCTAACATTGTCTCTACCAAATGATGTGAAACAGTTTAAATATTTGTAGTAACAAAATTGGTAAGTGGCAAAAATTGCAAAATGAATGTAAACATAGACAAGTTGTCTTCTTTATGTGTTCTTCCCCATAAAGAACCCCTTTGCCCTAAGTAGGAGTATCTTGCCATAAGGATGACTTAGTAAAAGCATTTATAAGTAACTTTAAGAATAATGAACATATTATCAAGATGTCTATGTGAAGACTAATGGAAAGCTTGGAATGATCAAGTTGTCAGGCACTAAACTGTAAACATTCCAGAGACTGACCATGTCTTAGGTCAGTTTTCAAGAAAGCCATGAGCATATTCCCATAGAATAAAGTGGTATTTACTTAAATTTACTCTCCATAATTCAGAGCAAAACTATATATGTCTGTTCTCAATCTTTGTCTTTGCCTTTATATGGTTCTTTTTCACAAAGACTGTAAACTTTCCTACAGAGATACAATTATTTTAATCAAATTTAATAGTTTATTATAACTGATATCAAACACCAAACATGTTAGTATTTATATAAACTTTGTTTTTCTCTTAATCTGACACATTTTGACACCAAAATAAGAATAATATATTTTTCTTATTTCTTATTTTTCTCTTTTCTTATTTCTTAAAAGGTGTATTTTGACCTTCAAAAGTGAAAATTATATGTGATCAGACCCAGCACTGGAAAGAATGTGAGTGGTTTGGCACCTTATTCTTCTGGGACAATATGATTATGGCCTTGGCTGGTCAGGTGGCTCGTTGGTGGGGGCACTGTCCTCTATGCCAAGTGGGTACAGCCAAGTGATGTTCTCTCTCACAGTGTTTTTTCTCTCTCTCCTTCCTCTTTCTAAAATCAACAAAACCATATCCTCTAGTGAAGATTTTTTTAAAAAAATGACTTCATACAGTATTTTAAATGATATGACAACATTATTTGCATTTAATTATACTATAATTTATGCCTATGGAGTCCATCTTATACAATTGAAAGCACTAGTGTGTAAGGCAATAGATATTTGATTTCACTGGCAATCTTATCTAATAAAAGAGTAATATGCAAATTGACCATCATTCTAACACATAAGATAGCTATTCCCATGTGGTCAATGACAATTGCCTCCATGTACAAGATGGCTACCACAAGTGGCCAGCAGGGGAGGGCAGTTGTGGTTGATCAGGTCTGCAGGAAAGGGCATTTGGAAGTGACCAGGATGGTAAGGGAGGGCAGTTAGGGGTTACTGGCCCAGCAGGGGAGGGCAGCTGGGGGCGACAAGGCCTGCAGGAAAGAATAGTTAGGGGTGACCAGTGATAGAGGAGGGATAGAGAGTTAGAAACATTGATAAGAGAGAAACATGGATCAGCTGCCTCCTGCACACCCCCTATTGGGGATGTGCCCACAACCAAGGTACATGCCCTTGACCGGAATCGAACCTGGGACCTTTCAGTCTACAGGCGGACACTCCATCCACTGAGCCAAACTGGTTAGGGCCCAGCACTGTTATTTAATATTAGATCAGAAACAATGGTAAAGATGAGAAAGTAAGAATCTTTTCAGGAACCTTTCAGAATTCTGACCCCCTTTCCCACCACTTCAAAACTGTCAGAATTGTAGCCAAAGCCAGTTTGGCTCAGTGGATAGAGCGTCAGCCTGCAGACTGAAAGGTCCCAGGTTCGATTCAGGTCAAGGGCAAGTACCTTGGTTGCAGGCACATCCCCAGTAGGGGGTGTGCAAGAGGCAGCTGACGGATGATTCTCTCTCATTGGTGTTTCTAACTCTCTATCCCTCTCCCTTCCTCTCTGTAAAAAATCAATAAAATATATTTTAAAAAACTGTCAGAATTGTAGCGTCCTGCAGGGCTCCTTTTATATTCTGTCAGTAAATCTGTCAAAATCCAGTTTTTCTTATTCTTAGGAATTTGCTCAAGACATTTCCCTAAGCCTCTAGCTCTACATTATGTTAGACTGAACGTCACCGATATTTGAACTCGGAATATAAAATACAGCGGTTTTAAGCAACACAATAACTTTTTTCAGCGAGAGCCTATCACACTAAAACACACACAGGGCAAAACCTTAAGGAGATAGGATATACCACAGTCTCTCCTCCCCTTTGCAAGCACTTTCCCACCCAAATCCTTTTATGTCAGGAGCAAGGTGCCTGCAGTAAGACACTTGAAGGTGGTCGGACCCCGTGGCTCCCGCTCACTGGGAGCCTGCTTCTGTGTAAGTCTGGGAACTAAAGATGCTGGCAGGCCTGCCCCCTATAATGCACATGGAAACGGGCCGCCTGGGCCTCGCAGGTGCCTGTGAGCTGCAGCGCTTCACATAGTGCGTTTTCAAAGGCCAGCTGCCTTCTCCCGAGGCTTTGAGGAAGACTTTGAAGAAAGCATCTCAGAAGCAGCCTGAGAGGAGTTTCTAGAAGCCTCTGTTCAGCACCAGTCCAAATAAACAATCTGATTTTCTTTTTCTTTTTTAAGCTCCTAGTTTTCAAAAAAAAAAAAAAAGCAACAACAACAACAGCTATTTAACCTATGAAAACATATTTCTTTGTTTATTTGTTTTTTGTGGGTTTTTTTTTTGGGGGGGGGAGGCAGAGGGTAACAATGAAATGTACTTAGAGACTTCTAAAAGTGGTGACGTTCTATTTCCAGAATACATACCTTAAACAGTTTTAGAGCTCATACAGGATTTCATACAGTGAGTGGGAAATAGCCCAGACTTCAAAAAGTTTAACGTCTAAGAAGGAAAGGGTACATTATTGATCAGTACGCATGCTTTATAATATTAGGTTTACCTAAACTCACTCTCCCCACATATATGAAGAAGCTTTCGCCAGGATAACACCAAGGCGTGAATCCAGGTGAATAATGTAAATCTGCCTGATTTGCACACACATATATAAACGTATGCAGTATGCGTACACAAATGCATAAATATATAATGGCTCTTACAAACATATGGTTGTTTAAAAGCCAGAAGCAGATAAAAAGGGAAATGAGTCTTTAAAACCTAACCTTAAACCCTGAGGATTAAGAGTTTTCTAAGTGAGTGTGTAATTTTCATTGTTACTACCAGTATCAGCCTCAATATCTGACAAACCAACTGAAGAAAGGGACGCCTCTGTTCTTTCAAAGTTTGCTCACACAAAGTGAAATATAGCAACCACATGCCAGGTTCACGGTTAAAGGGACAAAGTTATCTTAAAGAGAGAAATGGTAAAGGAGAAAGGCTAAGTTAATCCTGCCCTTAAGTCGTTTTTTTCCCCCCAGCAGACATTAAAGGTGATGTTTTCACTTGTCTTGTTTTTATTAAGAAGCAATCGAGGTTGAAAACTATCTATTCTAGGTAGTTGTTTTGAATTCTTATTTATCTACTTGTGATCAACTTAATTGTGATAAATTGAACTGATTGTCAAGGGATTGTCAAACATCAGTCTCTCTTTATGGACTGAACCATTTCCCTGCAACCCTATAAGAAAAATTCCACCTCTGACAACTGAAAAAAATAATCCATTTAGAAATAATGAGCAGGAAGTTAGCAACTTTACACTGCATGCTAAAATCTTATCTAAAACAGTTTGAAATGTAGGTTTAAAGGGGAAAAAAGCACAAAGGTTGATTCATATTTTAAAATTAAAATCTGCTGACCTATCCTTCTAGCTCACCTACCACCTAGCTATAGAAATCTCTTGATACTTCTTATATATGATGAACTCTCTTTTTTTAAAAAAAAATATTGAACTTGGCTGTTATAGAGTGCTTCTCATCTGATACTTCTCTCCTTCAACATTACATTAAACTATAGGGACTGGGCTTCTGATTCATTTAACTGTTTAACACATCGGTTTCCATATCATGTACCACCGCACAGTGACAGGCATGCCATCGGAGGAACTCCGTAACTTAGAAAATGGTAACTATCATTTCTGTTTCCAGTCTAAAAGGTTCCAGCCGAAACTGGTTTGGCTTAGTGGTAGAGTGTCGGTCTGTGGACTGAAAGGTCCCGGGTTTGATTCCGGCCAAGGGCATGTACATTGGCTGTGGGCACATCCCAGGTAGGAGGTGTGCAAGAGGCAGCTGGTTGATGTTTCTCTCTCATCGACTTTCTAGCTCTCTATCTCTCTTCCTTCTTCTCTGTAAAATATCAATAAAATATATTTTAAAAAATAAAATAAAAGGTTTCAGAGCCAAAGTTGCACTGATGCAAAATAAAAGTAGGTACAGAAATGCAGGCCCAACATTGTATTCTCGCCTGAAGGGGAATTTCACATTTATTAAAAAGAGGAATGGAATTTAGTATATAGAATCCTGGTTAGTCTCAAGGCACCTCACATGTACCCCCTGAAATAACATAATGTGCTGAAGCCCTTGCTGAAGCCCGTCATTTTATAGTGAGGATGATATTCAGTTCTCCCTTCTGAGATATACTTACGCTCCCTCCTTCTACTGCTCAGGAAGCGGGGCCTCTCTCTGCTGCACCTCTGCCTCCTTGGCCTGGGGAAGGAGGTTCTGGGGTCCTGGCTGCACAGTAAGAGATGACAGTGAGGGCAGGAGGATCACGGGAGCAGAGGCAGGACATGCTTTCTGCACAGATCTGCCGCCGCTCCTTCCCTCTAGAACACTCTTTCAATAATGAATGTAGTGTCAGGGTTGTTCAATAAATATTAATGCACAACTCCACTGGACCCAGAGGCAGGTTTGACTCTAGAATTCGATGAGTGATAAATTACTCTCCAGGCGAGTGGAAAATGTGTCTATTGGGAAAACAGCCCAGCATAGCAAGTGTTATGGCAGGCAAGCTGTTGGGTCTGGGGCGGGACCTCCTTAGGTGCTGGAACTGGAAGAAGGCACAAGCAGCCGCAGGTTGATGGGACATGCTTTTTGCAGACAAAGCAGCCAGCCACTGGCTGTTTAGCAGCGCGTTTTATACTCACTCGGACGAAGAGGATCCATGCCAAATAGGGACATTCGTGTTACAGGAACTGGTAACATGCTATGAAGGTGCAGCTGTGCAGTGCGTACAGTAAAGCTGCTGTGTCTTCGCCTTTGTGCATGCCAGTGGCACGTGGGCCTTTTACATCCGACATACTCTGGTCAGGGTCCCCACATAAGTGAACACTGAATAAGGCACTGAGGCAAACTGCCTGGATAGTTGAGGCGTCTTCATCTAAGAGCTGGTTAAATCCTGAAGTGTGTATTGTTCAAATGTTGCTGGAAGAAAGACCATTCCACATGCCACAGAAATGAGAGGTAACTGCTCTTGTTCCTACCCTCCCTGACTCCATCTCTCTATACAAAAGCCTAAGGGACCCTTACCACCAGGTGACCAGACAACCGAATGGTCGGTCAGTAACTATGATGTGCAGTGACCAGTGGGGGTAGACACTCAATGCAGGAGCTTCCCCCTGGTGGTCAGTGCGCTCCCACAGTTAACCTTCCGCAGCCATCCAACCTCCCATGGTCCCAACCTTCGGCCAGCCCCAATGGGCCCCGATCAACCCTGATTGTAGCCCTGAATTTATGCACCTGGGCTGAATATAACGTCACATTTCTATCCCTGTTCTACCCCAATTTTTAAAATAACCACATAATCTTTTTCATTTGTAACAGGGTGTGTTATTTAGGGAAAATGTTCTATCACAAGAATGATAGCCAGCATTCCTTTCATGTGTCTAATTCCTGCTTATCTTTGGGATGTCAGCCTAAATGTCACTCCCACAGAAAGCCTTTGAATAATCCAACTTAAACTTTCTGGTTATATTTCATATTCACATGCACAGTTCCCTTATTAGTAAAATTTGAGCACTCCTATCACTTATTTATTCATACAATGACTATTGAATATTCGTTTTTCCATAGACTATAATAAGTGCCATGATGGCAGGACATAGAATTGTTTATCACCCACATGCAGGTTGTTCATTTAGTAGCATGTAGCCAATGTTCGCTGTTCTAGGAGATGAACTATGGCTGCACTGAGTGATGGAACACACTGCTTATTTCTGTTATTTCTGTCCTTAATATCCAAAAGTTCTCCAATGCATTGATTTTAGTTCACCTAAAACAGTAAAACTATATTATATGTCTTGTTTATTAATATATTCCACACGTTATATCCAATAGTGCCCTTTGGAATAAGCTACTGCACACTGTATAAATCACTTAATGATTAGATAATTCTCATGTGTATCTCATTTTCTATACCAAGACAATTATACATTACTTGAGGCCTGGTGCATGAAAATTCATGCACTGGAGTTGTGGGTCCCTCAGCCTGGCCTCCCCGTCTCACAGTCTGGAAGCCCTCAGGGACGGGAGGTGACCCGGCGATCAGGTGAAGGTGATGTTTCCATCACAACTCTGCTGCTGCAACTGCTGGGGTGCAAGCCTCATCCAGCCCTGGTTACCTGAGCCTTGGGCAGCCACCATCTGGCTGTGGGCGCAGCCATTTTTGAGGGCATGATAATCAATTAGCATATCCCCTCCTTATTGGCTGTGGGCGCTGCCATCTTTGTGAGGGTGTGATGGTCAATTAGCATATTCCCTCTTTATTAGATAGGGTATTTTACAAATGAAGTAATCATTGAATACTTTAGTGTTTGGGTACTTTATATTATGGGAAGGTAGTCCTTTTGTTTCCTATATTTGTCATGGGAAGATTCAGCTTAAAGGAGTTGATAACTCTAGGTATAGATAGATGCCCAGAAATGTTGACATGTCATATCTTATGGAAATCTTTGATTCACATAGATTATCTCTAAAAAAATCAAATGTTTGGTATAATAAAAATCTATAAGAAGCAACATTTCATATTTATTGAATCTAGATTTGTTGTTAATTGCATTCATGTCATGAAAAACAGCAAGTTGTTTACAAAATAAAATATTCACAAAATTCAGATCCTTCTATTCTTTTATTCAATGAGGCAAAACTGTCAGATTTCACTTCTTTATCATGTTATACCAAATTATAGAATATTTCTT
Source organism: Vespertilio murinus (assembly GCA_963924515.1). Classification (NCBI taxonomy): domain Eukaryota; kingdom Metazoa; phylum Chordata; class Mammalia; order Chiroptera; family Vespertilionidae; genus Vespertilio; species Vespertilio murinus. The sequence continues at coordinate 110,390,449 of OZ004709.1, forward strand.
CAGCATTATTCAAAAGCATGAAAGAAAAAAAGAGTCACTTGCCATTTTCATCAGAAAGCAGTCTTGGTTAGGGATAAGGGAATATAATTAGAAATTATATTCATTGGTATTTTCTGCCTCTTTATAAAAAGATTGACTTTAATTTTACAGAATAAACAAAGTATTAAAGTCATCCTCATTGGTACTCTTTTTTTTTTCCGGCGGGGGAGGGGGGGTGTCTTTAGCACTCACAAAGTAAGTGCTCTACATGAAATAAGGGAATTCAATAGCAACATTAATTACTAAGTTGAGCCTGTCCCTTAGTGTGGTATGTGGGGATTGGGCCAAAACCAGCAGCTCCTGCCTGCTGCTCCCACTCATCCCAGCCCCGCAGCTGCAGTTGCCAGCCACAAGCCCTGTATCTGGCACCCATCCTGAGGGCAGTGGGGGTGAGGGGCCAGGATGTGATTGGCCCTCTGGGTGGGTGATGGGATGCCCTTGCCAGCCTGGGACCTGGATCTGTCCCACTGATGTTCACTCCCGTTGTTGGGAGCCACCTGGGGGGAAGTGGCTGCAGTACCTGAGGCTGACTTCTAGAAGGCTGGCAGCATCAGTCTGTGGGTGCCTGGCCCATTCTCTGCAGGTTGGACCTGCAGGACTACTGAGGGAGGGCGTGGCTGCTGCTGGGCTGATGGGCTGCCGGAATGGGTCTGTCAGCTGAGCAGCACTCCTGCTGTTTGAGCACACTGACCACCAGGGGGCAGCTCCTGCATTGAGGGTCTGCCCCCCTGGTGGTCAGTGCGAGTCATAGCGACAGGTCTACTGGTCATTTGGTAGTTTGGTCACTCAGGCTTTTATATATATATAGATACCCATGGGGTGCTCTTTGGATCTATGCAAAATATTTATCAGGAAGCATTTGATAAATGTTCAGGGGGGGGGGGAGGTGTGGGGGTGGCAGAAGTGAAGGAAACAAACATATAAATAAGTTAAAACAGAAAACTAGATATGAAGTTCTATTTGTCCTTGCCTTTGTAGCCTTGTTCATTTCCAATTATCTCTTTCTTCCTAGGTATTTTGACTTAATAATGGAAAGCTGTGCTGTTAGATCCCTCTTTCTCGTGAGACATAGAACAATATCAGTATTGTTGGTGTAAGACTGCCACAATACATCTCCCCCAGGGGGAAGATACTATTTTCAATTCCGAAAGTTAGCAGCATGTGAAATCATTTCTGATTGCTGTACTCCTATTGCACCCTGGCTCAATTAGTATAGGATATTGTGTTTGTGAATTACCTGTCATCCGAGGTTGCCTGGTATGTTTGTAATGGCAAATGAGCTATATGCTAAGTATTTTCTATAATGTGCATGTAAAACGATTTATTATGTGATGCACACAGTTGTGTTGGTTTATTAGCAAGAAAGGAATGACCTGTATTCGTTTATTTTACAATCACAGTTTCACTTTTTCTGTGCCATCAAAAACAAGAATGAAGAATTGGCAATTCATTGGCAATTCATGTGGTTCTCAACATTAGATAAAGTTATTAAGCTTAAAGTAGAAAATTAGATTAAAACTATCCATTTCAAATTATTTTTTTGCTGCATAGGGAATTTATTACCGAAAAGAAGAAAATAATTAGAGAATCTGTTCTTGCAACTGAATTCTAAATGGGCTCTGAAGTTTCTAGTAATTTCTATTTTGGTGATTGTTCAAATAAATCCAAGTTATACCAATTTCTTATTTCTACTGGTGGTATAAGAAGCATCAGTATAGCCTCTATTAAATATATATTTTTCTCCAGAGATTACAATGTTGAACTCTATAAGAGTAAGTTTAACCCTTTGAATGTAGTCATGGCTAAGTGATACTTAAAACTAACACAGGATGAATGCATTGTAAGAATTAAAGTATCCCATGTCTTTTTTTTTTTACCATCATAAACAACACAAATCTGTTTTATGTGTAAACCAAGAAAGAGGCTTAAGTAAAAGAGAAATAAAGTGCATTTACTTCAGAGTCACAGGTTGCAACCAGGGCACCCACATTCAGGTAATAGTCCGAAACATGCTCTGCGGAGAACACAGGAAGGCAGGGCTTGTAAAGCCTTGGGCTCCTCAGGTTGCATGTGACACCACAGGTAACGTCCGGCCCTCTTTATGTAAACAAAGGGCTCTGGTTAGGCAAATTGGAATTGGTTGAGTTTCAACATGCAAACAGAGAATGCTGGTTGGGAAAACAGGGCTAGCTTCTTTCAAACTAAATAATGTAGATGACCTGGTTGTCATGGTGAGAAAGATGTAAGGGCCAGGTCTAGCTGAGAAGTTCAGAAGTTTATGGAGAAACATGCTGGTGGAATATCTGTATGACTACCTTCTTCATGGTCTTGCAGCTGTGTGTGTGTTCCCCTAACATAAATGAATGATTCTATCCTCAACTGTCTTTCTCTCTCCCTCTCTCTCTCTCTCTCTCTCTCTCTCTCTCTCTCTCTCTCTGTGTGTGTGTGTGTGTGTGTGTGTGTGTGTGTTTGTGTATGCTTTCAACACTGCCCACATGAAGACTAGGAAGTTACTGCTAGGGAGAAGACAAAAAATTTATTTAAATGTTTCCAGTATTTTTCAAGTTCTATATTTGACCTAAAGAGAAAATAGTTATATGGATTCTTCAGACATTTTAGATACTGTTCTGAATTATTCTAGTTGTTGAATAAATACTACTCCTGCCTTTTTGCCTTTTTTCCTTTCCTCCCTTATTCCCAACCTTCTATAGACAGGTGAGAAATTAAAGGAGAGAAGTGTAACAACTGGGCTTAAAGATATATGTGTTATTGATATTGAAGAAATAGTTGGTATTATATATCATCAAAATATATCTAGCCAAACGACTAGAGATATAGGAGACTTAAGGCTAGCCTAGAAAATAAATTGTATCAGGTGAGAAATGAAAATTTCTTACATGCAGAGCATAGGTCACTGTCAGTATGTTAAAAAAATCATTTCTACTATATCATTTCACTGAGTAAATCCAATTGCTAGGATAGAGTAAAACCTCATCTCCTCGCCTTTATTTCCCCGAGTCCAGATTCTGTTTTCTTTCCTTGAGGGTTTTGATAGTTAAAATAGATATTTCCTTTCTGTGACTCTTTCAGACACATTTCCCCTCACTTTTAAGTAAAACAAAGAATGAAATGTGAGCTTTATTGTTGTTGTTGTTCTGGTGTGCATCCAAGTAATCTCTCAGATATGCCTGAAATGCAGGCAGTCCTCGGGATACATCGGACTCAGTGTACCTTGTTTTATGGTTACATCACCATCTCATTCATATATATTTCTACATATTCCATTATTTCTACATATGTACATATGTCTTTATGTTTTTTATTATTTATTTACCACAAATAAAGGTCAGGAATTGTTATCTTTTATTTATTCTTTTTTTTTAATGTTCCCCTTCATTACTGCTGTGTATGTGCTCCACATGAGTGATATAGGTGCTTATGCAGGTGGGTTCTGACATAATGGCGAAATCACTTTATGTCATGCTATAGGAACAGATCTCCGATGTAACCCAAGGGCTTATTGTATAGGAATCTACAACCTTTTCAAGTGAGAGATAAAAGCTAATTCTCAGTAAGATAATTATGAAGCTGAAAGCCAAGTGCATCAACTTCTAATTGGTTTTACGATGGAATCTTAAGCACATTAGTTAGCCACATTTATTTTCTTCACTTAAAAAATAGAGATAAAGTATCTAGTCACCATGCCGTCTTTTGGGGTTGGCAGGGAATTACTAGGAGATTAATAGAGGGTGTGATTGAAGTTTCTATGTAGTCATGTGGGGCTTAATGTTTTGGTCAAAAAAAAAAGGCTGCATATATGATAGTGGTATCAACACATTATAATGAAGGTAAAAAATTGCTATGGCTTAGTGAAGTTGTAGCATTCTGTATTGTACCATCTTTTATGGTGATGCTGGTATAAACTCGCCTACTGTGCTGCCAGCTGCATAAAAGTATAGCGAATGAAATTATGTACTACACATAATACTTGATAATGATCATAAACAACTGTTACTGTTTTTTATATTTACTATACTGTACTTTTATTATGTTAGAGTATACCTTTTGTATTTATTTAATTAAATACAAATATCGGTTTAAAATATAAGTTTCTGCAAAATAGTGTGCCATGTTACAATGGCCACAACCTTGATTGCATCATTTTCTCATGTGCTTGCTATAAGCTTGTGTGGCTTTGTTCATCATGGCCCCTAAGCATACAAAACCCACTGCTAATGTTGTCATAAAGAGGCCACATGAAGTGGCTGGCCTGAAGAGGAAATTAGAAGTGAGTAAGAAATACAAAAGTGGAAAAATCAGGGGTGGTTATTGCTTGCCAGTCAAGCATGTCCCATTCCACTGGGGCCATGACCTTGAAGAACAAGAACAAAGCGAGAGAGGCTGTTAAAGGCCATGTTTCACTGAAGCAATGAGACTCACAACGATTTGGAAAGGGACTTTATCCACCATGGAGGGACACCTACCCCCTGGACCAAGGACCAGACACAGAAGGATGTTCCTTTCAGCACAAGGACCATCACTACGAAAGCAACGTTGAAAGGAAAGGCTGGGCCTGATCGCGCTGTGGGCTCCACTGCGAGCTTTGGGTGGTTTCCTCAGTTCAAGAAACATTATTCGCCAAAACCGTTTGGCTCAATGGATAGAGCGTCAGCCTGGGGACTGAAAGGTCCCAGATTCGATTCAGGTCAAGGGCACTTACCTTGGTTGCAGGCACATCCCCAGTAGGAGGTGTGCAAGAGGCAGCTGATCAATGATTCCCTCTCATCGATGTTTCTAACTCTATCCCTCTCTCTTCCTCTCTGTAAGAAATCAATAAAATATATATATATTTTAAAAGAAACATTATTCATCCCCCAAAAGAAAAGGGGGGTGGCACGTCTGTGAGCACTGATGTGAATGAAGGTAGCTGATGAATTTCTGGAAACTCCAGCTAAGCATCTTTTAGAGAAAAATTACCTCCCAGAGCAAATGTTTAATAGGGATTTTCCAAACCGCCCCGTACTGGAAACATGTTTGAATGGGCCCTCGTCCATCAGAAGATCAAGGTAACGCAAGGTGTCAGTGCTTCCTTGGGGGCAATGGTATAAGCTACACGTGGAAACCCTTTGTGATCTGGCACACTGAAGCTCAGGGCCATCAAGCATCAATAAAGCCACACACTGCAGGAACACACATCCATAAAAAGGTATGGATGACCCACCTTGTCTTCCAAGATGCCCTCCTGAATTGCTATGTCAGTAAATTAAGAAGTACTGTTTGGAAAATTGTTGCAGAAGACCAAAGAAAACCAAGGATGCTTCAAAGAAGAGGAGGGACACTGTTTAATACACCGGCGGTCTCAGAACAGCCTTCCAAATCTGAGTGAAGGAACCTGCATGGGGCTTTCCTGTGTATTTCCCTGTGGTCTTTGTCCCACAACTATGGATTATGCTTCCAGTCCTTTTCGCTGGCCTTGCAAGAGGGCCCCCAGGTATTGGGGTCTCCAGGCCATATCTGATGACCTGGCCTGGTGCCAGCCTTAATAATCCTCCCTCCGGGGCAGTGCACTGTCCACACCCCCATGGCCTCTGTAACCGGTTCTGCATGACCAGTATCTGGGAAGGAGGCAGTGGCTTAATTATAGGTTATTAAAAATGTACACTGAGCTTGCTAGCATGGATTCAGGGTTACATTGGAATTAGCCCTTTTTAGCCTTCTCAAAATAGCATACATTTCAAGATATTGCCTATTGTTTGTAATGCCCCCCAGACAATTTTTAACCTTTATAATGTGTTTTTACTGTACCTTTTCTATGTTTAGATAACAAATAATTAAAATGTGTTACGATTGCCAGTATTATTCAGTACAGTAACAAGCTATACAGATGTGTAGTCTAGGACAAACAGGCTATAGAAGGTTATACCATCTAGGGCTGGGTAAGTAAGTATACTCTCTGATGTTCTCACAATGATGAAATTGCCTAACAAGGCATTTCTATCATTAAGGAATGCATGGCTGTAATTGAGAAATTAGTGACCTTACCTTTGTTTTGCTTGACTTGGTTTGCAGTTTTTTATTTTTGTTTTTTTCTTTTTTGGGGGGTGGGGGAGACTTGGTGATTTTTTAAAGCTTTTATAGAAGGTAATATTGTATTGAATAATATTGGAAGTTGAAGATAAAATTGTGGAATGAAATAATAAAAATTTAAAACAATCTTTTTTCAACATGAAAATTCTCATTTTTTGCAAAGATTTTATGTTTATCAACTGAATTTTTGCATTCTACATTCATTTAGACTACCGTATTATACCATAGGCAAAGGACTAAAGATAAGAAAAAAAGTTTTATTTGCCATCAGTCATAAACAGTATGATAATTAATAGAAATCACTGAAGAATGCTAGGAAAAATACTAAGGAGGAGAAATAAAGCCAGACTGATCTCCTAAGTATTCAGGGAATGGTTTAACATTGGCCTGAATTATAGGCCTGAGGGAGTGATAATGCAAATCCACAGGGTCATGGCCAACATTACATGTCTGCAACATACAGGGATTCCTTAAGACTGGACTGTCTGAGTGGGACTGACTGGTGAAAGATATGACTAAAGTGGACAGGAGCTAGGCTATGAAAATCCAAGGGAGCTGTGGTCAGTATTTAATTCTGAACACACTTGGGAATTAATGGAGTTTACACTGGGAAATAATCTGATGAACTTTTCCTTTCTTTTTCGCTCTGATTATCACCTAAGAAAAATGATTTTGTTATTAGAATACTGGAGGATGTATTTTAGGATAGGGCCCAGAGTCATATAAGTTATATAAATTCTAAACAGACTAATTATCATAGAAATTGAACAACTTACTGAAAAGCCCCCTTCTATCTTGATAAATTCACTAACCCAGATGATTATATAAGTTAATATTAACATGCTCTCAAAATCATACCATTTAAATATCACTTGCAAGACTTCCGTAAAGAGAACAAGAAAATACTTTTGTGTGTGTTTTTAATTAACAGAGACAGCATGAATTTTAAAAATGAAAAATCTAGTATTTTAAAAAACACCTACAAGCCAATACAGTCATATATATTTTGCCAAAATTCTAAAAAAAAAGAAGAAAATCTTGTAGCATATCAATATCACTACTTATGTGATTCATTCTAGATTCATAGGGATAGTTGAATGTTAGAAAGTCTATAACTATAAATCATAATATTGCTAAGTCAAGAACAAAGATTATCTCCATAATTGTATCATTTTAGATAAAGTGCTTCATAAAATTCACTAGTTATTTTTTTGCTAAAAACTCATATTTACAAATGAAACTAAGCAAACTAAAATATAACAACTACCAAAAATATGAATAAAATAGAACCAGATGAATAGATGGAACTTGCCTTATCATGATGTCTGTGAATATGTGTATAAGTAAAAAGCCATCAGCATGCTTAATGGTGAAATTTTAGAAGAACGTCCATTAGGTCAGAATGCCATTATTACAATATTATTTAATATTTTTCTGTTGGATGCAGTTAGGAAAGCAAAAGGAAAATTGCCCATGAACATAGAAAGACAATAAATATATCAATTTGGAAGTATCCATACACAGGATTATAACTGAACTTAGAGTAATGAGATAGCAGGCGTGAAATAGGTCTGTGTATGCTGATAGGGACTAAGCCAGTGGTCGGCAAACTCTTTAGTCACCAGAGCCAAATATCAACAGTACAACGATTGCAATTTCTTTTAAGAGCCAATTTTTTTTTAAACTTAAACTTCTTCTAATGCTACTTCTTCAAAATAGACTCCTTCAGGCCGTGGTATTTGGTGGAAGAGCCACACTCAAGGGGCCAAAGAGCCTCATGTGGCTGGCAAGCTGCAGTTTGCCGACCACAGGACTAAGCCATACTATAAGTGAAGAGAGCAAGGTATAGAATAATATGTATGATAAGCTTTAATTTATGCAAAGAAGACATATATATGTGTATACTTTATATATGTATGGGCCATTTTGGGGGTGTTGCACCCATAAACATATGCACCTATGCACAGACTACTACTCATTCTGCTTGTCATTAACCATGGGACAGAGTTTACTTTCATTATCTAACATAAGTCCGTTTTCATTTTAGTTAGCCATAGCTTGTATAAAGCATATTTAAAGAGAATACCTAAAAATTATCAAAAAATTCTTAAATAAATTGTCTTTTAGTATTTGTTTTATATGAAAACTTCTACATTTTTACATCAGGCATGTCACAGATTTTTTGTTCCATATTCATTATGTTTCACAGCCATGCTTTTGATTATATTTAAAGTTGTTAATTTTAGAGCCCTTTTTTCTTGATTATTCTATCTTAGTCATTGTAGTTTGAAATTGGTGCTACATCTGTTTGTTTCCATTTCCTTGGAAAAACATTGTCATAAGTCTCAATGACTAATATTTTGGTCTAAAAATGTTAATCATGAGTAGTTTGGAGTGAAAAGACAATTAAAAATTTTAAATTGAATATAAATATGGTCAAAATGATGGTATTGAATTCTATTGTTTATAAATTAAGGGGGTATAGATTCTAACATTAATACAAGTATAACTTTTAATAGTACTTAATAAAATATTCTTAACTCCTATTTCTACATTTAGCCTAGGGCAAAACTATGGTCTCCTTAGATAGAATACAAAATTTGAAAACAAAATAGTTCCCTTGGGAATTTAATTTAATTTAAAACTTCTGAATTGGGGGCTGTTTTTGAATGGCTCAAGGAAGAATTTTGTTTCTGATGAGTCTAGGAGCAGCAACAGTAACAAAACAAATGAGGTATTTGGAACTAAATTGAAGTGAATAATTGAACATTAGGTATTGATAATAACATGGGCTGTTCTCCAGATTGTGAGACAAAAAGAAATAATCTCCATCCAGGTGGCTCAAGCCCAGAATGGATTTTTAAACATAAATAATTCAGATTTATGTAACTCCAGAGAGTAGTTGTCAACTTTTTACTTTGACTATATTTTTTACATGGTTTCATATAACACCTTTTATTTCCTTCATACTAAAGCAGTAACAGTGGCGACAATTTCTGAGGCAATTTCTTCTAAAATCATCATCATGACAAATGAGGCTTTCCCCTGGAACATAGACAAATGGAGGTGAAGCCAGGGGGAGTTTCAGTTCTGTTCTGATTATTCCAGATTAGCATGCAGTGCCCGTGATGGAAAGCTTTGTAATTAGCTGCTGTTACTTTCTTCAATTTACTCTGAATTTCAAGACTACTAATATGTGTGTCAATGACATTAAGTAGAGAACCTAGGTTTGAATAATTTTCATTAAATGGGGAATGTTCTTACTGTAATGAAAGTGGTATTTTGGGTTCTCAAACATCAAATTATTTCTTGTGACTTTGATTTTTCTCCCCACTCGTTCTTCTTACCATATATCCCTTTTTCTAGAATGCAGATTCAGTCCTTTAAGTAACCTGTGGGTCAGGCAGGTTTTATTGTGGTGGCTGTTTTACTTTTTGTTGTTTTTAATAGTGACACAGTTGAATATGCATAGTTGATAACCTAATCTTATTACTAATTTTTATTTGCTTATGCTACTACAAACTTCTTAGATATTGTAGTTTTAATAAAATAAATATAGAATCTTAACTATACACAAGCTCTTTGCAAAGGTGCATATTAACATATTTAACTATCATTAAATACATAAATGTAGTGTTTCTATTGTGAATTTTATACAGGAACACACACACATATCTTGCCTGGTGTACCTGTACATGCTTTTCTCTAGAAAGTTTCTCTCTGAAATGGTGTTACGAGTAGAGTATGAGTGTTTTCAACTTAATTAGTAAAATTAATTTTTGAAACTTGTACCAACATTCTCTCCTATGAGTGAAGTGTACATCTTCAACTACATTTTATTGTAGTTTTTTTATTAGCATTCCCATGTTGTCAACAAGGCTGAGGAAGGATCTCACATAAGTTTCTGGACAATTTTCTATTTTTATTTGGTTACACAATAATTTATTTAGTCTATTTTACTATTTTCTTATTTGTAAGGTTTTTATTGATTATGGTATCACATAATTGTCCTCAACCCCCCATTCTCACCCCAAACCCCTCCCCACGTATGCCCCCATTCCCCTGTTGTCAGTGACCACTGGTTAGGCTTATATGCATGCATACAAGTCCTTGGGTTGATCTCTCCCCCTTATCCCCACTCTTCCCTACCTTCCCTCTGAAGTTTGAGAGTCTGATTGATGCTTCCCTGTGTCAGGGTATGTTTGTTTTTGTTCATCAATTTATGTTGCTCATTATTTCCCCTAGATGCAAGAGATCATGTGCTACAAGAAATACACTTGTAAGAACTGAAAATGAGACAAGCCATGATGATTATGCCGAGAGGCAAATGAATCCGTTTGTAGCGAGTTTCTTTCTGGGTTAACAGTTCTTTTGAGTCCTTATTTCAATGTCAAACAGCTCTTTATGTGTACATGCCATCAATGATATTTCAGTTCTAGATGGTGGACTAATGGTGGTAATACAGGTCCAACCCTCTCTGATTTGGTCCTGGATATCCTTCAGCGATGCATAGCTGCTGTCTGCTAGTATGGCAAGGCGTTGTCAGCATCTTCCCTCTCTGGACGGTTTCTCTTCTGTCTTCATGGCTGGAGCAGTCCTTATCTCTAAGGTTTTTTAATATATTCGGGGTACTAATAATTTGTCAGTTATATGAGTGTCGAACTTACACTCTGTGTTTTAAGCTTTTCCTCCCTTTATGAATAACCATTATTTCAATGTTGTCAATATCTGTATATTGATCATCTGTTATCTCTTTTTAGTACTTTTCATTTTTTTGGAATTTGCTTAAGAATTTCTCTACACAAAATTAATAAAGGCATTTTTTCTGTATTATCCTTTTTAAACATTTAAAGTTTTACCTTTCACATATACTTCTTAATTCTTCCTGGAATGAATTTATTTTTTGCGTGAAGCAAGGATTCTTATTCTTTCGTGTCAATAATCACATGAACAGTCCATCATTTTCCCACTTGTCTGCAATGTCAGTTCTGTTTGACATCAAGTTTTCATGCATGAGTGGGTCTACTTATCAGTTCCCTTTCAGTTTCATTGGATGATTTACCAGTTCCCATAGGGTTTCTATTCATGCAATTGATATATCTTAGGACAGTTTTCCCCACGTGTTTTCTTTCTCTAGGAATTCCTCAGATGTTCTTGACCTTCAGATACATTTCGAATCAACTATTTGAAATATTTGCAAGACCCCAATGAGGCTTTGAATGAATTGGGGGGAAAACTAACATCTTCATAATATTGAGTCTTTATAAAAACAGGATACTTTTTTTTACAGTTTTAGCATTTCAGTTATAGTTATATGGCTATAGAAAACCATGTGAAGTGTGAGATTTTCAAGGCTAGGTTCTAAAAAAGTCATTGCAGCCGCTGTGTTGGTCTCTGTAGTAGCCAGCTGCCATGCTATGAGGATGCTCAAGCAGCACCGTGGAGGGACCCACTGGAAGGAACTAACTTATCAACAATGTGAGTAAAAACCCTTGGAAGTCCATTAAGACTGTAGCCCCAGCCAACATCTAACTGAAACCTTCCGAGAGACTCTTAGCCAGAGCTAACCAATTGAACTATGCCAGATTTCCTAACATAAAAAAATGTGAGTGATAACAAATCATTACAATTATGTTATGCTTACCAAGTTTTTCAGTGATTAGGCAGCAACAGATAATTAATGAATAGTAGTAACGTAGTAACATAGTTTATACTTATAATTAATATGTTATATGGTCAATACTTATCCACATGTTATCATTGTGTGCAGCTCTTTGCCTTCTCAGTATCTCATTTTAGTGTTTCTTTTTTACTTTTCTAGTTATTAAAGTATATATGCCTCCAAAGTGACATAAATGACTTTCTTGGTTTAAATTTTTTTCTATTTTAGTTTGTCTGAAATTATATGATTCCCACCTTATATTTGAAGGTAAGTTATTTTGGGTTACCATTATAATGTACCACTTACTTTCTGCTTAGGTTTTGGAGGCACCATCAACAGAGGTCTAATTTACATTAAATTATAGATTTTCGTTTTGTTTTTAGAACTTGAACATGGAATGAATTCTAGCCACAAGCTAACATGTAATCCAGCCTATTACTCAAATTCTTAAAAGACACCTTTATAATTGTTCTCCTAATCCAGTGGCCAGCAAACCATCGCTCGCGAGCCACATGCAGCTCTCTGCCCCTTGAATGTGGCTCTTCCACAAAATACCATGGCCTGGGCGAGTCTATTTTGAAGAAGTGGTGTTAGAAGTTTAAGTTTAAAAAATTTGGCTCTCAAAAGAAATTTCAATCATGTACTGTTGATATTTGACTGTTGATTGATGAGTTTGCCAACCACTGTAATCGTTCAGATTCACATCTGACACAGATGTATGTCTTTGATGTCTTCCGGCCTATGGTAGATTTATTACTATCATTTTTGTTTGCTTATTTGTTTTCTTTAACTGAGAATGTAAACACCTGATCTTAGATTGAAAGCTTTTTACTTAATATGCCTTACGTTTAGGGGGGCCATTAAACTGAAGCCCCAGGCTATTGCTGACGCATTAGTAACACTGATGCCCATGACCTTTCCTGTCTGATGCTCCTGTAACTCTTCTGGCCTAGGAAGAGCTATCTTCCTGTCCACTCATCCACGCATTAAAGGGAATTGCAACAATACTTGTCCTGACATTTAAGTGGTTTTGTAACAGGCGCATTTTATAATATCTGATTTACAGTATTGCCATAACAGAAGTCCATAGGCATTGAAAACTTTAAGGTACTATTTTCTGAAAGTCAATCTTAAAATGTTGTCAGAAATGATTTGGGAAAATAAAGAAACAAACAAAACTTTAAATTTAGAGATTTAAACATAGAAATTTTTATATTGAGCTTTAAAATAAATCTCAACCTACGTATTTATTTATTTTTACCCTTTTATTTATTGGTTTAAAATCTTTATTGTTGAAGATATTACATATGTCCCTCTCCCATAAACCCCGACCAGACCATCCCCTACTTCTTGCCCCAGACCCATGTGTTATGCTTACAAGTTTATTCACAATTGAAGAACTTTGTCCCAAACTGCATGACCAGACTCAGTAAACAATATAAAGGCAACAATAATTTGTTTGGCTGATGATCAGAGAGATGCAAATAAAAACCACAATGAGATAGGCTGTCATCAATAAATTAACAAAAAAAAAACAAATGTTGGCGAGGACGTGGAGAAAAGGGAATGCACTCCAGCACTGTTGGTGGGAATGCAGATTGGTGCAACAACTAGAGACCAGTGTGGAGGTTCACCAAAAATTAAAAATGGAACTGCTTTAGAACCTAGCAATTCTACTTCTGGGAATATACCTGACAAAACCCAGAACATGAATTCAAAACAATATATGCACCCCTGTGTTCATTGCAGCATTATTTAACAGTAGCCAAGACTTGGAAACAACCAAAGTGCCCATCAGTAGATGAGTGGATAAAGACCTGTAGTACCTTTACACAATGGAACACTACTTGGCTGTAAAAAGAAGGAAGTCTTACTTTTTGCAACAGCATAGAGAGACTTAGAGTGTATTATGCTAAGTGAAAAAAGCCAATCAGTGAGAGAAACCCCATATGGTTTTATTTATATGTGGAATCTAATGAACAAAGTAAGGGAAACAGACTCAGAGATAGAGAATAGACTGACAGGCATCAGAGAGGAGATGGATTGGGTTGCTGGATGAAAAAGGTGAAAGACCTGAGAAGGTAGTTGCAGAATAGCCACAGATGTACCTATATTACAGCAAAGGGAATATAAATAATAATGTCAAGATAAATAGGTTTGGGGCCAGGTGAGTACTTGTAGCAGCTGGGGACCACTCTGTAAAGTACATGATTCTCTAACCACTTTGAAACTAATCTATAATAATATTGAATGTAGAATATGATCTAAAATAAAAAATAATAACAATATGGCACTGTCTTAAAATAGTTTGAGGAATTTACTATAGTCTTACCTAGAGATTTTTTATAGACAAATAATATCCTATCTTTCTGCATTTTAAATTAAGATATTAAAAACCCTAGCTCAGTGGATAGAGCATCAGCCTGCGGACCGAAGAGTCCCCGGTTCGATTCCGGTCAGGGGCATGTACCTTGGCTACGGGCACATCCCCAGTAGGGGTTGTGCAAGAGGCAGCTGGCTGATGTTTCTCTCTCATCGGTGTTTCTAGCTCTCTATCCCTCTTCCTTCCTCTCTGTAAAAAATCAATAACATATATATTTTTAAAAACCCTTGTAAAAGTACAGAATATTCTATGCACGGAACACTTAAAAGTCTGCATTTTACTGGGCTTTAAAGTGACAAACAGAAATCCAAAGCAAAAGGGCTCCCTGGCCCCGCAGATGCTCCCTTGCCTAATAGATTGCTTGTTTGGACCCCTGGATAGAATATACATAATGTTTTCTAATACACTGAATTTCATGAAGAACTATATTGTGCCTTATAATCATAGGTTGTCTGGCCACAAAAAGCTTGTGGCCACATATGCATAGAAAGTAATAAATATTCCTTCACTCTGTCTAATGTTGAATCTAACTAATTTATGGGTGGCAGGGAGTGTTTTTCATTCTATGACCTACATTTCTTGTAATGCACCTAGGGAGCCTTTTAAAGCCTTTTATTTATTTTAACTAAAAGACACCAAATTCTCCTCCTCACATTTAATGAGGGCTTCAGATGGACTAACGCTTTTTTAAAAACTTATTATTAACTAGAAGCAAAGTAACATTTTGAATAGAGTTTAGGCAGATCTCACATGCACAGTTCTTGTGCAGAAGTTTGAGGACTAAATGAATCTTGATTCACCATAATTCATTTTCATTCCTGAAACTGTGTTGAAACCAGGAGTTGAACCCCAGACTAAATATATTGATGACCACGTGCAATAGCAGTTACTACTGAAAGAGCAAAAGCATCACTCAGCAACCGCCTCTACTGCAGGTCAGGTCTTACTTGGTTTCATCATTTCTCTTTCTTCATATCAAAATGTCTTTTAAAAAGCTTCCTGTGGCTGAAGGTGATGGTTCATCGGAGGTCATGGGAAGACTCTGGAGCATAGATTGTCAAACTTACCAGCATTCTTCTCATTAAAGCCTTTGAAATTAATGGCAGAGCCTTGATTTGGAATCTGTGTTCTATCAAGCAATGTGAAGAAGAGGATAATCAGACTCACAAAGCTTCTCTCACCTATGTGGGTGTGTGTGTGTATGTGTGTGTTTGGTGGGGTGGATCGTGCTTTCCAACTTGATGCTGCCTTTGTTGTGACCTCCTGAGTGAGTGTCAGGAAGCCCTCTCATGCAGTTTAAGTCGGTTATGCAGTGTCACTCTTTATTGTTGTTATTGTTGTTGGCATATATGGTGGTGACAATGCTTGATTATAAACTACTAGAGGCCCAGCGCACAATTAGTGCCTGGGGGCGGGGTCACGGAGAGATGTCCCTAAGCCCAGCCTGCACCCTCTCCAATCTGGGACATCCCTCTCCAAATCCAGGACTGCTGGCTCCCAGCTGCTTGCCTACCTGCCTGACTGATTGCCCCTAACCACTTCTACATGCCATCCTGATCACCCCCTTATCGTTCCCCTGCCAGCCTGATTGACCCCTAATTACTCCCCTGCCAGCCTGATTGTCCCTAACTGCCCTCCCCTGCAGGCCTGGTTCCCCCAACTGCCCTCCTCTGCAGGCCTGGGGGCCCCCTAACTGTCATCCCCTTCAGGCCTGACCCCCAATTGTCCTTCTCTGCCAGCCCAATCACCCCTAACTGGCCTCCCTTGCAAGCCTGCTCACCCACAACTGCCCTTCCCTGCTGGCCATTATGTGGCAGTCATCTTATTTTCACATGAGGCTGCCATGTTTGACCACATGGGCATGGCCATCTTTTGTGTTGGAGTGATGGTCAATTTGCATATTACCTTTATATTATATAGGATTTGAAAGAGAAGATACAATTTTCTATTAATTTCCTAAAGTTTTTAATGTTACATGACTGTTCTGTATGAGATGAAAGTTAATATTAAGACAAAAATATCGTGTTTTTCTAAGAAGAATCTCAGTATTGAATTTTCCTACATTGAATTAACTGCAAGAAGATTCAGGCATTACGTATGTATATACACACATGCACTATGTATATATCTTAATGATTCCTAATATAAATAAATTGAACATAGCTTAAAGGGCTTTAATAAATGGCTTCTCCCTTTCAAACTCTTCTATACAAGTATTCAAAATAGACAGATGTCAGTAGAATTAAGTACAAAATATTCCAGATGGCTAGCATAATTTTTATAATTCACAACTTCCAATCTATATAAACTGGATAACATTAAGCTCAAATTAAAGCAGCAAATAAGTTGATCGATGGGCACATTAAACATATGTTCTATCTTTTGCTATTTTTTTAAAAGCACCTGAAAAATCAGGAATGCCAAACAAAAATATCAATAATCTTAATGCCCTCACATTTAGAATATTTAATTTTTCTGTTTGCTTCAAATATGATACCATGGAAAGCATTATGCATACCTTCAGCAGAACTACCAATAGCTCATTTCTTGACCTGTTGTACACAGAGCTCAGCAATAACCCCACAATGTTTTGCAACTTAAGTTAGATATTTTCATGTGGAAAAAATAAAATTATAAGCGATAAATCAGTAAGAAAAGGAATAGGATGAGATATGATGAGATGGAAATGAGCCCCTCATTCTTGCATTATTCTATGGGCATACCATGGTCTGGACCTTTTGCTGGATATATTCAGTAAGTAGGTTTGTGGTCAAGTGGGGAGGAATCTTTTCCTACTTTACATTGGTCTCCTGTCTCATGAGCACAGAAGCAAACTTTCAAGGGATGAAAGGTCACCTTGGCATCAGCATGTCTGGATATGGATGGCACCTAATGTAGAAGTTGTCTAAGTGTCATTTACAAACACTTAGAAACATTGGGCTAGACTACAGAAGTGGTTGGCAAACTGCAGCTCGCAAGCTATGGTTTGCGACTCTGTTGACTACTGAGTTTGCTGACCACTTACCTAGACTCTCAATTCTAATAATTACAGGCTGTTGTTGTTTCTTATGATTAAGCCCCTATCCCAGTGGTCGGGAAACTCAGTAGTCAACGGAGCGGCAAACTGCAGCTTGTGAGCTGCACTTGGCTCCTGAAACACAGTTTGCCGACCTCTCTACTGGCATGATGGAAGCCATAACTTTCCTGGTAATTCAAGTGTGATATAGCCCCATTTAGTGGGTAGATGGTTTTATGTGCTTATTTCCCAATAGGAATAATTATATCCTACTTATAAAGGCTTCTAACTAAAGACAAAGGATAGTTCACCCAAAAGATAAATGGTTAATCATATATTTTCAAAAATATATTTTATTGATTTTTTACAGAGAGGAAGAGAGAGGGATAGAGAGCTAGAAACATCGATGAGAGAGAATCATCGATCAGCTGCCTCTTGCACACCCCCTACTGGGGATGTGCCTGCAACCAAGGTACATGCCATTGACAGGAATCGAACCTGGGACCTTTCAGTCCGCAGATGCTCTATCCACTGAGCCAAACTGGTTTCGGCTGGTTAATCATATTTTTATATGAGTGATTTACAGAAAGGACAAAAAAAATGTACTGGGACCTAGCCAGTTTTGCTCAGTGGCTAGAGCATCAGCCTGTGGACTGAAGGGTCCTGGGTTCAATTCTGTTCAAAGGCATATGCCCATGTTGTGAGTTTGATCCCCCAGTAGGGGGCATGGAGGAGACAGCTGATCATTGATTTCTCTCTCTCTCTCTCTCTCTCTCTCTCTCTCTCTCTCTCTCTCCCTTCCTCTTTGAAATAAATAAAAATAGATTTTTAAAAATGTACTGGAATTCAAGAATCTAGATAGACAATATATGATATGTGTGTGTGTGTGTGTGTGTGTGTGTGTGTGTGTGTGTGTGTATAAGGCCCAGTGCATGAGATTCGTGCACTCAGGGCTGTCGCTCAGCCTGACCTGTGCCTGGGAGCCCTCGAGGAGTGTGCGACTGGGGAGTAGACCTAAGCCATCAGTAGGGCATCTTTAGTGCTGCTGCAGAGGCAGGAGAGGTTCCTGCCACAGCTGCTGTGCTCAGCAGCTGTGAGCCTGGCTTTTGGGCTTCTGGCTGAGTTCCACTCCCCCTATGGGAACATAATGACCACCAGGGGGCAGCTTCTGCATTGAGTGCCTGCGTCCTGGTGGTCAGTCCAGGTCAGTCTGACAAGTTGGTCCACCATTCGGTACATTTGCACATTACCATTTTACTATATAGGGTAGGGTATACACACTATGTATTTCAAGCAGTTTGTTGTTGACTCTTGAATATGTGTGCTACATGAATTTTGCTGAATCTTGAGCAAAAATAAAAGCCTCACATACCAGGAAAAAGAACCCAATTGCTAAGCAGAAAATAATTATTTGACAAGCCCATTGTTCTTATCGACAAAAATTCTAGAAGACCCTTCTAAAAGGCAGAAGAAAGCTTTATTCATATATAGTTTGTAAATCAGGTTGACATAGCCTTTGGCATAAACTGAAAGTACACACCATGGCAGAGGTTTTAAGTTAAGGCAGAGTTTTTAAAGGCAAAGACTGCAAGAAGCTGACTTCAAGGGGGTTGGTTGTAAGGGAAGCAGTGGGGCTTTCCCGTCTTAGCTGTCTTAGGATTCGAGGGAGCGGTCACCGCATAGGGAGCCTGGGTGGTGTCATAAGATAGGTGAGAAGGCGGTGCTACTAGACCTGAGCCAGGAACTCAGTTTTTCTTAGAGCTTGCCAAATAAACTTGCAAAAACACGTTTTGTGGTTAAATAGATGATTCAGAGAATGAAGTTTGTCAAAAGCAGAGTCAGAATTGAAAAGCTGTTCATCACATAAGCAGTCAGTGATCAACCTGTAAGAAGTCCAGATGTTATGATATTAAACTCCTCTTTTCCCCCTTATTATCAAGCCTCACAGGATATGATGGTGCTGAAGAATTCAACTTCTTAAGTTCCCTGCCCTTGCCACTATAGATGGCTCCCTGCTCTCAGTGGGTCCCTCATGTCCCACAGGAGAGGGAATTTAGGTTAAAGTTCAGTGAGTGGTCATAGTCTATAAGTGTTGGTTAACTAGGATGCGAGTGGTTGGAGTGCTTTAGTGTAAACATTTATTAAAATATATGAGTATTGTCTGGACGGTGTGGCTCAGAGGATTGAGCATTGCATCTTGGACCAAGAGGTCCCTGGTTCAATTCCTGGTCAGGGCACAGGCCTGGGTTGCAGACATTGTCCCCAGTAGGGGATATTTAAGAGGCAGTTGATGTTTCTATTTCTCCATCCTGCTCCCTTCCTATCTCTCTAAAATTAATGACAACATAAGAAATATATATGAGGACTATTTTCAGTAAAAATAGTTGGTAGTTGTAATGTAAAAATAGAAAGACAGTGGTACCTATTTTTCAGGTTTACAAAGATTAGATATATGAAGTAGCTTGATGAATTACTTCTATTCTTTTTTAAAATTTCTTTTCCTTATTGAGAGTATTACAGATGTCCCATATTTCTCCCACCCCTTCTCCCCAATCCACCCCAGACCTTCACCACACTATTGTTTGTGCCCAAGGGCTATGAATATCCTATCTAATGAAAGAGTAATATGCAAATTGATCATCACTCCAACACACAAGATGGCTGCCCCCATGTGGACACAAGATGGCTGCCACAAAATGGCCAGCAAGGGAGGGCAGTTGGGAGGAACCAGGCTTGCAAGGGAGGGCAGTTGGGATGGACCAGGCCTGCAGGGGAGGGCAGTTAGGGGTGATCAGGAGAGCAGATGAGAAAAGTTGGGGGTGACTGGGTCTGTGGGGAAGGGTAGTTAGGGTCAATCAGGCTAGCAGGGGAGCAGTTAGGCATCAATGCAGCTGGCAGTGGAGTGGTGGGGTGATTAGGCTTGCAGGCAGAAATGGTTATTAGAAACCAGGAAGACAGGCAGGTGAGCAGTTGGGCGCCAGCAGTCCTGGATTGTGAGAAGGATCCCAGATTGAAGAGGGTGCAGGCGGGGCTGAGGGACACACCACATGCGCAAATTTGGGGCCCCGGGCTAAATATACATTCTAGTATACATATAAGTTCGTTGGTTAATCTCTCCCCCACCCTTCTCTCTGAGAATTGTCAATTCTTTGTTCTACCATTATTTTAGTCTTTGCAGTTAATTTTAAATAGCGGGGAACATGTTAGATTTTTAACTTAAATGTTTCAAACAGGATTAGTAAACCTACCAAAGTAATGGCAATAATTTATAACAAAGATTAGAAGGAAGTTCCTATCTGGAAGGTAGCCAATGAAAAAGTCCTTCAAGGGGTCATTTTTCCTTACGTCCTATAGCTATTTGGCTTGTTGAGTGATTTTTTTCTCTCTAAGTTTCTGTGTCTCCAGAGGTGTTTATATAAGTATAGCAAGTAGTATTGGGTGCAGCACAAACTCCACCTGGTTTGACTAGCAGATAATCTGGTGCTATGGGATTGTCAAGAACTACCCACACTGGGGAGTCTAGAGATTTCTATTGGGCACCAAAATTTGTAGTTGGCCTTTTGCTCCACTATTTGTCTTATAGTAATGAACACGTTTATGATCATATCTCTATTAATGTGTACTTGGGCACTTGGTATTAATAGGTTGAGTGTACTTTGTCCTATGCTATCATTATAACCATCCAGCATCTCTCCTTTGGATCTAATGATTTGCTTTCGGGCTTGTTGGAATGGGCCAGTAAAGTGATTTCCTCCATGGATGGGCAAAGAGTTTTTATGTATGGATATGGGAGTAATACATTCTTCCAACAGACAGAATTCTTCCATTCACAAGCTACGTAGAAAACAATGTGTCATCCTTTAATGGGGTGATCTTCCCCAGTTCTGCAAACAAAAGTAAACCAAGTTGGGGCACAAAGGTCCTCTAAGAGTAGTCTCCTTAATGGCCTGATTCAAAGGTATTGTAGAAAGAACTGTCTCTAGCTGAGGATGAAACTGTTTACATGCCTTTTAAAATACATCACAGCCTAGCCAGTGCTGCTAAATGGTTGAGCATTGGCCTATGAATGCAGGAGGTCAGGGTTCCATTCTTCAAGGTGGATGTATGGGAGGCAGCCATTCAATGATTCTCTGTCATCACCCATGTTTCTATCTCTCTTTTTCTCTCTGAAATCAATGAAAATATATTAAAAATAAAATACATAAGCACAACATCTGAGGTTTAAAAATGTATATAGGTTAGCTGCACTTCTATTATTAATTTTGTCCTGCAGACATTTAAGAACTGAATAAGGCCAAGATTGGTGGTGACGGGAAGTTGGGGGGTAAAGTTTGAGGGTAAGGGGTGGTGGGGGGAGATGAAGTATGCACATCTAAATTCAAATCTAGTAAAGGGTAACAGAGACAGAAGTCAGTGACAAGCAGAGGGTGGATGTTTTGATCCTCAAATATGAGGATAAAGAGGAGATCAGGAAGCATAGAACAAATGGGAGATTTAAAGAGTTTAAGAATGTTAAAGTCCACTTTCTGATGGAACAGAAAGAACCAAGAGCCCAATGTCAATGTCTCCCCTCCTCCCTTAGCCCTTAAAAATAATAGCGACAAACAAAACTCAACAGTTTAACTCTCAATGCTTTTTCAAGCCCGCTCCATCAAAGTTGTTTCCAGTGTATATTAGGTTTTAAACATGAATCTCAGTTGGAGCATGGAATCCAAATTTGATTAAAAAACACTTGGAGTTCCTGTTTGGCAAAAGAGTTCTATTTACCTCTGGCTGATCTCACATCCTATCATTCCAGGAACTCCTGGTAACACTGAATTAGATGGAGCATTTAATTTGATTTTGTATGAGAACCTTCTATGAATGGAATTGTGTTTCATGCTGTTAACTTATCAAATAGTCTCAATAGTGTTCATAACTGATCCGTATACTGAAAACGTATAGCTTACAGTAGTTTTAGGTTGGAAAAACGAGATTCAGGAGGGAAAGATGACTGGTGATAAGACAGTGATTAAAAGGAACCATTTGAAAGCAAACTAGGATTTTCTTCAGATCTTTCCTCCTGTATAAACTATCCCTATGCAAAAGAGAAAATCATTATTTACCCCCTGATGGTCAGCACACGTCATAGCAAGCAACCACTCTCCCGCTTGAACTCCCAAGGGGACCCTTTGCATAATTAGGCTTTTATATAATTAAATTGTTGTAAACACAAAGTGAAAATATTAAAATATCTTTAAAAATGGAGACATTACATACAGGAGAATAAAAATAGGAATTATTACTAGTTTCTCCTCAGAAAAGATGTCACTCAGAAGACTATGAAGCAATACCTTTAACAAACTAAAAGTAAGGCACTGTAAACAAATAAAAACTGACCAACAGAGAATTTTATTTAGGTGAAAATATCCTTCAAATATGAAAGCCAAAGGCATATGCTCTTCAAACTAATATAAAGGTGTTTTTCAAGTAAAGAAGCACTTAAAGATTTCATTACTTACAGCACTGTACTGTAAGAAATGTTCTTTAGAGTTTACACCAGATGAAAACTTAAACCCATAAATGTACAATACGAGAACTCACCAAATTATCAATATATAGATAAATGTAAAAGTTTTTCTCACTTTTTAATTTCTTCAAAGTATAACTGACTGTTTAACAAACACACACACACTACTCTATATAATAAAAGCCTAATAGGAAAATTGACCCAGTGGTGGAATGACCAGTAGAAAGACTGGTTGCTATGATGTGCACTGACCACCAGGGGGTAGACACTCAACGCAGGAGCTGCCCTCAGCCTGCAGGCCCCAGACCAGCCAAGGTGGTTGCCAACAAGGGCCCACTGATCACCCCACTGGTTGCCCTGCCAGTTGTCCCACAGATCAGCTCTAATTACCTGCCAGGCTTACGTACCCTATCCATGCACGAATTTTGTGCATCAGGCTTCTTGTTTTACATAAATGCTATAATATAGGATGTAGATGATAGAAATTCTATAAAGATATAACAGAGAGCCTTGGCCTATGTTTCTCATAGACCAAGTGATTAGAGTGCCAGCCCCTCACCGAAGGGTCTCAGATTTGATTCCTAGTCAAGGGCACATAACTGGGTTGAAGATTCAATCCCTGGTCCTGGTGTGGTCATGTGTGGGAGGGAGGCAACCAATTGATATATCTTTCATATCAATCTCTCTCTTTCTCTCACCTTCCCTCCCTTCCCCTCTCTCTAAAAAGCAATGAAAAAAATTAGCCTCAGGTGCGCAATAAAAACTATATATAAAAATGTAAAAAATATAGTAACCAGAAATAAAGGAGAGGAATTTCCAGATTGAATGTACCTTTTTGATTAATCACATTAGCAAAAGGAATAACATCAAGATGTCATTTTAAGTTATAAAACAACTAGAGGCCCAGTGTACAAAATTCTGTACACTGGTGGGGTCCCTAGAGTATGCTGGGTGCTGGCTGGGTACTCCCTCACTTCTCCAGGCTGCCTGTCTCCCGCAGCTGCCATTGGTCGCCATCTGTAGGGCCCCATCACCTCACTGATCGCCCTGCTGCTTCCTGGCTCCCAGGTGCTAGGAGAACTGGGAGGCAGTCCCGTTCCCCACTACCACTGCTGGTTGTCCTGCAATCAGACCCACGTGGCATCAGATCCCTGCCTGGCTCTTTCAGTGCCTGGGAACCTGGTGGTGACGGGGCAACTGTTCCCTGTCCAGCAACCAGTGACTTGCACCTCCCTTGCCTGGCCTTGACCACTCACCTGCTTCACCATCCTGCCCTGCTCCTGCTCTCATTAGGGCCCTTTGGAGCCTGCAGGGCCTCCACTGATGCCAGCTGCCAGCAAGGCATCATGCCATGTTCTGCGCCATACCCTGGTGGTCAGCAAAAGTCATAGCAAGCAGTTGAACTGGCAGTTGAACTCCTGGTCAAGGGGACAATTTACATATTAGTGTTTAATTATATAGGATAGTGAAAAAGGAAAAGAAAAGAAAAGAAACAAAAACAAAATCCTAATTGTTTCCAAAGAATGAAAATATATCAAAAGTCACTGGTAGGGTTATTGTCATTAGGTTGGTATCTATTAATTCTTGCAATAGACAAACCCCCAACTATAGAAAACAGTGGGGGAAATCTTTAAAACTCTAAGGGAAATTAACTCTCAACTTAAAAGTATGCAATCCAGTAACCAAACATTTAATTGAGCATATGGGTAAAAAGAAGACAATTTTAGACATTGCATACTACATTAATCAGGATTTACTTTCACAGAAGAGACTCTTTTCTGTCTACTTTAGGCATGAAGGGATTAATGATGATTACTGAACTGCCAAAAATTATTGAAAGTTCTATTGAAAAGATGTAAGCATTGACTTTAAGTAATACTATCTAAATCCAAGTATATTAGTGCTCTCTGGAGAGGCAGAACCAGAAAAAATGTCTATATACACAGAAGAGGCTTTTAATGAAGAATTAGCTCATGAAATTAGGGCTCTTCAGGGTGAGTTAGCAAGCTGGAGATCAAGGAAGGTCAAAGGTGTTCCAGTGTAAAGGCTGGCAGGCTCCAGACCAAGGGAGAGCTGAGGGTTCAGCTGAAGTTCAAGAGCAGGAAAAAGCCAATTCCACAGGTCAAAGATAGGCAGGCAGGAGAAATTCTGACATTCTTTCTATTCAGGTCTTCAACTGATAGGATGAGGCCCACCCACATGGGAGAGGGCAATCTGCTTCACACCTTCTGCCAATTCAAATATTAATCTCATCCTCCAGCACATCACAGATACTTCACAAATGTCAGGGCGCCCTGTGGCAAAAACAGTTTAACACATAAAATTAACTCTTACACTAACCCTCAAAACCAAGTAAGCAAGGGATCCACTTTCACAATCTCACAACTCTGCCTGCTCAGTTGGAAAGTTCTGGGCTCTGGAATCATGCACAGCCAGAAACCTCTGGACTCTTCTTGGTATGAAGCAGTGTTTCCCAAACTTTTGACTTATGTGAACCCCTTTGATAATTTTCGTAACGCTGAGTACCCCTTGTCAAAAAAAAAGGATGTATTTTAATAACAATCAAAATATATTTATTTTTTATTTTTTTGATACATACACAAAATAATAATAAACGAAAAATAAAATTATTCATAATAAAATATAAATAATAGTTATTATAAATAACATTTCTTTGCACACCAGACCATCTCACGCCTCACAAGACTGTCTTGACTTGACTCATGAGAACATAAAATTAGGCGCAACTAAGCATGGTGCAGTGCATATCCCCACAAACTCCGGTGTAATGCGTACCCCCACCAAACTCTTCCCCTACCCCTGGGGGTACATGTACCACACTTTGGGAAACACTGATATGAAGAATAGAGACTGTCTATTAAAACCTTTTTGAATGAGGTCACAGAAAGAGCAATACCAAAAAAATCTAAACTCCTTTGTGATTTTATTTGTCACCTGAAGTGTGAAGAATGTCAAAGCCTTACTTCTGACTTCCATGTCTGTGTGTAATTCACCACAGTCCTCCTCTATGGTGCTCCTCATCCACATCCATACACAAGCATCTTCCCACACTTAAGCATCTAAAACGATCAACATCACCAAGGTGCACCTGTATTACATAGTATAGCCATCCTAGGCTCAAACACAAATATGCTCATTATTGCCCAGGAGGGAAAGACCAAATCCTTCAGACATAGACTCCATGCTTATTAGCATTTATTTCTCTCTGGTACAGTCAAAATCCCAACTTGGTAACCTATAGCCTACAAAATAAACAATAAAACTAACCACAGTCATCACAAAATATACCATAAAATAGTGGAAATGGAGAGCAGAAAGAGAAAAAGCGAAATATGAGGCCTTGTTTAATCTTCATTTTGAAACTAGTCATAAAGCTGCATTATTTTGGTCCATAACTTTCTTCTTTTCTTATTCATGCCATATTACCTTCAGTCTCATTCAGAACAACAGCTTATAGGTATTGGAAGTTAGGTTTTAGATATAATGCATTCCTCATTATATAGGATCAAACCCAATTTCCTGTTGATCATCTGGATAATCATCACAAATGGCAGAATATTTTTTTCTCTTCTTGATCAGTGGCATAAAGAGTACCTATAATAAAGATGACAGTGTGGACATTCAGTGAAAAATTTGGTGTATTTCTTTGGAAGTTTTTAAACCTCTGAAACTGCAAGCAAAACTTTTCCCAGTTTATCATAGGGAAAAGTCTCCTTTCCATTCTTAACCTTTTTTCCTCAATGTATATATTATGATAGTGGGAGAGACTACCATATTGAAAACACAGTTTCAAAGCATGTCTCAAATTTTCTAGAATGACACTAAACTTGTGCTATCTCTTGGCTCACTATAGTATGTGGTTCTTCAATAGGCCATTCCATATTTTTCAGGTCAACTCTTTCTGAATGCCAGGACACAAGGAATGACCAGTGAATATCAAGAATGTCAACCTCCAGCCTTGCTATTTTATGTATTAAATTTCATTCTTTGGTAAATAGCAATGATTTGTGGGTTTAATAAACAACAAATCAGGTGTTCAGTAAGTCCTTGGATGGTGTTGCCAGCAGATACCTGGCAGGCAGGGGAAATCATACCTGGAATAAATGCCCACTGTAGTGAAAACAAATTGTTGTCCTCTACATTTTGGAAGGTGTTCAGTATAATTGGGCTGACACCAGTGCTTAATGCCACTGAGCTTTGGATTCTGTTTCTGGCAGATTGGATACTCAAGAATGACTGTGACCACTGTTGTTTTACCTGGATTCACTACTACACTGGACCCACTGTTCTATGGGCAAGTATAAAACTAGTGACAGGACAATGATATGCCTTCTCACCATGCTATGGAAAGTCCCAAATCTCCTTTGACCATGCTAATCAGGAAAAACAGAAAAAGCCAAGAAACAAGAACAAAACAAACCAAAACAAGACAAACAAAAACCAGTTGAAATAAAAGTTTTCTAATAACTAAATCTGACAAAAAGTACAGCACATTGGTAAAATTAAATTGTATTGAGAACCTGTGAAAAGTTTTCAGCGTTCTTGTCTCTGCAGTAAAGGAGAGCACATTGGAGGGTGGTAGGAGTAGATGTGGGGCAGTGCCAACTAGGGATAGCCACTACCCAAGGTTCTCAAATAGTTATCTTCCATTTGTCCTGCTCAGGAAAAAGCTGAAGAGCATGCATTACCAAATGGGAAGTAAACAAAGAAATAAGTACTCACAGAGTGATGAAACAAGTAAACTAACAGAGAAAAGGGTAAGGGAATCCCCATGATGGTGTTGGAGGGAGAGCCCATAGAACATAGATGTGAAACAGCCAGCCCAGTGGTAGTGGGACCACAATGTCTGCAGAAGGGATGTTTCAAATCAAGTGTTTTAATGTGACTCAGATCTTTAAGGGAAGAGAAAAAAATAGTATAAGAAAGGAAATATATCCAACAAGCAAAATGTGCCTTCTCTCTGAATGGTACTTACCTTGTCTAATAACATGCACTCTGAATATTGATTTAACCAAAGCCTCTGAGAGAATTATTGTGGGTGCACAGACAACGGGAAATTATGTTTTTTGAGTGGGTTTCCTGAGGCTAATCCTTCATTTTTAGATAATCTGAAGTAGGAAAACACGAAAAGAAACACTTAAAAAGTCTAAAAATGACAAGTTATAGAGATAGAAAACAGAGTATGGTTGCCAGCATTGAGGGATGTCAGGGACGGATGTGTGACTAAAGGGTAGAATCAAGGAGATATTTGTGATAATGGGACAGCTCTGCATGTTGATTGCAGTGGTGGCTATAGGAATCTGTACATGACACAATGATCTAGAGCAGTGTTTCCTAAACTTCTCTCATGCTCTAAGCTTAGAGCACTAGTTAAGTATACAATTTTACC
Organism: Vespertilio murinus; assembly: GCA_963924515.1. Taxonomy (NCBI): domain Eukaryota; kingdom Metazoa; phylum Chordata; class Mammalia; order Chiroptera; family Vespertilionidae; genus Vespertilio; species Vespertilio murinus. The sequence goes on from OZ004709.1 coordinate 110,418,555, forward strand.
TATATGCTCCCAAAAATTCTAGTTTAGCACTTCTCAGTTGGGATTCAGGAATCTGTATTTTAACAACTCCACCAGGTGATTCTCATCATGAGAGAAGTTTGGGAAACACTGATCTAGAGCTATATACACCCACATTGTACCAATGTCAGTTTCCTGGTTTTAGAATTGTACTCTACTTAGGAAAAAGGTAACCATTGGGAGGAACTGGGTAAAGGATTAAGCAGGACTTCTCTACACTATTTTTGAAACTTCTTGTGAATGTATAATTAACTCAAACATTTTTGTTTGTGTGTTGTTGTTTTTTTAACAGTATCAAGTGAGAAAAAAATAGAGTATAGTAAACTATACCAACTGGAGGGCATAAAACGTAGAGGAAAGAGATGTCACGAGGGCTCTTGGGCTAGGTCAGGAGGAGGAAATGATCTGTTGGAAAGATGGATTTAGACTGTGACCTCTAGCAAAAAGGCTACATAACGTGTGGGACCGGTGCAAAATGAATGTGCTCTTGTGAGTGTGGGTCTCTTTATGACTGCTCAGGTCAGTGGCCCTTGAAGCCAGGCTTGACCCACGATCTGAATTATTTCTGGTGTTTCTATTTGGATTATCTAGCCAGTTGTATTTTTATGTCTAGAGTTTAGGATAAGAGAAGCAAGGAGGGTTATATATTTTAGTGAAATCAGCATACAGGCAGAGAGGAAAGGTGTTAGTGAGTAAAGTCTCTTGGAAAGGATTTGGTGAGTAAGAAGGGGAAATAACCAAAAGACGGTTGCTGAGGACAATATTGTTCATTTTACAGTGACTGTCACCAGAAAAATCAGTGTTATGTTCAGTAAGCGGTTCCTCCGCTGGCCTGGTGGTTCTATAATTGGTGATTCTATTCACAACATTTAATTCAAACTTCCCTTTGGCTTTGAACTTAGTCATATTTTCAGACAGCCCCTTAACTGTTTAATATTTTCATAAAGATTTTACAAATGACTACTGTTTTATTATTGGAAATTTATGAATATTTATGGTTCTTTAAAATACATTCTATGTTTTTAGGGACATATATATAAGATAAAATTATAATTACCATTTATGTCATAATATAATTCTTCAAATAGAGACAGATACATGAAACTTTTAGAAAGATGTTAGAAAAAATCCTACAATTACCTTTTATACCTACTTTTTTCTAATATAAACATTTTTATGTTATTTTAATTTTTAAATCATCATTATTAAAAGTTTTACATATGTCCCCCTTTTTCTCCTTCAACTCTCCTAGCAGACCCCCCACCCCCAGACCTTCATTACCCTATTGTCTGTGTGCATGGGTTTGGGTTAGGCATATTTGCATGTAAGTTCTTAGATTGATCTGTTCCCACCTTCCCTCTGCGACCTGACATCATATTAATTTTTAAAGTAACATTTAATTGTATTTCACCACGACGTCTTACTTTAAAAAAATCATTTTTGTACTTGAATTTACTATATCCCACTAAAACAAGTGGCAAGGCATTGAGTGAAAAAGACAACAGTACTAAAAGAGAATAATATCGTTGAACTTTGTGCTATTTCCTTTTCTAACTGTAGATTATGGTGTTTTAACCTTGGAACTTGTAGCAGTTGGGGCCAGATAATTCTCTGTGTGGGAGACGCATTGGAGGAATTGAGCAGCGCTCCTGACTTCTACCCCCTTTATGCCAGTGACACCCACCTCCCCTGGCACTGTCACAACTAAGAATGTCTCTAAGTGTCCGCTGGAGTGGCTAAGGTCGTCTGTGGCTTAAAACCATTCTTCCACACTTGAGAGGAATTGAGGACTTTCAAGTAATTCAGAATTGAAATGTAACTGTTAGAATGAAAATTACTACATGATTTAGAATACATTTTTGATGTTTAATTTTGTTAATACTTATTACTATTCTGTGGATTATCATATAATAATGTATTTTCTGTGAAGAGCTACTCTGTCTTCTACATTAGAAATAATTTTCATAATAGTTCTTGCTGGGTTTCAAAGATAATTCAAATGAATAATAGAAATTAAGTAGTGGAATTGAGAAAAATATATTATTTAGATAAAATTTTTCCCCTCTAAGTTTGCTGGCAAAACATTGATCAATTTGATTCTCCCTCTCACAGACCTTTGTGAATCTTTTGAATAAGTTAAGTAATTTAGGGTTTGAAAAGAGAAGACAGGAATGAAAAGAACATCTTAACAATTTTGGAAATCAGGGTTATAGTGTTTTCCAGATGGAGGCATGCAAAACTTTTTAGTGAGTGTTATCTGGGGTATTATTTGAACTTAAAGTTTTCTTTCTCTTTTTACTCTGTTACAAGTCAAAGAATTTCACTTGGTCAGTTGGTTTTCAAACAATGAGCATCCCTTTGAGAAAATTCCTAGGCCAAAATGTTGGCTCTGTATGTAGAAGTCAGATGCTTCCATTTAACTCTAAGTTCCAACTAACCAGAATCAGCATGCAAAGAACAAAGACTCTAATAACAAATTTCAAATCTGTTTACTTCTTACATTTTGATTTTTTCTAGACCCAAATTATTTTTAAGATCCAAAGTAAATGAAAAACATCTAAAAGATAAAGTGATGCAACTACATGGGTGAGGCTTCTGTTTTTACCCCTTTGGTATGTTGTGGGATCTGGATCTGATGAACAAACTTCTTCCTCCCTCCCTCCCTCCCTCCCTCCCTCCCTCCCTCCCTCCCTCCCTCCCTCCCTCCTCCCCTCCTTCCCTCTCTTGGAAAGGGATCTTTCTCTATGTGTGTGTGTTTGAGAGTGTCCTGAAATGTCTGTTGTAAAATCAAAATCACTGCCACTATCCAATATAATAAAAGACTAATATGAAAATAGACCGAACAGAGGAACCACTGGTCACTATGATGTGCACTGATCACCAGGGGACAGATGCATAACGCCGGAGATCCCCCCTGGTGGTCAGTGCACTCAGCCAGAAGCTGGGCTCATGGCAAGCACAATGGTGGTGGTGGGAGCCCCTGAGGTCCCCGACAGCGAGAGGGTGAAGGCTGGGCTGAGGAACCTCTTGAGTGTACAGATTTCATGATGCATTGGGCCTCTAGTATTTAATAATTATCTTCAGAAACACAACTAAACTACATTTACCAGTAAAGTAAAGTAAATACCCTTCCTAGTAAAGTTCTGGGATAGAGTCAGCCAAGAAGAGGCACTGGATAATATCTGGAAGGTTAAATCAAAGGAGAAACCATTATTCTCTGGAGTATATTGCAGCCAGAGAGCTATGCAGGTGTGGGATTTACAGTTTCAGAGCAGCCATTGAGAGCCACTCACCTTGGTGCTCTAGTCTGAGATAGACCTTCGAGATCCTCTAATTGCTTCCTCTACCTTTGCTGCCTCCATTTTTTTGTTTGTTACATTAAATGAGGAATACAGTTATCCCTCACTTAATGTCATTGATAGGCTTTTGGGAACAACATATAGCAAATCCAGTTTTACCTTAGTCTAAACAACTTATTTTTGGTCATAAAAAACATAATCAAACTTCTAAATAAAAACCACAAACAATTAAAATATTAAACAGTTAAGTAAATGGTAGCCCTACATACATTTAAAAATATTAATAGAAACAGGTAAGATAATTATTTTCTAACCTGCTTATTCCAGTTTAGGCTTGCAGGTGCTCAGGCCTTCTCCTTGAGTGCTCAGGGTGCAAGGTGGGACCAACCCTGACAGGATGCCCTTCCATCACAGGTGCATGCATACACACACACACCCTCACTCAGACGGGGACAACAGAGACAGAATTCAGCTCAAGTGCACCTCTGAGCCATGTTAAAGGAGACAGAAGCCCCCAGAGAAACTCAGGCAAATGTGGGGAGAAGGGGCATACTCCACACAGACAGTGGCCTGGCAGAAATCCATTTCTTATTGCCTCCCCTCCTCCCCCCCATAAGCACTCTTTGTTTAAATTTATCTTTATTGCTGAAAGTATTGCCGGTGTCCCCCTTGTTTTCCCATTGACCTCCCGTGCTGCCCTCTGCCCCAGAAATTCATTTCTTTTCCTTATGAATGTTGTAACAAAGCAAGGCTGAATGACATGGAATTGCAATTTTTCTAATAAAGGCAGTGTCTAAACAGTATAAAACTGCAAAAAAAAATATGGCAAAAGAGTAACTAAAATCACAAGTGATTCTTGTCTAGTTTTTATTTTCAGTTTCAGTAAACTTTATTTTTAAAGTTTGTTTTTAATAGATTTCAGTTTTTAACAAAACTGAGAAGGTGGAGGAGAGATTTCCCAATTACTCTCTGCCCCACACATGTGTAGCCTCTGCCATTATTATTATTTAAAAATATTTATTTTTAAATAATTGATTGAGAGAGAGAGAAAGAAACATCAACTGGCTGTGTCTCATACATGCTCTGACAGGGGATCAAACTGCAGTTTGGGTGTGTGCCTTGACCGAAATTGAACTTGCTACCTTTTTGCATGTAGGACAACACTCCAACCAACTGAGCCACACAGGTCAGGGTACCTCTGCCATTAGTAACATCACAAACCAGAAGAGTAAATCCTTTGACCAAGGATGAGCCAACACTGGCACATTATAATCACCCACTGTTCATAGTCCACCACATGATTCACTGTTGGTATTGTACATTTTATAGATTAGACAGAGGTATAATGGAATATGTCCATTTTTACTCCCCCAAAAGTCCTCTGTGATTTGTACCCCCCTACTTCCCCCACCTCATTCCCCATCATAATGATCTTTCTTATTGTGTCCATAGTTTTGCCTTTTTCAGAATATTATATAGTTGGAACCATACAATATTGTATGAAGTCTATATGTAGATAGCATTTTTTAATGGATTTATTTAACTTATATGTGTTGTTTCCTATATGTCTTTTTATGGCTTAATACCTCATTATTCAAAGCTGAATAAGTCAACATTTTTTTACATTTGTTTTTTTAAATTTAGTATGAAGTTAAAAAATTTGAAATTCCCCAAAGTAACTTAAAATATTTTATATAATAAAAAAGCTAATATGCAAATTGTCCCCTTGACTGGGAGTTTGACCAGGGGGAAGGGCCAGCCAACTGCCCATGTCCGTTCCCCCTATTATCCCCTCCATCCCAATCGGGGGCAGGCTGGCTGGCTGGACCCCACCCATGCATGAATTCATGCACTGGACCTTTAGTTTTCTATAAAAAAGCTTTGAAAATGAGGGTACTTGACAAGTTTGCTAATCTATTTGTGACAAAAATGTTTGCTTTTTAAAACGTATAGCATTACTTATGAAAAGTAGATCAGACAAAGACATAAAGCATTTCATTTTGTTTATTTGGGATAACAATAGCTTCTGACATCATTGTGTTTATTTGGGATAATAATAGCTTTAAATATATAAAATACATAAATAATTGACTCTTGCTTATCTATTGATTGTTTTTCTAGTTGGTTGTGGCCAGTAGAACTGATATTGTTTAATAAACATTCCTGGTGCATGAGAGTATAATCATTTGGAATATCTGATGACATCAAGAACAATACAGACATTTACAGAGCTTTGTGATTTTTTTCTTCTGTACAAATTTGAGGAGATGTGCAAAGTTATATAAGAAAATGACAAAAAATAAAAGAGAAGGAAGATTTAATTTCCTTTGTGTCTAAAAAGATGATGAAAGTTAGAAGACAGTTTGAAGTAGAAATTGTAAGTCTCAGGGACAATTTTCAAATACATCATTTTAAATTTGTATAGATTACCTTAATGCAACATTTTATGATCATACTGTCAGAGATTATTAATATTTACACTTAATTGTGCATTTTGATAAATATTCACATTGAATACATAACATAGGGACTTAATAAAATGCAAATGATTGTAAAATAAAAATAATAAGAGTTATTCAGTGAATAGTTATTGAATAACTTTATAAACCTGGCACTGTTCTAAGTCATATTGATATTTTACTGAACCAAGTTGAGAAAAGAGATAGATAATGTGCCATTTTATATAAGGTTTTGAGCAGAGGCCTTTCTGTGAGGTGATATTTGGGAAGATATTTTAATGAAGTGAAGTCATGCATCATGTTAGTATTAATTGAATTGTGTAACTTAAAATATTTTGGTCAATTGTGTGAACTTTCACCAGTCAACAATAAGAAAAGGATTTCAATCAGAGATGACACCCTCTTCATTAAGGGAGCAATCCCTTAAATTTCATTTCAGCTCAATCTCCTTACTTCATTGAGATTAGCACTGAGTATCCTTGATCTAATAGATGAGTGTATATTATATAATGGTTAGAAAATACTCTGAGGTGAGGTTGTGTTTACAAGTTCAAGGAGCAATAAGAAAACCCCTGTGGTGAGAATAGAATGAAAGGGAAAAGTAGAAGGCAAGTTTCCCTTTTAAGGATAACTATGGCTATGGGAGTAGACAAAAAATGGAAGCAAGGAGACTAATTCAAGATACTGCAAGAGATAATACTGAATGATGAAGCATTTACTAAGTAAATGATGGTACTGCTGCTTATTGAGGTGAAGAGCACTGGTGTAAGAAAAAAAGATGAAATCAAATGTCTTAGCCTAAGAAATTGCATGAATGATGTTACAATTTAATGAGTGGAGAGCCATCAATGTGGAGGTACAATTGAAGAAATAGAAAATCAGTAGTATAGTTTTACACATGTTAGCTATCAAATAGTCAGTTGAATATAAGGGTCTGAAATTCAGGTAGGAGGGAGGAGCTAGAAATTAAAATTTGTGTCACCACCCTGGCTGCTTTGGCTCAGTGGCTAGAGCATGGGCCTACAAACTGAAGGGTCCTGGGTTCAATTCCAGGTCGGGCACATGCCCGGGTTGTAGATTCAATTCCCAGTGGGGAAGCATGCAGGAGACAGCCAATCAATGATTTTTTCCCCTCAGATATTTGTATCTCTCTCTCCATCTCCCTTCCTCTCTGAAATACCGTGTTTCCCCCAAAATAAGACATCCTCCAAAAATAAGACCCACTTAATGGAAACATAATACATCCCCTGAAAATAAGACCTAGGGCATCTTTGGAAGCAAATATTAATATAAGACACTGTCTTATTTTCGGGGAAACAAGGTAGATAAAAATATATTTTTAACAAAATTTGTATCACCTTCATATGGATAGTATTTAAAGTAAAAGGAGTAGGTAAATCAGCTTACTTAGGGAGTGGATGAAGTGGTAAAAAAAGAACATGACCCAGCCCTGAGGCTTTCCAAAGCTTAAAGTTCAGAAAATAGAGGAAAATTCAGCAAAGATCAAAAGATACTACACGTGAAATAAAAAAGGAAATTCAAGAGATTGTGTTATGACTGAGGTCAAGTGAATAAAAGCGAAGTTTATAAAAAGGAGTGAGAGCTATGTCCCAAATGAAATAAAATGCAGATTGATCACTGTAAAAAAAAATCATACATATGTTGGATTTTAAAGCAATAAAGCTGCTTTCTACTATTCTCTTTTCAAGGTTATAGCCTCATAAGAAATAATTATCATATAATGACTTTACTACTATAAAACTAATTTCCTATTTCAGCATTGATGTGAATATCACATCAATTGATTAAAAGAGATGGAGGAAATAACAGGCATAATTTCTTGTAATGGGTTGAGTCTAGGGAGTCTACCTTTAATAAGAAATAATAAAGACTGAAATGGAAGTTCATGAAAGACTTCAAGTATCCATAGCTCTCACACATACAGATTAGAATTAGAGCTACATATGGGTAATATAAACCACATAAATGTGTATTTGGGGGTATATTAGCAATTTGTGCTGGAGGATGTCAATGAAAGAACATATTGAAACTTAACATATATGCATTTTGTATTTTACCTTTTAGGAAAGGGTTTCTATATATGAACAACCAACTTAACAATTTTTTGTAATTAAGTCACTAATATAATAAATTTAGTAATACCAAAACACAGTGAATTAAGATAGTTTAAGTGCTGAGGCTTATGAAAGTATTCAGGGACTTCATTACTGATTCCTCAGCACTAAGTTTCTCATCCACTGTCTTAAAAAATTAAGTTTTCATTATCATCTGTTAGGTGGATGGTAAAATATCCTTCGGACCACATTGACAATAGGTCACATTCTGCATGGGGTGAGAACATGGGCAATATTCTTCCTGTTCTACTAGAGAAGATGGGTAGTGTGATTTGATTAGCTCCTTTGTTAAAAAAAAAGTACAACAGAACTCATTTATTACTATAATAAATACTTATTTTTATGTTCCAGGGATTTTTGCTCTGTCTATACTCAGATTTGGGTTTGAAAGAGTATGTAAAATAGGAATACTTTCTGCTAACCAGCACCTCATAAAGCATATATAAAGCCCAGATTAGAATACTTGAAGACTGCATTATTATTACATCTGCTCCTTCTGACTGAGTCCATTTTAAGCCATGCCCTGGTAGATAGATAGGTATATTACTTCACTGAAACATCATAGCGATCTTGGAAGGTAATAGTCCTCACTTATAAATGAGAAGCTAAGGTTCTGTGAGTTTAATAGAGTTCTTTAGCTAAGGCATTAAAGTGCTTTAATAAGGTGGAAATAATGATTTTGTCAAAGCTGTTGAGAGTCTAGGTAAGATGAAAACATATCAATAATTGGGAGTCATTGAAAACCTGAAAAGAAAGCATTTGGAGTGAAGTCATTGATGGACTTGGTAAGAATGATGCCTTTTGAGTCAAGATAGTAGCCATTCATAGACTTGCATAGAATGATGTCATAAGGAAATAAAAGTGTGATTAGAGAGGATTAAAAACATAATGGAACATGGGATTTGGAAGCAGTGAATACAAACAACTTTTGTGGAGACTGCCTATAAAACGAAACAGATAGTTGGTCAATTGTTAAAGCTGTCTTAAAGTATACAGTTGAGGGAATGTTATATAACAATGAAGAATTATTGTCTATAATAATAAAAGCATAATATGCAAATCAACCAAATGACTGAACAGCAGAATGACAATCCAGGAAACCTTCTGGACAACCATGCTATGACACCCACTGGTGCCAGGCCAGCCAAGGAGGGTGCAAAGCGATTGGTCAAGGGCCTGGCCATCGCCCATGATTGCCCGGCAGAGGGAGGCCCATCACCAACCAGCAGGGTGACTGATCAATCAGGGGGCATTACAATGGGTGGGTGGGTCCTCCTTCTGTGGGGCAATTGATCATGGGGCTTCCTGACTAGGAAGGCATAGACTGAGCTGAAGGACCCTCCCCCCAAGTGCACAAATTTTGTGCACCAGGCTTCTAGTATATTTATAATACATTTACTATGTGCTGTAGTAAACCTAAACAATGATGCAAAAGAAAAAGAAATAAGTATAAGAGTAAAAAAAATAAATATATTTTATGGACTTTTTACAAAGAGGAAGAGAGAGGGATAGAGAGCCAGAAACATCAATGAGAGAGAATCATTGATCAGCTGCCTCTTGCACACCCTCTACTGGGAAAGTGCCCGCAACCAAGGTACATGCCCTTGAGCGGAATTGAACCTGGGACCTTTCAGTCCACAGGCTGACGCTCTATCCACTGACCCAAACCGGTTTTGGCGAGAGTAAAATTTTTAAGTACTAAGTGAATTTTAAAAAATTTGGATGTAGGCAGAAACAACTGTTCTGATTTTGCAAAAGGAGGAAAGGCCATTTATATAGCAAAATAGTATACCAAAATGAAGGTGTTTTTATGAATATTTAGGTTGATTTTACTTTCTTGGAGATGTAAGGAGGGAATTCATTGACTAAGCATAAGATGTTAAAGTAAGGCTCCTTTACCAGAGTGAGGAAGTTAATGATTAGGGCAGCATGATCACTTCTGAGAGCTCACTTGAAATCTGTGGCTTTGACAGTGAGGTGAGAATGTTCTGCATAGTGGTGTGTTCCAGTAAATAAATTCATGAGAGTTGGTATAGCCTGATTGATGAATTGATGAATTCTGTAATTTAGAATAAAGATTTTTTAGTTTAACTGGAGTTCTTGGCATGAAGAAGAGACAGAGGCCAATGAAGAGAGACAGTGATGAAATGGCTACAGTAATACATTATAAAAAATCAGATGTTTAAAGAATGAGGAAAGCCCATGAGGTGGATGTCAACTAAAATTCACCAAGAATTTGAAGAAATTTAGATATGCTAGAAGGAGTGAACAATAGCTGGAAAGGTAGGAGGTGCTATTGAGAGCATGAGATGCTTGAAATGCTATTTTCTGAGATGGTGTACTTACATTTGGTTATGCGTGTCCAGAAGAATTAAGTAAATGTGAAAAAAAAATGTTTAGAAGTGATCAGATAAAAGAAGCAGAGGCACCAGGGTATTGGCTATATCTTCTTCATAGATGTTGAATGATTTCAACCCACGTGTATGTTTTGAGGTTGAGAAGTAAAATGATGGAACTTGGCGGGGGTGGGAGCACAAGGAACAGCCAGCACATCTTCAGGCCATGTTGTAGGTAACCTGGGGGAGGAAAATTATGTAGGTATTACCCTGTGAAGGCTGGATCTGCTTTCTTTAGTGGCAGCTTGGGTTCAGGTATAGCAAGAAAAGCATAGGAAACTGAAGAATTAATACAGGAGATTTTATAAATAGCATTCTATGGGTTCCTGGGAACATAGTGTGATTTGTGTAGAAGGTAATGTCTGCTAGAAGGATAAACTGAAGCTATGGTGACATGAGATAAGATAATGATGGCTGACCTGGAAGATTGATTATTGTGATGGTTACTGATATAAAAAGATACATAAAACATCGTGAGAGTAATTGAGATAATTCTTAGAGGAAATAGAAAATTGGTTTTAGTTTTAGGTCTTTTAATAGTGTTTTTAATGTGTCATTAGTGCTAAGGTATGGGCAGTGACAGGCGCTTTAGCAAGAGGGTGGCTGGAGGAAGTCAGGGAGGCAGGAAGGGGAAAAGAACAGGTATGTATAAAGCAATGCCAGAGCTCACGTTATATTCAGAGGGGGATCAAAAGTAGTGCTGGCCTGATGTTCTGAGCCAAGTTAGATGCCTTTGCTAAAGATTAATTGCTTACCAGGGAGTTTATTCCAAACTATGGCTACTGATGAGTCCATCTATACATAGGGCTAAGTGATGGAAACTAGATTAAGAAGGAGACAGCCAACCAAAACCGGTTTGGCTCAGTAGATAGAGTGTCGCCCTGCGGACTGAAGGGGCCTGGGTTTGATTCCGGGCAAAGGCATGTACCTTGGTTGTGTGCACATCCCCTGTGGGGGGTGTGCAGGAGGCAGCTGGTCTATGTTTCTCTCTCATCGATGTTTCTGACTCTCTATCCTTCTCCCTTCCTCTCTGTAAAAAAATCAATAAAATATATTTTAAAAAAAGGAGAAAGCCAGATAGCTTATTTTTTTCCTTTCCTTTTGCCTTTTTCTACTATATCAGTGAATCGCTGCTCTAGATAACCCACATCACATTTCTTTACTTCTTTATATTTTGTCCAATGGCCACAATGTTTTAAAAGATAAATAAGTTATTAAAAAATAAAGAAAAATGAATTATTATAATATGTAGTGTTAACAGTGATGCTATAATATTATGCAAATAGATTTCTCACTAATTAGATGTTTATAAATTGTTTTCTAGTTATTTAACTTTTTAAAAGGAAGTGATAGTTGCTATATATTTGCCTTTCATTTTATTGTGACATCATTTCCTAAACAGTAACAACATTTTAAGAAAGAGGAAATGTTTATTATGGTAAATATAATCATCTACAAAGTTTATAGTTTATACTGGAGGTCCAGTGCATGAATTAGAGCATGGGTTGGGTCTGGCCACCTGTCCCCAGGAGGTTGGACAGCCAATTGGGGTGAGGAGTCCTAGTGGGATGGGGCTGGCTGCGGGGAGGGGTGGTTGGCTGGCCGTCCCCATCCCAAATCAGGGTGGGTTCAAGCAGGTCATCAGCATGTGGGAGCAGTGGTGACCAAAGTGGGGATGAAGGCAGACAGGGTACCTGGAGCCATGATGGGAAGGGGTGGGTGGGGGTTGTGGAGGATGGCCTTAAACCCACCCATGTGCCCACTGCAGCCTTGTGGCCCATAGTTCCTTTCAAGATGCATGAATTTGTGCACTGAGCCCCCAGTATATCTATAAAGACCTATATGTTTTTGTATGAAACAATATTGATAATCACGTAGTAAGGGCTTAGCATATTGGTGTTTGCTATAAAGTAATAACACTATTAATTTGTAAGATTTATTTTATCTTTATAATGGCTTTTACATAGGTTCTATTATTTTTCTAATTTTCTAATGAAAAATTAACCTTAAATTAACTTGTAATGGACAGACCCAGACCAATGCACTAGTCCTATTGAAACCAGAATGTGATTGTTTGAATTGGAGTTTGTTGGTTCATGAAATTGAAGAATGGAGTCGCAGACAAAAAACAAAACAAAAAAAAAGGGTTAACGGAGGCAGAGTTTACTGAGAGAAGCCAGACCTGGAAAAGGTGCAGCTGGGGTCCCAGGAGCAGGCCAGTGTCCAGAGCTTCTTCTCCATGTCACAGTCGGGAGTAGGGGTAGTTCAGTCTCCAAGCTAATTAAAGTCCAATGGTCCCTGTGTGGAGGCTCACAGGGGATGGTCTCCTTCCCCGACAAGAGGAATGCCAGGTGTGTCCTTTGTGCTGTGCTGGGGGAGAGGGAGAGAGAGGGAAAGAGGAAGAAGCACATGCATTTTTTTGTATATATACTGTTAGTTTGTGATGGGCCCTTTTAAAGAATTTTGCCTCAGTTATATTCTTAGGATTGGTTTCTATGACTTATTGTCTTGTGATTGGTTATCTGCAAACTGTCTGTCTTAGTAACACCCACACATTTTAAAACTCATGCCTTTTGTGCACACCTTTCCTTCACCACCCAATTGGGGTGTCTAAGAAACTCCATCTTATTGGGTGCGCTGTTCTCTTTCCCTGCCCCCTTGCCCCAATTCCTGACTACCTAGCTTCTTTCTTTCTTCTCACTATCTTAATTTGATTTGCCTAACTTTAAAGATCGTTTTTTATCTGTTATGAACTATTTTTAAATGTGAAACTGACCTGCTTTTGGTGTAGCCATTAACCTCCTTCAAAATTTTATGCTTAAACTGAAACGTAATCAGTTTATCTGTATTATTATCATTTACTTATAGTTTCACACTGAAAAAACTAAAGGAAAATATATTTTAATTAGCTAAGCATGTGGGTTTGTTTTGTCAAATATCTTTGAATATGGTAGGTGGAAGATAATAACTGTTAAAACACAGCTATGAATAAAAGGTGCCAAATAAAGAAAAAAAATTGAATCCCAACTCTTAAATAAAAGAAGGATAATCAACATATCTTCAGAATGTTGTTTACCTCAAACATCTGGAGCTACTTAGTTTGAGGAATGAAACACTGCAGACAGATTTTTAATTGTTATAATTAAGAACACAAAGCGACAGGTATATAAAGTAATCAAGGGGTCAATAAAATGTTATCATTTTAATGTAAGTCTCAGAAGCCCAGACCATAAGTGCATGTTTATAAAAATTCAGGATATATTACAATCTGGCCTACCGAGATTCACTAACTTTTAAAAGAAAAAGCAATACTTCAGAAAGCTGAATACAGAGTTGTGTGAAAACCAGTTAAAAACAAGTTAAAAGATCTAGCCTGGGAAGTATTAACCCACCTGCCATATTCACCATACCTTATGCCTTCAGATTACCACTTGTTTCAATCGATGGCACAGGCACTTTCTGAACAGCACTCAAAACATAGGAAAAAGTGGAACATTGGATCTCTGAATGGTTTGCCTCAAAACAAGAAATGTTCTATTGGGACAGTATCCACAAATTACCTGAAAGATGGGGGAAATGTGTAGCTAGTGCTTTGAGTAAAGCACTTTTGATGTTTATCTTGAAATTATCATATTTTCTTTGATTACAAAATCTGCATTATTAACCGGTACACCTAGTATGGTGACAAAAGGAAATTTGACTTTGGACAGTCAACATTCAATGCAAGATACAGGAAATGTGTTATAGAATTGTACATTTGTAACCTATATAATTTTATTACCCAACTAGAGGCCCTTTGCAGAAAGATTCCTTGAAGAATAGAGCTTCCTTAGGCCTATTCCTTCAAGAATAGAGCTTCCTGTGTGTCAAGCTTTGCTTCCTTCTCCACTGCCTTGCTCCCTCCTATCTCTGCTGCCTCAGGTCCCTCCTGTCTCTTCTGCCTCAGCTCCACTGCCTAGGCTCCCTCCCTTCTCCACCACTCCACTCCCTTCTGCAGCACTTGGGATCCTTCTACACTGTCTTCAGTCTTTGCTCTGTGTTTCCATATGCAAATTAACCACCAGCTTTGTTTGGTTAATTTGCATACTCTCTCTGATTGGCTGGTTGGTGCAGCAGAGGGACAGTCAATTTGCATTTTTCTTTTTTATTAGTTTAGATGTTACATTAATCTACATAATAAAGCCTAAGTGACTATTACTGTGAACCTATCAGAATGACCAGTTGCTATGATGTAACTGACCACCAAGGGGTAGACACTCAACACAGGAGCTGCCTCCTGGAGGTCATTGTGCTCCCACAGGGGGAGCGCTGCTCAGCCATAGCTGGTGAGCACAGGTGGTGATGGTGGGAGCCTCTCCCACCTCTACAGCAGTGCCAAGGTGCAGCAAACTGAGTGGTAAGGAACAGAGAGTAGGTGGGATTGTAAGGAGCAATTGCAAGGGAAAGGGCCGAAATTGGCAGGTGGACATCCCTGGAAATATCCCAAACTGCAAGAGGGTATAGGCCGTGCTGAGGGATCCCCCTCCCCCAACCCTGCAGTGCATGGATTTCTGTAATTTTAATAGTAAAAAGTGGTGCGTGGGGGGGATTTGTTGGGAAGAGATTAACCAAAGCATTTGCATGCATATATGCATAACCCATGGACATTGACAATAGGATGGTGAAGGCCTGGGGCAGGAGGCAGAGTGGGCTGGAAGAGGTAAAATGATGGGAAGGAAGGGAACATATGTAATGCTTTCAACAATAAAGATTTTTTTAAAAGGCATTGAGCTTTAAAAACAATCAAACTCCTTGTCACATGCCAACACAGAGTGGTCATCTGCCTTGCTTAAAACTAATGACATGAAAGGGATAAGAATATTTTTCAAACACTGAGCAGAAAACAATTATATTCTTTATAATTATTAACAAGATTTATTAGTATGACTTATTAATAACAAATAAAGAAGGTCAGAAGGTAGTTTGACAAAGATTTTTGACATAAAGTTTTCCTCTTGAATCTGTTTCTTTTTCAATAACAGTGTCAACAAATAATCTGTTTTTTTACAGGGTTATTTACTGTGTTTCCTGCCTTCTATATGGGCATTGAGATGTCAATAGTCAAGCCATGTGGAAGTAATACTCCTCCCAACACTATAATTCCTGAAATCCTTAGTGCATTCAAAGCCATCCAGAGTCACACAACTGAATTTATATCTGACTTTTCTACCTTTTAACTAAATACTTAATACATCAGCCATCAGTTCAAGACACTATCATAGGAACTGAAGGTTAAAAAAAAGAATTTTCAAGTTCTGTCCTCAAAAATTTTGAACAAGTAAAATAATTGCAAGAATTAAAAATGAATCCTGGTTATGTGATATGGTTAGTACTGGGGTAGTGATACCAAATTTTTGGATTGGAACCTGGATTCTTTGTCCACTGGATTTGAAGAATGAATCCACAGACAGACTGTGGTATAGCAAAAATGGAGATTTATTGAAGAACAAGTACAGACTGCCACGTAGGGAGAGGGAAGAGTCCCACAGAACGGACTCCCTTGTAGGGAGGGGGAAGAGTCCCCCTGGGCTCCCATTCGCTATGGCTTATAAAGGCTGCAGATCCTGGTGCCTTGATATCCCTTCCGATTGGTCACTATTCCCTTAGACTGGTTACCATAGTAACTCTGTGGCATAAGTAAGCTCAAAGGTTGAACCTCACTTGGCATGTGTGAGGTTCTCCCCACTCTTTCCTTATTTTTTTCCTGTTCCCTTTGGACTTTCTTCTTCTCCTTCTGAATGAAGGGCTTCCTTTTCTTTATTTTGTAAACATGGACTTTTCTTAGCTACTTCCAGTTTCTTTGTCTTATGTAAATCTACTTGTTGCTGCCTTCTTGTCCTATGGAAATGTAGCTGCACCTGGCTTCCTTATGTTATGAAGATGTACCTTCTCCCAGTCTTCAGCCCCTTGCTTTTCCATAGACCCCAATTCTAAAAAATCCCTAAGTCTGCCTATGTTCCCCCTAAATTCCTGCTTCAGTAGTGCTATAATAAAAATGTTTTTAGTTACCAAAGAAGGGAGTAGCTAATTCTGCTTAAAGTGAAGACCTGATAAGGAAATGCTTTGTGTTGTGGGGTTGAACCCTAGGTTCAAAATAAGACCACTGGAGGCTGAAGATCAATTACAAAAACAGGCAATGATTTATTGAAAAACTGGCCAGGACGGCCGCAAGAGCACCATAGGACTGCACTGTTCCAGGTGTAGGCAAGTCTTTTTTAAAAGCCTAAACCACAAGAATTTTCCTTTGTTCTAAATGCTAAATCCTAAAGATTAAATTATAAAGACTGGGAACAGCCCTCAGGGTTGTTCCCAGTCACATCCTGCTGGACATTGGACTGTGTCCCTATCTTGCAATAGCAATAACACAGAAGCAGAGCTCAGTGGTTAGTCTCTAAAAGTTGTCAACAGTTTCTATCCCTGAAGCTACCGAGTCAGTGGGAGTCAATCTCATGTGGTCCTGGTCCCAGGCAAGGAAAAATTGCCTTAGCCTCCAGGTCTCCATCTGGAAGCTGAGGTAAATAACCTGTGTTTAATCAGGTGCAGGAGCCAGACAGGGGTTAAAATTCAAACTGCAGTCTTTACCTGAGATGTATATTCTTAATGTCTTATTTCACTTTGCTGTGGTATAGACCTTTGAGCTAAGCCTTAAAAATTCAGTAAATTTTGTTTGTATTTGTTTTAATTGTATGGAGATGAAGAGAAAAGGTTATAAGCAGACCTAACAAGAGACTCAGTGCCTTGAGCTATAAAAGTTCATGGCTATATTCCACCATATATAAAAGGAGGATTCAGCAGGTGGTGAAGTTGGACTTTTAGGTGAAAGCTAGGTCTCTGTGATATTTTTGTTGTTGTTGTTATTAATACGCTTTGGTAGAGAAAGTATTCCTAGAGAGTTACTTGGCAAAATAAAGGATGCATGTGAAAATTAAGTTATTTTACTGAAAAGAGAGGAAAGAATGTAAGAAGAAAGAAGGGACGTAGGGAGAAAGAAAAAAAAGAAATTATTTAGATTAAAAAATACTAATATTTTATTTATTAAAAGTCTTTGGAATTTGTCTTTCATTTATTTTATTGATTTTTTACAGAGAGGAAGATAGAGGGATAAAGAATTAGAAACATGGATGAGAGAGAATCATTGATCAGCTGCCTTCTGCACACCCACTGCTGGGGATGTGCTCCCAACCCAGGTACATGCCCTTGACTGGCATGGAACCCGGGACCCTTCAGTCCGTAGGCTGATTCTCTATCCACTGAGCCAAACTGGTTTCAGCTGTAAATTTTGTCTTGCATACAATAAAGAAACACATAAACACACACACACAAAAAAAAAAAAAACAAACACAAAAAAACAAAAACAAAAACAACAACAACAAAAAACTTCTACTTCCTGGAATTCCTATAAAAAGCATTAGAATGAGCATTTGGTTTGGAAATTCTTGCTCCTTACTTGACTATCCCATCTTTATGGTTCGCAAGAACAATTCATTATAACCTGGAAAATTTAGATATTTATTAGCCTTTTTAACAATCACAATAATGAAATAATTTATTTGTGGAATAATTTTCAGTAGTTTTTAAAAGCTATATAAATAATGTTAGGTTAAGATAGGGAAGAGTCCAATAACACCAACCTCACTGATGCCCTGTCCTAAGAAGCCTCTACAAGGTCCTCAGTAATTCTCACCTCCTAGTATTTACACATTCAGGCAATACCCTCACCCTTCCCTGAATGTATGTAGTCTAGAACCGGTGACTTGATTATAATGAAAGGAATATGATGAAGTGAAGTTATGTCATGTCTGAGACTGGGTTACTCAAGATACTGTTACTCCTGTTTTGCTCTGTCTCTCAATTTTCTCTTCACTTGCTCTAAGAGATGTTAGCTGTCATCATTCTTTCTTTCTTTTTTTTTTTTGAAATATGACATATAACATTGTATGAGTTTAAGGTACACAATGTGTTGATTTGATACATGCATATATTCCAATATGATTAACATTACAGACTTGGTTAACACCTCTATCATGTCACATAATTATAATTTTGTGTTTGGGATGAGAAAGATCAGATCTAGCCTTTCAGCAGCAACTTTGAAGTTTGTAATACAGTATTGTTGACTATAATTCAGCTGTCACATTCTGAGGAACCCTATGGAGTCACTCACATTGTTGCAGAAAACCAAAGAACAACAACACTTAGAGAGATGGAAATACATTTATTACGTGCGGGTCCAGAGGAAAATGTATCTCAAATTCTGGGCCCCAACATGCAGGAATTCTCCCTATTTATATGATCCTATCCTCTTTGTCTCCCAAATATGGAGTTTTTCCAGCCCCCTTTTACAAGTTCTTAAAGAGCCAGTGTGTACTGGGACCTTGAGATGTCAACCAGAGGCCTGGCCTGGTGCCAGCACTGATGACCTTGTCTGGGGAAGGTTAAATCCACAGAAGCCAAATATCAGGATTAAAATTTCAAACAGCAGTTTTCATACAAGATGGATGCTTCAACATGGCAAGGACTGATGTCTCCTGCCAAAACCCAGAGCGGACTAGAGGCCTGCCCACGCTGCCTCAAGCTTGAATGTGGATGCTCTCTCAGTCAAGGCTTGTGATGGCTGCAGCCGTGGGCAAAACCTACACTGTAGCTTTGGGAAAGGCCTCAAGCTAGATGAGCCTTGCCAAACAGCACATCCATTCCAGACCTACAGAAACTGAAATAATAGACGTTTGTTATTTTAAGCCACTGAATTTTATAGCAATATCTTAGGTAGCAACAGATCATGAAAATGCCCTTCTTTTGAGAAGCCAAAATAGCTTTTATTGCTCTATTTTCCCCTCTCAGCCACAATCTCTTGGTTTACCAGTTGCTCCTGGCACAGGACTGAGAATGGTCTGCACTAACTAAAACCAGTATCAAATGGTTTGGGAGGTTGAAGAGACCTGGTCTCAGTTCCTGGCTTGACTAGTTGTATTGTCTTCAGTAAGCAACTTCATTCCTCTGCATAGCAGTGTCTTCCTCTTTAAAAGAGGAGAAAACCATGCCAAACTTGTAGGAGTTGTGTGTGTGTGTGTGTGTGTGTGTGTGTGTGTGTGTGTGTGTGGTGGGGTGGTTTTAGTGTGAATATATGGAAAAACAAATGAGTGTAGAAAAATTAAGGTGAATGGGTGGAAAGTAGTTAAAAGTAAAAAAGAAATGGTTGTTTTTATAAGGCTGCTTTAAAAATTATTTTATAAAATAATTTGGTATCTGTTATGGCAACCTATAACAATGTTATGTGATAAAAAGTGTGAAAGAATAAAAAGCCTATAACCTCTACTTTCGTAATAGAGTTCCTAAAGCATTTTCTGTTCTCCAGAAAATATCGCCTTGATATGCTAAGTGGAGAAGCAATGTGTTTAAGAGTCATTAATCTCAATTAGCTTTATTTTTCACCAGAAAGTTGTTCAAATGACCTTACCTATGCAAATTAGGCCTAATTACTCCCAGTAAAGGAACTAAGTTCAATTATCTGATATCTTGGAGTTCAGCCAGTGTATTTTGTCCCAAATATTTCAAACCTTCAGGAACTCATTTAACAACTCTTTTAACAAAATGCCCCTTATGGCCTCCAGAATCTATAGGACTAGTGATATAACTTAATTTGCCATTTACTATGTTTTTGCCTTATCAACCTATCTTAATCATGGCTTCAGTTTAAGCTAAATTACCATAATCAGAAGTCCTACCCAAAGTAGCAGCACAATTTTACTTTAAAATTAGAAGATGATAAAATGAAAATCATGAAAGTAAATGCCTCCTAAAAGAAAATAAAGTTTTAGAATTATTTCTAAAACCAATCATATTTAATCATTCCAACATTTAAAAGAAAGTTTTTTAGCATCGAGCACCATGGTTTGAGCTGGTGACAAACATTAAAATCTTAAAATGTGCCGAAACCGGTTTGGCTCCGTGGATAGAGCGGACTGAGGGTTCACAGGTTTGATTCCGGTCAAGGGCATGTACCTTGGTTGTGGGCACATCCCCAGTAGGGGAAATATAGTCAATAATATTTTTAATAAGTGCAGGAAGCAGCTGATCAGTGATTCTCTCTCATCAATGTTTCTAACTCTCTATCCCTCTCTCTTCCCCTCTGTAAAAAATCAATAAAATATATTTTTTAAAATGTGGGTGATAGTGTGTACTCCTTTAGATGTTATATAGACACTGTGTGTGTGTGCATATAAGGTAAAAAATGAAAGTAATAGGTACTAAAAGTAGGTGTTCATCATTTGAAACATGGTTCAATTAGACACTAGAAGTATGCATTTTAATTTTAGCCTCAGGTTTTTTTTGTTTGTTTTGTCTGTTTGTTTAATAAAACTTAAGCAAAAGCCATAGCCAGGCTTTGCTAAAATTCTTGACTCAAAGATATCATGAGGTGATAAATGTTTTGTTTTAAGCTGCTTAGTTTTTGGTAATCTTACACATGATAGATAATAGTAATGTTAAATAATGCCTGTTTCTACTGCTCAAAAGACACCACAAGGTGAGGACCAATAAACATGCCTTTTAGGCAAGTAAGTGCTTCCATTATGAATTTCCAAAAGAACCAGAGGTGTTTATCAGTTTTCCCAAATCTACTTGTATGTGGGGTATTTTTATATTCAGAGAAGCTTGTATGAATATTCCTTTTAATCAGTATAGAGTGTTGTTTAGAATATATTTAAATCCCAGAAAGTTTTAGGGGAATCTCCTAGGCATAGTTAGTGCATTGGACTTGAAGTTTGATAAGGCAGATGGAAGCCAGATTGCTAAGTAATAAAGAGAGCAGAAGGAAGAAAGGAGTAGGGCCAAAGACTGGACAAAGAAAAAGAAAAACCCAGGGTCAGGGAGTAGAGGGCCTTTGGGAAAGAAAATATACGTACTGATAGATTTTAAATGAAATCATATGCCCTTATTCTGACACTCCCCCCCAAAAAACAATCTTCAATGATATTTTCAAAAATAATGATATGCTGGGTGTGATTTAAAATTATTTTGCAAATCAAGTTATCATAAATGCTGATGATATATCAAGGATGTCTTGGGGCTTATACACAATCAACAAAAGAATCCATATTTTTCATTAAGATGATGATTAATAACTAATGACATTGAAATGGAGGCATTCTAGTAGAGTAGAATTATATTTAGAATAAGACTAGCTGTTGAGAGCTGCCTCTGCCATTTAATAGGCTTTGTTCAATTTACACACTATCTATGAGCCTTAGTTTAATGAATAGGAGCATGGAAATTATGTTCAATTTATTAGATTACTATAAGGGAGAGATAAAACAATAGTAAAAGAATACATAAAAAATAAAATATTAGAATTGGTGTTATTAATTTAAGTGTATCCCAACCATTAAGAGCATTATTAATGAAAATGACTTTATTTTTTAAATATTTTTTTTTTTATTTCAGAGAGAGGAAGGTAGAGGGAGAGAGGGACAGAAGCACCAATTATGAGAGAAAATTATTAATTGGTTGCCTCCTGCACACCCGCTAATGAGGATGGAGCCCACAACCCAGGCATAATGAAGCCCACAACCCAGTGCCCTGACTGGAAATCAAACTGTGACCACCTGGTTCATGGGTTAATGCTCAACCACTGGACCACACCAGCAAAGCAAAGTGGTTTTATTTTGAAGTAAATCTTTTAAAACTCTTTCATCTGCAGTATTGTCAATAGACATGATAAAAAAGTAATCTTTAAATAGAGGTAATATTGATCATTTAATATTAAAGTTGTAAAGTAAACTTGCAAAATGTTTGTATATAGAAAATCATTTGCAATCGTATATTTTGAAATAAAAAATATTTAAACACTGTAAAATTGGGTGAAAAGGGTATAGGGAAATATAGTCAATATATTTTAATAAGTTTGTTTGGTGAGAGATAATTACTAGACTTGGTGTGACAATTACATTGTAAGGTATATAAATGTCAAATGTTTATATAGTACTAGAGGTCTGGTGCACAAAATTTGTGCACAGGGGTTGGGAGTGTCCCTCAGCCCGACCTGCACCCTCTCTAATCTGGAACCCCTTGAGGGATGTCCAACTATCCTCTTAAAATCCAGGACTGCTGACTCCCAACTGTTTGCCTGCCTGTCTGCCTGATTGCCCCTAACTGCTTTTTGCCTGTCAACCTGATCACCCTCTAAACACTCCCCTGCTAGCCTGATTGACACCTAACTGTTTCCCTACCGGACTGATTGCCCCTAACTGCCCTCCCCTGCTGGCCTGGTCACCTCTAACTGCCCTCCCTGCTGGCCTGGTTGTCCCTAACTGTCCTCCCCTGCAGGTAACGTCGCCCCCAATTGCTCTCCCCTGCTAGCCTGATTGCTCACAACTTCCCTCCTCTGTTGGCCATCTTGTGTCCACATGGGGGCAGCCATCTTTGACCACATGGGGGAGGCCATCTTGTGTGTCAGAGTGATGGTCAATTTGCATAGTACCTCTTTATTATATAGGATAACTTAAACTAATATAATAACACATGCCAACTATGCTTAAGTTAAAAAATGAAATATTTAAAAAGTAGAAGTTACAAATAAGCAAAGGAGTGGGAAAGGAATTTGAGACATTCTTACAACTTTAGAATTGAAGTTTTATTTTGTATTTAAGGATAGATCATCATTTGGGAGAAAAATAAAACAAGCTAGGAAACATTCCCACCCTTTGCTACCTTTTATATGGGATTTAGTATGATTCTGTTCTGTACAGTTTTAAATGGAACTTTTGTTGTGATAAAAATATTTCACATATTGACTATAGTAGTGCTTACTACACAATGTGTACATTCATGAAAACTCATCAAGTTGTACTCATAAACTTGGTACATTTTATTGTATGTAAACTGTACTTCAGTGTTGCTGATTTGGAAAATGAAAGTGTTCTTGGTATTTCCCTTAGAAAAAGAAACACAAAGTTCATTCACTATATCTATTTCTGGCTTATAATTACTTTTTCTAGTTAGTCCTAATCCCATCTGTGTATGTTAAACAAAACTACTGTCACTTAAATAAAATAGTGAAGTGTAAAGGAGAAAAAAGTGCATTTACCATATTTATATTTTCTTCTAGTATTAATTATTCCATGTGTTCTTTGCCCTTAGTCAACACCTACATTAGCTAGGAATATTTACCTGGTAGGTTGAATTAAAACTTTTTACTAAAAGAATCTGAATCTTAGTGGTCCTTCCTGTATTGGAATGCTATGATATTCCTTTAGTTTACCTTTGTATATAGAAGTATTAAGAAGAGCCTTAGAGAATTCCTTGGGTTTCAGACATACCTCTTCATAACATTTTGAAGTAAATGTCTTCCAGTTTCAATAGATGCAATTTTATAAAATTTTTATTTTCCTTAAGCTATTGAATACAAAAAACTGCAAGTATACTGTGTATAAAATTTGGTAAGTATGAACATATGAATATGCCTGTGAAACCTTCACCATGAAATAATAGCTATAACATCACCTCCAAAAGTTTTCTGTGTCCCTTTGTGGATTTTGCTTTTGTAAGAACACTTCCCATGAGAACTGCCCTCTTAATTAATTTTTTAAAATATATTTTATTGATCTTTTTACAGAGAAGAAGAGAGGGGGATAGAGAGTTAGAAACATTGATGAGAGAGACATCTATCAGCTGCCTCCTGCACACCCCCTACTGGGGACATGCCCTTAACCAAGGTGCATGCCCTTTACCAGAATCCAACCTTTCAGTCCGTAGGCCAGTGCTCTATCCACTGAGCCAAACCAGTTTCGGCCCTCCTAATTAATTTTTAAGAGCAGTACTGTTGACCATTGGTACTTGCTGTACAACAGTTTTCTAGAACTAATTCATCCTACATAACCAAAAATTTACACAAATTCAACAACTGCTCATTCCCCCTCTCCTGGCCTTTTTTTTCCCTTTCTTTCTTTCTTTTTTTCCCTACTGCTAATGGACTATTTTTTCCTGCTTTTTCATACATTATATCTGATTGTATGTATGACATTGTAGATGCTCCATTGTTCAAAGCTTTATTTGTGTTACATTAAAAAGTGTTGAGTTTGTTTTGATGGGCAGTTTATTTATAGGTTGTACATTTAAAAAAAATACTTTATTGATTTTTTAAAGAGAGGAAGGAGAGAAGAATAGAGAGTTAGAAACATCTATCAGCTGTCTCCTGCACACCTCGGACTGGGGATGTGCCCAAACCAAAGTACATGCCCTTGACCAGGATCAAACCTGGGACCCTTTAGTCTGCAGGCCAACGCTCTATCCACTGAGCCAAACTGGTTAGGGCAGGTGGTTCATCTTGATACTGTTGTGGCTTGGCTTCCAGATTTGTTAGAGCAGGCTGACATAGCCCTGCCTTTATGAGGAGAATAACTATACTCCAAAGAGATAGCCTCTCAAACACCTCAACTGAATGTCTGGTGGAGTGTTTAACAAAATTGTGTTTATTTTATTTTTTTTTTGTATTGTTTTTGTTTCTGGTTAGTAGAACTCAATTATTTCTAAAAACTGTTCCGCTAGTAGCTTCTGTGTTGAGCTCATAGTACCACAAATGTGCTCTCTGCTAGATCCTGTGTAGTTCTGTCTGGTCACTTAGAGTATATTATTTGCCCAAAAAGTCAAAGCAATCCTTATGCAGATTTCTGGATCTCCTACTTCATGCCACTCTCAATTCCCTGCCTTGTAATTCCCGCTTTGTCCATTGCCATCAAGTCAGTTGTCTATTTCCTTTGCCCACTGCACCTACTGCTCTCTGTGTGGGCTCCTTCTCCCTGTGCAAAGGTCCCTAAAGTGCCCTAAGCATAAAGAGGAAATTGATATTGTGCATATCATATGTTTTCCTTTCTCAAATATAAAACCTCTCTATATGTTTTCTATTGTCTAACTATTGTTTTTCCTTAAATTTTGTCTAAAATTACTTCATATAATTTGTTCTAAAATTGAATCTTATAGAAGAACCATTTCCATATCTATTACATTGCCAGTGTTCAGCCATTGTTTATAAATCTGTGTTAATTCACATCACTGGCTATTTTCCCATCCAGGAACCAGGTGATGATGTATATTGTACTAAGTCTTTCCCACCGGCACTGTTTTCCTTCTGCACTGCCATTCAGGAGAAATCTTAAGTCTACAATATGCCACTTAATCACAGGAAAAGCAAAATCAATATTTTTTAATGCTTTAGCCATAAAGAGGATTTTCCATACAGCTATGTATGTGCATACACTATACTTCAGGAGGATTAGATATTTGAAATTGTGAATCAATCACCTGCTCATGCAGTTCATTATGCCTTCTAAATTTTCTCAGGAAATGCACATGCACGCATTTCCACATAATCAATAAATACTAGGGATGATTATGATGCACATAACCAATTGAATGGGTTGGTGAGTCATTTTATCGCCAGTTCAGGCTGAGCAGTTCAGTGCACATGGTTATTTGGTTCCTTGTGGTTTATTTATTTAGGCACTATTATAAAAAGAGATACATAGAGAGAGTTAGCTGTAGAATATAGCTTGATTTCAATCTCAAATTTCTTTATTATGCTCTGGCTTATATTATTGAGGCGTGTCAGAGACTTCATACAATATTCACACATGCAAAAACATTTCTTGCAGCAATGAATCTATTGGGCATTAAAGTCAAAAGGGCATCTTGGACCAGCTTCAAATCCATTTCATATTCTAGAAAGCATCAACGATTAGATAGTAAATTAGGTAGAATAGGGTTCATAGCTCACTTGAACCATGGTTGGGCCATCTGTTCTTGTTAATAAAGTTTTATTTTTTGTCTATGGCTGATTACACATTACAATGAGAGTTGAATAGTGCTGTCAGAGGATATAGCCAACAAATTTTAAATATTCTCTCTCTCCTAGAAAAAAAAAATGTTGAGCCCTTAGATCATAAAAAATAAAAGCAGTCTATATTTCCTTTAGAGGGTCATCTAGTATTGTAAGTATTTGGTGGAATAATGCTTCATTTTGTAAAGGCTATCCCTACATGTCCTACACAGTAGATTCCATGAATTTCATCAATCTGGCTTATAAATTTGATGTAGCTAATGGTAAATGTAATATATTAAACAATTCAATTAAGAGGCATAGATTACCTAAAATTGACTATGGTGATATTTACAATTGTACTAGGGGCAAAATGCATGAATTCACGCACCTTGAAAGGAACTGTGGGCTGCAAGACTGCAGTGAGCACAGGAGAGGTTCTTGTCCCCTCCCACCCAGGCTCCTGGTTCCCTATCAGCAGACAGCCCTGCTCCAGCCACCACTGCTCCCATTTGCTGACCGCACAACCTGGGTGGCACCCGCTGACTGTGCAGAGTGAGTGGTGCTTGCGCCAGCAGTGGTATGAGTAAGGCCAACACCATCAATGGCTGTGAGCAGTGGCTTCTGCCCCAATTGCCTCGCAGGAGCAGAGGGAAGTGGAGAAGCCTAGAGGGGCAATCGGGGCTGGCAGCCAACACTCAAACTTGCTGATGGAGCTGAGCAATTGGGGCCAGAGCTGGGCACCAGCAGCGGGTGCATGCGGTGGCTCCAGTGCCGGCTGCAGGTGTGAGTGGGGGTCTGGCACAGCTGCAGGTGCGAGTGCCAGACAGGATTGTGGTACTCAGGAGCAAAGAATTTTCAGTGACCACAAAAAGCACTCTGATGACAGTGACCAGCACCCTGCCTTGGTTTGGTCCCCCACTCACCTGCTCCACCATCCCACCATGGCCGATGTCTGCCATGTTCCACGCACTCCCCTGGTGGTCAGTGCATGTCATTGTGACCAGTTGTTAGGTTGTTCCACCATTTTCAGTCTTTTTGCATATTAAGGTTTTATATATACACTAGTAGCATGGTGAACAAAATCCGTGCATGGGAGGTTCCCTAAGCCCAGCCTGCACCCTCTCCAATTGGGAAACTCTTGTGGGATGTCCAACTGCCGGTCCAGGGTTGGACATCCCTCTTGCAATTTGAGACCGCTGGCTCCTAACTACTCACCTGAATGCCTATTTGGTCACCCCAAATTGTCCTCCCTTTCCGGCCTGATCTTGCCCTCAACTGCTCTTCCCTGCCAGTCTGATCTCACCCCCAACTGCCTTTCCCTACCTGCCTGATCATCCCTGACTTCCTCTGCCTGCCTGATCACCAGCCATATGCACTATACTGACAAACTGGCCATTAAAAATTTGAATCACTTTCTTACACCTTATTACAAACAGCTGTTGCCCTTCCATCAAACAACTGTTGCCTTCACAGTTCACCCAGGTTTTGTTCTGATTGGTCAGTTTCTATGCCATGAATCTGGCTGAGTGGCACTTCCCCTGTGGGAGCACACTGACCACTAGGGGCAGCTCCTGTTGAGCATCTGCCCCCCGGTGGTCAGTGCACATCATAGTGACCGGTTGTTCTGGTGGTTCTACTATAAAGGTCACTGGGCTTTTATATAGATAGATGTTCCAATGAAGAATGCTAAAATGTTAACGTAGATTATGTTTAAATAATATATCTCCCTTCATTAAAGTTTTTAATTTTTCTCAATAATATCTTGTAAGTATTAAACGTCTTTTGTTAGAAGAGAGATTTACTACTACCTATTTATCTTTTATGATGTCATTATACATTTTATGTATTTTTAATTTTTAATCTATCTTATTTGTTATTGGCATATAGGAATAGGTTTGATTTCATGTTGATGTTATATCTTGCACTCTGTTTACTTTAGTTCAATTTGTTCTATATTCTTTTTATTTTCTACACATACTCAAGAATACCATCTGCTTTCTTTTCAATATATACTAGTATTATTAGAAAATGAAATCATAGGGTTGAAATAGTCAACTTTTTAAATAAAAAAATCTGGATTTTAAGATTAATTTCATGCTAATTTTATTTATTTTTTTGTTTTTTTTAAGTAAATATTTATTGTTAAGATTATTACAAATGTGTTCCTCTTTGACCCCCCTCAATTGCTCCCCTCTATCAAGTTCCCACCCCACCCTCTGTCCTTTCCCCATCCCCCAATGTCCTCATCCATAGATGCACAGTTTTTGTTCAGTCTCTTCCCACACTCCCACTCCTCTTTTCGCCAAGAATTGTCAGTCCACTCCCCTTCCATACCACTGATTCTATTATATTCACCAGTTAATATTGTTCAGCAGATATTTTAAATCTCTTGATTTTTAGTTTCATTTGTTGATAGTTATGTATTTGTTGTTCATAATTTTTGTCTTTATCTTCTTCCTCTTCCTAAATAGCCCCCTTCAGTAATTCATATAATTACGGTTTGGTGGTGATGAACTCCTTTAGCTTTATTTATTTATTTATTTATTTGTGAAGCTGTTTATCTGGCCTTCAATTCTGAGTGATAGCTTTGCTAGGTAGATGGCTGTAGGTTCTTGCTATTCATCACCTTGAATATTTCTTGCCATTCCCGTCTGGCCTGCATGATTTCTGTTGAGAAATCAGTAGAATGGGTGCTCCTTTATAGGTAACCACCTGCTTTTCTCTTGCTGCTTTTAATATTCTCTCTTTGTCTTTTGCTCTTAGCATTTTAATTATGATGTGTCTTGGTGTGGTCCTCTTTGGATTCCTTTAGTTTGGGGTTCTGTGGGCTTCCTGGACTTGTTAGTCTATTTCTTTTCCTAGGTGGGGAAGTTTTCTGTCACTATTTCTTCCAGTATTCTTTCAGTATCTTGCTCTCTCTCTTCTTCTGGGATCCCCATAATTCTGATGTTGGTTCACTTGAAATTGTCCCTGAGGTTTCTTACACTATCTTCAAATGTCTGGATTCTCTTATCTTCTTGCTTCTATAGAGGAGTGCCTTCTGGTTCTTTGTGTTCTAAACCTTTGTCTTGATTCTTGAGATCTTCCAGTCTGTTTTTAGGCCTCTGTGTAATATTTTTTATTTCAGGCAATGTTGTCTTTATTTCTAGTTGATCTCTTTCTATTTCTAGTTGATCCCTTATTATTTCTAGTTGATTCCTTTTCATATCCTCATAGGTCTGATTTATTTTATCGGCCTTTTTTTTAGGATATTCTTGAAAAGCCTTGTAACTATAGTTTTGAACTCAATGTCCATTCTTTTCTTTTCCTCCATCTCCTTCCTTTGTGTCCTGTGTCTTGTCTGCATTTTAGTTGTTTTCCTGATTTGATGGAATAGTTT
The DNA here is from genome assembly GCA_963924515.1 of Vespertilio murinus. NCBI lineage: Eukaryota > Metazoa > Chordata > Mammalia > Chiroptera > Vespertilionidae > Vespertilio > Vespertilio murinus. The sequence goes on from OZ004709.1 coordinate 110,448,094, forward strand.
TGTGTGCTAGGTGTTCTGGTAGAGCCCAGTAGCACAGCCTGCCCAGTGGACAGTCTTGGTGTATCCCTTTGTGGGCTGAGTGTGCAGTCTTGTTGTTAAGCCTTGCTTATTGTTGGTATCACTGGGAAGCGTTGATCTCCAAGCCAATTAGCTGTGAGGATCAGCTTTGTCTCAGCTAGGAGGGCTTCTGTACTCCGCTTGGGCGGGGTGGAGCCCCAAGGTGGCGCAGACAATCCCTGGTTCCCCTGTCAGTCTCACCCTAGAAAAGTCCCATTCGTTCGAGGTGGGTCTTGCAAGATTGGTTGCAGGCATGCGCACTTCTTTGGTAAAGGTATAGACAAGCCTTGGACCCTGGCCAGTCCCTCCCTAGAGAAAGCCACCCTCTGGGAGAGCTTCTGTGCTCAGCCTGGATGGGGAGGAGTCTCAGTTTAGTGTGGACAAGCCTATTTTTCCTGTAGGCTCCTCCCCAAGTCCCATAGCAATGGCTGCTGGCTTCACACACCTCCCCTCTGAGATCTCCGCCTGCTGCCTGACAGTCTGGCCTCTCCCTGACTGGGGCCGTCTATCAGAGCAATAGGGTGATTCTGTCCTCCTCTTCACAGTTTCTGAGGGTCAGAGCGCCTTCTCTCTCCTTTCCAGATGGCAGAGCCTCCTCTCAGCTAGCCTTCCGGTGCTTCAGGGCAATGCCTCCCCTGTTTTCTACTTCTAAATTCAAATTTGTTGTGATAAGGCTGCATTTGGGTGTCTACCCTATGACGCCATCTTGGTTTCTCTCTCATGCTAATTTTTAGAAAAACTTTCTGTATACTAAGATTAGCAATGAGATATTCATGATTTTGTTTGGGGAAGCTATTCTCTTGATTTCATGTTTACATTAGAATGATCTTTTTTACAGCAGTGTAGTATTCCACTGCAGAGATGTACCACTTTTTCTTAGTCCACTCTTTTGCTTATGGGCACTCAGGCTGTTTACAAGTCTTAGCTATTGTAAATTGTGCTGTTATGAACCTGAGGGTGCATATATTCTTTCTGATTCGTGTTTGGATATATTCCTAGAAGTGGGATCACTGGGTCAGGGAGAGCCTTATGCTAAGTAAAATCAGCTAGTTGCAGAAAGATAAATATCACATGCTCTTTCTCATTTGTGGAATATAATGAACAACATAAACTGATGAACAAAAATAAATACAGTTACATAGAAGCATCAGACAAACTATCAAAACTCAGAGGGAAGGCAGGGGAGGGTGGATGGTGTGTTAGGGGTGGGGGTCACAGTGTGGTAAGAGAGCAACCAAAGGGCTTGTATACCTGAATATAAGCATAACACATGGACACAGACACTAGGGGGGGGGGTGTGTGTGAGGGCATGTGCTGGGGGATGGGAACAGCCAGGGAGAGGTCAAGGGGGAAAATACATATGAAATACTTTCAACAATAAAGAATTTTTAAAAAATAATAATAAAAAGGGACTTCTACTAGAGTTGGTTCCCTGAATGAGAGAGTCATCTGTGAGGCTATTAAAACATACACATTGTGATTGCATTGGTACGGGATGGTCTGGAAATTGTTAATTTTTCGAAGTTTCAGGATTCTGGTAGGAGTGATAATCTGCTAGTAGAGCTAAACTTCAGTGTGTATTCCTAAAGTGATTCTGATTCCAGTAGTCCAGGGGCCACATTTGACTACCACTCCTAGCCTGACTTTACCCCTTGCTCTTTCCTATGCAGAATATGCAGAGAACATATGATCAGAGGGTTTCAGTACCTTTTGTAACTGCCTCTTTTCAGGGATAGTACATTCTGTTTTGTTTTCCTTGTAATTAGAAATCTTCATCAGGCAAGCTCTGCCCCTGTGGGAAAAAAAAACACATGTTTATTCAGACCTGGTTAATCTGGGTGGGTTAGACTAAGGAATGTTAGCATATTCTTTTGTCTATGCCCTTCAAGATTCAAAATCTTTAATTACCTTTGTCAGCAATAAAGTTTACACTGTCATATTTCTCAACTAATTTGAAATGGGCTTGCAAGAGGGTTGAATAATATTGAGCAATTTAACATGTGTAATTGGAGTTTCTGAAGTGAGAGAGAATGGAGTAGAATATGTATTTAAAGAGATAATTGCCAATAATTTTCTGTAATTACTGAAAGGAATTAAACTACAAATCTAAGAATGCATGTGCATACATATGCATACTCAGTGGTGCACGCAATTCTCTCCTAGGATTAGTCATAAAACAAGTGTATAAAAGAGGTACCGCAGAAGTCACAGTAATAATGCTCAGAGTAGTGCTCTTCGTGGTAGTCCAACACTGGCAAAACCCAAGTGACTCACAAAAATGAGTAGATAACTCAGTTGCCATATATTCTTTCAATGGCACAATGTATGGCAACGAAGAGACTACTATGTTGAAATTTAACATACTGCTTCTCTCCCTGCATAAGAGGAGAGAGCTGTAGTTAGATATTTCCATGAAGGAGACTAGATTATTAGAGAAAATAATAGTATGCATATATAATTTTTCACATTAACATTTTTATATCAGTACTAGCTGAACATTTATAAATGTTATTTTGATATTTGTAATTAACCTTCTTTGGGACTTAAGGATTTATTTGATTATTCTTTGGTTTTCTAATTCATTTGGTTTCTACTATATCTTTCTTCTTCCAGTACTGTTAGCTTTGTTCCTAATAGTCTTTTGATATGTAGAATTGAATATATTCATATTTTCTTTTATAAATAAAATAGCCTTTTAAAAGGGTGCTGATTATAATTTGGTTTAGTTTCTGTTTCAGAAAACAGCAACAAAAAAACAAACAAACAAACAAAAAACACAAAAAACATGCCCAATATTTTAAGAGAAGATTGGAGTAAAATGGCTTTCACATTTCAAGGGCTTATTGCTTTTCTAAATTTGTCTTCTATTCTTTTTGTCCATTAACCAGCTACCTAAGCTGTCCTGTAGGTTTGAATCCACCTAGATCAGAGAAAAATGTGCCATTAGTTTGCCACAAAAAAAAAAACACACACAAAAAAACACACACACAACAGACTCCAACTAATGTTTTCCATATTTCCGATACCTATAAAATTTTATTGAGGTGAACGAAATTGTGCATTTACAGGTATTAGATGAAATAAATCAAGATGTATAATAGGATTTGGCACACTTATATAAATATATTCCAGAGTCTTAAATAATTAGAAATATATAATATTTCATGGACATTCTTTAAAAAATAAATGTTTGACTCTAATTTTAGTAAATTTTAAATATTTTTCAAAGCTTGAAGCATACTCAAAATATAGAATTTTTAATGAAAATAATCTTATGAAAATTTATGAAGTACCCCGTTTTATTGTGCTTTCCTTTATTGCACTTCACATATATTGTGTTTTGTACAAATTGAAAGTTTTTGGCAACCTGGACTCAAGCAAATCTATTAGTGCCATTTTTTCTCCAACTAGATGAGTTGATGGTTAGCAATTTTAGCAATAAATTATTTTTAATTGAAGTATGTACTTTTTAAAGACATCATGCTATTGAAAACACTGCAGTATAGTGTAAACATTGCTTTTATATGGAGTGAGAAACCAAAAAATTCATGTGGCTTAATTTATTCCAGTATTTCCTTATTGCGGAAGCCTGGAATCAAACCCACAATCTCTCCAAGGTGTGCCTGTTACTAGCCATCAAACACACACACATACACACAGTATGCATTCAATGCAATATCATATATGAAATTTACTTTTGTAAGAAGTTAATATCCAAAACAGTTTTGAAAAGAAAAATAATTATAGTACAGTGAACAATAACAAGCCCATTTTAGTTATGTATTCTAAGTTGAGATATAATCCAATCTTATGCTTCTCTGGATATGTTAATTGATAGTAAATATTCTTTTAGTGCTCAGTCTATAATTTCCTTAAATATTAGTGTTGTAAGTATTACATAGTTCCTCCTTTTTCCCCCATTAACCTCTTCCAGCTTGCTAATTTATTTTTTATTATATTTTATTAATTATTTTACAGAAAGGAAGGGAGAGGGATAGAGGGTTAGACACATCAATGAGAGAGAATCATTGATCAGCTGCCTCCTGCACACACACACCCTCCCCACTGGGGATGTGCCCGCAACCAAGGTACATCTCCTTAACTGGAATTGAACCTGGGACGTTCCAGTCCACAGGCCAACGCTCTATCCACTGAGAAAAACCAGTTTTGGCTCACTGATTTTTTTGTTTGGAATGTTTGGCCATTAAAAGAAAGAGCCAAGATAGACTTTGAGACATAAAGTGTTGATTAGATTTTGACATAAGAAAATTGTGTTCATTATTTTAGCACCTTACTCTAGATATTTCATTGTATCCATACCTCTGTGTTGTTAAAGTTAAGGTATATAATAATTTTGACATTATCTTTCTCAACATATTTTATAAATGAAGATGCTGAACCTCAATAGGATTAAGATTTACTTGTTAGATATTTACTCATGTACAAAAGAGGACTAGAATCTCAGTCTCCTACAATCCAGTAATATCATGATTCCTACAACAACAAAAAATACAATTTTGAACATTTTAGGCATTTCATATTTTTAAAATTTGTATGTCCTAGTACATGCAGAATTAATTTCTCCAGGCAGAAGTGTGGGGGAAGAGCTTAACTGGGGAATTTATATGCATATATGCATAGCTCATGGACACAGACAATAGCACAGTGAAGGCCTGGGAGGAGTGGGTGTGGTGTGGACATCAAAGGGGTAAAAATAGGGGGACATCTGTAATGCTTTCAATAATAAAGATAAAAATTTTAAAAATGAACTAAAACTTATAAAAATGGGATTTTGGGGTGACACTTTTCTATATTATGCTTCAGTAAAACCATGACCTATTATCAGTGAAATATAAAACTAAAGTTTTATTTTTGTTATGTCCCATGTGACTTTTCTCTGTCTCTATGTTCTCTGGCTTTCTTTCTTTCTTTCTTTCTTTCTTTCTTTCTTTCTTTCTTTCTCTCTCTCTCTCTCTCTCTCTCTCTCTCTCTCTCTCTCTCTTTCTCTCTTTCTTTTTTCTTTCTTTGGTGTGTTTGTTTTCTGTTAATTATCACTTGAGGATATTCTCTCCATTGATTTTTTTTTTTTGAGAGAGTGGAGGGAGGGGTAAGGTATGAGAAAGGAAAAGAGATAAACATCCATACAAAAGAAACACATTGATTGGTTGTCTCCTGCTCCTGCATTTGCCTGGACCAGGCCTGGAACCAAGCCTACAACTCAGGTATGCCCTGACTGGGAATTGAACCCGCGACCCTTCTGTGTGCAAGCTGATGCTCTAACCACTGAGAAATACCAGCCAGGGCTATCTCTATGTTCTCTTTAATTCAGAGCTCATAATTGAGGATTGGTCCTCTCTAGACTGAACTCATGGTAAAGATAAAAGAAGTGACAGAGCCATGTAACAGAGAGGGATGCAAATTACCAACAAATTAATAAAAAATGGAAAGGAAACAAGATGATTATAGATTTAAACTCAACTTACATTACATTTATATAGAATACAATTTCCAATTAAAATACAAAGATTATTAGATTAGTGAAATAAAACAACTGTATGCTATACACATGAAGCAAATTTTAAATATCATCATGCTTACATTTAAAAGAAAAAATATACCATACAGAAGAGCAAACAACAAATGTTGGCATAGCTATATTAATATCAGCCAAAGTAAACATTAAAGCAAGACGTATAGAGACAAAAACATCTAATAGTAAGGAGCATAATACACAGAAAGTTATAACAATCATAGTCTTGTGACACAATTCCATGTAACTCTAATAACAGAATTCCAGTTGTATATAGCAAAATTTGACAGATTTGACAATTGAAGGAGAAATGTAAAATCCATTATCATGATTGGATATTCTTTTGTGAAAAAACAGATTTTTATTGATTTCAGAGAAGAAGGAAGAAGGAGAGAGAGATAGAAATGTCAGTGATGAGAGAGAATCATTGATTGGCTGACTCTTACATGTCCCCTACTTGGGATCAAGCCCGTAACCTGTGCATGTACCTTTGACTGGAATTGAACCTGGGACCCCTCAGACTGCCCAACCTATGAGGGAAAGTGGGGAGTGAGGGGGTGAAAGATCAACCAAAGGACTTGTTTGCATTCATATGAGAATAACCAATGGACACAGACATGGGTGAGGGTGAGGGCATGTGCTGGGGGTGGAGGCTGTTGGGGAGAAGTCAATGGGGGGGGGAGGAGACTTATGTAATACTTTAAACAATAAAGAATTTAAATTAAAAATATGATCTTTAAGGTAAAATGCTCTGCTTGTCACATATTCTTAAATATTTCACTGAAAATTCTTTAAAATATTAGTGTTACAATTGCAAGGAACTATAGGAATGTTTCGATTACACTTATAAATGGAATTGTTTGACTGATATTTTGAAAACTGGTAATTTGTTCCCCTGTAAAAAAAAATTAAACATGGGCCGGGGCTATTCAAAATCTATTGCAGGACTAGCAGAAAAGTTCACTGAGGAACGTAGTCATGATTGTTGTATTACATGCTTATTTACATTTTCTTCACTTTATCTTGGTAATCAACTGGGTGTATGTATGTCCCCAAATTTCTGATCCTAAATAAAAGAGAGTATTCATAAAATAACATTTGCAACATTTACTTTCTCCATTCCCTTCTCACACACACACTGTGAAGTTTTTCATCAACATCTAAAAACAGGTTGAAAATTTCTCAACAAATTTAGTTTTAAGCCAAATATGAACCAGAAGCATGTTTTTCCACCCTTTTAATCTCAAATACTGCCAAATAATATATCAATCCAAGGAATATAGGACATTGAGAAATAAACTTGTTACATTTCTCTCATAGGTCTACATTGATGAATCAAATAATCTCTACAACAGTACCACATGTTACAAAGAAAAGCTACAGACAATTCCTTTTATTATAGGGAAATAACTAATTAAACAGCAGTTACATTTATTATTTATTATTTTTTAAAATATATATTCTTTATTTATTTCAGAGAGGAAGGAAGAGGGATAGAGAGATAGAAACATCAATGATGAGAGAGAATCATTGATCGTATGCTTCCTGCACACCCCCTATTAGGGAGTGAGCCCACAACTGGGGCATATGCCCTTGGCAGGAATTGAACCTGGGACCCTTCAGTTTGTCGGCCGATGCTCTATCCACTGAGCCAAACTAGCTAGGACAACAGTTGTTACATTTAAATGTAACTATGCACAATGCACCTTATGCACCATGACTACCTGTTTGAAATTGTGTACTTATGATGGATACCAACACTCTGACAAAATGCAGTGTGTACTTTAAACTGCCCCCACCCCCAGACAGGGGCATTTTCTCCTGCTTGATTATGCCTCCTTGTAATAGGATTCATTGTATCCTTGGTGATAGAATGCTGTTTCAGCAAGAGGAGATCACTTATCAGGCAAATTAAATTCGTACTCAATTTCCTTCCAATAACTCAAAAGAATGGATTTCTGAGCTTTGGGACTCAAGGAGAATTTATTGCAAATCAGAAAATAAAGTTTATGTGTTTATGCAATACATTTTTTTGATGAATAGTAAAATGTTGTAAATGATTATAGTGCTCATTTCAGCTCTAATGCACTTAATATCACAATAGGAGTAAACAACTGTCTCTCATTCCAATTATAAGTTACATATTGAATTTTCTTTCCGCCAAGAGAAAAGCAAATTCCGAAAATTATATCAATTTTCATTTTCACTGCTGAGGATTACCAGCATAAGCCAGACTACAGACAAATGAACTGAGTTCCTCATTTCTTTATATGAATAAAACAACTTTTGAAGTAATTAAATCAAGTATTTGATATAAAGTAAGACAAGCACAGGAAAAATTATAATAGTTACTTTAACAATATATGAAAGTATTTGAGCACTAATAATGTGCTGCATATTGTAATGGATCCAGATTTAGGCACATTATTACTGAGAATGCAGGTGGTGGATTCTGCCCTCAGTAGATATTTGCCTTAGGGTGGCAGCTCTAAGTAATGTAAAAAAGAATCTTTTGCCCAGCCAGCATGGCTCAGTGGTTGAGCTTTGACCTATGAATCAGGAGGTCACAGTTCGATTCTGGGTCAAAGCACCTGCTGGAATTGTGGGCTCAATCCTCCAGTGGGGACATGCAGTCGGTCAATAATTCTCTCTCACCATTAGTGTCTATCTCTTTCTCCCACTCCCTTCCTCTTTGAAACACACACGCACACACACACACACACGCACACACACACACACATACATATATACATACATACATATATTCACATATATACATAACCCCCCCACACACACACACATATATACTAGAGGCTCTTGCATGATATTTGTGCAAGAATAGGCTTTCCTTCCCCTGGCTTCACTCCCTTCTACCCGGGAGTCAAAAAGTCCCTAGCCACCCAGGAGCCGGCAAGTCCTCACTTCTGTCCAGAGCACTGCTCCTGTAGCTCCCTTTGCCATCCTCCTTCCCCTATAGCAGGCATTCTACCCCTCCTGGCTGCTCTGTGTCTGCATTTGCATACTATCTCTGATTGGTTGTGGACAGAGTGGTGTGATGGTTAATTTGCATGTTTCTCTTTTATTCTCTATTATAATTTTTTGAAACAGAATTATGGAGGCCTATTTAACCCCCAACTATCTAGGGTTAACCATAATGTAGGTGCCATTCCCAGGTCCTTTAAATTTTAATTTTGATCTAAAGTTAATTTCAAAGATGTGCTGAAGTAACTTTTTTATCCTTTACTCCTATGTTGCAGGATAGCATAGTTTATATAACATAGGGAATTTCATATATTTGGACTTATTTTGATTCCATCCTAAAATACTATATCATAGGTTATTCACCACTGTCTAGACCAGAGGTGGGCAAACAATGGCCCGTGGGCCAGACCGGCCCATTCAGCTTTTATATCCGGCCAGTGGAGCAGAAAGAGCAGAGGGTTCTCTTGCTCTCCCCTCTGCTCCTTCACCCGCAGCCCAAGATGAGAGTGCTAGCATGGTCAGGTTGCTTTTGTTCCGGCCCTCTGGACCAGTTTAAGAACCTATTGTGGCCCTAGAGTCAAAAAGTTTGCCCACCCCTGGTCTAGACATATAGGGATATCCCTAATTCTTACATTGTACTTTGGTTTATGTTTTCAAAATGTTTGTTAGACTGTTAGTCTTATTTTCATTAAATAAGTAAGCTATACTAATTTTATTTAATTTTACTTACAAGGGGAGCTTAAATTTCCAACTAAGCCCTAAGGAAACAGAATACAAGGCAGGTGAAGAAAGGAGGATTTTAGGTTCAAATACCAAAGACTGTATCTTTAATACTGAGTTCTCATGGATTTTCATGAGAGAATATTTCTTAATTTATTATTTGCTCTTATGACCATTTCCAGAAAAGTTTATAATGTTTTTGTACAATTATATATAATATAATACAAAATATATAGCATTATATTATACATAACTAGAGGCCTGGTGCATGAAAATTCATGCACTGGATGGGGGTGTCTCTCAGACCAGTTTGCCCCCCTCTCACAGTCCAGGTGCCCTCAGGGGTGAGTGACAACTCAGTGATCAGTGGAAGTCAATGCCCCCATCACACCTCTACTACTGCCATTGCCTGCAGCGCAAAGCCTCAGCCAGCCCTGGTTACCTGAGCCTCGGGGTGCCCTGGGTGGCTGGGAGACTGAGGGCAGGTCCAGCCAAACCAAACACCTGCCACCCCTCGGTGGGGCTAAAAGGACTGGGGTACTCTGGCAGGGCTAAGGGGACTGAGTGCTGCCATTTTGTGGCTTTGGGATCTTCCATATTTGTGATGGTGTGATGGTCAATTTGCATATTCCCTCTTTATTACTGGAGAGTATCAGCAAAGGTCCTCACATCATCATGCTAAAATCCTCACAGCTCTTTATCAAAAACAGTAAGTTTCTATAACAATGAAGGAAGATAGCTGAGTTTTTATTATGTAAGGGGTAAAGTTTGTTACTTTTAAGAATTATATATACCCTACCTAGAAATGTTATTCATTTGAATGCCTGTGAATTTAAAAAGCGTCTTTGTTTGAATCGTATCTTATTTTGAATTAAAGTTTAATTTTTTTTTAAGATGGGGCTTGCTTAGGTTTTAGGTTGAATGTCATATATTAGTACTCTAGCCTGTTTATCTCATTTGACTAGAAATGGAGGTTCTCACTACATTGCTCTCAAGTTTCTTCTCCCCCAGACCACATAGTTAGATGTAGGTGTGTCAGATACGCTATTAAGTACTATACTTGCATTGCACACTTACTACTAAAAACAAGGATTATGAGATTAAAATCAATATTATCTCATATATTGATCATTAACAAGTACAGTGAGGAAAAATGAGGTAGGATAAGAAGATATTGATTTCAGATGGCCAGAGAGAACTGTTTTCTGAAAGGGCGGCATATGTACAGAAAGACCTCAATGAAATGAGGAAGCTGTTGATGAAAATGTCTTGCAAACTATCAGGCCAACTAAAATAAGTTGAGTTGGTTGGTTATTGCTATATGGTATTACATACCAAAACAATAATTAAACTTTATTATTTAAAACAATAAGGAGGTGATTTATTCATGGCACTATGGGGTTTTTTTTGTTTGTTTGTTTTTTGTTTGTTTGTTTTACTCATCTTATGTAGGGTAGCTTATGCATCTATTTTTAGCCGCCAGGCTAGCTTGTGGTTGACTATTCTCGGATGGCTGTGACTGGCATGATGAGTTTCTGCCCCAGGTGATTTCTCATCCCTCAGCAGACTAGTCCTGATTGCTCACCTGGCCACCTCAGAGATCCAAGGAAGTGAGGGAGCACCCTAAGCCTATTGACACCTGCACTCTTAAATGAATGGCCCTGTCTACTCTTGCTACATTCTTTGACCAAAGAAAACCACAAAGCCAGACCAAAGGTAAAGGGTGAAGGAAAGAAATCCTCTCTCTCTTAATGAAAATGAGCTGCCAATCATATTACAACAAGTGTATATACAAAGAGAGGAGTGTAGAATGGCAGTCATTTTTGCCATCAGTCTACCAGAGAAAGTATGTGGGAAAGGCATATAATTGGCATGTAACTTGGAATGTAATTGGCATGTCCAGAACCAGCATTGAGATCACTGTGGCTAGAATACAGTGAGCGAAGGGGGCAAGAAAACAAGTTCAGAGAGCATGCCAGGTAAAGTGGTCTGTATTTTATCGCAAATATTACAGGGAAGCATTGGAGCTGTAGAAGAGGTGGTTAAACTTACTTGATTTACATCTTTAAAAGTTTGTATTTTTAAAATCTCATTCTTGCTTTTATTTGAAGAATTGGTTCTAAGAGGCCCAGAGTAGAAGCAGTGAAACCACTTAGACAGCTAAAGGGTGGCAGACTGTGTCACAACAATATATGTCACTTTGAATTATTTTGAGGTAAAGGTACTTGGGAAACAGTAGATGGAAAATGGACACTCTGATCTCTCTCTCTTTGTCCTGAAAATAGGAGCTAAAACTCCCATATGAAAGCTTCCCTCCATATACCAGAAGGAAATAAAAATTCTTCTTAACAAAGGTAGGAAATTGAGACTGAAAGAATTCTGCACAAGTAGACTGTATTAAGATAATCTTATCTTTCTTTAGCCAGTCATGCATTTTAGTTACTTTCCCACAATTACCTCTCTTTGTTCAACCTAATATAAAAGCATATATGTGTCAGCTCTTTGGGTCTTTATTTCCTTATGAGGATGCTGATGTCACATAAATCTTATGCAAAGTTGTATGCTTTTCGCCTTGTAATCTGGCTCGTGTCCATTTAGCTCTCAAGTGCAGTTGAACATTTGAAAAGGTGGGAGGTAAAATGTTGCTACCCTGCATGTTGCTATTACACAAGAGATAGAAAAAATATTGATAGCAACAGTTGATGCAAGAAGGACTCACATTAGGATATACATCTCACTGCTGGTTTCTAACAACTACCTTTACTCATCACATGTTCCTCCTGTAAGGCACTTTGCTGGCTAGCTTTCATTACAACACACTTCCCTCTTTATTTATTTGCTGGTTTTGTGTTGTTTTTCTGTTGCTATTACTGTTTCACTAGCTACTCTATTTCATCCACTTTGCAGGCTGTTTCTCATCCAATAACTCCTTAACAGTGTAACTTCTTCAGGATATGTCCTAGATTATTTTCTCTTCCACAAATAGTCTCTTTACCACATTACCTTTACCCATTTTTATAGGTTCCTTTTTTTATTTTATGTTAGACCGGACTTCTCCTCTTGGTTTCAGAAAAATAAAATCTAGTGTCCTTTTTATATCCCCATTAATATTTGGTTATCTTATGTGCTCAGAAAGCCTAACATGGCCAGAACTAAATCCATGTCATTCTGTGTATACCTGCTCTTTTTATATTTATCCTATACTAGTGGCCCAGTGCGCAACATTCATGCACATTAAAAGGAGATTAATTAGAGAAAATAATTTAATATTGCTATTTTCCCTTTCCCTATAATAGAAGTGTCAGAGAGGAAAGAAAATTAGTAAAATGTATATGAAATCCTTCCTCCTGTCAGAGTCTGGGGCACACCTAGAGACCGAGTCAAGCCCCCGCCCACCCACATTTAACTCAGAATTACGTGGGAGCCAGACCTGACCACTCTTCCCACCCCTCATTGGCCTAGACCCAGACATGGCCAGTCCCACCCTTGTCAAACCCCACCGGGCAGGGGATGTAGACTCAGGTCCCTTGGCCCAGTGCCAGGGTGGGGGGCATGGCCTGAGGTCCCCCATCAAGTCTGCCATTCGGTGGGGGTGGAGGGGTGCAGCCTCAAATTTCCTATCAAGCCCTGCTGGGCAGGGGTGCGGCCTGAGTTTCCCCAACCCAGCACTGGAGGTGCATCTTGAGGTCCATTGTCAAGTCCCAACAGGCAGGGGGCACAACCTCAGGTCCCCTGGTCCAGTTCTGGGGAGAGGGGTGTGGCCTGAGGTCCCCCAGCCTGGTGTCAGGGTGGGGAGCACCACCTGAAGTCCCTTGTCAAGCCCCACCTAGTGGGGGCATTGCCTGAGGTCCCCCTGGCCTGGTGCCAAGTTGGGAAGCATGGCTTGATGTCCCCTGTCAAGCCCCACCGGGTCAGGGGGTGCAGTCTGAGGTCCCCCAGTATGGTGCTGGGGCAGGGGGAGCAGCCTGAGGTCCCCTAGCCCAGCAATAGGATGGGAAGCGCACCTTGAGGTCTCCTGTCAAGCTCCACTGTTTGCGGGCCAAGGCCTGAGGTACCTCTTCAAGTCCCATGGGGGTGGGGGACCATGTAGCCTCAGGTCCCTGCTGAGTGCTCCTTAAGGCTCCTTATGGGAACTTGGCCTCAGCTGTGGGTGCAGTCATCTTTGTGATGGAGTGATGGTCAATTAGCATACTCTCTAAACTTGATAAACTTAATGTTATTTATTCAGAAATCTGAATGTAATTATCCATTCCCTTGTCTTTTTTTTCTCCTGGTTTACAGGTAATCAACTTCATTATCTATATATTCTCCATTACAGAATCTCCACAATCCACTCATTTTTCCTCAATCACACATCTCCATTCTATCTACATAAATACACCATCATCAAATATGAGCAAAAAATCTCTTCTCCATTCCAATTTATCCTTCACATTATGACAAGAATATGTTTTTGAAATTACAAACTGTCATATCAATTTGATTTTACTTGAATGTTTTTTCGATATAATCCCATCTTAAAAAATATATTTTTATTGATTTTTTTAAGAGCTAGAGGAAGGAAGAGCTGGAAATAGAGAGAGGGAAACATTTACGTGAGAGAGAAACATCTGTCACACCCACCTCAGCCATGGAATATATCCTAAAACCTGGGCATGTGCCCTGACCAGGAATCAAACTAGTGAGGTTCCCATGCCTGGGACCACGGTTGACCAACTGAGTCACACTAACCAGGCCAGTGTAACTCCATCTTATTGAGGATAAATAGCAAAATCTATAAGACAGCTTCAAAGGTTCAACTTAAGCTTTAATAGCTGCTCCAGCCTCACATTATGTAATAATTCGCTTTATTCTTCTTCACGCATGACACTTTCTTCTTTCAGTTTATTGTATGTGTTATGTTCACTCCCCTACTCTCCATATTTTGTCATACTTTATTACATCATAAATATTACTTTTCATATGTTTCCATTCATTAGTTCACACGCAAATGCACAATGTTATAGCTAACTTCTAATATATACGATGAATATTTAACATAAACTAGGTGCTAGAAATTGTGATTGTGAAATCTTGGCAATTTCATTTATCAGGTCCTAAGTAAAATATTACTTTCTCTAGGAAGAACTCTCTGATACATTTCCTCCTGCCACTCCAGAAAAATTTAAAGTTTCCTTGCTATACATATTCATGCATCCCAGCTTATCATAACAGCATCATCATTTACTTGTACAATAGATTCCCCCCCATGAGATTGCAAATGCCATAAAGGTCAGGTACCACTGTATTCTCAATGAAAATATATGTATCCACATAAAGCCTGTAATTGTAATTAAATAATCACACACACACACACACCCACCCACCCACACACACACACACATAAGCCCTGGCTGGGTGGCTCAGTTGGTTGAGCATCTTCCATGCACTGAAGGGTTACCAGTTCGATCCCTAATCATGGAGCATGAAAAGGACAGCTGGTCCATGTTGCTCTCTCACATTGATGTTTCTCTTTCTCTCCCCCTCCCTCTCTCTTTCTCTAAGAATGTCCTTGAGTTAGAATTAAAATACACACACCAAAAAAAAAAAACAAAACACAAAAAAACCACACACAAAAACACACAAATATATGACCGTTTTCTAATTCAGATATCAAAGCATGTATTCTATAATAACAATATGTATGTGTTGCCCTTGCTGGTTTGGTTTAGTGGATAGAGTGTCGTCCTACAGACCAAAGGGTCTCGGATCCCATTGATGATTCTCTCTCATCATTGATGTTTCTATCGCTCTCTCACCCTTCTTCTCTGACACCAATAAAAATATATTTTTAAAATGTATGTGTTGCCACAGGAATAGACCAATGAGCAAAACATAAAATGAGATTTCAGAGTGCATAAATAGGCAGGTGTGCACAGGGATATTTAATATATTGTAAAATTTCACATATGTTACACAGATGGACTCATCAATAAGTGAGATAAAGATATTTGGGAGATTTTCAAGTTATTTTCTTATTTGGTGCTATTTACACAAACCCTAAAACTCAACGATATTATAAGGAGAGATAGAAATATATGTTGGTAGCCCTGAGGTGCTGAAAATATGTCTCAATTGACTTTGATGTGAATCTTCAGTCTTATGATGGTCAGTGTCAGTGACTTTCAAGAAGCAGAAAGTAAATTTGGAAGTATTAAAAAATGACAATACAAATGAAATATTAGAAACAAAATCCATTAAAATTTAATTAGCTAGTCTTGATTTCAAATTTGAGTTAAATATTTTATAGGTTGATTTGTTAATAATTTTTTTCTTTAAAGTTTGTTAGGCATTATTTTTAATGTTACTTTCCTTTATATTATTTTTTTCATTATTTATCCCCCCATACCCTTTGGAGAGAAAAAAAGATTTATTTTCTATCATTCTCTTTTCATTTTATTAAAACAAGACATGCAAAACCTACACAAAGTTTTCATGATTTATTCTAAGCCTTGTATATGTTTTTTGTTATTTTATAATGAGTTAGTGCAGTATAGATTAAAAGGTTTTATTTTGTTCCTTCTACATTTTCTGAAGAGAGAGAATGCAGGCCAATTTTGGGAACCTGGCCTCATAGAGTATGGATGGTTCTTATTGGGCTCCAGGTTAATAAAACTCACCAAGTATTAAAGCACCAGTTGGTTTGCTGTTTTTTGTTGTTGTTTTTTTAAATTTCTCCCAGAAATTAAGCAAATACAATCTAGACTCTTTTATCAATGTTAAGTAATTTGCACTACTAACCTGTTTTTTTATTCTCTGTTGAAATAAAAGAAATAAACTGCCATTAATATTCAAAAAGTAGAATAAAATAGACATATTTGAGTTTGAATAATCTAATTTTATCAAATTGTGTTTTCATCATTTCTTAACAGGTGTTATTATGAAAACACATTCAATGTTGAGCAATTGACTAATTTGGGGCTAATATAATTTATCTGAATGTTAATGAGCATTGTACATTTTTATGAGAAATGTATTGTTTTACAGGTTTTCAAATTTATATTGGAACTTGTTTTATAAAAAGCATGTTATAGAGCATATTTAGGGAATATGCAATTTATTGCTACTAATTGTTGTATGTTTAACACCATAATGAGACTTTGAGAACACAATTTATAAAAACATTACAGGCTCCAGGTATTAGTTATCAAATATATATGAATTATTTATTTGAATATTAGAATGGAATTCAAAGGTTGCTTCTTTTTCTCTCACTTCCTTTTAAAGTTCTATGTATTGATTTATTTTCATATATAAAATGAATGTTCTCAAGTGAATAATGGGAATTTTTAGGTAGAAGAAAAGTAATGCAATCTACTTTCAACAATGAAAGGCACTTCAGTTTATTAAATTAACAAAGGTTAATTTCAATATTTCCAATTAACCTTCTCTATTCCAAAGTCTCCTATAGTTCCGTTGTCCTTCTGCATTAATCTTCCCCAGGTATGACTTGAGTCATGCTTTTGGGGATGTGCCATTCTCAGTGACAGTGATTACTTTAGAATAGAGCATCTCATGAAGAGGTTTAATTCCAAGGTACCAACAGACATAACAGTCATCTGGCAGATCATCTGGCAAATATGCTTGCACCCATGGAAATAAAAATGCAGGCTCATCAATGTTACCAACTTCCCTTCCTTGTTCTGTTCATTACGTACTAAACTATTCTTGCATAGATGGAACCACTGCTTGAAAGAATGATCCATACAATTAAAGTGAAGGATAGCATCGTTGGAGAGACAGGAAATCAATCTAAGATAAAAGTTCCTTCGAAAATAAATTATAAGAGTCATTTGTCTTATGAAATACCAAGCCTGTGTTTAAAAAATAATACTGAAAAATAATTATGGAACATTGTGTGAAACCATAAAAACTTCTTTAAAAGAAAAACAAAACTCATAAAACCCAATAGTTTTTATTCCCGTGATGGTATGCTGTATATTCACACCTAATGAACTTTTTAAACAGAAGGCCATGATGGCTAGTAAAGTGTCATTCATTCAGTATTACCATTATAATTCTTACCTTAAATAATAAGCTTTGGAAATCACAATAATAGTTTACATTTAAAGTAGACTATCATTTCAAATGCATTATTGATACAATTATTTTGTCTAATATATCTTCATTTCAAAACCAGAGCAAAGACAATGTTTGATATCTTCTAAATAGGGGATTACTCTTGGCCAGCTGCCCATTTTTTTTTTACTAAAATATGAAAAACATTTTTCAACTCTTTTGCATGTACTAAATCCACGTGGCTGGCTAGAATGGAAAATAGGAGCTATTTTCCTGCCAATAGCCTTCTAATTTAGATGTCCATAGTGTGCCAATAAGTTTTATACAGCTGTTAAATACTTACATGGAGTCCTAAAAATAATTTAGGACTTGCCACTGTAGCTATTGAGTCTGAAAATAATTATTGCTACAAGTAATTTTATTCTAGAAAGTAAAAATGGTGATTTTGCCTTCTTTCTTTCTTGTAAAAAGGTTAGTCTCCCATACTTTTTATCAAAAAAGAAAATAAGTAGCAACCCATAGAGACAGAGAAATTACCCTTAATTTTACTGGTAAAAAGTGTATGCTCCATATTTATGAAAGATGTAATTTTTAATCAAAGGGACTATTTTAAGAATTGAAGGTGATATAATCTAAATAAAATTATCTGATTCACAAGGCATATATGTTACAGCTGTTAAATATATATATTTATGAGGGATCACTGGGGGAAAAATGGGACATTTGTAACACTGTCAACAATAAAGATTACAAAAAAAGATCCAAAAAAGACTTATGTGTCAATGCAATGTATACAAATGTTGAAATTTTTAATGAATGTTTATTTCATTATTAGTATTAAATAGACATTTCTGAACAGGATGATATAGTCCATCTCTTTTTTTAAAAAAATCTTTTTTTTGAAAGTATTACATATGTTCCCCTTTTAAAATATTTTAATTGATTTTTAGAGAGGAAGGGAAAGGGATAAAGAGATAGAAACATCTATGAGGCAGGAACATCATGGATCGGCTATCTCATTCATGGATGCAGCCACACGTAGGCATATGTCCTGCCTGGGAATCCAACAGGAGACCTCTTAGTTCCTGGGTCAATGTGCAACCGCTGAGCCACATATGTCAGGTGTCCCCTTTGTTTCACCCATTGACCTCCTCTAACAGTCCATTCTCTATTCCCTGTCAAACTGAAGATCTGTGCCAGCTAATCAAAAATATAAATTGCCCTCTAGATTTGGGCAAGCTGCATCCAAACATTCAAATTAATCCATTTACAAAGTAGACAGGGGCATTTGTCTGTCTATAGTCAATACAAAACAGCAGAACGTGAGGTTTTGTTGGAATATTAAAGTTTAACTTTCAAATTGTGTAACTATCAATAAGTTACTTCTCTGCTGTTTGTTGCCTTCTCTGTAAAATGCAGTCCCGGTGTGACTGATGAGAGTTCTTGTTTCCTTTAAAGCATTTAGCAGAGAGAGACAAGAGAGCGGTGTTTGAGAGCATTGTCCAGTGTGACTCCAGCTGTCCCCGTGATTAACTAATTGACTCCTAAGTGACTTCTAAGTTACCCCTAACTTATCCTGTAAGTTACTCGCTGTGCATCGTTTTCCTAATCTGTCTAACGGCGATACTATTTGTACCTAGTAGGTAAGGTGACTACAAAAACGGGATGTTAATCATGTGAAGTATTCAAAATGGGGTCAGCACATGACGAATAAGAAATATGGATGTGCTATTTTTATTACTAGAAATTGCTGTATACTGCCACATTTAAGAATTAACTGTCAATTTTGACAATCTCTATAGGTACTAACAAGGGACAAAACTGTAATAGTAGTAATTAAGATATTGTCTATTTCTTTTTAAAATATCAGAGTTGAGTGTCCTATTAGGCAATACAACAGTGCAGTCATGCAAAAACAGCTGCTCTAAAGAGGCCTAAGGCAGTGAGGAGAGGAGAGGGAAGGGGGGAGGGGAGGGAGAAAGATTGGAGTTCTCCAAGGTGTTTTCCCCAGTGCAAAATTCTGTGATTTGATTAACCCTGATATGAGAAAAACGAAGAAACAAAAATAATTTGTTCAGTCTTTCCCAAACTTATTACTCATTGTTAAAGTACGAGCTGACCATTCTTCCATTGTGAAGTAAAAGGTTAGTTGATTTTTTTGATTGGATGGAAATATATAAAGAAAAGAGAGTTCTGATTCAAGTGGTTAAATATTTAAGTGTATGCAGCTATTGAGGCTTCCAATTTGGCTGTTTACGAGGAGCTTCTTGAAGCTGGAAGGCTTCTAGTTTTAATATGTCACAGATAAAATGAAATCGATTTTTTTTTCCTGCTCAGAACTCACATCACAACAACAAAGAGAAATAAGACCAGGAAGGGCAATTGCCATTTCCCACAAAAATAGGAGCCTCTGTGACTCTGAACGGGGCCAGGAAAGGCGGCCGCTGCACGCAGGGAAGGTCAACCTGAAGGGAGAACAACATTTAGCAAAAATGATTGTAGTGCAGACCTCAGGCCAGAGAGTTCGTCAGCGGAGTTACCAGTCTTTTGTTTTATAACAACAAGGACCTATACACAGTCTGGCAATGAATGCTCCGTTTGAATTTGTTTTGAAGGCAGGGTTGAATGCAGAATCATGAAGACATATAATCTTGATAACTAATAATAAGCAGGCCAGTTACTGCTGAAGAGAGGATTTCTGAGTCAATACATACTATACATAAATCACTAAATATTTAAAGAGATAGCCATTGAAGGGTTCCGTGTAATAAAAAAGAGAGGGCCACAGAAATATTCTTTCAGAAATAATTCAATTGATAATTTGATACATCCTGTGTGCAGCAGAATACATACTGTATAGACACGCAATATGTTACCAAAACATGTGGAGGGAAAGCCATCTTCTTTGCTTTTGTTTTCCAGAATTGACAACTGCTTTTAGACATTTATGTTTAAGTAGAAATTTTTTCTTTGAATTCATAGCTTTTATACGTTTATTTGGAGAGAATTGACATGTTTTCACTATATGCCTCAATCAAGAACATATAGTGTTCTCTTTTCATATTTTTAACATCTTATACTAGAGTTTTTAAAGGTTCTCCATAGAGGTCTTGGCATGTTAATTCTTATTATTTTATACTTTCCTCTTGCTAATATGAAAGATACACTATTTGGAATTATGTTTGTAATTATTTCTGGTGGAGATAAATGGTTTTGATTGTTTTAGATTGCCCTTACACCCAGGGATCTACTCTAATTAGTTTTCATAGACTGCTGATTTTTCATGAAATTATAATAACTTATACAAACAATGATAATGTAATTTTCTCCTTACCAATTTCTAAAACTCCTGTGGACTTTTTCATTCCTATGTCCTTGGCTGTACTCTACTAAGCCAAAGCTTTGGGCTTCCCTGAGTGTGGTGGTTCTCCTAATTGGACTTGACCCTTGCCAGAACCTTAGAAGTTGTGGATATCAGTTGCTATAAAGATATCGGGTTAGTTTTTAAATGTTGGCCTGTAAGAATGGTAGTTTCATATCCACTCTTATAATATAACTAGCGGCCCAGTGCACAAAATTTGTGCATGGGAGCTTGGGGGTGTCCCTCAGCCCACCTTGCACCCTCTCACAATCTGAGACTGCTGGTTCCTAACTGCTTGCCTTCCTGCCTGCCTGATCACCCCTAACCACCTCTCCCTCAGGCCCCACACCTGGGACCCAGGTTTCCCTCCTCTGGCAGGCCACAGGCACCTGGGATCTAGGCTGGCTTTGCTCAGGCCAGCTGCAGGCGCCTGGGATGGGGGTGGCTTCACCCAGACTGGCCACAGCTGCAGGTACCCATGACAAGGAGTGGCTTCACCCGGGCCCGGTTTTGTCATTAAGGATGTCCAGAAGGTCATCCAGAAACTTATGGCCTAATTAGCATATTACCCTTTTATCAGTATAGATACCCAAGTTATCATCAGCCTCCTGAGTGTGTGAATGGGACTAAAAAAATAAAAAAATAGCCCCTAATCTGCTTTGTTGACTGAAAAGGAGACACCCACTTAAAACATGCACCTGACTATGTTTCACTGTCATATCATGTTTCTGACCTGTATCCTTGCTGCCTGATTCGGCCTCTTGGGGTCTCTTAAATGTCTAGGTGAGGTTAATATCTCCAAAGGAGTATATTGTAAAATAGTGTCCAAAATAGGATGGATTTTCATATCTATGATTTAAGAAACAGGTAAAAAAACATAGGAAAGGAAATGCTAAAGATAAATTAAGGCCCGATTGAGGGGCAAAATTACCACCAGTTGATGATAAAATGTCTGTAGCAAATATAAGAGGATACATTTTCCTTTTTGATTGAATGAAGTCCAGAGCGTTCTTCTAACTAGTTTCCCTGACTCCATCCTTGTACAAATCCAATAATGCAGTTGCTGGGCTGACATTTCTAATAGAACATATCTGGCCATGTCCCGGGCCTTCTGTTCAGCTATTTAACAGCTCTTCATCTTTTTTCAGAATAAAAGTTAAACTTATCATGACCTGTGGTGCATTTAATGTTTTGAAAACAATGCTGAAAAATAATATTATAAAGATAAAAATATATATAATTCAAATATGCCATAGTACATTACCAAATTATTTATTAATTATACATAACACATAATAGTTTACTAAACTCTTGAACCTGAAACAAAAATAAAAATGAAAATTTATTATTTGTGAAATGGAGAGATACAGCTAATGCAGATTTTAGTGAGACTTTAGGTATTTAGAAATATTCCATCCACTCGGATACTTAGAGCGGGGTGCCACTAGCCACACAGCTATTGGCATTTAGATTTAAATAAATGAAAAACATAAAATATAAGTAAGTGTACTTTAAAATAAATAAAACTTAAAAATTAGCTTTTTATTCCAACTAGCCACCTTGCAGTTGCTCAGTATTTATATGTGACTACGGGTTACTGTATTGGACACTTGCAAATATAAAATATGTTTAATATATCAAATGTACTACTTTCATATTATCTATCTATTTTAGAAAAAAAAGCACCCATTTTCTATGCTATCAGTTTGTCTGGGGCCTGAATCCAATCAGAAGATATACAGACAAAACAGAAAAAGAATATTCTTTGGAGTTAGACTGTTACAAAGCCCAGTCATTCCTATCTCTATGTACTAATTTTTTAATTCAGAGTTTCTGCATCTGCATTACAAAGTTCATTGTCTAGTTGACGTTTAAAGAAGGCCATGCACGTGAAACAAGCTCCTCTGGAGTCATAGACTTGTAGCCAGATCCAGATCATCGACATTGACATCACTGCTCCCATTGGAACCCTGCCCAGGCCCCGTGTGAGGCCCAAACTTCCCTATTACATCTGGGGCTTACGAGTCCCTGCAGAGGCATCCTACGAACCATGGTGTATGCCATGTTGTTGCAGCCTTGTAGACTGACTGGCTCCAGCAGGCTGGTGCATAAGTGCCTGGCACACATTGCTCAGGGCACATTGGAACTCTATCAAGTTGGAATAAATGTAGATGGTACACTCTGTTTTGACTGGGTGTCTTCTAAGTCATAAGCAGCAATATGGTGACTCATGTCTTACCTTTATCCATTAGAAATGTATCCATTCCTATATAGGCTTTCACTAGCATGACCTATGTATTAGCCTGTGATGCCCAGAGGAAAAGAACTAATGGGATATCTTTATCTATAATTATATCTATATCTATGTCTATATCTATATCTATATCTATATCTATCTATATCTATATATCACTGTCTTTCAGAGGTAGTAAATTAAATTAAACTATCTATATGTATAAAAGCCTAACATGCTAAGTGTCCGACCTACTGGTTGACAATTTGGTGGACTGCTTGGCCAGTTACTATGATGCAGACTGACGGTCAGGGGGCAGACACTCCAACTGGTGGTTTAGCTTGCTGCTGGGGTCTGGCCAATTGGGACTGGACATGATGGGCCAGACATACTCTGTAGCCCTCTCATGGTCCCTCCCCAGCCTCTAAAATAAGTCTTCTAATTAATATCCTTTCAATGTGCATGGTTTCGTGCACTGGGCCTCTAGTTAGTAAAAATAGTTAGAAAACTAATGTAATTTTCAAAGCAGTACATAGTGAGGGCCTAAACAGAAGTGTAGGCAGGGGTGTAGATGAGGAGGTGGTGTTTTTAAAGACTTTTCTGAAGGTAAAAATCAATATGAGTGACCATATGCTGTGGTCTCCCAAAAATTTAGCATCCAGCCAATAGGTTCTCGGGTTACCTCAGAGATCTGTTCCTATGGTGCAACATAACGCATTTTTTGCTGTAAATCAGACCCCACCAAATAAGCACCTACGTCATTCACATGGAGCACACACACAGCAGGAATGAAGTGAAACAGTAAAAAAAAAAAAAAAAGAAAGAAAATTAACGATTCCTGACCTTCACTTGTGGTAAATAAATAATAAAAAGCATAAAGTACATATGTACGTAATTTGAAATGATGGAACTTTTTAAAAAATAAATAAGTAGAAGATGGCGACCATGAAACAACATATGTTGAGTCCGACTTAACCCAAGGGCTGTCTGTATTACGTTCTCTTGTAACTTATGAATGTAGCATGGGAAATCTTGTGAATGGAGTCAACAGTGGTCTAAAAATTTTAAAAGATGACACATTTTTATTCCATCTCCTTCACTACTTGTTCATGAAAATGACACTACTGATATCATTAGTCCTGAAAAGCAAGAAGTTCCAAGCAGCAATGTATCTTTAAGGGGACTTTTTACTTTAAGTGGCACAAAATCTAAGTCATTGCTAGATATAAAAGGAAGTTTTGTGACTCATAACTGAAATGTCCAAAGGTAAAAGATAACTACAGTTTGGTTCACCATCTCAAATATAGTCAAGGACAAGCATACTCTTGGTCGAAGCTCTGCCTCCTTCTCTGTTCAGCATAAAAGTATGACTACATCCATTCACCAGCTCTTGCTTTGTGGTTACAAAATAGGTGCACTTTCAGATGTGTCTGTATGCCTCATGTGTGTGTAATTGCATGTGCATATATATGCATATGCATGTACCACATGGGTACCCATATGTGTACATACACAACTGATGTTCCAGAGGGATATGTTTGAAGTAGATGTGGATTTTTAGATTTTTGAAAAGGATTTAAGAATGGCAGTACCTCATGTTAAAGGAGTGGCTGATAAATAAGGACTGGAAGAAGCTTCAAAAGATTCGTGTCAGCAGCAGTAGCCATCTCTGATGCACACACTAAGGTGTATGAGCCACTACAGAGCCCTGTTTCCACAGGTGGTTGACCTTGATGTCCCCCCGAACACATGTGGTTCAATGCTCAGACATTGGTGTCAGTATTGTTTTACCCTGATTGATCCTTCTTGTCCTCACTTGTAAATTCAGGGGGATCACTATCCTCCTTAGAAGGTTGCAATGAGCACAGACTAAATGTGACAATGTCTGTAAAATGCTAACAATAGTTCAGAAATTATTGTAATTTTCTAAGCAGGATATAGTGAGTACATTCCCAGGTTCAAGAGATACTAATAAATGTCACAGTGCATCAGCAAGTATGTGGGCTGCGACCTTGGACCATCTGTCTTCCTATTCCCAGGTCTCACATTAACTAGCTGTGTGATCCTAACTAAAATAAGTAATCTTGTTTTTTTCTCTCTCTTAATCTATCTTTATCGTTGAGAGTATTACAGTTCTCACCCATTATTCCCCCATTGGCCCCTCCACCTAATTCTCACCCCACCAAGGCCTTTATCACACTATTGTCTGTGTCCATGGGCCATGCATAAATGGATATAAGTTCTTTGGTCAGTCTCCCTCCCCTGACCCTCTTGCTTCCCACTTTCTTCTGAGAACCTCAGTCTGTGCTATGTTTTCTTTCCTCTGGACCAATTGTTAGATTCCACATATAATATTGTCTTTCTGTGACTGGCTTATTTCACTCAGTATAATCATCTCCAGATCCTTCCATGCTGTCTCAAAGGGTAAGGGATCCTTGTTTTTTTTTAATAGCTGCATAGTATTCCATTGTGTAAATGCCCCACAGATTTTTAGGCACTCATCTACTGATGGGTACTTGGGCTGTTTCTAAATATTAGCTATTAAAAATTGTGCTGCTATGAACACAAGAGTGCATATATCCTTTCTGCTTGATTTTCAGGGTTCTTAGGATAGATTCTGAGAAGTGAAATCACTGTGTCAAACAGCAGTTTGATATTTTATTTTTTAAGGGAACTCCATACTGTTTTCCACAGTGGCTGCAGCAGTCTGCATTCCCACCAGCAGTGCATAACAGTTCCTTTTCTTCCCATCCTCACCAGCACTTGCTGTTTGTTAATTTATTGATGGTAGCCATTCTGGCAGATGTGAGGTGATACCTCATTGTGGTTTTAATTTGAATCTCTCTGATAATTAGTGATTTTGAGGACTTTTAAAAATATGTTTTTATTTACTTTTAGAAAGAGAGGAAAGGAGGATAGAGAGATAGAAGTACTGATAAGAGCAAAACATGGATTGGCTGCTTCCTGCATGCTCCTTATAGGGGGTCAAGCCTGCAACCCAGGCATGTGCCCTAATTGAGAATTGAACAGGTAACCTCCTTGTTCATGGGTCAATGCTCAACCACTGAGCAGCACCAGCTGGGATTTGAGCACCTTTTCATATGTTTCTTAACTGTCTGTATAAAATAAGTGATCTCTCTGTGTGTCAGCTACTTCTCACGAAGTGGAGCTCGTAATATCCCAATTTCACTTTCAGACTTTATACCTTCCACATTCAAGTTTAGAAATAAATGACAGTCCATCTGAGTGGTAACTGAGAAAAAGGTAAGGAAACTTTCCTTATCAGAATCCATTGGAAATGCCATTTTTTATTGGCTAGAACAAGGTGCTATTTTCATTTTCAAACATACTATTAGTTTAGAATTAAGGAATAACTTGATTAGATTAAGCCTTGACTGTCTACTTCAGAGTAGGTGAGACTAGTATAAATACAAACTAAACCACATCCTATAATAGCTGGCAACTCAAAATAACAGTGATCCAAAGAAAATTTCAAGTATTATTAATGTAAAAGGATTTTGAAAAATGCCAAGTGTTGAAAATATTGTTACCGGGTCATAGAACAGTTGTTAAAATTTTATAAATCTTCAGTAGAAGAATTTTCTGCCACAAACAGTATAGCTGTTATTCTTATTGCCAAATAATATCCATAATAGTGTATTGAAATTGATTTACCTTTGGGTTTCCATACATACTATAGAATTCTCTGATGTGTTTAGTAAGAGCCTATTATTAAAAAATAAAGCCACCAACAACAGTGAACTGTGGATATAAAAGTGGGTCTAATAATTATTTAGATTAGGAAATTAATTTTTGTACTGCTCATGAATGCAGTATAATAGAATAGCACTACAATGGATAGCTTAATTTTTCACTCATTATAAAAAGCCCTTGAATGCATTGTAATGATTTATTTGCAGTCATATCAGTAAGACATTACCTAAATGTTTCTCTAATTTATGTGGCATCTGAGAAAAACTAAATTTAAAGCAAGGTGTTGGGGTAAGAGGCCAATACAAATTAAATTAAAATATTAAGGTACTACACAAAGCCTGTATCCAGAAAGCAAACTTCTACTATATCATTTCTTCAAATTATAAATTTTATTTCTAAGGCTATGAATTCTGACCTTATGCATAATTGGGAAAGAAAAGTTTGGTTTTATTTCCCTTTAACAACCTAAAAGAGAATACAGCAATTAAGTAAAATAAAAAAGAACACATATATATTTACTTTAAAAAATATCAGAATTTTGCTTGCAGAAGTTATTACTATTAACATGCCCATAACTTTATTAACTAGGCACAAGTATGTATTATAATATGTATCCCTCAGGACATTTAATTGACATTATTCCAATCAAATTTGAGAGCTATGCTAAGATTCAAATCTAACTATATAATTTTAGAAGTTACTGTCTTAGACACTCTGATATATAACATAGAAATATGCATGTATATGTAGTTACATGAATTTAATACCATTATAATAAAGACATAAAAGTCTTGGGATGTGCATAGAATCAGAAAGAATGTTATTATAATATTTATAATCCTTATAAATCTCCTAAAAATATACATGAAAATAATACCAAATTCCATTATCTCAAACTATGTAATACAATTAAAACAAAATAACTACTATACCACTAGTGAAGTAATTAAACTAATAATGTTGAAGTTTAGAAAATTCTAAAAGAAGGGTAGTTTTGGTAAAACTAGGAATCACCAAATTCCTCTATAGTGCATGTAACCTTTTAAGAACGATTAAAGAAAATCAATTGGAGATGTAAGATATCAGAAGAGTAACTGAATATTATACTCATGTCCTTTTAGGACCAAACTGGAATTACAACTAAAATATAGAACAATCAACCTGAATAACCAACTGAAGACAGCTGAAGAGAAGTCTTACAACCAAGGATTTACATAAGAAGCCACATTGAGACTGGTAAGAAGGTCAGAGATGTGAAAAGGGCTGGCTGTGCTTCCATGGATTGCTGAGATCTAGAAGTTCCCTGTGAGATGTGTGGTGTTTCAATCCAAAGCTGGGCTCCCCACCCCAGAACACCAGAGCCAGGGAGAGGTAACCATACAACATCTGCCTGTGAAAATTAGGGTTGATTCTGTCTGCCAGGGAGAGACAGAAATCTGCTAGATATACCAGTGCCTTCTTAAAGGGGCAATGCATAAAATCTTGTTCACAGCCTGGGCTTTGTCAGTCAAAGGGAGGGTAGAGCAGACTAGAGTTGTGTGAAGAGAGACTGGGGCTTGTGTCTCTGGGGAAAGCTGAAAGGACAGCCACCAGGATAGCTGTGCTGAGTAACTCTCTCACTCCACAGATGCCAACTTTCATTGGCAGAGCAATCCCCTCCATATGGCATCAGCCTACTAGAATGCAATAGTCCCACCCTCTGAACTTCCTGTAGCCCTACCCTGCAGAAATTTCACCCTGCTGAGGAGTCAGCTGTCAGAGAAAGGATGTAGAGGTCTGGGCAGACTCAAAGGGTATCAGTGACTTAGTTGAATGGATTTGGGATGGGGACATTTTTATGTGAACCTGACTGGTGCCTTCCTCTCATGGGAGATTCACTATCTCCAACCTCTGGGCTCCTAGTGGCACAGACTCCTCACTCCTGGTGAATCCATCCTGCTGTTCTGGGCAAAAATGTGCCATTTGTGACCCCTGAGTGAGAACTACTCACATCTCTGTCCCTCAACCCTGATAGGGATTTCCCACCAACAGGAAATCCATTAGTCTCATCCTCCTGACTCTGAGCTGCCCTGCCTGGCTGAGATCAGGTTCCTGACAGAATCTGGGGCAAACTGAATTGTGTGGCTCTAGGACGGGAACCTTTTCTCCCTCAAACATTGACCTGTGCAGAGTCTACCCTGCACATGGCCAATTCTTGTTCTGTTTGGGCCAGATACACTACTGGCCACACTCTGACAACTCCCTGAGATTCTGTCCCACTACAAGATGTGTGAGCATCTAACAGGTGGCAGTTAGACTTGGTGTATTCTAGGACACTTGCTGAGTGGCCTCAGAACCAGCACTGGCATCGAGTTTGAACCAATATCAATCTGATGTACGCCAATCACTCCTTTCTGGTGACTCAGTGAAACTATGCCTCATGCAGCTCAGGTACTAGTAGAGGCTCTTTCAGTGACTGCGCCTTCTAGGCAACCAAAAGGTGGAGAAAGGCAAAGGTGGATCTCTTTGGACTTTTGCTAATCTCCCATCAGGCCTGGTGCTGGTAAGAGTCAGCCTTAATGCACAACTTGGGGGGATGAGAAGAGATCAACCAAGGAACCTATATAGTTACATGCATAGCCCATGGGCATGGGCAGTAGGGTAGTGAAGACCTTGGGTGGGGGTGGGGGAGGTGGATAGGGGCTGGAAGAAGGGGGAAAGGGAGGAAAATAGGAGATATTTTTAATACTATCAACAATAAAAACATATTTATATATTTTTTATTTTTTTTATTTTTATATAGTTTTTTTAAAATTTTTCTTTATTGGTTTTTATAAAATTTTTAAAAAGCCCCCTAGATAGGTGTTTCCATGAATGGAGTTTGAGTCATTTTACACTTAAAGCAGCCCTGTGATAGAGACTTCTAGACACTGTAGGTCAAATAGTGACAATGCTCTGTGGAATAGAACTTTTAGAATAGCTCCAAGCCTGGTTCTCTCCTTTCAGTGGCTTCTAGGTTACTCTTTCCACAGCGACAATAGTTGTGACACTCCTGATTTTCAAGGTTATAGAAGAGCTAGAAGAAAAAAAAGTAAGACATAGGGTAATAGCCACAAAGCTCACTGATTTTAACAAGACTTAACCATTTCTTTTGAAGAAATGTTTCTCCGGTTGTACAATTCTTTGGTTACTTTTGTTATTGAGCTAAAGGGGTTCATTTGCCTGTGCATATCGAAACACAATAAAACTCAAAAAGATGCCTGCAGCAAAGAAAGCTGAGGTTTCTTAGTTAAGAAAATGATGTTAAGCCTGGAGACACAGATGAATTAGTGTCTAAAACTTGACTCTCTGATGGCCCACATGGGGACAGATTATATATGTAAAGATTTGTAATCATGGTGATTAAAGGGGTAAGGGTACAGGGCTCTACTGATGAGTTGGGGCCAGGGTAGGGAGTAGTTGATCATTGTATCAGGTTCTTATGTCAACCATTGCTTTGTTCTTTCAGTTCCTAGGGTATGGCTGAAAGGGTCTTTTAGCATTTATGGGCCTGGGGCTAAAACACAAGTGAAGTCAAGATGTCATCTTTCATTTGAGTGAAACTGAAACAGGGTGGTCAGCCAGGGCCAGTGGAATATGGAAACAGAGACAGATAGTTAAATGGGCAAGCAGTTTACATCCATCTAGTAAATTGCAAAATTATATCCTCTGTAATCAAGGACACTTAAGAGTAAATAGTTTATATTTCTCCCCAACCAGAGGGCAAATAGCTTAAATCACCCTTTCAGGGAGTTAGCAGGAATCAAATTAGTGCTACTTGCCAACCATATCCAAGGACATATAAAATTAAGAGAATAAATCTCACTTGGCACCTCAGCATAAAGCTGATGAATATTCCATTGAGATCCTCCCCTAAGACCTCCCCAAAACTCCCAGCCTTCAAAAGCAAATAAACAAAAAACAAAACTCAAAAGGAAGGTCCCAGCAACCCTCTCCCTCCCAGAAATATGCCCAAGTCTTCCTCTTCCCTCTTTTCTTCCATCATAGGCCTGCATCTCCTAAAACTCTAAAGGACCTCAGGAGGCTTGCAACCAGGGGACCAATGGGCAGTGAAAGCTTGTCCCTGGCTATTGCCTGACCCTGACCCCAGGGACCCCCTTTCTGTGACTCCTCAGTGAGCCAAAGCAGCACAGACCAGGTTCATTTCTCCACCTCGTCTCTGGCCTGTTGCTTCTTCTATTCTAGGCCTTCTCTGTTCCACTGTACTCAGCTTTAACAAACATCCTCTAAACATTACTCATATTGTAAAGTCTTTCCTGCATGAGGTCAAGAACCTACACACTACTGGCCACCTTACAGAGACCAACTCCCCTTGCCTTGTTTTAAGACAGTTTGATGTTGATCAGAAACCACTGTCTTAAGGGCAGTGGTTAATGATGAAAGAAGGGAGTGGACAGACAGAAAGGAGAAAGGGTCATATTTTTTATATATATATATATATATATATATATATATATATATATATATATATATAGTTTTGCCTTTTACCATGTGGCTCAGTTGCATGAGTGTCCTCCTGCACAATGAAAGGTCACTGGTTAAATTTCCAGTCAGCACAGGTGCCTAGGTTGTGGGCCCCATCCCAGGTCTGGGTTCCAATCCATATTTCTCTCTCATATCAATGTTTCCCTCTTTCCCTCTCCTTCCTATCTCTCTAAAGTCAATAAAAATATGTGGTTTTGTGTGTGTGTGTGTGTGTTTGTGGTTCAGTGTTTTTTTTAATTGTTTGAACGATTACAAATAGTACATATGTCTCCTTTTCTTCTCCCAGTGTCCTCTACCCCCCCCCCCATATGCCTTCACCTGCCTGTGTGTTTTTTATAAATAAAATATTTTTGTGGTTGCACTTTCAAGAGCTCTGTAAAAGTTAATATTGAGGATTTTGTTTTGTTTTGTTTTTTGTTTTTTATTACTGTTCTAACAACTTTGTTAGAAGAATGGTGTTTTGGACCACATCTGCTATTCTGAAAATCTCATTAGTATTTCTTAATTAAAAAAAGAAAGATATGAAGCTTCTTTAGTCAAAAGACTAAACTTCTCCATTTTATATTTTCACTGGAGATTTTAGCAGAAACAGAAGCCATTTTTTAAAAATGTCAGAATCCTAAGAGAATGGCTATTTCAGGAAACTGCTCTAATGAGCTTGCCTTTCATACATTTCCACAGAAATTTTAAGTCCTCCCTATATCAGTTTAGAGGACCTGAAAGCCAATGACTTGACATTGATAGTGTAGACCTCTCTAGAATCAATTATTTGAGTTACATTTCATTTTTATCAATTAATATTTTTGAGGATTTAAAAATAACATCTTCTATTAAAATTCTGTATCTATCATAAAATTTTGACATTACTGTCTACCAGTGTGTGTGTGTGTGTGTGTGTGTGTGTGTGTGTGTGTGTGTGTGTGTTGGGTAGGGTCCTTACCCTATTGATCACCTTACTCAGAAAAACAGAGGCAATGTGTCCCATGGGGAAAATGTGTCTTGAAATAGAATTTAAAACTTGGGTGCTCCATTAGCTATGTAATGTTGGATGTTGAATTTTTTACTATAGTGGATCATATTTTGTTCTATAAAAAAAATGGAATGTAATATGGTGAGAGAAGTTACTGAGTTACTCTAAATGTTAAAATTTTTGGTATGATATGTAGATTGGTAAGATTGGGGAAATGTATATTTATTACATATATTTTATTCCAATTGTTTGCAATATAATTATAAACAAAACAATGAATTTTCAGGAACTTTAGATATTATGAGAGGATGACTAACAATAAGCATGTAAGGGAATATTTGGTTAAGGGTTTGACTTTCAACTGAAATGGAAAACTTCAGACACTTTCTATTTTAATTATCTAGGTTGTGATTCATATATTTTTTATTGGTATGATTCTAAAAATGTGTAAGGTGTGTTAAAAATATATTAACTGAATAATTAAATGATGGTTGATAAGCATGCAGAGCTTTGAAAGTTAGAGCTGAGAGGTAAGGACACCATTGTATAGTGTTTTAAAGTTTATTTATTTTCATTTGAGCATATTTTAATCCAAATATAATTACCTTTTATTTTGAAATCAGGATTCATTTGGTTTAAATTCTTATTCATTTAAACACTATATTGGCACACAATTATGAATTATGCTATGATTATATAAAATCATTGGATTAGATTAATTATTGTTTATATCTTCAACAATTTCCTAGTAAGTGAATACATTTTCAATTATAAGATTGAATAATGACTTATCCCTAATTTATTTTTCATAGCCTTCATTAAACAAGGATCTCATTACATTGTATTAGAAGAAAATGACTATAAGTTGATAAAATCAAAACTCTATATTGTCTGTGTGTTTACTCCCCCTCAAAAAATATGAAGTAAAATACAACATAAAAGTAACCTATATCCTCTTGGTTTTAAATTAAAAAATATCTTTATTATTTTTTATTCTACCTTCAAAATGTCATTATAAACTAAGAAGAATCATTTGTTTTTAAAATATCAAGTAGAAAACAAATTCTTTATTTAGTATTTACAAGTGAAAAATGTAAAACCTAGTCAGCCAATTAATATGTTTTAATAAATAAGAATAATAAAACATGCAGAAATTAAGTATTTGCTAATGACAGAGCTAGTTTGTAGTGGATCTTGGACCTAGATCACCTATTTTATGACTGACTTAAAAATATTTACTCATTAATTTGTACTTTATTCCTTCATTTAGTAGTATAAACCCAGGCAGACATTCGCTGTTATTGTAATTTTATATATTTTTTACATTATGAACAATAAACTTTTAATTCCTTCTTCTTAGTAGAAAACATGTCAGGGATGAGAAAACTTGGAAATATAAGCAAGGGGCTGTTTATCAACAAAGTTGGGAGGTTGTAACCCATCATGTTATCTATGGACTTGTTCTGTGCTATGGTCTGATGTGTTCTAAAATGCATATGTTGAAATATTAACTGTCAAAGATGATCATAATAAGTGGAGCCTTTCCGAGGTCTTGAGGTCACAGTGAGAAGGTGCAGGCTGTGAGTCACGAAGAGGGCCTATTCCAGAAGGCAACCGTGTTGGTGCCTGGATCTTGGTCTTCCTGACTTAAAAAATATGAGAAAT
This sequence comes from Vespertilio murinus, assembly GCA_963924515.1. NCBI lineage: Eukaryota > Metazoa > Chordata > Mammalia > Chiroptera > Vespertilionidae > Vespertilio > Vespertilio murinus. The sequence continues at coordinate 110,481,908 of OZ004709.1, forward strand.
ATTTTCTGTGTTTTGGTTTATTTTTGATAAGCTACCTAGTCTGTTAAATTTTGTTATAGCAGCTTAAATGGACTAAGACAATTTGAAATGTTCTGATATAACTTCAGGAAGAGATAATGACTCCAAAAGAAAAATTAATGTTAACGTAAGAAACATTCGGACCTGTGAAAACATTTTTGTGAGTTTATTTGATCCAAATTGTCAACAATTGTTGGGAAGCAGAATCTCAATGAATTGAGATTATGCTCCTGAGAATGGCAGTTTTCATTTCAGACCATCCTTTGCAGTTACTTTATGTCTTTGAGTTTGCAAGGCCGCCTTGCAGGCCTTTCCTGAACTAGTCAGGTCAGCATGTGGCCCCTTTTTGTCCACATTAGTGAGCTGTCAAAACAGTTGAAGCTCCTGATATTTGCTATTTACATTCATTATGACTGCCTTGTGATTAGTGATTGGATTATGTCATTCTGTTTCACATGAAAGCTCTCAAGTAAAAGTTAAGCGATGCATCATTATTAGATGAACTAAAAATTATAAGCTACTTGATGCCATTGTCTTTACTTCTTGTTCAGTAAGAGCCTTAAAGATGTATAGTTTTAAGGGTTAAGGGTCAAATATAAAGTTTGAAAGATAGATATTTAATTAAAGGTTAAAGGCTTCAATATAAAGTTTCAAAGATAGATGTTTAAGGATGAAGACAGCTCATGAATCTGAGTAACTACCTTACTTGTAGAAATAACGTACTTATAACTTTCTTTTATATTATTCACATTAAAGACAATTGATCAACTTCTTTTTATGGTTACTATTTCTTAAATTAGAGACAACATGCAAATATGTATTTTGTAATTTATATATTTACTGCAACGGCATATAGAATAGGATAAAATCAAAACTCTGAATATGACACTACTTTAAAATCCTTCCAGCTTTATGATTCTCTCTGTAGCAAGCACACTCTCAACAACTTGCTTTGAAATAAATGTAAAATTATGCATAAAATATATTAAATGTAGAATGGGCATCTTCAAGAACATTACTGAGAGGAGCATATTACCTGTAGTAAAACTGATTTATGTTGGGGAAAGGTTCATATTTTCCTAAAGGGCAGGCATGGCAGACATTGCATCATAGTAAATCCTTTAAGACTTATATGTTATAATATTTCTGGGCCTAAGGCAGTTGAAAATATAGGCATACAATAAAAAGTTCAGATATTATCTACATAAGCCAAACTGACATATATCTATCTCGGACCTCTATGTTTTGAATTTAAATTTCTGGAGATAAATAACTCCATGCAATAATTACCTAGCAGAGGAAACACATCACACAAACATATTCAATGAAACAAATGATGTTTTGTTTTTGTTTGTTTTTTTATCATTTGCTTTCTCAATTTCATTGTGTAAAATTAAAATGTTTGTCGATACTTAAACACCATAGTTCTCAATGTACCTGTAAGTTTAACAAATTACAACAGAGCTGCCACTGGAAATGCTGTTGTAAGATTGTTGGCACAGGAAGTAAGTAAGAGGAAGACTAAAGATATCCAAAGCTAATAAGGTAAATCGGATTCTAAATGAAGCACAAACAAAACTAGTCAAAGGCAGATAAAGTCATTGCTTTGCTAAAAATAGAGAAGGCAAGAGACATTTGCCATTTCAGCATTAAGTAAAGGGAATAGCTTAAAAGGTGGGCTAAAAGAGGCAGCCTCTGGAAGTATTACTTTGAAAGGATAAAGGATAAATAAGGAAGGAAAGTACCCTGTGGAGATTTTCAAATGCTGGGGAAAAATAAGAAAAAATAAAAATAACATGAGAAAAGTAAGGATCCTGCATAAATAAAAACAAATCTATAATAACAAAAGCATAATATATTAATTAGACCAGATGTTCTACCAGATGACCTTCCAGATGACCTACCTATGAAGCTGGGCTGCCAGGGAAGCCCAGGCCCCGGGTGCCAAGAGGAGCTGGTGCCAGCAGCCAAAGAAGGAAGGCCTACTTTTGCACGAATTTTGTGCATTGGGCCTCTAGTCTTAATATAAGCATAACTACTTAGAGACCTTATCTTCTTTAATATGGACCTTTGAATTTTTTCCCTTTGACTCAAATGCTCTCAACTAGTGCCCTGACTCACCCATCTTCCTTTCCCTTGCTTAATCATATAGCTCTCAGGACAGTGATGCTGTGGCCAGCATCCAGTAGTCTTAGGGACCAGGTCCTGGATCTCCTGATAACAGAGACTGAGTTTCCAATCAAACTAAAGATACTATTTTGGCCTTAGTTTTGTTTTAGCTTCAGATCCAAGAAAGCTGATAGTCCCACCAAACCAATCATTGCAATTTTAGAAAGAACAACTCCACAGTTGACATCAGGACCAGGTGCAAAAATCAATTACATCCTACCCTAGCACCAACCAATCAGTAGAGACTACAACCCTAACTCCTTTAGTCACCATGATAAAATATTTTTCCCCTATATAATTCATCCCTTTGAAGTCTTTGGGACCTAGGTCTTTGGGCATTTTCTTGTCTGTGACTCTAGGCATGGTGCCATCTCCTTATTAAATTACTAATTTCTTGGCTGCGGACTCCTGTTCATATTTTATTGGGATTTGATGCATGCAGGCAAATGGACCCTTTTATCTGGCAACATAAGCCCAAACTTCCCACTATCACTACCATCCCCATGAAAATCAGCTACTACAGAAACACAACAAAATGCTATCCAAATGTATAATAGTTGGTGGTTTATAGTCTCGTTTATTTTGAGAATTTCCACATTGCTTCTTTGATCTATGCTAAGAAATCCCATAGAAAAAACCAAGAGCAAGCCTCAGAGATTAACCCCCTTGCCAGAAAGACAATACATCAAGAGCAATATAATTTCCTGGAGTGAATGGGAGGGATATAGAGCCAATTTTAGACCTAAAGGATGCTGACATTCACTAGTCTGGTACCAACAAACTTCAGATATATCCTGGCAGATGAAAGTATACTATCACAAATTCAAACAGAGCTGAAAGCGGTTTGGCTCAGTGGTAGAGCGTCGGTCTGCGGACTGAAAGGTCCTGGGTTCGATTCCGGTCAAAGGCATGTACATTGGTTGCGGGCACATCCCCGGTGGGGGGTGTGCAAGAGGCAGCTGGTCGATGTTTCTCTCTCATTGATGTTTCTAGCTCTCTATCTCTCTCCCTTCCTCTTTGTAAAATATCAATAAAATATATATTTTAAAAAAAATCAGATACTGGTAGTAGCCTCAATTGCAGTACCAGCTATACTAGAGAGTATTATTAACTCAGATTCCTATAGTTCATAGACAGCCATTAATTGGGCCACTGTGTCCTCTCTCATCACAATCAGGTGATTGAGAAGAAGCAGAAGCAATTTGCATCCACATGGTGTGTTAACTTTCTGGGGCTGCTTTATCAAATTACCACAATCTGGGTGGCTTAAAACAACGGAAACTTATTCTCTTATAGCTCTGGAGGCCAAAGTCTAAAATCAAGGCATCAGGAGGGTTGATTCTTTCTGAAGGCTCCAAGGGAGCACCTGTTCCATGCCCGTCTCTTAGCTCCTGGTGGTTCCTTCAGTCCTTAGCTTTCCTAGGCTTGCAGCTGCAGTCACGCCAGCGCTGCCTCCCTCTCCACATGCAGTTCCCATGTGTCTCTGTTGTCTGTTTTTATAAGCACAGCAGTCATTAGATTAAACCTCACTCTAATCCAGTTAGGACCTTGTTTTAACTTACTAATTACATCTACAAATATTTCATTTCCAAATAAGTAATATTTTAATGTTCAGTGTAGACATGAATGTTTGGGGGACATTATTCAACCTAGTATATTTGGCATCATTTGCAGTACACATTTGCATTTCTACATTGTTACTGTTATATGCTAGTACTAAAAGACTTCAACTACTTAGACATTCAATATATGTCATATTGGTTTACTATATTGACAACATTATTGTTAGATGATGACATTTTGCTGTATGAGCAAGGCATAGAAAGTATCCTAGAGTCTTTAGTAATACACATGTAGTTGATATTAATACACATGTACTTGGTAGTCTTTAGTAATGCACATGTTCTTAAGGCCTATAAAGTCTTTAAAACTTTAGGTTTAGACATGCAGGTAATGGGGAGTGTGAGAACACTGTGTCCAAAGAAAAACAACAGCAAAAATAACATTTATTGCATTTCTCAGTCCCTAGCAATAAGATACAATGCAATGTCATCTTGAACTCTGAATTCTGAAGGTGGAATATTCCACATGTGATTGAACACCACCAATTTATTTATCAAAGTTCTATTTAAATTTATCAGTCTTGTTCAAGACCTAGAGAATCAAATAATTCCACTGTAGTCCAGTCTGTGATATAAGTAGCCTGTAGCTTGGGAAATATCCTTGTTGATTCTAAAATTATGCGTCATGGATATAGATGTCAATTGCAGCTTATAGCAATAAAAGTAGAAGAATTTTGGGTTGTAAAGAAGCAAGAAGGTAATCATATAAGTTCAAAATCCAGCCTTGATATGCTACTGGACCCTGATTAAGATGGAGAACTTAATTATGGGATACAAAGTAACAATATTACCAGATACTTATTATGCTGCATCTCAGACACAACAAATAAAAATTCCATGCAACTGAAATTCAATCCATTATGAGTGTGGTATATCCATGATCTGGCTGGGGGTATAATAGAGATTCATGAGAAGGTTGGCCAGATCCCCAATCACCCATTGTCCATGCAACAATACCTCTCCCATAGCTAACATTTAACAGTCATGTGAGAGTTCCCTTAATGCCAGCTGGTAGAGAAGAAAAGATCGCACTAGATTCAAAGAAGGAATATCTCATTTATGTGTATTTGAGATAAATTATACTGTCTGGGCCTCAGCCCCATAAAGAGGTGGACCTGACAACCAAGGATCAGGCAAAATCTTCCCAGTGTGCAGAATTCTGGGAACTGCAGTGTGTCCATCTCACTACGTGGAAAGAATAGTATTGTGAGGTCAGAATATACATAGACACAAGGGCAGTGGGAAATAGATCTGTTGCTTGGATTAGATTCTAGAGGGAGAAATACCAGAAGATACATTTTATATAGGTAGTTTTTGAAAAAAATCTATTTAAAACTTGTCAATATTTTAAGTACACTTTTTTGTTTATTAGATATTGAAATGTAACTAAAATTATTCTTTTTTTCAAACTCATAATTATACATACACATTTAAATTTTCAAATCCTATATCCAAATGTTACTATTTGCAGAATAAATAATAAAATAAATATTCAATATACCTTATGATCATTATCATGTCCTATATATCTTACTTAATGTGTTTTTATTTTATTAAAATTATATATTTTATTTAAAGGATTTCATTTCCAAATAATATTTTAACTCTGGAGATTTTTTTTAGAGAAAATTCTAAAAATTGTATTTTAACATTCCTAGGTGTTCCACTACAAAACTAATGTGTATTTAAATTTCCTTTTTTGTAGCTGTTTCTATTTTACCAAAAGGAATCACGGGTAGATCTAAGGTAGAGGAGAGATTGAAACTCTATGCTAAAAAAAAATGATAACACTCCATATAGAGCATATAATAATCCCTCCTTTGATTGCTATAGGAGAAATTAGGTTGTTGACAGTTCTCTTCTTCCCATATCCTATTAGCATTTCCTTCTCTTTTCCCAAGTCACCTAATCATCATCAGTTCTACAAAAAGTGTCTCTCTTTGCAAATAATGGCCCTGTAAGATTTTATTCCAAATCAAAGTAAAATTCTTGTGTAATGCTATTAATTCTCCCTCCTTGCTTTGCTTAATTTGTGTAATGCCATTAATTCTCCCTCATTGCTTTTCTTAATTTGTCTATACCTTCATGCTGATGGACTATCTAGAAATGGGGTTCAATATAGCTCTACTGTGATAAACACACAAATAAGAAAGGAAATATAAGGGATACTAAGTTCAGGAAACACTATTTGAATTATTTATTTATTTATTTATTTATTTATTTATTTATTTATTTATTTTTTAAATAAATCTCTATTGCTCAGATTATTACAATTGTTTCTCCTTTTCCCCCTCATACCTTTCATCCACTCAGTTCCCTCCCCTCCCTCTGTCTTTACCTCCTCGGCCCCCCAACATTGCCCTCATCCATAGGTGTACAATTTTTTTTAAAATATATATTTTATTGATATTTTTTACAGAGAGGAAGGGAGAGAGATAGATAGCTAGAAACGTCGATGAGAGAGAAACATCGACCAGCTGCCTCCTGCACATCCCCTACCAGGGATGTGCCCGCAACCAATGTACATGCCCTTGACCGGAATCGATCTCGGGACCCTTCAGTCAACAGACCGACGCTCTAACACTGAGCCAAACCGGCTTCGGCAGGTGTACAATTTTAATCCAGTTTCTTTCTGCACCCCCCACACCCTTTTCCCCCTGACAATGATCAATTCACTCTCTTTCTTTGTCCCTGATTCTATTACATTCACTAGTTTATTTTGTTGCTCAGATTTTTAATTCACTTGATCTTCTTCTTCTTCTTAAATAATACCTTTCTGCATTTCATATAATTCTGATTTGGTGGTAATGAACTCCTTTAACTTTTTCTTATCTGTGAAGCTATTTATCTGCCCTCAATTCTGAATGATAACTTTGCTGGATACAGTAATCTTGGTTGTGGGTCAGTTTTAAACCATATTGCAAACTGCCATAAATAACACTTAAACATATTGGGTCCTGTATTGTTGTATTCAATTCACTGCAATTTTAGTACAGATTTGGCAGTTGTTTGTGAAGAACGTTGATTTATAATCTTCTTTGAATGTGTTATCTAGTAGAATGTGTTATCTAGATTAATTTATATCCTGATATTTATCATATCTTTCTTCTTACTCAAAATATATGCTTTTTTTTTTCTAGGTCTATTGTTTGTTCTTCAGGTATAAACTGATCTCTAATAAAAAAACATTTAGTCAAGTGCCAAAATTTTGATTTCTTTCCCCAGTTGCTTTCAGTCTATAATATGTATAGTTTTTCTTTTAAGTTCTTTTTTGCTCCATGGATTATTGAGAAGTGTGTTGTTTAGTTTTAAAATATTTATTAGTTTTAAAAATAATTTCTTGCAATTAATTTCTAATTTAATTACAGTGTGGTCAGATATATGTTTACTTTATATGACTTGAATTGTTGTCAATCATTGAGCCTTGTCTCACAGTCAAAAATATTTTGGTAAATGTTCTGAATATTGAACATAATGTATAATTCAATGATTCTGGGTGAACTAATATAATAAAATATTATAAATATCATTATTTCAGATTGATAGTGCTGTTCAAGTTTTCTATATAGTTCATTTTCTCTGTTTTTTAATTATTTTTTTGAGATAGAGATGAGAGAGAGAGATAGAGAGAAAGAGAGATAGAGAGATTTGGTGTTCCAGTTATTTATGAATTCATTGGTTCATTCTTATATGTACACTGACTGGGGATAGAAACTCCAACGGTGGTATATCTGTTCATTGCTCTAACCAACAGAGCCATCTGGCCAGGGACTTATGATGATAATTTGCTTTACTTATATACATTACTGGTTTTAAATTTTGTAAATTTTTTTGCATCTATTTCCTTAATTGGAATGGCTCTAGTATGTTTTTGATAACAACTCATAAAAGGTTGTATAAAATGTATACATATATTTATACAACCATACTTAACTCATTAAAGTTTGGGTTGGGTTTGATAAAGTGGGTACTGCATTTTACTTGTCTTAGAATTTTCTTAGAAACTTTCATATGTAGATTTCAGTTTAAGGTTTATTATATTAACTAAATTTTAAGATATATGTCTTTCTTCATATATAGTCATATATATCTTCATACACATATATTTATAAACAAAGGCCTAGTGCACAAAATTTGTGCATGGGGGTTGTGTGTTCCTCAGCCCAGCCTGAACCCTCTGCAATTTGAGACCCCTCAAGGGATGTGCGACTGCCCACTTAGGCCCCATCCTACTTGGATCTGGCCTAAACGGGCAGTTGGGTATCCCTCTTACAATCCAGGACTGCTGGCTCCCAATTGCTCACCTGCCTACCTTCTTGATTGACCCTGTCTGCTTCTGCTTGCCAGCCTAATCACTCGCTAACCACTTCTCTGCCAGCCTGATTGATGCCTAACTTCTCCCCTGACAACTTGGTCATCCCTAATTGCCCTTCTCTTCGGCCTGGTCCTCCCCCAACTGCACTTCCCTGTAGACTTGATCGCCCCAACTTAACTCCCCTGCAGCCTTGATCACCCCCAACTGTCCTCCCATGCTGGTCTGATCGCCCACAACTGCCCCCTCTTGCAGGCCTGGTCTCACCCCTGCTGACCAACTTATGGTGGCCATCTTGTGTCCACTTGGTGGCAGCCATCTTCTGTGTTGGAGTGATGGTCAATCTGCATATTACTCTTTTATTAGATAGGATAGAGGCCTGGTACATGGGTGAGGGCCAGCTGGTTTGTCCTGAGAGCTGTCACAGGTCAGGGTGGGGGTTCCCTTGGGGTGTGGGGCTACCTGGGCGAGGGGCCTGTGATGGTTTGCAGTCTGTCCATGCCCCTCAGTGACCAAGTGGAGGCCCTGGTATCTGGGGTTTATTTATCTTCTATAATTGAAACTGTAGTCTTGAGTGGAGCCAAGCCTCCTGTTGCTCTGTGGCTGCAGCCAGCTTTGGTGGGATTTATTTATCTTCTATAATTGAAACTTTGTAGCCTTAAGCAGAGGCGAAGGAGGCCAGGGCAGTTGGAAAGCTTGATTTCCTCCATTGTCTGGGAAAGCCAAGCTTCCTGCTCTGTCCTTGGCCTCAGTCATCTTGGTTGGGTTAATTTGCATACCCACTCCTGATTGGCTGGTGGGAGTGGCTTGTGTGTGTGGTGGAGGTACAGTCATTTTGCATATTACTCTTTTATTAGGCAGGATATCTCAATCTTTTTTTTTGTATATACAGTAATGTTATATTTCATCAATATAGTATCTAAATTTAGATCTCTCTCCCTCTTTCTATACATACACAGAATAATATACAAATCCACTCTCTACTACATGTATTGACTTTGATGTATCACACAAATTTTAAAATCAATATGAGGTACTAAATGTATCACAAAGATTTTAAAATCAATATGAGATACTAAATCCATCAATTAAATTCTTCCTCCACTTATGATATATATCTCAGGGAAATGTGAATTATCCCTATCTCTTTCTTCACTCTCACACATTTATATTATTACCAAATTATATAAATCTCCAAAATAATATCTAAACTCCCACTTAGAAATATATAGAATTCTGTAATTTCTTCATCATCAGTGCCAATTGCCACCTCACTTTTCATACTAAAATTAGAGAGGTCCCCTAAATTATAAATGTGATCAGATCATTCATTTCATTAAATTAACTTCATAAAAAATGTGATTTTAGTTGGGAATTAGGGGTGGAAAGACTTGTAGATTTTGAAAATAAGGATGTGGGTAAATCTGAGGCTAGTGGGGAATAAATTAAAAAAGAATTTTCTGACATAAATTTGAAAATTAGTAAATAATTAAATAATGGAAACACTTTGTCAGATTCAGCTGAAATTTTTGCCAAGGTATTAAATCAGTATAAATTTAATGCTATAAAATTAATATGAATCTATAAAAATTCATGTATATGATATATACATACCTATTAGGTTTTAAACATTATCCTGAATTTCTTTCAAGAAGTAATCTATAACATGTGTAACGATTCTTTATATCTGTCATTCTATTGAAATTATTTTTTTATTTCCCATCTTCCCATATTGTTCTACAAACATATTATGTGGATAATTAGAACATAGCTCCTGTTTAGAGAAGAATCTAAAATACAATAAAGAAGTTTGATGTGAAACAAAGGAATTACTGGCCAGATCCTCTCTGTGGGAGAACTCTCCTTAATAAGGTATACAGTCATAAATTTCAAATTATTTGAACTGTTATTAATATCTAATGGCAGTACACAGATAAAGCCAAAAAAGGAAGCTACCCTTGTGACTTCACTTTTTCTTGGCCAAGCAGTCTTTTGGAAAACAATTATCTTAATTAACTCAAGTAATGGTTTGCAGGTGTCAGAACCTAAAGCAGGAAGGCCCCATCCTGGGAACACTGGGTTCAGTTGTGTATACCTCATCAAAGGCTTTTAAACAGCAGGTGTGGTGTGATATGCAGAACGTCCACCAAAAATCATTGGAAAAGTTGAACTATGATAGTTGAGCTCTATCCTTTAAGCTGAACATTATTTGATATATCTAAAGCAAAAGCATCATTCTTGGAAAGTGACTTACAGTCACTTCTGACTATAAAAGTTAAAAGTTTGCAATTCCCTTTTAAATAAATTAATTCAACTTCTGAAGGAGTTTGATAAATTCTTTTTAGATACAGTGAACAATAATACCATTGTTTCAATGCGGTTTTTGGAAGACACCCATTCTGAACTTGAAAAGAGTTGGGATATCACATTGAAAGAATGGTATGTTATGATTAATATGCCTGGGAAAGAAAAACAATACATATGTATTAAATCATATTAAATACAAAAATAATACACTATCATTCTATTAGATATATGGCTCAGATATGGATCACTCAACTTTAACTAAAGATCAAAGGAAAGTATTTGAATTTATGAAAAGTCAAATATCCATAAAAATGTAAAATTAAATAGCCTCCCTTTATCATATGGTTCATGATTAATTGGGATGATTATACACACATGAAGAACAGGAATTTTAAATGGAAGAAAAAATGTACATTAAATATTTGTTCAAATTGACATTTTTATTTTATCAGCTAGAGGCCCAGTGCATGAAATGTGTGCACAGGTAAGATCCCTAGCGGCTGCCGGCTACTGTCCGTGGCCTCCGATTCCTGGCTGCCAACTGCCGGCCAGAGCACTCCTTCATCCTGTGCCATGCCCCCCAGTGGTCGGTGCAGATCATAGTGAGCAATCGAACTCCTGGTCGGTCGAACTCCTGAGGGCACACTTTGCGTATTTTACATATATACACACACACACACACACACACACATATATATATATATATATATATATAGATAGATAGATAGATAGATGAGCTTCTGAGATTTAATCATAATTCTTACAATATGTATTTTTACCATCTAAAGGGCCCTGCACACAAACTGTCATTTTAATGTAGTTAAAATGTCATGTAATTTTCATTGTGACCTTATATTCTATTTCTTTAAAAAAAAAAAAAAATATATATATATATATATATATATATATATATTATTGATATTTTACAGAGAGGAAGAGAGAGGGATAGAGAGTTAGAAACATCGATGAGAGAGAATCATCGACCAGCTCCCTTGTGCACACCCCCTACTGGGGATGTGCCCACAACCAAGGCAAGGCACAAGCCCCTGACCAGAATCGAACCCGGGACCCTTCAGTCCGCAGGCCGACGCTCTATCCACTGAGCCAAACCGGTCTCGACTATTCTATTTCTTATTATGACAGTTACTATATACCAGTAAAAAACATTACATACTCACTATGTGGATATTCTGTATGAATTACAGAAAAAGAGGCTAAGAACAAATGAGCCTCTCTTTATGTGTCCAGTACACTTCACTTGCCATGCTATCATTCTGTTTTGTTTTGTTTTTCTTGGAGAAGGTACTTAACTTTAATACCACATCTATCTTTGTAATAAATGTTTTGTTTTGTTTTCAGTTCTGAACAAAAAACCTTAATCTTTAATCTTAAAGGTATTGGAATTCAATTAATATTGTGGAATGATCCACATGTAGTACTCCAGGTGTGAGTATTATATTAAAGTACCCTAGATTACATAACCTAGATTAAAGTAAATAGCAAGCTAAACAAGAGGGGCTAAGCAGATGTGATAATGAAGTTTGATTTAAAATAATGTCATAGCCAAAACCGGTTTGGCTCAGTGGTAGAGTGTCAGTCTGTGGACTGAAAGGTCCTGGGTTTGATTCCCGTCAAGGGCATGTAAATTGGTTGCGGGCACATCCCCAGTAGGGGGTGTGCAAGAGGCGGCTGGTTGATGTTTCTCTCTCATCGACGTTTCTGGCTCTCTATCTCTCTCCCTTCCTCTCTGTAAAATATCAATAAAATATTTTTAAAAAATAATGTCATAGTTGAAAGAAAGGGATTTGCCAAAATATGAAATATGAAAAATGATGCTGATACATAAGAATGATGAGACTGAACTATAATAATGGGCAAACAAATTTATGGTGTGGTGATTGAAGAGTTGAAGACATGTTTGGGGCATGTGGATTAGAGATAATGATGAGTCATTTAGTAGAAATGCTCTAGATACATTGTTGTTTTTGTTCATCTTTTGTTATTTATTGATATTGAAACCAAAATGTGGGATGTTGATTTGAGTTCACTGTCTTGCAAAAATGAAGAATGAAGTCACAGACAAAAACAGCAGAACCAAAGTAGGTTGGGAGAAGCCAGTCCTGGAAATGGTGTAGCTGGCTATATTTTAAAAGTGGAATTGGATTGAAGAAGCAAGGTAGAACTGGGCAAATAAATCTAGGTGTATTGGTTTATTAGTGGTTTTATTTTTTAACATATTAAGGAATGTGTAATGTTTTAAGAGAAAGTGACACCTGAAAAGAAAGTGTGTATATAGCAACAAAGGTCCTAAATATGGGGAAAGTTCATACCAAAGGATCAAGAGGGGAGAAATAAAGGAGACAAAGATACTAGCATTAAAAAAAAATTGCAGGTGCAGAAAGCAGTAAGCAGTTCTATTTGTCCCCTTTGGAGATTGAGGCAAGTTATGTAAATGGAGAGCCAATGGGTAGAGGACTGGGATTGAAAATTTCAAATATGATGATTCTAATCATTTTGCCTTGGGCATGAAATATTTAGTATCCGTTTGTGTGGCCTCACAGTCTGTCAGCACTTTTGTTTTCTTGAAGGCCTAGAAAGAACTGAAGCAGGTGAGAAAAGGAGAAGAAATATGTAGAGATTATTTTGTGAGCTGAGAAAAATGACTTCGATCTAGTTGAATCTGGCATGAAATCTGTGTTACTTTAGACTCATTCAATCTCATATCTTTAATCTCACAATCAATGTGATTTGCAGCTCCCAGGACCCCACAGTTCTGATTGTCATTTTCTCTTTTGTACTTTTAAAATGCTTAACTGTGGGGATTCTGTTTTTAGATAAGCCCAATTCCTTCAAAACAGACAGTGAAAGAGCAGAGTATTATAAATAATGACAATGTAATGCATTTGAACTTCAGAGAAGAAAATGCCTGGTTGAAGAATTTGTATTTTTTATGTCACTCTGAAAACACTAAAAATGAATAGCTATTCAGCCTCGTTATGACTTTAGGTCAATACATACTCCTTAGGGAAACTTTAAAATAATAAAAATAACTATATACACACATGTAATTTCAAATAAAACTCTTCCTTATGATCAATTCTGTTAGCAATTCAAAAGTTTATACGTATATATACATATACATATACATATATACATATATATAATTCTATTAGCAATTCAAAAGTTTATACGTATATATATATACATATATATACGTATAAACTTTTGAATTGCTAATAGAATTATATATATATATATATATGTGTATATATATATGCCTTGTTTTAAAAACATACATAATAAAGATCCATGTTTTATGATTAATAGATTGCTGCAAAGCCAATTATCATATATAGAAGAGTGTCATCAGTCAGTTACTCAGGAAATATACCAAATGCATTCTTTATTAGAGAAGTTTTGGGTTGTTTGTTTGTTCTTTCCAATTACTCTAAAAAAGTACCCACAGTGAGTTAGAGAAAAAAGCAGGAAGCAGGTGTGGGCAGAGGGAGCATTTGAGCTGCAAAGTAATCCCACAAAGAACTCCGGAGCTGAAGTGGCAACTCAGCATCACCCCAGACTGGCGCACAGAAAGGCACTTTGTGTTCCCCTCTCCTGGTTGGATGTGATCCGCCCATGGAGGGAGGAAGGTTTTAGTGGGGGAGTTTGCTTTGGGAAACTGAACATGAACATGAACCTTAGTTCCGTGCTACCACACGGCAGCATTTCCTGCAGCATCAGCGAGTCTTTCAAATATAAAGGAGGCATCTAGATGGTATACCGTCTAGAAAAACATCGATAAAACTGTACTTCATGTGAATCTTGCCTTTCAAATCTATTTTTTAAAGTAAATGTTCCCTTTATTTTCTGTGGTGGACCAAAGAGGGCTGTTAATTATTTTGCATTTATCCTATCAAAAAGTGACATTATATTACCTTTAATTTGATTCTGAAGTGACCTAAGGATACTTTCACCAATAAAATCCAGAGGGTGTGACACCATGCCAATTCCAGAAACAGCCTTTAAGAAGATGGGCATCCTTTTGCTTGTTTCTTAAAGGATTGAGCTGCCATGTAAGAAGTCTAACTTACTGAGGAAAACACATGGATATCTCATGGATACCCCGATACCTCATGGAGAAGATGAGAAGTACAATGGAGAGCAGAATTACAATCTGACCACCAGAAAGCAAGGCCTATGAGAGTGGAACCCAACATATAATTGGATGCCCTGGCCCCAGCTTCTGTAGCTAGTGCCACTTCAGTAAGAGGTACATTGGCCAGCAGAGTCCTTCCTAAATTCCTTGCCCACAATATTTTGAAAAATGTATTTATTTTAATAACAAGTTTCTAGGGTAGCATTAAGTCAATAGACAACAGAATATCCCCTTTCTTCTACCTTTCTAGCCAATTGGTTGTGTTTCCTTTATGGGCATCAGGGAGTAAGTTATGGCTGAGAGAAATAAGCCAGTCAATGAAAGAGAAACACCACATGACCTCACTCATTTATGGATATTAAAGAACATTATAAACTAATGAGTAGAAAGATAGATATAGTGACAGTAAAACAACAAGAAGACTGTCAAATGACAGCGGGGAGGGGAGGGAGATCTGGGGGAGATAAGAGATCAACTGAAGCACTGGTATGCATGCATATAATTACAACCAATGGACACAAGACTCTGGGGAGAGAGAGCATGTATGGGAGGTGGGGGGGGGGCAATGGTAAGCTATGTGCATATATAATACCTTATTAAAGTAAAAAAATAAAGAAAAAAATGTTATGGTAGGCTAGGTAATTTATTCAGAGTCATGTGAACACATAAAGGCTTTAGAAGGCATAAATCAAAACCATTCCTGGGATGATGTAATCAAGATGGTTGTGGTAAAATTGTAGGCTATGCAATAAACATACAAAAATCACTTAAAACACACTATCAGAAAAGCAAATAAACAGTAGCAACAATAAAAATAAAATACTTAAGAATAAACAACCAAAAAGGTGAAAGACTTGTATTCTAAAAACTATGAAGCAATGGTGAAATTTTAAAAAGATGCAAAAAAATTAAAATTAAAAAGTGTAGATATTATGCGTTCAAGTATTAAACACTAAATACTTTTGAAATGTCTTACTATTCAAACTTATCTACAGATTCAATACCTTTCCCCTCTAAATCCCAATAGAATTTTTTACATATACATAAAAATATCTTACACCCTAAATAAAAATATCCCTGTAGATCAGCTGGTTGGAGCATTGTTCTGTAAAACAAAAAGTCATGGTTTCATTTCATTTCCAGGTCAGAGTGCATATCTTGGTTATGGATTCAATCCACAATCAGGGTGAGTGTAGAAGGTCAACTGATCAGTGTTTCTTTAATCTCTCTCTCTCTCTCTCTCTCTCTCTCTCTCTCTCTCTCTCTCTCTTCTCTCTCCCTTCTCCTTTTCTAAAAATCAATGATGTGTTCTTGAGTGGGGGAAAAACAAAACAAACACACAAACAAAAAATCCCACAAAAAGCAAAACAAAGCAAAAACAACAGTCTTGCAATTCAAATGGAACCACAAAAGTCCCAAACAGCCAAAGTAATCATGGGTAAGAATATAACTGGTAGCATGACACTTCTTGACTTCAAACTATGTAACAAAGCTATTGTAATCAAAACAGTTTGGTAATAGCATCAAGATCAACATATAGACCAAAGGAACACAGTCAAAATTCTGGAAATAAACCCATACATATATATTTAATTGATCAAAGGAACCCACCATACACAGTTGAGGAAGGAGAATAAAAAATGGATATCCAAATGCAAAAGAATGAAATGAAAATCTGTACCTTATACCTTATACAAAAATAAACTCAAAGTTGATTAAATATTCCAGTATAATATCTGAAACTATAAAACTCCCAGAAAAAAAAAAAACCAACATAGAGGGAGAGCTTCTTTCTAAGCAATGACTTTGATATAACATCAAAACACAGGTAACAAAAGCAAAAATGGACAAGTGGACTATATCAAACTAAAAATTTTCTGCAAGACAATGGAAGTAATAAACAACATTTTAACTTCAATACAGAGTAGGAGAATATATTTGCAAACCCTATATTTGATAACAAGTTAATATGCAAAATATATAAGGAATTTCTACAACCCAATAATAAAGACATATTTTAGATTAAAAATTGGGCAAAAGACTTAAAAGATATTTATCCAAAGGCATACAAATGGACAATAGGAATATAAAAATACTTAGCATTACTACTAAATAGAGAAATATAAATCAAATCACAATGAGGTATCACCTCATATCTATATTAATATGTCTATTCTCAATAAAACAAAAGACAGGTGTTGGAAAATTTAGATTCTGTTAGAGGAATGTAAATTAGTATAGCCACTATGGAAAAAGCAATGCACTTCCTTAAAGTTAAATAAATAAAAATAAAGAAAGAACAGTGTCACGATCATATAATGCAGCACTTCTACCTTTGAGTATATATACAAGAAGTTAAATCAGCATACTAAAGAGGTATTTTCACTCTCATGTTTATTGCAGCTCTATTCATAAGAGCCAAGATAAGGAAACAACATAAATTTCCATTGACAGATTAATGGGTAAAGAAACTACAGCATATATGGAATGGAATAATAATGAATATTATTCAGCCTTAAAATAGAAGCATATCCTGCCATATGAAACAGCATGGATAAGACTGGAGGACATTTTGTTCAGTGATAAAGCTAGTCACAAAAGGACAAATACTGTATGATTCCACTTATATGAGATATCTCTTGAAACAAAGAGTAGAATGGTCGTTTCCAGGAACTATGGAGAAAGGGGAGTGAGGAATTATTTAGTCAATGGGTACAATATTTTAGTTTTGTAAGATGAGTCAGTTCTAGAGACCTGTTTTACAACATAGTGCTCATAGTTAACAATACTATAATGAACACTTAAGTTTTGTTAAGGTAAGTTTAAGTAAATGTGGAGTAAATTTCATGTTAGTGTTCTTGCCATTGTAAAAATAAAAACATTCTATTAACACATATATTGTCAACAGCTGCAATGTTGACTATCACATATTAATACCACTCTGTTTGGTCAGCCTTAAAGATTTAAGCACAATTTATTTTTTTCTGTTTTGTTAACCTTAATGTTTAAATAATACTATTTTCATAAAGCTTTGCTAAGTTTAAAAATATTTTATCCCAGAGCTATTATATAATGCTAAAGATACTTATTTAAAAAATTTTACTAGATTAAATTTTCTTCCATGAATTCTGAATTATCTTTCTCATATTAACTCAGAGTCCAGTAAATTTTTCTGACCAAGAAAAGCAAAGGTAGTCTAAGAGGGATAGATTATAATTATTCTTCATCTGCCCCCTTGCTGATACCTTTTTCTGTGCAGTCACTAAAATAAAATTGCTGTAGAATATAATTAGTATATATATATATATATATATATATATATATATATATATATATATATATCAATTAAGCTGAAACCCAGTGAGATAGAGAGACAGAGAAAGAGACAGAAGGGACATAGAAAGACAGACTGTGTCCAAGATCATATTTTACGGGCTGATTCTTATTCATCCTGTCCCAGTTTATTTTATGTGCTAGATGCATGACCCAACTATAACAAGGCATGTCTTCCAGAATCACATTGAAGCTAATTTTAGTTTAAAGTTTATTTTTATAACATACTATTGTCATTAACCTTAATGTGCAAGAGCAATAATATTTCAAGTACAGTTTTATACAAATAAGCTGTTCTCTCGTTTTCAATTTATAATGCCACCGTGTCCTAATTCTTGCACTTTCTGCAGGCAAATTTGTCACTGACTTGTGATTGATATAAAAGAGGGCTATGTCAGTGTCTTTGGGTTGAAAACCAATTCTAATGTATCACAGACACAGGAAAAAACACACACACAAATCCTCACTTTTGATTAGTTTGATTATTTTTTAGTTTCGAATATTTGATAACAAGAATTCTATCTAATAAAAAGGGAATATGCGAATTGACCCTCATGCCATCACAAAGATGGTGGCGCTCACAGCCAATAAAAAGGGAATATGCTAATTGACTGCCACACCCTCAAACATGGTGACACCCACAGCCACAAGATGGCAGTGTCCAGTCCCCTCCACCCTGCTGGGGCTGCAGGCATGGGGCAAGGTTGGTCCCGCCCCAAGGTAGGCCTGGCCACTCCATGCGCCTACCTCTGGAGTCCCCAAGGCTCCTCAGCCCCCCAGCCACCCAGGGCCAGCCCAAGGTGCAGGCAAGACTTAGATGGTGGCTGCCCAACCAACGCCTGAATCAGCAGGTCTCTATTTCAATTTATTTATTGATAAAATAGGGTCAGTTTACTATATGAACAATTCTCTGCCTATAGGATAAAATAAAATGATTTAGGAGGCTTATTTTTCATCTCCCCCTACTTTACCCATCCATGTACTTATTCAAAATTATATTTGTCTATATTATCTGTGTATCTATCAGTATGTCTCAACTAATGTGTATCAATTAATATTTTAATGTAGCTACAGAAAAATTAATGACATACATAACCCTAATGATAACAGCAGATTATACTTTGGTGATATGATAAGGATTGTGTTTGTGAGAGCAAAACAATTTTCATAGGCTTTCCCTCCACCATGCCAACAAGAAGAAAGTATTCGTCTTTGCTTGATATTTTTCTTATTTCTAAAGTGCTGAGAAAAGTTATCCTTGACAAATTTTTGAAGGGGATCTTTCTGGAAGTAATGATAAACTGGAAGTAATGATAAACTATATAAAAAAATGTTCACAGTCTTGGGATGGAAGAAAGGTATTCTAGGTGATGGATTATAGGTTCCAGAGTAAATTGAAAAATTATTGAATGTTGTGGAAAGCCAGTATGTAGTGATAAATTGGGAAACAAGTAAGCACTGCCTTCAGTGAGTTTGAAGGGCATGGTTAGTGGGAGTAAGAAATTAATAATCTGAAAGAACGTAGGTATCTAGATAGATAATGCTATTTTAAAATTCTAGTATAAGAAGAAGAACAATTCTGTATGTATGATGACAAAACAAAAATTAAATGTAGAGTTTAGGAATGAAGTTAAAGATTATAAAAATTGAGCAAGTCAAGGATTGTGAGCTTCTGTGCTAAATGAATTGTCCATTGGGGAGTGAAGTCTTCTTCAATGATGCATAGGCCTAAGAGACAATGAAAGATTATAAACCAACATATAGATACATAAACCATTTTGAAAACAACATTTATAACCTGGTGTTTCTGCGAAAAATAAAATGGGGTTGCAGGAATATATGGTAAATGAGATGAGTCTAAAATGTTTATTTCAGGTAAGTTTAGGAAAACAGATTAGAAGAGGAATGGAAAGATAATAAAATCTGGCTCAGACTCCTTGCTTGTAAAAGAAATTAAGTGTCAGAGTGACAATGGATTCCACTACAATTAGGATTGCAGACAAATCTGTATCTTCATGTTACAAACAAGACTCAGTGAAAGTACATATTTATAAGAAGCATTAATTAAGGGACTAAATACATGATTAAATTTAGTGTAGATAGAATAGAAAAAGATAGAAGTATCTCTAATCTAGCTTTCCCCCTATTCCCATATCTCAGTCTAAGAAGGAGCCATGGCTGTAGTTACTTTCCCCCTTGGGACAATGTCTGGTTCTCATCCTCAGATTCCTGCTAAATGTGTTTGGGCGTCTGCCTGTATTTGAAAAATATTGAACCACTGTGCAAATTCCCAGTGATAATTCTGAAGTTCTAGCATCAGCATAGAATAAAATATCCTATCTAATAAAAGAATAATATGCAAATTGACCATCATTCCAACACACAGGGTGGCTACCCCCATGTGGTCAAAGATGGCTTCCTCCATGTGGAAACAAGATGGCCACTATAAGGTGGCCAGCAGGGGAGGGAAGTTGGGGGTGACCAGGCCTCCAGGGGAGGGCAGATGTGGGGAGCAGGACTTCAGGGTAGAGTAGTTGGGGATGGGGGGGAGGCAGGACTGCAGATGAGGGCAATGAGGTGACCAGGCCATCAGAGGAGAGCAGTTAGGGGTGACCAAGCCTGCAGGGGAGGGCATTTAGGGGTGATCATGCCTACAGGGGAGGACAATAGGTGTGACCAGGCCTCAAAGGAGAGCAATTAGGGGCAACCAGGCCTGCTGGGGAGAGAAATTAGGAGGGCCAGTCCTGCAGGGAAGGGAAATTGGGGACAACCAGGACAATAGGGGAGGGCAGTTAGGGGTGATCAGGCCTGATGGGGAGGACAGTTGGGGCAGACCATACCTTTAAGGGAGGGCAATTTGTGAGGCTGGCAGGGGAGGGAAGTTAGGGGCAATCAGGCTGGCAGGGGAGTAGTAAGGTGTTGATCTAGCTGTCAGGGAGTATTTAGGAGGTGATTGTGCACAAATTTTATGCACTGACTGGGCCTTAAGTCTATAGTAATAAAAGAGTAATATACTAATTAGACTGGGAGACCTGATGGGAATCTTCTGGACAAAGCATGAAGGCAAGGCCAAGGCAGTGGTGATTAGGGGTGATCAGGTTAGGAGGGGAGGGCATTTGGGGGTGATCAGGCCAGCAGGGGGGCCAGTTTAGGGCAAGCAAGCCATCAGGGGGGTAATTGGAGGCGAGTAGGCCAGCAAAGGGGGCCAGTTGGGGCTAGAAGGCTGGTGGGGGGGGCAGTAGTTGGTGAGCAGGCAGGAAGGCAGAGTGGTTAGGGGCAATCAGGCAGGCAGGCAGGTGAGCGGTTAGGAGCCAGTGGTCCCAGATTGTGAGAGGATTGTCTGACTACAGGTTTAGGTATCGGGTCTATACTGGCAGTTGGACATCCCTCGAGGGGTCCCAGATCGGAGAGGGTGCAGGCCTGGCTGAGGGACACCCCCACCCTGTGCAGGAATTTCATGCACCATGTACCAGGCCACTAGTATGTATGTGTGTATGAAATATGCTAATTAATTGGGATGACGTAACATGTCGACCAGACAGGAGGAGGTCACACACAGCTTCGGAGGCAGGGCAGCAGGGGCCTCTGTGCGCCTGCGCCAGGGGAGGTCCTGATCAGTAGTGGCCTTGGCTGCTTCAAAAGGCTGGAGAGGGAGGCAGGGCCCGACCAGTGACTCCAGGGTGGGCAGTGCGTGCAATTTCAAATCACGCGCTGGGCTCCTAGTATTACAATTATCATGTATATCAGAGGTTACCATGATTAATGACATTGTCACTTCACCTTTGGATCATGTTATTAGAACTAGAGGCCCAATGCATGAAATTGTGCAAGGGGCTTAGCCCAGCTTTGTCTGGAAGTTCATCTGGAAGGACATCAGGTCTAATTAGCATATTACACTTTTATTATTAGAGATGGTAGACTTCTTTCATTCTTTCAATATGTAGTTCTTAAATTTTATTGGGGGTTTTTTGTTTGTTTTGTTTTTGTTTTTGTTTTTGTTTTGTTTTTGTTTTTATCAGAGTGGAAAGGAGAGGGAGAGAGGGAGAGATACATCAGTGATGAGAATTATTGGTTGACTGCCTTCTGCATGCCCCCCAACTGGGGATAAAGCCTGTATCCTGGACATGTGCCCTTGACCAGAATCCAACCCAGGACCTGTCTGTCAACAGGCTGATGCTCTATCCACTGAGCCAAACTCACTAGGGCTCAATATGTACATTTGAAATATTTTACTGAGAAATTTGAAGGGTCATTTTTTTTTTCTTTTTGCCTAAAGTTAAAACAATGGATTTAGCTCCTTGGCTTTTGAAATTTCAAAAGATACACATTGATTGGAAATAAGCTTGCAAGAAAAAATTGTTTGCAATACCTCAAACCAGAATCCAAACAGGTGTCCTGATATCAGTGCTGTTCCTTTGCTCATTTGATATTTTCCATATTTGACAAAGTATGAAACATATAAATCTATAATCTAGAGAAAGATTAAAACATAGCAGACATTTCAAATATCACTAAGAAGATGGATTTTAGACTTAGAAAAAAATAAGTTTAAATTTAGCTCTGTTAGTTTCCAGGTGGAAAAATATTTGTCACATCTGAATCTTTGTTTCTAGCTTGTAAAATGACAATATTGTTCATTTGATTGTCATGATAAATAAATACTATATGTGACATAAATTAATATAGTGCTTAGTAATTACTAAATGCTCAGTATTTAAATATATATGCAAAGATAAAGTAAAATGCTTAGCTTTAAGTGAAAGCAACATAGAATTAGAGCAATATTTTCCAAAAGGTCACTTATTAACTTTAAGGGTACTTATGAAATTTATACTAAATGTCCTGTTTTCATGAAGCTAAGACTTAGGGAACACAAAAAGAAATGTTAAAATTATACAAGTGTGTATAATTATAAATTCAAGGAAAATTCCTTAATGTAAGTAAAGAGGATTTCTGTAGCAGAAGATTACAAAGGAATCTGTTGAACTATATGTGAGTGAATCAGAATTCTTCACTAAGGTCATGATACTTGAAATATAAAGATGATTTAGAATTTAGTAAATAATGGATGCTGTGTGTACAATTAATTACATTGAATTTTCCAAAAGAACTTGAGAATCATGTTTTCTGAATAGTATTTTTCATAAATTATATATGCACACTTAAAAATGTAGTTGATTTGAAATTCTCTTATCTGAGCAATTTCTATGATAGAAAATAAGGAGTAAGAGGAATCAATAAGAAAAATAAATTATAATTGGAAAATAATTGAGAACATTTACAAAGACAAGAATATAAAATTCAAGTCTGAAGGTAAGAAATAGCGGAGAGAGAAAAAAGGAAATTCACTTTGGGAAAATACAAGTTATTATATTGGATAAAATGGTTTTAAATGTGTATTGAATTAATTTCTTCCAAATAGGTGAAACCAAAACCTAAATACCAGATAAGCCTTATTACAACTCTAACTCGACATGACTTGAGGATAAATATTTATGACCATCATACTGCAAATCCAGCATCATTCTTATTAATCACCATCCATATTTTCAAAACAACTCATTTAATTTTCTCCACTGTTCACGTTGAAAAAAACATGTTTTCATTATATAATAAAATTCAGGAAAATTAATTATTGTTTTTAAATGGGTTATGGTTCTTTACAAGAAGATTGTGTGACATGTATCAGAATTTTTTCCAAACAACTACCAATACCGTTGATTTTTATTAGTTTCAAATAAAGGGTCATTTTCTTCATCACAAAATCGCAGCCATGACTGGGGTAATTTGTAGCAGCTGCTTAACAGCTCTGTAGACTGGAAACTAGAAGGAGAAATTTGGCAGGTGGAATGCAATTACCCAAACTGGACCTTATCCAGGTACATAGGGCAAGCACCCTCCCATTCTTACAGATTGCTTTCAAATTTTAATGATCATAAAAGTATTAGTGTCCTCACTCTTTTCTATGTCACTTAAAATATATGTAGAGTAGTCATATTAAGAGAAAATTAAAATTTGTTGTCTAGTGCTACAAAGGTATTTCTAATAGTATTATTTTATTGTTGGAGCATATTATATAATAAAGAGTAGACATATTTTGTGCTTTTAATGAAATACTGAATCAACCTATATATATGCAGACACATACACATATATAGTACATGATGAATTAGAAAGATAATTTCTCTTTTTTTCCAGGTTGTAATATGTTATTAAATGAATTCATTTCCCACAGGGGTTATATATACTGACCTTAAATGAATGTAAAAATAATGTGCTTAAAATTATACACATAAAATCTTTATTTTCATCTTATACTGGACATTTAATTTAGTGTTGTTTTTTTCCCCATGGCGTGATAGATTATTCATCTCTTTGCAATCAATTCTGTTATTTTCTGTATTGATTATTAGTTGAATACTACTTTAGGAAATAAATCTCTGATATCTGGATTTAAAAACAAACAAACAAACAAACAAACAAACAAAACCAGACTGGTTTAGCTCCAGCTTCTGCCACAATGAGATGAAAGCAAATTTTCTGATTTCTTTTCCATTTTGCTATGCCACACCTATGAAAACTTCCAGAGTTTCTCATTGTATGTACCAAAGTCAATAGTGTTTATTTTCAGGGGAAGACAATCAATGCTTTTCATTTATTTTAATTGTGTGGAAAGAATTAAATATTTATGCTCAATAGTTTTTTTTAATTAATCTTAGAAATTACCACAATGAAGGATTTTATGCAGATACTGGCCTCCAGGCAAATTTAAAATCAATTCACCCCCCCGTCCCCCCTTTGATTTATTCTCTTTTGAAATATCTCATTTATCTGACTATATCTCACTTATATTTCTTTGGGTACTTTCTTATTCAGTTTTTTGACTGATATTTTATCCTCATTTAAAATTGTGTTTCACCTCATATGTTAGTTTGTACTTTTCCATTGTGAATTTTGGTTTGTTCTCCTCTGCTCATTTCTGTTATGCTTAGAGTTACTTCTATCCCTGTCCAGGTCAGTGCTCTTCTCAATTTAATATGATCTGAAATTTGATTCAGGCTTTTTTTTGTGCTCAAACTCACTACAGGAGGTTGAAATTTAGTTCGAATTTGGTATTATTTCATCAAAAACTTTCTAAAACCTTTCTAAATTGATACATTTATAGGGATTATTTCCTATTTATATTTTTGATTCCCCCTCTATCTCTAAAGTTTATATATATATATATATATATATATATATATATATATATATATTTAGTATTTACAATGACTATTGCTCACAACGATTGCATTACAAGGCAAATACTGAGAATAGATGAAATGATATTTACTCTGTTTAAATCTAATTACACAGATTTAGTTAGATTCTGTGTTTTGTACTTCATGTCTTTGCACTATTTCCCTACCTATTAATATCAGCATTATATATACTTTTTTGTTTCCCCAAATAAAAAATGAAACTGTTTGCAGATTTGATTCTTTTCAATGTTATGCTTCTTTCTGAATTTTCAATTTTCTTTACTTTTTCCTGAATAACATTAAGTGCTGCAAGATATTTACCTTTTCCCTTAATTCCTACAATGCTTGTCTTCTGGACCTGCTGATTTGCATATGTTCAAATTTTCAAAGTTTTCCCTTACATGATTTTAATCAAAAGCTATTTGCAGCCCTGGCTGGTGTCTCAGTTGGTTGGATGTCCTCCATGTAGAGAAGGGTTGCCAGGGTTTGATTCCAGGTTAGGGAACATGCCCGGGATGCGGCCTTGACCCATGAGGGGAGGGAGGGTGGATGGAGAGGTTTTGTGCAAAAGGCAACTGGTCTGTGTTGCTGATTTATGTTACTCTCTCACATGGATGTTTTTCTCCCTCTAAAAATCAGTAAAATATTTGTAAAGAAATTTTACAACTTCTTCATTGCTCTCTACTTGGTTTAAATTTTTTCCATAGTTATTACCAGAAAATTAAAATAGCTTTTATAATGAAATATTTCAACTAATTTATAAATAATTGTAATTAACAATATTTTGTTTTTGAAGCAAGAACCTTGAACAAATACTACTACTATCTTAAGAAATATCTTAAATGTTTAAGAAGTGTTAACCAGCTACTTTAAGATGATTTTTCTATTCAGTACAATTACATTGCATGAAATAACGTTCTCTCTTTCCTGATTTTTTTTATTTAAATACTTGAACTAGGTTACTTTAAAACTACACCAAATTGCCGAAACCGGTTTGGCTCAGTGGTAGAGCATTGGTCTGCGGACTGAAAGGTCCTGGGTTCGATTCCAGTTAAGGGAATGTATGTTGGTTACGGGCACATCCCCAGTAGGGGGTGTGTGAGAGGCAGCTGGTGGATGTTTCTCTCTCATCGACGTTTCTAGCTCTCTGTCTCTCTCCCTTCCTCTCTGTGAAATATCAATAAAATATATTTAAAAAAATAAAATAAAACTACAAATTACCTATTGTATTCCACTATCCTATATAATAAAACCCTAATATGCAAACTGACCAAACAGCAGAAGAACAGGTCACTATGATGCGCACAGACCACCAGGGGGCAGACACTCAATGCAGAAGCTGGCCCCTGCTGGTCAGTGCACTCCCACAGGGGGAGCACCACTCAGCCAGAAGCTGGGCTCCTGGCTGGCAAGCCAGTGGCAGCGATGGGAGCCTCTCCCACCTCTGCTTCAGGCAGGCGGTAAGGAGCAAGGGTCACAGACTATGAGAGCCTCAGACTGCGAGAGAGATGACTTAGGCCCTGGGGATCGGGCCTAAGCCAGCAGGCAGACATTCCCTGAGGGGTCCCAGATTGCAAGAGGGCACAGGCCAGGCTTAGGGACGCCCCCCACAGTGCATGGACGTTGTGCACCAGGACCCTAGTAGCTTGATAAAGATGCTAACTGACACTATTTGGAAGGTATTATTTTACTAAGGAAGGACTTAAGGAAACTTTTTACTTATGAATACTCAGTGAGGCAGGGATTTATCATTACCCATTTAGTACACAACAGGCTTTCTGCTAGACAATAAAGGTTCAATGTTGGAAATGACAAACCATTTTTGTTTTTTTGTTTTTTATCCTGTAGCTTTCATTCTCTTGGTTAATACACATAATTAACATGTAAACAAATAGCAATATAAACGTGTGTGTGTGTGTGTGTGTGTGTGTGTGTATTACATTATTACACAGGTGCTACATTAGTAGAATAATGTTAAAGAGTGACTGCGCCACAAAAATAGTATTCTTTTAGATAGGAAATCAGGGAAGGGTCCCCTGATTTCCTATCAAAAAGATGAGATTTGCGCTGATGTTTTAAGGGAAAGAAGGGGCATTTGTGATGGTGGGAACATATTGAATTCCCTGGAATAGAAAAGAGTTTGATGTGTTCTGGAAACAATGGTGATGTGGGATATGGATGGAGCTTACAGTGATTGAAACAAAATAGTTTCAAGAAATAATGAGGGACAAATCAACAAGCTGAATAACATTTTAACAGTTCTCAGAAGATGGATACTAGGGAATGGTAATTTCAGAAAGGAAAACAAATTAGAAAATGCTTAGTGTAAATCAGATAACAATTTACTATGGTGTGGACCAGGTGAAAACCATTTGGATATAAGTAGTGTGGGAAACCTCTCTGGCAATGTGTATAAGTAGGATGGCCACTATCTTTACTCTTATTCAACACTAGAGGCCTGGTACACAAAATTTGTGCACTTGGGGGGTGGTTTCCCTTAGCCCTACCTGCACCCTCTCACAATCCTGGACCCCTTAAGGGATGTTTGTCTGCCTGCTTAGGGCCCAATAGCAATCAGGCAAGATAAGGATATAAAAGATTGTTGGTTGGCTCTGGAAAATACCACAAATCTTGACACTGTTAACAGTATTACCTTTTATCATTGTGTTTTGAGTATGTGGAGAGATCCTGCCCTCCTTGTATTTTCATCTTTCATGTCTTCCTTTATACTCATCTTTTCTTTCCCATTCTTGTACCTCCACCTTTTCTATCTCCTATTTTCTGTCTTATCTTTGTTTTCCAAGATGAAAGAATAATACTAACCGTAAGGCAATTATTTTAGAAGTTTTAATATTATAAGGCTGATGGAAAAAATAGATTTTTTTTCTGTAAGTCAGACTGCAGCTATGGGAGTAATAGACTCCAAGCCCTCATATCTTTTACTGTACAACCACTTTCTGATTGCAGTAGTAGAGATTTCAGAGTGATGGCTTGCCAGGTGAGCATATTCCTGCTGTGTGTCAAATCATTTTTTTTTCTAAATATGTTCTGATTATTCATGCAGTTCCATTTGTAAAATCAGTTAGGAGTACTGATAATTTTTATTTACATAAAGGAAAAAATATATAAATATTTAATATAGCAACTGTGAAATCCCCCAAAATTTGAATATGAATATGAAAAAGATGAAAGTTGAAAATAAATTAATTTAATCCATGTTGAATGAAAAATACAATATATATAGATTATTAAACATGGTATCAACTTTTCTCCATGCCTAATGGTTTTCACAAAATTGTGCCTTGTTTCAAATTCTCCCTCACTGTATAATTTTTTTGAGAGTAAGGCTGAGGTTAAAACAAGTATAAATAATTATCTCATGAGTTATAATTTGTAGAAAAGATATCTGAATATAATAATTTAAAACATATACATTGTGATTTCAATCCAAGATATACATTAGAGTCATTTTATGGTAAGTTTTTAATTCAAGCTTGTGTTCAATGTATTAAGAGTCTGGGTGGGTACAAGTTTCACTTCTCTTCCTCTTTCTCCCACTCCCTATAAACTGTGCCCCAAATACCAGTGTTTGTTGACTTGAGATTTTACATGATCTCTGTTTTTACCTGCACTCGGTGCTCTCAAGATACGTCTACTCATTTCACATTGTTCCTCACAGCAAATAACGAACTAAACTGCATCTGCTTTTCCAGGCTGGTTTTCTAACGTTTGCTAACTCTCCAAAATCACTTTTGTAAATGAGTAAAAAAATTAAAAATCACAATAAACTGCAAAACACTCCCTTGGAAATAAGCAACTAATTTTTCAATTTCTTGTAATGTTAAAATATGTCCTGCCATTCATTGTTAACTGTTCACTTGTCTATTGGTTCATGTACTTATATATATGCTATAAAACTGTCCTTATGCGGAAACCAGTTTGGCTCAGTGGTAGAGCATCGGTCTGTGGACTGAAAGGTCCCGGGTTCGATTCCGGTCAAGGGCATGTACATTGGTTGCGGGCACATCCCCCCAGTAGGGGGTGTGCAAGAGGCAGCTGGTCTCTCTCATTGAAGTTTCTAGCTCTCTATCTCTCTCCCTTCCTTTCTGTAAAAATATCAATAAAATATATTTTAAAAAAAACTGTCCTTATGTTTGACCTCATTGATCAAATTTATAGATTCGATTATCCAATTGCATAACCAAAGGAATCTTACTATCTTCTATCCTTTTATCATCTAATGGACTGAACTTGACAGCTAGCAGAAAACTTTACTTATACTTCCAATGCTTAAAAAAATAAAGAAGATGCACATATAATACTAAATTACTAAATAAATGAATAAATCTCTCTTGGGTTGTCTTATCATTTAATAATTATATAAGAATGACTAGAATTATAATTTTCCAATTTTAGAACATTTTTTACTCATATATCTGATTTCTAATTGCGGGGATATGTGTCTTAGCCATTGCAAAGTTTCAGCTTTGCCTAAATTAATTCTGTTTATGAATCATTCAGTAATATTAGCTTTGCTGCCATTGATGTTTATTGGATATAGATGGTAAAATTTTTAAATTTTCCTATTCTGTCAATAAAATTTAATTTAAAAAAGTATTCAACATGTATCATGGCTTGGCATCACAGAAATGAAAAAAAAAAACCTTTAAATTCAGGGTGAATATCCCTTGTTTAAAATTATTGTTGGACAGTCTTATCCGCAGCATTCATTGGCTTGGGATTTCATATGGTACCTCCATTTATCTGTGTTATCCCTACCCATTTCTCATTCTAATCACCCACTTTACTCATTAAGTTATCCTGAAACATTCCAGGGAATGCCATCTCACACTATTTTGAAAGTGTATCTAAATTCTGGTACAGAGTTTTGTATTGGAAATCCACCAATATGCATATCTGATATCTACGTAGAAACAAAAACAAAAAGTATCAGCAAAACCCCAGACATTCCACTAACAATATATTTTGCTATCCATATAACTAAGCAACCATATAATTGAGTCAGAGTAATAGGTTAAAGATAAATGCTATCCGTTGCTTAATTTTTTACACACTTTGTCTTTTCCATGATTGAAACCCTGTGAAACATGGATTATTCTTTTATTCTTCATTTAATAAATATTAAAGTACATCATGGGCCAGTTATTAATCCAGAAACTAGTGGAGTTTAACACTATTACACACCTGCATAGAATCTAAAGGAGAAGGAAGTCATCATATCAGTAAGCAAAAGCTGGGTGAAGTTCCGGAGAGGAAAGTACAGAGTCTCCAGAATTTGTGTATAGACTTAACCTAGTTTGAAGGCCCTGGGAAACAATCTATATTTTTTTTATTTTTTCATTTGGTGGAATAAGATAGATAATACTGATAGCTGAGTTTTCTAAATAGCATTTACTTGAGCTAGTGTTCAATATATTAAGAGTCTGGGTGAATAAATTCACATGTAAAAATTACAAGTTTCACTTATGTCTCTCCTTCTCTCACTCCCTATAAACTGTGCCCCAAATACCAGTGTTTGTTGGCTTGAAATTTTAGGTGATCACTGTTTCTACCTGCATTTGGTACTCTCAAGATATGTCTCCTCAAAATGTAACCATTTTGTTATATCCCTCTAACTTGTATTATTATTTAATGTTTTATTTAAATTAATAAAATTTTTAAATTTGTATTACATAAAACTCTATTATTTACCAATTTGAGGGGATCATACATTAATTAGTCTATGCAAATTGATAACAACTATAAAATTATTATAGTTTATCTGTGTCATACTTAAAAGTATTTTAGTAATCACTATCATTACTAGTTCAAGAGAGTAGTAGAATGTATTGTAGAAAACTGTGCTTGGTTCTGTCTGGGCTGACTATCCCCTGGACCCTGAACCAAGAATCAGGAACACAAGTCATTAAATGAGCGGAATAAGTTGTTACTTCTGCTTAAAATTTTTTGACTTCTCCACTTAACATTATCCTACCCAGTGCTGACAGAGTGTACACGTCTGGTAGGCCATAGAAATGACACTCCTCTTTGATATAGAAGGAAAATAGGGTTCTGTAATTCACCTTTCCTGGTGAACCAGTTAATAAATTGAATTTAGAAAACATCATGCCTGGGGTATTTTTTAATCTTACCAATAGTACAGTTCCTAAGCAAGGATTTATTAGACATTCTAAAATACTGAGTAGTCACAAGTGTTAACATGAAAGACTAATTAAACAATAGGCCATGGACCTTGACCAGCAGTCAGAGAATAAGGTAATCTGATGTTTCAGCAGTGGAGATAGACCTAAAGCAAATATTAATTGGAACATTGACAAGTGGAAGTATGAGAAAAACATGTATCATATGTTTTGCTCTTAGTCTATATTCCTTTCTCTCTTTCAGGTCAAAGTTAACACAGCAAAGATGTGAACTGCCTCTCAAGACTATCAGTATATCTTTATATTTAAAATATTTTGTATAGTCCTTACAAAATTTTTTTCACTATCAAATTTATTCAGCCTAAATGTACTGAGCACGTATTATAAAGATGTTTGTGTTACAAATGATAAAAATCAGAGGACACAATAGGGCATGATATTTGCCTATCCTGGTGGAAAACAAGGTTGTAAATGTAAAACAAATTAAATAAGAAATTTCAGAGTTCTGTTTTATCTCTTCCAAAGGGAGTAATCAAGAAATGTATCCTAAATCTTCCACTTAAAGTCATTTTAAACAAGTCCTCATCCAAGGATATTTTTTCCCACTGACTTTTACAGAAATAGAGGAGGGAGGGCAGTGGGGGAAAGAGAGAAACATTGACTGCTTGCCTCTCACACATGCCCTGAACAGGGCTGGAAATCAAACCCACAACCAAGGTACATGCCCTTGACCAGGATCGAACCTGTGACCCCTAGGCCCATGGGTACTATAACCACTGAGAAATACTGCCAGAAGTCATTTGAAATATTAACAGCATATTGTTGGTAGCCAAAAGATCTAAGTGCATTCATACTTCAAACCTCTTCAGAGTCATTGAAGGAAAGAAAGGATGCCAGCATGTGAAATCTCTGTGCCTTCCTCTCAGTTTTGCTGCAAATCCAAAACAGTTCATAAAAATAGAATCTTGATTAGAAAAGCAATTGGTAGGATTTGGTGTCAAGAAGTAGTGAAATATTTGTGTTCTACGGAGAGAAAAAGTAATAAACACAAGAAGAAGAAACAACTATAGCATAACAAACTGAATCAGCACAGGGTTCATATGAGGAAAGACTGGGGTCAGCGGGGTCCTCTTCTCTGGAATGGCACTTACTGTGATAGAAGAATGGCACTTACTGTGATACCTGCCTCACAACCAGTTCTGTTTCCTTCAGAAAACCTGAGCAAAGATCTCACGTGATCACCAAAGGCCTGCATGTTCCACTCTACCTCCCACAGTGAAACAATGCACGAAAGGGGTTAAATTGAAACTTCCCCAAAGCACTAGAGAATTACCATTAAAATAATACAATATACAGATGTTTTCCTATGAATGTCTTACAGAACCCCTTTTTCTTTTTTGTAATGATTCTCCCCGTATGGCTAGGATAGTGTCTGGATAGTAGAGGAAATACTTAATGAGGAAAGAAGAAAATATTAGCTTTAGCCCATGTTTACCTCTCATTTTGCATGGCAGCAAGGGAGGCAGGTAATGATAGGTTAAATAAAACACATCACTTTTTATACATCTAAAACATATTACATATTGAAATAGAAGAAATAAAAAATATAATTATTTAAAAGTAACTTTATTTTGTATGTTAAAAATCCAGAAAGAATATAGGAAAGCTTTTAGAGTTAGTTCATATACCCATCAAGGTCATTGAACACAAATCATTTTCAAAAATCACTTGCAGTTTCACATATCCACTATGGACACTTATAAAAAGAAAAACTCCCCATAGAATTTTATCACTTATAGGAACATCAAAATATGACATACCTAACGATAAATTAATCTAGAAGAAATATTCTGAAGACCTCTATAAAGAATGAAAATGGCCACAAATTATTTGTCACTTTTCCCATTGAGAGGTGATTTTATGTCTCCTCTGCTTCCGGGATGTGACCACTTTGACCAATAGAATACAGCAGATGTAGTATTTCACCCATTTCCAGGCTCAGGCCTTCAGAGACTGGCAGTGCCCACTTCCTGGCTCCCCGGATCTAGCTGCGAAGAGAAGGACCAAAGGGCCCAGAGCCAACAGCCCCCAAGGCATCTTTAGCTGGCAGTCCAACACCTTGTCAGCAATGGGATCCAGCCATTTTGGAAATGGTCCTCACTGAAGCTATGCCAAGGCAAAGCAAGCCATCTTCACAAAGCCCTGATCCAATTGCAGATTAATAAGCAAAATAAATTATGTTCTTCAGCTACTAAACTAGAGGCACTCTCCTTGTACAATACCAGATTACTGAAAAACATGTAGATTTGAAGATTCTATATTGTAATAAGATTCTCTGCAAATTCATCTATAGATTTAGTGTAATCCCAGTAAAAAAAAATCCAGACACAAAAATAATATTTCCATCTGATTACATTTAGTGATAGTTAAAACTAGGCAAAACAAATTTATGGTGTTAGAAATTTTGATAGTGACTTTTTTTTTGGCTTAAAGTGAGATTGAAATGAAGTATACTTTCCTTGTGGTTGTAATATTCTTGGTGCTATTTATAGGGAGATATTTACAGTGAGAAAAACCAAGCTGAACATGTGCGACTTGTACTCAATTCTGCATACTTAATACTATAAAAAGTTTACCATTTTAGAAAAGCATTATAGAGAAGCATTTACAAAAATAAAAAATCCATATAAGATTACAGTACTATTTATATCAAGCTATACTTATGCAAAAAAGTTACACAGTTTTATTTTGTAATGCAATATATATTTTTGTTAAGGAATAATAAAAAGAAAACTTAAAGTAGTATTTCTTGCAAGCAAAATTGGGGTGTATAGAGTTTTCAGTCATTTATTAATATTTAATTTAGTGAAAATGTGAATTATCACAATCACAGTCAAAACTGGATAATGGTCAGACAGATGTTAGGTTTAGTATACACTAACATATTCTATAATATTAAAATCTTTCATAATTTAAGAAATATGAGGTAAGACTAGGATCTCAACCTTTGCATCGTCACCTAATTCCAACTAACAAACTTGGTGCATTCTAAATCCTAGGTTTGAATCTGGGTCCCCGTTAGTGAACTGAACAGACATCTTTATGCACTAGACAACTGACAATGCTATGGGAAAAGTTCACAGATCTTGGATTTCTGTATCTCACTGCTACAACTCAAACACAAAAGAAGAAAAGTCCAACAAATTATAGAGACAGCTTCTTTCTCTCAGCCAGGTTAGCTAAATTCTACTGCTTTTTATCTGTGGAAAATGGGAGAGATGGCGCTATCCGGAGATAAATTTTCAAACAAGACATAGTTTTGTGTTGGTTTTTATCACTCCAGTGTCAAGGGAGAAAGTCCATGCACAAAATGTTATACATACATCAGTAAAATAACAGTTCAAATATATAATCCCTTTGGTCCTCCTTTAGAATTTTGAGCAGCACATCTCAGTTGTTCCTTGCCTCATTAAACCCAGGGCTCTCCGGAAGTAGAGTGTGTTGTGGGAGATGGAGGAGGATTGGTGGGAGGGGGTGAGCCTATACTATTACTAATCAATAAGCATATCCTTGGTTATGGATTAAAAAAAAAACCTGCCAAAGAAAAAGTATATTTTTTCAGAGATATGTTTACAAGACTAATCAAATGTTATTTTTAGTTTGACTGACTCGTGATTACTTGTGCCTAGTTTTATAAAATAGTTTTAAAACAGATGAATGAACACCAATAAGAAACCAAAACCTGTGAAATTAGAATGTGTGAAATTAAAGTCCAAGGCCAATGGAAGTAAAATTATTACTTAAACATTATTAAATACCTACTAAGCAATAATTAATGTGCTAGACACATGTTCTCATCTCAGTAATAGTATAGACTCACCCCCTCCCACCAATGTCCTCTATCTTCCACACACACTCTACTTCTGGAGAGCACTAGGTTTAATCAGGCAAGGAACCATCTCTAATCAGGACTCAGGCTGACTCTTTTTCAAAAAATATAATTTACTGATTTTTCACAGAGAGGAAGGGAGAGGGACAGAGAGTTAGAAACATTGATGAGGGAGAATCATCCATCAGCTGCCTCTTGCACACTCTCCACCGGGGATGTGCCTGCAACCAAGGCACATGCCCTTGACCAGAATTGAACCAGGACCTGTCAGTCGGCAGGCCGACGCTCTATCCACTGAGCCAAACCAGTTTTGGCGAGACTGACTCTTATTAAATGTTGTAGTTTCAAATTAATGCTAATATATTTTTTATGTCTTAGCTTATCTGTGACTTTTTAAATTGCATAATTATGCTTTGTTTAAAGAAATGTATAATGAAACTTTGCATTGATGTAAAAGGTAGCCTTACAATCCAAAATGATATTCAGTAGAAATGTGTTAAGTAAATATTTCCCAAACATATTTTGAGTGTGGTTTTATTTTAAAGTTATTCCCAGCAGACATTTATAAAAATGTATTTATTACTTAAGATGAGCTATATCTATACAGAGGTTAGTTATTAGAGATATTCTGGATTCTGTTTCTACATATTTTTATAACATGACTACCACCAAGATCTATCAATTGAAAAAAATGTGTTATTTAATCTGGGTTAGTCCTACATAGCTAGAAAAATGTACTTTGGGAATTTTTACTTTGACTTAAATATGAAGAACCGGTTCTACTGGAGACAGCAAAGCAGACTAAGTGAAGCTAAGATTTTTCCAAGGCAAGCAATGATGTATTTTAAACCCAGTACCGAAAATCTTGTGTCTGTAGTTACTTGTGATAAAAACTCAGTTATTGTTAAAAGAAAACGTAGTTTATTGAATTATACATAAATTATTAAATAATAAATGACAAAAATCACAGAAAATTACACTTAGAGGAAGAAAAAATGCAGTGTAAATATCAATGCATTTGTTAAATGCTATTGTACTTTATAACACAAAGACTGAACTATATTCAAAGTAAAATTTTTAGAAAAGATACAAGAATGCTAGGATGCAATGGAAAATGTGACAAAACAATTGAACCGCATTATAAATGTATGAAATGGCCTCCCGATGGGTCTGGGGAGAAATGGAGCTGCCAAAAATAACTTCTGAAATGAGAGTAGTCTGTGAGACAAGGCAAAAGAAACTATAAAACTATACACGTTCTATATTACTTGGTAATGTCTTCCCCCAAGGGATTATATGTTGATAATTCAACACCAACCTTCACTCATACTGGAGTTGAATGATGGAATCCAGTAAATGGATGGTGGGAGTTGGTTTCTCATGGTTGGAGTTGGAATTTATGGATAAACAAGGGGAGAAAGCTAAAATGGCCCACATTGGTAATGGATTATAGTTAAGAACATCAGTATGTATTCATGTGTAGCTTAGCTTAATATAGATACATGTGAGTACTTGTGAAATATTTACAGATATTCATAAATACCCATGTTAATGTATTACCACATATTTCCTTGCTCTATCAGCTGAGGGGGCCTAGAAAAAAATTGCCTAGTGGATTGCATATACCAGTAATAATTTTACTCCCAAGAATAATCTATGGGAAAGGGAAACAAGAATAATTATAGTGGAAAAACCTGACAAACACTACCTCACCCAAATGATCAGGTTTCACAACAAGAGGGATAAATCATATATACTTGATAAGATGTGATAAAAATTACATTTTATCTCTACCATCCCCCTCCAAAAAATATATAGCCCAAATATAAGCATGAGAAAATATTAGAAAAATCCCAACTGAGGCACATTTTACAAAATACGTGACCAGTGCTTTCAAAATTAGCAAGGTCACATTTACTTAATAGCACAAGTCTTTTGTACTATTTTGGCTCAAGTCTTTACATCCAAATTTTGATGAATACATTTTAGGACAAGAATATAAAAGCAAAATGTCTTCATTTATGAACACATGTTAAGTCTGAGATGATTGTGGTGCATTCATGTGGGAGTAGTCAATGGTTAGGCTCACACAGGGAAGGGATTAGGACTAGTAACACAGATGTAAAAGTTGAGGCAAAGTCTCAACAATTGATAAAAAAAAAACCTGATTGACAGACTTGAGCATGAATGAAGCTTAGATAAAAATAAATGAACAGTCAAATAAATATGTGTTAGGGTAAGGCTTTCTCAAATATAGGGTAACTTTTGGTACTTTGGGGGTTAATGTGATCTGTGATTTCATTGGAATCACTAGGTTTCTGTTCAGAATAAGGGATACAGCATACTAAATCTGATACAACCAAATTGACTCTAAATTAGTTTACTGATTCCAGATATTTTTATTCATTTATTCAACAAAAATTGTTTTTGCCTACTATGTGCAAAGCACTAGTCAAGGTGATAGAAACCTAAAAATGAATAGTATATAATTCCTACTTTTGATATTTACATTCTTCAGGATGTCTACAATGAATATTAAAACAAATGGAATATAATTTCTGATATTTATAAGTGCAGAATAGAATACAGAGTAACAGGATAGAAAATGACTAAAGTATAGTGATATTAATTTAGGTAGATGCATATTGGTAAGAGTCCATTGAACTGCAAGAAACAAAAATAAGTATAGGCAAAAATTATGAGAATTCTGAAGGCTGGGTAGACTTCAGGCTTACTTAGAATCAGCAGAGTAATGATAGATATAAAGGCCCAGATTTAGTATTACCTTTATCTTAGACTTTCCATTGTTGTTGATCTGTCAGGCAGTTCCCAGGGCACATGCTTTCTTGAACTTGTTTCAGATGAGAGATTAAGTCTTCTTAAAATATTAAGAAAGTTATTCCTATTAAAGCAATAGTGTTAGTTTGCCTGTATCACATGGGTTCTAACTAGGTTGTGCCCCTAGCTTTAAAAAATGAGCATAGTGAGCCTTGAGATAATACTGAGTTTAGGGAAAAAAATAATCACTTTGGCATATTTCAGTTACCAGAGAAAAGGAAATTTCTGTTGTAAAAGGTACCATAATGCTCATTGCCAATGGTGGCTGAAGGTTCTTCAAGATGAGACATGTAAACTGAGGTCTGAATTACAAGAAGAAAGTACATAATGATCATTTAGAATAGGCAGAAATAAAAGTTATTTCCACCAATAAGATAGGGAAACTTGGGATTTTAAGAAACTCAGGGAATATCAGTATCATGAATGATGGGGAGAACAAAGAGAGATATACATTGAGGGGCCAGATTATTGTGATCTCTGAAGGCATAATAATCTGGTCACTCAGTATAATTCAACACCAACCTTCACCATCAACATTCAAGCTCAGTGCATGAATTCATGCATGGGTGGGGTCCAGCCAGCCTGGCCATGGGGAAGGGACATGGGTGGTTGGTTGGTCTGCCTGCTGGTCAAACTCCTGGACCAGGGAACAATTTGCATATTAGCCTTTTATTATATAGGATATATACTGAGTGGCCAGATTATTATGTATTCAGAAATCATAATCTTGCCATTCAGTATATGTAATGAGGTAGGAGATGTAAAAAAAAAAATGTCAAGTAAGCAATAGGAAAAATTGAGATTTTACTTTTTACTGTAATAAGAAGCTGGTGGAGAGTTTTAAACAAGTTAATGATGAGATTAAGAGATCACATTGGTTACTCTATGAAAATAGTGACAAGTCCCAAAAGGCATAGACTGCTTGAGAAGTGAAATAGTTATCTGAGGAGTCATCATATTCAAAAAAGCAGAAATTTAATTTAAAAAATATGTCTCTGCTTATGGGACTGGACAGTAAGGAGCTAGGAAAATTCCTGGGCAAGTGGAATGGGAGAAATGAGACAGGTGGCTGATTCAAACTGGCCTCATCCTGCACCCTGGCTCACCTGCCCTCTTCTCCCTTGCATGACCACTCCCTTAATTATTAAGCCCTCCGGACAATGAGGTTCTGATCAGCATCAAATACTCTTAGGAACAAAGCCTACAGTCTGTTGACCACAGAAACCAACTTCTGATTAAACAAGAAATAAAATCTAGGCCTCAATTGTGTTTCACTTCCATGTCCAGAAAATCAGCAAGGTCCTGTGAGGTGGTGAGACAAGGCCATGGCTGGCATCAGGACCAGATGCAATAAACGACCAATGACCCCCTAACCTAGCACTGATTAATCACTAAAGACTATGACCTTGATTCTCTATGCTAGTTTTGATGAATCAGCATAATAAAGGACACATCTGAAAAGCTGGTGAATATTCTATTGAGGTAATCCCCTGAGAACTCCCCTAAAATTCCTGCCTTTAGAAACATAAAAACCATTAAGACAAAAGATCCATGAACACACTCTGCCTAGAGTACAACTTCTTTCTTCAGGAGCAAATCTTTGCTTTCTTTCTCCTAACCTCTAAGGGCCCCATGAAACTTGCAACAAGGGGAGCAGCAGGTGGTGGCAGCTTGTCCTAGGTTAATCCCCTGAACCTGTCTCCAAGGGCCCTGCTTTGCCTACATAACTTGCTTCCTGAGTCCATGCCGCCAGCTAGCTCCTTCTTCTGCCTCAGTGACTTTATTTTTAAAAAGGCCAAGGAAGCTCTCTCAGCAGCTCACTTGCATCTTCTCTTGGGGTGTATTTTTTGCTTTGCATGCTAAATAAACTTCCTTCTGTGCTAGAGTTCTTGGCTCTGAATTCTTTCTTTGCTGAATTCAAGATCCTAGAGCTGACATTGCTGGTAACATCATTTTGTTTATTGTTTTCCTCTTACTTTTTTACTTTTATTAAATTTATTGGGGTGACATTGGTTAATAAAATTATATAGGTTTCAAGTGCACAACTCTATAATACACTTGAGGCCCATTTCACGAAGATTCATGCAATAGGCCTTCCTTCCCCTAGCTGCCAGCACTAGTTTTCCTCCAGCACCCGGGACTCAGGCCTTCACTCTGGCCACTACCTTCCATCTTCACTCCAGCCAGAATCTTCAGTGTTCGCTCTGGCCAGAGCCCTCTGTCTTCTCTGCTCTGGCCAGAGCATCACTCCTGTAGCTCTATCTGCCTCTGCCCTATCTCTCATAGCAGGTGTCCCATCCTGCCCGGCTGCTCCATGCTTGTGTATACAAATTAACCCACCACCTTTGTTGGGTTAATTTGCACACTTGTCCCTGATTGGCTGGTGGGCATCACGGAGGTATGATCCATTTGCATCTTTCTCTTTTATTAGTGTAAATTATCTGTATTGTTGCATTGTGTGCCTACCACCTAGAATCAAATCTCCTATTGCATGAAATAATAAGTAAATATTAGAAGAAATAGTGTTGAAAATCTAAGCACACATGATCCTTATTTTTAGCATGAGTCTACATTCTTTGATACATTGATTTTCTAGATATCATCATGTTTAGCTATATATAATTCATATAGTATGTCATAATGAAATTGCAAGGATTTGACTCCTACATCATGTATAGCAATTTATTTTAGTTGTTTTTTTTTTTTTTGCCTAAGTAATATTTTGTCAAAGAATAAAATTTAGAGTTAAAAATCAACAAAGGCTATCTTAAAGTTATCCTGTCATAACAAGAAGTGTATAAGCAGCATGCCAATTAGAATTTTACCATACATTTGCCAGTGATACTAAAAGAATTAGTTCAGTGTAATTTGATTTTTCTCTAGGCTTTCAACCAGATATCTATACACCATCAAAGAATAAAAGAGCTTTATCTTAAAAATACTCAGTGAGCTGGTCATTGGAAATGAATATAATGCAAGCAAGGTCACATTGAGGACCTTTTTTGTCTTTTAAAAACAAATTTAAACTTAGACAAGATAGTATTTCGATCTAAAAATTGGTTTCTCAAGATTATTTTTAGTAGAATTCACTTAAAGAAAGTGAATCACAAAAATTTTTTTTGACAATATAAAACACATAATTGAGATTACACATACACACACACACATCTTGAAACTTTTCATAACTGGTGATGTATGAGGTCCTTTTCTTAATTGATAATATAAATAATTTTTAATTTTAAATTGTCATTGTTATTACTAACATTTTTAACTGTACACATTTATATTATTATTATTATTACATAATTATAGATTACCAAAATGAAATATTTCATAAATCAAATTAGTAATTATAACGAGGCAAAATATGGTTTTTTAAATATATTTTTATTGATTTTTTTACAGAGAGGGAGAAGGATAGTCAGAAACATCAGTGAGAGAGAAACATTGATCAGCTGCCTCCTGCACACCCCCACTTGGGCTGTGCTGGCAACCAAGGTACATGCCCTTGACCAGAATCTAAACTGGGACCTTTCAGTCTGCAGGCCAATACTCCATCCACTGTACCAATAATATTTTAACTTATATTAATTGAATATAAAATTATAAAAATATAATTAAATGTTAAAATTAAACATATATCAAATAATTATTATTTGTAAAAATATTCAGCACAGATGTATTGCATATATCTGGTTTCTAACCTATTAATACAGCATTATTTTTCCAATTAATGAATTTTCCTTTAATTCAGAATTCTGTATTTTGCTGTCTATGATCAAATGATTTCTCTTTACTTCCATGTTCCTTTAAATGTCTGTTAATAGTAAAATGTAATAATGGGAGAGCATGGTAATTGTAAATGAGTAGACATACTAGACAAACCAACTAATTGCATGTGTATTTGCATTGATTATTACCAGACATTCAGTAATGGAAACAGTTAGAAAACACTTCTAAACAACTCTCCATAGATATTTTTATACTTCTGCTGCATAAAAACTACTCAGTTTCTTACATTTATTATTAATTTATGGAAATAATTATGCTTTTATTTTGCTTTATTATGCTCATTTTGATTAAAGTTATATTTCACTTATAGCTGCAAACCAAGCTGTTCAAAAGTAGTAAAATTTGAAGGATTTATTTTAATCTTTCAAGCTAACTCACGTATTATTTTGTGTAACCATTTACAAAGTATATAAGAACAATGTTTAATTAGTAAATAATTTTTCCAATGATATGTCTCCAGATGTATAACTTGGAAGGGCTGTAGTAAAAGTAATTAATTCTATGTTGTTTCCAGTGCAATTAAAAGTCAAGATTTTGGTGTCAAATAGACACACTTTCAAATTTACAGTCTTCACTTTCTACTGTATATTCTTTAGCAAGATACCTAACTCTTTTGCTTCATTTTTTTTTTTAATAATTGGGGTTGGTCCTAGACACAGCAGTAAGTGGCAACACACACATACACACACACACACACACACACACACACACACACACGACATTCATTTGGAATCAAAGAAATAAAATTACCCCTATTTGCAGATATGATTTTCTAAGTAGAAAACCACAATGACTTTATAAAACATTTAACAAATTTAGCATTAATAATTAAGTTGATTAAGATCACAGGACTCAATGTCACTGTGCCAACCCCTTATTTATTTCTATAGACAAGCAATGAGAAACTGAAAAAATAGTTTAAGTCATGTTTAAATATCACCAAAAGCATGAAAAGGTTACTTATAAATATAATATGACCTTTTAAAATTAAAATATCAACTGGAAGCACACACACACACTCACACACACACACACACACACACATACACAAGGTTGTCAGTGGTCAGTGTCCTTTTATTTTTGGAAATTGGGTTTTTGGTACTTTCACTTTTTGACATTTTTTTTCCTACTACATGAAATCCAAACAACTCACTGGCAGTGATGAAGATACTATTTTGATTCTTCCTTAAAAGAATAAAACTTTATCCAGC
This sequence comes from Vespertilio murinus, assembly GCA_963924515.1. Classification (NCBI taxonomy): domain Eukaryota; kingdom Metazoa; phylum Chordata; class Mammalia; order Chiroptera; family Vespertilionidae; genus Vespertilio; species Vespertilio murinus. The sequence goes on from OZ004709.1 coordinate 110,524,954, forward strand.
TAGAGAAGATGTGAAGAGAAAGCCATGAATACATAGCATCCACATATCATAGTGAGAATCCAAACATTTGACTAACGTAAGCTTATTTGCCCTGTCACTTGATAAAAGTGATCATATATCGGGTAAAACAGTGGTTATCCAATATTTATAGGCCAAATATTGCAAAGTTGTATAAAGAGGCCCCTGCCCCTCCTATTTCAAATTCTGATCTAAGACCTATAGGATTGAGACCCAGAGGCTGAATTTCATCAGTGTGAGCTTGTGATTCTGAAGGTATCCCAAAAGGCCACACCTAGGGAGACATTGAGCTATTCCAAGAATAGATTTTGAATGTGCATCTCTATATCAATATGAAATATATAATCTATGAGCCACAAGACTGTGTTTAACCATGTAAATATCTGACTTTCTAAATGACCACATCACCTGATTATTCTTTGAATTTTCACAAGTACCTGGGCATATACCTTGCATATATTAGATGTATAGCTTATGTTTGTTAACCTGTATAAAACAAAAATTTACCTGCACTGAATTGCATTAGTAAATATATGAAATATTGCCTTGGAAAAAATTAATTATGATTAGAGGACTATGGAAAGTTTTGTGGGGGAAAAAAGAGATGGTAGCTAGAAGAGGCAGCTGGGAAGGGAATTTTAGCTGATGGTGGGGATCATAAAGAAAACACATGAAGATGGTACTCCATATTTATTACAAAAGACATAATATGGTTTGAAAGTAGCAAGCAAATGACGAATAATGGAGGTAGAGATAAAAGTGCAGGTCTATAACAGCTAAATAATCTCAAATGTTAAGCAAAGAAGTTTATGGTATTTTAGAATACCCTACACTTTAGCACATCTTGTAGTGGGGAAGGAGGGCAACAAGCTGAGTTTTTAATAATTATGAATATAACCATAAATAGCAACAAATAAGTTTGTCTTGCACTTACAATTTACAGAAGCATTTTTCCCCTGCAAATGCCTCACCACTAATTCATGTACTAGTTAATTTTCTCGTGTATTTTGCAAAGGTATTAACCTCAAGGTCAAAGAGACGAAAAAATGTCAAAATGAGGATTGACATTGGTTTTCTCACAGCTTTCCCTCTAATGTGTTCCCCATGTCCGTGGACTTCTCAACCATCCCTATTTGCTCAACAGTAGAGTATAATCCTTGGTTTTGTTTTGCCGTAATAGCCATATTTGTGGGTCTGATAAATGGCTCCAGGATGGAATTCTTGCTTTGAATTTTGGTGGTGATTCAAACATTTGTATTCTTGGGACATGATGGCTAGCTGAATTTTTTTTGCCAACAGTTCCGCAGCCCAGCTGCCTCTCACAGGCAGAAGGGTGTTAACCTTTGTAAAAGGGAAAGTGTGCAGATGGAACAATACAAACGTTGTCAGGAACACTGTATGTTGGAATCAGGACGGCAATCGGCAATCTCTCACAGATAGTTTCTGCATCCATCAAGTTTTTTTCCTAGTGATATGTCAAAAGCATCCGGAGATGTTACTTTTTGTAAGTTCTTTGTGGAACTCTGGGGGAAAGGGGAGCGACATTTGTCTAAATCCTTTTCTGACAGTGTTAACAGGACTCTGAAAGCACCTTCCACAGAGTTTGACTTGATATTTGTGGAATTTCAATATAAATGTCAGTTGAAGTTCAAAAGTAGCTTAAAAAAACACCACACAATATCTGTTGAAAGCATCAGTCAGAACTTTTCATTTGCTTGGATTTTCTTCCCAGAAAATATCACCTCATCACCTTATATTTCTTAAGAAAAATCTTGTAATGACAGTTGCCCTCATCAGTTGTAATAATATTGCAATTCAATATTATTTTGCTGTAAATATATTCAAGAAAGGAAATTAAAGGACAGATTTGGGACACCTGCCAGATCCCGATAGATAGGGACAGTCTGACGCATTCCTTCCCACGGAGAGGCCTGTATAACCGAGAACTAGCCAGCCTACTTAAATATAATTATAATATAATTAATATAATATAATTAATATAATTAATATAATATAATATAATATAATATAATATATTAGAATATGAATATAATCAGCCAAATGGGGTATGAGCCACATATATCCTTTTATTTGAAGTAATATTTCCTTTCTCACTGTCCATCTGTAGGCTTTATACTTCTCAGATTAAACCCCATTACTAAGACATGCTCCATAAAACCTGCAATTAAATTGCCCTGCCACAAAGTTTACACTAAACATGATTAATCTGGCACAGATGACTTATATTATTAAACTGATTTGTAAGTGGAGTAATCCCCCTTCCCCAAGTATAGATTGGTAGATTTAGGTTGCAGATGAGATTCCCATCATACAGAAAACTGATAGTTTTAAGAAGTATAAGTTTACTCTGCATATACTGCTTAGCAATATATATATATATATATGAAATACAGTGCTAATATTTTATAAGACATTTTTTGAAAAAATTATAAGGTTTTATTTAAACCAAATATAAAACTTTTTAAGGGATCCTCTATAGTGTATCATAATTGCTAGAAATGGTCATGTTTTTCTTCCAAAGGGCCTAGTTTTTCCCCACAAGTAACAGAACTTTATACAACAGATTATAGTTATAGTAAAATAATTAAAAGTTACAGTGTGTGTATACACATATTCGACACACATTAATAAAAACTATGTATCCAGTGCCCAGTTCTGTGCTTTACAATTTTTAGAATATTCATCGAAATAAAAGAAAAGAAAGAGGAGCAATGTAAGTTAATGAATTTTGTCTCACACAAAATCTGTCTATTGTTTTTATCCTAAAGCAATCTACACAAACCATATGACTAGGGAAAAAAGTAAATGATCTGACTGAATATAGTTTTCTACTTCAGGAAAATTAGAATAGCCATAGAATTTTTGGTTATTTAGGGAAGGGGGAGATATTAAGAAATTCATATGCTATGAGAAAGTAGAAAATGTGAGTGCTTCGTTTATTATCTTTCTATTTAAATTAGGTATAAACTATGAGACATAAGGAGACATGGCTTAAGATTTCCAGTGTGTCATGACTGTTAAGATACAGCATGACTGCAAGAAAAACATGGGGTTAAATATTCATTTCTAGAATTGTAGCTTCCTGCCCTGCATCCCATTCCCTCGGGACAAATGTGATCTAATGTTGGTATGGGACCTGTGGTCTATATTTAATTTTTCCTTTTCAGCTAGAATTTTGATGAATACAAAGTAAATGAAATGATAGTCTAGCTAATAACACTAAAATTAAAAAGTGACTAAAGTGATCCAAATAGATAAGCAACACTTTCATATCAAAATGAGACCAATTTAAAAAAAAAGAACTTGAAAGGAATAGATCACATAACAAATGATAACCACTTCGATTTTTAATTTTTATCACTAGAACATGGAGGTTTAAGCAGTACGCTCTCCATTTATATACACATTTACTTAAGTATACTTATATTAAAGCATCAATATTATATAAAAACTGCTGTTTGAAATTTTAACCCTGCTATTTGGCTTCTGTAAATTCTTGCTTGCTAAGACTTCTCCCACTTCAGAGAGGACATTAAACCGTCCCCAGACAAGGTTATCAGTGCTGGTGCCAAGCCAGGCCTCTGGTTGAGGTCTCAAAGCCCCAGTACACATGGGCTCTTTAAGAACTTGCAAAAGGGGCCGGAAACCCTCCATATTTTGGAGACAAAGAAGGTAAAAACATTTAAATAGGGAAATTCTTGCATGTTGGGGCCCAGAATTAGAGAGACATTTTCATCTGGACCTGCACATAATAAATTTAACTCCGTCTAAGTATTGCTTTGTTGTTCTTTGGTTTTCTGTAACAATACTTTCTCCATTTATGTATACTTTTACAATTTCTGAAGCTGCTTGTCATAGAAAAGTATATGGCAAAGGCATACATTAGCTGAGTCAATGTGGCAGTCATTCATAAGTTTTAATTAGTGCCCAGGTACTTTAGGATATAGGAGAAATATTGTTAGAGAATCAAGTCCAAATTAAAGACTTGGCTCTTTGAATTGGCAGTAACATTTTGGGAAATAATGGCTAGATTTCTCCCCCCCACAAATTGGTAGCAATGAGAAATATACTGCGTGCGCGCACGCGCGCGCACACACAAACACACAAACACACAAACACACACACACACACACACACACACACACACACACAGAAAGCAAGAAATCTAAGTGTGGCATGTGTATGGGAGCAGAGAGGGGTTACTTAAGTTCTGTACAAACATTTAATAATTCAATTCCTCCTGCTAAAGAATGAATTATATTTAGAATATTTAAAAATAACCTTCACTATAATATACTATAAAATAGCAAAAATAGTCCAATTAATATTTGTGATTTCTTCATAAAAACCAGGATACTATAATACAGGTAATGCAACCATTATTTTTTAAGTACTTGAAAACATAAACTTTTTTGGAATATTTGAGGGTATTAATGCTGATGTTTATAAAAACTAGAAATACCATAGAGTTACTTCTGAAAACTAAACATATATGATACTTTAGCAAGTGTAATTTTTATCATATTTAAAAAATTCTTATGCAAATAAAATAATTGAGAGAAATCAATATGTTAACAATAGGTATTTCAGTGGTTGGAACATAAACAGCTATTTTTCATTTTTTTCCTTTATAATATATTTCAGTGTTTAAAAACTATCCTCTAATTTTTTAATTTAATAAGAAACAATTTTTAAATTATTTCAAGTAACATTTTTTATATTTCCCTTTTCCTTGCCATTTCAGAGTCAATGCCAAAGGTGATAATTATTTCAAATGTGTATTACCCTTAGCTATAAATTTTACTTTTTAAACAAATATATTTTTGCCTACTTAGGAGCCCCATAGGCTAGCTATTAAATGCTTGGAAATAACTGTTTTCTATGTGTTTGGCGTCTTGCTATCAGAAATAAATGGATATCTTATAGTTCTTATTTATTTGATCACTTTGTTTTTTTATAACAGATACAAGTATTAATAGTGAAATATAAATTAAGTCCTTTTTCTAAAAGTTGTACTTGTGGTTAGTTAGACTGACTTTCAAACTTATGCTTTCTTATGAACATTACATAAGACATGAAATTAGCCTTGTCAGTGTTGCTCAGTGATTGAGCTTCTACTTGTAAGCTAGGAGATCACAGTTCTATTCTAGATCAGGGTACAGGCCTGTGTTACCAGCTTGATCTCCATTAGGGGACATGCAGGAAGCAGCTAATAAATGAATCTCTCTCATCATTTGGTGTTTCTATATCTCTCTCCCTCTCCCTTCCTCTCTAAAACCTATTTCTTAAAAATAGCAACACAGAATGCTTATCTTTTTTAAAAAAAGAAATTAAGTAAAATACTCTTTTTAAATGTGTATGCTCACCTTGGCATAATCTTTTTTGCTTTGTCACACTAACCCTCTAGAATCAAAAGTAAGAATATGTGATCATGAATAAAAGGAAAATAAAATATCCAACATGGTATACAATTACAAATTCTGAATCATTAATATTATTGGCTACTCTTCAACATTAACTGGCTGAATTCATTGCAAAAAAGTGTTTTCTTTCCCTAGTAATTAGTCTTGAAGGAGGAAAGATCTCTTGGCCTTTTATTTGCTAAAAAGTACAATGGTTGTATGTTTTCTTGTGGCACCTTTTTGTTAAACTCTATGCCATTTTTTTTTCTTATTTTGAGACTTAAGTTGTAGAGATGGTGATATTAATATATTGTGCAAACTTAATCAGAAAATGAAGGTGATTCAGGGATTAAAAAAATGGGAGATAACATTACCAATGGGAAATTTATGGAACTTCATCTTTAAGTGTTTTTTACCTATTTAAATAAAGTTCCTTTTCTTTCTTTCTTCTTTTTTGATCCCTATAATGCAAATATTTGAGCAATTAATGTTATCCCAGAGGTCCCTTAAACCATCCTCATATTTTAGGAGTATTTTTCTTACCACTGTTCAGATAGGTTGATTTCCACTAGCCTGTTTTCTAGGTTGATGATCCATTCTTCTGTGTTAGATAATATGCTCTTAATTCCTTCTAACATATATATTTTTTTCATTTTAATTATTGTATTCTTTAGGTCTGATTGAATTGTTGATGGTTTTTTGTTTGTTGTTTTGTTTTGTCTTTTTATACTTTTCCATTCTTTGTTAAAGTTCTGCCTAAACTCCTCTATTCCACTCTTAAGTATGGTGAGAATGTTTATGCCCACTCCTTTGGATTTTTTATCAAGCAAATTAGTTAACATTTTAGGATTTTTTTCTGGGGCTTTTACTTGTTCCTTTATTTTAGAGATATTCTGTCTTTTCATGTTGTTTGACTCTCTATGTTTGACTATATGAATTAGACAAAATAACTCTGTATTTTTCAGTCTTGGAAATGAGCCTTATGTAGAAGTAGCCTCTGTGTGGGCTGTGTGTGCCCAGTGATGTTGACAGGTGGGTAGGAGCTGAGGGGTGGCTAAGGCACCGGGGCCCTGCTCTACCAAACCAGAGCAGATCTAGGTGGGGACCAAGTGTGTGTAATAATGCATTGTTGCTCCGGACTGCTCCCTAGCTGAAGCTGAAATTTTGGGTGATGTGTCCAGGAACGCACTGTAGAAAACTGGCAGCAGGCCAGGGCACCTGTATAGAGCCCCTGCGGAGGTTGAGGGGGACATAAACAATGGTGCTCACCAATCCATCCAACCTCAGAGAATTACCGCAGCCCTCTCAGAGCTCCCATGTCTCTCGAGCCTTCTTCATTCAGTCTCTCTCTATCCTGTTGTGCCCAAAGTGGTCCTCTTAGGAGAGATCTCTATGTAGGTTCTAAGTGGGAGGTAGGTTGGGGAAGGCATCTGGGGCAGAACAGGCACTTGTAGCACCTGGAGCACTAGCCTACCACCCCAGGCATCGCCCAGCAGGGAGGCTAGGTAGGTGTGGTGACTACCTGTTGTTCCTATTTGTCCCCTCTGTTTGTTCCAGGCACTGTAGCTGTGAGAGCACTGCAGTGATCTAGCAGGAGGGCCAAAGCACCTGAGGAGAGTGCCAGCCTCGCCCCAAGAGTAGCTGCAGCTCCTGGGGGCTTCCCAGGCTTCCCCAGTTGGTCTCTCCTATCGGCTGTCAGAAGCCGAAGCCGTTCATTTAGTGCCAGGTTTCCTCCCAGGAGTAATTGCTGCCTATGTACATGTCTATTTGATTTTGCTCATGAGAAGAAGTGAGGTTAGCCTCCTCCTAGCAACCACCATCATGGGCTTCTGAGGGATTTTTATCGGTGCAAATTGTGAACTAGTTGTACCTAGTTGTCTGTTCTCTTTGCTGCTTTCTTCATATATGACATTTCTAAGTCTCTGGTTGAGAATGAGCTTCTATAGTTTTAGAAAATCCTGATGGGAATGAATATTTTTGTCATAACAATGTTTACATACATTGAACTGTCTTTTTAATGTGGCAATCTCTATATTCCAATGAGAGCTATCTTACTATGTTTTACTGTGAAATGTAAAATTGGCCTTATGCCCTGATGTGAGTTGAGGGGTATTTATGCTACTCTTTAAAAATTCACTTTAACAAGAAAAATTAACAGAACATATAATTAATATATGAATACACTTTAGAATTAATCTTCCTTTACTTCTTTCCTATCTGATCTTTCATCCATGTTCCTCAACTCTTATAGTGATTTGGCTGGCAACACTCAATGGTTTAGAAGAAATAAATTATTCACATAATTTTCTCTTTTAAAAAATATCTTGTATGCTTGCCCTCTAGACATTAATACATACATTTATTTCATTTTTTATCGAATGCCTATTGGTAAACACTGTGGTAGACCTTCAGGATAAGTAGTGAGCTAATTGACAGATTTTCTTTTTTCCATTTTATCTAAACACTCCAGGAGTAAGAGAGACAATAAATGAGTAATACAAATAACCTGAAAAATTTCATCCCACCTGAAGGATACAAGAGCTTAGAGACTCTTGCTAAGAAAACTGCTATCATATAATTAAATGTAGATGTCTTTTTTATTTTAAGAGTCCTTAGATGTCCTTTATCCTATATTGTTAACTAAATGTTTTTGCCTAACAATGGGAATATTTTTTTTTTTTTGCCTGATGATATAGCTTTCTTCTTTTGGCTGATATGATCTAGTGTGAGACTGCGTGGTTGTGCTCTCTAACAGTTTAGGGCCTAAATCACATCATAATACAAGCACATTTAAGGCTACAATAAGCTCAAGAACATAGAGGTGCATATATCCTTTTTGGTTGGTTTTTCTAGCTTCTTAGGATATATTCCTAGGAGTGGGATTACTGGGTCAAGTGGTAGTTCCATTTTCAGTTTTTTTTGAGGAAACTCCATACTGTTATACTGTTCTCCACAGTGGTTGCACCAGTCTGCATTCCCACTTTTCAGACTGAGAAACAGGGTGCCAAACAAAGATATCTTTTATCTTTTTTACATATATATTTGTATTTATGAGGAAGAAGCAAAAGAGCAGTTATATTTCTTAAAATTTATCTCACATCTAGTAGTGACAAAGACCTGAATCAAGAGGGAAATATAGAGTAGATATGGGTGGTTATATGTAACTCAATAACATTTCCCCTACTGCCTGTAAAATCCAAGATTAGAAATAAATTAAACATTTTCTTAATTATTAATAAAGAATTTTGTCAAAAAGGATCTATAATTTAATAAAATATAAAATTTGATGCAATTACATCTCAATTTTTAAAAATTTTGGGAAGAAATTGAATTACTAATGTAATAATTAGAATGCTGAGACTCACATTCAGGTGGGAAGAATAAAAACTTTAGCCCTTTGGGACAAGCTATCATCTTCAATGTTATCATCTGTATTCAGTAAAATTGGCCTAAATAAGCAAAATTTATAAATTGAAAGGTATTTTATTACATTTAGTGAGAACTTTGTGATTATATTTTTTTCAAAAATTAATGAGCTGAAAACTATAGACAACAAATATGCATATATGTGCATACACACATACATACATATGTATGTGTGTATGTACATATATGTATACAAACATGTATATCTATATATACACGCTAATTAACCAGGGCACCATGTGGGTTGACCAGGCAGGAGGAGTGTTGGAGGGCGGGTGGCAGGGGCCTCTATGGGCCTGCTCTGGGGAAGGGCCTGATCAACAGAGGCCACAGCTGCTTCATGGACCAGAGAGTGAGCAGGGCCAGACTGGTGACTCAAGGGTGGGCAGCACTGTGCGATTTTGAATCACACAATGTGCTTCAAAAAAATTATACACACACACACACACACACACACACACACACATGCACAAACATATGCATACACACATATACTGGTATGGACTAAGTGACTTTGGCCATATTTTTTTTAAATTCTCTACTTAATGAATGTAAGAAAAATATCTATAGAGCCCTTAATATGATATTCAGTGATGAAGAGAAGAAGGATGTCAAGAATAGTTTCAACAATTGTCTCAGAGATGCCCTGTCCAAATGCACTAAATGGCTTTAGCCCATAGAAGGATGTTACAGAAAGGACAGCCTGGTGCTGAATACTTGAAAGCAATCTCAATATGCTAATATTCATTTCTAAGAAAAGGTCATCATAACTATGAGGAGCAGCAGTAAATCTCAAATTGGCAGTAGGTATATAATGTGCCTTCTAAGATGTCAACAAATCACAGGGTAGGAGAAATACCTCCTCAAATCTTACCTTAATTTTCAACAGTAAACTTTAGCTGAAGTAATTTAGTTTTTACTAACATGTTCCACATATTGTGCTTCTTATAAGTGATGCTCCTGGTATTGTGGGATTAGACACCTGCAATTCTTTGGCATTATTACCTCAGAGTCTGGTTCCCATTATTTTGTGATGGGGGAATTCTGACTTTTTAATAGCAGAATTGATACTACCCACTATTTAAGGTTAAATTCAGACCAGGGCAGGATTAGAAGCTAAAGAAGCTGGCAGGGCCAATGTCTTGTGTCTTAGAGCACTCACTTTTAGAAACAAGCTATTACACTGCAAAAAATAAAGCCCAGATGCAAATGCAGCTGGAGATGCCCCTGGGAACTAGGATGAGGCTTCCGCTGAGCTCTCCGGGAACAGCAATCACACATCACTTTGGCCTTGCAATGGAGTTATCTTCAAAGTGAATATGTTTCGCTCTGTTGAGCTGTTTCCCTGACATCACATGGAACAAAGCATTGTCCCCTCTGGGACAATCTGCCCAAATTACAGTCAGGAGCAAAATAAACAATTGCAATTGTTTTAACCTATTCAATTAGGAATGGTTTGTTACACAGCAATAGGCAAGTTGAATGGAGTGTTTATACCTGGAAGTGGTGTGCTGCCCCCTGAATTATAAAACCACCAATATTTGTATAGCATGGATTGAAAAGGAAAGAGAGATCATAAAGTTAAAGAAAATGTTTGGGGGAACCTCAATCTTCAATGATCAGGGAGAGGCTAAAATGGCTACTCAGTTGCAAATGTTAGTGTGTGTGTGTGTGTGTGTGTGTGTGTAGGAAGAGCTATCTCGTGGGCCATAGACAGCAGGACTAGATCTCATTCAAACAACCAACTGCAGCAAGATGTATTTGAGAATACCTATGAGTCCATGGCTGCTCTTTGCCTTGATCTCAACCCTTGCCCTTTTCTAGAATGGAATTAATTATTTTGGTTATCAATTATTGCTCTAAAATTTCAACATTGAATATAATGTTATTTTTAATGCATATAAGTTATTTTTAAACATTGCAGGCAGACAAGTGTACCCTTTAATTCACATCTTCCTGTTAATCTGAACTGCAACCCAAAGGCCCAACAACACCTGCCAATTTAATTCCCGGTCAGAGCAGATACCTGGCTTGTGGGTTTGATCCCCACTTGGGGAGCATATGGAAGGCAACTGATTTTTTTTAAATATATTTTATTGATAGTTTACAGAGAGGAAGGGAGAGAGATAGAGAGCTAGAAATGTCTATGAGAGAGAAACATCAACCAGCTGCCTCTTGCACACCTCCTACCTGGGGATGTGCCCGCAACCAATGTACAGGCCCTTGACCGGAACCGAACCCGGGACCTTTCAGTCCGCAGGCCGAGGCTCTACTACTGAGCCAAACCGGTTTCGGCAGGAAGGCAACTGATTGATGTCTCTCTCTCTCCCCTTCCTCTTTCTACGCATGCTCTGCATGTTCTTAGGTGAGGATTAATATATATAGTGCCCCCAAATGCATACATACTTAACAGCTGATTGTTCAATTGAAGTTTCTTTCTTTTTAGATTTAACCCATTTGAATTAATAATTATTCAAAGTGTTTATACATTTTGGGACACATCTTGCATATATATAATGGGTGTGTGTGTGTGTGTGTGTGTGATTATTACAATATAATTAAAATTTATCTGTACATACATTGTTATATGTATATGATTAATATTTTAAAGATAATTTAAATAATAAAAATGTTATATCTTCAACAGAGAAAAGAAAGAAGAAAAAAATGTGCTGAAGGGAAAGATCAGACATTTTGTCTCAGGCATAGTAAACCTGATGTGATAGGAAGACATTTAAGTAGAGGTGTCTGGGAGACAGAGCGATAAGAGACGAGACAGAAAGAAAGAGGTCAGAAATGAGAGAGAACTTTCTATCAGTGTTGATAGAAAGCTGTGAGGGAAATGAAAACTTTAACTACAGGGTTGTAGGGAGTTAAGAAACCTGAGAAGAGCCCATAAAATATGAAAGAAATTACCAGTGGCGCCTACCAAACCAGGCTTTTTGGTACTAATATCATTTGTATAGTTTCTTGCAAGTATGAAAATCCTCCACATGCATTCTATAATTGTGATAATGTTTGTAAGAGTGATAATTATCATTCTTTTATAGACTCTAGTGGTTTGGTCTATTGATTCAGCAGCTATGTGTTTAATGGGGCAGGAATGTGTCTAAAGAGGTCCCAGACCTATCTACCAAGAAGCATTATGGTAAGGAATACATTTGAATGAGGTTCTACTGCTTCTTTCCTCACTTTAACATCCATTTCCAAGAGCCAAATCACATGCTGTATGTCCTCATATCTACCTCCTAACCTAGGCTTCTCTGTTCTAAACTATAAGCAGTAACAAATCTCCCCAGGTTTCTGAGCAAGTCTTTAGCCCTCCCAACTACAATAAAAAAAACAATAATAGCAAAGAATAATATATTTATCAAATGCCCTAGGATTATTTTAGATTTTATGCACACTAAATTATTTATATCTTAAAGGAATCCATGAGTAAGAACTACCATTATTCTCATTTAATAGATGGGAAAATGAGGCACAGAGAGGACAAGTCATTTTCCCAAAGACATAGATGAAACATATCAGACCTGGAATCTGAAATTAAGCAGTGTGTGTGTGTGTGTGTGTGTGTGTGTGTGTGTGTGTGTGTATGAAATAGGGAAATAGGGTTGGTGATTCTTAAAAATAGACTGTGAATAAATTAATGGTCAGTACTTTAAAATTTAGGTTCTATACAAAACAGTTTCCTTTTGTGTAGAAGTAGCTTGTGAGCATCTATGGTATGATGGACATTTCTCTGCATGTAGTGAACATGGTGTTAAAGAAGACAAAGTGTCATGTCTGTGGTAGGCCTAATCTTCTCTGTTAAAAAACTCTGCAAGGACAAAGAAAAGTACAAATTACATCCTACATAATAAAAGCCTAATATGCTAAGTGTTCTGCCATCTGGTCAGCTGTTCAACCAATTAAAGTGTAATATGCTAATGAAAGGTTAAGGACACTCAATTGCTCCCTATGATATGCACTGACCATCAGGGACAGACAGTTGACCAGTTGACCAGTTGCTATAATGTCACTGACCACCAGGGGGCAGATGCTCTGAATGGTAGGTTAGCTTGCAGCTGAGATCCAGCCTATCAGGTCTGAGCAAGATGGGTTGGATATGCCCTGGAGCTCTCCTGCGATACCTCCCTGGCTGGCCAATTTCCCATGTCCCACCCTGGTCCAAATCATGCACTGGTGGGGTCCCTGGCCTATCCTGCACTCTCTTGCAATCCAGGACCACTAGGGGTATGTTGGAGAGCTGGTTTAGGCCTAACAACACAGGCCAGGCGGAGGGACCCTACTGTTGCATGAATTTATGTACCAGGCATCTAGTATGTATATCCTATCTAATAAAAAAATAATATGCAGATTGGCCATCACTCCAACACACAAGATGGCTGCCCACATGTGGTCAAAGATCTTGCCCTTATATGGACAAAAGATGGCCACCACAAGATGGCCAGCAGGGGAGGGCAGTTAGGAAGCACCAGGCTGGCTAGGGAGGGCAGTTGGAGGTGATCAACTCTGCAGAGGAGAGCAGTTAGGGGTGACCAGGCTGGCAGAGGAGGGAAGTTGGGGGCAAACAGCCTGGCAGGGGAGCAGTTAGACATCAATTTGGCTGGCATGGGAGTGGTTAGGTGGTGATTGGGCTGGCAGGCAGAAGTGGTTAGGGACAATCAGGAAGGCAGGCAGGCAAGCAGTTATGATCCAGCATCCTAGATTGTGAGAGGGATGTCCAACTGCCCATTTAGATAGCGCCTAAATGGGATGTTGGACATCCCTTGAGGGGTCCCAGATTTGAGAGGGTGCAGGCTGGACTGAGGGACAACCCCCATCCCCATGCACAAATTTTGTGTACCTGGCCTCCAGTATGGATACAAATATAATTATATAGATGATATTTCTATATACATATAAGTATATATTTCTATATAAATATTATCTAATAGTCAGTTCTCAAAAGATGATATGAAAAGCCTTCACATGCATTCTATAATTGGTGATATAAAATGGCCAGTGATCACAAGGGGAAAGATACTCAGGCTCATTAGGTAGTAGAAAATGCACATTAAAACTACAGTGAGATAACCTTTTCATTATTTACAAAGGTTAAAACAAAACAAAACTGACAACAGCAAGTGTTAGTGAGGATGTGGAGCAAGTGGGACTCTAATAGCTTGATGGTAGGAGTGCAATGCGGTGTAACATCCTTAGGTAGCAGTTCCTGAAGCAAAGGGGAAACAAGTGTTGAATGGTGTACTGGCACACATACAGCTCACTCTTCATAGTATTCAAAAACTGGAAACAATCTCAATGACCATCAAAAGAAGATTAAACAAATTATTGCCTAGGACTACAATAGAAAATGTAGCATCAGTATAAAAATAAACATGGGACAACATGCACAAATTCTTAAAATCGTATATGAAGCAAAAGAAGTGGGACAGATAAAAGTATGTATGTTATTCAGCTTACATGAAATCCAAGTGCAGGCAAACTTAAAATTATTTTCCTTCTCATCAAAACACTATAGTTGCTCTGAAGAGTATAGAGATAGATATGAATAGGGATGGAGAAATAAGAAATAACTGGGTGAGGAATTGCCTAGGGGAGGGGAAAGCCTTTGGGAGTGGGGTTGGGAAATGTTTTGTATTTTATTTTGAGCAATGGTTATTCAAGTGTATACAGTTGTCAAAACAGTGAACTCAACCATTAATTTTAGTACATTTTATTGCATGTTGACTACATCACAATAAAAATAATTCTTCATATTTCCTAGCTTCATAATTTTAAATTCTGATTCTTAATAGCAGACTTTTTCTTCTATTATTGAGTTTCTTAGATTGAATTCATTTCAGTATAGTCTGAAGTTTACTTTATTACTGCTTGCTTCAGTTCAGATGATGATGTTAAGAAACTTGTATAACGCCAAAACCGGTTTGGCTCAGTGGTAGAGCATCAGTCTGCGGACTGAAGGGTCGCGGGTTCAATCCCGGTCAAGGGCATGTACATTAGTTGTGGGCACATCCCCGGTGGGGGGTGTACAAGAGGCAGCTGGTCGATATTTCTCTCTCATCGACGTTTCTAGCTCTCTATCTCTATCCCTTCCTCTCTGTAAAATATCAATAAAATATATTTAAAGAAACTTGTATAAGCCAGTCAGAGAAAGACAAGTTCCAAATATATATATATATATATATATATATATATATATATATATATATATATAATCTAATGAACAAAATTAAACAAAATAGAAAAAAACTCAAATACAAGGACCAGATTGAGAACAGTCAGAAGTGAGGGAGGTTGGAAGGCTCTGTGAAAAAGCTGCAGGGATTGAAAGGTTTAGATTGATACTTACAAAATAGCCATGGTGATCTAAAGTACAATGTAGGAAATCCTATATAATGAAAGCCTAATATGCTAAGTGTCCAGTCAACTAAACAAAGTATAATATGCTAATGACATGCTAAGGCCTCTCAACCCCTTGCTATGACGTGCACTGACCACCAGGGGACAGACACTCCAGCTGGTTGGTTAGTTTGCTGCTGGAGTCCAACCAATCAGGACTGAGCAAGATGGGCCAGACATGCCCTAGAATCTTTCCGTAATTTTCCCCCGGCCAGCCAATCTCCTGTGTCCCTCCCTGACTTGGCATTGAGCATTGGTGGGATACTGCACCCTCTCCCAATACAGGACCCCTTTGGAAGATGTTAGAAAGCCCGTTTCAGCCTTATCCTGCTCAATGCAGGAGCTTCCCCCTGGTGGTCAGTGCACTCCCACAGGGGGAGCTCTGCTCAGCCAGAAGCCAGACTCATGGCTGGTGAGCACAACAGGGGTGGCGAAAGCTTCTCCCACCTTCAAATCATCAATTGGACAATCCCGAGGGCTCCCAGACTGAGAGGGTGCAGGCTGTCCTGATGGATCCCTTTCCCCTTATGCAGTAACTCCATGCACTAAGCCTCTAGTATCCTATATAATAAAAGGCTAATATGCAAATAGGCCAAATGGTGGAACAACTGGTCGCTATGACGTAGGCTGACCACCAGAGGGTGCATGTGGACCCTGGCAGGTGTCAGCAGCAGAGCACGGAACATGGTGGGCATTAGCTATGGCAGGATGATGAAGCAGGGGAGCAGGGGTGCCAGAAGAAGGTGGGGTGCAGGTTTCTGTCTTCTGGGTGAGCCTCTGGTGGTTACTGAAAATTCTTTGCTCATGAAGGCTGCGGTCCTGCCCAGTGCTAACACCTGCTCAGGGGCTAGGCGCACTCATACCTACTGCTAGTGTCAGAGCCGCTTTTTGCACCCGCTGCCTGCACTGCGCTCAGTCAAAAATATTTGAATGACTCTGTATAGTGCCAGGTGGGTACTGAAAATATAGTGCCGGGGGAACATTTTATAAAGTAGATGATTCTCTAACCATTATGCAGTACACCTGAAGTAAATACAAAATAATATTGAATGCAAACTGTAATTTAAAATATATTTAAAATTAGAAAATAAATATATTAAAATGTTTAGCAATAAATTTAAGCATATAGCAAGATTGCACACTGAACAGTACAAAATATTATAGAAAAAATTTTTTACAAGGATATGAAAAATTGGTAAAATATCTGTGTTCATGGATTGAAAGACAATATTATTGAAGCATCATTTAATATAATTCCTTTCAAAATTTCAAGCACATTTTTTTCACAATTGGTCCAACTGATATTAAAATACATATAAGATTTAAAGACAATGAGTAGCCAAAATAATCTTGAAAATTAAGGACAAAGTTGGAGGATGCATGCTTCCCAATTTGAAAGCATTTTATAAATACACAATAATCAAAACAGTGTGGTACTGGCTTAAGGAGAGACATATACTCAGTGTATATTCATGAAGAAGAATTGAATATCCAGAGAGCAATTCATATATAAGTAACTCCTTTTATTTATAGTCAATTGTTTGTCAACAGGTTGCCAAGACCACCCAATGAGCAAAGAATCTTCTTTGTAACAAGTCCTCTGAGAAAAAGGGTCATTCACAGGTGAAAGAATGAAGTTGGATTGCTGTCACGTACCATTGTAAAAACTAACTCAAAATGGATCGAGACCTAAAAGTAAAAGTTAAAATATAAAATTCTTAGTAGGAAATGTAGGGAAGGGAAGTGAGGAGACTGGATGAAAGAAGGTGAAGAGATTAGCCAAAGAACCTATATGCATAACCCATAGACACAAGCAATATGTAGTGATGGCCAGAGGGTAATGTGAGGTCAGGGGAAGGTAGGCCAAGGGGGGAAATGTGGGTACATCTGTAATGGTGTAAACAATAAAAATAACATTTTTTAAAATGTTAATTTCAGACACAAATTGGGCTAAGGTTGGACTATAAATTTATTCCAATGTGCCCCATACTCATCTCCCCACCAATCAGTGAAATAGTTACATAAAAGTCAATCCTAATAAGTATACTGCCTTACTGGTAACTCTTTCCTTTTATTCATACCCTTTTGGGTATTAAATAAAAGTGTATCGTGATATATGCCTTTTTATATAATTATATACCTTTTTATATAATCTTATTGTCTTATACAACAACCAGAAAATGCCATAAATTGGTATGTAATTATAAGGCTTAATAGTTAAACTTAAGGGCTAAACTTGAGCTAAAATATGTATCAATTATGTGGCTACAGGCAAGTGACTTAAGCCTTTAAGATTATGTACTTGTAAATAATTTTGGCCAAGCCTAGTCAGTTTGGCTCAATGGATAGAGCATCATCAGGATGTGGACTGAGAAGTCCCAGGTTTGATTCTGGCCAAGGTCGTAGGCTCCATCCCCATGGCAGGAGGTAACCGATCAATGGTTCTCTCTCATCATTGATTTTTCTATCTCTCTCTCTCCTTCTCCCTTCCTTGCTGAAATAAATAAAAAATATATATTTAAAAAAATAAAAAATAATGATTTTGGCAAAAAATATTTACCTATTGTGAAAATTAGAAAAAAGTGTGTGTGTTGCTTCAGTTCCATTGTAGATACTTACAGATATGTCACATCATGTCTTAATTATTACAAATTATTCTGAGATGTTTAGTAGGTCATATGTAGCTATGCTTATGTGCATTTGTTACATATCTGTAGAAATAAGATAAAAATGATATAAAAATGAATAAAACTTTTTCTAGAATAAAACTTTGTGAGGCATAATAAGTTAAAACATAGTTACTCAGAAGAAATTACAATTTAAACAAACTATACAAAATAGAGATATGAAACTTTTTTATTTTTTTATTTTTTATTTTTTAAATATATATTTATTATTGATATTTCACAGAGAGGAAGGGAGAGAGATAGAGAGCTAGAAACGTCAATGAGAGAGAAACATCGACCAGCCGCCTCTTGCACACCCCCTACCGGGGATGTGCCCGCAACCACAGTACATGCCCTTGACCAGAATCGAATCCAGGACCCTTCAGTCCGCAGACCGGCGCTCTACCACTGAGCCAAACCGGTTTCAGGGAGATATGAAACTTTAAGTAGAGAGATGCCAGGAGCCATAAAAACAAGAGTTCAGTCTCACTTCCTGGTCAGCCCTACTTCCTGATTGAGCCCGCATGCACCAAAGGCCAGAAGAACCTCCCACATCAGAATAATCAATCAGCTAAGGACAGATACCCAGTCCCCAACCAATCACCCCATGGCAACTCCTATCCTACTCCTCCCCTTCTGAGCTTTTAAAAACTGCAACGCTTCAATAGAGAAATGAGGCTTGATCAGAACCCCATCTTGCCTTCATTCTTTAGCGCTTCTTGTCTGATTCATTCTCTTAGGTGGTTTCTGCGTGCCCACGTTGTTGCCCCGCAGGCCGGGGCAGAGAGAAATTATAACCCGAGATTAAAATGTGGAAAATTATAAAAAGCATCAATACTATAAAGCCTACAATTATAGGACATTTAACTGCTTTAGTATTTGTATTGGAACTGATACAAATAATAAGCTATCAAATCTAAGATATCATGCCTGCCTATGTCTACTATTGTTCTATATTTATGGATTTTTTTCTTTGAACCTGTGTTCTTAAAAATTCTATCATTTTCTTTTAGATCATTGTTCTCTCTTATGAAATGATTACTTTTTATGGTGCTGGCTAAAATAGCAACTTTTTATTAATAGTATATCATAGTTCCCTAGCTTCATGCTTTGTACTTGATTATAACTTATAGATAGACTAGAGGCCCAGTGTCCTTTCACAGTCCGGGACTGCTCAGGAGATGTCCCACTGCTGTGGAGGTTGGAGAGGCTGCCATCACAACCACTGCACTTGCTAGCCATGAGACCAGCTTCTGGCTGAGCGGTGCTCCCCCTGTGGGAGTGCATTGACCACCACAGGGAAGATCCTGCATTGAGCATCTGCCCCCTGGTAGTCAGTATGCATCACAGTGACTGGTTGTTCTATTTGTTCTGTCCCAATGGCCGCTTAGGCTTTTATTCTATAGACTAGAGGTCCGGTGCATGAAATCATGTCTGAGTACAGTCCCTAGGCCTGGCCTGCAATCAGGGCCATCTTCCCTGGCTGCCAGCAGCTGGCTCCACCCCCCGCCCCCAGCCACCCACCCAGGTTCTCATTCCCTATCTGGCAATGGGAGCCTGATGGCCAGTGGAGAGATCAAGAGGTTGGCCATTCCCACCATTTGCTAGCCCTACTCTCACAGCTGATCACCCTCTGTGTGTGGGGCAACTGGTGGGGCGGGGCCTTGGCCTGGTGGTGCCCTATCCCCCACCACCCACCTCGGGTCCCGTTCACCATTGGTGCTTGGAGCCAGCAGGCTGGGGAAAGGGACAGAGAGATGGTCAGTGTACCTGATAGTGACTAGTTGAATGGTTGTTCTGGTCTTTCTGCCATTATGGTCGCTGAGCTTTTATTATATAGAATGATGGACAGATGATAGATAGATAGATCCAGAATGATAGAAGTGTGTGTGTGTGTGTGTGTGTGTGTGTGTGTGTGTGTGTGTATGTGAGACATAGTATGGGAAGTTGCTAATTTTGTATAAGTAGAGGGCTTAGCTTGTAGATTTCTGTATCTTCATTGACTTTAAACAAAGAAGCTTGTCTTTTTGTTCATTCACTTTTATACTTTCACATAGAATTTAAGAAATAATACCCAGATGGAAAATGATGTTTGAAAAGCATCTGTTTTAGAAGATTAACTGTCTTGCTCTAAGCATGCACCTGCAACTTACTATATCCAAACATAAAATGACCAGGAGTTTGAGAAATACCAGCTTCTTTTGCCTGCAGGAATACCATTAAACTCTTGAAGTACAATTTTCTTTGTATAATGGATGCAGTAAGCAAAGTACAGGGACAATTGCAGGCCTTTGTTATTAGAAAAAAAAAAATGAGCAGGAAATAAGAAGGGAAATCATCAGGTGTAAATTGTTCTTTAAAAAACATAATTATAGAATTAGAGGGTTTTTACTTGCAGGGTTTCTATATCCTATATAATATAGAGGTAATATGAAAATTGACTCTCACACCATTGCACAAAATGACGGCCACATGTGGTCAAAGATGGCCATGACAAGAGAGCTGGGAGGGGAGCACAGTAAGGGGCAACCAGGCTGGCAGGGGAGGGCAGTTAAGGGTGACCAGGCATGCAGGGGAGGGCAATTCGGAGCAACCAGGCCAGCAGGGGAGGGCATTTGGGGTTGACCTGGCCTGCAGGGGTCAATTGGGGTCAATTGGGCAGGGGAGCAGGTAGGTATCGATAAGGCTGGCAGGGTAGTAGTTAGAGGGTGATCAGGCTGGCAAGCAGGAAAGCAGTTGGGAGCCAGCAGTCCCGGATTGTGAGAGGGATGTTTGACTGCCGGTTTAATCCAGCAGTCCCTGAGGGGTCCCAGATTGGAGAGTGTGTAGGCTGGGCTGAAAGATCTTGTGCACCAGGCCTCTAATAATGATTAAAGCCCAAATCTGAAAAACAAAAACAAAACTAAGAATACATATGTTTGAGAGGAAAGCTTGCCAAAGATGGAATGTTTCTTTTTATTCCCTTTCATTTCAATTAGATAATACTTATTTTAAATAATTGATGAATTATAAATATTATCATTAAATATTTAAAAAAAAACTAATTTTGAGAATTATGAGTCATAGAAAGGTGCTTTTCTTTGGAGTGGGCATATGCATGTAAGATAAACATACAATGTTATCCAGCCAGAATATTTTTGTTTGCATCTGTCAGTTAAAGAGTTCACCCTGTCACCAAAAGAAGCAACAATTTTTAATTGAATGTTCAGCCATCTATACATGGCATTATATATAAAGCTCAATCATGTATAACAAGCAACATAGTATAACTTTTTCAATTAGCTACGGCTAGACCTGTACAGAAGCTCTGCCTTATCACCTTGGCCTCTGAAGCAGATGATGAGGTTACACTGCAGCGGCACCCTAACTTGACAGAATAAACACCTGCCGAGAATAGGTGTAGGGCATCAAAAACCTGTGTGGGTGGGTCATGGCGTGAGCTTGAACTTCTAATGAAGCTAGAGATTTCTGTGTTAGAAACTGTTGGCTTCTGACTCTGACCCTAGGAACAATAGCATGCTATAACTCATTCCTCCTCAGAACACACACTCAATTAACCATCAAGAGAAATGAAGGAGGTTTTGACCTCAATTCCATGAGCACTTTCACCTTATTTCTGAAAATATCCCACAATCGCCAGGCTGGCCACACATGTGGCAGCTGAATTCCCTAGCAGGGTCTTTATGATGAGGCAAAGCCTGGCCGGTAAGTCAGAGAAACAGATGAAGGGCAAGAAAGCAGAAATTAAAGTGGCACAGCATTATGGCTTCTCTATCATATATAATAAAAAGCTAATATGCAAATCAACCAAAGGTAGGCATGACCTGTCACTATGATAGGCACTGGCCACCAGGGGGCAGGCGTTCAACCCAGGAGCTGCCCCTGCTGGTCAGTGCATTCCCACAGGAGGAGTGCTGCTCAGTCAGAAGCCCTGAGCTGGGCTTAGGCTGGCAAGCACAGCAGTGATAGCAGGAGCTTTTCCTGCCGCTGCAGCAGTGTTAAGGATGTCCTACTGACAGCTTAGGCCCACTCCCTGTCAGCTGGACATCCCCAAAGGACTCCTAGACTGTGAGAGGGTTCAAGCTGGGCTGAGGAACCCTCCTCACCTCTCTGTGCATGAATCTCATGCACTGGGCCTCTAGTTGGCATATAACAAAGTAGAAGATGAGGCAGACTACAGAGCAGCAACCAAGGTTGTGTAGCATCAGAAACCTGGGGAAGATGCTGATACAAAGTAGAGAACAGCAAATTCTGCCAACTCAGACTGACTAGCACTAATGGACAAATCTCATGTCTTCTTTTGTAACATTATCCCCATTGATTATGTTATCGAAGCTTTGCACAGCAGAGGAGGGGGAGCCTTTCCCCTGTCTGAAATTCTATTTGGTATTTGAATGCAGAAGCCACTATGCTAGATCTTGGGAGGAATCAAAATAAGAAGTAAGAAGTAATCCATATTGTTATGTATAACTCAGCTATTTCCACATGACTATATTCAATCACTCTATGGATTGGTTCTTCATTCACACATTTGGATCAGTCCTGACTGGAAGGGCTAACATGGAAGCACATTTCTGAAAATCTTATATATACCATAGCCAACTATTTGGAATCTTATTTCTAAAGGAGACCTGGATTCCTGGGAATAATTACGAAGACAACTATGGTTCTATAATTGGATACCTGGAATAAACCATTTCATACCAAACAGAGGCAAGAGAGATTATTCATAAGTATTATGTGCACAACTGGTCTTAGGGACCCTAAGGTTAAAACAAAGATAAATATATCAGGGTCTATTTCCAAATGGATGCAACAATCAGTGCAAAAGTATAAATATGGAAAGAAATAATTACAAGAGAGTGATAGGTGAGCTTTGCCCAAAATAGAAAGTATGAAAGGAGATGTATTTGGAAAGCACAGAGACAATGCTTGAGTTAGGCCTCGAATAATGAGCAGCAATTTGACAAGCAGAAAAGTGAGGGTAGCATTCCAGGTAGATTAACAGTAAGTAGAAAGACACAAAGCATTAAATATTCTGCCATTCAGTTATTCAATATGCTTCTGAAATGCTGTACTTTACTTACTTTTCCATAGTTGATGTTATGTACATTTTTAGGCTCCCCTATTTTCTAAACTTTCTAAAATATCTAGGGCAAGTGTTGTATTCTCTGTATCCCGAACAATGCTTTTCATTTGGTAAATGTTTGGTGACTATTTTAAGTGACAAATAGAACAGGGGGATTTTTAGTTTGGTCAGTAATGCTTGCTTATGTCATGACCCATCTGATAAACGTGCTTACAAAATGACATACATTCTAGCTTCTCTAATGGATCGATGTAAGTGGCTTCATGCAACTGAAGTTAGTTTCTAACTCACTTCACACATTAGAAGGCAGGTGTACCTTATCTCACATCTCTGTTCCATGAGGTGACCTAGGAACATGGCACCTTCTATTTGGGAAATGTTTACTGTCATTTCCTCATGGCTCCCAAGGTTACCCTGAGGATTTAATTAAACATCTATGGGCTAAAAGAGGAAAAGGGGATAGATAGCTGTGTGTGAGGTTTTGCTTCAAGTGAGGGAATACAGAGTTTTCTATATATATTGTGTGTGTGCTGAAGCTGCCTTATAAACTCACGGGAATCAATTGTGCATGTCTCTTCCAACTCTGTGTTCAGCTCATGTTGATGATTTGAAATTGGCCATAGTTAAGAGTATGAAAACCACAAAGATGGGGGGCAAACTCTACAAATGCAAGTTGTAACTCTTATCACTAGTATCATTGACTTACTTATTTTACAGAAAGCCTACTTACCAGCTAATCAGTCTAACATAACTTCCAACCACTTTTTATTGATCTAGCACTGTTACGTAAAATGCATTCACTGGAAATGCTAATATAACCCACGATTGTCAGCAAAAGAGAAAAGAATTCGGTACAAAAAACAAAACGTGTAATCTTACATTTGAGAAGCTATAGGAATGATAGCACCTTTACTTTTTCCTAATAAAATCATGCATGTTTGCCAGCTCTGATAACGGAAAAGGCTCAGAAGCCATGGCGACCTAGTATCAGTGAAGATCCTAGAGCCTACATTATTGCTTTTAATACCATTTCCTACTAAAAAGAGTTTGACCTCATTTTTAAAAAATGAATAATTTCAGGTGTGATGCTCAGGGTATAACAGATAATCTCTAGTAATGTTGTTGGGGCAGGTAGCATAGAAAATAGAGATGAATGACATTTTGTAAAAAGAACATAAGAGATAAAATGAATAGATTATCTCAATGTCAGTTATTTGTTGTGATATTTTACTATAGATATGTAAGAAGTTACCATTGGGAGAAATTGGGTGAAAAGTATAGGGGGATATCTATTTCTCATCTACAATGATCTCAACATTAATTAAAAAGAAAAAAAACATATAATTCGGTAGGCATCTACTGCGCACACACACACAAGAAATAAGAAAGAAATAAGAACTTGAATGGACTTGAATGAATTTTCATTTAATAGACATAAGATAGTTTGAACATCAACAAAGAACAATACCTACAGTTTCTGAAAAGATATAAAAGCTCTATAGATCCAAAGGATCATAATGATACTTATGAAAAATGAAGTAGAGCATTTGAATTTATTTGGGTACCAATTATCTAGAAGATAAATAAATATAAGAAAATCCTATCTAATAAAAGAGTAATATACAAATTGACCATCACTCCAAGACACAAGATGGCCACCCCCATGTGGACAAAAGATGGCCACCACAAGATGGCTAGCAGAGGAGAGCAGTTGTGGCCAGTTAGGGGTGACCAGGCCAGCAGAGGAGGACAGTTGGGGAGGAACCAGGCCTGCAGTGGAGGACAGTTGGGGAAGGGGACCCAGGCCTACGGGGGGGAGGTATCTGAGGGGACCAGGCCAGCAGGGAGGGCAGTTAGGGGTGACCAGGCCAGCAGAGGAGGGGAGTTGGGGGAGACCAGGCCAGCAGGGGAGGGCAGTTGGGGGGCGACCAGGTCTTCAGGGGAGGACAGTTAGGGGCAACCAGACTGGCAGGGGATGGCAGTTAGGGTTAACCAGGCCTGCAGGGGGGGGGCAGTTAGGGGAAATCAGGCCAGCTGTGGAGCAGTTAAGCATTGATCAGGCTGACAGGGGAGTGATTAGGGGTGATCAGGCTGGCAGGCAGAAGCGGTTAGGGGTAATCAATCAGGCAGAGGCAAGCAAAAGTTTGGGAGCCAGCAGCTCTAGATTGTGAGAGGGATATTCAGCTGCATGTTTAGGCCTAGTCCCAGTATTGGGCCTAAACATGCAGTTGGACATGCCTCAAGGGGTCCCAGATTGGAGAGGGTGCAGGCTGGACTGAGCGTCTCACACACACACACACACACACACACACACACACACACACACCCATGCACGAATTTCATGCACTGGGCCTCTAGTATTAACATATTTATATTACTTTCTCTGATGAACTATGTTTCAGGTTAACGTCTATAAAAAAAAAAGTAGAAAAAGAAATTAAGAATTGTATACTTGAAGCCTACATAATTTTATTGACCAATATCAACAAAATAAATTTAATTAAGAATAAAGATAGCCGAAACCGGTTTGGCTCAGTGGTAGAGCGTCGGTCTGCGGACTGAAGGGTCCCGGGTTCGATTCCAGTCAAGGGCATGTACATTGGTTGTGGGCACATCCCCGGTAGGGGGTGTGCAAGAGGCAGCTGGTTGATGTTTCTCTCTCATCGATGTTTCTAGCTCTCTATCTCTCTTCCTTCCTCTCTGTGAAATATCAATGAAATATATATTAAAAAAAAGAATAAAGATAGCCAAAACCAATTTGGCTCAGTGGATAGAGCATCAGCCTGTGGACTGAAGGGTCCTGTGTTCGATTCCGGTTAAGGACATATACGTTGGTTTCCGGCACATTCCCAGTGGGAGCTGTGCAGGTGGCAGCTGGTTGATGTTCCTCTCTCATCAATGTTTCTGGCTCTCTATCCCTTTCCCTTCCTCTCTGTAAAAAATCAATAAAATACACATTAAAAAAGAATAAAGATAAAACACTTTAATATTATGTAAACATGAATTGCAAGATATTCAAGAAGGAAAACTGGGTGCTGCGATCATCTTTAAAAAAAGGAGAGAGGATATTTAAAAGAGAGGGTATAAGAGAAAAAGAAACATGATGAGGATAAAAAGAAGTAGGAGGAGAGGAAAGAGAAGAGGGAGGGGGAGAAGAAATGTGAGAGAGAAAAACACACAAGCACAAATTTTTATAACCAAAATTCAGGATGGTGATAGATGTAG
Organism: Vespertilio murinus; assembly: GCA_963924515.1. Classification (NCBI taxonomy): domain Eukaryota; kingdom Metazoa; phylum Chordata; class Mammalia; order Chiroptera; family Vespertilionidae; genus Vespertilio; species Vespertilio murinus. The sequence goes on from OZ004709.1 coordinate 110,551,206, forward strand.
CTTTGACCATTCCATCAAAGTAAATGCCCAATATATTCAAGACAAGAGATGAAAATAACTTTGAGTAACATTTTGAGAAAATTAGTTGCTCTTTACTATAACTTTCTTTGTGTTTGCAATAGATAAAGAAAAATAATAATATTTTTGTGAAAATGACCTTTGATATAATTTGAGTAATTTTGTATATAATTAGTCTTTAGGTTTTTGGGGAAAGCCATAACTACAAAAATCCTCAGTCAAAGTAAAGATTCCTACTTTCTAAAAACAGTCTTTTTATTTTAGAAGTCTAAGGATTACAACATATTTTATAATATCCCTTAAGAAGTAGTTTGAACATATTTTATCATAATCAGTCAATTCACATTTCTATTTTTACTCATTTTGAAAATGTCTTTTTAACACCTTTAACTGAGGATCATTTACCTTTGAAGGGATTATTTCAATTCTGGTTTGGTTTGACCTTAAGGGCATTTCAAATAGTTGCTGGTCATGCACAGTAGTTTGGTGAAGGCCAAGGGGGAGTGGGGAGGGATGAATAGAAGTCGGCAAACAGGAGGTGAGGGAAGGAAGACATCTGCAATAATGTCAACATTAAAATCCTATATAATAAAAGGCTAATATGCAAATAGTCCCCTCGGAGTTTGACTGAGAGACAGGGAGTTCAACCACTCCCTATGACGTACGCTGACCACCAGGGGGTGGCATAGAACATGCTGGCAGTGGCAGGGCATGGAGGGAACAATGGAAGGAGGAGGTGGGGAGGCTGAGTAGCAAGGAAACTGATCAGCCTTGATTGCTGGCCATGCTGGGGACTCTATCCATGCACGAATTCCATGCCCTGGGCCTCTAGTTTTTAAATAAAATATATACCAAGAAAGAAGAATCTAATTAATGAGGCAGTTTGAAAGAAAAAAAATCATTTTACATATACTTTGTATTTCAGTTCACAGCCAGTTATTTCCACATATAATTTATCTAGTATTTTCTTAGTTCTAATCTTTCAGGTAAAAATACAGACTTTTCTTGGTAGTAGTCGCTCCAACATACCCTCATGTGGAATTTACTTTTCTCCCTTTTTCTAAATAAATATTTCAAATATTTAGTACTAAAAGACCTTGCCATATGACTAACAGTGTGTTCATTAACTTCACTGATACTAAGTAATTGATTGTAGGTATTTCCTGGAATTTTAACTGGCAACTGATGATAACTCTGTTTACTTCTATGTACTCCATTTTTACTGAAGTAAAGTTTCATTTGAACTTTAAAAAAATAAAATAATATAATTGCTGTGGTGGTACCATTAATGACCAGTGATTTTCCATGAGGGAAATTATAGGCACATAAGGTAGATACTACCTATTCTAGTAGCACTTTTTTTTCTTACATCTGGTTTTCTAAAACATATATCTCTCTGTTTTGTCAGTTATCTCATTAAAAAAAAAAAAAAACTCTAAAATTAAAACTCCCACCACATCCAAAAAGATATCTTGATTATATAATTGGGTTTGAATAGTTTGCTCTCTAAGGATAAATGTCTCATAACAATCAGTACAAATGGAGGTAAAGACACTAAGCACAATGATTCTCTATAACATCTGATTTTAATGGATTTAACTATAGTACTAGATTGTCAGGAAAAATATTCTCTTGTGTTTAGGGGCTAATCTCTTGTTTGCTTGTTTGTTTGTTTTTCATTTTTAAAAGTATCTTTATTCGATAGCCTCCACTTCAGAAATGTCCTCTCTCCTAGAAGTTAGCCCTTTTAAGTTCCATTACAGATGCTAACCTATGGGTTTCCTTTAATGATTGACAGCTAGTCCATTCTATAACACTGACTCACTAGCTGGAATTTTATCCTGAGTGTTTCCTCAGCTCTTCAACTACAATGTGTAATTGTTTGTCCCAAGTCGTAGTAAATAGGGACAGATACTGGTTAATTTGTGCTGGATTCTGTTCTAAGCATTTTACGTGTAAGAACATATTACACCTTAATCAAAGAACCCTCTGGCAGAGGCATGTCTGGTGGGCAACTCTTCATCACTCTCTAGCTCCAGCCACACAGAGGCTTTACTTCCCCATCAACGGGAAGTTTGGCAAGGGCATGTGATTTACTTTGACAAATCAAATGTGGGTGGACATAATTTGTTTCACCTACAAGTAGGTATATTTAATTGACTGAATTCTACTGTCAAGCCTCCTTATGGGAACTGTGGGGGGTCATGTGACATTATGGAGGTGTTTTAAGATGGAAATAATCTGGGATTCTAAGGCTACCCAAGGATAGAAGCTTTCCTGCCCTGTCACCAAACCAGGAAGAAGGCTTAGCATGAGGGATAAACTCTAGTTGTTTGATATCAAGGTGCTAAATACCTTAGATATTATCAAGGAATTATGGCGTGGGAAGGGGGAAGAGACTCTTAGGACCTAGGGGTGTGTGTGTGTGTGTGTGTGTGTGTGTGTGTGTGTGTGTGTGTGTGAGATAGATGGTATTTAAAGCCATGAGAGTAGAGGAGATGTTCAAGAGAAAAGGATAAAGACTCCAAAAGTAAGAAATCCAAGAGAAAAGAAGAGTACAGTGATGGTACAACCATGTTAGAAGCTTCTGAAAAATGAAATGAATTACAATTCATATTTGATGATTGCATTTGACAATATGGGAAATGGTTGTAACTTTGAAACAGTTTTAGAAGGAAGAGTGATATGAGAAAAATACTAATTTTCAAGTAAATGCTCATTGATTAACTGTGCTACATATTAGGAAACTTATTTCATGAACACAATTGAATCGCTGAAGTACAACATATATTTGGGCAACATTACAGTTTTAAAAGTGTAGAATTCTAATTATTCCTTTACTGGCTGCCTGAACTGCTCAATGTCTGTTGTACCAGACACGCCACTGTGAGAACAGACTTGAATGAGAGATACAATCATTTGTATATACCACGTTTTATATCATTAATGCAATTTGGAAATAACAGGAGCAGTTACCATAGGTTTCAAGTCAAACTAAGACGTATTTGTCAGGCTTCGTTGATATGGGAGATAACTAGAGCACGTAACATTTTCTTGCCAATCTCTTCCACACTAGCAGCAAAATGCTTCATAGGAGTTTCATAAAAGCTGCGCACTTCCTGAATCCCCCTACTGTTGCAGATAAAAAGACAGGTGATATACATCCAAAAACCTTGGCCCAATGACAATATTACCAATTTGGAAGGCTGTCTGAGATGCATGAATTACTCCAGGTGATTTTTGGGAGCAAAAGGTATTGATGCACTTAGACATGTGAGAATACTTACTATTTAATTAAGTGGAAAAAAACACACCTTTTATGTATGTGTGGTGATGTGATCACCATTTGCACTGACATTGCCTTTACTTGTAACTGTTCTCATATTATATGATGTGAAGAGATTATAACTTTAACTTCTTTTAACACAGAGTCCTGAAATGCACAGTATAGTGTTGAGGAAACAATACACTTTCAGAATACTTTAAAGGAACTAACAATTTGGATCATTGTTCATTTATTTCGTGTTAGCAAGCAGTTTTATTTTTATTTTAGTGATGGGCAACTATTTTAAAAACCAAATAAATATTAAAATTTATGACATCAAGTATTATATATTTGACACATTCTAAAACACATTTAGACACTGAAAAATCGTATAGTTCTAATCAGTAGATTAAAATGTTGCTCACTTTCATGACATTAGAAAATAACTTTTGAGGCTACTAATAAAAACATTAGAGGTGAATATGATAAAATTCCTGCTATGCTATTATTGTAGAAGTAAGAGTGATTAGTAGATTTAATCTTAGGTTTCTCTAGCAATACTTATTTTTTTTAAACCTGAATGCTATGTAGCAATGTCTAGTGAAAAAGTTGGACTTTAGCTTACAATGTCCATGTTCCAGAACATCTATCATTCCCGAAAGCACTACTTCACCTCGTGCACGTCTATCATTTATAATCTGTGTACAAAGCACGCAGGGCTTCAGTCCTTCTCAAACGAGCTCACGGGGAATCTGAACACCAGTGACCAGATATTTGTCATCAGAGTCCTCTGTCTGTAAATGACAGAGATTTACAAATGGTAAGCTTGTGAAGAAAAAGGGAAGGAGAAACAGCTAGCAATTTAATGTTTTAGTCATAATTGAGAAATGGAAAATCTAAAACAAGCCCTAGATTCTTTATAATAAGTAAAAACTACATATACTGGGTCATCAATGGAGAACCCCATTGAAAATAGGCAACTGTGCAAACAAGCCTCGCCTGAGTAGTTGAGCGGGAGTAGAAATGGAAATTGAACAGTGCACCTTTAATCTCTTTACACACTGCAGAGATAGAAAAACATTATCTTATGGTCCTTGTTTTCTACAGGTTACACTCCTGATGAAGTTAGGAGATAGGAAATAGCCCAGCTGGTGCGGCTCAGTGGTTGAGTATCAGCCTATGAACCAGGAGGTCATGATTGGATTCCTGCTCTGAGCACATGCCATGTTTTAGGCTCAATCCCCAGTAGAGGCCATGCAGGAGACAGACAATCAGTGACTCATGATTGATGTTTCTATCTCTCCCTATCCCTCTCCCTTTCTCTCTGAATCAATTATACACACACACACACACACACACACACACACACACACACACAGTCCTCAGGTTATGTCTGGCTTGATGTACATCCTTTTGTGGTTACATTGCCATCTCCCATTTATTTATAAATTTTTTTTTCATTTAGATGTATATACATACATATGTGCTTTATATTTTTTTATTATTTCTTTACCACAAGTAAAGGTCAGGAACTGTTATCTTTTATTTTATTTTTTTACTGTTTAACTTCATTACAACTGTGTATTTGCTCCTTGTGAGTGACTTTGGTGCTAATGTAGGTGGGTTCTGACTTACAGTGAAAATCGAGTTACAACATGCTATAGGGATGGATCTTAGACAATTGAACTTATTTTGAAAAAGTCAACTAATTCCAGAATTCTTTATTTTCATTTTTTTCTTATGTGGAAATTCTGTATTTTATTTAGAATTTACTTTTTGATTCTCCCATCCTTAGTGTTCTGTTAAGCAATGTAGTAATAATTGAAGTGTCTAAAGTTAGTATAAAATAGTGCATTGTTTTTCACTTATATGGTATTTTCTTGCTTTAAACTGTCCTAATTTAATTTTATTCCATGCAAGATAGACATACCATAGTGCATAAAATATGAAACCTTTCTCATTGTAAGAATCTTGCAATACATTAAATATTAGAATGAAGTATAATAACACACACATACACACAGAGTGGAAGTTACATGATAAAGTTATAAAGTGATTTTGTACTTTAGAGGAGGGATGGATTACTTCCTAAATATATTCTATGAGGGAAGAATTTGTGAATTTAAAGTAATAGAATGTCCACACAAGGATGATACTAGAGAAATCAGCATAGGACAAATCATGAAATTTTTGCAAGCAATATTTTAGAGTATATCCTGTTTAGCATCAATCCTGATAACATTAAGGGGATATGGAAGGATTTTCAAAAAGAAAACACAATGAGATAAAATTTGAAAGTTAGTATATATCACTCTGGTTAACTAATAACAGTGATTTGCTGTCAGTTGGTTAAGTAGATTCACAAGGCAGAAGGGGCTTCACATAGTACCAAAGTTACCTATCCTCCTATATAATAAAAGCGTAATATGAAAATCAAAGGAATGGTGGAAGGACCTGTTGTTATGATGCACACTACCACCAGGGGGCAGACGCTCAGCACAGGAGCTACCCCCTGGTGGTCAGTGCACTTCCCCAGGGGGAGTACTGCTCAGCCAGAAGCCAGGCTGATGGGTGATGAGCTCAAGGCAGTGATGGGAGCCTCTCCCACATCTGCTGCAGGCAGGCTGTAAGGAGCAAAAGGTCTGGGACCTTGAGAGCGCCAGACTGTTGTAGAGGTGTCTGAGAGATCAGTATCTGCCCTCCCTCCCTCCCGCCCCCGCCAGTGCAGGAATCTCTAGTGTTTAATAAAGGACACAAGTAACATTACAGATTTCATAGCAATAGCCCAGCAGGGGTTGATGTCCCAGTAAATCTCTATTTGAAATTCAATAATTAAAAGTGAGCCTAAGTGGATAAGGATCACCTGAGTTGGGAAAACCAGTCTTAGGATCACCAGTCTGAGACTGGGCTGCTTGTGCTTATAGGTTTTGCAATTTTATAATTAATTAGATCCAATGTTCTACTGCATCTCCTCAATGCTGGCTTCTGGCTAAGTAATTAATAAAATAATAATGAAGCATGGATGTATGAGGCAGTTTCTCATTTGTCTTGAATCAAATATAAATACACTCCTAATGCCTTGAATTTTTGTTATGAGGAAAATTGACTAAGGTCTGATATTCAAGATTTGCTGACAGTAGAGGAAAGGCCACATTCAGAAATAATTATAAATTCCTTCCAATTAGATAATTCATTCTGGCAACAATATTTTTTTAAAAAGTATAGTAAAGATGGCCACCAATATGAAGACAAATTCATATAGTATAGAAGTAGAATTCACAGGAATTGGTTCTTGGTAAGGTTTCAGGGATGATTGAGTGGGATGAGTTAAGAATCATAATACCTATGTTCTATATTGGATGAATGAGTATAATGGATATTTATTAGTATAAATAATAGTGGCTATATAGATAAAATTTGGTATTGGAAAGGGGAAATCTGAAGGGGAAATCTGAAGAAGTAATTAGCCCAGTTGATAGGCTTCTAGGGTGTAGGTGTTTTGGTCTAGCTAAAAGATTAGCTCATGATTCTAAATATAGTCCTGAGATCATGTTCTTAGTATTCAACTAAGGCAGGCCCCTTACCAGGAAAACAATCTGTATAAAAGTAAGACAAAATTAAAATTAATATCATAGGCTTCCAGCATTATAATGATTAAGGATGAAAAAGAAAGATTTGTAGGCAATCACAGATTAAAGATTATGGTATACCTGCCTTGGATTTAACCCCTGCAACACAGAATTACTGGGTTTGGGGTTGGGAGTATGAAAAATGTTAGTGACCACATTATAGAGTTAAATTCCAGACAAATACAGCCAAGAGAGAGAGGGCTCACTTCTTCAAACGAGCAGCCAGCAATGACAGATCAAGAATACCAGGGCACTGGGTGCCCTCAATTGGAAAGAACTGAAAAAAAAGTCAGGGAGACTTCACATAACCTATTTCCCTGAAAATAAGACATTGTCTTATATTAATTTTTGCTCCCAAAGATGCGGTAGGTCTTATTTTCAGGGGATGTATTATGTTTCCATTAAGTAGGTCTTATTTTCGGAGGATGTCTTATTTTCGGGGAGACAGGGTAGAAGTAAAATAGAGTAAATGTGAGAAACCAAAATGATGGCAAAAAAACATTAAAGAATTCTAAGTGAAAGTAAAGTCTCATCCTCTTGCCTTCCAGTAGTAATTAAGAGTACATACATACAAAAGCCATCAGATACATAATAAATGCTTAATTTCACTAGCTATTAGGTAAATGCAAATCAAAAATATAATGAGATACCACCTCACACTTGTTAGAATGGCTATTATCAACCAGACAAGTAATGACAAGTGAAAAAGACAGCTTCATTGACTGCTGGTGAGAATGTAGACCGGTACAGCCATTTTGGAAAACAGTATGGAGGTTCCTCAAAACTTAAAAGACTACCATATGACCCAGAAGCCCCTCTTCTGGGTAAATACTCCCCCAAATTGGAAACATTTATTCTCAAAGACACATGGACCCCTATATCTACTTCAACATTATTCATGATGGCCAAGACATGGAAACAGCCAAAGTTTCCTTTCATAGATGATTGGAAAAAGATGTGGTACACATGTACAAGGGAATGCAACTCAGCCATAAGAAAAGATGAAATATTGCCATTAGATGGAACTTGAGAATATCATGTTAAGAGAAATATCAGTTAGAAAAAGTTAAAAAACTGTATGATTTCACTCATATGTGAGATATAAACTGATGTCAGCAAGTGAATAAACATAAACAAGAAAAACAAAATCATAGACATGGAAAAAAAGTATGGTGGTAACCAGAGAGAAAAAGGTTGGGGTGCATATTACATAGTAAAAGGGTTTAATATATGGTGATGGAAGCTGATTTAACTTTGGGTGGTGGGCACATAATGCAACATGATCATCATGTATCATAGAAATGTACACTTGAATCATATTAACTAATGTCATCCCAATAAATTTAATTAGAAAAACACAGGCTTGGAAATACTTATATTTGATGTGCTTTAAAAAATTAAATTGATTTCAGAGAGAAAGGGAGAGGGAGATAGCAACCTCAATGATGAGAGAGAATCATGGAATGCTTGCCTCCTGCACATCCCAATTTGGGATTGAGCTCGCAACCCAGGCGTGTACCCTTGACCAGAATCAAACCCCTGACTTGTCAGTCTGCAGGCTGACACTCTATCCACTGAGCCAAAAGGTTTAGAGCTATACCTGAGTTTTAGGGCTATACCTGCCACCTCTGCTGCACTTGCCTGCCATGATCACGGCTTCAGGTTGATTGGTGCTCCCCCTGTGGGAGCACACTGACCACTAGGGGGCAGCTCAACACAGGAGCTTCCTCCTGGTGGTAGGAGCATGTTGTAGCAACTGGTCATTGCACTGTTCAGTCAATTTGCATATTAGGCCTTTATTACACAGGAAGGATGGCTTGGGGACACATAAAGCACCTTTATTAAGTGATCACCCCAATCCAACTGTTTCTGAATTCTCTACTGTAGGTTACTATTTTATTTACCCCTTCAACTGATTAGCCATCTCTTGGAAAACACATTGGAACCATGAAAATATTATTTTTCTCATCACCCAGCCTATTTATGGCCCTCTGAAAGCAGTATTTTGTTATAATGTGCATGTTTATATAAGTGCCTTTCTTAATAGACTATATAGTGTGTTTAAACCTGAGCAATGTGTCTTATGCATCTTTGCACCCTGAGTGCCTAATTTACGTCCACTTCACTGATCCATAAACACTTCAATAAAATGTGTTTAAGGATAAATTAATAGTTCATTAGTATTAGTTAAATCAATATAATGTAGCTTTGGTTTAATTACTTAAACTGTAATCACCATTGCTAATTGCCTTCCAAGTGAAACAAATACTATTAATATGGCCTCTATCATTTGTCAGTAGTAATCACTTTGCCACTTTTACAAGGTCATAACAGTTATGGGTATAAAAAATCACTTGTGTAATATTCATTAATAGCATTTTATTCACTTAGATGAAGAGAGAGGTGTCTTTTTCACTAGCCTGTATCTTAGGCTCATGCTCTCAAGCTCAGATTGCTCTCTCCTCTCTTTTCTACCATTTCAAATCTTACATCGATTTCAAGATTTAGCACATGACCATTAGTCCATAAAACCTTTCTTATTTTAATCTTATCTTTCTCTCTATCCTGTAATTCCATATTCTGATAATAACTAGAGGCCTGATGCATGAAATTCATGGAAGGAGTTTGGCCCTCACATTCCTGGCTTCATCCGGAAAGTCATTTGGCTGTCCGGTCTAATTAGCATAGTATGCTTTTATTATTATAGATAGTATGTGCTAATTATGTTGCTCTAATTATAATCACATACCTTACAAAATGAAATTATGATATTTTTGATGGCATATTCTGCATCAAATAATTCTTTTGAAACTCCCACGGTGTTTTAAACTTTATTACTCAAAATATTTTGTATAGCTTAGTTCTCAGCAAATTACTGAGTATTATATTAATATATATAAAGCATAATGTTATACTAATAATACAATAATCATTCTTGGCATGATGTAGCAAAACGTGTTTTGAATCTTTATAGTTTATAAATGGATAATTAGAATATTATGATTGATTAATATGGATGACCTCCCTATTATAATGGGAGCACTATTCTTGTTAATTTTATAACAGATAAATATGTAATGTTTTTTAATTTCTATGTTTAAAAAGGTAGTCCCGATAGGACTCAGTTAAGACTTGGATCAAAATCAAATCAGATGCTTTATCTTCTAAACCATCTCTGGTGAACCAGGCCTCCATATGTTAATTACTTAATTTATGAAAATAACAGCATAAAGATTCCATGTGCAGTGTACACTCCCAAATTGCAGGCTTAAGGGAGACATCATGAATTGTTAAAAACAAACACAGTTGCCTTTTTTGACTCACTCTTTTTCTTAAAGACAATTAAACTTGTTAGAAAAGGAGAAATAAATCACAGCATGTCTTTTTCTTCTACAAACAGTATTGTTCCTTTAAGTATCACTATGAAGGAGATATAGAAAACCTCAGTACATAGGTTTAAGGTTAGAAATGCAGTTAACAATATTGAGAATTAAGGTATTTAGTATGAGACTTTAATAAATATGGAATATAATCAGAAAATGTAATGAAAAGCATTTATATAAATATCACTATGAAAAAATAGATTTTTAATCTACCCAATCTCATGTTCTCCATCTATGAAATGTAATTGATTTTTTGTTATTCTTCAGTAATTCTAATCCACATCTCTTTTCACAAAAATTGTGTGGAAAGTGGAAAAATTATTCTGACATTGGAAATTATGAATTTTATACAGTAGCTTTTACCACTTTATTAGCTTTTCACTTTTATTAAATATTATTTTAAATTATTTACTGATAGTTTCTACTTTGACACTATCACCAAGGTATTACAAGAGCTTTCTTAGCTCATAAGTTTTTCCCTTCTTCCTTCTTTCTTTTCTTCCTTCCTCTTTTTCTTCCCTCCTTCTTTTACCCTTCTGTCCTCCCTTCTCCTCCCCCATTTCTTTCCTTTTGTGCTTTCTTCCCTCTTCATCTCCATTAATTTAAATAGCATTTTTAAGTGAATGCTTGTGGCCATGTGTTAGAGAAGAAATGGTGAACAATATATTCAGAATGTGCATCCTCATCAAGTGTGTATTCTAGTGGAGGGAAATAGGAAAAAAAGTCAGACAGAAAAACACAGTAAAAATTATAGAGTAGGACAAGTGCTATTAAGAAAATATGTAAAGGTATAAAACACAAGATAACTAGAGGAGAGCTGAGCTGACATATTTTTATTTTGTGTATAGAAAAGTCCCAATGGAATTTAAGTTGGAAAATTGAAGAAAGTATCATTACAGATTTTTAGGAAGGTAGTGTATACAGATAGCAAAACATAAACATGAAAGAAGGCATTTTTGGAGGCACTAAAAATGTCAAGATAGCAAAATAAAATTAGGACCTAGTGGGGAGAAAGGTAGGCATAGGATCACATAATACTTTGCAAAGCATTCAGATTTTTTTCTGTGTTGATAAGGAAACCATTGATAAATGTTAAGCAATGGTATGATGTGGCCTGATTTGGATTTGTATAAACTACATGTAATGCCAGTTAAGACTGAGTACTTCTCATAGGAAACATGTAGGGACTTACATTGATATCAATGTAACAGAGTAGGGACTATTACCAACCATTGAATAGGGATATTAAATTATTGTCATTACATATATTTGATTTAAAAAATTAAGATCATTAATCTTTGCTGCAAACAGGATGTGCTTGAAGAGTAACATACACTTCAGCCTGTAATACTAAGTTAGGGTGTGTGCATTCCACTCCTCTGAGATTTCTCAACTGCAGACCCTCTTTTCCTGCTGTGTCTCCTCCTCTTGGCCACTCAAGTCTTCTTGCTCAACCAGGGTGAATGCAATGTTTCACTCTCATGCAGGGCTCTCCTTGTCTGTCCATGTAGCTCTCTCAACATTACCTAATAGTGAACCTTTTTGAATAGAGACATTTAAAACCTCCTTCTTTTACACATGACCCACATTGTTTCATGACATCTTTTTTTTTTTGTGCGTGTGTGTGTGTGTGTGTGTGTGTGTGTTTAAAACAAGTATTGAGAACCTAGGTTAAACTCTATGCAGAGTCAACCCTTATCAGGGAGTCAGAAAACACACCAGTCAATAACTTCCAGATCTATTTCTTCAAGGTGAATTACACAACAATCTTTTGAGCTCCAGGAATTGTAGGTTATAATTGTTAAGCTATTAGAGTAGTCCTGTTAAATCTCATCTCTCTGAAAGTTGGAGAATAAGCAAAGCTTACCTTTTCTAATGGTGGAAGGAGGAGTGAAGCATTGCTCTTCATTATATTCTCTGATCTTCTATTTACCTACTTCTCTGTCTCTCTATCCTTTTTGGAGGCTGGATTTAGGTCATTGGTTAAACAAGAAAACCAGTTCTTTAAGGTGATCATGTATCGCACTTTGGAATTTTATATTTATGTATTGTCTATTTATCTCAGATCCCCATTTGAAAATGAGACTAAAGAATTAGGTTTAAGCCTGGCTGGTGTGACTCAGTGGTTGAACATTGGGCCTATACGGACAGTCAGAAATCCCTGGAGGGGTCCCAGATTGGAAAGGGTGCAGATGGGGCTGGGACACACACACCCCATGCATGAATTTTGTGCACTAGGCTTCTTGTGTGTGTGTGTGTGTACACACACACACACACACACACAAACACACACACACACACACACACACTCATATGTATGTATTATAAAGAGTTTTGTTTTGACATCAACTTAAAAGTTAGATATAATAGTGAACCTTTTCGAATAGAAGAATCATTCAATTTATTTCTTAGATAATGAATAATGAAGGTATCTAATTGAGTTTTGGTGGATGATTTTTCTATTTTTTTCATTCAAGCAAAAATTAAATGTTAAAATTAATATTAAGATAGGCAAACTATGCCAGATACTGGGAGCATATCAGTAAATAAGACTCCTATTATCTTACAATCCATTCTGTATTCAGGTTATGGCAAAATTAGGTTTACAGTTGAAAACTGTAATACATTAAACAGAGTTTATTTTTCTATCAATTAATTATAATATTTTTCATATAGAACAACTGTAAACCCACTTTTACCCCACCTGCATATACCTATATTTATAATATTCAAAGTATAAAATGATATTATATGTGTGTATTTGGCTCCAGATATCCAGTGTGTATGTATGTATGTATGTATGTATATATTTTTTTCTCTCTAAGATTAATACTATGATAGAGAAAACAATAAGTATTTGAAAACCATTGAGTGCCATGTATATTTCTGATCAGTAAAGCCATGAAAAAATTACTTTCCCTGAAGATTATTTTAACAATTATTTTTAAAACTATATTTTTATTAATTTCAGAGAGGAAGAGAGACAGAAACATCAATAATGAGAAATAATTGTTGATTGGCTGCCTCCTGCATGCTCCCAGTGGGGATCGAGCCTGCAACCCAGGGACATTTCCTTGACCAGAATCAAACCTAGGATCCTTTAGTCTGAAGGCCAATGCTCCATCCACTGAGCCAAACTGGGTAGGGTCCTGAAGACTATTTTATAAAAGCATTATACTAGTTACTTGAGGACCTGTATAGTGGACTTATATTAATGTTAATGTTTAATTATAATTACCTACTTATTTCTATTACATGATTCTCAAATAAAAACACCAGCCTAATCTGATTAGAAAACTGGTGAGCCAATGCTCTATGCCAATTAAAGAAAACAAACCACAGCTAGGCATTGGGTGAACTTTAAGATCTATTACTTTGAAAATTTTTGAAAAATTTAAAATCATCAATAGTAGAGGTGGAAATACTATATATTTTAAATAAAACTTAGTGAGGAAAACAGAGGGCTCTTTCTGTGATCTTTTTCAAGCTGATATTTATTCACTATTTAGAATGCAACTGAAAATCAATTACTTTATTTTTCTTTATTTATTAAGGTATTATATATATATATGTCCTTACCTCCCATTTGACCCACATCTCCTCTCCCACAGATACCCTGACCTCCCCCTAGTGTCTGTTTCTATTGGTTATCTTTATATGCTTGCATATAAGTTGTTTGGTTGACCTCTTTCCCCTCCCCCACACTCCCCTGCCTTCCCTTTGAGGTTTGATGGCCTGATCAATGCTTCTCTGTCTCTGGGTCCTTTTTGTTCATCAGTTTATGTTGTTCATTGAATTCCACAAATGAGTTAGTTTTTAACACCTGTCTTGAAGAATTGATGTCAGATTGGTTCTCTAGAGCTCTTGTGTGCTTCGATTTCATCCTGATTGCACATTTTTACAGTCTTTATCTTATTTCCCCATTGAATTTGTTTCTCTTATCTATTCACTAGAGGCTGGATGCACAAAATTTGTTCAAGGGACAAGGTTCTTGTGGCTATGACTGCTTCAGTCCCTTGCAGTCACAGCTGCCCTGGCTTCATTCTGGAGGGTCATCTGGAAGGTTCTCTGGACAGTCATTCTGCTGTTTGATCTAACTAGCATATTAGCTCTTTATTATATAGGATATAAAAGTCTAGTATGCAAAGTATCCTCTCCGGGAGTTGGACCAGCCAGGAGTTAGATTGCTTGCTGTGATGTGTCTTAACCACTAGGGGGCAGTGCAGAATGAAGGAAGGTCCTGGCAGGTAGCCAACAGCCAGGGAAGGGAGGCCCTGGCAAGCAGCCAGCAGCTGCTAGGGACCCTACCCTTGCACAAATTTTGTGCAGTGGGCCTCTAGTTGGAGTATAAATTCTTAAGGCAGATGTGCTGATTTTCTTTCATTTTTGTCTGAAGTTTTTAATAAATACATATAAAGTGAAAAATTACATACAAATATTGATTATTAATTTAAATAGATATTTCTTGTTCTAGTAGTTTTAAGCAACAAACCTTCCACTCTGATTTATAGATTATAGAAAAGTAATAGTAAACAATTTAAGCACATTTGTCAGTTCTATTTTCTTTCATTACAGAAATGTTTAAAATTTCTACCCTTATTTCTTAATAATAAATAATCTATCTAATATAAGAGTAATATGCAAATTGACCATCATTCCAACACACAAGATGGCTGCTCCCATGTGGACACAAGATGGCTGCCACAAGATGGCCAGCAGGGGAGGGCAGTTGGGAGGAACCAGGCCTGCAAGGGAGGGCAGTTGGAGACAATCAAGCCTGCAGGGGAGGGCAGTTAGGGTGACCAGGTTAGCAGAAGAGGGAAGTTTGGGTTGACCAGGTTTGCAGGGAAGGGCAGTTGGGGGGGACGCAGACCTGCATGGGAGAGCATTGGGAGGAACCAGGCCTACAGAGGAGGGCAGTTAGGGGTGACCAGGCTGGCAGGAAGAAGTGATTAGGGCATTCAGGAAGGCAGGCAGGTGTGCAGATGAGAGCCAACAGTCCTAGGTTGTGAGAGGGATGTCCAACTGCCCTTTTAGGTTGGATCTTTCTGAGATCAGGCCTAAACAGGCAGTCAGGCATCCCTTCAGGTGTCCCAGATTGGAGAGGATGCAGGCTGGGCTGAAGGACCCCCCTCCCCACCTCCACCCTCCTGCATGAGTTTCATGCACTGTGCCTCTAGTTTAATAAAATTGACTACAAAATTAGTTTAATAATTTGAAATGAATATATAATTCCAAATACCATGTAACTTAATTAAGAGTTATAATTCATAAATTTAATATTCCTTGACATGAAACTGGAATAGTTATTTCTCTTTGAAAAGAGTGTAGATTTCATAGCTATAATTTTTTAAAGCTTACACATTGAAAAGAAAATGAACAGATTTGTCATATCAGTCTTTCTATTAAACACAGTTAGCTTAAACTGTCTGTGTAATTTCTCCATGGTAAGTCTATTTAGACATCTGATATATTTTACATACTTATATTAATTGATAATTATAAATGGACATTATAATTGATATCTATGCCAATTCCACCATGTTTAAATTGTTTATAATTTATCACAACTCTTATTTAACTTAGATATTTACCTTT
Organism: Vespertilio murinus; assembly: GCA_963924515.1. NCBI lineage: Eukaryota > Metazoa > Chordata > Mammalia > Chiroptera > Vespertilionidae > Vespertilio > Vespertilio murinus. The sequence goes on from OZ004709.1 coordinate 110,567,099, forward strand.
ATTCAATAATTAGAGGTCTGTTGCATGAAGAGATTCATGCAATAAGCCTTCCTTCCCTTGGCTGCCAGCACCGGTTTTCCTCCTGCACCCAGGACCCAGGCCTTTTCACTCTGGCCAGAGTCTGCTTCTTTGTCTTCAATGCTCCACTGCAGACTCCAGCCAAAGTCTGTCATATTCATCTTTGCTGCAGACTCAAGTCTGCCGTCTTATCTTAACTGCAGCACTCCGATCCTGTAGATCCCATCACCCTCGCCCTCCCTCTCATAGCAGGTGTCCTGCCCTGCCTGTTCACTTCACACCAGTAGCAGCTGGGCAGCTGCCATCTTTGGCCTTCTAAGTTGCATACTCACTCTGATTGGCTGTGGGTGTATGGGAGATATGGTCAATTTACATGCTTGTCTATTATTAGGTAACATGTCTGCTTCTAGTTTGAAGATAAATGCTACTGTAAATTCCTACTAACAAAGACAACAAATCAAAATTCTCATAACTCTTACTCTAATTTCTATTTCCTAAAGAAAATCACTTTACATTTTTTAAATGTTTGTAATGATATTTTTCCACATTTCTGGATAACATGTTTTTAATATAGCTTGTAAATTTTAGGCATTTTCTCTAAGTAGAATTTAATCATTATACATAACCTATTCTTAAATATTTTTTCTTGACCTTGAATCCATACAATTTTAGACATTGTCGAGTGATTATTCTCATGCAATACTTTCCTCTCCCAACCCCACAGCAGACATGCATACACCTCTTAATTACCTATGCTACTATTCAGTTAGTATGACATTCTGTGTTTACATGATCTTGGTGCTATTATTTTCACTTGAGTCTATAGTATACTGAAGTTATCTGCACTTTACTGTACAAAGTTTTATTTTCCCTGGAGTTAATGATCCCACATTTTTGGGAGTCATTTTCTACTATATTAATTTTCTCCAAGCTATTTTATACAACTAAAAATTATGTTTCAATACTTTCAAATTCCTCAGACAACATATCAATGCACTTTGCCCCATTGATGAAATTACTCCTAGAATTACCTGTCGTTAAGATTTTCTTTGTCATTATTATGAGAAGTTTTTTTTTTTGCCTCCCTTCTGTTCTATAACTCCTCTCTTTCAAATAATAGATATTATTTTTTCGTGATTTTCTGCCATAGATTTGTTGACATAACCTCTATTGGCATCATCATAATAGGAGAATAGTACATAAATACTTTGAGACCTAGCACACTTGAAAAATATCTGTATTCTAATCCTATAGTTGACTGAATGGTGACTTCTCAGTTTGTATTAGTTTTTCTTCTGATGTTTAAAGCCGTTGATGGATTGTTTTCTATATTCCAATGTACATTTTGAGACATTTCTTTAACTTGAAGTAAAATATTATAATTAAAAACCTTCTTCTCCATTATTACCAAGAAAACTATAACAAAATGGCATCACTTATAAAATGCAAAAGTTGTTGTGTGAATATAAAATACTTTAAAACCAAATGACATTTGCACTCAAACTTTTTAATTTTCTATATTTGTTTTATTTTCTTAATAAAATTATATCCAGATGTACCAAAATTTGCCAAAAAATTACTGAAGAAATTGACTCTTATCAATATTTGACATTGACTTTTTCTACTGAAATTATTATTATCCAAATTTCTCCATGACAATGAATTGATTCTTGATTCTTCTGCAAAATAATATGCAATGTAATTTTTTTTAATTTGCCTTTTTGTATTTAAATGTGTTTGATATTAATTTAGCCGTGATTTTTGCCATGGTAAATTAGCTTTAAATAGTTTGTGTGCATATGGTTTATATTTTAAATACAAATATTTATTTAAATGTTTTTAGAGATTTAGTTTCATATTAAAATAGAGGATAAAAAATTTCCCAAGTAGGAAGCTAAAGGGCAATTTCAAATAAATAACAACAGCTATCTTACCTCTGGACTACCTAATTGATATTGCCAACTAATTATATAGATATTATCTAAGATGTTCTTTTCTGTGTTTTTTTATTTTTTTATTTAGTGTTTAGTGTTCTCTTCCCCTGCTCTCCCTTCCTCCCTTAATCAATAAATGATTAAGTGATAACAACACAATGAGGCTCTCAATATTTCATAACCACTTTTAGAGTGCTTCCCACAAGATTCACAAAGTGATTAGAGTTATGGAGCTTGCTATATTTGGGGATTGGGGCACTGTAACTTAAATTCAGATGATTTTTGCTCTGTAATTCAATAACCTTCTTTCCTACTATCATCACCCATAGATTCAATAACATTGACAAGTAGTATACTGAATATATTCAGATATGATGTTGAAACATTCATTGTATGAAAATCAGAACTCACTCCTTGATTTTTAAATTTAGTGTAGAATTCAAGATGATCCTGGGATGTCTTGCTTTTATCAGAAATCAAGGATTCCCTAAGCACATTACATGATATCATTGAAAGCAGTAATGTGCTTATCATGTATATAGCAATAAAGTAACAAAAGAAAATAATGATGACAGCTAAGTGGATCTAGTGCAGCCATCGGCAAACTACGGCCCGCGGGCTGGATCCGGCCCATTCGGCTGTTCTATCCAGCCCACAGAGCCAAAAAAGCGGAAGGTTCTTTTGCTCTCCCCTCTACTCCTTCACCAGCAGCCCGAGATGAGAGTGCCAGCATGGTCAGGTTGCTTTTGTTCTGGCCCTCCGGTCCAGTTTAAGAACCCATTGTGGCCCTCGAGTCAAAAAGTTTGCCCACCCCTGGCTCTAGTGGGTCAGTGTATACTCATAAATGTGATGCTTTAAAGAATAATTAATTGTGCTAGAAATACTCCTTTGTGCCCAATTCTCACAGTGAATATGGGGACAAATTACTCAAATGATAAATAAATTTGAAATGTTTCAGGTATAATACTAATACAATATATTTCTCATGTGGGAAAGTTTAAATAAATGTTATGGCAAAATGGTAATGTATTTATTTTGTTTTCTTTCTACAATAAATGAGGTAGTAAATTTTTGAAACATTCTCCAAAGCTTGTTTTATTTTGTTTTTACTTATATAGTCACTTATATTTCAAGTTTCTCATTTTTGCTTACTCAGTTACAATTTCTGAGTTAATTTCCTCCTGCAAACTTTGTTGACTCTTATGGTTTATTTACTGCCCTTGTGGTTTGCTTCTTCTGTATTCTTTATCTGCAATTTTGATAGAGTTTGAATGAAAAATATTAATGTAAGTGAACATCTATTAAATCAGTAAGTTATTTTGACAGTGTACGTCTCTCCAGTTCCATCCATGCTGCTGTAAATGGTAAGAATTCCTTCTTTTTTTTTTTAAAGCAGTGTAGTATTCCATTGTGTAGATATACCATAGTTTTCTAATCCACTCATCTGTTGGTCACTTAAGCTGTTTGCAAATCTTAGCTATTGTAAAGCCAGTCAGTAAAAGAAAATACCACATGAACTCACTCATTTATGGATAATAAAGAAAATTATAACCTGATGAACAAAAAGATACATATAGAGGCAGAGACTGTCAAATTACAGCGGGAAGGCTGGGGAGAGGGGGAGAGGTAAGAGATCAACCAAAGGACTTGTATGCATACATATAAGCATAACTAATGGTCACAAGACACTGAGGGGTGAGGGCATGTATGGGGGTGGGGTGGGAAGACTATGGAAGGATATGGACACATATGTAATACCTTAATCAATAAAAAAATTAGAAAAATATTTATTTTGATAAATAAAACATTTTAGTTATAATTGAATCCATTCTCTCATTTTATCTATTTTCTACCCCAGAGACAAACAATATCCTGAAATTAGAGTATATTTTTCTGTCTATATTTTATCTGTTTTGTTATATATGTAATAATCCTAAATAATAAGTAATGTGTCTCCTTGTATTTAAGTACAAAAATTTATATAGGACAGATACTGAGGCAACAGAATGATCTGCCATTATTATACAAACTTACAAAGATATGTAGCTGCCAAAACTAGAGATAAAGTTTCCAATCTCCTTTTTGCGTGATATGTCCATGGAATATATCTGCAATAACGTGAGCAAATTTTTTTAGGGAAGTAATTAGCCACTATATCTTCTCTTCTACCCTTTCTGTAAACTGGTATACAGAAATGCAAGTTGCTGGCTTCATTTTAGAAGATAACTATAACACCTTAAACATGACTACTTGATTTAAAATTGCATAAAACTAAGATTATACTTCCTACCTACACCGGCCACACTTCACATGTCAGTAGCAAATATGTGGTTAGTAGCTACCATAATGGACAGTGCAGATAAGGAACATTTTCATCATCTCAGAAAGTTCTATTAACAGTACTCTAAGGGGATCAGGAATGTGAAAAGAGAAAGCAATCTAAATCAAAGCCTGAAATCCTGCAATACCTTATAGAGTAAGATCTCTATCTTAAAATCTTCTGGCTATCTTCAGACTGTTTTATGGAAGAGAAGTAAGTATCTATCCTACTTGGGTCACTTGTTTTGGGGTTACTTTATCAGAGCAGTGTAGCATAGGTACCCACCCACACACTCTTTCATACACATATATGTGCATGCATATCTGTAGGTACATATATGTATATGCCTTACTGTATATATGTATGCAAATCATAGTTTACAGGCTCAAGAGTTCCAGGGGCAAAACTCAAAACTGGCATCCGTGTATGGAGGGCAAGGAGAGACCAAAGAAAGAGGTCTCACCCAGATTGGTAGGAGGCAGGATTGATAAGCAAGGGCACTTACATAGGAGACTTATTTTGGACAGCTGTAAGACTCATACATCTCCACATTGCCTACCAGAACTTTAAAAGTTAGCACATAGCCAGTCCAAATGGTCCCAACAACCCATTACTCTCAATGTTATATCTTTGAAATGGCCCTAGTTTGTGGAAAAATGGACAGAATGTGCATTCATTTCATGGGGAGGGATGAAGAGTCTGTGTGCCTGGGGCCAGCAGGTCCAGCTCGCAGGTCAGCCAGAAACCACGTCCACTCCTCTGGGTCACCTCCTCCAACACTGCATCCCTCCTCATGGACTCTTACAGTCCCACCTGCCTCCTCTTCTGCAATGTGGCCTGACCTCTAAGCAAGGGGTTTCATTGCCATGGTTCATTCATGGCTATCTGCCTGCCATGGAGGCAGATGCAAAAGGAAGCACAAATTAAGACAATGACTTTTAAAATAAGTCACCATTTTTTCCCCCACCAAGAGACTAATGATCACATCCTCCCAATGACCTTGGACAGACAGTCAGGTTCTCATCTTCAAGTATGAAGATGTTCAACTTCACTAGATATTTCCAAAGTGGTTATATGATCTATTTATAGTTTTTGAGAGAAACGCTGCGTTCCCCATAGCCTCACCAATGCTTGCCATTTTTCATAAGGATACATTTGTCTCAGACCTCTCATTTTTCCATGTGAAGGTATCTTAGTTACCTGAACTCTCCTCTCACTGGAGAATTTGGGTGCTGGAGAGGGCCGTGAGCATGCTGGGTGATCCTTCCTCTGCCTCGCAGAGAGGAGAAGTTCTGAGCTCCCAATGCCACATCACAGGCATGGTGGAATAGCTCTGCCCCTTGGAATGTGACCTCCCTTTGACCAGCGCTGCCTGTGACTGGATGGGCAAGGTTATCCAAGTTAGAGAGTTTTAGTAAGTCTGTTTGTCTGTATATCCAAACCAGGCCTTTCATTCATGCTTTTAGCAGTCATTTAGCTGAATACTTAACATTTATGACTTGGTTTTCTGTTCAGAGTTCAAGAGGGAAGAAAGGATTTTAAAATCAATCTATTAAACTTTAACAAGCATAATACCAATTTTCATATTTAATTGCACTCCTCTTACGTTAATATGCATCCCTCATTATTGATAAATTTGAGTACATCTTTATGTTGATTTAACAATTTTTCAAAGGTCTGATTAATTCTTTTATATAGTGAAAACTAAATTTGCAGATATGGAAAGCACAGTTTCAAAAATTATATAACATATGAAAATAAGATAAACCTGAATTAGCTATTGAATTTTAAAGAACAAAAACACTTTTCCTACAATCCAAACAGACCCAGACAACCATCTATAAACGGTAAAAAATGAGCTAATTCTAATTTTTCTACAGTAATATTCAATATTCAGAAGAGATTAAAATAATTCAGGGCAGAAAAATATATACCAATAATATTACATCTAGTGAAGATAATATTAAAGTACAACTGCAAAAGAAAAAAAAGCAGAAATTTTAAAACTTAGAAGAATTTAGATATACAATACTTGAGATACTGTAAAAAATAAGACATGAATAAAAATAATTTAAAAAGAGCAAGACACAAGGACTGGTGACAAGCAGAGGCTCTTGAATGAATATTAAACACATTTACTAGTTATGGTTACAAAGAACTCACATAATATGTAATTAAAACTGTAGGATTTACTTTGTGAAGCAGGCACATTACTATTATTTTTATTCAATGGTTAATAAAATGAAAGAGAAGTTTGAAGACCTGAAAAGATTTACACATAATTGTTATCTAGAACAGAATGTAAAGTATAAACCTGAGAGATAATTTAACTATTGAAACAAGGCTGAGGAAGAGTGAAGATAAGAAAAAACATTTTGAAGATAACTAGTTATTATAATCAATAACAATATATATATATATATATATATATATATGCATATATATATTAAAGCTCAACTAAATGATTGTGTTCTTAGTGTGTTTTGATAATCTCTTTTTTAAAAAATGTATCTTTGTTGCTGAAAGGATTACAGATGTCCCCTTCTTCTCTCATTGACTCACTCCCTCCCCACTCCTGTCTGCTCGCCAGGCCTTCACACCACTATTGTCTGTCTCCATGGGTTATGCACATGTGCATACAAGTTCTTTGGTTCATCTCTTCCCTTCTTCTGCCCCTCCCTGCCATGAGAATCCTCATTCTGTTTGGTGAATGTTTCCATGTCTCTAGAACTAACTTGTTTGTCATTTTATTAATTAGAGTCCATATATAAGTGAGATCATGAGAGTATTATGCTAAGTAAAATACATCAGTCAGAGAAAGACAAGTATCACATGATCTCATAATATCTTTTCTTAATCTTACTGTAATAGTGTTTAAAATTACCCTTATATGCTGGCAATATTTTTCTATAGTTCAGAGCCTTTCAAAATATTAATGGTTTTGTATTTTATTTATTTTTTAAAATATATTTTATTGATTTTAGACAGGAAGGGAGAAGGAGAGAGATATAGAAATATCAATGATGAGAGAGAACCATTGATTGGCTGCCTTCTGCACACCCTCTACTGAGGCTGAGCCCACAACCTGGGCATGTGCCCTTGATCGGAATTGAACCAAGGACCCTTCCTTCAACTCAAGGCCAACTCTCTATCTATAGAGCCAAACCAGCTAGGGCAGTTTTGTCTTTTAAATACAAAAATAAAATTTAACTTTAGTTAATATTTCTTTAATATCAATAGTACAGTTTTTATTTTCATATTTAATGTATTTCTTTTTACCTATTTCCTACTTGCATATGTAAGGTGCCAGGAAATTGCTATTATATACTAAACTTAATTATACCATGGGTAGAGAAATCTAAGGCATTTATTTTCCATTATCTTACATTTTATATAATATTTTGAGAAGCTTGTGACGTTTTTAATCATTTTGAATTTTCTAAATTTAAATTTTGTCATTCTGTGTCCATAAATTGTATCTCTATATGCATCTATATTTTATCCTATGTGTCTCCATTTTAAAATCTTGTCTTGATTAGTAACCCATTGCTGCATATCCACTTAGCCCTAACTACTCTATCCAGGTCATGTGTAATTGAATTTTCATTTCAATGTTTATATTCTTTATTCTTTATTAGAGGCCTGGTGCACAAAATTTGTGCAAGGGGTTGGTGTCCCTCAACCCTCTCCAATCTGGGACCCCTCTCACAATCTAGGCTTTCTGGTTCCCAACTGTTCACTTGCCTATCTGCCTGATTGCCCCTAACCACTTCTGCATGCTGGCCTGATCACTCCCTAACCACTCCCCTGCCAGCCTGTTCAACACCTAACTACTCCCCTGCCAGCCTGGGTGCCCCTAACTGCCCTCCCCTGCCAGTCTGATTGCCCCCAACTGCCCTCCCCTGCTGGCCTGGTCACCCCTAACTGCCCTCCCTTGCAGGCCTGGTCTCCCCCAACTGCCCTTCCCTGCCGGTCTGGTCACCCCCAAATGCCCTCCCCTGCTGGCCTGGTCACTGTGCTCCCCTGCTGGCTCGGTCACCCCTATCTTCCCTCCCCTGCCAGTTTGGTCACCTCTAACTTCCCTCCCCTGCCAACCTGGGTGCTCTTAACTGTTCTCCCCCACAGGCCTGATTGCCCCCAACTATCCTCCCTCACATGCCTGGTCCCTCCCAACTGCCCTCCCTTGCTGGCCATCTCGGGGCAGCCATCTTATATATTGGAGTGACTGTCAATTTGCATATTAGGCTTTTATTATATAGGATTGCTTCTTTTAGTATCCTCAATTAGTTTTCATATTTACTACATACTATCCAGTGTACAACTTTGAAGAACTTAAGAAATATAAAGTTTCTCAAAATAATTGATGATAACAAGCAAGATAAAATTTACTAGTAAGGATTTATTCATAATAAACACTTAGAAAAGTTAAATTTTAAGATATCACAATCTTGTTACCATCTGTCAGTCTCTCAAATGGTAGCCAAGAATGTTAAGTTTTTAAAATATTTTTATTAGCATCATAAAAATCTTTAAACAGCTTATTAAGCTGTCTTATCCAAATTAACTAAGATTTATTAAATAATGATTATGTGCCAAACCGCATGCCAAGAGGTATATACATGTCACTCAATTTATTCCTCAAGGCAATTATATTAACTATACATAATAGCTTCATTTTTCAAGGAGACTAAGGCATAATTAGTAAATAACTTGGCTAAATTTATACAGTTAGTGAATAGAGAGTATTGCAATCTAGGTCTGACTCCAGAGTATGTACTTTTAACCCGTGCAGTGTATTGTTTCATAAAGAGTGATGTTTACTCATGATTTGGTCTCACCTAAACATTAATGAAAGACAGCCAGGGAGGCTTTTAATCCCCGAAGATATGTCTGAATCTCCTGGGATATTTGTTCTAAGTTCTGCTACACTGCATGTTTGTAGATTTAGCAAAGAAAAAAAATGGGCATTTGAAAGTATGCTCTGATAGAATTGAGGGAAATGGTAAAAGAAGGTTAACTGGGTATGAGGGTACGGCTGCTAGTAAAAGCTAAGATAAAAGTAGAAAGGTTAATCTAAAGAACAACAGATAATTCAGTGAAGAGTTTCATAAAAAAAAGGGCAAATAGTATATTTTGAAGATAAAACCTTTTAAATTTTTTCAACTTCTTGTTTTCTTAGCATTGAGCATGGTCTGAATGAGTGTAATGGGGATTAGAGGGCAGAAAACATAGTGAGTGACATTGCCCACAACGTTCATGATCAGTTCTGAAAGCTATGATTAATCTTCTATTTTATGACATGTATGACAGCTTTGGCCAGGAGGAAGAGGCTAATTGTTAGGCAGTAATAGAATAAAGAGCAGTACATTGCAGAGTCCTAACTGCACCTTTTGCCTGAGGTGGCATAATGAAGCATTGCGTCTAAAAACATTCATTATCTGAAAATTGCATGAAACTTTTTGCAAATCAGTGTGATGATACATAATTGTTACTGTAAAATTAAATTTGTAAACAAACACATGGGGATTTGTCAGCTTCATGCTGCTCATAATTAACATGGTAGAATATTTGTAGTCAATTAAAATATTAAAATAAAATATCCCTATTTTGTTCTTTAGAAGGATTGTTTTTATAGAAGATGAGCCAATCATCAATATTGTAGAGAAAATATTTAAATATATTTACCTATTGAATGGGAATTTGTAAAAAAAATATATTTTATAATTTTTCAGTGTATTTTTTGTGATGAAAGTTACACAGAAATCTGGCTCTGACATTGAGCTCATAGAATGGAGTCTGAAAATTTGCCAACTTAATCTGAATTTTGTGTATTTTAAAATGTCCACTGGTATGGTGGTATCTAATTAAGGAGTTATATTAAATTATAGGCATTAGTGCAGTGTTGTCAGTTACTAATTCAACTTTTATGGTAGCTATCAGAGAGTTTTATCTCTAACAGGTTGCATACATAAATTACTGATAAATGAAAATTGAGTACTACTTTTTATTACTCTTTTAGCAACTCTAAAATTATGCTAAAGAGACTAACTTCTTCAACAACTGTCTTCATTGCTAACCATTCACATTTTAGACCACTGTGAATGCCATCTAATATTTAGATAGAAATGATACCTGCATAAAAGATAGTGTGATTATACAAGTTTATTATAAGAACTTTAAGTTTCTCAGTTTTTCATTTGGTCTTATAAATAAGAGGTGAGTACCTTTGCTAAATAAAATTTCCATTATTTCCATTCAAATACATGTAATGTGTGTGAAAGTATGAATAAGGAGTTATATATAGAGTTAAATAAACAAAAAAAGATATAGCATGTATTAATATATTTACTTAAAATGTAATTTTATAAAAGTAAAATCATTGTTGCTTAATTTCAGGAATTTAAACATATAATCTTTCTTAAGCCAAGGTTAGTCACACTTATAACATCAATAAGCATGAACCATCTCTTCATCCATGCATTCAACACATTGATTAAAACCATGTATTGAATATTTGTTGTTAATAGGCATTCTTATGTTTTAATATACAGATGTAATAAAATTTCTCTAATCGTATCTGAGTTCATGGAGTGAGAAAGAAACAGTGAAGGGCAATTATTTTATGGGTCTCTCAAAACTAAAAACAAGTGATTATGGATATTCTAAGTGCTGCTAACTCAGCCTGATGACACTAGTCAGGTCTTAAGAGTCAGACCTGAGCCCTAGCCCAGTGTATCAGTTGTTTGTATTGTCATCCATACACCAAAAGGTTGTGGGTCCAATTCTTAGGGCATGTACCTAGGTTTCTGGTTAGATCCTAGCTGGGATGCATACAGGAGGCAACCAATCAATGCTTCTCTTTCTCTCCCTTTCTTTATCAAGGAAACAAACATATATTTTTCATAAAATTACTTTAAAAATATGCCTAGATTTCCATTTAAAATGTGTAACTAGATAATTATGTAAGGATTACTTATTTTACTTACTACTAAGACTAAATAACATGGGTCAAGTACTTGTGTAAAGTACCTGTCACTTTCCTTGGGTATAATTTGTGCTTACTAAATCTTGCCTCTTTGTCTAGCATTAATTATCAATTTTCTCTCTCTTCCTCTCTTTTTATTCTCCGGCCTCCATCATCAACCCCTTTTCCCCCTCTCTTTCTCATTCTAGTGCACATACATACATACATTGAAAACCCATCATATGTCCCCATCCCAAATCTTGACTGTCCTATTCCTCATGCTGGTTTACTCTTCAAACTACCTCTATAAGACAGAGTTATGGGACAAAATGTCCACTTGTATAGAATGCTATATTAGGATCAGAATAAAAACAAGTGCTAGAACACTAAATCTAATCATGAATGAAAGTAAATGAGGACAAACAAGCTAACAGCAAGTAAATAGAATGAAAAGACTGGAAAGGTCAGGTTTGAAATACTCAACGTTGAATGTCAAGAATTCGACAATCTTTCTCTTTGCCTATTAGTCTATGGAAAATTAAATGTCCATTATTTGAATCAATGCCTGAATCAACAAAAAATAAATCATTCAGAAGACGTGGTGGTCTTTACTTCAGTCCAGCATCACCTACTCTATTTCCCTACTAGGAAGTAATAATAAGTTGCTGCTGTGCCAGTGTCAGGTTTAATATAGGATTTTGATCAACAGAAAGTCTCCTTAGACCCTTGAGAGTTCTTTTCTTTAAATTGCATTTATGAGTCATACAACCTTTTCTTAGGCGATTATATTTTTCAAAGCTGAAAGTTCAAATGTTGCCTTTCAAATGTATCAATAATTTTTGTCTAATTAAGATATCAGATGTTTACCCTTTTATTTAAAACTAGAGGCCAGTGCACAAAAATTTGTGCACTTGGGGGGAAGGGTTCTACAGTAGGGCTTGTGGCCTCTCATAGTCTGGGACACCTTGGGGGATGCCCACCTGCCAGCTTAGCAGGCTTGAGCTGCAGTCGGACATCCTTAGCACTGCCAAGAAGGTGGGAGAGGCTCACTTATAGCCAAAAGCCCAGCTTGTGGCTGAGCGGAGCTCCCCCTGTTCTAGAACACTGACCACCAGGGGGCAGCTCCTGAGTTGAGTGTCTGCCTCCTGGTGGTCAGTGTGCATAATAGCCACCGGTTATTTTGCCATTAGGGTCATTTTGCATGCTACCCATTTATTATATAGGATAATGTTAATAATAAAATAATATATTAAGAAAAAAAATGCAGACATGGGTCAACTAAAGTGAAAAGAAAATAGAAAATGTAAGAAGAATTAATTATTTGGGACTTCACAATTTTACATTGGTCTAGTCTTGTTGATGTTTAGAGGTCTGTGTAAGTGTTTAGGATTCTGTGGTCTGTCAAAGATAAAACATACAGAAATCTATTCTGTCTTGAATGTTAATAAATTATTTTAACAGAAACTTAAATGGTGAGTAAGCCATGCTATTCAAAGCTAGGAATTACATAGTCTTTTTGCTTGATTTAAACAAGAAAAGTGAAGAGAGTAGTAATTACCGTATTTGCCGGCATATAAGACGATTTTTTGGCCCTGAAAAAATACGTATTTGCCGGCGTATAAGACGACTGGGTGGATAAGACGACCCCCTAACATTTCCACTAAAAAATACAGAGTTTGTTATATACTTGCCGTATAAGACTACCCCCCACTTAGAGGCACATTTTTCAGGGCCAAAATATCGTCTTATACGCCAGCAAATACGGTAAATATTCACTGAGTATAAACAATGGAAGAAACTATACAGGCTAGTTTTGTTCACAATTTTATGTGCCTTAATATTTGTTTGTTTTTTTGACCCTGGAAGCAGAGAAACATCATAATTTTATCTAGATGAAGGCATTCATTTATCATTTATTGCCATGTATATATCTCCTTAATCCGGCCACAGATAAAATATCCAGGTCCCTGGAAAAAAAATCTGTTTTTAAATTCTTAGATTAAATTCAGTGAACAAGTATCCTAAAAAAATACAGATTCCATCATGTATTGCAAACACTGTACTAAGTTTACTCTAAGGTTCAATGTATACACTAGAAGGGTATGACTAGATGGAAATTTATTTTGATTATTTATCTTAATTATGACAGCACCATAGGGAAAACTGTATCTTATATGCTTTGTGACATTATCTGTAGTGTAAAAAGTTACTCTCTGTTATGTTAAATTAGAGGCCTGGTGCACGAAATTCATGCACAGATAGGGACCTTAGGCCTGCCAGCAATCAGGACCAATCAGGTTCCTCATCTCCTTGCCTCTCTGCCTCCTCCTTCCCTTGCTCCCTCTGTGCCCTGTCACTGCCACTGGTCATCACTATGTTCCATGCCACCCCCTGGTGGTCAGCACATGTCATAGCAAGTGATCTAACTCCCATTCTCCTGCTTGAACTTTGGAGGGGACACTGCATATTAGCCATATATATATATATTAGCATTAAAAACATTTAGAGAGATCAAAAAGGGGAAATTGCAGGAATGTATGGTGGAGGGGAGTTGTCACTGACAAATTGAATACTTGGAACAGTAAAAAGCTGTGAAATGTCAGCTAGCTTTACATAGAGGGTAACCTGGAAAATCACAACCAATAAAGTGAGAGGCCATGGTTTCTAAATTATGGCAGTTCATCCTGGCAGCTAGAAGGCCTATTCTTTTTAAGTTTCTTGTAGTGAATGTAAAGATGCTCTATTTGGAAACAGATGTAACTGATTTTAGATTTTGATTCTGATACCTATGTAGATTTAGGCACTGTTTCTTTATCTGCATAAAGGTGACTATAATCATTTTCAGGCATGTGATAGTTAAACTAATAATGTATGTTAGGTGCCTGACACAAACTGATCAAATGCTTGTTAATAACATTTCAATTAATTTGATTTATATAGAGCAAAACCTGCATTATAAAAGAAACTTTTACTGTGAATTTTTTTACAGAAAAGCAAATATTGTTTATCGATTTGATATATCTGCCAGGGGTGAACATGGGGATCTCGGGTCAGAGGTAATCTCTAGCTAGAGATAGTACTCAACACCCCAGCTCTTATTGTACTTGTAGGAATTAATTCGAATAAGAGACAACAAATATCTGCAAAAGCAGTTGCAAGTTTATTTGTAGGAAAGCAATACACTCAGAGAGACCAAAAATGCCCTGATATTTGGGATTTTTGAGGATTTGTATTCCTAGATTACAATACCCTTAGGTAAGGAGCAAGTCACCTCCTTCTCATGTCTCAAAAAAAAAAAAGATGAATCTTTAGCCCTAGCTGGTTTGGCTCAGTGGATAGAACATTGGCTTGCAGACTGAAGGGTCCCAGGTTTGATTCCAGCCAAGGGCACATACCCGGGTTGCATACTCAATCCCCAGTGTGGGTCATGCAGGAGGCAGCTGGCCAATGATTCTCTCTCATCATTGATGTTTCTAACTCCTCTCCATCTCCCTTTCTCTCTGAAATAAATAAAAACATATTTAAAAAAATAAGTGCTTATAAAAATATTTAAGCTACAAGGCTCCTTCATTTACCAAATAGTGGGAGAAAAAGTGCCTGCGTCTTATGGTCCGAGTTGCAGAGCGGCAGCGGGTCCCCCGGGACCTTCCGTGTCCCTGGGGACTGCATATTTGGTGAAGAAAAAGTGTGTCTTATGGTCCGAAAAATACTGTAGGTGTTATGCTACAGGACAGACTGTATCCTGGAGGGCTCTGAATCTGTCCTGCTCAGAGGGGCCTGCCACCTCCATTGTCTGTTTTCAGTTTGTCACATCTCTTATTTCCTCCAAGCCCCAGCAGCCTCTCCCAGCCTCTCCCAGCTCATGTCTTTCTATCTTCCTATTCTAACATTCCTGTTAAAAATTCTAGCTTTTTAAGAAAGAGTGCCTTTTTTACTTTTAGGTTGGCATGAAGTGAACTGAAGGTGTTAATCACATTTATGATTTTTTGCTGCTGACATATGAAGCTTGGGGTATTAGACATAAAGGGCGGTGTGGTGATCTGTCTAGAATATCTTAACCAATGTGTAATAGAAAACTGACAGCCGCTTTCATCCATCCATAAGCAGGAAATATTGATGACATATATTTAGATCCAAATCTGAATGCCTTTCTGAGAGAATTTAGAGAGTAACTACACGTAAAGCAGTGACACATTTTTCTGTATGAAAAGTGTGCAGAAAAGTGACTGAAAATTGGTAAATTATTTTTGGCAAGTTGCCTTTTACAAATGGCAGAATGATGTGTTGGCTACATAAATAAAATAGAAATAAGGGAGGTTTTTGTAAGTAATAGAGGTGAGCTGTGTAATAAGTAAACAAATAAACTTATGTTGAGCTCTAGAACATTAATTGAATTTAAGGCCCCTTAATACCAAAGAATGATTAAATTGGCAATTAAGATTATTTTTATCAAATCTTACATCTTAAATGTTAACATTTGTGTATAGATACTAACTATATCTTCTGTATACTTAATTTAAGAACAAATATTCTAGTAAGATTTTTTTCCTACTCAAATTCTAGTTAACTCTACATTTAGTAGATCAGTTAATGGTTTTTCACTTTTCTCTGCAGAGACATAGTTTACCTACTTTATCATTAGTATATATATCCATATCACATATATATAAAACTAAATTGGTATCTATCTTTGAACTCAGAGTTATTACAAATTGCTTTTTTTAATTACAAATACACACACACACACATGCTTGCGCGCGCACACACACACACACACACACACACACACACACACGTGAATCCTATATAAGAAAAGCCCAGCAACTGAAACGGTGGAACTACCAGAATGACCAGAGACCAGGGCAATCAGGCAGGCAGGAGAGTGGTTAGGGACAATGAGGTAGGCAGGCAGAGTGGTTAGGGGCAATCAGGAAGACAGACAGAGAGGTTAGGAAGCAGAGGCAGTTAGGGATGACCAGACAGGCAGGCAGTGATTAGTGAGACAATATGGTATTTGTCTTTCTCTGTCTGGTTTATTTCACTTGGCATAATAATTTCTACTTTGCTTCTTTAAGGAATACATTGAATCAGATTGTTATAATAAAAGGCTAATATGCAAATAGACCAAATGGCAGACCACTTGGAACAATCGAATAACCAGTTGCTATGATGTATCATGACCACCAGGGGGCATGTGCAGAACGTGGTAGGTATTGGCTATGGTGAGATGGTGGAGCAGGTGAGCATGGATGCCAGACCAAGGTGGAGTGTCATTCACTGTCATCGGGGTGAGCCTCTGGTGGTTACTGAAAATTCTTTGCTCCTGTGTATTGCCCTCCTGTGTGGCACTTGCACCCACTGCCAGTATCAGCCTCATTTGCACCCATAGTCAGAACCAGAGCTGGTACGAGCAGGGGCTGCCAGCTCTAATCACCCATGAGGGCTTCTCCACCTCTCCCTGCTCCTGAGGGGCAATCTGGGCAGTAGCCCCTCTGAAGTCACCAGCCCCACTTAAACCTATTGCTGGTGCCAGATCCAATTACTCTGTGCCATCAGTGCATGGAGCAGTGGCAGTGGCAGCAGGAGTGGGGCTGCAGGCAGACAGGGGACCTGAGGGCCATGATGGGAGGGGCCAGGCAGGGCACAGAGGATGAGCCAAGACCCGCCCCTGTGCCTTCTGCAGCCTTGTGGCCCACAGTTCTCTCAAGGTGCACGAATTTGTGCACTAGGACCTAGTAGAAGAATAAAAATACTTAAAAATGCATATTGACTAATAATATTTGAAAAATAAAAATTTTATTTACAAATATTTTATAATGGGACTTCTTTTACTGAAATAAAAATGTTTATATATTATGACTTGATTGTTGAAAACAACTATTCACCTCTTACATATATGTAAATTTTATAGTAAGATAAACCTACTTTTTAGAAAGTAATATATCTTATAGTTGCTCCATATACAGCTTTTATCTGGCAAGTGCCATTTGTACAAATATACCTTTATGGATTACATGAAAGCGAATGTTTTTAGCTTTTGAGAAAGATATTAAAATCAGATGACTTTTCTCCCATTTGAACAATTTATTTTAGTCTTTTGAGAAAGACAAATATCACATGATCTCACTCATATATGGGATCAAGTGAACAAAATAAACAAATGAACAAAATATATACAGAGACATAGAAGCATGGAACGGACTGTTTGACCTCAGAGGAAAGGGGGTAAGGGTGGAAGAGATTAACCAATGAACTTCTACGCATAGATGCATAACCTCTGGCCATAGACAATAGGGTAATGAAGTTCTGGGGTGGGAAAGGGGAGAAAGAAGTTAATGGGGGGGGGCTGTATAATACTTTCAACAATAAAGAATAAAAAAAATAAAATCATTAGACTTCACATTCAAATGAGAAGTAGTTGATAGGATTTCCCCCACAATCTTGATTAAATACATATTTGCATCTTTTATAAACATCTCTATTAAAACATCCTTTATTTCTCACTAAATATAATTTTTTTACATGGCATTAAAGTGTGTCACTTGTAAAACAAGGAAGGAACAAAATTGACCTAGTACTTCATAATTTTTAAAGTATAAGAATTTTCTAATGAAAAAAAAGAGAAACTATTTACAATGAATAAGATTCAAATGTAAAATGTGGATGTGAGTATACATGAAAAAGTATTTATTAATTTGATATTCTTTTAAAATTGACCCAATGTTTATATATTATATATATACTATTTTGCTCTGAAATGTGAAGACTAAATCAAATATTTGTGAAGATTTGAAATTAAAAAAGGTCCCATACATATACAAGTAACACATTCCATGTTCTTATTAAAATATAATATTTTTCCATACCTATATATGTTCATACCTTTTTAAAAATATGTAGTAGGAATCATCTTTGTATATAATAGCTCTTAGGTATTTTTTAGTATTGCTAATTGGTTCATTGCTTTCCATGAGATACTGGTAATTAAATTCTTATTTGCCTTTAATATATAATCACTTTAATTATATTTCTGTTTAATCAATGTCTGTTTGTATTTTGTTGTGAAATTATAGAAACCATTTTGGCATCATTGTTGTATGGCAATCATCAAAACTTTATTTAATCATTCAGGTTTACTAACAAATTTCAATGTAATCTGAATAGAAACTTTCAAATTGTAAACTTTTTATCTTTTTACTACTTAAACGAATCTCTCTCTCTGCTCAAAGAATTAGAATGTGTAAAATGAAAATGGTTGTGCTAGTGACAATAGCAGAGTAGATTGACTTTCACAATAACTCTTCTGTCAGGAGCAATGAAAAAAAAATGGACAAAAACAAAACGGAATTATTGTTTTGGCATCAGACATTTGTCAAATGAGTGAAAAATTGATGCAGCAAAAACAAGGAGATACATCTAGAGCGGCAATTTTTAACTTTTTTTTTTTATCTTATGGCACACAAAAGCTAATTCCTAAAACTTTGTGGTACACCCAAAAATATATATTTTTGCCAGTCATAAAAAAAATAAGATTCATTCACACCAGACAGCAGCTATTGCTGTTGGTTGTTCACTTTTTTTTAATTTGACAATTTAAGGAAAAAGAGGTCAGTGCCTCTGACTAAATTGTCAGATATTGTATATTTCAAAAATTATTGAGGCACACTGGTCAAAAATAGTTCATTTAGAGCAATAAGATCAGCACTGGGGCTGGTGTAACTTTTCATGAGTTTTGTAATTCCTAAAACAATAATAAGAAAGATGAGAGGAAGAAAGAATCCTTGCAGATTTATAAGTGTAACAGAAAACAGGGGTCTAGCCACCAAAGTTGGGATTCTTGGTAAAATCCCAGGTTTTCTGTGGGATCCTAAAGGAGTACAGTCTAGGAATAAGAATAAATTGCAAATTAATTGAGTCTCTCTGGGATTAACACACATATTCAAATAATTCCTTTGGTGAATGAGTTTAGGGTGATTTGATAGACAAGAGATATCTTCAAGAACATGAAATATATTTTATATGAAGTATTCAAAATTTAATAGAAATATAAATTCAACCAAGAAGAAGATAAAACTAGGAACTTAGTAAACAAACAAACCATTGGAATGATTTATTATCAGATAATAATTTCAGAATAAGTGTTCTGTAGCATAAATAAAAATCTTTAATATCCTCATAACTATTAGAGGATAATACAATCTGTAAGAAAAATAATAGAAATTCTAGAGCTAAAATGCACAATAACTAAATTTAAGACTCCCAATCACATGTTTAACAGATGATTAAGTAGAGCTATAGAAAAATTTAGGAAACAAAGATATGATTAAAATACCTAGATTGAGGTATAAAGAAACAAAAGTTTAGAAATTATAAAAAGAGTGCAAGGCATATCATGAAATACAGTTGTATATTTATATGTAGATTCACGACTGAGAGGAAAAAGAAGGTGCTCCAGCAAGAAACAGTACCTAAACTATGATTACCTGGGACAGATGGCCTGCCACTGCCATGTATGTTATATGAGGATTCGGCTGGAAATTTTAATAAGTTGTTAAAATCCATGTGTTAGCTACTCTTTGAATAGCAACCCTATGGAGACCTCAAACACAGGGAGGTTTGCACAATTTTAAAGTTCTTTCTCCAAAAACCCAACCAGAAAAGTAGGGGAGATGATAGAGATGAGAGGTTTCCCTTTGAAAAGTAAATAGTACACTATGGCCTGCTTCTATTAAACAGAGAATTGGAGAATGGAATCATAAGAACAGTAACTTTGGAGTGGAGAAAACGGGCAGATAACACCATAACCAAATAATCAAGGTGAACGTCACTTGTAATGAGTTTTGTTTACATCATGTAAATCCTAATATCATGTAATAATATAAGCCTATAACTTTTTTATATTCTTCCAAAATAAATATCCCAAATCATAGTATAACCATAAAAAATTAGATCAATTTGAAGGATATTATTGAACCTTACTATTCAAAAATATCAAGAAAAATTTCAGGAAAACTAATTTTTAGAGACAGAAGCTAGAATAGTGGCTTTATCATGAAAATAGAACATGGTATTTGTTGTGAAGCAAGATGATTAAACCATGTAGAATGAAGCAAATATTCTTTTTCTTAATAGAAGTGATAGTGGTGGGCACATTTTTATTCTATAATAGAGGCACAAAATTCAGGCAAGAGCAGGCCCTCCTTCCCCCGGCTGCCGGCACCAGCTTCCCTCTGGCCACCGGGACCCGAG
This sequence comes from Vespertilio murinus, assembly GCA_963924515.1. NCBI lineage: Eukaryota > Metazoa > Chordata > Mammalia > Chiroptera > Vespertilionidae > Vespertilio > Vespertilio murinus. The sequence goes on from OZ004709.1 coordinate 110,587,584, forward strand.
TTTCTCTCATAGCCCTGGCTTCATCTGGAATGTTGTCGAGAAGGACATCAGTCCAATTACCATATTAAGCTTTTATTATTATAGATACTTATACATCAATCTACTGAGCTACACAATTCATATTTGATTACTGTACATGCCTCATTATACTTTTGCAGATATTATTTTAAAAGATAAAAGTAAAAACAATAATAAAATTGATCACTTCTAGAGGTACATATATACACCTATTAAATGGAAAACCATTTTCCTTTATTGGAGAGGAAATTTAGCAGTATAAAATGTTAATGCACACACACACACACACACACACACACACACATACACATACACACATACACACACAGAGGCACACACAAATTTAGTGTAACCTACATCTACTACATATAAACACAAACAAGTTTTTTCTTTCTACAAGAAGTGATAAGATAATTTTAAAGATTGAATAGAAAAAAAAACATTTAAATATAATAAGGGACATTTAATGAAAAGACCAATGATAGGACAGGCAGCCTAATAAGATATTAAAGTATTTGTAAGGCCTCTATAATTAAAATGTATCATGGATCATGAATAGAAAAACCAAAGGAACAAAATATAAAATCTAGAAATAGAAAATAAAAGAAGAAATCACCATGTCTGACTTATGTTGCTTTGCATGAAATATTTAAAAACATGTAAATAATGTACTAAAATGTGTAGGTATGTCATATAACCTTTCTTGTCTCTTTTCTTGTCTACAAAGGGATGATGATAATAATTCCTGTATCAGGGAAATTGAGAAATAGATGGTTCATTATATAAATGTGAATGAATTAGAGCCAAAAATATCTGCAATGTTGAGATTAATTATCATATATTGCATTCCTATTTTATCAGAAATTTTATAGTACTAAAAGGTGTGTGAAACAGTGATCATTTAAAATTCCTTCCAACAGTGAAACCTATGATTCCGAAAATAATTTCTGAATAATTTTGACAAATAAATTTGCCTAAATCAAGTTCAATTATTTGGATGAGTACCTATTCCTTGTAGAAGAAAGGCTTCTAAAATATATTCTTTTTAGGATATTAGACATTATTCTCAATTTATTTTTCCTGACTTTGTAGGTTCTAAAAATACTGCATGTTCAGCCAAATTTGAGCTGACTCTTTAATATCCCTCATTATTATTTTTCAGCATGATTGGCTACCCAGACATTTTCCTGTTTCCAAATATAACATTCATAGGTCATGCAGATATAAACAACTCTGTTCCAAACACTGATGCATTTCAAGAGTAAATATAATATATTGGTCAGAATGAAGCCTCTGACACTACCCATATGCCTCAGTTCTATTTTTATACCATGATCAAACTCTGAGCCCTAACCTTTACCCTGATCGCTCCTCATTAATTTTTGCCAACCTCTTATATTATCCCTGCATATTTTGCTTTGCCTTGCCTATTCTCAGTTTATTTTATTTCACAAATAAATATTGAGAAACTATTATATATAAATTTTCTATCTGCTGTAAAGATATAGGCAAACAAACAAACAAACAAAACCTGGCTTGTGATAATTTTATATATAAACTAGAGGCCAGTGCACAAACTTCGTGTATGGTGGAAGGATCCCTCAGCCTGGCCTGCACCCTCTTCAATCCGAGACCCCTTGAGAGATGTTTGCCTCTTGCAATCATGGACTTCTGGCTCCTAACCACCTGCCTGCCTGATCACCCCTAATCCTGCCTGCCTGCCTATCACCCCTAATCACCTTTGCCTGCCTGCCTGATTGTCCATTACTGCTCCCCTGCTGGCCTGATCACCCCTAACTACCTCAGCCTCACCCCACACCCAGGACACAGGATTCCCTCCTCCGGCTGGTCACAGATACCCCAGACCCAGGCTTCCCTCACTCTGGCAACCACAGGCACCCAGGAACCGTGGGAAGGCAACTTTGCTTGGGCCACAACCTCAGGCGTCCCAGACTGTGGAGTAGATGGTTTATCCCTCTCCTGGGCCACAGCTGCAGGTACTGATGCCTGGGACCACAGGATGGGTGGGTGTCCCTCTCTCAGGGCAGCAGGCACATCCACTTTCCTGGGCCATAGCATGGCTGGTGCCCATTCCTCTCTCCCCAGTGTTGAGTGTCAGAGCTGTTATGATGTGAGGGTATGATGGCCATTATCATATTAGCTCTTTATTATATAGGATGGGAAAATCTACATACATAAACACATGATAGTAGATAATAAAAAAATAAGGAGAACATGAAGTAGAGCAAAGGGATGTAAAGCTTGGGCAGAGTGGACACTAAGTTATAATTTTGAGAATCAGAGAAGAACAAAATAATCAGAGAGATTATTTATGTTGCTTTTCATTACTTTATTTTTACTTATCCTATATCTCAAGTATGATTAGAATAACTGTTATTATTTAAGGTTCCATCAGACATTTCCCTGGAAGGAAACACTGATGAAAATGAAGCCAGAATGAAAAATTCAGATACTCAAATTTTTATGAACTGCCCTCATTATGTATTATAGTTAAGTAGCAGTTCAAAGCCCTTTGGGGTGTATAATCATTATCATTCCTCTTTCTAGACATGCTATTTTATCTGTGCTGCCCACAAAGTAGAAACTATTTGATTTAATATTCCATTCAGGGGACAGGTTGGCATGTCGCTTAACGTGGGGTTAATGCTGGTAGATGGACCAAATACAGCCCATCTCCCCCTCTCCTCTCTGTTACATCAACTTATGATGACCAGTTGTTCTTGATGGTTAGTTTCCTGTAAACCTAGAAACCACAAATGCATTCTACAATAATTACTAGGAGTTTTTCAGTGATTCCCTTTTTAAGAATTCATCCGTGGGATATATTTTTCTTCATTAACCATAATAGTGAATTATTTCCATCTCAGATACTTTATTAAAATGGTGATATAATTAGTTGCTTCTCCCATCATAGTAAAGCTTTTAAATAGAATTTTTAAAATATTGGCTTATTTTGATTTATGCTGATTCAAGATCTCTTATCTGAACCCCATGAATGAGATACATTTGCAATTGAGAGGTTTTCAGATTTTGGAAATGTAATATAGTTGATATGACAATATGTAGTTTCCTCCACAGGGATTTGGGCAGAAATTTCTCATTAAGCATACTAATAGTTTCAATAAAATATTAATTAAAAGGTTAATTATAAAGATAGAATGACTATTGTTTAAGATCAATTCAAATTATGTTTTCCACCAACTCAGTTTAGGCAAGTCAGACTTTGCCATGAAGAATACATTTGTAAACTCTTAAGCTTTTATAAAAGAAAGTTTTAAAATTTTACATTGAGGGGGAGTTCTTTCACAATCTGTATAAATATTTCATATCTAGTCACAAGGTCTAAAACTTAGTTAATTTTAAAATATAAAATCACCAACCAAACAACTAAATTGCCAGTCTATATCCTACCCTCCTCACCCCCATACCCAGTATTTCCAATGTGCACTTTCTTTGCTATACATGAGAAATGCTAATTGATGATCAATTTTTTTTGTTTTGTTTTTTAAGAATTGCTCTTACTTCTATATTTTCTCTAGCATTTAAAAAATATGAGTACATGGGCCTGTCATATAAAAATTGACTTTTGTCTCAGTGCTATTGTTTTGTTGAGTTTATAGAGTATTTTTGTATTTACTATATTACTCATCTTCCTTTTTGTCCTATGATGCAGGTAATATGAATCACGACTCAAAGTCTCAGAAAGACTGTAACCTTCCCAAATTTATTCAGTCAGAACTGGGGAGAGTCAGGTTTAGACATTCCATAGAACTAAATAAATACCTTTTTGATTCTTATATTTACCCAAATAACATTAGAATATAAGAAGACAAGGTAGCAGATTTAAAAAAGTAAACCATAATGAGATAAAAGAGGAGGCTGTGGAGTCATGATTATCTGAGTTTGAATTTAGATCTATCTCCTTTCAACTCTATAATCTTGCACAAATTACACAGGCTCACTTAATCTTATTGTATTCCTTCCATTTACTCTTTAAACATTTTAATCACATTATTTTAAAATCCCTTTTGCATGCTTTTATTATCTGAGTTTACTTCTTTTTTTAATTTTCTCATTTCTTTCAGCTTTTAAATTCATTTCATATCTGTGGGTTTCCTGATGTGCTTTGTCATTTTATCTGTGAGATCAGTTTTAACAGAAGTTACTCTCTGATGAAAAAAGAATCAATCTTTCTGTAAATGATTATTGCAAATATGAAGTTGAAAAAGGAAATGATAAACTGTTATTTTGTACTGGAAAAAAAATGAAATCTTTATATTACACCTTTCAAATTCCTTTTAAATGTGTTTTTTTTTCCATTTTTGCTAAATTAGGCTACAAAGCACACACCTCCTCCTTTATCCCTGGCTCTCTCTGTGTCTTATTCACCCTATCCAAGTTCATGAGGATCTTTCTCCTTTGCTGACCCTAAGGCATTTTTAAAAGGGCATTCTGGGATGTAACTGTATATAAAACAGAAGCTGCTATTACAAGAATTTAAACATGTAGAAAAGAAGTTTTGCTAGTTGTTGGTTTATAAACTGGTTTATCCTTTCCTTATGCAATTCATTTTTTAAGTAAATAGAAAAATGCATATTAAAGTTGGAGTCTGGCTTTATTTTATATAGAACTCTCATGGGAGTCAACCATATGTCCTGATATATGAGGATTTCAGTATACAGAAGTTATGTATTTTACATCTATTTGCTAGGTCCTATGAGTTTCAGAAGTTGTAGATATCTTCCTCCCTCTTTCTCTTTCTCTATCTTCTTCCCTATGTCCTTCCCTCTCTCTTTTCCTTCCTCTCTTATATTTGGTTTGTGTTTTAGTTTTAACTCAGAATTGCTGTGCTGGCAAGTGGTAATCTAGGTCCAAAGCGTATTTACAGACCAGATTTGGAGTTCCTATTTTTGTTTTTCTCTTTGAACTCTTTACTTTGAAACCAAATCCTGCTTACAAAGTAAAAAATGTGCCCAAACTGAACAAAGAATATTTTCTTTTCTTTAACTTTTGAGAAAGTTGCCAGTATGATACCGCATCATTCTCCAATATGTTTTGTGCATATTTCCTGTGTATAACAATGTTCTACTGCATAGTCCCAGGGTAACCATCAAAACCAGGACATTAGTCTATATATCTAAACACCTGAGTGACCGGCCATCCATTTGTGACTATAACATGCCCTGACCACAAGGAGGTAGACGCTCAATGCTGGAACTGCCCAGCTGACTTGGAGCTGTGGTTCTTGGGAGACACATCAGGGCCAGAGAAGAGGGAGTCTGATTTCGGGATGTGTCACCTGAGAACTGCCCTCTTGAAATCTGGGACCCCTCGAGGGATGTCGGAGAGCTGGTTTTGACCCAATCACCGCAGGCCAGGCCAGGGGACATGCCAGACCTCTATTAGTGATATAATAAGCCAATAAAATGTTACAAAACTTCCCAATAATGTCTTTATAAAAATGTATCCAGTCCAAAATCATTTTGTGTTTAGTTTTCATGTCCTTGAGGCTTCTTCAATATGGAGCAGCTTCTCAGTTTTCTTTGTCTTCCATGATCATGCCCTTTGTCAGGATTGCGGGGCATTTGTGATATTTCCTCACAATTGGATACAGTGTATGCATTTTTTGCAAGAACATCACAAAATGATGCTACATTCTTCTTATTGAACCCCATAATGTGGCATGGCATTTTAGATTTGTTTTTTATCCTTTTATTGGTATTGTTAATTTTGATTATTTGGTTGGTCTAATACATCCACAAAGTTCAAATTCAAAAAACATAATGTTTCTCTTGAGATGTTTCATTCACGTCCCGCATAGGAAGAACTCAATGCAGAAAAGATTTTTCTTTGCTTAGTCAGAGGGCTTTGCTGCCAGTCTCCTATTTTCCTACTCCCAATGCCTCAGATTCTTCTATTAACCCAAGGAAATGCTTATGATTGATCTAAACCACTTTTGGGAATACAGCTATCTAGGCATGAGCATATGATTTGATTCTGGCCAAGGAGAAATAAGAAACATCTTCCAGGCAGGTAGTTTAAGAAAATTGTTGCTTCCCTGATAAAAGAGCAGAAACTCTGATCTCACCAACCGCCTTCTACCCTCATGTCCCCCTTCCCAATTCACCCTTGTTTTCTTCCTGCCTGGAATACTTACATGATGGTTGGAAGTGAAGAACATATCTTGAAATTTTGACCAAGGAAGCAAGGATTTTGGAGCAGAAAAACAGAAAGAGCTTGAGATTTCTCTAAATCATTAAGCCATCAATGCTACCATGTCAGCTTTAAACTTCTTTTTACATGACATATTCTAAAACCATTGGCAAATAATTATTTAAATATTCAAATTAACTAAGTCACTTACATTGAAATTTGAAAGTACTTGGCACATACTAATCAATATATTTTATCTGTTTTATTATTGTCCTAGCTTGTGAGTTATCACTAGCAGAATAAATGGCTTAAAAGACATTTATTTTAGATACTACCAAACCCTTTCCTGATTATCAATTTATTTTCCCACAATGAGTGCATGTGGATTTTATTGTCTCAACATTCTTTTCAACATTTGCTTTATAATGACCTTTTTTTTTTCCTTAGCATTACTGTTTGTTGTTGGTTTTCTATGGCATTTGTTGTTTTTCTAAGACATTTTGGTTTTAATGTGAATATCCCTAATGACAAAATTAAAAGGTTAAAAAAGTAACTCTTGTAACAATAGTGAATGTATGCCAATTTATTTTGTTATAATGAGGGAAGCAGTATGGTGATGAATCCAGTTCAAAGTTCATTTGATCCTCTGGGTAATATTGGAAATATAATAAAAAGAAATCTATGATACATTTTTAGATACAAAGTTTATTTGTGTCATTTAGGGAAATAATAGTTATCTTATTTATTCTTTTTTACCAGATATATATATCTTGAAAATAATCAACAAAATAAATCTGCCCTTACAGAATATAAAATAACCCAGTCATCAGAAAATCAATTAAAGTTGCAAGACCAAAAATATGCTAAAGGAATAACTGGTAATCTCTCTTGCTTATTTTTAAGCTTCAGATAACTCTTCTGACCATTTCCTGCTGCCATTTTGATGATAATCTCCAAAGATTACTCATAATTATATTAAGACCCATTTCATAATATTTGTTCAGATGGTTAAACATATGGGTCCAACTAAAGGGATAATTGCATAGGGTTCTTTCATCATGCAGTTTTGAGAAAACCAATGACAGGGAATTAAATGTCATCTAAAAATGTTCACAAGGAAACTAGGTTACATTTCTAAAAGCCTACTTTTACTTGTTCTTGTATACTGAAGCTAGGGCACCAACTAGAAAACTTCGTTTTTACCCAATCTACCTCTAAATGTGATGAACTTGCTAAGCTTTTTAACTTTTTCTTTTCACATGTGAAACTGCGGTCTTAAAAGTCAGGTACCAAGAAAACACTAGAAATATTGCTATAAAATTCTAAAATAAATAACAAAACCTACATAATAAGAACTGTAATTCTCTCATTAATCATTCAGGTTTATGTATTAATTCTTCCTTTCCTGGATCTTGGATCAGCAGTCTCTCTGCTTCTGAACTAAAAACCTAAAGTTTTAACAAAGGCCACTTGTACAGTCAAAAGTTGTTTACACAAGGACAGATGAATACAGGATTTAGTAAATAAAAATGTCTAATCACTATATTGAACACCAGAAGCTAATATAACTAATTTAATATTCCATACCAACTATACTTAAATTTTTATTCATTTCTTTATTAAATATTTTATTGGTTTTTTTACAGAGAGGAAGAGAGAGGGATAGAGAGTTAGAAACATCGAACAGGATCAGCTGCCCCTTGCACACCCCCGACTGGGGATATGCCCGCAGCCAAGGTACATGCCCTTGACTGAAATTAAACCTGGGACCTTTCAGTCTGCAGGCTGAAGCTTTATCCACTGAGCCAAACTGGTTTGGGTATACTTAAATTTTTAAAGAATTTGATTCTAGGAGTAAGAAAAGTTTTTAAAAAAATGTTTCTGAGCAATGTCTGCTTAGTAGCCTACACTAAAGTACCCATATTCTGAAGTATAAGAAGAGCCTGATCCATTTATTTCCACAGAGCTCTAGAACTGTGAAGATAGCTTCTAAACTATAGCAGTGAACATACAGAAATATATATATGGAAGCAGAAATCAGTAAGGCTGGAAGGCGGTGGTTAATATATTTCAGTAAATAATTATTTTTAAATGAAGAATGTAAAATTATATTTGAGTTACAATGCACAACTATTTCATAAGGTTCTGGTCCATGTTTCCTCAAAGATAAAATCTGGTATGTGTATGGAAGGCAGGAAAAATACCCACTGCTGTCCCGTGAAGCATCGAATGTCTGAAGTATCTATGTTAATAACAGTATCCTTAGAAGCTTCATCACGGAAAGACTGGCTGTGTCTTCTGATTTCACAGTTCTTCCCAGGCAGCTCGTCCCACAGGGATGAGATAATATACGCCCACACAGAGGAGGTGTGCCTAGCATTGCTTTCCATATAGTGAGTGAACAAACCTCTGTGATTTCTAGGGCTTCAGGCAAATTTTAAAGGTAGTTTTTGGTGCTAAGTCCTTTTTCTCTCCCCCCCCCCTCTTTTCTAAATATAGCATCAGAGATTAGAAACACAGAATCAAGAGTTTTCAGTTTGCTGATTATCCCCAGCCCCAAGGAACACCAAATGAACATAGTCTGCGCGAACCCTTGATCTCAGAGGAGCTCAGATTTCGCAGCGATCTGGTGGGTGAGTTCCCCTCGGACCGGTAGTTCTGACTGAGTTCCACTCGGCGCAGCAACACCCCCCGCCGCCCCCCCCCCTGCACACCAGCTTGCGCAGCGCACAGAGGCTGAGGGACTGGTCGTGGATTTACAGGAAGCCCCAGGCTTCTCAGCTGGAGGTGCGCCTGTCTGTGGACAGGGCTCCTAAGACTAGGGATATCTAAGGAGCAGCACAGCTGGATCTGAGTCCAAGAAGTAGCCGCAGAATTACAGGGGAGTGCAGCCAGCTCCGGACCGCCCCACCCCCAGCCATCAAAGACACAGAGAAGGGGTAAAAGATAGAAAGGCTTTAGAGTCCTGGAAGTCATCCAGAAACACTGCCACCCAGAGGCTAAAGCACATAGGGTCTCTAGATTGGCTTAAAAATCAGGTCTTGTAATCAACACGGAGGAACGGTGAAACACAGTGAACTGCAACTACCGCCCAGACTGGGAACAGGCGTGCGAGACATAGCAACACAGAAAGTGAATGACCTTCATTACTGCAAATTTTGTTTAATTTTTAATTTTCAATTTTTATTTTTTAACTGTTGAATTTTTGTTTTTTACCTACTTTAATTGCAAAGTTTACTCAAGAAATTTTTTTCATCTGCCATCACTAGATTTTACCTTTTTAATTAATTCATTTTTATAGGTAATCAACATTATTACTACTACTATTTTACCTTTTTATCTTTTTTATCTTATTTTCTTTTGTTTATTTTTATTACTACTTTTTAAGTGTCATATTATAATCCTTTTTTTTGCTTTCTTTCTTTTTTTTTCCTTTTTCCTCTATTTATTTTTTTCTCTATTTCCCCCTTCGGGATTACTATTCTAAAAACTATTCATACCTTGCCTTCTCCAATGCTCTATTCTATCTCAAACCTACCTTTATGACATCTCTCTATTCCTAACCCTTTACCTTTGGTGTCCTGCTTATCTTAACCCTTTACTGCTATAGATTTTCCTTACTCTTTCTGTTTACCCTCTCCAAAATTTTCACCTGACCTGTGTATATATAATTCCCAACCCCCTGCTCCAATCCCATTCACATCTACCTTGTCACTGCCCCCCCACCAAAAAAAAAAAAAGCCTTCTCTCTACCCCTTTGTTGTTGTATGTTGAATGCTAACTATATCAAAGGTTTATGCTTTTTTTTTTGTGTGTAAGATTGGTTTGCTTATTCTTTTTATTGGATTGTATGTTCTTGTTATCTGGGTTCTAGACACCTTTATTGGAGGATATTAATATTGCAAACACATTTCTGTCCAGTGCCTTGTGTGTTGTACCTGGTTGTGTTGTATTTTGTGCCTTTAATACAAAGCAGGAGGGAGAGAACTACGTAACCAGGCACCCTATAAAGAGAGATCATGGGGAGACTAAGAAACAACCCGCCTGTGAAAGAAAATCAACCATCACCAGAAAATGAAGTAAACGAGTTAGAGGCAAGCAACCTACCAGAGCAAGAATTCAGAGTAATGATCATAAGTTGGCTAAAAAGAATGGAAGACAAATTTGACAATATGAATAAGACCCAAGAGGAAATGAAGAAGACCCAAGAGGAAATGAAGGTGACCCAAGAAGAAATGAAAAATGACATCGCTACTATGAAGAACTCAATAGAAAGCATCAAGAGTAGACTAGATGAAGCAGAAGAGCGCATCAGTGAGCTAGAAGACAAAATGGAAAAAAATACCCAATTACAGCAGTTGCTAGAAAAAAAAAAAATTAAAAAACAGGAGGAGAGCCTAAGGGAGCTTTGGGACAATACAAAACAAAACAATATTAGAATAATAGGGGTTCCAGAAGGAAAGGAAACTGAGCAAGATATGGAAAAAGTATTTCAAGAAATAATGACAGAAAACTTTCCTGAGATAGAGAAGAAAAAACCAACACAAATCCAAGATGCTCGAAGAGTCCCCAACAAAATGAACCCCCAAAGATCAACACCCAGACACATTATAATTAAACTGGCAAAAAACATCGACAAAACCAGAATCTTAAAAGCAGCCAGAGAGAGACAGAAAGTTACATATAAAGGAAACCCCATCAGACTAGCAACTGATTTCTCAACAGAAACTCATCAGGCCAGAAGGGAATGGGATGACATATACAAAGTCATGCAAAGGAAGGGTCTGAACCCAAGAATACTGTACCCCGCAAGGCTGTCAATCAAAATTGAAGGTGTAATCAGGAGCTTCACCGACAAAAACAGACTAAAGGAATATATCTCCAACAAACCAGCAATGCAAGAAATGCTAAAGGGTCTACTGTAATAATAAAGAAATAGGAAGTGAAGAAGGAACACAGGGGGATAGAATAAAAATGGCATCAAATACCTACCTTTCAATAATTACTTTAAATGTAAATGGTTTAAATGCTCCAATTAAAAGACATAGGGTAACAGAATGGATAAGAAAGCAAAACCCATTCATCTGCTGTCTATAAGAAACCCACCTCAGAAAAACAGACGCCCACAGACTGAAGGTGAAAGGATGGAAAAAGATTTTCCAGGCAAACGGAAACGAAAAAAAAGCTGGGGTAGCAATACTTATATCTGACAAACTAGATCTCAAAGTGAAGGACATAACAAGAGATAAGGAAGGCCACTTCATAATACTAAAGGGTGTAATCCAACAAGAAGAAATAACCCTGGTAAACATATATGCACCCAATTTGGAAGCACCCAAATACATAAAGAAACTGCTGGAGGACATTAAGGGACAGATTAACAACAATGCAATCATAGTAGGAGATTTTAATACTCCATTGTCACCTCTGGACAAATCATCTAAACAAAAAATCAGTAAAGAAACGTCAATTCTAAATGACGTATTAGACCAGATGGAATTAATTGACATCTTCAGAACATTTCATCCCAAAGCCACAGAATATACATTCTTCTCAAGTGCACACGGGTCATTCTCAAAGATAGACCACATATTGGGACATAGGCAAAGTCTCTTCAAATTCAAGAAGATAGAAATCTTAGCAAGCATTTTCTCAGATCACAGTGCCATAAAATTGGAAATCAACTACAATAATAATAAGCCAAAGAAATTAAACACATGGAGACTAAATAGCATGCTATTGAACAAAGACTGGGTTACCAGAGAAATCAAGGAAGAAATAAAAAACATCATGGCAACTAATGACAATGAAAACACAACAATCCAAAATCTATGGGACACAGTAAAAGCTGTTTTGAGAGGGAAGTTCATATCCCTACAAGCCTATTGCAAAAAACAAGAAAGAATGGTAACAAATTATCTTACCCTACAGCTCAAACAGAAAAAGAACAGCAAGAAAGGCCCACTGTAAGCAGAAGGAAGGAAATAATAAAAATCAGAGCGGAGATTAACGAAATAGAGACCAAAGACACAATACATAAGATCAACAAAACCAAGAGCTGGTTCTTTGAAAGGATTAACAAGATTGATGAGCCTCTAGCCAGGCTAACCAAGAAACAAAGAGAGAGGACCCAAATAAACAAAATTAGAAATGAAAGAGGTGAAATAACAACAGACCCCGCCGAAATACAAAGGATTGTTACAAAATACTATGAACAACTCTATTCCAACAAACTGGACAACCTGGAGGAAATGGACATATTCCTAGAAAAATACAACCTTCCAAAACTCAATCAGGAAGAATCTAAAAATCTCAATAGACCAGTAACTTGGGAAGAAATTGAAGCAGTCATCAAAAAGCTTCCAGCAAACAAAAGCCCAGGGCCAGATGGCTTCACAGGAGAGTTTTACCAAACATTCAAGGAAGAACTAAAACCTATCCTCCTCAGACTTTTCCAAAAAATTCAAGAGGAAGGAACACTGCCAAACTCCTTTTATGAAGCCAGCATCACCCTAATACCAAAACCAGATAAAGACAACTCAATGAAAGAGAATTACAGGCCAATATCCCTCATGAACATAGATGCCAAAATCCTCAACAAAATTCTAGCAAATCGGCTCCAGCAGTACATCAGGAAGATCATACACCATGACCAAGTAGGTTTTATACCAGGAATGCAAGGATGGTACAATATTCGCAAATCAATAAACGTGATACATCACATAAACAAATTGAGAGATAAAAATCATATGGTCATATCTATCGATGCAGAAAAGGCATTTGATAAAATCCAACACCCTTTCCTGATAAAAACTCTCAACAAGGTGGGAGTACAAGGATCATACCTCAACATAATAAAAGCTATATATGATAAACCCACAGCCAACATCATGCTCAATGGGCAAAAACTAAAACCATTCCCTCTAAGAACAGGAACAAGACAGGGATGCCCACTCTCACCACTCCTCTTTGACATAGTACTGGAAGTACTCGCCATCACAATTAGACAAGAAGAGGAAATAAAAGGCATCAAAATCGGAAAAGAAGAAGTAAAGCTGTCACTATTTGCAGATGACATGATATTGTACATAAAAAACCCAAGAGACTCCATCAAAAAGCTAACAGACTTAATAAACGAATTTGGCAATGTAGCAGGATACAAAATAAATGCCAAGAAATCAATGGCATTTCTCTACACCAATAGTGAACTTACAGAAACAGAGACTAAAAAAGCAATCCTGTTTACCATCGCACCAAAAAAATTAAGATACCTAGGAGTAAACTTAACCAAGGAGGTAAAAGACCTATATGCAGAAAACTACAGGACACTGAAAAAAGAAATAGAGAAAGATGTAAACAGATGGAAGAACATACCATGTTCATGGATTGGTAGAATCAACATCATCAAAATGTCCATACTTCCCAAAGCAATATATAAGTTCAATGCACTCCCCATGAAAATACCATGGACATACATCACAGACCTAGAAAGAACTCTCCAAAAATTCATTTGGAACAATAAAAGACCCCGAATAGCCTCAGCAATCTTAAGAAATAAGAGTAAAGTAGGAGGAATCTCAATACCAGATTTCAAGCTGTATTACAAAGCAACTGTTCTCAAAACAGCCTGGTACTGGCACAAGAACAGACATATTGATCAATGGAATAGATTAGAGAATCCAGACATCAACCCAAATCAATATGCTCAATTAATATTTGACAAAGGAGGCACGAACATACAATGGAGTCAAGACAGTCTTTTTAATAAATGGTGTTGGGAAAATTGGACTGATACATGCAAAAGAATGAAACTAGATCACCAACTTACACCATACACAAAAATAAACTCAAAATGGATACAGGACTTAAACATAAGACAGGAAACCATAAAAATACTAGAGGCATCCACAGGCAGCAAAATCTCAGACATATGCCTAAAGAACTTCTTCACTGATACTAACCCTAGGGCAATGGAAGCTAAAGAGAAAATAAACAAATGGGACTACATCAAAATAAAAAGCTTTTTTACGTCAAAAGAAACCATCAACAAAACAACAAGAAAACCCACTGTATGGGAGAACATATTTGCAAAAGATATCACTGATAAAGGTTTAATCTCCAACATCTACAGACAGCTTATACAACTCAATAAAAGGAAAATGAATGAGCCAATTAAAAAATGGGCAATGGACCTAAATAGAATCCTCTCAAAAGAAGACAGAAGGAAGGCCAAGAGGCACATGAAAACATGCTCCAAGTCACTAATTATCCGAGAGATGCAGGTCAAAACAACAATGCGGTACCATCTCACACCTGTCAGAATGGCCAACATCAACAAAACAACAAACAACAAATGTTGGCGAGGTTGTGGAGAAAAAGGAACCCTCGTGCACTGCTGGTGGGAGTGTAGGTTGGTGCAACCACTGTGGAAAACAGTATGGAGCTTCCTCAAAAAACTGAAAATGGAACTCCCATTTGACCCAGTAATCCCACTACTAGGAATATACCCCAAGAAACTAGAAAGACCAATCAGAAAGGATATATGCACCCCTATGTTCATAGCAGCACAATTTACAATAGCTAGGATTTGGAAACAGCCTAGGTGCCTGTCAGCAGATGAATGGATCAGAAAACTATGGTACATCTACACCATGGAATACTATGCTGCCATAAAAAGAAGGAATTCTCATCATTTGCAGTAACTTGGATGGAATTGGAGAGCATCATGCTGAGTGAAATAAGCCAGTCAATGAAAGAGAAACACTACATGACCTCACTCATTTATGGATATTAAAGATCATTATAAACGAATGAACAGAAAGATTGATATAGTGACAGTAAAACAACAGGCAGTCTGTCAAATGACAGTGGGGGTGGGTGGGGGGAGGGTAGGGAGATCTGGGGGAGATAAGAGATCAACCAAAGGACTGGTATGCTTGCATATAAGAATAACCAATGGACACAAAACTCTGGGGAGGGAGGGCATCTATGGGGGGGGGGCAATGATAAGCGATGTATACAGATAATACCTTAATAAAAAAATAATTTAAAAAAAAAGAGTTTTCAGTTTTCTTGACAAAGAATGGTGAAGGCATGGGAAACACTGATCACAATCAAAGTGAAAGTTTTGAAAGAAAACATAAATGTTAGAAAACAGGTCTTTGATAAACGTGGTATCCTAGTTCTCCGTTTTTATGATTTTTTTAAAATAAGGGAATGGTAAAGTTACACAAGCAGAGAAAGTTATATTCCTGGTGATATATAATATCTTTTGACAGAGTATTGCTAAATTCTCATTTTGCACAAATATATTATTTGGAAAAATGTTGTCACGAGGTCTCAAATTTGTTATAAGTAAGCTCACTAAAAAATGGCAAAATTTGCCAAAAAGTTAACACAATTAATAATATCTTCTTTATAGATTCAGGTATTATTAAACTAGGCAAAAATTGAATTAACCCCCCTCAGTATTCTACAAATTTTTATTTTTCCCAATTTTTGTCTTTTATGTTTTCAAATTTAGGAAAAAGTGACATTATATAGCAAAATGGCTTCTTTTTTGTAAGAAACCAAAACTCACCCTATTTTTTCATGTTTTATGTCTAGGTAGACTTAACTACCATGCTTAAGCAAAAGCAAACAAATAAAAAACACATATTGATTTCACAGAGAAAACAGAGATAGAAAATTTAGAACTTTCACCACAAATGTATTACTAGTAAAAAAGTAAGATTCATGAATACAATAGAATATTTCCTATAGCCATACCATCCCTTTTACATTTTTAAATGATAAAAAGTCCATTACTATAACCCAATAAAAAGTCATTTCATATGTATATATGTAATTTGTAATGTGTATAAAATATGCTTATTTATCAGCTTATATTTTTGATAATTTTAAAGCTTTTATTTGAAGACAGATTATTATTTTGGCCAGAGAAGAAGTTCTAAAAAATTAGGAATGTAAAATTAACTTGTTTATAAATAAACAATTCTTGATATAAATGGAAAGCAAAATATACACTTGTATCATATTCTACATTGATAGGTCAGAGAAAATACAGCAGAGAAAAGTGACTTTCCAATATTCCTAAACCAAGAATATTAAATCAACTTAATTATGTAAATTTCATTAAAATACTTCACAACTAGAAGTTTTAGTATCAAAGATTTTTCTTTTATCTATAATAAAATTTTAATTTACTATATATAATTAATTTATAAATACTCTCCATAAATAGAAAAAGACTTCACCCGGAGGTAAAATATTTTCTGAGTTGTACAATAAAAGAAAAATGTAGAATGCCTGTAGTTCCAATTCTAATAGTCATGTGTTAAAGTGGAAATAGATTTCAGATTAAAGAACTATTCTCCAAATTGGGTATCAATACTTTTTAAACATATATATCCTGGGAGAGTACCCAACTCAGTCCTGCCTACTACATAGTATGCAGTCTACTTCCGCACATTTGGGGAAATCGCAAGGGTCAGCACACGTGTGCAAAGTGTAAGCCTGCTCTGGGCAAACTGCCTTTCTTGATCGTGATATCTCTCTTGACAGGTAAGTGTAGAAAATGTTTTCTTAATTAATTTCTCTTCACAAACAGACAAAGGAAAACAAACAAAAATTAGTAAGAAGTAGATTTTCTGTCACTTTTTAATTAGTAGGTTATAGAACTCTATCACGCACCTGACAGAAATAGCCCATAATATCACACTAAATTTCAAATTTTAAATTTGCTACCATTTAGGAAATGAGTTATTGGAATGAGTGAAGAGCAAAAATAAAACAGGAAATCACCGGTAGAAGTATGGAGGGAAGTAAGAAACAAGGAGTTAGGAAAATGAAAATTATGCTGCCTTTTGGATTTATCTCAAGTCAAAAAAAGAAAAGAAAGGAAAGAATGAAAGAAAGGAAAGAAAAAAGGTGTCTGGGCCCTGGTGGCCCCTGAGGTGCTCTTCTTTAACAAAAATTACTTGACTCCATCAGTTAAGCCTGCAAAAGCAACTCAAACTGAAAATAGAAAGTTAACATGTATCAAACGTTTTACTTAAATGATTTATATTAATAGGGGAAGGTAAGATCATTAAAACCAGTTCAAAGTATACTTAAGAGCTGGATATTTATAGATAATTGAAAAATGCATATTGATATATAATTGCTAGTTTGATATAAACTAGTTCATGTCCAACAGGGCAATAAAAAATAATCTTTTGAATTATCTTTCCCATTGGCAGAAAATACCTGATGCTTTTCCCTAAAAAATTTTCTCAGTTAACTTTTTAGCCCATAGAATTGTAACTTAGATTAGCCAATGGCAAACACAATAGAGTGGCAAACACAATTCTGCACTGCACTCCAAGAACATTCAATAGTAGCTTTGGTTATTACCATGCTTCTGATTATTTTGAGACAATATTTTAATTAAATTATTAGCTATCTTATCTTTCAAAAAGAAGTATCCCAGTATTTTCTGTTTGTTATATTTTTGTTTTTATCACTCATGTTGATTTTTAGAATAAATATATATGTACATGTGTATATACTTTTTGTTTTTGTCTTTTTTTTTGTATCTTAATTGGTTCTTTATTACTCTGTATAACTACTACTTTCTCAAGGTCTCAGTTTCTTATTACATATGCAGAATAACAGTTCTTATAATCTCTGATTGATAAAAGACTGAATAAAAGACAAACGTAATGTTTATTATTCCAGCTAATCCAACAAAGTAGTGTTGATACAGAGTTCAAGCTTGTATTTAATATATTTGAGCCTTGTTTTAATACTCCAGCATTATCTTGAAAAGCTGTATTCTCCAGGTTTTACATACTTAATTATATGGGAGGGAAAACTATAAATTTTATAAGTTATTATTTTAAATGTAATTCACCTTAAGAACTGAGAAATAAAATGTCCCAAGCCATGGTTATAGGTCAGAACTTCATATAATTCTACCTCTCAAATTTCCATTTTTATTTTATTGATTCTGAGAATATATCAATGCCCTTTTCTCACAGCAATACCCTGAAACAGATGTAGAGGAGATTTTAAAAATACATTTAAAATGTATTATTTTGAGGAGGATAAAATTAGTCAAAAGGGAATTTTGTGGTTGTTATAAAGTACTATTAACTATGTCAAAATATTACTTTCCACTGTCCTATAAAATTAGAAAAACAGATAATCATGACAAGGTAAAATATATATTGGGTTAGTATATATTTATTAAAATGTCAAGCAACAATTTTCCAGAATAAGGGACCTGATAAAAACATATTTTATTTGGTTTACTGTCTTACAGAGCAACACATCTTCAAAGATGGCTGAAAGTAAGGAGAATGTTCTAAATTCAAAGATAATTTTACAGTTTATAATGCAATTTCAAATTCACATTCTATTTATTTTTATTATCATTCTAAAACCTTTATCTTGCATTTAAACTTGAATTATCTTTATTTTTTAACTAAGTGAGATATTGTAATGAGAACCATCTAGTATGAGTAGATTAATATTACCTAATTAATTTAACTTTGTTAAGTTTTAATAACCCACATGTAAGTTTTTTTATTATTCACCACCATCAAATACCATCTGGTTAAAATTTGGCAACAAGACTGATCTACATTAGAAACTAGAGTTTTGGCATAAAAACATTTAATGCATATTCATTTTGTGATGCCACAAAAATATTAAAAGCATACACTCATTTATGCAGGTGATAAAAGTAAACAAAGCCTCAGACAAACTGTATTTCTGTAATTGGATATACATCAATATTTTAGTGTATGTATGCATATATTTACAGCAGTCTTCTTTATAAATTCTGGGAAATGCCATTGTGTTTTTTATTCAAAGTACTTACTGGGTCAATACTATTTCTATTTGGGCAATATTATGTGATGAGAAAAAAGTAAAAGAAACTCCTTTTTTTAAGGAACTTATCTATTACATATGAGTGCATAAATTTGCACATGCACACCCAAATAAAATCATTAAAGTAGGAAAACTTGTGTCAGCATTTACAAGAGTGAAAAACACATTTTTAAAAATATATATTTTTATTGATTTCAGAATGGGAGAGGGAGAAAGAAATAGAAACATCAGTGATGAGAGAGAATCATTGATCACCTGCCTCCTGCATCCCCCGACCACCCTCCTCTGAGGATCAAGCCTGCAACCCAGGCATGTGCCCTGACCGACCTGGTTCCCAGGTTGATGTTTAACCACTGAACCACCCTGTCTGGCTGGGAGAAAAAACATATTTATAGGAGATGGAGGATTTCTTGGAAGCTTGGTTCTGATTTCATAAAGAATAAAATTTCATCTAGATCTTTTAGTTTAGTGGGAATTTTGCATGTAGAAATGCAGAAAGATGATTGAGTAAGAGACGCTTGCTGAAACAAACCATAAGTCAAGGATAGCATTACTTACGTAATGGTGAGAAAAGGCAATTCCCACTTTTCACATTTTCAAAATAAAAAGCTACTTTATATGTAGAGACCTATGAAAAAGATGCTCCAAGTGACTAATCATCTGAGAGATGCATGACAAAATGACAATGAAATATCACCTCACATCTGTCAGAATCAATAAATGACAAATGTTGTTGAGAGTGTGGGAAAAAGGGAACCCTAGTACACGCTGGAAGGAATGCAGACTGGTGCAGCCACTGTGGAAAACAGTATGGAGTTTCCTAAAAAAAAAAAAATTAAAAATGGAACTCCCATTCGACCCAGTGATCCCACTTCTAGGAATATATCCTAAGAAAAAGGGAGGACCTATGTTATACTTTCAATAAAATAAAGATTTTTTTAAAGGACTAAATGTATCACAGTGTTAAAAGATTTGAAAACTTCGTGTTAAACCCATTTTAACCAATTACTAACTGTTCAGTGCAATTGAGCAAGTTAACTTCTCTTTTCCTCAGTTTTCTCTGATGCAAATGACACCAGTGCTAACATTTACATCATAATTTCTTGTGTGGGTTAATTTGTTAGTATGTATAAGCATTTCGAGTAATGTCTAGCAAAGAATAAGTGCTATATGTGATTGTTGTAGCTATCATATCTTTACTATTATCATGAAAGAGAACCTATGCATATAGATAGCCTATCTAATAAAAGAGTAATATGCAGATTGACCATCACTCCAACACACAATATGGCTTCCTCCATGTGATCAAAGATCCTGCCCCTATGTGGACACAAGATAGCCACTATAAGATGGCCAGTAGGGGAGGGCAGTTGGGAGCGACCAGGCCTGCAAGGGAGGACAGTTGGGAGTGATCAACTGTGCAATGGAGGGCAGTTAGGGGTGACCAGGCCGGCAGAGGAGGAAAGTTAGGGGCAAAGAGGCTGGCAGGGGAGCAGTTAGGCATCAATCAGGCTGGCAGGGGAGTGGTTTGAGGGTGATCAGGCTGGCAGGCAGAAGTGGTTAGGGGCAATCAGGAAGGCAGGCAGGCAAGCAGTTAGGAGCCAGCAGTCCTGGATTGTGAGTCCCACATTCCTCGAGGGGTCCCAGATTGAAGAGGGTGAAAGCTGGGCTAAGGGACACCACCACCACCCCTCCATGCACAAATTTCATGCACCGGGCCTCTAGTGGATAAATAAAATGTTTAAATGGACATTATTATTATTATTATTATGGAAATATATAAAAATAATAATGAGTTAAAATTATAAATGAGCTTCCACATTTATAAAGCTACAGATATAAAACACTAAAACTAAAGCATGAGCTAGTACAGTGACAATTGTATTTCTATGAATTAATTTAAGAAAATGTTTATTTTTTTCTTAGCAGATTTATTCTATCATTCAACATTCATACTCTTTTCAGTGTTTTTCCTCCTCCTCCTTATTGTTCTTTCCTTTCTTTTTTTAAACTAAATTTATTGAGGTGACATCAGTTAAGGTTATATTGGTTTCACATGTACAACTCTATGATAAATCATCAGTATATTACATTGTGTGCCCACCACTCAGTCATATCTTCTTCACCACATATTTGACCTAGTATACCCTTAACTTCTCCCCACTCTTCTTCCTCTGGTAACCACCATACTGTTGTCTTGGGGTTTTGTTTGATTTTTTTGTTCGTTCTTTTGTTATTTTTTAGCCTACATATGAGTGAGGTTATATTGTTTTTAGTGTTTTGCTGTGCATATATACTGAGTGGCCAAATTATTATGATCTCTGAACGCATAATCATCTGGCCACTCAGTATATATATTATAGACCTGGTACATGAATTCATGCATGTGTGGGGTCTGGCCAGCCTGGCCTGGGGGAGAGGACATGGATAGTTGGCCAGCCTTCCTGCTGGTCGAACTCCTAGTCGAGGGGCCAATTTGCATATTAGCCTTATATTATATAGGATATACACTAAGTGGCCAGATTATTATGTGTTCAAAGATCATAAGAATCTGGCCACTTAGAGTATGTCTAGCATTGTGGTGCTTAGTTTGTTAATTTAATAGAATCTTAGAACAGCTATGAATCAAGAGATCTATCCTTCTGAATTCTATGAAGACATTCAGAAACAAATATAAACATATAATTAACATAAAAATTTAGAGTTTTGGTATTCAAAATAATGCCAAAATCATTTTTGGCAATTTATTTTCATAATAGCCTCTTGTATATTAAATAAATCACATTAAAACATACTCAATTTAGTAGGCATTTAATAAGTTAGAACTAATTATAGTCAACAAAGAATTAGAATTGTGGGTTCCCCAGGTGGCAGAATTTAGGGACATATTTTGTAGCATTTTTAAATACATAGCTTCAATGTTAACTTATGTGGCAGGTAGTGTATGGGTATCATAATTACAGTTTTATGACACATTCCTCAAAACTCAGTTTAAAAAGATTATTCTCAAATTATTTAGTTTGAAGTATTCGTTGAGTGCTTTGAAAAAGCATGATTGTAATTTGATTTATGCCCTCTGAAATCTCATCTCTTTTCATTACTAACTCATGAAATTAAAATAATTTATTCAGAATTTTGTTCTTCACATCTCTCACAGTGAAAGTCTATTTCATAAAGGCAAAAACTACATATAAAAAAGCAGACGCTGCCATGGCCAGGTGGCTTACTTGGTGGCAGTAATCCTAAAATACCAAAAGTTTTTGAGTTTGATCCCTGGTCAGGGCACATACATAGGTTACAGTTTAGATCTCTGCTTGGAGTGTTTCTCCCCACATTGATCTTTCTCTCTCAAATCAATAAAACATATCCATAGGTAAGGATTTAAAAAAAACAGCTTGGCCAGGGTGGCTCAGTTGAGCATTGACCCATGCACCAAGTGGTTGCTGGTTCAATTCCTGATCAGTGTACATGCCTGGATTATAGGCTCAATTCCTGGAGGGGGCCATGCATGAGGAAGTTGATTATGTTTCTCTCATTATTCTCTCTCTCTCTCTCTCTCTCTCTCTCTCTCTCTCTCTCTCAGTAAATATATATTTTTTAAAACAGCAAAAATACCCACCCAAAAATGAATAGATAATTTTTAATTCTACAGGAATAGCAAGTAAACATGAAAGGAAATAAAGGAGAATCAAAAAAAGGGACTCATTAAAATCTTAATTATTAATTTTCTGAAAGGTAAGACATTCTCATAGCAAAGAAATTTTTGTTAATTCATCAACAAAAATTGTAAACTCTACAATGTCAACTCTTTTCATTTTTATATTTTGGTGAGTGTCTACCCACTCCTACACACAATCCAAAAGAGTTCAAGTCTTCTAATATCACTTATTTTTAATGCCTTATTCTTTCTTCCATACAAACATTTGATCACATTATAACAAAGATATATTCTTACAAAGATACTTAACTTATATTACTCATATTCACCTTTCAGATATTATTTGATATTATGTTATTATTTGTTCCAGAATGGCTTCTGCTCTTTTATCCAGAACTAATGGCCTGGTGCACAGATTCATGCACAGTGAAAGGAAATTAATTAGAAGAAATATTTCAATATAGCTATTCACCCTTTCTCTATAACAGAAGTGTCAGAGATGAAAGGAAATGAATAAAATGTATATGAAAATAATATAAAAAATGATTAATAAATAAACAACATAATATAAACACATTATATAAAACAACACTGATAAAATTAATGACTGATAAATTGATTAAAATTATTCTAATATCTCCCTGTATACCACATTAAGAGTAAAAAACAATTTCAGAGTGCTTGACTAATTCCTCTTGTGATGAACTATTTACAACTTTAATGTCACATGCTCTCTTGAGAGAAAGTAACATATAACTGACCATGTCTAAAAATGGGCTTAAGTAGGAATATTTCTACTCTGTTTAGAGTTTGTCTATGTGATTTATTAATAGTCATTGCAAATGCTGGCATCATGGGAAACTGTCTTCAAATTAATTTAAATGGGAGGTCAGTGTCAGATGGGGGCAGTCGTGCCAATAGTTGGTCTTCAGACATATTCTGTCAATGATGTCACTTTTTTCAGCTTCAGAATGTCAACAAAAAACAAAATTCAAGACTGAGAATGACAGATCAAAATACACGCATGCAATTGGCACCAGTGAGAGCTTTATATATATCACTCATGTGCGAGTCAAAGTTTATTTTTAAATTGCTAGTGCATGTCATATTTACCTGGTTTATCAAATGGTTGAAAGGACAGACAGTTGATTTGCTTAGCTTTTTATATACATAGATATGTTTAGCTCTCTTCCTATATGCTCAATTAGTACTGATACTTTATCATTTGCTAAATTTATCCCTTTTTATCATAATTTCCTGCTTAACTCTATATCTTCCCTGATCGATATTTTTGTGAAGAAAAGTATTTTATTGACTTTTTAATCATTATGTGTAATTACAGTGCTTAGAACATGTTAATTCTCAAGAATTATTTATCTTATTAGATAAATTAAGAATTTTATTCTTAGCATATAGCTTTGTTTGTGTATAAAAATGGAATGTCTTTATTTGTATGTGTGACTGGTAGATGAGAGATGCTTTGATCAAGCCATTGTTTGCCAAAGACTCTTGCTACTTACATTAGAGAGTGCTGCTATGATCGCCTTGCAAATGCTTCTTTTATCTCATCTGAAATCTATACTATCTGATACTGGTTCAGTAACTTTCAAAGGCCCACAAAAGAATAGATAGAATTAGCACATAAAAACTGGCCTTGTGATCTGCACATATCTAAAAGTTTCTTTAATCAATTGAAAATTTAAAATATTATAATAATTATAATATGGATTTTGGTAAAGATAGAATGGAGCATGGAAATATTCATTAGGCATATGCAAAACACCAATGTTAGATGTTGTAGAGAAATCATAGGCATAAGAATTGCTACCTCCAAGAAATGTTCAACACATAACACACTCTCAAATGTGCTCTACTGTAGTGGTATAAAATACAGAGATACAGTATTCAACAACAACAACAGCAACAAGAATAGAAATAAACTTCATATAAGCTTGAGTTTTCTTATTCAGTTTCAAAGGAAACACTTGAAGTAGACTTACCTTTTAATATAAGAACTCTCTGATAACTGCACCTTCTAAAAAATGGATTTTAAATAACTACATAAATTTAGATTACAACATTATCTCACTTTGATCACCTTAAACTCTGCCTGAGGGTAAAAGGAAAATAATTCTATTTCTCAGTTATTAGAATGTCTTGGTTTATGGCAATAAAGAACTTAAAGACTCATTGGGCATCATAAAATGATAGTAATTTATCTCTTTGGTACTGTATTCCAAATTGTGAATGCCATTACTTGAATATCACTAATATCTAGGAAAATAACATTAATTATTTTCACCTTTGACTATTTAATATTTCTTAATGACCGTCTTTATATTTACTACTTCGCATAAGTTGTAGGCTGTTCTATGCAGCTCAACATTGTATAATTTAAATTACTGTCCAACTTAATGACCCTTAAAAAGGGAAAAATCAAAAGACATAGTTTTATTAACTAAAGTAGTGAAGACTTACACAACAAACATAGAAATGCTGACACTTTGATGGCTAGTGGTTCAGCCTTCTTAGAAGGGAAGTTACCCAGGTATAACTAATGTATTATGAGCACAGTAGAAGTGATGAAGGCTAAGAGAAGAGATGAAATCCTGTTCTCTGGGCCCACAGTTTTTCATACTACATCTCAAGAACAACTTCTGAACATGAAGAAATAAATGTAATTTTAGTGATAAATTTGTACATAATATTATTTCTGATGTCAGGATAGAGATGTTGCCTTTCTAATAATTGTCTTCAAATGAGTTAGAGGACAATATAAAATTCACCTTCTCATCAGTTTCACTACTAATACAGAATTAAATCTTTCATCAGTGTCATTACATAGTACAGATATAGTACAGGTATTTATAGGGACTGATGTTTCCTTTGCAGACAAAACTAAGTTAAAATTTAAAAATTAAATTTTAATGGTAGAACTTTTAGGTAAATATGACAACATGAGTATAAGAATTGGCTTATTTCTCCTTTATTTCTTCTAAATTGCAGGTAAAAAAGGCATGTAAATATGAGATTTATTTACATCTAAAGGCCCAGTGCACGAAATTGAGGCACAAGTAGGGTCCCTAGGCCTGGTCGGTGATCAGGGCCAATCTGTGGGGTGATTGGTGGGGCCATCTGGGGGCCCCCATCAGCACCCGCCTTGGCTGGCCTAGTACCCGAAGGCCAGGGGCAGCTCCTGCATTGAGCATCTGTTCCCTGGTGGTCAGTGCATGTCATAGAGACTGGTCATTCTGCTGTTTGGTTGATTTGCATATTAGGCTTTTATTACATATCATACCTTTTACCTTAAAACCACACAGTGTCATGTACAGAAAAGAGATGAATCATGAAGTCAGAGCAACCTGGGTAGGGGTTTGGATCTCCTACCTAACGGAAGTGGAAACAACCATAGTTAAGCTATGTAATTCTGCATCTGAACCTCTGCATCAGTAGGATGCAGATAGACAACTTGCAGAGTTTTAAGTAAGTTTGTGTATGCACAGTATTTAGTGCAAGCTCTGGCACAGAGCAAGCATAAAATAAAAGTATCTACTGGATTAGTATTGAAATGACACAATGGGACTTGAACAATCCTAATACATGAAAATGAAATGACATTTGACTGAAATGCTAGGATGCATATAACAAAACAAGCTAATCATAAGGAAAGCAAGCATTATACTCTACACCGAATTAGTGTCAGTACTGAAACTTCTCATAACTTTTAAGTAATAACATCAATCTTACAAAAATATTTTAGAAAATAAATGCAAATACATATCTATCTCAAACAGTTCTATGCAACTGACATAACCCTTGCACCAAAATATGACAGATATTTTAAGAACAAAAATCATGAAAATAGTTATTAAAATATTTAACAAAATATAAGCAAAACACCTAGTAATGTATAAAATTTCAATACTAATTTGTTGTCTGAGTATGGATCCATTTTTGGATTTTATTGTATTTATGCTTTGTCTATTCCCACACCAATACCACAGTTTGGGTTATTATGTGTTTATATTACATATTGAGGTCAGGCAGGTATGACATCCAGAATGCATTGTTTCTTTTTTGAGCCACTTTCAGTTAATTGGTAATGAATGTTTTAGAATAGCTTGATAATTTCTTAAATCTTATTTAAAATATTACATAGGTACTCCTTTTCCCCTCTGATCATTTCTATTTTTTTAAAAAGGCTGCCAGATTACTTAAATTTAGTTTAATTAAAACCAAATTGTTTTCCTAGGATAAAATCAACTCTTCCTAACAGGAGGTTAGACAAATTATCTCTGTTGGAATATAACATTTTCTGGGGTCTTGTATCATATTTTATATATATATTAACTGATAAAAGTCATAATACATGGGAAGGGACAAGAAAATATGACTGTTAACCAATAATCAATAGAAGTAGATCGGATGATCCAGCAATTGATTTAGCAGAAATTGACTTTAAGAAAGCCATAATTAGCCCAAGCCGGTTTGGCTTAGTGAATAGTGTTGGCCTGAGGACTGAAGGTTTGATCCTAGGTTTGTTTCTGTTCAGGGGCAAATGCCCGGGTTGCAGGTTCAATCCCAGGTTCAATTCTGGTCAGGGGCACATGCCCCAATTGCAGGCCCCCAGTAGGGGACATGCAGGAGGCAGCTGATCATGATTCCCTCTCATCATTTATATTTCTATCTCTCCCTCTTCCTTCTTCTCTGAAATTGTGTGTGTGTGTGTGTGTGTGTGTGTGTGTGTGTGTGTATGTATATAAATATGTACATTTTTTAAAAAAAGAAAACCATAATTATTTTTTACAAAAAAATTAGAATGGATGTGTAGTTTTACAGAGAAGTTGAGCCATTTAAAAACAAGCAAACAAGCAGCATTTTACTCTAAAACAGAAAAATACATCTAACTTTTTTTAAAAAAATGGATTATTAGATACAGATGAACACAAGATTAATGACCAGAAGAGAAAAATATAAAATATCTACTTTTTAAAATGAAGCGTAAAGGGAAACAGAAAGACTACGTGAGAGGATATGAAACAAACGGAAAGATATTCAGAAGCTTTTATACAAAGATTTAATAATTAGAAAAATGTAAAAGGCACATTCTAAGTAGATGTCCAGAGACCATTTAGGAGGTTGTTGAAATATTCCAGGTAGCGTACGATGGAGTCTCTGATTATGCAGCAGAAGTGTAAGTAGAATGAAAAGATCACACAGATCCTTCCTTTCTGCATGCATTCAAAACATATTAAGTTAGTATCTACAGTGTTAAAAGACAGCTGGTAACCTGAGGTACAACAGTGAATAAGACAAGAACAGTCACTGCTACTTTGGAACATATGTTAGAGCCATAAACTATGAAATTACTTAATTGTCAGTGATAGAGAATTTAAAACTGTAGTGCTGGTGGCAATGTGATGTAATTATCAGCAAATGCGTGTATAACCCAGATCTATTGATATTGGCTGCAGCGGATCAACTAAGGGTAAACATCTGCAATACTGTATGCAGGCAGGAGGATCATGTGTACCACGGAGATGGAGGTGAGGGAGGAGACGTGTGTGTGCTTGAGACATTCCCTTGTGCAATCCAGATTGTTCCCCATATGGTGAGCCTCTTTATTTAAAAATCAGTGAGACCAGAAAAATTACCACCTTCACTGTTTGTGAAGCAGTGATGAAATCGGGGGATAGAAATACACCTGGAAAATGGGATTCTAAGTTTCCAGACTACTTTAAAAAAAGGGAAAAAAGAAATAAAAAAACACACAAACTGAATGTATTTTATTTTTATTAAAAAGTATATACTTGCATTTCTAGTTGTGAGCTATCCCATTTATAGCAAACATTTTTATTTTTAGCAAACATAGAGCACGTTACAAATTCCCAAGTAACTTCACTTAATTTCTCAAAAATAATGATCCTCACAGAAAGCCGGTGAGGTGGATAGGCATTTTTATCGTGGTCTTTAGCTGAGGACACTGTCGGTCTGAGAGCTTCCACAGCAGGCTTGCAGCCCCACATTGATAACTAAAGAGCAAGAACTTGAGCCTGCCCTCCTCTCGTGCTATTCAACTATTACACTTTCCACAATAGGTCACAGTTATGAGTATTTGCTGATAACATTCGAAAGAGAGATTTATAGTAATTCACCTCAATATCCTATTGCTAGTCTGTCAGAATTCAACTGAAACCTACCTTTATTGCTGCTTACATAGTATAATTTTACTGTGGTTCCTTTGCTCCTTATGCTCATGTATTATTTTCTCCTTGGAATTGAAGCACTTTACAGACATTATCCAATTAAACCTCACAAATTTCCCTTCGAGGTGATAAGGAGTAACTGTTTATTATTCCCCCTTCTATATTGTATCTCTGTTAAGAGCTATAGAAGGCTTAGCACCCTGATAATTTATAATCCCTAGCCTTCTTGTATTTAAAGGGGGAGGGAAAGCTCATACCATGAGGGCGTCGTCCATTAAATTTATATTTAATTTCCATTAAAATAAGAGTGTAAAGAGAGAAGCTTGGAAATGGCATGGCAATCAAAATATGATTTGGGGCTTATGCTAAAGATCTAATATGTGGAGAGAAATTCACCATTACTGCTGCCTGGAATAGATGTCTTATTCATTTTGCATCACATTTTCCTTTGAGTTTTAGTGCAGGTATATCAACACAGAAGACTTAAATGCAATCGCTTCACACATAGTGGGTGCCATGGAAGCTTCTGATACTCTTAAAAATTATAACATGATTTTTCTAGCAATTCAAATAAAAATTTTCACTTTAAAGTTTCATATTTAACCATATTACATAATATTTTAAAATATTCAATCAATATTTTTGGGGGAGTGTTATTTCAAAACAACTATCTAGTAATTTAACATTGACCATTGTAGCTTAGCATTTAACTTGACTACATCTCTATCTATCTCTATCTCTATCTATCTCTATCTCTATCTCTATCTCTATCTCTATCTCTATCTCTATCTCTATCTCTATCTCTATCTATCTCTATATCTCTTTCTATCTCTATATGTCTCTATATATTTATTAAAAGTAGATACACAAAACTGTTAGGACCCAGCAAAAGAAAGATGGGATACTCAAAGTTGTCAACTGGAGGAAGATTTAGAAGTTTTCAAAGTTTACCAAGACATGGACTGGGTTTCAGGAGGGAGGTAGGAATAGAGCATTCCGAGAATTCTAAGTTTACAGTGCCAGTACTACTCTAGACCTGAATGGACAAGGAAGAGAACAGTTACTGAAACCTGGACATTGTTGTTGTTTGGAGAGGGCTGTGGTCTTCTGTGCTTCTATGCAATAAACTGGTGACAATCTGGCAGGAATGGGAACAGGAGAGTAAATGTCCATCTCCTTTCCTCTCACCTCTGACTCCTGCTAATGCCTTGCGTCCAGCAAAGAAACTCCTTAATGTATCCCTGTGTGAGCTATTCCTCGGAGGCATACTGAGCCAGGTTGTTTTCCTGAGCAGGATGCAGGGGTGATTTCTCTCCAGGTTAAATACAATTAGCATATTAGACTTTTATTATTATAGATAAGCAGGTTATATAATCTATTAAATCTACTGAATGTAAAGGAGTGTGTCCTCTATGGTTCTGTTGATGTATCCAGTTGTTGCACCTGCAGGTCCTTGCTCAGGCAGCGCGGTGCCAATTAGGGCAGCTGACGCTCACCCACTGCCCCTTGCCAGCATCATAGTTCCCACTGACTTGGTTCAGAGAGCAGCAATGGTGAGCACATTAATCTTGGTAGTAGAGTTCCATAGCCTGGCTGCTGCAGTAACAGTGACATTAGAAAGCTCTTGGCAACTTGAGTCTGAAAGGCCTGATCAGCATGAGACTGCAGACTGGTTTCTGTAAACCTTTAACAATGGTCTTTCCAACAGCAGGAGCACACAGATGCTGTCAGGGATCCTTGGCTCGGGCAGCACTCCTATAATCCTTGGCTCGGGCAGCACTTCCATGAAGGAAGGCAGTGTTTCCTACAGTTTCTCACCCTGGATGACCTCACTTTTTCATTCACCTCCTTTCCAACACTTTATATACTGTTAAGGTACTTTTGTGGGCCTCTCCCAAATAATATAGTATGTTTTTTTTTAATGGGATGTTATATTCTGCATCACCCTCAAATTAGAAATTGCTTTGACCTCAAACTTTCTAGCATAAATTTATATTGAGATTATATCCTGATTATAGATATCTTACCTATGAAGACATTATTAAATATCCTATCTAATAAAAGAGTAAAATGCAAAGTGGCCATCACACCAAGACACAAGATGGCCACCCCCCATGTGGTTAAAGATGGCTGCCCCCATGTGGACACAAGATGGCCAGTAAGGGGGGGCAGTTGTAGGAAGTTAAGGGTGACTAGGCCAGCAGAAGAGGGCAGTTGGGGGTGACCAGGCTGGCAGAAGAGGGTAGTTGAGGGAGATAAGGCCAGCAAGGAGGGGGAGCCTACGCCTGCAGGGAAGGGAAGTTGAGGGGGACACAGACCTGCAGGGGAGGATAGTTGAGGGGGATTAGGCAAGCCAAGAGGGCAATTAGGGGTGACTGAGGTTGCAGAGGAGGGCAGTTGGTGGGAGACCAGGTCAGCACAGGAGTACAGTTGGGGGGGCAGGCCTTCAGAGGATAGCAGTTGGGTGGGCAGGCCAGCTGGAGAAAGCAGTTGAGGGGTCAGGCCAGCAAGCGAGAGCAGTTGGGGGGACCAGGATTGCAGGGGAAGGTAGTTGGGGCCATCAGTCTTGTATTGTGAGAGAAGGATGTCTGACCACCCAGTGGAATCGGGCCTAACCCGGGCATTCGGACATCCCTCAAGGGGTCCCAGATTGGAGAGGGTGCAGGCTGGGCTGAGGGACACCTTCCCCCATGCACGAATTTCATGCACCAGACCTCTAGATAACAATATTGATAGAAAATGGTTTATCTTCTTTAATAATTATTAACACATGCAAATTTTCAAAACTTACCTCACCTTTAACTGCTCTAATTGTGATATTTCTCCAGTTTGCTGTTCTCAGAAGTTACATTTTAAACATCCATATATTCTTGCTTGCATAAAAGCTTGCTACAGACTCAAATGTACTTGAGAGTATCATGGGTAAAACATATTTGCAGATAAATTATCTCTGGAAAAAAATACGATTAACTTTCTACTCTCATTTTTGCTATGAACATTCTAATTTTCTTATGTCTACAACTGCCAGAAATAGATCAACCATATTATAATTTCTTAAAATTGGTTTTTATATAACTTCATTATTTATAGAAAATCACTCTCTCTTTGAGCTCATGGGTTTAAAACAGCAGGCTGACCACATCTTTTGTAATACAGAGGCCATCATAACTTTTTTATTACATTTAGAAAACTAAATGGACAAGGAATTTGTAAACTTTGTTTTCTAGCTAAGCTCTTCAACATATTTACTTTATTTATATATTTTACTAGCCATCATTGTGTTTCTCTGGATTCCATTTAATTTTCTAATTTCTCACAAAACCCATCTTATTTCAAGTTCTTTGATGAATAAAATAATACATTGGAAGTCCTTGTAATGCCTGATATTCTACAGCAGAGTCATTTTTCTCCTGCTTTATATAACTACAAATGACACCATTTGCCATCGTAATAACTGTTAACTTACAGCTGAATAAACAACTGTCAACATACAGGGAACATTCTGTAATATAATTTATGCAATTGGAAAATGTAACAGAACATTTTATTGCTTCCTTTCCATATCCAACAAACCCCTTCTTATATTTTTTTTATTGGTATGTACAAATGGGTATTTCTTGTTGCATGTATTCTTTTTTTATAGGGAATTATTTTTGTGTTGTCTGTCTTTCACAGCATAGTTTATCTGAGATAATGCACAAACATTTTATGTGTTTGTTTTTAGAAATATATTTATATTGATTTCAGAGAGGAAAGGAGACAGAGAAATAGAAACATCAATAATGAGAGAGAATCATTGATTGGCTGCCTCCTGTATGACCCCCACTTGAGATTGAGCCTGCAACCCTGCATATGCCCTGACTGGGAATCACACTGTGACCTCCTGTTTCATAGGTCAACGCTCAACCATTCAGCCACACCAGCCAGCCAGACATTTTATACAGATAGTGCAATACTGTACTTTGCCCAATGCACTTTTCTCCAACATTTGAATATTTTACATTAACACTTTAACTAAAGGATTCACTAATCTCTAGAAAATTGGTAAGAATTAGGCAAGATGATCTAGATGATGTATATTCTCAATTTACTTAACCGTATAGCTACATAGTGGAAACAATGGATTTGCTTTATCTGCCACTAGGTGAAATGCCTCAAAGTGACCCAAAAGTCAGCAGTGGCACTAAACACTTGGTCTTTACATTTAAATTGCTCTTACAAGAATTTAAATGACAGTGTAATTTAAAATAAAAATATATATAAAGGTAAAATGGTCCATCAAATTTATTTTCAGAAAATATTTTATCATGGTAGAACACAAAGAATATGAAGAGAAAAACATAATTTCATCAAATATATAAATTTAAGAATCAACAATTCTAAATAACACTTTATTGTAAAGTTGTCAAAGTGTTGAAAATATATTCAAATAATGTATAAAATATGTATTTCAATAACAGGGAGTTGAATATAAAAGTAAGAAACAGTTTCTGTTCACAATTCATGAGAACATTTTCACTATTTTCCCAGTAACATTGAACTTTTTTTAATTGTATCCTTCACTTTAAGTTCAATTTATTTTTAGTTTTGATATTCTTAAATCTCTAGTAATAGCTTTGACACTTCTGCAGGCAACTGAAAAATTTTGATCTGCATCTCTCACTCTTTCTGGATGCTCAGAGATTTTCTTTTTTTTACCCACATCCCAACATTTTCCAGGATCCAAAGATGCATTTCTTATCTGCCTTTAAAAAAAGGTATACGTATCTTTGCAATATTAAAATATTCTGACATTGCGAGGTTCCTGGAAAAAATATTTTATATCGCTACAACTCAAGAGTCAGACTAAGACATATAAATCTAAGCCCTTGTACACTTTAAGGAGCAAGTTAGTACTCTTCCAAAGCCTAATATTCTCATCTCTAATGGAAATAATAATAGACCTGCCTTTATATTTCTAATTAGGATTAGATGAGATAATGTATTGAATGTATTTATATGAGTATATTTAGCACATATTAGCTCCAGATAGTCATAAATTTACATTCCTCTCTGCCTTACAAAACATTTTATCTGATACATACATATGAATTGTAAGCTTCTTGATGATAATAGTTTACCCTTTATTCAAATTTTTAATTCTTATTACACCTGAAAATATGCTATGGATTTCATTTTTATTAAACAACTATGATATATTCTTCACATGTGTAATGTGCCATAATGAGAACATACTACAAAAAGTGTTAGGTTTTAGTTGTATATATGAACATAACCCAATTGGCACTTTAATATCTCAGTAGAGAAAATCTATTTGGTCCAATTGGTCATTGGTCATTT
This sequence comes from Vespertilio murinus, assembly GCA_963924515.1. NCBI lineage: Eukaryota > Metazoa > Chordata > Mammalia > Chiroptera > Vespertilionidae > Vespertilio > Vespertilio murinus. The sequence continues at coordinate 110,621,856 of OZ004709.1, forward strand.
TAATAAGTATAATACTTTGTCCCTTCAGGCTTATCTTGAGTACTCCTTTTTAATGACTGGAATGTAATTTAACAGAGGTTGAGTTATTAAATTTAGAAATATCACTGTAGAATCAAAGTGCATTCAATATTTGGTGATGTGCATTATGTGCATAATTATCATTTCCAAAAAATAATGATTTTATGTACATTTCACTTTAATATAAGGTGTTATATGACAGATGCTTTCATGGATTTTATCTCCATTGAAAATACGGCTTTGGTGAGCTGTCTTCAGTAAAGAGTGTAAATGTGTGAACTTTTAAGCTGTTCCATTTTGCAAAGGCTCTGGTTTTTTTGTTTTGTTTTGTTTGTTTCATTCAATATTTCTGACAGTCCAGACTTTGAAGTCATTAATTTGATTTTTACCTGCTTTTAAGGGCTAATAATTTGTATTCACATACCTAATTCCTTCTGGAGCTTACTCAATTATAACGTGTGTGTGTGTGTGTGTGTGTGTGTGTGTGTGTGTGTGTATCTGAGTGTTGTCCTGGTTATTGGAATGTATAAATTTTCATGCTGTGGCATCATATTCTCTTCACTACATGAGGCTAGTTTAAGTCATAATGGTAAATAGTAAAATATTATCCTATATAATAAAGAGGTAATATGCAAATTGACCATTAATCCCTCCCAATATGGCTGCCTATGACCAGGGAGTTAGTGAGGGACAGCCAAATGACTGCACAAACAGGCTGTGTGGGGTGACCAGGCTGGTGGAGGGGCTGTGAGGAGCTACCACACCAGCAGAGACAGGCAGTTGGGGGTGACCAAGCTGGCAGGGGTGGGCATTAGGGGTGATCAGGCTAGCATGCAGAGACAGTTAGGGGCCATCAGGTCATCATGGGGGGGGCAGTTAGGAGCAATTAGGCAGACAGGCAGGTGAGTGATTAGGAACTAGTGGTCCAGGATTGTGAGAGGGATGTCTGGTCCCAGGCCTAAACTGGCAGCCAGAATCCCCCAAGGGGTCCAGATTGGAAAGGGAATAGGCCTCTAGTTACATGATAAGAAGATGATGAGTTAAGCTGCCCAGGTAATGTTTTTATAGACATTTGGAGAACAATGCTTAAATGTGAGGCTTGACTACACTGGCTGTTTTGTTAGATTCTGTGAAAAAGATAGCCATAGGGAAGGAAGCATACTAAAGTAGAAAGAATAATCTACTTTGAATATGCTTTCAGCCAGCTCTTCATTTATGCATTGAACTCATACTCATTGAGTGTTTAATAGATAGCAAGTACTGTTTTAGTCAGGAGAAGACAAACAAACAAACAAACAAACACAAAATGACAATGGTATTAAAATCTCTGTTCTCATTAGAGTTAACTTCTAATGGGTAGATGCCAGCAATAAAAATAAGCATACAATTTAAATGATTCGTTGCCTGTCAAAAGGGAATGCATGTTCCAGGAAACAAACAGAAAGGAGAAGGGAGGCGTATAGTTTTGTCAAGATTGCCTCATTGAGAAGTTGACATTTATGCAGAAGCTTGCAGAAAGTGAGAGTGTTAATCAAGCTGGGAATGGCCAAGAGCATGCCAAGCAGAAGGAACAACATTTGTATGTCTGTTGTGTTTCAGTAATGGTAGGGAAGGCAGTTCAGCCAAAGGGGATTGTGTAGGAGATGAGTTCAGAGCACCAGGAAGGAACAAATTACTTAGAGCTTTGCAGGCCATTAGAACGTTTGTTTCTTTGTTTTTATTCTCAGGGAACCAGGAAGCCGTTGCAGATTTCCCAGGAGATGAATGACAGTCACTGATCAATATTTTAGAATATCACTCTGACAACTTTGTAGAGAATATAATGTAGGAGGCACAAGTAGATGATGGAAACTTGCTTGGTTTCTTTTGCAGTATTTTAAGGAAAAGATGATAGTGCCTGGACATCTGGTGTTCATGGAAACAATTAGGAAATATATAATTTATAAATATTTGAAGGTATAACTAGGATGATGTCTTACCTTCTTGAATAAGTGATATTAAAGATGGGAACCAGATGGATGTTTAGGCTTCTGGTCAAGTAATTATAAGACTGGAGTTGCACTCAATTATGACTTGAAGTTCTACAGGTGGAACAGATTTGGGGGCTGGTTGAACATAGAAGGTTTGGTTTGAAGAGCTGAATTAGAGATGTCTAATTTATATCTAAGTGGGAGTGTATAGTTAATAGGTGATTTGTATGGAATTTAAGTTGGTTATACAAATATAAATTTGAAAGTTTTTGGCATACCGATAGCATTGACAGAATAAACTGATGAACAAGAACAGACCCGGAGACAGGGAAGCAGTGATCAGACTGTTGAACCTCAGAGGGAAGGTAGGAGAGGGTGGAGATAAGGAGGAGAGTGTACCAAAGGACTGTGTGCATGCATATAAGCCTAACCAGTGGTCACGGACAACTGGGGGTTGGGGGCATCCGTGGGGAAGGGTTTGGGATGTGAATGGGGGAGATGAGAACAGATATGTGATACCTTAATCAATAAAGAAATTTAAATAAGTTGACAAAATAAAAAAGGAGATAAACTTAAGTAACAAAGACAAAACATCAAGCAGTAAGCTTTGGGAATTCCACCTAAAGGCAAAGAGAAAGTGGAGGATCCAGTAAAGACATCTGAGAAGGTTCATCACCAAAAATAAAGGAAATCAAGAGCACATGGTATTTTAGACAAGAATTAACCACCGACTACACTGAGAAGTCTGAGATTTAAAGGGACTGAGTGGGAAATAATATAACCAACAGAAAATTTAATCAGTTATACATTCTTAAGTCTCAAAGTATATATGTCTTAGCACATTTTATTTGAGTAATCTAAAATTCAGGTAAGATGATAATAATGATCAACTCTTTGCTTTATAAGATTAATATTATTTGTTTTGTAAGGGGGTGTGAGGGGTATGATCATTGAACAAAAGGGTTATTTCTGAGTATGATAATAAAATATAGGAACACATATTGAAAATGACATTTGCAGGTTCTTAGAAAATCTGTCATTTCAAGAACAAGGAACAGTCTCATTTGTCTCAGCATGAGTTTTTTTAGTCCTCTTTAATGGACTAAAACATGAGGTATATGTTTTCAGGTGTATAATTTATATCTCCAAATCTGTATTTGCTCTGATCCTACAGTATTCCAGAAGACACTCATATTTAACTTGCTAGTGTTTTGGCTTGGAAACTGAATATAGAGTTAGAGAGAGAAATAGGTTTGGACTAGAATGGATTCTAAGAGGCAGCATTGTTATAAAATCAAGCCTTTAATTTTGCCCTCCAAAAACTTTTTCTTATCAACTTCATGGCATTTTTTTGTCTTATTTTTCTTCAGGTTTTTATTTGCACTTTTTCACGAAGTTCTGATGCATGTGCCTATAAAATATTTTTCAAACCTGTTTGGACATTTATAAGTTTAAAACAAATTATTTTATAATTTAATTAACTTGCTACTTTTGAAATTCATTTCACCCTTAATATTTTTTGAGCTGTTTGAAATCTGGAACTGTTACTGATTCTTCCTCATGATGTAACTTCCAATGAGGGTCTTGCCCAGTAGCACATGCTGAAGGAAATTTTGTTGAGTGGAATATAGTTTTGATTCTTGCCATCAAAATCAGGATTGTTGAGATATTTTTCTAATATACCTCCTTTAAATGTGCTGTATTAGAGATATCCTGGACTCTATCTCACATTCAATTTGCTCACTTTTTACACTAGACACTGTACGATAGGCAGATTTGAAAAAGCATAACCTTGACAAAATTTCCCATGAGCTGAGGTGCTTGTCTCTTTTTTCTGCAACAGTGTTACTCTGATCCATTACATGGAATATTTCTGAGGACTACGTGGTTCTCAGGCATGTGCAGACTAGAGTATTGGCGAGGTGCATGTGTCAGGGCTCAGCCACTGCACAATTAAGGAGAGGTGAATATATGCCTCCATCCTCTGCTGCTCAAATAGGAAGTATTAACACACATCACTTCACAGAATAAGCTAGGGCTGTGGTTGGCAAACTGCAGCTCGCAAATCACATGCGGCTCTTTGGACCCTTGAGTGTGGCTCTTCCACAAATACCATGGCCTGGTATTTTGAAGAAGTGGCATTAGAAGAAGTTTAAGTTTTAATAAAAGTTGGCTCTCAAAAGAAATTTCAATCATTGTACTGTTGATATTTGGCTCTGTTGACTAATGAGTTTGCCGACTACTGAGCTAAGGCATTCATGCAGACTCTTGTTAGAAGTTCTCTTTTTTCTGGAAATAAAAGCCAAGACATATATCCTCTACTTGAACATACTTGATCCTGTGGTATAGGTACTGCCAGATCAAGCCTCAAAACATGAAACATTCACCAAACGGTCATTTTCTGCCAAGAAAATATCTGGGCCCTCAACCTCCATCAGAATAGATACCATGCTGTACTGTGTCAATAGAAATTCAAACAATATTTAATATGTACTGCTGCTAGTTATATCAAGCTTACAAATGCTATTTTATTATTGTTTAAGATTAAATTTTATTTCCAGGATGAAACTTTTCTTAAATATAAGAAATAAATTATTTAATTAAAATTTTAATTAATTTAATTAAAATATCTTTCTCACTGTGCCTAGCAGAGAAGTCATACATGAGGCACTGAATAGTTCTTGATGATCTGAATTAACGGCATCCTTTGGAGGAAGCTTATAATTTATAAATCCCATTGAAGTCTATAGTTTTGAGTAAAACAGCCTTGGAAAAATAGATTTTTAAATGTAAATGCTATCTGATGGTTCTAGAACATTTCAAGCTCTTTTATTAGGAACACCATTAATTCCCAGAAGCAGATAAAAATTAGCAACATTATATCAAATATAGCATATTGAATATACATAACTCAGTTTATGAGTTATATAAATGTTGGATCAGTATGCTGTACACCATAAACATTTTTAAATGTTCCATTTCTTTCAAAACTGAAAAGTAGAACAATTACATAAACATTTTATATTTGGATATTATGCTTCCAATAAGTAGTATGTGTTTTACAAACCATAGAAAGCCCACCTACCAAATAAGTCTAATATTTGTAAATAGGAAAAAATTTACCAACAAAAAAGTATATGAATGTTATGATAGCCGTTTTTTAATTGGCTCAATTTTTCTTTGGCAGCAAGAAATATATAAATACATAGTAAGAGTGATAATAGTATGGCAATAGTTATTTGTTTGCTATTGTATTTTGTGGAGTTTTATAAAGCATTATGTGTTTTCTTACCTTAGATTCATTGTTAGTTGTTATTGTTGTTCCTTTATATTCCTCCTGGCTCTATTTTTAAAGACCAGTGAAAGGAAAAATTAGTTTTCCAAAATAGTCAACTAAGTTTTGAGATTCTATGTTAACCACAAACTCTTCTGGTGCTTTGGACATTTTAAGTGTTTCTTCTGTGGGGACCTACGGTTTGAATGATGCAGGGGACAAAAGAAATGTTGAGAAAGCCTTAACTACCTGCCTGACCCCAGGGTGCTAACTGCAATTAGTGTACACATTTAATCATGAGACAAAGGTACTAAAATTTACTAATGAACAAACAAAACCATGAACTTGTTCTCAATTGAATGATTTAAAATATTAGTATATTCACTCTTTCTTTCCGTCAGAAACAAATATGAAGAGAAAAGTTTTCCACTGTGCCTGATAAAATATGAATGTTTAACCCAGCAAATTACTTAAAGAAATTGCTCCAAAATTAGAGGGAAAGGTGAAATGTACAACTATAAAATATCAGGCTTTTTACAAACAAGCATATCTCCACATTCCATGCACCATAGTTCCACTGAGTTTGGAATAAACTTATGTGTAACAAGAAAGCATTATATACATTTTTAAAGGTTGGAAATAAAAAGAACATAAATGCCCTCAAATATGGAAACATGAGTAAATGTGAAAATACTTGATATATGTATATTCATAAATCTTCACATCAAGAAATGGAACCTTTTTCATGATAAGATTTATTAAGTAAATTATACCAATAGGCCAGGGAATTTTGTTTTAGATTCCCTGGCAATTGGAAATACAATGTCTTAAAAGGGGATTATAAGTAGAATGGCCTGAAACACAGACGTTTTGGATCAAGGGAAGATTAAAATGTAAAATCCTTAAAATAATTTAAAACATTTTTCCATCTCTGCTACTGAAACATTGCAATTCTTTTATTATATTAGAAAAAGTATATACAAAATGAATTTTCACCATTTTTATATAATCTGATTATTCAACAAATAATCTTCTTTTTAAACTAGAACTGTGAAACAAATATGTCTTGTGTGCCTATGACATTTTTAGCACTGATATGGTCCTTGTTATCTTATGACCAAAACATATATCATTACTATGCAAGCTTTACTTACTGTGATATGAAAAAAACACCAATTATTAATTGAGCAATCAGAAAATTTTAACACAGGAAAGTACAGTGGGAAGATTTTAAACCAGGTATAATTGACTTAAAAGCTCATAACTAGGTCTGTCTGTGACTCTTGGGACCTTGCTCCTAAGTTGTGACTTTCAAGTCTCTTCAGATTTCTGGCCTGGTTCTTTCTCTCACTTAAGATGATGTACCTTAATTAGAAACAATTCATTTTATTCTGATATTCTAAATTCTTATTGCTAACATTCATAGGCTTGGAAATATATATTTAATATAAGATTAGTACTATATTATTTTGTTTTTTTAATACCTAATTGTTGCTAGAAATCAAAATATATTCTATTTAACAAAGGAGGGACTGCATCAGATAGCTTGACATTTCAAAGAATAACTACAGAAGTGCAATGAATTGGATGATTTATAAAATGCTTGCAATTGTATTGGTCTATTAATAATTAAAAAACAAATAGCATTATTAAAAATATAGATTAACTTTTAGGAAGACATCACAGAGATACTTATTAGTTGGCTATGTAATTTTCAAAACTTTTAAAAGTTATAGTAGATGCCGAGGTCGGTTTGGCTCAGTGGTAGAGCGTCGGTCTGGGGACTGAAAGGTCCGGGTTCAATTCCGGCCAAGGGGATGTACATTGGTTGCGGGCACATCCCCGATAGGGGGTGTGCAAGAGGCACCTGATCGATGTTTCTCTCTCATCGACGTTTCTGGCTCTCTATCTCTCTCTCTTCCTCTCTGTAAAATATCAATAAAATATATATTTAAAAAGTTATAGTAGATATGTGTCATTCAATAACATATAATAGGAGAAGTATTTGTAAATTTGTATAGTTTAAAAACAATATTGAATAAACCTTTTTATAAAATATGGAAATATTAGAGAAATCACCATTAGCAATGACATGAATAGAATAGTTTCATATCAGAAAATACACATTTGAAAGCTTTAAAAATTAAAATATAGTTACCGTATTTGCCGGCATATAAGACGACTTTTTGGCCCTGAAAAATATGCCTCCAAGTGGGGGGTAGTCTTATACGGCGAGTATATAACAAACTCTGTATTTTTAGTGGAAATGTTAGGGGGTCATCTTATACGCCCAGTCGTCTTATACGCCGGCAAATCCATATTTTTCAGGGCCAAAAAATCGTCTTATACGCCGGCAAATACTGTATATCATTAAATAAAACCATTTAATGTGCATAGTACATTTTGTTTTATTGTTTAAATAATTACTCTCCATACTTTTTAAAATAACAATGTTGTATTACATTTTGTAAAAAAATCTTTGGTACTCAGTATTAGGTGCTAATTGTGACTTTGAAACATAGTGAGGTTTCAATGGATAATGTTTATTCTTTGTTCTTTTGAATATGAGTCTTACATAAGCCTTACATAAGAAGGCTGTAGGAATGATTAACAATCCTGATCAAAAGTGGTAGGAGTACATCTATTCTAAAACAGATAATGATGTCTGAAAATCGTGATATTGAATAAAAGTCACTGTCTTCTAATATATGTCGTAGCACTTCTCCTTTTTCAAATAAAGAAACTATGGGACATGATTGCAATTATATTAAACTTATTAAATATTTACTGCAAACCAAGGCAATTTAATCTGAATGAATTTTGCCTATTAAGAAAGGTAGGGGTAAAAGACATAGTTTTTAAACCAAACATGGAATATGTGTTTAATGCATTGAGCTTTGTACTCAGATACACACATTGTTTTATATAAAGCATTACTGTTCAACATATAAAGAATATTTCATGATAAACTTTTGGCATCAATTATCTTTTCTTTATGGCAAAAAATGTTTATATTAGAACAAAGAGGATACAACTAACTACATGGAATGCAAGAAGGATAGGGCATAATGCATGCATAAGCATGCACACACATGAAGACTAGCTTACTCTATTCATTAAAATTACCAGGGAAACTTATAATTGTATCTATCTATTATGTTCATCATACATAAGCATGCATTATTTTTTAATTAAAATCATATCCATTTACATTTGTCCTTCCTTTGCCTAGAAGCATTAGGCCTGAACATTTATTTAGATTTGTAATGCCTCAGTGAATAGCAAATAAGTTTTTATCTTTGTATATCTTTATCATCTTTTCTTTAAAAGCATTATTTTGTTAGAGCTAATGCTAATTAAGCTAGTGCTTCTTGCTTGTTTCAAAACCATCTTAATTCTGGTATCACTACATCAAATCATCCTCCTGCCTTCCACCTCTTAAAGGTCCATTACCTTACACATGCTTCGCACTGAGGCATATATTAAAATGGCATTGTCATATCTTGAGTATATCCTTGGCACACATTAATTCTATATAATTTTTATCAAACTCAACTCTCAAAAACTCTGACCTATTTTAGAAAGATGACCTAAATGGGGATAAAATAAATAAATTTTTGAAATATGTAAGATTTTAAATACTGGATGAAGAATGATGATTACATATATTCATTTGAGAAGATATAGTTTAGAGGTTCAGCAAGTGGGTTGTGGAACAGACTGTTAGTTCCAAGTATTGACTCTTCTGCCTAATCACTTTATAGCTGCATCTCAGTGTTTTCCTCTGTAAAATGGTTATAATATTCTATTTTCCCTACATTTGTGGGGATACAATAATTTGTGCACTCAAAGTACTTGCTACAACACCTTGTACATCATAAGAGTCAAATATTACTGAAAATCTCCTTAATATTTTGCCAGTCCTATTGATGTATAATTGACAGATAAAGTTGTATATATTTAAGGTGTATGACATGATGATTTGATATTTGTGTACATCTTTAAAAATTGATTATAAGATTCCAGTTAACTAACACATAATCAACTCATATGTTATCATGTTTTTCTTAAAATACTTAAAATCTACTCTCAGTTACTTTCAAGTATACAATATGATATTATCAATTATAGTCACCACACTGTATATTAGGTCCTCAGAACTCATTCATCTTATAACTGAAAGTTTGTATTTTTTAACTAATATCTCTTCATTTCCTTCCACCCCTAGTTCCTGAAAAATCCTTTATTTTTTATATGAGAAAGACAGATTTAGATTCCTAAAACTGAGATATCACAGTATTTGTTTTCCTGTATCTGGCTTATTTCATTTAGCATAACGCCTTACATTTTCAATCAATCATGTTGTCTCAAATAATAGGAATTTCTTTTTTTTAAGGATGAACAATTTATATATGTTACATGAAAATATACTACATTTTTAAATCCATTCATCCATCAAAAGGCATTTGAACTTATTCTATTACTTTTATTTTATAACTAGAGGCCGAGTGCATGAAACTTTTGTACTTGGGGGTGGGGTGTCCCTCAGCCCAGCCTGCACCTCTCCAACCTGGGACCCCTTGGGGGAAATCTGACTGCTCATTTAGGCCTGATCCCTTGTGGACTGCTGGCTCCTAACCACTCATGTGCCTGCCAGCCTGATTATTTCCTAACCCTGCCAGTGTAAGCAATGCCTAACTGCTCCCCTGCCAGCCCAATTGCCCCTAACTGCCCTCTCCTGCCAGCCCAGTTGTCCGCAAATGCCCTTCCCTGTGGGCCATCTTGTGGCAGCCATCTTGTGACCACATGGGAGTGGCCATCTTGTGTGAGGTGTGATGGTCAATTTGCATTTTACCTCTTTATTATATAGGATTATTATATATTATAATAGTGTTTTCTACAGTGGTTAATACTTACAAAGAATTGCAAATATTTTATATAAGTTGTCAAAAAAAGAAACAACTGAGCTCATGTTTAGACATATGTTTGCCCACTTTCCAAATCTTTTTCCACATGTACACATTCTTTCATACCTCCTTAACTGTGTTTTGTGTTTCCATAGTCTTCTATTGTCTTGCATAACCTGAGGGGGGAAAATAAACAAAACCAAAATATGAACAAATATATTTCCCAGTAGAAGATAATGAGGCAGGGTAGCATGTAATAGTTAATAGTGTGAACCTCAGAAACACTTCAACTTGGTTGGATATTAGTTTTGCCATTTATCCAGCCATGGGAAAACTATGGACCGCGGGCTGGATATGGACTGTTCAGCTATTCTATTCGGCCCGTGGAGCCAAAAGAGCAGAGGTTTATCTTGCTCTCCCCTCCGTTCCATCACCAGCAGCCCAAGATGAGAGTGCCAGCATGGTCAGGTTGCTTTTGTTCAGGGCATCTGGTCCAGTTTAAGAACCCATTGTGGTCCTTGAGTCAAAAAGTTTACCCATCCCTGCACTAATCTGTTAAATGATATTGGGAAGATTATATAAACTATATGATGTCTCATTCGTTCAACTAAAAATCAAAGGTCTGTAAAAAACTTACTCTATGTGGTGTTAGAGAGACTTCACGCCTATCTAATAAAAGGGTAATATGCAGATTGACCATCACTCCAACACACAAGATGGCTGCCTCCATGTGGTCAAAGATAGCTGCCCCCATATGGACACAAGATGGCCACCACAAGATGGCCAGTAGGGAAGAGTAGTTAGGAGTCACCAATCAGCAGAGGAGGGCAGTTGATGGGACCAGGCCTGCAGTGGAGGGCAGTTGTGGGGATCAGGCTTACAGGGGAGGGCAATTAGGGGTGAGCAGACCTGCAGAGAAGGGGAGTTGGGAGGGGGTATGCCTGCAGGGGAGAGCAGTTAGGGGTGACCAGACCTGTAGGGGAGGGCAGTTATGTTCAATCCCCGGTCAGGGACATGTCTGGGTTATAGGATCAATCCCCAGTGTGGGCATGTAGAAGGCAGCTGATCAATGATTCTCATCATTGATGTTTCCATTTTTCTCTCTCTCTCTGAAATAAATAAAATATAATCAAACACACACACACACACACACACACACACACACACACACAAACACACACGTTCCTTTGTATTTCTGGTACATTTGAGGCTGTCAATAAAATTTAGTATAATGTTTAAGTAAAAGAAGGAATTTTTTCTTTTATATAAATTGTGATATAGTGATATAATAAATAAAGTATGAGAAGAAAAAGTTGGGTTTGGTAAAATAAATATAAATATATTATTACAGCAGATCTATCCTTAAAATTAAAGAAATATCTATTAAGCAATAGATTTTGAGAAATTGTGGTATTTTTTTAATCAATTTTAGAGTAAGGGATTATGACTGAACTTTTCTTTTAGCTTCAAAGAGCTGCAGAGTGCTTGTTGCTTTAATTTCCTCCTTAAAATGTTTTTTTATTGTTTTTGCAGAGTGGGAGGGAGAGAGAAACACAGAAACTTGAATCTGTGAGAGAGACATCAATCGGTTGTCTTCCACACGTGGGATTGAATCAGAAACCTGGGTATGTCCCCTGATCAGGAAATGAACTACACCAGCCAGGGCTGAATTCATTCTTAATATCTGTTTTGACTTGTCCACTATAAAATTGTCGAGTTGTAAGTATACGTCACAGCGTTATTCCATGACTCTGGTTGCTGTTGTTTTGTTTTGTTTTGTTTTGTTATTTTCATCAACCTATGCCACACATTTTATTGATGCATTTATTAACATTAAGTTATGTACAAAGTTCCATGCCAAGTGCTTTTGGGAATATAAAGATTAAGGAAGTATGATACACTAACTGCAAGGACTTTATAATCAAACTAATAGTGATAATCTCTGCATACAAATGATAACAACACTCAAAAACATTATGCTTTGTAAAAGAGGTGATTATAGAGAACTGTGTGTGTGTTTTGATGTTTAAAGTTATAGAATTCAGAGACCCCATTAAGAAAATTACTTTAGATTTCTGATTGACAAGTAGAAGGGACTGTCCACATGAAGACACATTCAAAAGGAATTCCAGGTTAAGTAAAAATATGTAGGTGCTAGGTTTTCAAGAAAGAAGGCCCTCCAAGGTGGTTGTTGGGACTCAGAATAAAAGGGTTGAATGGTGTGACCAAATGCTGCAAGCAACAGGCAAGCTAGGATTGAAAAGACTAAAACATTAAATTTCATATATCTTGCTCTCTGATAGGGCAGAATCATCTCCAGGTCCATCCATGCTGTCACAAAGGGTAGAATTTTCTTCTTCTTCTTCTTCTTCTTCTTCTTCTTCTTCTTCTTCTTCTTCTTCTTCTTCTTCTTCTTCTTCTTCTTCTTCTTCTTCTTCTTCTTCTCATCTTCCTCCTCCTCCTCTTCCTTCTCCTTCTCCTCCTCCTCTTCTTCCTCCTCCTCTTCCTCCTCCTCTTCCTTCTCCTTCTTCTTCTGTTTGTTTTGTTTTGTTTTGTTTTGTTTTGTTTTGTTTTTGGCTCAGCAGTATTTCATTGTGTAAACGTACCAGTGCTTTGTTATCCACTCATCTACTGATGGGCACTTGGGCAGCTTCCAAATCTTGGCTATTGTAAATAATGCTGCAATGAACAGAAGGGTGCATATGTTCTTTCAAATTAGAATAAATCCCCAAAAGTGGAATTACTCAGACATAAGGCAATTTCTTTTTTGATTTTTTAATTTTTTTTTTTTAATTTTTTACAGACAGGAAGAGAGAGGGATAGAGAGTTAGAAACATCAATGAAAGAGAATCATCGATCAGCTGCCTCTTGCACAACCCTTACTGGGGATGTGCCCGCAACCAAGGTATATGCCCTTGACCAGAATCATACCTGAGACCTTCCAGTCTGAAAGGCTGATGCTCTATCCACTGAGCCAAACTGGTTTTTGCTCCTTTTTTGGTTTTTTGAGGTAATTCCATACTGCTTTCCACAGTGGCTGCACCAATCTGCATTGCCACCAATAGTGCAGAAGGGTTCCCTTTTCTCCACATTCTCACCAACACTTATTATTTGTTAATTTATTGATTATAGCCATCCTGACAGGTGTGAGATGGTATCTCATTGTGGTTTTAATTTGTATTTCTCCAATGATTAATGACATTGACCATATTTGCATTTGCCTGCTGGCCATCTGTGTGTCTTTTTGGAGAAGTGTTTATTCAGGTCTTTTGCCCAATTTTTAATTTAATTGTTTGTTTTTTTGGTGTTGTTTTATAAGTTCTTTATTTTTTTGGTATTAATCCTTTATCAGATATATTGGCAAATATGTTCTCCCACTTAGTGAGCTGTCTTTTCATTTTGTTGATGATTTCCTTTGCTGTGCAAAAACATTTTAGTTTAATGTAGTCCCATTTGTTTATTTTTCTTTTGCTCCCCCTGTCCAAGGAGATATATCAGAAATAATATTACTATGGGAAATGTCTAAGATTTTACTGCTTATGTTTTGAGGGCAGTTTGCTAAGTAAACTAAGGTATTCAGAGAAGATAATTACCGTATGATTTCACTCATATGTGGAATCTAATGTACAAAGCAAACTAACATGCAAAATAGTGACAGACTAATAGATACTGGGCAGGCTGACAGCTTTTGGAGAGGGTAGGGGATGGATGAAAGGATTGAGCAAAAAAGAAAAAAAAAACTCATGGACCCAAAAAACAAAGTGGTGATTGTTGGGAAGAGGGGAAAGAAGGGAGGTGGTGAAGGGTATAGTGGAGATGGATGGAAACTTGACTTGGGGAGGTGAACACACAATACAGGGTACAGATGATGTGTTGTAGAATTGTTACTAAGATATGAAATATTTTGTTAAACAGTGTCACCCCAATGAATTCATTTAAAAAAAAAGGCAGAATCATGTAAGAGAAAATTTAAGAGAAATAAGTGATTCTAAACATGTGATTTTCAAAGTACTGATTGCATAATGCATGGAATACAATACAAAAAATACAGTGAAGGCTCTTAACTCAAATATTAAGAATTTCAGTACTGTGGTTACAGAGTATTATGAATGTAAGCGTAGGACTTAAGGCCTGGACCTGTGCATCTCCACATGTCACATGTCTATAAAGCCAGCCCTGGCCAGAGGAACCTCAGGCTTTCTGAGAAAAACTGTTTTGGGTCTACTGCCACAGATAGTAGAGGGCTGATTTGGATTTCACTGAGATACAGAGAAAATGCAGGAAGTATTAATTTTATAAGTCAAGCGGTAGATATAGCCAAGATTTAGGAAGTGATTGTGAATAAGCAATCTAAGACCGAAAATATCTCTATTTGATTTAAAAGCTAGGATAATGTTGATGCCTAACACTCCTATAATTTTTCTAGGTGAAATAAAATTTCAGTTTAAAATGTGATTTATAAGTTGATAATATATACATATATACCTCAGATATCTACATAAGTCCTCATTATTTTGCATAATAAACATATTGTACTAATATGTCAAGTTTTCACTTTCAAATATTCTACTCTAAAATTTTTATATTCTTTGGCTTTAGCTTTTATTTAGGTCAAGACCAAATTTTTAAAAATATGAGGTTTATGATCTCAAATTCTACACTATAAGGGTCATAATATAGTAGCAAAAACTATATAATGTCAGAGAAGCATCTCGCTAAAAGTGAGTAAGTTTATTTGATTAAATGGTGCTATGGTAACTTTTTAAAAAGACTAGTTTATTGATTTTTATAGACAGAGAATGGGAGAGGAAGAGAGATATAGAAACCTCCATTTGAGAGCACAACCTCCATCTGCTGCTTTTACACCCCCTAATGGGGATCTGGCCTGCAACCCAGGAAAATGCCCTGACCTAGAATCAAACTAGCAACTCTTTTTTTTTTAATTGATTAAGGTATTGCATATGTGTTCATATCCCCAATTGCCGCCCCACCCCACTCCCGTACATGCCCTCACTCTTCTTCTGTCTCTGTCAATTGGTTAAGCTTACATACAAGTCATTTGGTTGATCTCTCCCCCTAACCCATACCCTCCCCTACCTTCTTTCTGAGGTTTGAGCATTTGATCAATGCTTCTCTGTCTTTGAATCTGTTTTTGTTCATCAGTTTATGTTGTCCACAAATAAGTGAGATCATGTGCTATTTATTTTTCTCTAACTGACTTATTTTTAGCATAATGCAGGGAAGGCCTCTCAACCAACTGACCCCTACCAGCCAGGGTTATAAGGGCTTTCTTAAGCTGGCTTATAGGCACCTAAAATTTAGATATCAGAATTGTCTTTCTTTTTTTTAAAATATATTTTATTGATTTTCCAAAAAGAGGAAGGGAGAGGGATAGAGAGCTAGAAACGTCGATGACAGAGAAACATCGACCAGCTGCCTCCTGCGCACACCCTCCTGGGGATGTGCCCGCCAACCAATGTACATGCCCTTGACCGGAATCGAACCTGGGACCTTTCAGTCAACAGACTGACACTCTATCCACTGAGCCAAACCATTTTCAGCAGAATTGTCTTACTTAATGATTCAGTCACTTTCTAAGACAGGATGACTACAGACCAACTGATTATTGAGTTTAGGAAAATATATTTTTATGTAAACTGTTAACAAAAGTAATTACTTCTAAATTAAATTGTATTTTTTGTATATTCTTATTTAAAATTTAGTGATCCTTTTTATTAAAAATTAATATATGATCATGGCTTAGAGTGTATACTAGAATGAAAATTTATAGGAAAGATGCAAAAAGTATCAATTTTAGAATAATTATAAGTAGAATGCTATAGTAAGGAGATAAAATTCCAAAAGATCACGCATGGACACTCATCTCTTAAATTTGCCATGTGTATGACTTTGGTGATGTTCTTTACTTGCCAAATCTCAGTATCTGATTATATAATTGAAGCAGAAAACACATGAACTTAGATTTTGCAGGATGAAAATCATTCAGCTCAGCCATTTGTAGCCCTCTAATATTTATTTCATACTTATATAAGAGAACTGCCTGTTATGAGGTAGGCAAATTAATGTAAATTCTTTAGCATAAAGTGTATTGCTATATATGCTGTAGTTTAAGCTGTAGTCTAGGTGTAATCAGATACCTTAACCATTACTTTATGATCAAGGACAGTCATCCAGCTTTTATCAGAAAGTGATCTCCAAGAGAAGTTTATGAGATATACTATCTTTTTATCCTATGAATATAACTGCCAGTGCAATTAATTCCAGAAATAACCTCTTATTGGTTAAATAGAAGACTGACTCAAATATTTATAAATCGGGTTAAAATATTTTTGGAGATATACTCTATCTTTGAACAAAGCAACACATAAGAATCCTATATAATAAAGTGGTAATATGCAAATTGACTATCACTCCAACACACAAGATGGAAGTCTCCATGTGGACACAAGATGGCCACCACAGATGGCCTGCAGGGGAGGACAGTTAGGGGTGAACAGGCTGGCAGAGGAGGGTAGTTGAGGGAAACCAGGCCTGCAAGTGAGGACAATTGGGGGGACCCAGGCCTGCAAGGAAGGGTAGTGGGGGGGACTAGGCCTGCAGGAGAGGTCAGTTAGGGACATTCAAGCCAGCAGGGGAGCAGTTAGACAAAGATCAGGCTGGCAGGGGAGTAGTTAGGGAGTGATCAGGCTGGTAGGCAGAAGTGGTTAGGGACAATAAGGCAGGCTGTCAGATGAGCAGTTGAGAGCCAGCAGTCCTGGATTGTGAGATGTATGTCTGACTGCCCTCAAAGAGTCCCATATTGGAGAGGGTGCAGGCTGGGCTGAGGGACATCCCCATCCTGGCAAAGATTAATTTTGTGCACTGGGCCTCTAGTATTTCATACTAGTTTAAATTTTCGGATGGTGCCTGATGGATTCCTAAATTGCCCTGTGCTCAGAAGTTACTGATTGCTAATTGAGCTCTGCCTCTAGGATATTCTTAATCTGTCTCTTCTTAGTATTTATTTAGTGTGATTGGTCACTTAAAGTGACAGATCTATGAGACATAATTGAGGCTACAGAGTAAAGAATATAAACACTTTTTGTCTGTTTCCTAATATAGTTGTATAGAAGAATTTATTGTAAGATTTTATTTCATAATAGCTTGTGAACCAATATATAGAGGAAACTTGATTTCCATCTATGTCTATATCTAATATTAATGCCTTATCAATAAGCCTACCTAAGTCAGTTCATGATTTGATCATAAAGAATAAAATTCATGTGCATTTCTGTTTTCCACCACAATATCAGACCTGAAATTTTAAGGCTATTTTAGTAATTATTGTCACTCTAGCACTTATCATAGCAGCAGACACAAGAGAAACTTTGATGTTTGTTTTAGATAAATGGGTTAATTGTTATCTGTGCAAAGATAAAGAGTACAGTTTAAAAATTTTATGAAACAACAATGGAAGCAATAAAGTATTAAATATTATACAGTGCCTAATATTTAACAGATGTGTTGCACATTTTCCCAGTTATTTTGTCATTTCTTTCTCATTACCAACACTATCCTTCCCCATTTAAATTGGGCATTTATAATTATGTAAAGTTATATGCTAAATTGCCAAGATTTATATCCAATTGTATCTGCTTCCCCAAACCACATCCATTCCTGTTCCCTTAATACCATTTTCACTTTGCTAATAATTAGTACAGTGGATGCCACCAAATTACCCAATTATCTCAACTTGATAAGACATAACTAGAAGAAGATTCTGTTTTTCATCACTTATTTTTTAATTGTATATTTTAGACATATATCTTTCTTATGGGGCAGCAGACCATTTAATGACAACTTGAGCATACATGCATAGTAATTTCAGTTATTAAAAATTCATCCAGTTTTAAACTTCAAACTCATATCTGATTTTCAAAAAGTGCTCCCCACTCCTGACCCTTCGCCAGCACACACACTGAGTGTTGAGCTTGTCCCTTAATGCCTGAAGGAGGGAGGAGGATATGTGTGCTCTCCTACTCTGCTTCCCTCCTGTCTTGAAAGGATGGAGTGGCACTTGCCCTGATTCTGGCTGACTATCACCCTGTACAGTTTTTATTTAATTTTAAATCATACTTTTTATTTTTATTTTATTTAAACATTTAAAAATATATATTTTTATTTATTCCAGGGAGAAAGGGAGAGGGAGGGATAGAGAGTTAGAAACATTGATAAGAGAGAAACATCGATCAGCTGCCTCCTGCACAGCCCCTACTGGGGATGTGCCCACAACCAAGGTACATGCCCTTGACCGGAATTGAACCTGGGACCTTTCAGTCTGCAGGCCGATGCTCTATCCACTTAGCCAAACCAGTTTAGGCTTAAATCATACTTTTAAAATTTAAATTCTATATTGTTTAAAGTATTACATGAGTCTCCTTTTTCCCCATTGACCTCTCCCCAGCTACTTCCACCCCACCAGCACATGCTCTCATCCTCTTACTCTGTGTCCATTGGTTATGCTCATATTCATGCATACAAGACCTTTGGTTGATCTCTTACCCCGTCAACCCCCGCCTTCCTTCATAGCTTGTACAGTCTGTTTGATGTTTCTATGTCTCTGGTTCTATTTTTGTTCATCAGTTTATATTGTTCATTATATTCCACAAATGAGCAAAATCATGTGATATTTATCTTTCTCTAACTGGCTTAGTTCACTTAGCATAATGCTCTCCAGTTCCATCCATGCTGTTGCAAATGACAAGAATTCCTTCTTTTTTTACAGCAGCATAGTATTCCATTATATAGATATACCACAGTTTTCTAATCCACTCATCTGCTGATGGACACTTAGGCTATTTCCAAATCTTAGCTATGGTAAATTGTGCTGCTATGAATACGGGATGCATATAACCTCTCTGATTGGTGCTTCTGTTTTCTTGGGATATACTAGTATTCCTAGAAATGGGATTACTGGATCAAATGGAAGTTTCAGTTTTGATTTTTTGAGGAAACTCCATACTGTTTTCCACAGCAGCTACACCAGTCTGCATTCCCATCAGCAGTGCAAGTGGCTTCCTTTTCTCTCCACATTCTCACCAGTACTTGTTGATTTGTTGATAATATCCATTCTGACAGGTGTGAGGTGGTACTTCATTGTTGTATTGATTAGCATCTCTGGATGATTAGTGACTTTGAGCATGTTTTCATATTTCTCTTGGCCTTCTGAATGTCCTCTTTTTAAATGAAATCTTAATTGTTGAAAGTGTTCCATATGTCCCCTTTTTACCTCCAGTGACTTCTTCTAGACTATCCCCACCCTAGGCCTTCACCACTCTATTGTCTGTGTCTATGGGTTATACATCTACTGGATTGCATACAAGGTATTTGATTGATCTCTTCCCACCCCCCCACCCTCCCCAGCCTTCTCTCTGAGATTTGACAGTATGTTCTAAGCTTCTATGTGTCTGGGTCTATTTTGTTCATCAGTTTAGTTTGTTAATTAGATTCCATATGAGTGAGAGCATGTGAACTTGTCTTTCTCTGACTGATTGATTTTTGCTTAGCATAATATCCTCCAAGCCCCTCCATGCAGTCTCAAAGGGTAAGAGGTCCTTCTTTTTAACTGTTGCATTGTATTCCATAATGTAAATGCACCACAATTTTTTTTTAATCTACACATCTACTGTGGGCACTTGGGCTATTTCTAGATCTTAGCTATTGTAAATTGCCCTGCTATGAACTTAGAGGTGCATGCATTCTTCTGATTGGTGTTTTGGGTTTCTTAGGATATATTCCTAGAAGTGGGATCACAGGGTCAAATGGTGTTTCATAGTTATTTTTTTGAGTTTTTATGTAAACATCTCTACTATAGGAAGCTTGCAGGCAGGTAGGAAGAAAATCAATGGGTCTTTCTTAAATAATTCAATTGATTGCTGATTGCATTTCTTCTTTGGTTAATGGTGACTAGACCACTGATGTCCTCTAGGTAACAGATATAGAAATAGTTTTTCTTAAAGGAGCAGTTAGATAATTTGTATAGTTTCTAACCTTGTATCAAACCCTCCCATCAGCCCTTGAGTCCTTCTCTGGCCGTGCACTCGTCTGTAGTCTCCTTGTTCATCTGCCAGTAAGGTCGCTCAAGCCCAGATGAAAAATTATCACATAAACATTCTCACATTTCTTTTTCCCAAACCAAATGATAGTCTTGCTAGTATAAGCTATTCCATTGCCATACTTTATTGCCACTTAAAAAAATATCTTCTTCTACTGCTCAATTAAGTGTTAGATCTGCTATTCAAGTCAGCTGCCCATGCACCATTGCAGCTGAGAAAAATATGTCCATCTTTGATTTTTCCTGACACTGGCAATCTCTACAAGCCATTCACTTGAAGGCTCCTTATTTTATTCATTTTTTTTTTGCCTGAGATAGTGGGTAGAAGGTGCAGCGTACTCTTTTTTGAGCCACAAACTCAAGAGTCTTTTTCAGGCTTTTGTTTGAATAATGTTTGGGGTTATCTGACTGTATGCAATCATCTCTGAATGCATATTAAGGAAGGTGCCTGAAATCATTGTGTGTGTGTGTGTGTGTGTGTGTGTGTGTGTGTGTGTGGCTCCAATTATAACTCTCTTTAAAACCTGGCAAAGAAAACTCATTATTTCTTGACCTTGTATATTAGAATGAATCTAACTTTTAAAAAGTTTATATAATACTGATTTTCAAGTATTGAGAAAATATTAATAAAAGTAGTAATTAAATCTTAGAAAATTTATAGGAATGGCATGTGAATTAATAAATGCCAATATCCCACATGTCTATTTTAAAGTAAATTCAAACACAAGACTTTACTCTAGTAGGGGGAAAGCCATAATCACTTTTTTTTTTCTTATAGCAAAGGTGGAAATTTATTGAGGAACAAATACAGACTTCCACGTGAGGAAAGGGAAAGCTTTTCACAACACAGACTCCCATGTGTGGATGGGGAGAGAGTCCTCACTGTCACATTTTCAATCAAGCAAACCAGAAACATATTATCTCAACATTAAAGTTGTAACTGCTCCTTTTAAAAAAGTGAAAATAGAGTGATGGTTTCGGGTATTTCAAATGGTTCATTATCTCAAGTTAACAATAAAAGTTTTATCTTCCAAATCAATCCTAACAGAAGTTGATTGTAAAGTTATTTCTATATTCTCAATTTTTTTAAAATTAGAAAAATATCAAATAATTTTCATTAGTTATAGCCAATAACTCAAAGCTTAGTAATATGGTATTTATCATCTTATCTTTCCAAAGAGTTAAAGTCCATTTATGAATATCATTTAAGAGGTTTTTATGGGTTATCTCTGATATGCAAACCTAATCCCTGACATTCTGGAAATATTAACATGACACAGGATGTATGCTTTAAATGTGTTAACAATATGATAGGGAAATATACATTTAAAAAAACTATATAAAGCTTAGTGGAAGTGCACAAGGCTGATCACAACTAAAATGGACACATGGGACATTACTACTATTATATGTTTTGCATTTACTTACAATTCCAAGAGTGAGCAACATGAGGGATAACTGTATTGTGTGTAAACACTAAGTGGCTATAACAAAAATAAACTGATCTGAGCTTGAGAAATAGCTTAAGGTGAATATTTGTAGCTTAGAATGACACTGAGGATGACTGCAGGAATTCACATAGATGTCACACAGAAAGAAAATATCAGACTGTGTTTTTCTATATCAGAACCATTGGATGGGTATGGGAAGTTTATGACCATTTTTAATAAAAATAGTACAACTGTCCAGAAACACGATATTTTGCTTTGGGAAAGTAATCAATCTTCTATTTGAAATAGATTCAAAAGAAAGATAGATGACCATAGAAACAGTCACAGTATTGCTGAAATGGTTTAGGCATTAGATATGAGTGTGGCCTTAATGGCCTCTAAAACACTACTATACCTATTTTAGTACTATGATATCTTAGTAGTATAATAGAGGAGATAAGTTAAAATGTTTTCATCTGGAGTTCTTTTATGCATTTGTCTCTGGAATATAGATTTATGTAAATACCAACATTTCACAGTGCCAACAGGCCCCTTTGAAAGAGAATGTAATAGTTCACTACCACAAATAGTTAACAGTGCATTAGACACAATATTATAGAATAAATGTATGACTCTGGAGGCTTAATTTTATAGACAGTACTTGTGTATTGTATATGCATATGCATACAGAATTGCATGTATTCCATATAATAGTGAAAATAATGCCACATCAAGCATTAGCTATGGCTTTTTGGACACATGCTTAGATATGACTATTCATGACAAATTAATCATACTCCTTGGTAAATCTATATTAGGCTCAAAATAAATGTTAATATTTTTGTGAAGAATATAAGGTTGTAGTACAAGGTGTGACATATTTTGTTCAAGGATCATACAGAAAAGCTATGTTAAAAGCCATTTTGTGAGTTTTGTAAACCAGAGGAAGGAAACCTTTCTGTCAAAGGCATCTGACCTAAGTGAGTCTAAAATGGAATTTTAAAATAAATTTACTGCAGCCAAAGGAACAAGATGAATGTCAGAAAACCAACGGTGTGACATGTAATGAATATGGAATAAAGATGCCAGATTATATGTATCAAATAATAATTTGATGTGAACAATTTTTATGAAAAAATAAACTTAAATTAATACTTTGGGAATGAATAGAAGCGAACTGGGGACACTGGGTTAGTCTATGGTGGGGACTACAACTGAGGGTAGAGGCATGTTTATAATGTCAGAAATGAGCACTGTATGCACTGATTTCTTACAAAATGTTATAAATAATACAATATATTTTAACGCTCTATTGTATATGTTGTGCAAAAGTGTCTACCTATCTTGTGTCTGACCTCTGAGAGATGTATCTGTTGCTTTCTGCCTATCAAAAAATTCCCAGTGATTATTATAACTCTATGCTCTCTCTCTCTCTCTCTCTCTCTCTCTCTCTCTATATATATATATATATATATATATATATATATATATGCAAATATGCAAAGTGTCCCCTAAAGAGTTTGACTGGGAAACCTGGAGGGGTTCAATTGCTCCCTATGGCTGTGTTAGCCAGCAGAGGGAGAGGCGAGACAAAGGAAGGCCCTGGCCACCAGCTGAAAGGCCGATCACCACTGATCTCTGGCCAAGCGTAGGGACCCTACCACTGCACTAATTCCTCTAGTGTTGTGTAAATGTTTTATTTACCTTAAGAGAGAGAGAGAGAGAGAGAGAGAGAGAGAGAGAGAGAGAGAGAGAGAAGGGAGAGGGAGAGAGAGGGAAAGAGAGAGAGAGAGAGAGAGAGAGGGAGGAAGGGAGAGGGAGAGGTAGAGAGAGAAAGAGAAACATTGATGTGAGAGAGAAACATCAATAGGCTGCCTCTAGTATGTGCCACGTCCAGGGATCCAGCCTGCAGACAGCCTGGGCATGTTTCCTGGATGGGAACCAGTGACCTTTCAGTGCAACGGATGATGCTCAACCAATTGTGGCACACCAGCCCAGGCACAAATGTATGCTATTTTAATGGGAGAATTTAAGATTTTTTAAGTTTTTTATTTATTTTTATTTTTAAATTTCTTTTTGAATAAGGTATCATATATTTGTCCTCAACCCCCCCCATAGCAATCCCCCGCCCCTCCCTACTTATGCCTCCACTCCCTACTTGACCACTGGTTAGGCTCATCTGTATGTACATAAGTTCTTTGGTTGATCTCTCTATTTTATCCCCACTCTCCCTTTGAGGTCCAACAGTCTGATCCACCTTCATGGACACTTGGCTATATATTGAAAAATGACATTCAGTATATATGGAAATTATGTGCCATTAAATAAAAAGAAATAAAAATCAAGAGTCAAACATAAAGCTGAGAGGCCAGATAGATGCTCCTTGGATGTATGGCTTCATAGAGGAAGATAATTCTCTACCCCCAGCCCTGGGTCAATATCTTGTCTCATTGACTTTATCAATTTGTATTGCAGTCTCTCCCCCACACATAGGCAACCTAGTCTACTGGATAAAACTCTGTTAATAGTAAATGAAATACCAGCCTTTTGATCACTTTCAGGGTAAGGAATTTGCAAATCAGGGGTGTGATTTGCCCTTGTGAGGCCAGATCTAGGGAGGTCAGCAGAAGACCTGGATGTGGCCTGGGAACTTTTTGGTGGGGAAGTCGTGCGTCCCATTTTCATGGAGGCTTGATTAGTGGAGGAGATGTGGGTTTCAGGTGGGCATATTCTTGCTACTCTATCTTTTGAGAAAGGCTTTGGCACATAAAGGGGCAGAATATGGGCCCTCTTAGGTATATTGTTTAAGCATCCATGATAAACAGACTTAAAAAAATTCCCAATGTGTTGCATTTATTGCAACATACAAAAATTTTGCTAGAAAAATGAGTTGTAAAACAAAATACATGAATTACAAGCAGAATTTTTTTTAATTTAAAATTATACAAGGAAAAAAACACATTTTGGTATATACAGTCAGTTCAATGTAACAGAAAACTGTCAACACTATTCATTGAAAAACACAAGCACACATAGGCATTTAATACAGTGCATTGCTATTATACTTAAAATGTTTTGTTATTCTCCATTTATAATTAAACCAGAACTATAATTGAACTAATAATTCCTACTATTATATGTATATTCACACTTGGAGCAAATATTGTGCGTATCAACATTTAGGGTAGCTTATTGTAACAAATAAATTTGCTTCTTTGCTAATTAATTTATGTAATCTTGTATAGAATAAGATCAATGCTATTCATTAAGAATGATGTATACTTACACTATTCCTATCTATCTTTAGTTTTAATAGCATTGAATGAGAATGACTAAAATCATTCTTACACGTGTATGTTGATAGGATTGGGAGAAGAGAATAATTAATTCACAATGAAGAAAATTATACTTTATTTTCAAAATTAATATTCAATTATTTGTCAGTTGCCAATTCCAACAATTTATAAGGTTATACTCAAATTTATACCTTTCCAGTGAAAGAAACAAGTTTGGATTAAATGTTTCCTGGGTCTGCTTTTAAAACATCAAAAATTTAACTATAAAATTTGTACAAACATTTTTAATGAAAATATACAAATCTAAACACGTGGCCAAATCCGAACTGTGTTCATTGTTGATAGATCATCTCCTACTTCTTTGATAATTATTACCAAAAATTGTGGACACATACTTTTTAGAGAAATTCTGCTTTTCTAACTTGTTTTTGTCTTTGTTTCTTATCTGTAATTTTAAAACTACTGTGAACCTTTCATGAGAGCATCAAAAATAGCAAAAATGCAAAAGTTAGATAAGACAAATTTAGATATATTCAAATATGCAGATAGTATATGCAGTTCACATAATAAGAGCATTAAGAACATTCAAATTTCTTATATTGTGTAAACACAAAAGTTATTTTTGTTGTTCAAAATGCTTAGCAGAAATTATCTACTAAGTAACCACTGTAACACTGCATGTATCTCTGCAAGTGTGACTGGTTGGCTCCAATACGATAAAAGAGAAATCATGGCATATTAGCGTTAAATAATTCACAAGTTTGACTATATCACTAAAGGCTGTCTAGTTACCATTTTTGGAGGCAAAGCAAATGGTGCAGGGGAAGAGCAAAACGCTCTCTACGAGGAGAGCAGTGTATTGATTTGTATTCCAGCAACTGCACCAAAAAGCCGAAACTCCAAGGATTTTTAGACACATCGATGTTATAATGTGTGAACTGACTTTGAAATATTAAATATTACAGAGTGATCCCACAGTGACTGGTTATTAAGCAGCTATTCACACATGCTCCTCACCACGTAATTTCAACAAGACCCAACAGCCCGCTCAGGGTGCCCCAGCAATGTCAAATTGCTATAAAATTTTAAACACTTGTTCTCTATGTTTAGATTACTAAATTGGCGAAAGATTTAGGGCGGTCCTAGCTTTATGTTTGACTCTTGATTTTTATTTATTTTGATTTAATGACACATAATTTCCATATATACTGAATGTCATTTTTCAAGTATACTTTAGATGTCCTTTAATATATACAGGCAATGTAAATTTTTATATAGTTAGACTAGTTGCTTTGGTCAACATTGAACCTTAATAAATAATGTGTCACCATTACAAGTTTCCGTGAAAGCAATATTTATGCATTGTTGAGTAGCAATGGAAAACACTGTGCGGATTTTGTTTTTTCAGTGAGCTGATCTGCTGCATCCCTGGCTAGTTTTTTGATACATTAAGATATAGTGTCAGTGGAAAGTGGTATTTGAATTTCCTTTTTGCCACGCTCTCTCCTATCAATACCAAGAAAACATTTCTGATACAATATTTGAATAATGTTGGCCATTTAATTATATGGAAATTTATATAAATATGTAATCTCAGCAATGGAAAGTAATGCTTTAAGGAGCCAAAAACCACTGATGTTTTATTTGAAATATTAAACATCTCCTGTTGATTTATAAAAATATATATATAGTCATATATAATTCAAATATGTAGTTATACTTAAAATGTAAAGGGGGCCAAATATATGGTGACAAAAGGAGACTTGACTTTGGGTGGTGCACACACAATGCCATATACAGATAATGTGTTATAGAATTGTACATTTGAAATGTGCATACTATTTTTTTCTTTATTGATTAAGGTATTATATATGTGTCCTTAACCCCCACTGCCCCCAACCCAATCCCCATTCATGTCCTCACCCCCATGGTCTGTGTCCATTGGTTAGGCTTATTTGTATGCATACAAGTCCTTTAATTAACCAATATCACCTCAATAAATTTAATGATTTTTTTAAAAAAACATAGTACAGAAGTTCTTAGTATAGTGGATGCTGTGTAACCATCACAGCAATATAATTTAGAAAAGTATTACCCCAAACATATTCCCTATTTCATTTAGCAACCCTTTAACATTCTCTCCCACCACTATGTCAAAATTCAGAGCTAATCTACTTTATGTCTATTAAAGATTTGCCTATTGTGGACTTTCACAAGTGAAATTACAAAATATGTAGTATAATAGGATTGGCTTATTTTGCTTAGCATATTTTATAAAGATTTATCCATATTGTATCATATATTAGTACTTCACTATTTTTTGAGTCTACCCGGTAAACATACCATATTCTGTTTTTCCAATCATCAATTCAAGGACATCTAATTTGTTTTTCCCCCCTATTATATTCATAATTCTTCTATGAATATTTATGTGCAAGTTCTTTCTCTCTTCCTTCCTTCCTTCCTTCCTTCCTTCCTTCCTTTCTTCTTTCTTTCTTTCTTTCTTTCTTTCTTTCTTTCTTTCTTTCTTTCTTTCTTTTAATTTCAGAGAGGAAGGTAGAGAGAGAGAGAGAGAGAGAGAGAGAGAGAGAGAGAGAGATCAATAATGAGAGAATCCTTGATTGGCTGTCCCCTGAATGCCTCCTATTGGGAATAGAGACAGCAACCCAAGGATGTGCTCTGACCTGGAATCCAACTGTGCCCTTCTGGTTCATTTGTGGATAGATACTCAACCACTGAGCAACACTGCCTGGGCTGAGTACAAATTTTTGAAAGGGATTGTGTGGAATCTTTATACCACTTTGGCTTACTGTGTTTTTCTGTGTATGACATGCCCCCATCCCCACTTTTTCAACCACCCAACATTAAGAAATCAATATTTTAAACATTTTGATGGGTTTCCTCTTAAGGCCTTCTTGGGGTTTTTTTTTTGCATCTTAAGGGGTTATTCTTCCTGTTTTCTCCAATATCTGATCATGCATTCAGTGGGAGGAGGCCACATTGTCTCCCTGCAGATCTTTTGCATAGCTGATTACATTCAGTTTGAATTTTGCAGAGTAAGACAATCACTTAGCAGTATTTATCATTTTATTTTTGACATCTTTATGGGCTCAGAATGTTCTGGAGCCTGTTGCATCTGGGCATGCTCCACCTCCACCTCCAATTATGGCGTCAGCTGACATTAGTAACAATAAGGATTGTGTTTGGAAGAAGCTTGTCTGACAAGGTATGGGCAGCTACAGTCCTGTGTGGCTCCTTCCTTGGCTGACTTCTGTATGGAAGAGACCATTTGATTTTCAGTCTAACAGTTTTAGAAAAATAGCATCTTATACACGGAAAAATACAATATATTGCCAATGTGGTGGTTAATTATTTTGTGTCAATTTGACAGGATCATGGGGTGCCCTGTCTGGTTGATATTATTTCTAGCTATGTTTGTGAGAGTATTTATCAAAAAGATTAGCATTTCAACTGGCAGTGAATTGGCCTCCCCACTGTGGGTGGGCATCATGCTATCCATTGAGGGGTTGAATAGAAGGTAGAAGGGAGGATTATCTTCATCTGACTGCTCCGTTTGGGACCAAAGTCTTCTCTTGCCCTCAGAATTCCTGATTCTCAGGCCATGAGACTCAAATTGGAATATATCATTGTTTTCTACCTCTTAGTCCTTCAAACGATGTTCTTTTTGTGGTTCTCCAGCTTGGAGAAGGTAGGTTGTGAAACTTCTTAGCCTTCATAGTTGTATTAGCCAAAATCCTATAAGATATACTAGAGGCATGTTGCACAGTTTTGTGCACTGGTGGGGGGCATGGCCTGCAGGGATTGGCCTGCTGTGGGAGCACTGCTCATCTTGGTCAGTGGAGCAGCTGTGGACCCGCCCTCTGAGCAGCTGCTCCCTGGTCCAGCATTTTTCATGGAGCCAGAGCACTTGCCTCTCCAGGGGACCCGGTCAGGGGTGGGCCCAGGGAAAATAGCACTGAGAGGCGGCACAGTAGACCTCAGTCCTACAGTGGCCATGAACTCATCTCCTAGCCTGAGGGGTCAGCTCTGTGAGTCCGGTAGAGAAGGTGGCAGGGGACGAGGAGTAGGAGCCTGGCATGAGGAGGCAATGGGTTCCTACCCATTTTCACGGGATTTGCCATGAAAGCAGCTGCTCAACCTGGTCAGCTGAGCAGCCCTCCCACTGTGGTAGCACACTGACCAACAGGATGCAGCTCCTGTGTTGAGCATCTGCCCCCTGGTGGTCAGTGCATGTAATAGTGACTGGTTGGTCATTCTACCTTTCTGTCACTGGGCTTTTATTATATAGGATAATCTCCTATTGGTTCTGTTTCTTTTGGGAACCTTGACTGATAACAGCCATTTTAGTAACATTAAGTGTTCCAATCCATGAACATGTTATTTCTTTTTGTGTTTATTTATTTCAGCAATATTTTATTGTTTTCCTTATTAAAATCTACCATGTCTTTTGTTAAATTTACCCTGAGTATTTAATTTTTGATGATATTGTAAATGGAATTATTCTTACCTTTTGAGATTATTCACTTCAAGTCTTTAGAAATAAAACTGATTTGTATATATTGATCTTAGAAAACACCACCTTGCATTTATTAATTCTAATAGTCAATGAATTCCTTAGAATTTTCTAAACACAGGATCATTTTACATGTTATCTACAAATAGGGATAGTTTCACTTCTCCCTTTCCAATCTGCATGCCTTTTATTCCTATTTCCTGCCTGACATCCTTGGCTGGAACCTGTAAGAAGTTGGACTTGTATAGTGCTAAAGTCCCTGATAGCATAAAGGTGGGAATACTGAACCCAATATTTACCATCACAGGTTAGTCACAATCCATTATTACTAGGAGAACAGCCTCCATCCTGGTCTCTCACTGCTCTCTCCTCTCACATACCAGACTATGTAATTCTGGAATATACCAGAATGATTCAAAAGAGACACAAATATGATCATGTTATGCAAAAAAAGAAAATTATTATTCAATGGCTTCCCATGCATGCAGTATATAAAAATGATTAAGCTTGATAATAATTCTGAGATTCTGTGGGTAATATTAAACATAGAAGCTCACATATTTTAACTATTTACCAGGTACCCATCAACACGTGCTGCAAATTTAGTGACTGCATTATGCTCACAACAACTTGATAAGGTAAGTGCTGTTTACCATAATGCTTATTTATAGATGAGGAGAATTAACATACAGAAGTTAAGGTCCTAGGCCAATGTTTGTCTAATATTAACATCTTTTTTTTTAAATGGATTCCGTGTAATGATAAAACCTCAAGCATAATGCATAGTTGCAGTTTATATCATTGAATTCTAAAAATAATTGAAAAATGTTTGACTATCAAAAATTCTAAGTGTCATGACAAGGTCTATAGAACATGCTAAATAACTTGCAACAAAACATTCTTTTCTAAATAAATGCAATTTTGTGTTTTATTCAGTGCTTATTAAACCTTTCACCTCTAGATCATTATTATTTCTAATCCAGGTTAGTCATGTTAAAAAGTAGATATTTGGAATAATAATGAGATCTGTTACTTAAGGTGGTAATACACTAGTGAGGCTAAGAACACAGGCTCTGCTATTAGAAAAGCTATGTGACATTAGATAAAGTACTCGATTCCATTCCCTAATTTTAAAATGTTGTAAAATGGATATAAAATAGGACCTGTTAGTGCTATTGTGGGAGATGCAATTAAATAATATATGCTAGAATTTAGCACAGTTGCTGACACATAACATATACTGATTAGATGTACATTCAATAATGTCTACATAATAAGTAAGTTAAGATGGGACAATAATAAAGTAGTATTGCCATTTATTTAACTCATTCAGCAAATATATATTGAATGTCTCTTACTTGGAAATTGTGCCAAAATGGTCAAGGCAAAGTGAAAATCTGTCCTTATCCTTTGCAGAGTTTAAAGTAAAACAAACCATGACAAAACGAACAAAATATCAGTATATATATAATTCAATACATTGTGTTAAATGCTATAAATTAATATATAAATAAGCATAACTATATGTGAATGAGATAAATATTGTTTTGAATGAAATTATGGTATTCATGATGGACTCAAGGCACAAATAATTTATTGTACAATCTAATTTTAGTTGTATGGATAAAAGGTTATATAGAATGTGGGCTTAATCACAGGATAACTAAAGCAAAAGGACAAAATAGGAAATATCAGAATCAATCTGGATGCAGATCATAAACGTCTTTAATTTTTTTCTTAGGAGCTTGAAGTTAAGCTGTAGGCTAATCTAGCCGTACAATAAGTAAACTACTATTTTATAAATATAACTTTTATGGAAAAGTGAATGGGCTAGAGTTAGGAGACAGCTCTGAAAGGAAAATCAGCTAACAGGCCACTTAAATAGTTCAGGAAATGGATGAAGAGAATAGTAATTATGATACTAATAATGAATTTGTAAAGAGATAATAAATGTGGCAGCTATTTAAGACTTATGCTTAACCGGATTTAATGTCATATTGGATTTGGAGGCTGAACATAGTGAACCATGGCTAGCATCAGGGTTTCTTGTTCAGGAAACTAAAGGCCAATGATGCTATTTAATTACATTTTAAGGAGGAATATGTATTTGGAGGAGAACGGAATTATGAGTTTGTTTGAGCTATGTTGATTTTATGATGCCTGTGGGATAATCACTGAAGGTGTCCAATGGGCATTTGGAAATACAATAATGAAACTTATAAGGAGCAATGGAGTTGGACACACAGATTCGACAGCTGTTAATGTTAACGTGGTAGTTGTAGGATGGAAGTGCATGTACTCTTCAAGCAGGATGTTTAGGGAGTTATGACAGAATCTGACATGGAAGCTACAAGAGATTTGCCAATACTTTCTTCTTTTCTTCCTGTTGTTTCTTATTACATGTAACTTCTAGAGAATTGATCTTAATTTATAGAACGTGACTCAACTATGCTAAAGAACAGAAAACTTTCAGTTGTCACCCTTCATCTATCCGCTTGCAACTATATTTAGTACTTTTTTTTTACTGATTATTTATAGAGAGAGAAAGGGAGAGGGATACAGAGATAGAAATATCACAATGAAAGAGAAACAATATCAATTTGGCTACCTCTCACACGCCTGCTGCTGGGGATCAAGCCAGAACCCTGGTCATATGCCCTGACCGGGAATCGTACCAGTGACCTCTTGGTTCCTAGGTCACTGCTCAACCTCTGAGCCATACTGGTTGGGCATTTGCAACTATTTTTTTAATGCTAATATGTTTCACATGTGTTTTGATATATACTAAGTCATAATAAGGCCTATGTACACTAATTGGTTTTCCCAGGTATGTATTTGAAAATGTCCACATTAGATGCATGTGTGTTTCCTAAGCCAGTTAAAGGAAATACACACACCCTCACTTCCATGCAGACACTTCTGAAAACCATCAGACTGATGGTTTAATTTTGCTGTGTAAGAATGCTGGAGGAAAACAAGAGGCATAATGTAAACTAAAAAACAATAATCCACTTAATTATCATTCGGCAAAACAAAGAAAACACCACACTTTAATATCACAAAAAGAAGAAAGGCCTGAGCTTAAAGTTAGAGTTCTTCCCTGGGAAGGACAGTTTGCAGCCATAAACTGACTAAGCCCTTGCTCTTGTCTACTCATTTCAGTTTGAACTCCTTTTTAAGGTAGGGTTTTCACTGTTCTTTCTGTGGGGAGACTTCGTAGTGCTTTTGTATTTTTCTCCATGATGATAGCTTCTCCAAAACTAGAAATGTATTCTTGTGCAGACTTGCCATCTAGATAACAAATTCATCATTATTTCAAGTTGATTTTTGGTCTCTAAACTGATAAATAGTCTCAATGGCATTTATTTATAGTCACAGTCATTTTGTATTCTTCCCTTTTACTTAAATATTACAAGTTCATTAAGTAATACAATCACTTAAAATTATATGTAACTCATGTTGTAATCTCCTCACTGCCTACAAGTCTAAATTGAAAGAGCCTCATTACTTCCTCAGAAAAGCAAACAGGATATTTACACTGCTTGCAGATATATGACAGGGCAAAAGCTTGCATCCAACTGTATAAATGAAGAGTGTTAGAAGAGGGGATAATATTTTAAAAAGCATGCTTATCTTATTCTTAATTGCTTTAAAAGATAACTAACTCTTGAATTCAAATATACTAGTTTTGTGTAGCTATAGCATATGAAAAATGAAATTATGAGAAAGTAGCACAATAAATGGGAGAGAGGAATAGGAGATGCACCATTATAAGGTTACAATATATGTAGCATTATAATGGCATTTAAAGATAGTCACACACTATATAAAAGTGTGTACTACAAGTGTGTTGAAAATTAAATGAAAAATCAATCATCCCACTCTAAAAAAAGGCCAAAATATTTTAGTAGAACTTTTATGAAAAAAGATTTGGGGATGACCAATAAACAGGAACGCCACAATCAACAGTTAGTCAATAGGAAATGCAAATTAAAACTATATTGACCAGTTCTGTATTGTTGGAAGAAATGTAAAACATGGTTAACAAACTGTTTAAGATCAGTTTGAATGTTTCTTAAAAATTTAAATATAAATTTGCCATATCAAAAATTCCATAATGATGGAGTAAGAACCTCCAAATATCCAATTCTCCATAATGTGGTGAGAAAATTGGCCAAAAGTGCCTAAGCCATTTTTTTTTTTCAGATCTTTGGCTGTTAACCAAAAACTTGCACCAATCCATGAAGCATATCTATTTTTTTTAAATGATGGACTCTCAGGACACACAATTATTTTTTTTTCCATTTCACTTCTATTTCATGTCCTTCTTTATCCCTACCTCCACAGTAACAGTGAAAACCAGTAGCTTTGGAAATATGATGGCTATGCAAGTAAGCAATCTGGAAAGCACTGTAGGAAACAGAATGGGTTTGGAGCTGCCCTAAAGCCCTAATTCAGAGAACTCTCACTGTTTGTTTTTTTCTGGCACCTCTCTGGAAAATCTCTATTCTGTTTCTCTTTTTCCACACCTGCCATAGAGCTTATTCTGTGAGTAAGGCCTATATACCCAAAGGGCTTTTGTTATAAAAACCTCAATGGCAATTATGTAACATTGCAGCTGTCTGAGGTTGTGATACCAGATGAAGAAAATAAGAAGGAAAGCAAGGGCTATAAAAACAAAGGAAACCTTACTTTTTGAGCCAGCATGGATGAACCTGGAGTTTATTACCCTAAGTGAAATAAGCCAGACAGAAAATGACAAATACCATATGACCTCACTTATACATGGAAGCTAATGAAAAAATAAAATAAATTGATGAACAAAATAGAAACAGACAGCTGTCAGAGGGGAGAAGGGGACTGGATGAAAGAAAGAGAAGAGATTAGCCAAGGAATGTATTAGTATATGCATGACCCACTGACACAGACAACAGTGTGCTGATGGCCAGAGGGAAGAGGGAATGGGGCAGGGTGAAGGTGGACAAAGGGGGATTAAAAAAAGGGACATCTTTAATGGTGTCAACAATAAGAATAACTTTTAAAAAAGACATTCACAGAAATACCTGAGACGACGCCAAATTCTCTTTCCTTTCTTGACTTGAATTGCCTGTACGAGCAGAGTAAAGGCTGAGGGAAATTATAATCTGCTTTATCATTGAAGGCATATCTTCCCAAGCACATAGAATTCTGGAATAAGGAGTAGGGCACTCACTGCTTCAGGACATTTTCTAAATCTCCATCTAATTATGAGCAAGTCACCAATCAGAGAATACAGACTTTACAGAAATAGTTCGTGGAATTCACTAAACAAGCAACAACACCAATGTAACCGAACAGCAGCAACACCAAACTGGAAGCAACCCAAATGCTCATTAAATCATGAAGACATCAACCAAAGGTCATATATCCACACTATTCAGCAATACATTACTTATTTTTAGAATTACTATTAAGTATTTAAAAAGAATGAAGTGTTGAGGGCATATTGATAAAATTTCCAAATACGGCATGTTATAACATGGATAAAATTATATTGAGAATGCAAAAAGCTAGACAAAAAAAGTATCTTATACTGTACATAATTCCATTTCTAGAAAATTCAAATTATCATGATAGAATGCACACCCACTGTTTACCTGGTAAAAATAGGAGTCATGGGAAAAGGAGAAAAAAAGGGGACTGCAGATGGGCATAGAGGAACTTTTGGAGTATTTAACATATTCACTATTTTGATTGTGATGGTGATTACATGGGTGTTACATCGGTAAAACAACTCAATGACCAGGCACCCTTACATTCCCAAAAGTTTCAACAAATTATAAAAACACTTCAAAATGTCCCCTAAATCCTTCAAAAAATTGATTCCTTCTCCCTTTGTTTAACACTACTCTTTGTTATACAGTAATTCATATTTTAAGCCTTAATCTTCAAAGTTCTGCTATTTTCAACTACCACAGCTGTTCTTTCATCTGTTAATTGCCCTAGTCCTTAAACTTAATGAGAATTTAATACCTGTTTATCCAATGTATTTAATTAGCATTTTATAATTTTTAAGTGCTTTCAGATATATTATGTTATTTGAACCTCATGGGTTTTAATTATAAAGAACATTAATATGCCTAGATTATATTTTTGACCAGGAGATAACATTTATAAATATAAATGTTATTAGTACTTTATGAATTCAGCTTAGTCGTATTATGATTGTTTTCTCACGATACTTTGTATTATTAGATTTACTTACTATACTTTGTATTATTAGTTTTCCTGGCTATTGCTAAGTATGTTTATTTTTATATTTAACATTTATTATACTATCTTGAAGTATAATAAAATTATATTTTATAGATGAATAAATTGTCTTATTATAGTTTAAATAATGATCTTCATTCGATATGCAAGTTACATAGTTACTAGTAGTTTGGATTGATTCAAAGGTCAATTCTTCTAAATTCTAAGGTATTATTTTGTATCATTTTCATTATTTCTTGCAATGTTAAACTATCTTCTGATCTCAAAAGCCATTAGCTTTACTATCAGATTGTGGAATATTTTAAAGATTTCCTACTGCTTTAAGATAGTATCAGTATTTTTTCTTTTTTTAAAAGCCATAGTTTCACCAAATGATCTCCAAAGTTATTTTTTAATTCATATTCAGTCACTACTAATGAGTTCTCCTTATTCCTTCACCTCACCCCTTTTCAATAGCCTTCTCTTACCAGATTTTTCTCGGATGCTTCTGAACATGATACCGTTTTTCTCCATTTGTTTACTTTATTTCTTCTGAAGGTCACTCAGCTTCTGAATGATATATTTCATTTCCTCGTTCTAAAGAACCTTACATTACTATTGGATTGGTTCTTTACCTCCTGCTTTCTACTTTTCCTCTCAAAGTATAAATTTGTGTAGTTCACTCTGCCCTTTACTTCACTATAGTAGTTACCCATAGTGAGTGACTAACATATTTTTCTTAAATAATAATCAAACTACTAAAATGAAAACACAATGAACTGTTATAAGCAGTCACTGTTTTAAGTGCTTTACACAGTTTATTTAACTTAAACCTTGAATAAGCCTATGAGTTGGTTAGTTTGACAAATCCCAACTTTAAAAATGAAAGAATATGGTATCTATATCTCTTTCCCATATCCTAGATGCCTCCTGACTATGTTCTTATTATTCCAAATATATTTATCAGAATACTGATTTCTTTCTCCTGTTTACTAGTACTACACATATGTAATATTCCAAAGCATTAATGCCAGAAAATGCTTACACTAATGATTATTTCTTAAACTACCATCTGACAATATTCTAAATTTTTAAAAATTTAAAATGTATTTTTTAAAATTTCTTTATTGATTAAGGTATCACATAGTCCTCATTCCCCATTCCCATCTTAAACCCCTCCCCAGGCATGCCCCTTCCCCCCTGTTGTCCATGACCACTGGTTAGACTTACATGCATGAACCCAAGTCCTTTGGCTGATCTCTCCCCATTACCCAAAATTTTCTCACTATTTTTCTTTTATTTTTTCTTGTTGATACTGTTATTTTCTTCACTGTTAATTTTTTAAAAATATAACTCATATCATTCCTTTGTAATCTTATTTTAGTACACATTAAAACAATGGTCAAGCAGATACCCCTTTGGCTCAGTGGTAGAGCTTTGGTCTGTGGACTAAAGGGTCCCAGTTCGATTCCGGTCAAGGGCATGTACATTGGTTGTGGGCACATCCCCGGTAGGGGGTGTGCAAGAGGCAGCTTGTCGATGTTTCTCTCTCATCGACGTTTCTAGCTCTCTATCTCTCTCCCTTCCTCTCTGTAAAATATCAATAA
The DNA here is from genome assembly GCA_963924515.1 of Vespertilio murinus. Taxonomy (NCBI): domain Eukaryota; kingdom Metazoa; phylum Chordata; class Mammalia; order Chiroptera; family Vespertilionidae; genus Vespertilio; species Vespertilio murinus. The sequence continues at coordinate 110,659,237 of OZ004709.1, forward strand.
AAATATATTTTAAAAAATGGTCAAGTTTAAAAAGTATTTTTAAATTATTCTCAGAAATCTATAGATGAAAAGAAGAATGTTATTTTCACTGTCAATCTTGTTACTCTATCAACTGTTGGACATGCATAAGATTGTCATTAGAAGCTCAGAGAGAACCACAGGAATAATGAGGCATGGGGTATCTGGTTCACAGGATACTAACTGGACCTGCAACTCTCAGATGCCTTCCTCTATGCTTCCCAAACTGACTGCATCACAGAACCTTAAAAGCTGGGATGCAATTTTTTTTCTGGAAGGCAAGCTTAACCTCAGTTTCCTTATCTGGCTGACTTACCGCATTTGCTAAGCTGCCTCCAAGAAAGTAGCCACATTTAACATTCACATCTCAGCATGTACTTCCTAGGCAGCTCCACCTCGCCCTGTCATGAACATGCCATTCTCCAGGTCACCTGAGACATTGCCTCCCATTCCCAAGGTCAGACCTCTGAGGAGCCCTGCTTTACAAGGCAGCTGTCACTCAAAATGGATTACTGTTTATTTAAATATTTTGAAATGAATGTATTCTCCAATGTATGCGAGGTAATATTTATTTATAAGAAAGGTTTTACTTTTGAATTATAATTGGAATTCACCCATAGAGTTGTAAGGGGAAAATGAGATTATGACCTAATAATTATATTTCAACTCAAACTAACACCCATATGCAAGAAAGGTATTATCATGTATAATATGACTAGATGAAAGAGTTCAAGAATAAGGGGTTCAGTTTTTAATAATACCACCTTATATAGAGAGTTAAGGATAAATAGAATGATGTTTTACTCCCATTTTTTAAAAATAACTCTCCTCTGTATGTATGCTTGTTGTTTGATTAGAACTTCAAGTCAATTATCTCAGGAATAATTTAGAATTGTTATTCTGTTACTGTCCTTATAGGAAAGCATTCCATGTTTTACCAGTTAAGTGTGATGTGGGCATAAATATTTATCATTGAAAGAAAGGACTTTATCTTTCTAGTATTGTAAAATAACTGTTAAGAGTGGTATTTGAAATCTATTAAGTGCCAAATGCTTTTAATTACTTATCCACAAGAAGTTCATAAGTGCCTTTCATTCAAAGTTCTTTATGATTTTGAGGTAGAATATTGAAAATATGGCAACAATGTCACATCACTGTATACATGCCCATTTGCCATGTGACTTTTCGAGCTTTTCCCATTGAGAGCAAGAGTTTAATTCTCCATCACGTGAATCTAGGTTTATACATATGACTGGCTCTGCCAATGGAAATTAAACTATATGGTGCAAGTAAAAGCCAGGAAAGGTCCTGGGCTTTCAGTTTGTCTCCTCTTGTTAGGAGAAACTCTAAAGCACCATTTAAGCGAGCCTAGGCTACCTTCCTGGAGTATGAAACCCTATCGACAGAGGTCTCAGCTGTCCTTGCTAATCTGACTTCCTGGGCCCAGCAGCTAAGGCCAAAGACCTGTGAATGATGCCGTCTATGATTGCCAACTATAGTCAAGACAGGACACACTATGAAGTCATGGGGGAAAAAAAACACACCTTTTTATCTTTAACCCACTACATTTTAAGGTGGTTTAATACACAGAAAAAATTAATTGATATAATAGTTTATATAATATTTTGTATTTTGAAAATTAAATCTTATTTTCCCTTAAGTTTTTAATTTTCTATTATAGAACATTTAGTTACATTCTGATAATGACTTCATTATATACTATAGTACTTTATTTTTCATTTTTTTCTCTCTAACTACCACTTCGACACTGCATGGATATTCTCTTTTAAGGTAATTTTAATGACCTAGATCCATGGTCGGCAAACTGCAGCTCACAAGCCACATGCGGCTCTTTGGCCCCTTGAGTGTGGCTTTTCCACAAAATACCACGGCCTGGGTGAGTCACTTTTGAAGAAGTGGCGTTAGAAGAAGTTTAAGTTTAAAAAATGTGTCTCTCAAAAAAAATTTCAATCTTTGTACTATTGATATTTGGCTCTGTTGACTAATGAATTTGCTGACCACTGCCCTAGATCTATAAAAGTTTTCTTTTACAAAACCTGTTCATTTTTAATAGTAAAGGCATAATATTTGGCTAAAGGGCAATTTTTCATGTTTGGATATTTATATTGGCATTAGTTTTATTTACAAAAACATTCAATTCTTTCTGTATTTTAACAATTTACTGTTAACTCCATCTCTATCCATCTTAACCTCTTTTGGTAGCTTTTTACTCTGGTGGCAGCAAGAAAGGATGACAGCGAGCACAACAGCCTGCTACCACAGGTATCAGCACATCAAGTTACTAAAGGAGCGCTCCTAGGAAAATGCACTTGAGTCTCTCCCAATCAGAGGGCTGCTTCCCATGAAGTGGCCACCAGCTGAGTACATGAAGCAGAAAGGATTCCCCCAAACACTTAATTTCGGTGACTTAACAAGATTCTTGGGCTTGACATGCCCAGAAGGGCGGGCTAAGTGAAAATGAGTTCTAGTTGAGAAGAAAGCTCCCCAAACCTGACCAAAGTTTGGTCAGAATCAGACCTAAACTGGCAGTCAGACATCCCTCTCACAATCAGGGACCACTGGCTTCTAACAGCCCATCTCCCATTGGCCTGGCTGCCCCTTACTGCCCTCCATGAAAGCCTGATCACTCCTTATTTCTTCTCCCCTGCCAGCCTAGTCTCCCCCAATTACCCCTCTCTGCTGGCCTGGTTGCCCCTCACTGTCCCTCCCTGCTAGCCTGGTCACCCTCAACTGCCCCGCCTGCTGGCTTAGTTGCCCCCAACTGCCCCCCCTGCTGGCCTGGTAGCCTCCAAATGCCCCCATGTTGACCTGATTGCCCCTCACTACCCCCCTCTACTGGCCTGGTTGCCCCACTCAACCTGCTGTTTGGTCACCCTCACTGCCCCTCCCCCACAGTTAGCCTGGTCACCCAACACAGCTACTGTTCAGTTGTTAGATCATCCCTCACTAACCCCCCTGCTAGCCTGGTTGCCCCATGCAGCCTGCTGTTCTGTTGTTACTGTATTTACAATATTATTTATTTGCTATTAGCATCTAATAGAATTAGTTGTCATTTTACTTTATTTATTTATTTTTATTTTTTAAAAAGTATATTTTATTGATTTTTTTTACAGAAAGGAAGGGAGAGGGACAGAGAGCCAGAAGCATTGATGAGAGAGAAACATTGACCAGCTGCCTCTTGCACATCCCATACCAGGGATGTGCCCACAACCAGGGTACATGCCCTTGACTGGAATCGAACCTGGGACCTTTCAGTCCACAGACCTAGGCTCTACCTACTGAGCAAAACTGTTTTTGGCTTTAGTTGTCATTTTAATTAGTTTTTCACATATACATATTAACTGTATATTATGTTATGAAGCTTAACCATTTCCCTGCAGTGACTTCCATTGTAACTTGCAACTCACCTGAAAAAAAATATATGATCGAGGTGGTAAGAAATAAAACAGGAGACTGAAAATCTAAATTCAGAAGCTACAAAAAAAAAAAATAGGACAGGAGGAAATGAGTCCTTGTAAGTTAGCATGAGTTATGGTGGTTAATTAATGAAAGGATTGTAGAATCATACTTTTATCTCTGAGAGATACTGTGACTGCCAGATTATGTCTAATAAAATATATTAAGTACATATTTTGTATTCATGTTGTTTATTATACAATTCTAATAGTAGTTACACTTACCTAAACATGTAATTATTTGTTAGATCCAATAAACATATGAAAGTAACCATTACCATCCATTTATGAATTCTCACAGCTGTGCATTTTCCAAATGAGGTAATTAGTGAAGATTTAATTACAAAATTAAAAGTATAAAAAATAGGTTATATCTAATGATACAAACAAGAAGCTAGCAATTTAAATACACAGATTCTCATAGAATGTGCCCTAGCCTCTCTAATAAACAAATAAAATATGTCGGTGGAGTCATAAATTTGAATTAAAAAACTCAGTCTCTGTTAATTAATTGCATAAAATATCAGAAGCCTTGTTAAGTTTTCTCACAGAAGCCAAACAAATAAGACAATTTTACACAATATCTTTCTGCCTATTTTGAGTGTTAGAAGTGGCCTAAAATAATTTTATTTATCTCATCAATACACTGGTTATTATCATTGCATACTAAGAATTCCAGGGATAACTGAGAGAATGGGAAGCTAAAAATCACAGCTATCCATGGTTTTGTCACTTGTTTAGAAATAATGATAAATAAATAAAAATATTTGCTGTATATGTTCTTGTTAGATCAAATAATTATATTTTTCCAATAAAAATTGTCATCAGTAAACACTGAACTTAATTGATCTGCCATTAACCAAAGTGAGATTCCCTCAGTTACATTCCATAATGTAATTAAGCAATATTCTCTTAATTAATGATATTAATTAATGAAGTAATGGCTTAAATTTGAGGCTCATTCTAGTCTGGTATTTTTGCCTTCTTTCTGAGTAATAAATATATCTTTTATTCCAGAGTTGTCTCACAAATAGCTATGATAATTTACTCTATGACAACCTATCATTTCCTTGCCTTCATATTGGCAACAAAGGATTTCAATTTTCTGAAATTCCTAATATATTTGGTTCTGTCATGATAGATCCACAGAAGCACAAAGCAGAGCAGAGAATGAAGAAATCGTGGATTATCAGGTAATCAGCTCATGAGATAAACTAAACTTTAGGGTGTATTTTTCTTTCCATAAGTGTCATCGTTCAATATAGTGTATTCCAAGGAATCTAATTAGATTATTAGAGAATAGCAGTAGAAAATTTATTGAGTATCAATACTCAGGAAAATAAAGGTCCTGAAACTCATGCCAGATATATTTGAAGTATCAGAATAGGAAATCTCATTTTGGAAAATCATGAGAGTATTACAATTTGTATTCTAACAAGGTGGAATGATATTTTCAGAAAAATAAATTATCCAGCATTTTGATAGCATTTAACATCTGTTGTTTAGTGTAACTAATCCAAACTAAATTGGATTAGTATTTAATCCAATTTCCAAAACTATATATCCTGAATCCATTCACTTATTTTCATATCCACTGCTAATACTCAAATGTTAATGATCTAAGTCTCTTGTTGTAAAAACCACTCTGAGGTGTTTTTTTTTAGCTATCCTAATAAAAGAGTAATATGTAAATTAACAATCACTCTGCTGCAAGCCACACCCACCAGCCAATCAGAGCAAGTGTGCAAATTAACCCCAACCAAGATAGCTGCAGCTACAGAGAGCAGTTAAGAGGCTTGGGTTTCCCCAGCAATAGAGGAAGCCAAGCTTTCCACACACCCTGGGCAGTCTAGGCCTCCACTCAAGGATACAAATTTTCAGTTATAGAAGGTAAACAAATTCAAGAAATCAAAAAACACAAATGGCGACAGCCATGGAGCGAGGAGGGGGCTTGGCTTCACTCAGGCTAGAAAGTTTCAGTTATAGAAGGTAAATAAATTCCAGATACCAGGGCCTTTGCTTAGGTTGCCAGGGGGCGTGGCTGGCCTGCAAACCACTACAGGCCCCTCACCCAAGCTGCCCCATGCCCCAAGGGAACCTCCACCCTGATCTGGGACACCTTTCAGGGCTAACCAGCTGGCCCCCACTCATGCACCAGGCCTCTATCCTATCTAATAAAAGAGTAATATACAAATTGACCATCACTCCAACACACAAGATGGCTGCCCCCATGTGGTTAAAGATCCTGCCCCTATGTGGACACAAGATGGCCACCACAAGATGGCCAACAGGGGAGGGCAGTTGGGAGGCACCAGGCCTGCAAGGAAGGGCAGTTGAGTGGGACCAGGCTTGCAAGGGAGGGCAGTTGGAGGCAATCAACCCTGCAGGGGAGGGCAGTTAGGGGTGACCAGGCCAGCAGAGGAGGGAACTTGGGGGAAAATAGGCTGGCAAGGAAGCAGTAGGCATAAATCAGGCTGGCATGGGAGTGGTAAGGGTGATCAGGCTGGCTGGCAGAAGCCGTCAGTGGCAATCAGTGCTTCTCTTGGCAGCAAAACTTGGTAAATTCTAATTTTTTTTAATTTTTAAAATATATTTCATTGATTTTTTTACAGAGAGGAAGGGAGAGAGATAGAGAGTTAGAAACATCGATGAGAGAGAAACATCAATCATCAGTCCCTTGCACACCTCCTACTGGGGATGTGCCCACAACCAAGGTACATGCCCTTGACCCTAATCGAATCTGGGATCTTTATCTTTCAGTCCACAGGCCAAGGCTCTACCCACTGAGCCAAACTGGTTAGGGCAATATGCACATTCCTCCAAACTGTTCTCTGTAACCCCCAAGATACTAGTGTATGAAAGTTTCTGTCAGCTCTCTGAAACAGGCAATTCCTCAGGTGAAACTTGGAAAAGTTGAGATCTTAAATGTGAGGTTCAATTCCTTAGTGACTCATTATTAAAATGGTAGATGAGGATTCCCTCCTGATCGTAACAATGTGCCAGAGGTGGGGATTTAAGCAAGGAAGGGTCTTCATCTTTCCTGCTGACTTTGACGTGCCTGGGTTCAGAGATGCACAGGGTGCAGAAGCCTCCCAATTAGCCTCTGTGTTTCTTATAAAGGAAACTTGCTGTGCCTTCTCCAGTTGGTATGTCCATGGAAAGAGGTGAGTCCATGGCATCCTATTTAGCTATCTTGCTGACCTGGATAAATTATTTTATCACTGTAAAACTCAATAGCATAGCATATAAATAGTAAGAACAATACCGCTTATCTCAGAAGTAGTTGTGGAAATCCCAAAAGCACTGAAACTATGTAAGGCACGTGGCCAAATGTCTGGCAGATAGTAGTTGTTCATGAATATAAAGTATTAGATATCAGTATTGATGTCTAATTAGTGCTTAAGATGTTAACTAGACCATTACATCTTCTCACATTTACGATAGACTCTCTCCTCATGAAGAGTAATGAGTTGTTTATTTTATTCTTATTTATGTTGAATCAGTTTCTCTGTAGTTCCTCTGAGAATTAGTCTGCTATGCAAATGTAGCTTTTATAGAGGAAATTCTGGAACACAATTTTTTTTGGTTAGGGTTCCTGCTGAACATCAAATGTTTCCTCTGTGGGAAGGATTCCCCTTAGGAGTATACTATGTGTGAAGCGACAAAGGGCGGTCTAGCTGGGATTGCAGATGCTGTGTGACTTTCCTTAATCCTGACTTTCTAAGGGGAGATTTACAGATTAGAAGTAACTTTAGGTAAATGACATATGAAACACCCATAAAATGATGAAAGCTAGTTAGAATAAATTGTCATGAAATCAAGAAAAATATGCAACATTTTTTTTATTTCAATGCAAGGAGTTCGCTGTTGCTATAACATGCAAGAACTAGTTCACATATCGTTATATGCAGAGATATGCAGAGACAAAAAGTGAAAGATCAGTCTTAGAACACACAAAATGGGGGGAAAAGTAGATTTTTCTGAACTCGACAGTCCTAAGGGAATTGAAGTCAATAAAATTAAATTATATTAGGTGAATTAAAATGATAGACAATTGTTATTTTTAAAATATGTACTTTTAGATGCATAAACTAATACAATGAAACATATAGAAAACCATGAAGGCAGTAAATAGAAGGAGCATACCATGGCAATAACACAAGTTTATATTCAGATTACTAGGGATTAAATTTGATTTCTTGTCTTATTTGTCACTGATGTGGAAGTACTCTTTATGTTGATACAGTAATAACCTACTATTAAATATTCTCAATAGTGAACAATCCAGCTCTATTAACATCATCATCTATTCATATCTACATTTTAATGGCAAAAATAAAGTTTCTATTATTGGCATAGTTATAGCAATAAGCTTTAATTTCTGTTGTGAATAATTTTATTTGAAATGCTTTAGGGTTTATAAAATGATTATTGGATTTTCACACATATTAATGTGAAATTGTTATTAGAGAAGAAATGGGGGTGGAGAAAATGAGAAGTGCTTAAAGTTAGATGCTAGTTGGGACTTTATAATATATAATCTCTTCTATTTCCCTCATTTAAAACACATATAAAACACTTACTGTGTGGCAGAAGAATCATGCTAGTTGACTCAAATCAAGTAAAGAAAATACTCTACCTGTTCTCTGATAGTAATATTCTCAAGAGCATATGTAAAAATAATAATAGAAAATATTGGTGTGATATAAGAGAATTTGTTGTTTCAGAATTCTGTATGGTTCCAAAAGAAACTGAGATAATATTAACTTTAGAGTCCAGAAAAATAGAGCTTCAGGAATAGGTAGATGTGGAAAGTTTTGAGTGTATTAAGATTCTCCAGTGAACCAGAATCAGTAATCTCTCAATGATCTCTCTCTCACTTTCTTTTTTTAGAAATAGTAAAATAGTACTATGAGAGATTTTAAACAATTGCAGACATGATTGTAGACACTAGTAAACCAAAAATTTTACAGCAGGCCAGTGGTCAGCAAACTCATTAGTCAACAGAGCCAAATATCAGCAGTACAATGATTGAAATTTCTTTTGAGAGCCAAAATTTTTAAACTTAAACTTCTTGTCATACAACTTCTTCAAAATAGACTTGCCCACAGCATGGTATTTTGTGGAAGAGCCACACTCAAGGGGCCAAAGAGCTGCATGTAGCTCGCAAGCTGCAGTTTGCCAACCACAGGGGAAGGCCAATAGGCAAGAGACCCACTCAAATCCATAAGCATTCTATTGGCTTCCTGAGGAGGCCAACTTTTTCCTCTTAATACCTTGAAGTGATTAAATGAAATCAACCAAAATTATAGTATGATCTCATATCCTCAAAGTCTAATGATTTAAGTAATAATCTCATCCAAAAATATCTTCACAGCACCATGTAGATAAATATTAGACCAAATATCTGGGTATTGTGGCATAGCCACGTTGACATCCTATATAATAAAAGCTAATATGCAAATCGAACAAATAGCAAAATTTCCAGTTGCTATGACACATACTGAACACCAGGAGGCAGATGCTCAATGCAGGAGCTGCCCCCTAGTGGTCAATGTGCTTCCTCAGGAGAGTGCTGCTCAGCCAGAAGCCAGGCTCATGGCTGGTGAGCACAGCAGTGGTTCATCGGACCTCTAGTATAAAATAAGCTATCACAGGTAGAAATAGAAGGAGGATATTTCAAGTTAACAGGTCTTGAAAATATAAAAATATACAAATGACAAGGTAGAAAGTTCGTTTTGGGAAAAGAATGTTTCACTGAATCATGGATGGTGCTATTAATCAGATAAACTGCAAAATCATGACTCTTCTTACTAGGTGTATAACTTTTGACGTTAATATTTGTAAACTTTAGCTTCCCACGTATTTAAATTGGTATTAAAATGCCTGCTTTATTAGTGTGACTTGAGAGTTAAATGCATTTAAGTGTGGATAGTTCACATCATACAGTTTGGCTCATACTGAGTGATCACGAGTTGACAGACAGCACAGCAAAACATTGGCGTTAAAAATTCCAGAATCTTAGACAAGCCTGAGCTCTACTTTTGGATCCTTCACTTTTCTTTTTACCTGAGTAACCTTGCACACATTGTTTATAATCTCACTACACCTGTTTTTTCCTCCTTTGATGGGCTTAATAGTAAAATACCCATACCTATAACAGATTGTATACAGGGCTATGGAATTACCAGCTATTAGTATTTATAGAGTAGCAGGATACATTATGGTAATAAGTTCCTTTTGATTCATCACCATTAGTCCCTAATTTGTCTTGTTCTTTGAAGTGGCAGGAGAAAAAAATCATGAAAAGATGGCCAATCTGTGAAGTCTTAGTTCAGGTCTTACTGAATCCAAGGAACTATACATGGCTTGTATATCTCAGGGCCTAAAACAAAAGTTGGCAGAAAATCCTTCTCCATTCAGGCCTCTGTTTGGGAGTTTCAGTCCACTGGAGATAGAAGACAAAAAGGACATAGAAAGATAATAGTTTTAAACACACTTTTAAGAGGAAGGTGTCTGAGGGATTTCTCTGAATGGGTTGGTGAGTTCTCAGAGATTATTATTGTATGCATCAGAAGAATACCTTTTCTTGAAACATAAGCAGTAGTTTCCATGTTCAATCTGCTCAGTGGCAAGGAAAGCTGAGGGAAACCTCTGATGCTTCCACTACTGACAGTGCTATACTGAATATAGAGGAATAATATTCCACAAGAACACAATCTAACAGAAAAACTAATGGTGATGTTGGAAGTTTCAGGAACTAAGAGCCAGGCCCTCTTTTTTATTTCTCATTTAAGTTCCAAGATCACTCTTAACCATTTTAATGTGATGGTCCATGGACTATACTTTAAATAACAAGTTACTAGATTCTCATTTGACTTTTAGGACAGTCTTTTGATATCTTCATATTTCTTCTCAATTTTTCTATCATTACCCTTGCTCCTTTTAAAAAAAGTATACAAAAAGTAGCCTCATTAGCTGGATTTTTAAATGTTAATTGCTAAAAAGTATTCTATATTACAATGTAGATACTTACTCATTATTCACTCATTTATCATATATTAATTGATAATTAAGTATTAATTATTAATCTCCTGTTATGTACCAAGCACTGTTCTAAGCAATGGAAATACAGTGATGACAAAAAAGAGTAATAGCGTCTGATTTAGGCATTAAAAAGATAACTTATCAAGAAGCACATGAAAAAATGCTCAGCATCATTATTAGTTAGGGGATGCAAATCAAAACAACAGCTATTACCTTACTGGCTAACTAGAATAAAAAATGCAGGTAACACATTTTTAGTGAGGCTGTGGAGAAATCATATACAGCTGGTAGGACTGTACAATGATCCAGGTGTTTCAAAAATGAATATAGCAATTGATTAAACATAGAAGCTACCATATCTATATCTATATCTATATCTATATCTATATCTATATCTATATCTATATCTATATCTATATCTATATCTATATCTATCTATCTATCTATCTATCTCTATCTATCTATGGCTAATATGCTGTGTCCAACCAACAGACTGGTTGCTATGTTTGCCACCAGGGGGCAAACACTCAATGTTATGAGCTGCTGAGTTGCAGTGACTTGGCAGCAGTGGATCTTAGGTGAGGCAACCTGAAACCAAAGAGGAGGGAGCCCAATTCCTCATGGGGCCATGTGATTCCACCTTTGGCCATGGGTTATGTTTGTGCTGGGCCCAAATCTGATTTACTGCACACTTGTGTTTGCATTCCACACCCTATATTATAGCAACTTTGCAGAGGGCCCTCTCACATGCCAGGACCCCTAGGGTGATATCTGAGAGCCAGTTTCAGCCCATCCTGGCAGACCAGGCCAAGGGACCCCACCTACTGGAGGGACCCTGCTCACTCCACAGACACAGGGGAGGGACCATGGGAAGTTGGTTACAGGATATGTCCAGCCCATCTTCTCCAGTTCCGCCCCGCCAGCCACCTTCTAATTAACTTGCTTTTAATGTGCACGAATCCGTATACTGGGTCACTAGTTACATGATAATTCCAGTCTTTGGTGTATACTCAAGAGAAATAAAAACATGTATCCACATAAAACCTGTATTGAATGTTCATAACAAGATTATTCATAAATGCCCCAAAATAGAAACAACAAGTATCTACCAGTAGACAAACAGGTAAGTTAAATGTGATTTATCTATACAACAGAATATTATCTAGTCATAAAAAGGAATGGGGTGCTGATAAATGCTACAATAAATGTTGTGAGATGTTAAGTTCATTATGCTAAGTAAAATAAACTAGTCACAAAAGACTACACATTACTTAAATCATCCATAGGGATGTCCAGATTGGGGGAATCAATAGTTATAGAAGGTGAATTAATTAAAAGTTGCTAAGATTGGGCTAGCTGGCAGGGGTAGAAAATCTTTTTTTTTTTTCTGCCAAGGGCAGTTTGGATATTTATAACATCATTCACAGGCCATATAAAATTCTAAACTTAAACATTAGCCTGCTATATTTGATCAAACATTTAATTAACTCATCCTCATGCCTAGGCAGGGCCAGACCAAACAATTGTGCAGGGCTTATATGCCCTTTCCTGAGGTTCCCCACCTCTGGTACACAATGGGGGAATATGAAAGTGATAGCTGAGATATCAAACTATTCTATATTGACTGTGATGATGATAGCTACACTTCTCTGTAAATAAGCTAAAACACATTAAACTGTACACATCAACTGGGTGAATGGTATGAGAATTATATCTCAATAAATATGTTTTCTTTTTCTGATTTGCTTTAAATTGACTAGGAAGAGCAATCATAGAGGATGGAAGACCACGAATGAGGTAATTTCAGTAGACCAGTGAGATAAGGAAAGCATTGACCATGGTAGCCATGAAGATAGAAAAAGTGAGTTAATTCCAGAAATAGCTAGCAAAACTTGCTAAAGAATGTTATTCTAGTGAAAAGAGAGAGATTAAGGATGACTAAAAAAATTTGGCCTAAGTAATTGGATAAATAAGAACCTGTCATACTGATTAGAGATTTTCCAAGAATGAAGGTGAGGTAAGGCAGTCAGGTCAGATAATATGCAGGCAAAGATCTAGACTTCTATTTAACAACAACTAGTCACTGGAGGACAGTGAATCTGAAGCTAAAGTGAATGATTAACCCTGGGGATATAAATGTCATTTACTTTTCAGTTATTAATATTAATAATTTATTATTCTGCACATTTGTGGAATCCAGATAACTTGCTAGGTAGGCACTTATGGAGAACATCAAAAAAAATCAGACACATTCTTTAAAAAAATATTTTTATTGATTTCATAGAGGAAGGGAGAAGGAGAGAAAGATAGAGAAACATCAATGATGAGAGAGAACCATTGATCGGCTGCTTCCTGCATGCCCCCTAATGGGGATCAAGCCCACAAACCAGACATATGCCCTTGACTGGAATCAATCCTGTGACCCTTCAGTCCAAAGTCCAATGCTCTATCCACTGAGCCAAACAGGTTAGGGTATAAGACACATTCTTACCTTTAGGAAATTTATAATGAAAGATTCATTAGTAACCGAAACAATACATTAGATATATGCATGAATGTATACATTTTCACCTGTATTAAGTGCAACATACTAAAGTATTTTCAGTTAAGTATAATTTAAAGTGAGCTTGGTTAAACAACTCTATGTAACATTTGTCATTATGGATCTTCAGCACATAAAACCTGGGAGTTTTCAAGCTATGTGGCTATTCTCTGGAGCTATAAAGAGAAATAATTGTATAGAGGATCCTTTTCAGAGGTACACACATCATTTAGTCATTAAAACTAAGTAAAGGTGCTGAGATTAACCTTTGTACTCACAGATCCAATGTGTTATCCTCCACCTCCAAGTGATTCTAATAATATTTGGGCTGAAAACCACTGACTTAAGGACAAGGAAATGATGTTCAAAAAACAGTTTAGATAACAGGGTTGGGATGTTGAAAATTGAAAAGAAGTGCCTGCAGCACAGTTGTTCTAATTTTACTTGAGATCTAACACATTCCCCAAACTGCCAAACTGGTGTCTGAGGTTTTGCCTTCTCAGAATTGTGAGGTGCTTGTTCCAGCCTTCCTCTGAGTGGGGGGAGAACAAGAAGGCAGGGCAACATAAGGAATATTCCCGTGATAGTTTGAGCCTGCTTATTGTCCAGAGCAGAAGAGCTAGGAAAGAGTTGTGTATGACCTAAGGAAAGTTTGTCTGAAGTCCCTTGTGTTGTTTCTCTTTTACCTGAAGTTCAAGTCTCTATTCCATCCAAGAGAGTACCAGTCCTAGTACTGTCAGTGACCTCAAGAAAGAAAGGAGGGCATGGCTCAGTGGCATCAACCAATAAGCCAGAATGTCATGATTCATTACCCACTCAGGGCACAGGGGCCTAAACGGGAAGTTGGACCTCTCTCAAGGGGTCCCAGACTGGAGAGGTTGAAGACTGGGCTGAGGGACACACACCTGTGCATGAACTTCGTGCACTGAGCCTCTTTTGTGTGTGTGTGTGTGTGTGTGTGTGTGTGTGTGTGTGTGTGTGTATGACACATAGACATGGCAACAGTGTGTGATAGCCAAAGGGAAACAAGATTGGAGGATCAGTACAGGTGGGCAAAGTGAGGGGGTGTGAAGGGAGTTGGAAAGACACTTTGGGATGATAGATGTATAATGCAGTGTGCAAATTATGTTTTATTGAGTTGTACACTTGAAATCCTTATGTTCTTGTGAACTTATGTCAACAAAATTAATTATTAATTAACTAATAAGGTACAACTATATCTATATAGTATTTGTGTAAAAACAACACAAAGTCACTGCAAATACGTTTAAAATGTAAAACTAGCTATTAAAATACCTCAAAATTTATTTAGACCCTATGAATTATATTTTGCTCCTGTTTTTCTTATTTAATTAAATTTTGGGGTGACATTTATTAATGAGATTATATAGGTTTCAAGTGTACATTTCTTTGGTAATTGATCTGTATTTTTTATTGAGTGCCTACCACCCAGTCAAATAATCTTCTGTCACCACATGTTTGACGCCCTTTACCCTTTGCTGCAACCCCCCCCATTCCCATCTTCTCTGATAACCACCATGCTGTGCTCTGTGTCAATAATTTTTTTATTTGTTGTGGGGTTTTTTTCAGTTGTTGCTTTCAGTTGTGTATCTCACATATGATTTCACTCATATTTTGTCTTGTAGAAAATGTTTTAATTTAGTTGCTTAATTTATTCCCTATTATTTTTCACACGATTACATAGATAATTTCTCTTGTTCATGCTGCCTTAGAAATGGATTTATCCCATGTGTTGTGATATATATTTTTTCTTAATTGTGCTTTTCTTTCTTTTTTCTTTATTTTCAAATATCTTTTATTTTTTTAATTTAAATTTATTGTTTTCTGAGGACAGGTCATTTACCTCCTTAGTTAAGTTTATTCCTAGGTATTTTGATTTTTTGTTGTTGTTGTTGTTGTTGCAATGGTGAATGGGATTTTTTTGTTTGTTTGTTTCTCTTTCTGTGAGTTTATTATTGATATACACAAAAGCCATAGATTTCTGGGTGTTAATTTTGTATCCTGTTATATTACCGAATTCACTTATTACCTCTAATAGTTTTTAATAGAGCCTTTAGGATTTTCTATGTACAATATCATGTAATCTGCAAATAATGACAATATTCCTTCTCCCTTTCCAATTTGGATGCCTTTTATTTCTTCTTGTCTGAATTGTGATTGTGGAACACTTTCTGCATTATTTTGACTTTAAAAATTATTTAATTTTTTTGTGGTCTAATGTGTTGAATTTTTTTTTTACTGCAGCATCAATTCTCAAAAAAAGTTGATGCTTGTATTTGGGACACACAAATTTCCACTATATATCTAGTAAAACTCTCCTAAAAATTGTGGTATTTATGTACATCTATGTTAGACTTTTATCTGACTTAATATAAGTGTTCTTAGCATTGTTTACAGAATTTGGAGTTTGAGTTTTCTCTGTTTATGACTTGTGGTATTTACTTATAATTTAAGTTAATTTTTATTTATTTATATTTATTGTTGGCTGTTACTGATGTTCCATCCCCCCACCCTTTACCCTCCTCTATCCAGTCCCAAACCCCCTTCCTCTGACCATCACCATACTATTGTCTGTGCCCATGGGCTATACATTCATTGGCTAATCTCTTCACTTTCTGTCATACAGTTTCTGTGCCTTCCTCCTCACCTTTGACCTCTCTCAGTCTGTTCTATGTGTCCATGCCTCTGGTTCTATTTTGTTCACCAGCTTATTTTGATCATTAGATTCCACATATAGGTGAGATTGTATGGTATTTGTTTTTCTTTGTGTTTTTGTTTGCCTTATTTTTATGAGAAATGAGAGACTCAAGCCTATTACCATATGCTTACTAAAACCTAGAGATATCCTGCTAATTGGAAATTGATAAAAATTTGAGCAGTGGCTGGGCTGAAATAAGCTTGGCTAATCTACTAAACAACAACAAAACTAATTTCAGGTTTCTTAAAACCACTAAGGTAGAATTGTTTCCTATTGAATGAAACTGATATTGTCAGGTCCATCATATTCCTAAATTAATGAAATGTGAATTTATTTTCAAATATATTCTGTTAACACAGATGTTTCACTAGATTAAATTGCTTTTCTACTAATTATCCTGAACTAATGAGAGCCTCAGCTTCATTTATCATGGGTTGCCTAAGAATGCATCTATCAGGCTACCATGGTTCCCTACATAGCAGACTAAATCAAATCCAACTCGTCACGACTAAATAATCTGTGAGCTGACATATATTTCAGGTGACTCTTAACCCATTTGGAACAAATCTTCTAGCCAACCTTGACTATATAAATGCATATTAACATGCAAATTCTGAGAATATGCAAAGAATTCTATTGAATTAGATGCAGCAAACCAAAAGAATACTTGACCTTCTTTTTCATGTAATTACTGCCATTATTAGAAAAAAACAATTTATGGAAAACATACTTTAGGAATTTTAATTTTAAAATTTATTTTCTTTAAGCTGAACATTTAGGAACATCTTTAAGTTGGTTGATTCAAGCAGGCCTTGTTCTTTAAGTGACTTTCCTGCAGTTACTATTTTTTTTTTTTTGCCTCTTGGCTGAGCCAGCCTTTGTCAGTGGCATAAGCACTTTGTCGCAGTCAATGAAGTTGATAAATGAAGTACCCTTATGTAAGCAGGAACTATTAATAAAACTGCCCTTAATGGGTGGTCTGACTGCTTGTACCACACAAGCTCCTGTACTGACATACAGGAAGAAATAAAGGACTTATTCATCATTGTTCCTTATCGATCAGCATGACAGTATCACTTTGTGGACAAATCCTATAGCAACATTTTGTAGGTTATTGTCTTGGTCAATAGAAAGTTTGCTCTCTTTCTGTTATATGCGATAGTTCATTAAAAAACTAAAGGACATATGCTTATCTGTGACTATGTGAGGCAATGATAATATGTAATTTGTTGCAAATATTTCTTTCTTAGCCCCCTTTTTTGTCAGAAGAGGGGAAAAAAGAATGTTAATAGTGTAGGCATAACTTGATTTAGTAGCCAAAATGATCATCAAAATGATTAATATAATTAGTTCATTATTTTACAAGGTACTGTAACTTATAGATCAGCACTCAGATATAAGTTCTTAATTTTAATAGCAAATCGTTTTTGTTTCCTTTCATATAATTGTTGTAGATGTGTCCTGATTAAAAACACATTGTTCACAAGAATGTAAAAATAGCCTCATTTATTAACTACTAAAAATGTTTTAATTTTCACCTAAACAACTATAAACCTACTTTTGCCTCACCCTGTAAATTCTCTCACTGTGCTTTTCAGTTTATCTAGTTCTTCTTTAAATTCTGTCAACCAAACTCATTATACATTGTGAAGATATTTTATATGAATATACATTTAGGATTTTGATATATTTCTTATAAATTGACCCTATTACTGTTATTAAATATCCCTCCTTTTCTGTAGTAATACTTCTTGGCTTAAATACTACCTTGATAATAATTTCCCTAAACCTAGTCTTCTATTCTTGCATAATTTTTATCATCTCACCTTCAAATTGTATTTTTAAAGTTTGTTTCTTAAAAATTAATGGATCGCCAGCTTTTGTAGTTCGTTAAACATCAAGGACATTTGTATTCATAGTCATTATCATAGTGACCTATCAGAAGTTTTTGACACAGTTTTATACTGCCTCTTTATAGAAACAGTGTTTTGATTTTCTTTCAAAACATCATACATTTCTGCTTCCTCTCATATCTCACTCACACATTTTAGTCCCCTCGGCATCTTCCCTCTCTCAAGTGTCTCAGGATTGGAGCTTGTTCTGCACTGTCTTTCAACTTCTCTTTTGTATCTGCAAGGTCTTGCCTGATATTTATGTCTAGTTCTGTGGCTTCCAATGTTGTCTATTCACAGGTCACTTTCCTATGTATAATTGCAGTATAGATTTTTTCCCTTGGACTATAACCTGATATTTTGAATGCCACTTGGGATATCTAAAAGGCACCTCAAAAATATATTCCTAATGAAATTCCCAATATTCCCATCTAAAGTTGCAGTCCCTGCATTCTCTCCTCCCCCCATCCGTTATTGGTAACTCATCCTCTCATTTACTTACAAACTTGGGTTCTTTCCTTTTCTCATCCTACATGCAGTTACCCTGGACCATTGTGTCTTCATTTAAAATATGTATAGAATCAACCAGGTGTGAGGACCATATCTTAATCCAAGACATCTCTGACATCATTGCCTCTCAAACCTATTGTTTTCATAATCACTCATTTGTTTCTCTACCTTTGTCCATGTTGCATATTCCTATCACAGTATCTAAAAGTTAAGTCAAATTATGTCACTCTCACTTCTCCATCCTAAATTTTCTTTTAGCTTTTCTTTGTACTCAGTGTATTTTTAATGGACTTTTGTGCATATCCAGTTTCATTACCTCTTTGTCCTTGTCTTCTCCTACTTCCATGTTTGCTTATTCACTTTGTCTTTTCTGTTGTTCTCAAAGGTACCAACATGCTTTCACTGCAATGTCTTTAACACAATTTTAACATAGCCTCATTCACTTATTAAAACATTGTCTATAGCTGCTTTTACACTACAATAGTATAGTTAAATAATTGCATCTGAGACCATATGGTGCTCATAATCTAAAATATTTACTGTTGGCTCTTTGTTCACTGACCCCTGATGAAATATTGGAAAAGGCATAGCCTCCTTAGAGTTTTGTTGTGTTTTTTTTTTCCTTTGAGATATATAACCCATTCTGGGTTACTATTGGATTAAAATAAGCTATCATGTAATTGCGAATGATAGTAGGCCATTGGTATCAGATTAGGCAGATCAAAAGATACACATATTAAGTAGTGCCCAATAACAAAGTTAAATTGGTAAAGTTCAGACTTGACAAGAATCCAATTTTTTCACGTAAGTTATGTGAGTACCTCGCTTGAGTTTTACAGAAGTTTGTTCCTGTGACATTGATGCCCTTCCCTTTACTCATACCTATGACAAGATGGCTAAAGAAGGAAAAAGTACATGAGCCTGGATTTCAAATGGCTCTGAATGACATGCAGCATTAGCGAGAAGTGAGCCTCTGTGGTTTGTCCATCATTGTCAAGTTGACAGCAAAAGAGAGTGGTGAAGAGTATTCTTTGCCATGAGTAGAACTTGAAGAAAACTGGTTTCCACTTTGCCTGGAGGAACAGCTGTCCTCAATGAGGTTCAACCCAGATTAATGATAAATGGCAGTGACTATTTCATGTGGATCTGGACAGCCCTTCTTCAATTTTACATGTACAATCTATCTCCTACTGCTAGTTTCATAACCTTTTTATTCTATGATTTATGTGCACAACTTTTCAACCTGTCCTGACTCTCCCTTATAAAAATAGAGACAGAAAGAATAGCATCACCAAATTGGCTATAAGAGATTGGAGAAGATATGTGGGTAGACCTAAAATCGCACTTTTTATCCATTCTCTCTCATTCACCCCTTACTTTAGTCCTGTGAGAGTCCCATACCACTATGCTCAGTGACTTTAAGTTATTAACTTAGTGACTTTAAGTCTTTGTATTTCTCCACCTCACTGTCCTTTGTAGAGGATTAAAGAGTAACATAATCAGTAAATTATGGAAAATTTATCACTTGAACTTAAAATCTCATTTTTACCCCTCTTATGTTTTGAATAGATTTTAGAGCAGATTTAGATTCTAGCAATATTGAGTAGAAGGTTCAGATATTTTTCCTTCTATCCCCAATCACTACATGTGCCTAGCCTCCCTCATTACCAACACCCTCTGCAAGAATGGCACATTTGTGCCCAACTAGTATGGCTCAGTGGTTGAGTTTCAACCTATGAATTAGGTTGTCACAGTTTGATTCCTGGCTGGGTACATGTCCAAGTTCTTAGGGGATGTGCAGGGGGAAGCTGATCAATGATTCTCTCTCATCATTGATGCTTCTCTCTCTCCCTCTCCCTTCCACTCTGAAATCAAATTAAAAAAAAAGAGTGGTCTATTTGTTAAAATTAATAAACCTACATTGATACATCATTATCATTCAAAGTTGGATTCACTCTTGGTGCTGTACATCCTATGTGTTGAACAAATTTATAATAAAGTGTATCCAACCTAGCTGTTTTGGCTCAGTGGACAGAGCATCAGCCTGCGGACTGAAAGGTCCTGGGTATGATTCCAGTCAAGGGTACATGCTGGAGTTGTGGGCTTGCTCCCAAGTAGTTCCCAGTAGTAGGCCTGCAGGAGGTAGTGAATCAATGATTCTCTTTCATCACTGATCTCTCTCTCTCTCTCTCTCTCTCTCTCTCTCTCTCTCTCTCTCTCTCCCCCCTTCTCTTCCTCTCTTCCTCTCTTCTCATCTCCCTTCCTCTCTGAAATCAATAAAAATATATTTAAAAATAATGTATATCCAGCAGTATAGTATCATACAGAGTATTTTCATTGCCCCAAAATCCTGTGTTCTGCCTATTAATTTCTCCCGTTCCGTTAAGTCCAGCCAATGGTTGACTTTTATTATCTCCAAAGTTTTACCTTTTCCAGAATGACATGTAGTTGGAATGATACAGTATATAACCTATTCAAATCGGCTTCTTTCCCTCAGTAATATGCATTTAAGGTACTTCTCATGGTTTGATAATCTTTTTTTAGCACTTGAACTATTGAATAGTATTTCATTGTCTGGATATATCACAGTTTATTTATCCATTCAGATATTGAAGAACATCTTGGATGTTTCCACATTTTAGTAATTATGAATAAAGCTCTATAAATATCCATGTGTCAGTTTTTGTATATACATAAGTTTTCAGCTGCTTTGGGTATATACGAAGGAGCACAACTGCTCCTCATATGGTGATAGTATGCTTAGATTTGTTAAAAATCAAAACAAAAACTGCCAACCTGTCTCCCAAAGTCTATACCATTCACATTCTCACAGCAATGAATGAAAGTTCCTGTTGCTTCAAATCTTTCCCAGGATTTGGCATTGTCAATGTCCTAAATGTTGGCCCTTCTAATGCGTATGTCGCAGTGTTTAATTGTTGTTTTAATATGCATTTTCCTAATGATACCCAATATTGAACTTTTTTTCATATTATTTCCATGGTATATCTTCTTTGGTGAGGTAATTGCTAAGGTCTTTGCTCCATTTTTTAATGGGATTGTTTGTTTTATTTCAAGTTTTGAGAGATCTTTGTATATTTTGCAAAATAGTCCTTTAGCAGATTTGCCTTTGAAACTCTTAATTTCTTATTCCATAGCTTATCCTTTTATTCTCTTGACAATGTCTATCCTACAGAAGAATCATTTCATTTCATTGAAGTCTAGTTTAACAATTCTTTCTTTTATGAATTGTGCCTTTAAAGTTGTATCATGCTTGCTGGTATGGTTCAGTGGTTGAGTGTTAGCCCATGGACCAGGAAGTCACAGTTGGATTCCAGTCAGACAAATGCCCAAGTTTCATATTGTTGTTTCTATCTCTCTATCTCTCTCCCTTCCCATCTCCAAAAATCCATTAAAATATTTAAAAAGGTTATCACTAAACCCAAAATACTAGATTTTCTCCTGTGTTATCATATAGGGTTTTATAATTTTGTACTTTTCTACTGTTCCTTTTAAGTAGTTTCACTATAGTAAATGATTTTCAGATTTTTTTCTGCAAAAAAAAACACAAAGTGATATCATGTATGCCATACTTCATAAATATATATATATATATATATATGACTCCAAAATCTATAATCATAGAAAGTGATGAAAATATCTTCATCAGAATACTAAACTTAATAAAATTATACAGGTTTCAGGAGTATAACTCTACAATACATCAACTTTATACTATATTGTGTGTTTGCCACTCCAAGTCAACTCTCCTTCTATCCGTATTTATCTTCCCTCTTGTCCTCTTCTACTTCCCCATTTCCCCTTCGCTCTGGCAACCACAATACTATTAGTCTTAAAAGGGAAAACATTAAAAACTTAAATCTTTCATTCAATCACATATTACTTCATTCATGTACACAAAAAAATATCTAGCAAGCCAAGATCTGTCTAGATATAGGACTAGTGTAAATTACATGTGTCACACTACAAAGTTGTCATTACACATTAGTATATTGCATTTCTTGATTAAGAATCTTAGATAATATCCTAATAATTAAGATATTAGAATAAAGAGAGGTTCGTATAGGCCGGAATGGTGTGTGTGGACTCAGAAAGGTAATTATGTTAAAAATTAATACTAAAGGGTTGATTAAGTTTG
Organism: Vespertilio murinus; assembly: GCA_963924515.1. Lineage (NCBI taxonomy): Eukaryota > Metazoa > Chordata > Mammalia > Chiroptera > Vespertilionidae > Vespertilio > Vespertilio murinus. The sequence continues at coordinate 110,681,597 of OZ004709.1, forward strand.
TATAATCAGGGAGAAGGAGGTACATTTTAGGTTATTTGATTTTATAAGAATTATTCATTGAATATTATGTATTTATTAATGTTAAAATTTGAAGGATAATCCACAAGCTATTTTGATGTAAAAATGCAGAATCTTATTTTACAACCCTTTCTTATTTTCTCTATGGGAATTTAAGGATTTTATAATCACCTGAATATGAAAAATTTTAAACGGAATCTCTATAAATGAACACAATATAATCCCAGATATTTGAGGTCACAGTGAGTCTAGAGACAGTTTAGTAAACAGACTATCAATGCATCTAGTTATTAATTTAAATCACTAAGACAAAACACATGGCTGACAGTTTCACCCACATGATCCTCATTAAGAGAGTAAAGCATGGCATATGCAGGTCTATTCAAAGTCATTGCTCTGATCTCTGAAGGTAAATATTCTTTTCTGGTTCAAATGTTGACATAAATCTGCCCAAACCTTTCTGCTTCTCTTAAAGATTTTCAGCTGATATACTGTGATGAGTTTTTATATTATATTTTTGTGAAGGAAATAGTAAACTGCATTAAAGAGAAATCAAAGCATCAAAACAACATAACTACCATACTGAATGTTTTCATGAATGTAAAAATGCATATAGAGAAAATCATCAATCTTGTATTCATGCTGATAACTAATTTAGCTCAGGTTACTTTAATTTTACTCCTGAGTGGTGATGGGGCCTGTGTCCCACTTTGGGGAAGCTGAATGTTGCTTTGTGGGTGCCAGGTCCACAGTGCCGTTTCTTTGTAAATGGCCAGTGCATATCATGGCAGCCCCTGAATTGAATGTCTGCCCCTGGAGATCAGTGCATGGCATAGTGACTGATTGCACAGTCAGTGGGACACTGAGCATATTAGCCTTTTATATATACTAGCGGCCCAGTGCACAAATTCATGCACCTTGAAAGGAACTGTGGGATGCAAGGCTATGGTCGGTACAGGGGCACCCCTGCTTGACCCCTCCCACTGTGGCTCCCTGCCCTCTATCTTCCGGCAGCCCTGCTCCCACTGATGTTGTTCCCACATGCTGATGGCACAGGCCCTGCTTGCACTTGATGATGGTACTGAGCGATTGGGGCAGGCACTAGCAGTGGATGTGAGCAAGGCTGGTGCCATCAGCAGGTAAAAGCAGTGGCTGCTACCCTGATTGCCCCTCAGGAGCAGAGGGAGATGAAGAAGCCCTCAGGGTGATCAGCAGAGCTGGCAGCCACTGCTTACACCCACTGACAGTGCCTAGCGATTGGGACTGGCATGGGGTGCCAGCAGTGGGTGCAAGCAGCATCTTTGGCACTGAGAGTGGGTATGAGAGGGGCCAGCACCAGCAGAAGTGTGAGCATCTGGTGGGACCTTGGCGTGCAGGAATAAAGAAATTTCAGTAACCACAAGAGGCTTGCCTCCAAACAACCACTGGCGCACCAAGTTGGTCTGGTGCCCTGATCACCTTATCTACCATCCCGATGCAGCCAATACCCACTATGTTCCGTGCATGTCCTCTGGTGGTCAGCACGTGTCATAGTGACAGGTTTTTCAGTTGTTCCACTGTTTGGTCTATTTACATATTAGAGTTTTATATAGAGAGAGATAGATTAATCAATATAGGCATTCTATGAATATTATGTGGAGATTTTAATTATAATATTAAACACTGAAAATAAATTATTCAATTTATTTGATGTCATATATAGAAATTATAAACAGAACAGGTATAAATTTCCTATTGAATTAAAAATTATATGAAAGACACCAAACCAAAGGACATATTTTGGAAAACATATATCAACATCTACCTGGCATTAACCTTGTAATATCAAGTAACACGTTATAAATATATGTACATATAATAGACACACAAATGTATTTATGTAAGATTTAACTATAAATATGTTATTTGTACAGACATATGTTGAAGAATGAAAAAAATATGTCAATGAGTCAAAACTTTCCCAGGTTTGAAGATAGGAAATAAGTTACTAAGAATTTATGAGCTTTAATTTAAGTAAGCAAATACTTGTCTTATAAAACTTTATAAAATTTTAGTGGGGAATTATTATTTTTTATTTGGGAAACCAGAGTTTCTTATCATCTATAGTTCCCTAAGCTGGATAAGTTAAAGACAGTTTTGAGAAAACATATAAATTCAACTTTCTGAACTCTGTTTAGAACAGAGTAATTTGGAAATCAAGAGCTGGGTCTGATGAGCTTACTTTCTTTTCTTATTAAGCCCGGGTGTTTCAGACTTGCAGATAAGTTTGCACTTATGTTGTATATAACCACATACACTTACCAGTTTACACAGGTTACTCTTAAGGATCTGTATCATTTACTTATCACTCACAGGATGAAGGCTTTTGTAGTGGAAATGACAGGTGTAGGCACAAATCTTTGCTGTGCTCTATTAACTGTGGCTCTGGACCAATGACTTTAATCCTCAGAACATCAATTTATCATTTAAAAAATGGAAATCCTAGCACCTGCCTCATGTTATTGTTGTGTTGAATTAAATAAGGAAATGAATCAAAATGTGAGGTAATCTATTGTATTTAGGAGCATCTAAATACAATTCATTCAATTTAATTGAATTTGGAATACATTTTATGTCATTAAGATGATTATCCAGATAAATTGATTGTTTCCTGATAGGTTATTTCTAATTAGAGTAATAGAAAAAAAATCTTATTTTCTGTAGTCCAAAGTCCCATTTACCTCACATAAAAATACATTATTGAAGGTTGAAGAATGGTTTGAACTAACATATTGGTACAATATACTTCGTGTAGATCTAGATATAAACAATAGCATGATTTGTAGATCATATATGCTAGAGGGCATAGTTAGTTGCTACGAGGGAAGATTTATTATATTGGGGTAACAGTAAGTGGATGTTCTGAAGCTTAGGGTATGGAAAACTATTCATTAAATAATCAGAAAAACATATCAGGATGGTCAATAAAGTACTGATGTCATTTATATAGTTAATGGAGGTATAATAAATGATAGAGAAAATATCTGTCACTAAAATATATTGTTAAACAGCCATGTATATTTATTTAATAGATTGAATAAATGTATTCTACAAATATTCATGGTGCTCAGCATAATCCTATATAATAAAAGCCAAGAAGGAAGGGCGTAAAGACCAGAATTACCCATCAACCAGACACTCAATGCAGGAGCAGCCCCAAGAAAAATTAGGATCATACATCCTTGGATGGGTCATAAACAGAAAAAACCAATTAAAAGATTTTCCTCTACTTCCAGGAAGATGTTGTACTCTATTCACAATTGTTGAGTTATGTCATTTCTACCTTAATTGGTTTTTTCTGTTTATGACCCATCCAAGGATGTATGATCCTAATTTTTCTTGTTTTGACCAATCTGCATTTTTTACATATCTCGTTTAAATATCTATTTTTAAAAACTGCATTGTTATGTATAGAGTAAGATATCTTATAAGGCCAGAGGCCACATAACAAAAAAGTCAGAGCACGACTCTAGTTTTAGAATCCTACACTAGGGATAATCTAATTTCAGATTTTAAAATATTAATCCCCAGTGATAGGCAATTATTTTTTATCTGCCTCTCATTGTTTACAACTTTATCTTGCACAGTGTCCCAATGAACAACTTATCACAGTGGTAACTGAACGACTTTGTGCTCCTCAGCTATGCTATTTTATCCCATGCCTCTGGGTCTTTTCACATGCTGTTCCTTGCGATAACTAATTCATGCTTTAATACTGAGCTTATAGAAAATGTGCAGACTCCCAGCTGCACAGTTTCTCCATGCGTATAGCTATTATCCCACTGCATTGTAATTGTATGCAACTCCTTGACAGTAGGAATGTTTTTTCTCCTTTATTTCAGAACCTATCATAATATCAGACATATAAAGCATCCCTTGATAAATGAGAAAATGAAGGCGTATTTGCAAATGTAATTTTATTTCTAAATAAAATAAAGAACTGAACGAACTATGCTCAAGTACATTCTAAAATATGGGTTATTTTAAATTACTAGGGAAGACATTAAATTATCCTATATAATAAAGAGGTAATATGCAAATTGACCATCACTCCAACACACAAGATATGGTCAAAGATGGCCTCCACCATGTGGACACAGATGTTCACCACAAGATGGCCCTCAGGGGAAGGCAGTTGGGGGTGATCAGGCCTACATGGGAGGGCAGTTAGGGGTGACCAGGCCAGCAGAGGAGCAGTTAGGTGTCAATCAGGCTGGCAGGGGAGTGGTTAGGGTGTGATCAGGCTGGCAGGCAGAAGCAGTTAGGGGTAATTGGGCAGGCAGGCAGGCAAGCAGTTGAGAGCCATCAGGCCTGGATTGTGAGAGGGGTGTCCCACTGCCCGGTTAGGCCCAAACCCATTAGGCAGTCTGACATCCCTTGAGGGGGCCTCAGATTGGAAAGAGTATAGGCTGGACTCTCTCTCTCTCACACACACACACACACACACACACCCTTCGTGCATGAATTTCATGCACCATGCCTCTTGTAATGTTAATAAAAGTGAAAATTTTAAAAATCAAGGTTTTAAAACAATATTTGGCTCATGATTACTCATATTGAGGTAAGTTTGGATAATGCTGTGGGTTTTTTTTTGTTGTTTGTTTGTTTGTTTGTTTTAATAGTAAGATAAAAACAGTAGCTTAAATTTAAGGGAATGCATCTATATTGCTGAATTTTCTAACATATAAAAGAAATAGTTTCCAGTATTTGGTTATATACCTAAACCATATATTTCTTTTTTGAAATGTGTTTCTTATTATTGATTTCATAGAGGAATGGAGAGGGAGTGAGAGATACAAATGTCAATAATGAAAGAGAATTATTGATTGGCTGCCTCCTGCATGCCCCACACTGAGGATCAAGCCTGCAACCCTGGGCATGTACCCTGACCATGTATTGATAGATGCTTCCGGTTCATAGGTAGATGCTCAATCAGTGAACCTTGCCAGCTGGGCATATAAATAAACACTTGCAATAGAATACAATTAAGTAGTTTCACATAAAAAATGTTTACAGGCCAAAAAACTATTTTTCCATGAATAGTATAATTGGAATTTCATCACTTTTAAAGAATTCATGACTATACATCATGTCCTTAGAAAGAACATAGAGACAATTGATATAGTACTTAGCTTCCCACCTAAGTCTATTATTGCCATGATATGAATGACTGCTATTTATATAGGGGCGCTGTAAAACTATGGGTTATTATTAATTTATGTACTTTTACTTTCTCAAGTTTTCTTTCAGGGTATAACATTGGAATGCAATGAAATAGCGGAATTTTTTTTCCCCAAGTCAACAAGCATGTATTAATCTGACTTTATAATTAAAAGTTATCAATCGACTCTATAGCTTTGGCTGAATGCTAGTCAAGGAGATATTTGACAGCTGTTCCCCGAGGCTGAGGAAAATTTGGTCTGGAAATAGAATTTGGCAGCATTTGACTTGTCTGCTGCTCCAGGGGCTTCTACATACAGAAGGCTTGCACAATATCCAGGATTTCGCTGTTCTTTTTAGAAATGTGTATCATTATTTTTTTATAATTCTTTTGATGGAGAACAAAGCATTTCATGCTGTTAAAATCACTGAGAGCAAACCCCACAGTTCCTGGGCACATATCTGAAAGCACTCTATACTTAGCAGCCCAGCAGCGCGGCTGACAGTTCTCATCGCCTCTGCGCTTCTGGTGCTTCTGCCTCACTCTTTCTGCTTTCTCCTAATAAGGTCAGGGTTCCAAACACCGCCTTCATGTTGAAGAAGACCTGTCAGCAGTGATTGCTCTGGGTGACTGGCAAACCGGTGACAGCTGAGAAGGTGTCTGTCCAGGAAGCATCTGTCAGATTTTGACGGAAACCTTGTTTTCAGGAAACTTGGAACTGGAGTTTGCTGATTTGAATGCATTTCTACCGCCAGACTAGGAGAAATTTAACTTCTTCTTGCTTAGCATTATTACTTTATAAATCATTCTTTTTCCCCCTTGGTCCCTATATTTTACTTACAGTATAAATAAAAGTTTTCAGATCAGAAAACGGGCATGAGAAAGTCAAAGAAATTGCCTGCGCTACAAGACTAGCTAATGCAAGAGCTACTGCTTAGACCCCCTGTTTCTTGGCTGTCACCCCAATAGTTCATTCCATTTAATTACTCAGGTGTTACTTCTCTAACCCCTCGTACAGGTAAAAAATCCTAAATTGTATATCATAACACTTTGTATGTTTCCTTCATGCCACTTACCACATGTTATTTTAAGTACTGTTGATATTTTCCCTTCTCATTAGAAAATAGGTGTGATAAGAAGGTTCCTTTGCTGTTAACTATTAGAAAACTTTAACACCCACCCTACCTGGTTTGGCTCAGTGGTTAGAGTGTTAGGTCCTCGGACTGAAGGACCATGGGTTTGATTCCTGCCAAGGGTACATTACTTGGTTGCAGGCTTGGTCTATGACCCAGGTCAGGTGCCTGAGGGAGGCAATGTGTCTCTCTCACATCAGTGTTTCTCTCCCTGTCTCTCTCTCCCTTCCATTCTCTTAAAATAATATCCTCTGGTGGGGATTAACAAAAAAAGAAAAAGAAAAGTAGTAACTTAATGATATTTTCATAGTAATACATAGCAGAAGAATCATTTTTCTAGATATTGATATTTGAGAACTGCTCTCTGCCTTGTCTCTCCACTGACACACCCACCAATCTGGATGCAGTCTATCTGGTTCTCCAGATCTTGCTTCTGATATTCTGCCTGTGTCTCTCTCTCAAATGAGTTTTCTTCCTCATGTGACCCATCCCTACCCATATCATCTCCTCATCTCAAAAAATAAAAGCAGCCCAGCCTATGTGGCTCAGTGTTGAACTGTGAACCACGAGGTCACGGTTTGATTTCTGGTTAAGGTTAAGGGCTTGATCCTCAGTGTGGGTTGTGCAGGAGGCAGCCAATTAATGTTTCTCTTTCATCACTGATGTTTCTGTCTCTCTCCTTCTCCCTTCCTCTCTGCAATCAATAAAAGTATATTTTAAAAAAAAACACATATACACAACAGGAGTGACTTATGCATTGGGATATGGGAGATTGGAGTGTTCTCCTATTGGCTCTGATTTCTCATTTGTGCATGCCCTCTTAAATAACATTAAAACAATAACATGCCAATTGCTGTCTTAGTGCTGCCAATTTCTCTTTGCCCAGAAGTGATACAGTTGCAGTCTAATCATTAACTTATTCCCATTTCCAAAGAAATTAGCATCAGAGAGTGGATTAGTAAAGGCTTTGTGGATAGGCAGACCTGTATTTACATTTGAGGTGAGCCTCTAGCCTCAATTTCCTCAAAAACAAAATAAGAACAGCAACACCTAATGCAGAGGGTTTGTAAGAACAGAATATATCAAACACCTCTGTACACTATGTTCTTATATTTTCTGTCTTTTACCATCAATGTTGAAGAATAAAACCTCTTTTTCTAACAGTGATCCACCAACCTTCACACTCAGATCTTTTCTGTACTTTTCATTTCCATAGAATGTACACCCACCGTTAGTGTGCATTCTAGTATTTGGCCGTGTGACCTCTTCTCTATTTACTTCCTCACTCTCCTCCTCATTTCCATTGAAGGCTGGTGAGTCCTTTCACAGTCCCTCCATTCCCAGTGTCCACCGTCACAGGCCATGGAGAAGAACTGGGCATTCTCCTTGTCACCATGCTCCACCATCCCTCCTGTTTTTTGTCCTCTCCTTGGTGTTCTCTCTCATTTGTACCGCTTTCCCAGTGCTCACCGCTGCAGACACTTATGGTCCCTGTAGCAAATCCCCTCAGTCCTCCTTGGTTGGTAACCACAGGGGTGGTCTATGAATCTGTGTAGAGGTAGACTTGCCTCATAGCCAGCAGCCAACTTCTGCAATGCTGGACCTAGCACAGCTGGGTACGCAGAGGAGTTAATGTCCTAGGAGTCCCAACGAACGCTGAGGAATCAGAGCCTATAGGAGAACACTCCAATCCCCCATATTCCAATGCATAATTCCAGAAAGCATCCTGGACAGTTTAGACATTCCCCCCCATGAAGCCTCCATTGTTCACATAGGTGACCTCAAACGCAACTTCTGATACAGAACCTTCCTCCTTCCTGGTTTTTTTTATTGTCTCCTCACTTTGCTTGTTGAGATATTTTCTCAGATAAACTCCCTGCACTTAGGTCCTTAAGTTCTCCCGTGAGAACAGGGACCAAAAGGTATACATCTGAAAGGATGTGAGGATGTAACTTGTAACCTTTATCCCGCTTTTCTCTGCTGTTTCCTTTCTGCTAGCCTCCTAACAAAATCAAGTATCCTCTGGACTCCTCCCCTCGTTTGCAACTCTAACTTGGAACTTCTATTGAAGAAGTAGTTCTATGTTAACATTTGCTCCTTCCTCACCACTTGGATCCAGTTCTGTCCCTTGCTACTCTCTGAAATTGCTTCTTGAAAATTATCAAATGCATTCTAGTTGCCAAATTCTAGAAGCCATGTTTTCTGTTCTCATCCTCCTGGACATTCTGGGGCTTTGATCACATCAGATGTCCTTTCCCCTGGTTTTAAGACAAAGTTCTCTCTTCCTTCTAGACGAGGGGTGGGCAAAATTTTGACTCAAGGGCCACAATGGGTTATTAAACTGGATTGGAGGGCCAGAACAAACTGACCATGCTGGCACTCTCATCTTGGGCTGCTGATGTAGGAGCGGAGGGGAGAGCAAGAGAACCCTCTGTTCTTTTGGCTCTGCGGGCTGGATAGAACAGCAGAAAGGGCCAGATCCAGCCTGCAGGCTGTAGTTTGCCCACGGCTGTTCTAGACCCTCTTCTCTGATCATTTCACATATCCCACAGAATTATGGGTTTTTTTTCCCTGGTATTCAAATCCTTTTACTAGTATAACCTAACTACAATCTAATTTTCCTCCTAGAATGTTGACTTTTCGCTTTTTATACTCTAAATCAGTGGCTCTCAAAATTGGCTGCACACTGGATCACCTGGGGACCTTTAAAAAATACTGAAGTCTCACTCCTTCCCTCAGACATACTAATTGCTCTGGATTGAGATCTGAGTACTGGAATTTTTAAAAGGCTTCTAAAATTCAGCATAATTTGAGAACTACTGTTTTAAATTAAAGATCAATGTAACTCTTAAAATTTTCAGTACTTCCCCAATATCTTGTCATCTCCAATTTTTGGTTTACATTGCTTTTTTAGCCCTATTGTAACCTTCTTTAAATTGCAATGGAAATAGCATTTTCTCCATTACAGGTATTGTTATTTCTGCCCTAATTAGTTCTGACGACATTTGAGTTATTCACATATATTATTATTGAATGTTTTATGTACCTTTGCTTCCATGAGAATAAACTCAATATCTCTGTGTGTTCACTAATGTATGAGTCTATTAGCGTACCTGAGTGTGAGAATGTCAGAAAATGCTCATGGAATGACTGACCTCTATCTGACAAACTGAATATATCGACTAAAGAATGACAAGCAGCCCAGGCCCTGGTGTGGCTCAGTTGGTTGGGTGTCTTCCCCTGTACCCCAAAAGATTGCTTGTTCAATTCCAGGTCAGGGCACACACCCAGGTTACAGGGTTTGATTCCCAACAGGGCACATGCAGGTGGCAGTGAATTGCTGTTTTATTATCACATTGAAGTTCCTCTTCCACTCTCTTCCTCTTTCTCTAAAATTCAATTTTTAAAATCTTAATAAAAATTTTAAAACAGAAAAAACAACAACAATCTCAAGTGTGTTTGTTTGAGGCCTACCACCAGCTACAGAGGATAGGTTCCTGAGGGAAAGATCTATGTCTAATTCATTTAATATGCCTGCCTATTCCTGGAGCCAAGTCATATGTATGTGTTGCTAGAAGATTATTTTTGCCCAGATAATTTAATGAATGTGTACATGGTTTTGTGTTTAAGTGCTTTAATTTTTTAAATAATAGGTTTAATCATTTTAAAAATCATCTTAAACTGACCAAGTAATAATCTGTCTATAATTCAGTTTTCTGTTTTTGAATGAAAAAACTTTTCTAGGATATTTGTGCTTTGTACCTTTTAAGTAATCTTTTGTTAAAATTATTTTAAATTCTACAGCTATCATTCATTGAACATTAGCTGTATGCCAAACACTGAGATGAATTGGGTAAAGATATTGCTTATTTAAATCTCATGACATAATTTTAAGAGCATGAAGTAAGGATCCAGACTATTGGGTTCAAATTTAAGTCCTACCACTCAACTGATTATAACTTCAGGTAAATTAATTTATCTCTCTAATTCACTTTTACTCACTATAAGATTAAGATAAGCATGCAACCCATCTCAATGTGTTGTTGTGTGAATTAAATTAGTCAATTGGTGAAAAGTGTTTATACTGCCTCATACTAAAAAAAAACCTGTTTGCTGTTATTCGTTATTTATTTAAGAAGTGATGTTCAGTACTACCTAAATGATGAAAATGTGGATTAGAAAGTAGGTGCTTTTCAGGGTCACAAATACTTTAAAAAGAAGAATCTAAATATATATCAGATTAGCAAATCTCATAAACACTATACTATACTCTTCAAATGAGATTTGTAGCTTCCTCATTTTCAATAGAGAAAACTGAATATAATGGATTCTTCCATAGAATGTGTCTGGTACAATGTCATATATAGGAGATAAAAACATAAGAAGAAAGTAAAATAAAAAATAAATAAAAAACACCAGTTAATGGTTTCTGATATGCACACAATTTACTCAAGTGAAGTGTTAAACAAAGCCCCTAAGACTAAGAGGTAGGAGAGAAAGCTAAACCTTCAAGTAAATGATGAAAGGGTGTCTGGTATACATTGGTATAAAGGTTGTTTTTTCTTGTGATTTTTATTTTTACTTGTGGTTTTGATATTTCTCATTAGAAATCAGCCTGGCCCATGGAAGCATTTCTGGAAATTTTTAATGCACAGTACTGCGAGAAGGAGAAATTTAGTGTTATAATTTTGACATGGTTGATAGAAGCATTTTCCACTATTTCAAAAAAAGAAATATTTCCAGTGTAGAGTTAATTAGTAAAGAGGAAAAATTAAGAGTGGAATTCAGTACATGGGACAGGGAATTGGTGAGATATAGCATAGATAACCTTAATTAAATTGAGATCAGCATTTTCAAATAATCTAATCCCATCTGTGAATCATCATGAACCTTTTCTCCCCTCAGCCTACCTCCAAAAGAGTGTCAGCAGTTGTTTGTTTGTTTTTTAATTATACTTCTATTGTTCACCTACCTTGAGAAAATAGTTACAAGCTCCATGCAAATAGTGTTTTCCTTAACATCAGAATGTTTCCTTATCCCTCTATATTTACTGTGCTTTTTAAAAAAGCTACATTGCATGATCTTGGATTCACTTTGTAATTGGAACTCTTACAAAGTCATAAAGCCCCGGGAAACAGGTTTATAATGGAAGTCCTGCCACAACTTTGACTACAGGCGACACTAGCATAAATAGTGTCTCTGCTCTGACTCCGAATCTACTCAGTTAAGTGGAAAATGGCTGTGTTAGCTGGGTGTGCAATCAGACAAAGTAGCTCAGTGAATTGTAAAGAATGTACTGGTGCCAATGCCTGTGTGAGTGCAGCGTTTATGCAGGCTATACATATTTAAATTTGAGATTAACTTGCTGATTCTGTGCTAACATTTGTAAGACAAGATTTTGAAATATAGTTAATGTTTCATTTCCATTTCCACTGTAGCAGAGTCAAAGCTTATTATAATTAAGGTAAGGGGCATGTAGCATAGAATGTAATCCCCTTAAGAATACACGAATCACATCTGTCCAAGTACAGAGCTCATCTATTTAAACAAGATCCTATAAGCAGGATGTGCCCGTTGTCATGTAATGTTCTGCGAACTCAGTGTCAGTGTCACGCTCAAACCCTGAGAAGTTTGTAGAATAGTGCATATCTCCTCTTAGAAGTACACATCAGGAAACACACCAGTTCTTCACTTATGAGAAACATAATTCCCAAAAATAATTGCTCATTTTCAGAGGATTACATGAGCAGAAAATCCTTATTTGATTTTGAAAATTAACGTGCATGAATAGTGATATCTCACATGACTGACAAGCAGCCCAAATAAATGGAATTCTTGGCAAAAGAATGTCCATCCTTAGCATATTTTAAACCAACTTTTACTTAAATAATCTTGTTTTCCTTCTTAAAATTTATCTGATAGATGTTAACTGGTACTATCACTGAAAGTAGATTACTCTTTGTTTATTAACTCTCCAAGAGAACACTCAGTGCTTTATTTACTATTTTATTAATTTTTGGACATTTTGATATATGTGTGAGTGTCATCTACATTGTAAAGTTACATTCAAATAAAAGGAGTTATTCAACAATTTGTAGTTATACTCCTTCTGAAAATAAAGGAAAGTTAAAGGTCCACCCTGTGTAATAAACATCTATTTGGCCCCAGGATTAAAAAGCATTACATTATCAGATTTCTTTTTTGTATATATAGAGTTCACTAATCTTACTACATTTCAGTATCCATCATACTCCTCAAGTCTCCACTTTCTTTTTTAAATAGTTTGGAATCCATGGCATATTGTTAACATCAACTATTTGTAAATCCCTAATTCCCTAACTCTCTCTGTCCCTTTTACTGGTTCATTTTCTCCTACCTCCAACTGTTGTTAAAATGAGCCCCAATATACCAGGGTCATAATCATAGAGTTGAATTCTACCATCTTTTTCTGTTGAGACTCTGATTGACACAAAAAGTCACCAGCCTCTTGCTCTCATTCTGCTTTCCTGGTAGACATCTAAAATTTGACTTGCCCAATCATGTGGCTCAGTGGTTGAGAATCAAACTACAAACCAGGATGTCACTGTCCAGTTCCTGGACAGGGCACAAGTACAGGTTTCAGGCTTGATTCCCATTGTGGGAGCATACAGGAGGCAGTCTGTGATTCAATAATTTTTTTTCTCATCATTAATGTTTCTTTCCCTCTCTCCCCTTCCTCTGAAATCAATAAAAATATATTTTAAAAAATATTAGCAAATTTTTCCTTTCACCCTAGATAATCTTATCCAAATTTTTTGAATTGTGTACTCTCTATAGACAAATAATTCACAGATTGTACAATCAATGTTTGCCTTCTTAAGTGCTTATATCTATCCATTTTTATTTGCATATCTACATGGAAATTTAGTTGCTATCCCAGTCTGTTACATCTGTAACAGACACATATGACCCCCTTTGAAAATTAATTCTCCCCTAATATTTCCCAAATCACTGATTGCTGAAGTTATACACCTATGAATCATTATTGATTTTTAATTTTATCTCACTAACCCACCCAATATATTAACAATGCACTTTGATTATAATTTCCTTCTTTCTAAAGTCATTTTTGTTGTTCAAACCTGTCATTTTTAAAATTTATATTGCTGGTAGACCAGTTGATTCTTCTCTATGCTAGTTGCATAGTTGCTTACAGTATATTCTCCACAACATAGCTGCCATAATCTTTTGAACACTGTTCTAATTAAAAGTTTCCAAAGACATGTAATCACATAAACCTCTATCATGATCCCAAAGACATGGAAAAAAAAAAGGATCTCATCAGACTTACAATAAAAGCCAAGTGCTTACTGTGGCCTCAAGTAGGAACCAGGAATCTTGTTCAGAAAAGGGCTAGATAATAATACCTTATACTGTGTGTAGGCATTTGATCTCTGTACTTACCTCTGTTTCATGGCATGAAATCAGCTATAAACAATATAAAAAATAAGAATAAAAATTGTGAAGGCTATAATCTAATACAACTTTACCAAACCAGGTGGCTGCTCCTGGATTATATATTGTGTGCTCTCTTCAACAAGCACACATACAGCCCATCTGATGCATTTCCTCCTCATGACCTCCTTCCTTACTCTGCTCCAGTGACACTTGCCTCCATGTTGTCCCTAAATATCCCAAGAACATTCCTAACTCCTTTGCAATTGTTTCCCTTTTCTGGAACACCAACACATTATTCTCTCAATTCCTTTGGACCCAACTATGACGTCCTCAGTGAAATCTGTGCTGATAACCCTATTTATTTATTTTATTTTATTTTTTATTGATTAAGGTATCAGATATTTGTCCTCATCCCTCCATTCCCATCCTAAACACTCCTCACGCATGCCCCCATGCTCCTGTTGTTTGTGAACACTGGTTAGGCTTATATGCATGCACAAAAGTCCTTTGGTTGATTTCTCTCCTTTATCCCCACCCTCGCTTACCTTCCCTCTGAGGTTTGATAGTCCGATACCCTATTTTAAGTAGTAGCCTCACTCTCTTGGCTTGACACTCCTCTTTCTCTTCCCTTTTCATTTCTTTATAAAATGAATCGTTGACAGTACAATCGTTGACAGTTTAGGTATTCTATCTGTGCTTATTATGTCTCTCCTTGCACTATGAGACCAGAGGCTTTTGCTTGTTTGTTGTTTTTTGTTTGTTTGTTTTTCACTGTTACATCCCATATCTTAGAAGAGTGAGTGACAGATAATTGATGTTCAATATATGCTTGTTTTCTCTCTCTCTTTTAATTAAAAATTTTAAATTTGGGAAACAAAGCTAAACTTCAGAGTATAGATAGTATCTAGGTATTTATTTCTGCTATATTTTTATATTTATAATTTCTTACTGTTACCTAAAACCAAATATCAGCTTTCAGCTTTCCCCCCCTTATTTTCTATTAGAAAAGCTGAAAGCATTTGGTTTTAGGTAACAGTAAGAAATTATAAATAGGAAAAATATAGCAGAAATAAATACCTAGATACCATCTAAACTTTGAAGTCAACCATATTTGATCCCTGTAATTCCCATTAGGGAACCTAATATAAAGATTTAACTCTTCCTTGTTCCATGTTTTCATTTTATTTATTTATTTATTTATTTATTTATTTATTTATTTTTGTAAAAATGTATATATCACTTCCCAGAGGGTGCAGTAATCTACTACTTTATCCAGCTCTCTGCTCCTTCCAAAGAACTGCTAGGACCACTGATCAGTTCACTGAAAGTCATATTCAAACAGTTACCAAGAATTCAAGGAAAAGCATTTTGTAATTAACTTCATTCCTGTTCTTTTAAATTCAGTTCTTTTAAATTTTCAATGTATTAGTTAAAATTTCAAAAATACAAGAAAATGTGAAAATATCCTCTTCATCTCCCTCTGTTCCACACTTTTGGTGATAGCTAATGTTGCTGGTTTGACATGTAGGCTTCTATAACATTTCCTCATGTGGTCACATTATTGGGGAAGTTGAAATATCCTTTTTGCCCACTGGTTGCTGGGGATGGATTCTATATGATATCTTGAGAAAATTAATTTTCTGAAACTGGTCTGGGAGAATCAGTGACCTTTAGTTGTATGGAATCACATCTCTATGTTTCCAAGTCCCATTTCTGTAATCCAGTCCTGGAGGAAGTTTAGTGTCAGCAAAGGGATTCAGTGTCAGCAAAAGCCATTGTCCAGAGTTTCCTTTCCATGTTGCAGTCTGGTCCAGTTCAGCATTAGACTGGTTAAAGTCCATTAGTCCACTTTGTATGGGGTTCACAAAGCCATGGGCCATATGGGCAAATGCAGGAGAGCACAACATGCAAAGAGCACAATAGAGTTAATTCTTTTTTTCAGGGAATTAAATATCCCAAGTTTCTGGCCAATGACCTGTTCCCAGGTGTGGCTGACAATACTCACCTTCGCTAGGTCCCCAACTTTACTGGACATGTGTCTATCTACCCCCTGTCCAAACCTTCCCTCAGAGATCTGTGGGGAATAGATTGGTGGTTCACTGGGGAGTGTAAAGCTCTAACTCCCTCATGAAGCTGCCCAAATGACATCTTATCTAACAAAAGATTAATATGCAAATGTACCATCACTCCAACACACAAGATGACTGCCTCCATGTGGTCAAAGATCCTGCCCTCATGTGGACACAAGATGGCCACCAGAAGATGGCCAGCAGGGGAGGGCATTAGGGGGTGATCAGGCTGTCAGGCAGAAGAGGCTAGAGGGAATCAGGAAAGCAGGCAGGCAAGCAGTTGAGATTCAGCAGTCCTGGAATGTGAGAGGGACGTCCAATTGCCCATTTAGGCCCAATTCTACCAGGATTGGGCCTAAACGTTGAGATGGACATCCCTTGAGGAATCCCAGATTGGAGAAGGTGCAGGCACTGGGCCTCTAGTGTCTATTACATTTGGCCTTCCCTTTGCTCCTTTCCTGTTATTAATAACTAGGTTAGTTACAATGATATTAGTTACAGATGTTATTAACAGATGTTATTAATTTTTAATAAATGGCATCATACATATTTCCTTTAACTGTTCACTTAACCACATAGACTAAATATCATTTCATGTTAGTACCTAAAATTTTATTTTATTATTTTTCTAGTTTCATTGAATCCCATACAATGAATAAATAATATACATTTAACTATTTCCCTATAGAGATATTTTTTCTCAAATTTAAATTATTTGAACAGCATAACAAATAAATACTGTTGAACACAGACTGTCTTTATAATTATACAGGTTTACAGTTGTTCATATGGAAAATAATATAATCCTATATAATAAATGCTTAATATGCTAAGTGTCCAGTCATCTGGTTATCTGTTCAACTAATTAAAGTGTAATATGCTAATCATATGCTAAGGCCACTCAACTGCTAGGCATGTGTCTATGATATGCACTGACCACCAGGGGGCAGAGAGTCGACGGGTTGACCAGTTGCTATGATGTGCTCTGACTAGTAGGTTAGCTTGCTGCTAGGGTCTGGCCAATGAGCTGGACATGCCCTGGAGCCCTCCCACAGTCCCTCCTCAGCTGGCCAACCTCCTGTGTCCCTCCCCAGCCTTGATTGTGCATTTGTGGTTTCCCTAAGCCTAGGCTGCACCCTCTCCCAATCCAGGACCCTTTGGAAGATTTGGAGACCTGTCCAATCCCTCAGGCCAGGCTGAAGGACCCCACTGGTGCAGGAATTTGTGCACCACCGGGCCTCTAGTAATAAATAAAAAATAATACCACAATAAGTTTTATGTTTCATGTATTCAAAACTGTAAATCTACTTCGTCCCACACTGTATATGAGTACTTCTTTGGCTTAGATTTCTAAAAGTAGGATTGCTGAAGCAAAGAGTTTATTCATTTTAACAAACTGTGAACTTCCTCAAAAGACTATCAGTGTTTATGAGAGTGCATTTTTTTTGATAATTCAAGATTTAGCAATTTTTTTTATTTTCTTATCTGAGAAATAAAAGTTTAATTTTACTTAAATTTTCTAACTTATTTTTGAATTTATTTTATTCTAAGGATATTTATCACCTTTTCTTATGTTTTATTTGTGTTTTAATGTATATAATTAAAATTATATTCATACTCATAGTCTATATAGGGTTGTTTGACTTTTTAAAATATTTATTTGTATATATGTTAATATTAAAAACATTTTTTATTATGTACAGGACATTTTCCTTGATGTTTACATTTTTATTTTACTTGTTATTTTTTAAAATTAATTAAACAGGAATTTTAGAGGAATAAAAGTAGGTGCAGGGAATTTTTAGAATTGGGGTCCATGGAAAAACACAGGTCTATATACTGAGAGAAGGTATATTTCCATAACACAAGGATGCAGCAATAGGTATATTTCCATAATACAAGGGAACTACAAGTAGAAAAAAAGTCTATATTTACAAAATAAAGAAGGAGGAAGAAAGCTCAGAAGGAATAGGATGACAATGAGGGAGGAGGGCCTCAGGAGTTACTATAGTGACCAATTTGAAAGGGAATATTGACCAATCAGAGGAGATATCAGGACACAGGAACTGCAGTGCAGCCTTTATAAACCCTGGAAACAGGAAGTCTGTGAGACCCTTTTACCCTCCCCACTTGGGAGTCTGTATGTGTTTTTCAATAAATTCTCACCTTTGCAATACTGCCCACTGTCCATGGATTCATTCTTCGACTATGGTGGACAAAGAATCCGGGTTCCACTTCAAAAATTCTGTTGTATTAATGTCTAAATTTATATAATATAGATATATAGATATAGATATAGATATAGATATAGATATAGATATAGATATTTTTTACTGTTGCAATTTGTTTCTTTAGATTTATAAAAGAATCTAAAACTTGATGGACCTTAATATTTCAGGGACTCAAAGCCTTCTCTCAACTCTTTTTTCTTTTTAACTCTTAGTTATGTTCATGATTGTGTGAGTATAAGAAAGTCTCTCCTAAAGATGTGTGAGATATAATTTATTTTAAACATTAGAGTTCTTAGAAACTCTATGTAGGCTCTTGATTTAAAAGCATATGTCATTATAAAATGTACTAGAGCAGGGGTTGTCCTTCAGCCTGCCTGCCCCCTCTCACAATCCAGGAGCCCTCAGGAGTGGGAGGTGACCTGGTGATCAGGGTAAGGCAAGGCCCCATGACACCTCTGCCATTGCCTGCTGTGCAAGGCCAGCCCTGGTTAGCCTTGGGCAGACCTGGGTGGCTGAGCAGCTGACATCCAAGGCATGCCTGTGCCTCAGACCAGCCCGGGGCAGCTAGGGGTGGGTCCAGCTGCACTGCTCCCCTGGTACCCTCCTGGTGGGTCTGAAAGATCTGGGGGACTCCAGTGGGTCTGAGGAGACTGGGTACTGCCATCTTGTGGCTATGATGCTGCCATCTTTATGATGGCATGATGGTCAATTCGAATATTCCTCCTTTATTAGATAGGATAAGATATTATGAGGCATATATATTTTAATTTTCTAATTTTTAACATGTAATGAAATATAAAAAAATACATTAGTGCACAGAAAACTTATTGGTGGAAACTTTGTTGCCATGCACATTCTCAGGTTTATTCCCAAAGGTTTAATTCAATAATTTGATCATTTATTAGTTCTAGGTTCTATATTTTTAGAAGCAACCCTGGCTATTTTCTTACAGATTTTTCTCTCTTTGAGAAATCCCTAACTTACTATTTGCATACAATTTGATCATAAATGAAATTTCCATAGCTCTTGTACACCTAATTAAAAGGTAATTATATGAACTGTATATTTGAAGTTCTAATTAAAACATGGAATTAAAACAATGAGATAATATACAAGGCTGTTTCAAAATACATGTGTGCCAGACTTTCTTTTTTCTATTTATGTAATATACCCAGCAAATGAGTTCTTACTTTCTTTTACTTCTTTAAACAGAAACCAATTTTTCCTTTTACAATTATAGCTCAAACATAGGAAAAAAGCTACCTTCTGTCTGTGATATTTTTATTCCATTTATTGTCCAGCATGATTCACAAAACACAAATAGATACAAAAAGTGATAGATTTCCTACCAGAATATTGATACCTTTTTATTTAGAGAAAACATGTGTAGGTGCATATAGATGTATCTACTTTGCTAAAGTACTACTGGGGATATAGCTAAAATCCTACTGGGGATATTTTGATAGTTTTAAATTATTATAGCTTTAGAGGGCCATTTGGGAAGGCACATGAGCAATTTTCTTTAATTATTTTCAACTGAACTCAGGGCATAGGCAGAGCCATGCCCTGGGAGCATGCTTCCTCAATAAGGCTGGACATGTTAATCAGTTCTGACTTCATAGCAGCCCGGGTGTTGGCAGGGGCGGGGATAGATATGTAAATCTAGGAATATAAAAATAAATGCATTGTGTGACTAGGGTTATTGTCATTGTCTTCCTGCTTTTCCAGCACTCAGGATGGCGACCCACCCAGCTCCCAGCTTTAAATCTATCACTGTGTCTTCTCTCTTTATTTCTAATATTTCTCAATCCCGGCTGCCTCCACTTAGAACTGACTCATTCTCTCTCTCTCTCTCTCTCTCTCTCTCTCTCTCTCTCTCTCTCTCTCTCTCTTTCTCTCTTAAAATATATTTTATTGCTTTTTTACAGAGAGGAAGAGGGATAGAGAGTTAGAAACATCAATGAGAGAGAATCATTGATCAGCTTCCTCTTGCACACTTACTACTGGGGATGTGCCCACAACCAAGGTACATACCCTTGTCCAGAATCAAACATGGGACTCTTTAGATGCTCTATCCACTGAGCCAAACCGGTTTTGGCTCATTCATCTCTCTTTTCACCTTGGACGCAGAAAAGGGAGATCCTGCTGCATCAGGCCCCATAGCAATTGTCATAAATGAATTATGAGATTTAGAAGGAACTCCAGAAGAGAGATACAGAACTATTCGGAAATAATATAATTTGTTTTTGAAGGTTTCCATATTATGGGTTTAGAAAGCCATAAGCAGGAAAAACATATGATATAACATAAAGCTTCCAAAGAAGTAAGTTAAATAGGACCTTCTTGAATGGGCCAATTGACCATTTAGTCCAGCTTCAAGCCTCTGATAATGTCCATTATGAAAAATAAGACAATAGAATAAGTAAAGCAATCCTATATAATAAAAGGGTAATATGCAAATTGACTGAATGGTGGAACTACTGTTTGCTATGATGCACACTGTCCACCAGGGTGCAGACCCTCAATGAAGGAGCTGCCCCTAGCCTGCAGGCTCCAATTGCCCCATAGGGGCCTGCTGGTCAACCTCTCAGTCCCTTCCCCTGGTTGGCAGGCTCCAATTGCCCAATGTTAATGGGGAACCACGGCTGGACGGGACCAGCTGCTGGCAGCCCGAGAAGATGGCCTGATTGCAGGCCAGGCCTAGGGTCTGTACCCAAGCATGAATTTCATGTGCTGGGTCTCTAGTTTTTACGTACAGCTATCCAATGGTTTTTGTTGCTGTCATCATTTTTCCAATTTATCAATCTGTTCTTTCATATACATCAGGGATAGTAATAAGTGAGATAGTAACTAATAACTTATATTCCACTTGCATTTCTCATAATAAGCCTATGAAGTTGGTGGTTTTAACCAAAGTTTGTAAATTGAAAACCAAAGCCAAGTGCAATTAAGCAATTACTTAGTCTTATAAAAGCCAGAGACACTATTCATAATAAATTATGCATTATATTTAAACCTCTGTTTTTTAATAGTAACATAGATAATTTTAAATGTAATAAATTATGTAAAATAAAAAAGTATTATAACCTTTATATTTTTGAAGTATGTATGTCTTTTATAAATTTATGTATCTAATTTTTACTATTCTACCCTTTAATAAGAGATCTATAAATTAGGCAATATATGTTAACCATATTAAAATTATGATTCATCTTTGTGGAAACATTCAAAAATAGAGTCAACATCTGCCTCTGGGTAAACAAAAGCTGAATAAATAAATGTTTCCCTTTTAAATAACTTATTCTTAAACCTCCATGGTTATCAGTGCAAATGCTCTTCATGCTGGAAACTAAGGCCTTCAAAGGCCAGAGCATGCATTTGGAAAACATAGCCCACAGTTAATTGCAGATAACCTTTTGGCCCTCCACAATGCCAATTAACACTTCTTAAAAATCAGTGTTATGGGTACATGTCATTATCCATTTGTCCAAACTGATAGGATGTATGACAGAATGAGTGAACCCAAAAGTAAACTATGGATTTTGGGTGATGATAATGTGTCAATGTAGTTTCATCAATTGACAAATGTGCCCTGTGATGGGGAAGATGTTGATAATGGGGCAGACTATGCATATATAGGGACAAGAAGTGAAAGGAAAATCTCTGTGCCTTCCTCTCAATTTTTCTGTGAAGCTAAAACTGCTCTAGCAATAAAATAAATTATCAAATACATATATTTTTTAAATTGTGATTCTTAAATCTTACATTTTAATATACTGATATGTCCCTTTTACTTCTATAGATATTTCATCTCTATTTATTATATTTTAGTGTCTTTCTATAGTAGATAAATATACAAATCAATAGACATTAAAAGTTATTCATTACTTTAGATTTTTAGTCAATGCAAAACACAGGAAATGGGGAAAAAAGTCCTTTGGTTTATGACCTGCTTTATTTAAAAATATGATTGATTAATCATATTGAGTGCTATACACATATAGCATTTCTTAGGGTTTATACTATTTAATTGATTCATTCAATTATTTTAAATATATATATATATATATATATATATATATATATATATATATATTGTTTGTGATACAGTCTAGTTATGGCAAGTACACTTGATTTTCAAAAATTTAAAACATATAAAAGGTGGTTAGGGACTAACATTTGTATCAACAGTTGATAGTGTTTAAGATTATTTACTATATGGCAGGGTACAATGGTAGTGCTAATGCCAATAGGGCACCATGGAAGTTGGTTTAAAAATTATCACTAGGCTTTATACAAGCAACAACATGTGTTGTTGTTTTAGAATTTCAGGACATAGTCTGCTTCTAATGCTAAGCAGTCCTTTAACAGTTTTAATGTTATACAGTGTTATAGTATTTAGTTTGGCAAATGTTTCAAAATAAAAATTATTTTATATTTTTAAAGAACCCAACTTAAACAATTTCAAAATAAAAATTGTGCATTACATTTGAACTTGATAAAGTTGTTCTGAGTAAACAACATATCTGAATTGGAAGGTTAAGTTATCTCATATCCACATATATCAAATGACTGAAGATTTTGTAAAAAAAAAAAGTGATAAGATGAAATATCCCACTATATAGAAAGGAAATAAAAATTAAGTAATTTAAATCCTCACTAGTAAGATGAGGCATATTGAAATTTGGAAAAAAATAATGAGCTCTGCTGGTGGGGTTCAATTGGTTGAGCATTGTCCCAAGCACCCAGAGGTCATCAGTTCAATTCCAGTCAGGGCACGTGCCTGTGTTGTTGGCCCAATCCCTAGTAAGGGAAATGCAGGGGGGGGCAGCCGAACGGGTGTTACCCTCTCACATAGATCTTTTTCTCCCTCTCCCTTCTCTAAAATCAACAGAGAAGACATTTTTTAAAAAGAAAAAAAATAATGATAAAATGAATTGCAAAAGAGAAGGAAATGCTAATTTGGACATTATTTCTTAAAACTATGGATACCAATAACAACAAAAAATGAATAATTTAAAAATTTATGCTTTCCTGTCAAGATTTCAGGTAATGAAAGAAAGTAAAGGGGGGAAAAAGATGAGCAACCACTTTTTAAATAATCATGCTAAGAGCAAAGTATAAAACATGCTCAAAGGCATAGCATGATGGAAAGTATTTATACCTCAGTATAAGGGAGAGCTTGCTCCCCTAAAATGAAACACCTTCACATGCATGGTAGAAGATATAACAAAATTGCAAAGGAGGCAAGTGAAATTACAGAAATTCCACAAATGGCATGAAGGACCTTTACCTATCAATCAGTCAATCCAGGCATTTACACAGGCTTTTTAAAAATGGAATTAATACTGAACATCATTAGAAGCCATTACCATGATAGAATTTCCATAGTTGTAGGGATTATGAGGACAAAAATAGGAGTCCAGGGACTATTATGGAGGGTTGTACTGGTAAACTTCTAACAATTTGGGATGAGGTTTTACAGAGTCTATACCCTAAGTTCGTTGATGACCTAGGAAATAGTTAAACTTTCTTATTGCCTAAAGTCCAGCAAGGGATTGGCTTAATCCATGTAAATTAATTGAAGAACTTTTAGTTTGCTAGTATTTTCCTTTAACTTGTAAAAAGTTAAGGGATGAAAAAGGAAACCAGATGATGTTAACATTAATCACTTGCTATTGTATCTACTTAGAACTGTTCTTAGGGAAAGATGAGTCCAGGAGGGATTCATACATTTAGCATGCAAAAGTAGAAGGAAATGCGGAAGGAGCACATGCCAGGACTTCCAGTGTTAGACACTGGAGCTGTTTCCCAACTCCAACTGGTAAAAGAAAAGCTAAGAAATCCCATTGAGCAGCATAAACTATTAAAACTCAGTCTAAAAGAAAAACCATGTCAAGATTATACTGCCCTGAATCTACTAACATTGCACCCGCTAAATTCCTTCTGTTGGATCACATGGCTGGGTAAAGAAAGACACTAATGAGGGAGTTCTCCCTTAGAAGCTCTGTAGGCTCAATAAAACTGCATTTAAGCCCAGAGGGAAAGGAATTCAGATAAATAATACTAGTGTGATTATTGGTACATGTGGTGGCTTGCAATCAAATAAATAGGAAGGTCACTATGCTTTTAAAAATTGTGTTACTGGCAAGAGAACCAACAGCTTGGACTAAAAGAGATTGTGGCTTAAAATAAAATTTTTTTGACATGACCCTCGGGGCACTCAGTCTCCTGGAGACAAAAAACAGTATGAAAAAAGCTCCTCGGCCCCCAGGCAAAGAATACTCTCCGAAATCTTTTTGAGACATGGCCTGTGGAAATAAGGGAAGGTGCCTTCCAGGGCCATGAGAAACACTAGACAGGGAAGTTTTGCTCCAGGAATGTGGTATGTGTGTGTGTGTGTGTGTGTGTGTGTGTGTGTGTGTGTATGTGTGTACACACACACATGCGGGCACAGGTGTGTAGTTTTACTGCCCCTGTTGGGTACAGATGGATGTTGGCTGTTTCTTTCTGGTTCTATGATTCAATGGGTTTTTGGCGCTCTCTTTTGGGTGAGAGTGACTGTGTTCTGCATGTGAGAGGATAACCAAGTATTTTGTGGCCAAAAATATAAATAATGATAGTGTTAGGGTTTACCTTTATTTCTGTTTCTAAGTAGGGTTTGTCCTGTGGGAGAATTACACCTTTCACCCAATTTGATAATCAGTTTGGCCATACAATTGCTTTAGGTAATGCCTTGTGAATGAAGAGGATAGGATTTATTTATTTATTTATTTATTTATTTAATTTTTATTTATTCAGCAGAGGCTTTAAGATGCAATCAGGTGACTCTGCCATTTTTCTTTTTCCTCTGCCTGAGCCTGATAATGTTTGGTCTGTCTATTTGTCTATTTGGGATAAATAAAAGCCATGGGTCCACCCAAACCTGAGTTTAAATACGGGGAAGTTTTAAATCTTCTCCATGATATGATACTAAGGCTACTTTCTAGCGGAGGATGCATTTTACTCAGCTTTTTACCTTGGCCCTCACTCCGCTCCCCTTCCCCCCAGAGCAAGTGCCTAAATAATCACCTTGAACTAGAAACACCATGTTAGGTTCTTTGTTTAGAAACCTGACCTAAGCAGTTGACATCAGAAACAGCTTCTCAGGATATATGCACCCCTATGTTCATAGCAGCACAATTTACAATAGCTAGGATTTGGAAACAGCCTAGGTGTCCATCAGCAGATGATTAGATAAAAAAAACTATGGTACATCTACACAATGGGATACTATGCTGCCATAAAAAAGAAGGAATTCTCATTATTTGCAGCAACCTGGATGGAATTGGAGAATATCATGCTGAGTGAAATAAGCCAGTCAATGAAAGAGAAACACCACATGACTTCACTCATTTATGAATAATAAAGAACATTATAAACTGATGAACCATAAGTTAGTATAGTGACAGTAAAGCAACAAGCAGACTGTCTAATTACAGTGGGGAGGGGAGGGAAATATGAGGGAAATAAGAGATCAACCGAAGGACTTGTACACATGCATATAAGTATAACCAATGGACACAAAACTCTGAGGAGGGAGGGAATGGTTTTTTTGGGGGGTGGGGGGCAATGGTAATATATGTACACAGATAATAATTTAATAAAAAAAAGTTACTTATTGAACCAAAAAAAAAAAAAAAAAAAAAAAAGAAACAGCTTCTCAGAGGATTCTAGAGTTGGATAACAGTTCATCACCTGTATTCAGATTGTGTGAAGTCATGACTGATTTAAAAGTTGACTGAGATTATTTCCTTTAATTGTACAATTGAGAGGTTTAAATGTGGGATTGTTGTAGGGTGTTTGATGATTCCTTTTTGGAAACCACTTATATGTTAAATTTCAATTTTCCCCATATATGCATATTAGAATCTCAAAAAGGAAGAAATAATGAAAAATAATTATTATACTTTTGTTGATATAGCTGATCATCCGAGTTGCCTTACCATTCAACTAAAATTAGTAATAGTAATGAAGATAATGGGTATTCACTGAATATTTACTACATGCCAAGCATGTTATAAACATTATCATCTCTTTAAAATTGACAGCTAGTCTACAATTAACGTGATTATGAAAGGAAACATGCATAAGTAGACCTGTAGATTGTCTTTAATTTATTTTTATTGTTGACAGTATTACAGATGTCCCCCATTTTCTCCCTATTCTTTGTCCCTCTCCACCCAGCCTCTGCCCAAGCTCAGGCTTTCACCGTATTGCTGCCTGTATCAGTGGGCTCTGCATATAACTTATTTGGTTAATCTCTTCCTGTCCCCCTACCCTCTTCCCATCTGAGATCTGTCATACATGCATAGAACTGTAGACTGCCTTTTTTATGTCATAAGGCATTTTCCTACATTCACACCAATAAAGATTAGCTAATTTAAAGAAAAGGAAGAAATTATAGCATCAAGGAAATTAAAATACATACACCTTGTGTAAGTGAGGTTATGAACTATTTTGTTTAAGCATCGTAATACATTTCTGTTTTTAATTTAAAAAATATACATTTTTTATTTATTTTTTACAGAGAGGAGGGGAGAGGGATAGAGAGTTAAAACATCAATGAGTAACATCTATCAGCTGCCTCCTGCTCGCCCCCTACTGGGGATGTGCCCTCAACCAAGGTACATGCCCTTGACTGGAATTGAACCTGGGACCCTTGAGTCTGCAGGCCAATGCTCTATCCACTATTTGGTAATATTTGGTAATATTTTTAAATTGAGCCAAACCGGTTAGGGCAGTAATACATTTTTTTCTCTTTCCTTCTCTCATATATACACCTATCTATATATCTATCATGTATCTACCTAGCTATAATCTATCATCTATCTATTATCCCCAAAACTATATTTTTGTAAACACAGAAAATAGAGAGTGTAGTTTTTAATTCCAGCACAAATAATCTAATAAAACATGACATGAAGCTTCTGCCCATGTTTCTAATGCTAAGCAAAGTCTGGAAGTTAAATTACAAAGTGTTGTAATTTGACTGATCAAAAAGTTGAGGCTCATGGGGCTCTACCTCCCCTCTATGTCTCTCACCTCTTCTCTGTTGAGGTAAGCTGGGTAATATAAATGTAGCTCCATGCTTGGTGGTAGGGAAAGAAATGTGTAAAAGAGCAATCAGAGAGAACAGCAGTGCAAAAACCCCAGGAAAGAAGGATACTGTGGGAACATCACCAGGGAAGGAAAGAGATTAGACACAAGGCTGAGAGAAGGAGAGCTGGCTGAGGCGCAACTTGCATCCCCAACACATGTTTTGTAGAGTTCCTCTGATTGTAGCAGGAAGTCAACGGGAGGTTTTGTGCAAGACGGGAGCTATGGGTCCTAACTTCTACTTTTTCAAAAGTTTGAACAGCCATGTTAACTCCTGATGGTTACTTCAGTAAGATGTTTATCGAGAATTCCATTTGGCAAAAGAGGTAACTGCTGACCTGCACAAGAAATGAGAATGTAGCTGGAGGGCAGTGTGGGAATGATCAGAGAGTTTTTTTGTTTATTGGTTTTAAGATGAGAGTTGTTATGGTTGCTTTATGCAGTTAAAGGTGAGGGATAAAATAAAACAATGTTTTGATTATAGACCCCACATTGCCTGGGCTCAAATCCTTGTTTAATTTCCTTACCTGTAGAAATGGGTTTAATAACGGCAAATCATAGAATTAAATAAGGATGAATGAGTCAAGACATGTGTAAAATATGTAAAATTGTTTCTTGCACATTGTAAACACTATGCAATATTAGCTATACAAGGAGGGATATTTTTTTCTATAGGAGAGATATAAAAACCTGCCTGAGAAAAATAAATTGACTGACAAGGATGGAAACCATTCCACAGTTAAGGATTTGATACTAGGTTGGAAGAGACATGGCTCATTCATTTTAACAGGAGGGAAGTCAAAGTG
Source organism: Vespertilio murinus (assembly GCA_963924515.1). NCBI lineage: Eukaryota > Metazoa > Chordata > Mammalia > Chiroptera > Vespertilionidae > Vespertilio > Vespertilio murinus. The sequence goes on from OZ004709.1 coordinate 110,709,629, forward strand.
TGTGTGATGTGGTACATAGATTGATTCCTCTTCCTAGAGAAATCACTTATGAGGAAAAAAGCTCTTGTCTTATTGGGCACCTATGCTATATATATAATCATCTCATCAAGTAGAGCTATTTGATTTATTCAGGGCAACTTTATTTGTATAGCCAAACTAGAACAAAATATTTCTTAACTTTATATATTTGTATTGGTTTTATTCCAAAATATATTTTGCAGCAATTTAAAAAAATAAAATAAAAGCACACATCAAAAATGTTTGCTATAAATAAGTAGAAGTTAATTTTATAACTTTACTAAATTCCACCTGTTGTAAATTATTTTAACAATAAATAAATAAATAAATAAATAAATAAATGGTTAGAAATGAACACATAAGTAAGTGTGTAGGACCATTCAGTACTTTCGGGATGCAATCTTTATTTTTGTTTATTAAAAAAAGAAAATGAAATTTAAATGAAGTATATTTTTTCTTAGTAATTACCTTATAATACCCACAGATAATACCTTTTCACTGTTGCACTGATTTTTGTTTTTTCAAGGTTATAGGAATACAATGAGATAATAATTAAGTATGCCAAGTCATTTAGTCCTAACCTTTTTATTGTTATTTGTATCTTGCTTTGGCAATCAAAATTTGAGGTGGTTTCCTTTCAGATTCTAAATCAGCACTCAACTCATGCCATTATCATTTGGTAATATTTTTAAATTGAGCAAATATAACAGTAAATAAGATAAAACAAAATATGAGGAAGATAATGTAGAAATTTAAGGCCAATAATTATGGTTAATTTTATGTAACCCTTCAAGGTTACATATGTTATTTTTTTATATATAAAAAAGTCTGAGTAAACTATTATAAATATTACAAGAAATAAAATGTTATATTTTCAGTTTAGGTGCTATTCATACTAAAAGCATATGGTTTTAGGACAGGTATAGGCCTACATTTCTCATGATGTTAAACACATATGTAGAAAATATTATTGCAAAAGTACAGTGCACTATGAGATTACTCATGTATTGTTGTTTAGAATCATTTGTTAAAAATAAAATACAAAAGCAAGTAATTACATATTAAGTGTTCTATAATTAAGGAAAATAATTAAATACTCATTAAAAATTATCCTATCTAATAAAGACAAAATATACAAATTGAGCATAACTCCACAACAAAGATGGTGCTACCAACAGCCAACAAGGAGGGACTATGCAAATTAACATGATAAGGTGAGAGGTGGAAGGTGGCTCTGGCCAGTATGAAGGCGGTGCCTGCAGCCAGGGGAAGGAAGGCCTATTCTTGCAAGAATCTTTGTACATTGGGCCTCTAGTTGGTTATAAAAAGAAGAAAAGAAAATTGCCTGAGTACATAACTTAGTGTCAAATACAAAGTACTTATATATTTTACTTTGAAGTTTTATATCTGAACATGCCTTACATTGTCATAATTGTGTCCTTAGTTAAAACCTAGTGCAAAAAATAGGTGACGATTCTCTGTAAAGCATCAGTTAGTAAATATTTTAGGCTTTGTGACCATAGGGGCTCTGTAACAACCACTCCATTTTGTGGTTGTGCTGTGAAAGCAGCCACAGGATACCTAAGTGAACAGGCAAAACAGTATTCCAATAAAATTTTGTTTATAAATTGAGACAGAAGGCCTGCCATAGTTTGTGTACTCCTGATCTATTAGAATTTCAAAATGGATAGTTTATTTAGAAAAGTTGATCACAATGCATTTAAGAATCTGAAAAACAATAATACAGTTCTAGCTATTAGAACAAATTAGAATATATAAATGAAAAAATTACAGATTTAGTCATAGTTATAGATTAAAATGTTAATACTGATATCATTTTGCCACTCAGAAGGGTATAAGAGATCTTATTTTTTTTCATTTTTAGTGTGTTTGTTTCTTTTGTTGTACTTAACTAGTCATCACATAGTTTTGAAATAATGCTATAGGTATATATTATAATGCTTGTTATCCTGCAGTGAAATTATATAGATAGTAGCTTGGGAATCACATACTAACTCAAGTACATATACACTTCAACTAAATCAAATATATCCACCTTACTAGTCAATGTTCAGCTCTTCAGAACTTGCTACCACATTTACACCTATATTCAGCCAACAATTCAAATGATTTGTCAATGAAAAGCAACTGGAAGTTATATTAGAAATCCATAGTTAGGTTTAGCAATTCTAAATTAATCACTTTTATGTCTTTATAAAGTTTTTAAAGAAAAAATGTTCTCTGTGTTACTATAACTATTGTAGACATTAGCAGCAGGTAATTATTGCAGTTTCTGTCCTCACTTCTTTCCTTTGCATGCCACAAAGAGGCTGGCTAAGGCACCTCTAGGTAGTTGAAGCTCTTCAGCCCTTGATTCTGAATGGATGATGCATAGAAAGGAAATCCTCAAATATTGTTTACCAAATCTGGTTCAAGGTGTTTTATCTCTCATGGAAAATATATTAAAGTATTTAGAGATTCATAACTTTCAGAGATAATCTTTGTGCTTAAGAAATTTTCCATTTTGTAGAAGAATGAGAGCAGTGAGTAGAATTGCCCATTCTCAGATTTAGATTCAACAGAAAGAGGACTAAGCGCTTTCACATCCATTGTTCTAATTAGCCAGGATTCACAGTAAGTATCAAATGCCTGACAGTGTTAGACTGTATCACATGAGAATGATGTGGGCTTGGTAGGGAGAGCAATAGAAGATAGAGAGCATGCTCCTCTAAGGGGCCGACCAGTTTCAGCTTTGTGTAGCCATCCATTCTTATAATGCAGCTGAAGCCAGATAATCATGATTTTTTTTCTTCAAAGATAAATTACTACTATGTAGGTCAAACATCTGACAACTAGAGTCAATGTTAGGCATTTTTTGCATCAATGGCATTGCCATAATTTTGTATAATCTTTTTAATAATATTATATAACTAAGCATTGAAGATATTAGTAGACATCCCCCATTTTACAAGACTATCATAATGGAGAAATGGTTCTAATGATGAGAAATATTAGGTAAAATCTGGCTAATGGGTATCTTGAGGGAATACTAATGATGCTAAATTAAATGTAATCACTATTGATGTGTGTAGAATTGAGGACAGAAGGATTGCCAGGAAAGCAATCCTAATTCTTCCCTGCATCCTATTAAGGCACACATCGCATTTATGTCAGCATATTTATATTTGGAACTGGAAACAACTATTTTATGTTCTCTCTATGCTGTCTGCCTAAGCTTAATGCCTTGTGCAAATGGGTCCCCAAAACATGAGATTCCTGTTTGTTGGCATTACTCTCTCTAGCCTACTTCGGATCATTCTATGGCCAATCATAACTTAAAAAAATATTTTTATTGATTTCAGAAAAGAAGGGAGAGGAAGAGAAAGGTAGAAACATCAATGATGAGATAGAATCATTGATAAGCTGCCTCTTTCATGCCCCACAGTGGGGACTGAACCTGAAACCTGTGGATATATGCCTTGACCTCCTGGTTCATAGGTCAATGCTCAATCACTGAGCCATGCTGTCTAGGCCAGTCATAGCTTTTTATTTTAATTTAGAACTTGGACATTTATCAGCCCATAGATGTTGTGAGATGTAAAGTTACAATGCCCCTCTCAGAGCAATGTTTCTTATATGGGAGGAGCCAATTTTCAGAGAGAAAAAATTTAAATGTTTCAAAAAAATATAGGTACATATGTAGAAATGCTAGCATTATCAAGATTCCTCAGTCCCAAACAAATTCCTATTTCTTGAACTTTGTTTTTAAGTGTCAATATACCCCGCAGATAGTAGCCTTCATTTGCTTTTCTATTTAAATTTCCCTCACCTCACTTATTATCAAGAGGTTCTTGTCAAACACTATACATATATATTTTTCCTGCCAGATAAAGACATATTTTCTCAATGTACCAAACAATTATATGTGACATTAATAAAAACATTCAAATAAATTTAAATCAAATTAATTTTATTTTTTTGCTAAGTCTTTAATCCAGGTCCAGTGACCAGGAAACATGAACATTGCTAAGATGAAGAGAAGTAGGGAGCAAGACTGAAAGAGTGTGGTATTGAGTGTAGAACTCTCACAGCCCCATGTCCTATGCTCCACAAGTGTCTGCCCAGTATCTTCTGGAGAAGAGGCTTGCCTTTCCTTGCCTCCCAGGGATGGTCAGGAAAGACACTCTCTTAAGTTTTCCCCTATCATCGTCTCTTTAAGCAAGAGAGTGACAACCACAATGGCTTGGAAGGAGGTGTTGCTGTGTTAATTCACCACAAAAACCGAGACCTGTAGCAGCCTCGATGTGCTGATTACATAAGGCAGCATATGCACGTTACTGCAGGGAACATCACTCAGCACTCTGTAGTTCTATCTATATGCTAGTACACATGAAATAAAGAGTTCGGAGAGTTCAAAGGTTGCCAAAAGAGACAGGGTCTACAGATATTAAAAATGATAAGGAAATATGAAAAAATGTATTCCAATAAAGTCAACCAATTAGATGAGATTTAAGAATTGCATGCCAAAGCAGCATGTGAGATAGAATTTTCCATGGATTTGCCCCCATGTTTGTACAACTTTTGAGCATAGGCACTAACTACCCTCTGTTCCAGTCCATCTGTTCAGGAATGTTCGCAAAGCAGACCTGGCAGACTGGGAACTATAGCTAGTTTCTCCTTTTGGGATTCTCGGGAGGTGTGCTTACAGACTCCGCAGATGAAGAGGTGTCTGTCTCTAGAGCAAAGAGTGGGCTTGACTGCTGTTCAGGATAAGAAAGGTACTGTTTCCCCCAGAGCACACAGCAAACATATTTAGAGACTACTAAAAGAATAAGTAGGTTCCCTAAACTCATTTCCTCTCAAACAGTGCATCTCAATGTACATACATGCATCCCTCTGGGCCAAATAATATCATAACCATGGGATGTATATGCAAGGGACATGATTCAAATATGTGGCAGGCTAACTTACTAGTTTGCTAGTTGGCTAAAATCTCAGCCCCTTCAAAGTCTTTTGTAAAAACCTTCCCAATGTAAAACTTTAGGCATAGATAGCTTTACCTGTGAATTCCAGTAAATATGCAATAAATATATTATACAAATTATTCTAGAAATTTTGAAAGGAGAAAATGTTTATTTACTCATTTTATAATGCCAATGTTATTGTTATACAATAATTACTAAATTATTTTACAAAAGAAACCCAGTAGATCAATATCTTAATGCAAACACACAACAAAATGATAAACAAAAATTTAGCCAATTGACTAAATAATACATCAAAAAGATAACATGTCCAATTGTATTTTATTGCAGCAAAGGAAGGTCTAACTTTTGAAAATCAATGTAATTCATGATATTAATAAATTAAAAAGTAAAAACATATAATCATTTCTATGAACAAAGAAAAAACATTTGAAAAATCCAAAGTCCCTTTCTGATAAAAAAAAAACAAAACAAAACAAAACACACACACACACACACACACACACAAAAAAAAAAAAAAAAAAAAAAACCTTTCAGCATACTAAGAATATAGGGACTTCTCCACCGTTTGGTTGATTTGCATATTAGGGTTTTATTACATGGGATGACACCAAAAACATGACCCCCCCAAAAAAAATTTCCAAATTGATAAGCTGAATCTAATTGAAATTTAAAAAGTTCTACTCTTTGAACTTTAAAGAATAAAAACAAGCCAGATACAAAAAATATCTGTAGGTCACATACCTAAAATAGGATTTATATTCAGAATATATAAGGAACTCTCTAAAATCTCAACAAAACAGAAAGAGTGTATACAAATTTGAGCAGACACTATTTAAAATTAGAAATATGGATGGCAAATAAGCACATAAAATAGGTATTAAGCATAATTGGCTATTAGAGAAAGACAAATTAAAAGCAGAATGAAATATCAGTGCACAGTGATTAGAAAGACTAAAACTAAAATAAGTGTAATATCAAATGCTGACATAGAGCTATTACATTGCTAGTAAACATGTAAAATTTATAAAATTGCTTTGGAAAGCAGCATGGCCATACTATGAAGTTTTGAACAAAATGAAAATTTTGCGAAAAGTTGAGTTAATAGCAGAAATTGGTTAAAATACCTTAATTTTTAAATTCATTGGATTTAGTTTACTTATTAAAATTTATTTTCAAGCAAGGTTCTGTGTTATATTCCTCATAAAGCAAAATAAACATGCAGAAAAATAAAAATAAAAGTTGAGTTAATTCAATTTAAATGAACATATAAATAATCAAGTCTTAATTTTTTTTATCTGTGTAATGTTTGTATGTGTTTGTAGTTTGATGGCTAATAACATTTATCATTGAACAATGTGTAAATCAAGTGAGAAAATTTAAATTAATGTAGTTTATAAATGTAACAAATCCTGAAATAGAGTATTATCACAATTAATATTACTTTATCTCTTTGAAAACTATAATATCTTTTCAATAACATGATTATATTTTATTATTTTTTTCCTCCAGCTTTTTTGATTCTTATAGTTAGTCTAGAGCTTAAAATTAAGCCAGCTTTGCTAGAGAGTGCAGACCCATCCACATATTCCTGCATGACATAAAGTGGACTGTGTTATTTGTTACAAGGTTATAAAAGTATTTTTGGCAATTTAAAATTAATATAATCAGTCCATCAATTCCATTGTAGAAAAAATTAAATGTGAAAAAGTGATTCATTATAAAATATAGGATTGGGAAATCTACAGAAAATATGTTACATCTAGAAAAGTCCAGGAAGACTACAGCAAAAACAAGCAGACAGACAAAAACAACAAATATCTGAGGATGTTTTTCTCTCCTGTTGAGGCTCCATTAGTTAACAAAGCTACTTCTCTTTTTCTAAGGTGATATGAGTGGTGAGAAATCTGATATCTTTCCTAAGTTTGAGCACACATGAATAAGAGAGAAGTCATAGTGCTAGTCAGTGATTGGGTGGTAAAGCTGAACTGCCCTTGTTTAATAATCACTTTAAGGGTATTTATTAAGGATCTCTTATATGCCAAGGTCATTGTTAGGTGTTCAAAGATAACTAGTTGCAATGCCAAGTGGTTGGATTTTGTGAATCTAAATGACTATCTTGTAGTTCCTGTATGTATTATTATAGTCCTGAAATTCGTGGCAATTTTTTTTATTTTATATAGAATCCTAACTTAGCTCTGCTAAACTTCACTGTGCAGCTTGTAGTTATAGGCATTGAATATATATGCACCATGTGGAATTTAGCCGTTGAACTGGAGGGTCATAGCTTTTGTAAGACCCCAAATTAGTGTAAAAATCCCTCTCATTGAGGTGAGACCTGCGGGTAAGCTCACAGTTGCAGGGTTCTTTTAAGGTATTCATAGAGAGAAATCTCACAGGGAGGAAAACTAATATTGGCCAAGTGTCTGCTGTTTTATACTGAAATTTCAAGGGGAAAAAAATGTGTGACATGTTCTCTTTAAAACTGCTGTCTTTTCAAATTAAAAAAAATAATAATAATAACCATCATAGCTTCAGTAAAATGTCATAGAATAGGCTTAGAATCAGAACTGGGATAAGATCCTAGATCATTTTCCTTTGAAGAACTCTAAGCCCATTACGTAGATGATCTATTGAATCCTTGCAATGGTTATGTGAAATAGGCATGTTATTCTTTTAGTGCTTTGCAGAGGAAAGATATAAATCATGAAATAGAATTTTTGAGCCCCTTACTCAAAGAGCTCAGTGTTGTATTTGTCTTCCTAGCTTTGGACTGCTCCCCCAGATGGCAGAAAAGATGAACCATAATCTCTCAGGGGCATGTTTGATGTGATTCACGTAGGGCAAAGCAGATTGTAAAAATTTATAACCTCTTTGGAGGAGAAAATAGAAGCTATATTCAACAAAAGGTAGAGGAAAGTGAATGCTATAGAGCAGTAATCACCAGCAAGCTGAGAGAACTGCAAAGCCTTTAACTCAAACATCTCACCAGAATAATTTTTGATCACTGCAAGGTAAAAATCATTCTTAAGAGCTATACATAGAATGGAGAGGAGAGAAGCATATAAGATCCTAAAATTTTAAAGATATAGAAAGTCCCCCGAGAATAAAAATTGCGCTTAAACTATATTAGTGGAGCAAATGGTTCCTGGATTTTTTTAACATCTTCCATGTGAAAATAAAGGTATCAATTTTTATATGAAAATAAGACAGAAAGAGAAAAAGAAGGAATATACTGATAGCTTCTTCTAATGGACAGTGTAATAGAGTTTCTGGACCAGTTTCAAAATGAATTCTGCTTAAGAAGGAATATTACAATGTCTTCTTTTAAATATCTAACTATACATTTAAACACCGCCCCCCCCACACACACACAATAAAGTGTATTACACTAAATGCATTGCATGCATGGAGCAACTTATATGTGCTGATCATTCTGTTTATGGTTATTTACTTATTCTCTCCCCATACTAACACAGAAACTCACTTTTTAAAATCATTTTTAATCATTCATTTAACTACTTTGAATTAAATACCATCTGACTAGAGATTACTGATGCAAACAACATGTAATGGTGATTTTTAACACTGCATATCTAAAAAAGAAGGAAGAGATAGCAAAAGAGAAAACCATTTAACATTCTAAATACTTTAACATACTAAATTATTCCAACCTCAATAGACTCCTACAAAGTAGAAGCTATTACTACTGCCATTTAAAAGATGAGAAAAAAGAAAGAGTGAGATCATGAAACTTCAACAGAGTACAAAGTCAGAAGTGATAGAAAAATCATTTGAGCCCAGATAACCTCACACCAAAATTAAAGCTATTAACCACTATGTTCTACTGCCTTTGAAGCCTATAGCTTTATTAACTGATATCATTCCAATAAATCTATTACATTTTTTAAAGCTCACCAAAAAAAAAAGGTATAAGGTGCAGTAACATTATCAACATCCTTCAGTTAGAATATATTTTAAGTAATGCTTGAGCATTCTCTTCCTTAATGAAGTGATTTTATCAGTGGAAAATACATGATTTTTGAATCAGATAAGCCTGTCATTTCTCATCAAGTTGGTACTCACCAAAAATGTGAAACTCATTTAAATTATTTAAACTTTTAACAATTATTTAATCTGTGGCTCTTGAGTACCAAGATGTTTCAGCAAATGTTTTTTTTTTTTTTAATTAAGCATATTTAGAGTCAAATAGAATTAGTTTCAACAATTGGCTTTGCCACTGTAGCCTTGGAGAAATAATCAACCACTCTGACTAGATAATAATAGTCTTGACCATTTTATTAAACTTCAATCAATATTAAGATAAATAGTAAATGTATTGCTACATGTAAAGTTCTCAACAGTGTACCTAAATTAGAGATAGAATTTAGTAAATAAAAATGTAAAATATTGCCCAATTGGCATGGCTCAGTGGTTGAGTATCCACTATGAACTAAGAGGTGATGGTTCCATTCCCAGTCAGGACACACATGCTCTAGTTGCAGGCTCTGATCGCTAGTGTGGGGTGTGCAGTAGGCAGCCAATCAATGATTCTCTCTCATCATTGATGTTTCTCTCTCCCTCTACCTTCCTCTCTGAAATCAACAAAAATATATTTTTTAAAGTAAAATATTGATTACAGCTTTCTGAGATTCTTTTTTTCTCTTTTTTAAATATATATTTTAAAATATTTTATCGATATTTTACAGAGAGGAAGGGAGAGAGATAGAGAGCTAGAAACGTTAAATGAGAGAGAAACATTGACCAGCTGCCTCTTGCACACCCCCTACCAGGGATGTGCCCGCAGCCAAGGTACATGCCCTTGACTGGAATCAAACCTGGGACCTTTAAGTCCGCAGACCGATGCTCTACCACTGAGACAAACCAGTTTCGGCCTTTTTTCTCTTTTACAGTGGGATAAATTCTATGTATGTCACAGCTGAATCTATGTAAGATTTAAAAACTGAGTATACTGAAGTAGATAAGAATTAAAATTTCTTACCACAAAGATGGTGTACAGACTACACAATTACCTTCCTTCATTTCTCTCTTATTTATTCTTTAATTAACTTTAAGTGATTTCCAACTGGTGGGTAATATTCCCAGATTACTCAACATCTCAATGTGCCTGCCTTTGTAGGGATCTGCCAGACCAAGCTCTATTATAGGCTCCATTATAAAAATGTGTTTCTAATATTGTTTGAGTAGCATCCACTTAGAAGAGTAAGTTGTCAGCAAACTGAGCATATTGGTTACGTTACATTAAACATTATCTTAGAGGATAAAGTAAAAATATAACAATTTCCTAAAATAGACATGTAACTAAAAACTGTGTCATCAAAACCAGGGTTCACAAAACTTTTCATCTAAAGATCCATATAGTAAATATTTTGTCATATGATCACTGTCACAACTAATAAATACTGGCATTACAATGAAATCTTCCATAGAAATATATTTTTTATTTTATTTTAATGTTTTTTATAATATGCAAAATAAATCTATAACCAGATTGAAGATACAAAATAATTAGCCTTTTACATGCAAGAAACATTAACATCTTAAGAAAAATTATTTTAAATATAATATTACATGCAATATGCATTAGTATTTCAAGAAATAAATATTTTAATATAATAATATTACCAAAACTGTACTAACATAGTATAATATCACAAAGTTGTAGGAAATATTAGAAATCTGCAAATAGCCAAAACCGGTTTGGCTCAGTGATAGAGCGTCGGTCTGAGGACTGAAAGGTCCCAGGTTCGATTCCGGTCAAGGGCATGTACATTGATTGCGGGCACATCCCCGGTGGGTGATGTGCAAGAGGCAGCTGGTCGATGTTTCTCTGTCATCAACGTTTCTAGCTCTCTATCTCTCTCCCTTACTCTCTTTGAAATAAAAATAAAAATATATTAAAAAAAAAGAAAATAAAAACTAGGAATAATTTTAAGAACACAACTGGTTATATAATTACAACTTATAAAATTTTTGTTAATATATTAATTTAAGTACTCTGATATAAAAATCAGAAACTGATGAAATTTATTTGAACAGAATTAGAGCTAACAAAATTATGAACTACAACAGAAGATGTTGAAATATTTGCAGAAGTTAGAATGTTTGACTTTACTTTAAAGTCTAAATTGAAACTATCTGTAATGCAGAATAATATCAATGGACCTAGATCTATAAAATATTAATGAGTAATTGATTCCTTATTTTTAGAAACAACTCTGTGAAGAAATTTTAAAAACCACATAGAATCTATAATCTATATACTGATTGTAATATGAAATAATATAATAGAGTTGAAAGCAAAAATATCTGATTATTTTATAAATGTAAATGGGTAACTCAATTATTAAAAGAAGACTTTTGTATGATGAATATATACTAATTATGGATATTTATGCACAAAATAGCAATGGAACACTTATTACAAAGCACATTTTACAAAGAAAGCAAGAGGATTAACAACATTGAGCTTTAGCACACCACTGGATATAAGACAGTGCACAACTTGTAAACATATGGAATGCCTAAACAGCATCATTAGAGCATATTTTGTCAATGCACTTGAATATTTACATTTGGATAATAAATCATCTTCTTCCTAAGCAGACATAAAACATTCACAAAACATTATTACATGTTATTTTATAATTACCACAGGGGCACTAACATTTTGTGGGTGTTTAATGATTGTGACACACTGGATTCAAGCACGTGTGGTTTGGATCCACACACTGTGCAGCACAAAGCAATGGTAATCCTCCACCACATGTCCTTATTTTTTTTTCTTTTTGGATTTAGCTAGAAAAATCTATGATAAGACAAGCCCAAATGAAATATGAGACCATGCAGAAAGATGAGACTCCAGCTCAGGAAGCATTCACACAGTTATGGGGAAGAACAGAGAATACTTAAGAATAGCAGTGTTACTAATGACACAACTACACCAAAGCTGGAAGGTCATCGAGGGTCTGTTGTGCACAAAGGCGAAAGAAAAGCACAGTGCTACACAGCACATACAATTGGAACATGAGGCATCAGAAGCATGAACCAAGATAAAGGGGAAATTTTAAAGCAACAAAGAGAATGTCTAAACATCACAGTGCTTTTTGTTAGCAAACTAAAGTGGACTGGAATGGGGCATTTCTAATCAGTGTAACTCTGGAAAGAACAAACTCTAACAAAGTGGCTTTAATATGGAGGCAAGAGGTAGCACAGGTAGTTAAAGGCTTTAATGAAAGGTTAGAGCCAATAATATATCAATCAGTTTCCAGGAAAACCTGTTGATACATCCTTCATTTAAGTGATGCTCCAACTACAAAGGCTGAAAAATATGAAATTGAAAGTCCTTATGCAAGTATCCAAGAAGAAATTGATTGCATTCCAAAAAAAGACATGCCGATAATTAGAGTAATTGGAACTCAAAAGTAGAAAATAGAGCAGAATCAAATGTTATTGGAAAATCTGGACTAAGGGTGAGACATGAAGCAGGAGAGGGCTGAAAGAATTGTAGTGCCAATATCTAGCATTCCTGAGGGATTTAAAGGCCAGCTAAAAAACAGATATGTGCCGATAAGCTTAATTGGCCAAGAAGCAGAAGAAAAGAAAAATTGAGATGGAGGACAGAAAAAAACACTAAAAATAGTTAAAGACAAGCAGGAGTTTGTTTAGAGTAAAAGGTGGTAAACAGAGGGTTAGAATCCCAAGTGCAGGTTTTCAATGGCTGACATGTAGAGGCAGAGAACTGAACTATTAAAATAGTCAGTGTTGCTGAAACTGGTTTGGCTCAGTGGATAGAGCGTCTGCCTGCTTACTTAAGAGTCCCAGGTTCAATTCTGGTCAGGGGCATGTACCTTGGTTGCGGTTGCATCCCCGGAGTGGGGTGTGCAGGAGGCAGCTGGTCAATGCTTCTCTCTCATCGATGTTTCTGGCTCTCTATTCTGCTCTCTCCCTCTCTATAAAAAAATCAATAAAATATATTTTAAAAATAAATAAATAAATAAAATAGTGTAAGGAGATAGTACAACAACAATAAAAAAAACCAAGAGTAATTTACCAGAAGATTCATGTAATAAAAGGGAAGTTGAAACGTAAGGTGAGAATACCAAGTGACCAACAAGGAAGCACATTATCTGACCAGGAGGAAATAGAGGGAAGGTGGAAACACTATACTGGAAATCTGTATGGTTGGAACAAAGGAATAATAGATACATTTGAAGAAGATTTCTACAAGGAAGAACCTGTTATTGTAGCAAGGGAAATGAAGGTTGCCTTGAAAGTACTGGGAAGAAATAAATCACAGGTAGAAGGAATACTGATAGAATTATTTCAAGCCACAGAGACTTAAAGCTGTCAAAATTCTAACAGGTATGTGAACAAATGTGGAAAACAAAACTACTGTCTGTAAGCACTCACTATATATCTCGATCTCCAAAACAGAAGATGCCAAGGAGTATGGTAACTAAAGGACAATTGCTCTAATTAACCACACAATAAAGCGATGCTCAAGATGATGCAAAAAAGACTGCTACCTTATGTGGAACAAGAAATGCTGGGTGTTCAAAGTGGATTCAGAAAAAGAAGAGGCACCCAGTATATAATTACAAGCATTTGTTGGACGTGGGAGTGCTTCACAGAATTTCAGAAAATAGTTAGTCTATGTTTTACAGACTGCAGTTAAGTCTTTGTGCAGATATGAAAAGATATGGGTTGTTCTCACAAAAAGAAGGGGACAGGATACAACACTTGATTGTCTTTTTTTTATTGTTTTATTAAGGTATTATATTTGTACATAGCTTACCATTGCCCCCCCCCCCTCCCATTCATGCCTTCCCTCCCTAGAGTTCTGTGTTCGTTGGTTGTACTTATATTCATGCATACCAGTCCTTCGGTTGTTCTCTTATCTCCCCCCAGGTCTCCTTCCTCTCCCTGCTGTCATCCCACAATCTGCTTGTTTTATGGTGACTATCTCAGAATCACATGAATAGAATCCGCTCCTCATTGGGCAGTCTGTTTGTTTTATGGTGACTATCTCAGGACCACATGAATAGAGTCCGCTCCTCCTCTGGTTCACACCGCCCCTACACCGGGTCCCACAGCTTCCCCTGGGACACACGGGGCACACAGACCCCTGGGACACACGGCTCACCCGGGGCACAGGGTCCCCTGGGACACATGGCTCACCCAGGACACACAGCCCCCTGGGACACAGGGCTCACCTGGGGCACACGGCCCCCTGGGTTGATTGTCTTGATACATAAATTGTACTGTGCACAGAAAGCCACTCTCAGGTCAGTGTATGGAGATACAGAATGGTGCCCTACAGGTAAAGTGTCAGACAAGGGTGTAGTTTATATTCCTATTTTTTACATCTATGTTCAGAACATCTATAATAATAAAAGTATAATATGCTAATTAGACCAGACATCCTTCTGGACAAAGCTGGGGCTGCAAGGGAAGCCTGGTTCCCAGGTGCCAGAGGGTAGCCAGTACTGGCAGTCAGGGAAAGGAAGGTCTACTCTGGCATGGATTTCATGCATTGGGCATCAAGTATTATATGAAAGACTTGGCTAGACTCAGAAGAAGGAAGAGTGAAAATTGGTGAAAGAAACATAAAATATTTTTAAGGTATGCAGATGGCACACTCTTTCTGGCAAAATGTAGCAAAGATTTGAAAAGACATTTCTGGCCAATAAGATATATGCAGAAGTCTCCTAGGGAGTTTAGAAGGATGTTTTTCTAATTGGTTTTATAACACCAATTTTACTTTTCACCCCATTTCATTAACATCTTCAAATACAAAAGCTAAATTGTATTCCATCTAATAAAGAGGGAATATGCTAATTGACCATCACACCCTCACAAAGACGGCAGTGCTTACAACCAATAAGGAGGGAATATGCTAATTGACTGTCATGCCCTCAAAGATGGCAGCACACACAGCCTCAAGATGATGGCACCCAGTCCCCTCAACCCCTCCAGGGAGGCAGGTGCTGACAAGGCCTTGCCACGTGCCTGCCTCTAGAGTCCTCCAGACCCTTCAGCCCCCAGTTGCCCAGGGCCAGTCTGAGGTAGAGGCAAGCCTTGGGTGGCAGTTGCCCAACCTCCCAGTGCCGCGTCTGAGGCTCAGGTAACCAGGCTGGCCAAGGCCTGCACTGCTGACAGTGGCAGCAGCAGAGGTGTTATGGGGCATTACCTTCCCCTGAACTCCAAGTCACCTCCTGCCCCTGAGGGCTCTTGGATTGTGAGGGGTGTAGTCTAAGCTGAGGGGACCCCCCCCCCACTCCAGTGCATGAATTTTCATCCACTAGGCCTCTAGTATATGATTAAAAAAAATAGAGGAAATCAGTTTTTAATGATCTACTTGATCAGCTGTCATGTCTCTAGATTAACTAACAACTAAACTTGTTATATGAGATATAGATGCTTTTACTTTTAAGCCCCTGCTAAAAACATAACTTTTTTTAATTTGAATTTTTACACAATCATGCATAAATTGCATATGGATAATCACTCCTATCCACCACTTGAATTGGATTAATTGTATAAGTCATTACTTTTCATTTTAATCATTTTATTTCTTTTCATTGCCAGTTGCACATTTTAGAGAGCTTTATATCAGTCTAGTAATTTGATCTTTTTTTATAGTATATTCAGACTCATATAAAAACCTCAGCATCACAATGTTGTTCATTGCTGTTGTCATGTCTAAAATAACAATACTGGTTTTAATGGACTTGAGTATTTGTTACACACATTGGAGAAAATAGTAACTAGCGGAGTTTGAGGAATTTATCAGTGTGCTTTTCTATTGCTGATTTAAAATTAAATAAATGTGCACTGAAGTTAAACATATAAGTATAATAGGTATGGGTTTAAGGCACTAAATGACTACTTGAAAGATATAAGACAATTTGTTTAGGTGTAATTGGCTTCCGTAAGGCAAGAGAGAAAATTGGCACAGAAGGAAACAGAGGGAGAATGATGTCAGGAAACAAGACCAAGCTGGGTCAGTAGGAGAGCACTAAGGAAAACAGAGAGCCAGAAAGTGTTGAACTCCCAACTGTGCAAATGGATGAGACGGCTATTGATCACAAAGTCAAAATTTTTACTAGGCCTTTATTATAAAAACATTTCCATTTTGATTTACTTGGAGACCCCCTAGGAAACTGTCCTTATGGGTAACCCAGCCAATCAGAAATCTAGACTTTTCTGTCTTTCTTTAGACCTGCCCAACAAATCCTCCCATATGAGTCTTTGTAATGGCTTTCACTTTATGCCTTGTTTGCTTTCAATCCTGTCTGAAGCTTCCTTAACCCCTTGTCCAGCTCCCAAAATTTTACTTCTACTGGGAAGGCTCCGAGTCACCCCAGGATGCATCGCTTGCTTGTTTCTATGCGTTCTGGCAGCATTTGTAGGGTCGACTGTTACAACAATTGCACATAGATTATGTTGTAGTTTAGGAAAAACATAGTACTTGCTGAGAGCTCACAAGTGGGCCAGGCAGGTATTAAATATTTAAAATATATAATTGTATTTAAATCTGGGATGATTCTGCAAATATAGACCAATGTTTTATGTCAAGTTGGCAGATGATAACATTGAAGCTTGGAGAATTAAACAAACCAGCTCAAAGTCACAAAGCTGATAAAGAGTAGAACAACTAGGTAATGCCTAGTACATATGCTTGCAGAGGCTAAGGTTTTTATACTTTACTATCCTCAGTTACGCATCCACTTTCTCTGATTGATTATACTTCCATCCAGGGTAGAGGTTTGATTTTATTCATCTCAATATTCTCAGCACTTGACCTTGTACCTTGGATATTGTAGCTGCCATATTTTTTTAAACGAATGAATAATTTAATCCCTGTAATAACTGTAATTTTTTTATGTTTTGCTTGTCTGGATACCTCAAGACCAAATGATAAATCGTCTAGTTCTATAATTAAACACATCAAGTAATGAATAAATATCATATTATTTTATAGCTAAATTTTGAAGCTAAGTAGCAGTTTTATTGGCATTCATGTTGATGAATGTAGGTCAACATGAAACATGAATGAACTATGTGCAGAGAAAAAAATCAAGTTCAGAATAAAGATATACTATTATATTTGAAAAATACACATTTTTTATTTTAAAGAGTTGAGGTTTATTAAGACCAAATATTACTTTTCACCTATTATGTTATATGATATTTGCTAAGAAATAACTAGAATTTACACTAGTAAGCTAGCTTATTTTTATACATGTCAAAAAGACATAAATCCAACATAAGTTCATATTGCAATATCTATGTGCTCTAGGACATATCCTGAAGGCTGTTAAGGTTTCTTTTTTCCTACTTAATTGCTTTTCTTCCTCCTTACCTGTTGCCTTTAAAAAGAAGATAGCTTCAGAATCATAACGATATGTCTCCAGTAGATTGAACCATCTTAAGTTAACAATAAAACCATGATGTCAAAGTTGCTATGAATTGATAGACAAACAAAATATTTTAAGTTTGATCCATGATGTAGTCACTTGATGGAAATAAAGATGAAGCATTCTTCATTTGATTACCCTGAAATTTATATCATAAAGGACTTGTGGTGGTAAAGCTGTAAGGACCAAAGACTGGTTGCTATGACACCCAGTGAACCTAGCCCAGCTCCCAGCCCCACCCCAGAGCAGCCTCTCCCATGCAGATTGGGGGAGGGAGAGGAGTTTGGCTACCCCCTCCCCATCCCTTGCTCAGGCTGGCGCAGTGCTCTAGAGGGATCCTCCACCTGGATGGGGGGGGGTGGCTGGGCTGCGAACCACCAATGGCTCCTTTCCCAGGCCTGCTGAGCACCCTGGAGGGGACCCCGCCATGATCCGGGATGCAGCTGGCCTGCAAACTGCCAGTGACTCCTTACCCAGGCCAAGGTGGCGGTTACGCTGGGGGCCAGTAATTTAAAAAGAGAGACCCACTGGTGCTCTGAGGCACCTCCTGGCACTGGCTGTGCCACCCCCACCCCCTACCCCGCGCTGAGTGGCTTGGTGGGTGTGGGCTATGAGCCCCCAGGCCCCAGGTCCCTTGGGGATGGAGAGGTTCGCACCACAGCTGGTGTGGTGACGCTGGTTAATTTTGCTGGGGAGGCTGGTGGGACTCCCGCGTGTTTGGGGGCAGCCTGTTTATGCCGGGACCCAGGTGCCAGCTGCACATAGGCTGTGGGCATGTGCTGGAGCATGGTGCAGGCAACCCATGGACAGTTGTATGTGAAAAGGTGTGCACACACCTTTGCATGCATAGATACATCTGTTTCCCAGATGTGTTTATGTAAAGTACCTAAAAGGTACTTTATCTGTAATAGGCAGTTTTTAAAATGTAACCCAGAGCAAGGGATCTGTAGCGAAAACACGCACACAAGAAAAGGTTTTTGATACTAAACACAAAGCTTTAATTGAAGTGTGTATGCCCAAATGTACTGTGAATCAAACATATGGTGATATTTATCCTCTGGTGGGTCTGTTTGAAAGGTTTGGTCGATCACTTTTCATTCCACAAAAATAAAATAACATAACTAAGTGATTACTAAATATATACTTCTAAGGCAAAGTAGTTTACCCTCTGTATGTACTTTATTTTTTGCACGTGTGTAGCACATCAAAGCTGTTTATAAAGTATAACTTGGATGACATGACAATATGGTTAAGGAAGGGGTTGTGGCGGATTGTTTTTGAAAATTAGGCACCTCACAGTTTTTAAGACAAATATTTTAACCTAAAATCTTCAGTTACCTTTTTAGGATGTAGCCTAAAAGAAACCTGATATTTTCAGTTATTACTGTCTTCAAAAGTAAAATAACATTTTTTGCAGCACTTTTATGTGAGGGTTCTTTTCTTCCATACTTTCATTACAATATTTGAACGAGGTGGTGTTATTATCTTAAAGCAATAGTGTTTTCTTCTCAATATGAGAGACCTAAATTTTCACACGCACCCCAAACATGTTTATTTGAAGTAGCTTATGCACCTTGGACTCCGAGTGGCCGAATAAGCTCCCTGATTTGACATGTGGTTCTATAGCTGGGGTCAAAGGTGCTTTCCCCTGATTTGCCCTTGTGGGGAGGGGGGGTGGAAAAGAGGGGAGAAGCCAGAGGCTGTCCTGACCAGCTTAGGGAAAAGGGGGAGGGGCAGGAAAATCATTAGAGGAAAAGGAGGGATTGGAAACTGTCCTCCTGTGTTCCCCCTCTCCCCGCAACCACCCTTAAAAAAGTTCAAAGGCCTTGAGCAGAGCTGGGCAGATGGGTGGGGCTTGAGCTCAGTGAGGCATGAAGGTGGCAGGCTACCTTGTGATTTTGCATGCTGGGCTTCTAGTATAATGCTAAAATGCATAGAAAAATAACACTAAATCAAAATTGTTATGAAATATTTAAGCTTTTATTTCCTTCTCTTTTAATCCTAAATGGCATGTGCTGTTGGCTAGGCTGAGCACAGAAAAGAGGTGAAGAGCAGTGCTACAACTTCTTAAAATACTTATCTTCATTCTCTCTAATGTGCACTGAAAGATCTAGGGACCCATGCTTGTATTAAGAAAAAGGAATAGGAAGGACAATAGACATACAAGAATATGTTTTATATTACACAGTCATCTCAGTTTATAGCTCAGCATTATTGAAAGGGAGATTTATTGCCTACATATTACAGATGAGAAAATGGAAGCATTAAAAGTTAAATGTAATATGTCTAAAATGTTTCAGATAGTAAGGTTAGAAAATAATTGATGGATAATTTAAAAAATATATATTTTATTGATTTTTTTACAGAGATGAAGAGAGAGGGATATAGGGTTAGAAACATCAATGAGAGAGAATCATTGATCAGCTGCCTCTTGCACATCCCCTACTGGGGATGTGCCCACAACCAAGGTACATGCCCTTGACCGAAATCAAACCCAGGTCCCCTGAGTCCACAGGCTGACACTCTATCCACTGAGCCAAACCGGTTCGGCAATTGATGGATAATTTTAATTTCCAATAAATCATATTATATCATATTATACAAATTCATACATTTTTCTGTTGTTGAATCAATATGAAATGGTGACCTCTCAAATAAATTGTAGCAGCAAAGGGAAATGAATTTAGTCAACTATAAATAAAAATAAATAAAAATTTCCCCCGAAACCGGTTTGGCTCAGTGGTAGAGCGTTGGTCTGCGGACCGAAAGGTCCCAGGTTTGATTCCGGTCAAGGGCATGTACATTGGTTGCAGGCATATCCCCGGTGGGGGGTGTGCAAGAGGCAGCTGGTCGATGTTTCTCTCTCATCGATGTTTCTAGCTCTCTATCTCTCTCCCTTCCTCTCTATAAAATATCAATAAAATATATTTTTTAAAAATTTCCAATTAACATTTGAAACACTAAGTTATTGTCTTAAAAATGTTTTTCTGTTGTAAACCAATGTTTTATACTAAATGCCAACCAATTACCAAAAAATATAGTTATCTTGAGCCTATATTGTTTTGTTTTATTTTCTAAAGTCATAATACATTATTATATATTTAGAATTAAATGGTAAATTTATTCTAAGAAAAATAAAAACAACAAAGAGTTATAATTTTGTGAGGCTAACAGTATATATTGGCTAAAAGCAGCCATAGATTAAATAAATAATGGATTCTGAAAAGAATTGTCAAACTAGGCTTACTTTATAAGAGTATTTTTATTTTGTACTGGTAATTTACTCATATGGATATCACAGTAAGCATACATGTTGTTCTACTTCTAAGGCTTCTCCACTTCCCAGTAATATGAAATTTGACGGTTTACTTATAGGAGACAGGAAATAATTGCCCACGTGTTCTTTAAGAAGCACTCTTTTGACCAGTGAAGAGAAATGTGGCTAGTCAACGACCTCTCTTACCTCCTTTTGGTTTACCTCTGTGTGAGTTTAGATTACACTCTTTAGAGATGGCCCGGGCCAGTGACCACACAGGATGGAGGCATCAAATCCGACCATTCAGCTTAATGTGACTCCTTTTATGGGCAATCTGCTGCAAAGCTCTTCTTTGACCTAGCAGAGACTTCCTCAGATCTACTTCATGGCTGAAGCTGCGCCAATAGGAAAGGCAAACATATCCTAGAAATAGGTATATATTCCTATCAGGATTACTGGCAATTGCTGCCCCTTTTGTTAACACTCCTTACATGGGTGCCTTGTGCCAGGTGTAGGGGAGCTGATGACAGAGGCTGATTAATTTCCCTCTGTCTACTAGTATTTGGTTGTTTAGTGCTTCCTTGGTGGAAGATACTACCTTGTAGACCTTAAGCTTTAATAGTAAAATAATTTACATTTAGTTCCCATTCCAATACATCCACATGAATCTACAAAGACCTCCTTTTCTCTAAACTTGTCACATTTTCCCTTCCATATCCCTAACCATGTAGGCAGGCATTGGCCATTGCCCAAACTCTGACCTTGTCATTCCAAACCTGCTTTAGCTGACCATTACATTAGACACCCTGGTTACTAAATTCTAAATGTGGGGTTCAGCTTCCCCCCTTGTAAACTACCAAATAATGTGGGGAGCTGCCCTGAATGCAGGGGTCCTATATGCCTGAATGCAGGCATGGGTGTAGGACACAGCTCTCCATGTGCCCCCCTTTCCATTAACCTAAGTGGAAAATTACTACTACCCCTAGGAATGCTGCTAACTGCAGATGCCTTTGCTTTAGGGTAAAACAATTGTTAGGAGCCTGCTGACACAGAAGGAGCTGAGAGATAAGAGGAAGATAGGTGGTTGTAAAGGTCAGGTGGTTGTAAAAGTTCAGGTGCTGAAGGAACTTATCTGTACAGGAACTCATCATGTTAGCAGAAACCTGCATGATTGCCTGATATAAATATTTCATCCTTCAGAATTGTATTTAAAGGTTGGAAAAATAAAATTCGCCACTGCAGACCTCGGGTCTGAGCCCTCCTGACACCATATGTTCTTGTCTGTCTTTTTCTTATCCTAACCCCCTCATTCAGGTACTGTTCCTTGCCAGCGGGTTCTGGCAAAAGAAAGCCTCTGATCTTCCCACTTAGTTGTTAAGCATTTCATTGTGCCTCTGTAGACCATCAATATAGCTTCATAACAAACAGCACATTCTATGTTGCTTGTTTGTAATTTTTCTATCTCCTCCTTTTCTCACTACTACATCGCCATATTTTTCCAATGCCTGTGTTATTGCACAGACCAGGGCTGTGTTTTGTTTTGTTTTCCTTTATTGGGATGTTCTCTCAAGTCACTACCCCCTGCCCCAAAACTTCCAGGAGGAGTCTCTACTGCTAACCAGATGAGTCATGGAAAACTATCTTACTCCCTGTATTTTCAGATGATTTCCAGAACTTCTGTGTCAGTTGATCTTCTGGAAAAGAGATGATGAAATAGAGTTGAAGGTACAAAGATTTATTGGGAATTATAACTGGAAATGGAAAAGGAGGAAAACAAGTTTGGGCAGGAGGAGTTGTCATCAGCTCCCCTACATCTAGCACAACCAAATACTAGAAGACAGAGGGAAATTAATCAGCCTCTGTCATCAGCTCCCCTACAACTGGCACAAGGCACCCATGTAAGGAGTGTCAACAAAAGGGACAGCAATTACCAGTAATCCTGATAGGAATAGATACCTATTTCTAGGATGTTTGCCTTTCCTATTGGCACAGCTTCAACCAGAATTATTATTAGAATACTTACAGAATTTCACATATAATAGAATTCAACCAGGGGATTCTCTTCACAAGCAAAGTTTAGGTATTTTTGGGTTCAGAGTTGTTAATTTATACATGAAATGCATGAATATATGATAAATGATGCAATTTATAGTATAGCATGAGGTATTTTGCAGTGAAATAAAAATAAATCCAAAGTTATTCCAATTTATATATCAAAGCCAGTCTTTTTGCATTTTGTGAGCTATTTTTCATATACACCTGCAAAAAATTATCTGATTTTGGTGTTAATGAAATGACTATATTATCTCTTGACTACCATAGACCTTATCCAATTATTCAATATTCTTTACCAATGGTAAAATGCAAATCATGTTCTTATCAAGGTAAAAATAGAATATACTATACTTAGCTTATCTCATAGAATAAACCAACCACATATAAAAATATGTAGCTTTATTATAGAAATGGTTTTAATCTCAGATCTTTTGAACTCATTATAGAAATCATCTCAAACTACTCCACTATAATTATTAAATTATTTATTTTTATTTCATAGTTGAGAATAATCTATTTCTTGATTACCAGTTGAATTGCCATTATAATGTCATGATTAAAAAGAAATATTTTCTGAGCCTTTATTCTGAAAGGTATTTTACGTTTTTTCCATTCTATTTTCTAAAAGTTCCTTTTATCTACATAAAAGACAACCACTGCGTTAGCTCACTAGAAGAATATGATTACATTAATCTTTTATAAGCAAGCTAAATACCATAAGTATTTCTCTTCTGATATATGGTATTTATTCAGCTGGTTTGTGGTTTTAGATATTTTCCCATTCTACAATTTAGAAAACTCATTCTGAGAAAGAACTATTAGCTATTTTTATCATCTTTATTTTACCCATAAGTTTTATATAATTTTAAAGAACAATTTTTTCAGATTCCAAAATATTGTTTCTTTTTTCATAGTAGAAAGTTGCCTTATAACCATGAATTCATTTGAATTTACTATGTTGGCTTCCTTTTTCAACACAAATAACCACAGCTTTTATTTTTAATTTTGCCTCCTCTCTCCTAAACTGATATGGTGCCTTTGGGGTTTTGCCTTTTTTTTTTTAACCCATATTTTACTTTGTTCATTTTCTTAATTAAAAGATCTTTTATTTTGAAGCATGCAATATGAGCTTATAAAAGTAGCAAAAGCAGAATTATCTTCCTTTTTTATAAAATGCATCGGGGTGACATTGGTTAATAAGATCACATAGATTTTATGTACACATTTCTGTGGTACATGATCTGAACATTGCATTGTGTGCCCACTACCCAAAGTCAAATCATCTTTCCTCACCACATATTTGTCTCCCTTTACCTCTAACCCCTGCCCTCTGGCAACCCCCATGCTATTGACTGTGTCAGTTTCATGTCCCACATATGAGTGAAATCATATGGTTCTTAGCATTTTCTGACTAATGTCACTTAGCATAATATTCTCAAGTTCCATCTATCTTTTCTCAAATGGCAATATTTCATCTTTTCTTATGGGTGAATAGTATTCCGTAGTATATATGTGCCACATCTTCTTTATCTAGTTCTCTATCAAAGGACACTTTGTCTCCATGTCTTGACCACTGTGAATAATGTGCTGAAATGAACATAAGGGTGAATGTATCTTTGTGAATAAATGTTTTCGAGTTTTTTTGAATTGATACCCAGAAGGGAGATTCTGGGTCACATGATAACTCTATCCAAAGTCAAATAAATATCCAGTGTTTCTATTATAAAACTGGAAAACATCCTTGGCAATAGAGAAAAATTACATATAAAAGAGACACTATAGCATCAGTATTCCATCTTTAGGAAAAAAAAATAGTGTCCTCCCACATACGAAGCAAAACTCTGCCAGGCTGCCCTCAAAATTCTTTGGTTAGAACAGACTGAATAATTGACTTGTAAGAGAGTTACATCTTCTGTTACACTCAACATTAGCAAATTTTATAGGTGCAAGCCACAGTGTTCATTGACAACTTAAAAAAAATCACCATTTATCATGCAGATGCTTGTTCTCATCTCATTATTTGCTTCTTTATTTAACAAATACTTGTGATGCACCTGTTTCTCAATTCTGCAGAAGGCTGTGGAATCAAAGGATAAAGACCATCAAGTTCCTCTCAGAAAGAAAGGTACAATGAAAATGGGTTGAACTGGATTAGAAATATAAAACACATTACTATGTTCTCCTTCCCACTCCAACACCACACCCTTACCACAGGAAGGTTGGGTTGGTGCATGAAGTACTGTACCAAATGAAGTATCATAGATCAGGAAGTTAACAGCATTAAGTGCTATAGAGACAGGAAGTAGAAGAAACTTCATGGATAGCTTAGGAAATTTCAAAAGTGTATGTTTAGTCAAGATCTAAAGATGTTATCAATGAAACAAGCAAGAACAGCTTATATTAAAGCATATACAGTACTATGTTTCATAGAGAATTTTTGCAAGTGGGTTTCAGAAAGAGGTGCCATCAATATGGAAAGGAGACAAAGAGAAAATTCAAAGCCATTTGACTTATGACTCACTTCCATGTATCTTTTCTTTCTTATTATCTTTCATTTTCACTTGCTAGCAATTAAGTACTAGGAATAACATTGAAGAGTATTTATAAAAATCTCACATTCTAGTACGTGCAATAACACAAAAATATGATAATCATTCTAGGCAACACTAACAAAATATTATGTGATAAATTCTTCTTTAATTGCATATATTACATATTTATTTAATTTCTATTATATACTATGAGTTACATTGGGTAAGATCTAATGTTATTGCCACATTATAAATGATAAAAAAAACAAGGCAGTGAAAACTTGGGTAAACTACCAAATTTACACAGACAATGTTCCATGGAGCCAGGATTTGGAAATCATGTAAATTATCTATAGATTAAAAGAAAACAAAAAAAAACTTTATCACTAAACTTGTACTTTTTTGGCATTTGAAAAGCTTTGGTAACATGAAGAATAAAATAATTTTGACTATACAAAAAATAGAAAGTTACTTTGCAAAAGTACTGGCATTCAAAATAAAGCACAAAATATTTAAACTTTGAAAGTTCACTTTTTCACTCATTTATTCATCGTGTTATCTCCCTTTCATTGTGTAGGTAAGGTACGAGTAAATTGGAGTCTCTGATCACCATATGCTTAGGCAGTTATACCAATAAAGAAGTAACATAAAAATGTCTCTGATAAGTCTTCTGATATAAAGAGAACAGGTACTTACCACCTACACTCGCCATAGCTATTATTCTTAATTCTTAAGACCAAGTTTGTCCAAATTACATTCCAGGGAAATAAATATCATGAAGAGTCAATGATTATTGGGTTCCAGTTCTAAACTGTCATGTAGTCTTTCCTATTAATCAATCATTAACCACAAGAAGGATTTGTATTAATATCTCTGAAGGAAAAGATCTCAATGAATTTAAGCAGGTTCTTATGTGCCTCTTTTCTTTTATATAGGTACTTCTTTTCTTTCTCTTAATTTAAGTGAATTAAGATAAATTTCTCCAGCCAAAACCAGTTTTGCTCAGTGGATAGAGCGTAGGCCTGTGGACTGAAAGGTCCCAGGTTCAATTCTGGTCAAGGTCATGTACCTTGGTTGTGGGCTCACCCCCAGTAGCGGGTGTGCAAGAGGCAACTGATCGATGTTTCTCTCTCATCATTGTTTCTAACTCTCTATCCCTCTCCCTTCCTCTCTGTGAAAAATCAATAAAATATATATTTTTTTTAAAAAGAGAAATTTCTCCAAGCTTGATTCTAGGGTATAGTATTAGGAGACCAACTTGTCTTCACATGCATTGCATATATTTTAAGATTAATACTCAGGCTTCGTCTGCCTTTCAATTTAGTTTCAACTCAAGGGGGAACAAAAAGTGCTGCTTTATTGGCCTTTTGAGTCTGAATAGATCACACAAGAGATTAAGTAAATTATCATAATGCATATTATTGAGTGATTGTACACATACTTACATATATATATATATATATATATATATATATATATATGCATAGACAAAGAAAGGACTAGATAAATATACACATTTCAAGTGTACTATCAAGCAGGAGGATATAAGATTGGATGATCTTTATCTTAATAAATACAGTATTTACCAGGGTGAATTTCTGTCAAGCTGCTCACAGCCTTTAACAAAAGTCCTTATTTTAGAACTGAGACCAAATTGCTTCTTCCCATTAAGAAAGACCTTTATGGCCTTTCTACATTTCTTTCCACAAAACTAAAAGCAGACTATGCATGGGTGACAGCACTTGGTAAAAGTGATTGTAGTGACATTTTAGATCTGTCAAGTCTTTCTGTAGCTCCTGCGCCGTATGTAGTCTAATGAGACACAGTGCATGGAAACACGGTGAGGAAAACCCTTAGAACTCTTGTTACAGTCATTTCAAGGGGGTTGTAACTCTGAGGACTACCATTTCCTACTGGGTGGGAGAATCATTAGGTAGCTACTAAAACTGCAACAAAATGCCTTGAAAGCAATTCCCTTTCAGTCACAGCCATAAAAAGATTTAGATATACTAGGCTTCTTTGGATGATGGATATAGTTTTGCATCTGGAGCTAGAATTCATATCCAGAGCAGTGCTTTCTAAAAAAAAAATCAAAGATTTATTTAAATAATTCATCACTCATTTACATATAGACTATAAATTTGTAGTGAATGGGCTTAGACTATTTCTTAAATAATTTAGCCTTTTGGGGGTGGGAGATGGAGTCAGAACCACGTGGATCTTTCGATGGAAATCAAGGGCCTTGAGGAAGAAGGAAAGGGGATTGGATGCTGAGAGGGCGACCCACACATGTCACTTTCCACTGCCTGTGCTCTAAGGAATGCTAGTCATCGAAGGAGCTCTTACACTCCCCAAGGAACACCAACCGATCATAGTCAGCGTGAACCCTTGTTCTCAGAGGAGCTCAGGTTTCGCAGCGATCCTGTGGGTGAGTTCCCCGTGGCTCGGTAGTCCTGACTTGGCGCAGCAACTCCCTCGCACCAGCTCGTGCGAGTGCCAGGAGCACAGAGGCTGAAGAACTGGTCCTGGATTTGCAGGAAGCCCCAGGGTTTTGGGTTGGAGGCGTGCCTGTCTCTGGACTGAGCTCCTAAGAGGGGGGATATCTAAGGAGCAGCACATCTGGATCTGAATACAAGAAATATCCGCAGAATTACAGGGGAGTTCAGCCAGCTCGGGACCGCCCCACCCCCAGCCCTCCATAGAGCAGGGACACAGAGAGGGGGGAAAAGATAGAAAGGCTTTAGAGTCCTGGAAGTCATCCAGAAACACTGCCACCCAGAGGCTAAAGCATATATGGTCTCTAGATCGGCTTAAAAATCAGGACTTGTAATCAACACGGAGGAACGGTGAAACACAGGGATCTGCAACTACCGCCCAGACGGGGAACAGGCGTGCCAGACAGAACAACACAGAAACTGAATGACTTTCATTACAGCAAATTTTGTTTAATTTTCAATTTTTAATTTTTAACTGTTTAATTTTTGTTTTTTACCTACTTTAATTGCAAAATTTACTCAAGAAATTTTTTCATCTGCCCTCACTTGATTTTACCTTTTTAATTAATTCATTTTTATAGGAGAGAGAGAACTACATAAACAGGCGTCCTAAAAAGATAGATCATGGGGAGGCTAAGAAACAACCCACCTATGAAAGAAAATCAGCCATCACCAGAAAAGGAAGTAAACGATTTAGAGGCAAGCAACCTACCAGAGCAAGAATTCAGAGTAATGATCATGGGATGGCTAAAAAGAATGGAAGACAAATTTGACAATATGCGTAAGACCCAAGAGGAAATGAAGAAGAACCAAGAAGAAATGAAAAATGACATAGCTACTGTAAAGAACTCAATAGAAAGCATTAAAAGTAGGCTAGATGAAGCAGAGGACCAGATCAGTGAGCTAGAAGACAAGATGGAAAAAAATACCCAATTAGAGCAGCTTTTAGAAAAAAAATTAAAAAGCAGGAAGAGAGCCTACGGGAACTTTGGGACATTACAAAACAAAACAATATTAGAATAATAGGGGTTCCAGAAGGAAAGGAAACAGAGGAAGGCATAGAAAAACTGTTTCAAGATATAATGACAGAAAACTTTCCTGAGATAGAGAAGAAAATACCCATACAAATACAAGAAGCTCGTAGAGTCCCAAGCAAAATGAATCCCCAAAGACCAACAGCTAGGCACATTATAATTAAAGTGCAAAACAACAACGACAAAGCAAGAATCTTAAAAGCAGCTAGAGAGAGACAGAAGGTTACATATAAAGGAACCCCCATCAGACTAGCAACTGATTTCTCCACAGAAACTCATCAGGCCAGAAGGGAATGGGATGAAATATACAAAGTCATGCAAAGGAAGGGTCTGAATCCAAGAATACTGTACCCAGCAAGGCTATCAATCAAGATTGAAAATGAAATCAAGAGCTTCACAGACAAAAAAAGACTAAAGGAATTTATCTCTACCAAACCAGCA
This sequence comes from Vespertilio murinus, assembly GCA_963924515.1. Lineage (NCBI taxonomy): Eukaryota > Metazoa > Chordata > Mammalia > Chiroptera > Vespertilionidae > Vespertilio > Vespertilio murinus. The sequence continues at coordinate 110,738,887 of OZ004709.1, forward strand.
ATGCAAGAAATGCTAAAGGGTCTACTGTAAAAATAAAAAAATAGGAAGCGAAGAAGGAACACAGGGGGATAGAATAAAAATGGCATCAAATACCTACCTATCAATAATTACTTTAAATGTAAATGGCTTACATCTCCTGTGGGAGAGCACTGACAACCAGGGAGCAGCTCCGGCATTGAGCATCTGACCCCTGGTGGTCAGTGCATGTCATAGCGACTGGTTGTTTCATTGGTTGGTTGATTTGCATTTTAGCCTTTTATTATATAGGATTCTCGCCTTGTAGTTTTTTGTGTGACAATAAGGTTGCAATTGTTGAGAATGGCACTGATGCTTGCACATTACATATGGAAAGATGATTGCAAAACAATGTATATCCAGAGTAACTGAGTATGTAAATTTTCAGATTTGGGGGACCTCCAGGGAAATAAAAATTATGTGTGCCACTTCAATAAATATATATTGAAAATTTACTTGATGTAATGCAGGCATCATGGTAAGAACAATTATTAAAGTATGATTGTTATGCCAAAATATCTCAAATTATAAAGAAAAAAGTAAAGTGTAATATAAAGTAGATATAATGCAAGGCAAAATAAGTTAAGTGTGAAAATTTATATTCCATATTTGTATGCTTATTCGTTATTTGTTCTTTCATTTATTTATAATCCCCCACTTTTCACAAAACATTTGAGAAAAACAATATATATGTGTATGTGTGTGTATGATTCAATATTATATTTGTCTGTATGATTCTTATAACCCTGAAATAAAAGGAAAGTGTGATCATATAAATAATTTATTTTACTTTATAAACAGCTTCCTGCTATTTATTTTTTAAAGAAAATATCCATATAATCACATAAGATGCTATCCCAGATACTAGTTACAGGGGTGAATGATACCATCTATATTTTTTGTGCTAAGTTAGGAACCATTTTATTATGATTTTTGCCTATTGTCTCCAAAAGATAATAGGCAAATTATATATAATGCATATTATTAAACTGGAATGAGTTTGAATGAACTAACTTAAGATAGTCTGTAAATGCAGTTTTCTAATGAATTGTGCATGCTGGGAAATTGAAGTGGTGAAAAAAGAATGCTACATACACAACTTCCATAGCAGTAAGTAAATAAATCATGCCTATCTCTTAAAAATTATAATATTGATGTCAATTTGATTTCAATATTAGGACATTATTTTTAAAAAGGATGCATTGTTTTTAAAAAGTATATATATAGCACATATTACTCTATGATTAATTTAATTAGCTCAACAACCCTAAGGTAATGACACTATAATAATGGAGCTGAGCCACAGAAAGGTAAGCAGCATAGATAGAAACAAAGGCCAACTCCAACCTAGGATGTTTACTTCCGGTAGCCTTGCTCGTGTACAGACTGCCTCCTTGTTTATTTCTTTTACTGACTCAGTCATTAATTACAGTCAACATTTTATAAAAGGACTAGAGGTCCAGTGCACGAATTTGTGCACCAGTGCGGTCCCTCAGCATGGCCTATGGGATTAGACCAAAACCAGTTCTCTGACATCCTCTGAGGGGTCCTAGATTGGTAGAGGGCACAGGCCAGGCTTTTATTATATAGGATGATCACTGTTTACATATAATTATCCTGGATGTTTGCTCTCTTTAATATAAAATTTATAATTAACTTTATAGTTATGGTGCACTATCAATTGAATTTATTAAGAATAGACCTAAAGTAATATTCTATTTCAAAGTAGAAAGTGTAAATGCATAGGATAGCATAAAATTCTTAAGTCTATAATAGCAATTATTATCCTACATTTAATTGATAGTTATGCTTGAGAACAGGAATGTTGCCTCTGAGCTGGGCTAAACCAAGATATAATAGTTGCTGAAAGAATGAGGGAACTGGATGAACTATAGCCTCATAATAAAATTGCCTAATCATGCCTTTGCTATTTATTAACTACATACCATTTATCTACCATTGTGCTAAGTATATTACATACATTACTTACTATTCTTCCCACGACACTGCAAATCATATGTTGTTACTAAGTATGTTGCACAGAAAAAAAAAACAGAAACTAAAATGTTATCTAACTTGGCCACCATTGCACAGTGATTAAGTGGCAGAGTTGGAATGCAAACTCGGCTCCATCCATCATGGCTCTTTGGAGTTGCTTTATGGGGAGTAATTTTCTCTGAGTGCCCTTCACAGGGAAACCCTTGGATTAAGTGTGAACTTCATCTGGATTATTTCTGGACAAGTTTAATGTCATTATCATCATTATTCATTACAATTTAATTGTTAGGGGAGCAATTAGCATGCTGTAGTATTTCTTTTTCCTATATTAATTATTATCCAACAGAACAGACACTGGTTCAAGGGAAAATACTACGTTTTCTTCTTCAGTTAAGCATAATCATAATAATGGTTTCATGGTGGAAAAACGTAGCAGAGCTTTCTTGCAGAGCCACCATCCGAAAATTACTTCTTGAATTTGGTTATGTCTTATTGAATTCTAGTAGTTCAACTTGCCTGCTATGAGTGGTTCAGAGACATACTAGTAACTCTATGTAACCTGCAGGTTTTCTTCAGACTTTCTTTATATTATCCCATGAGAGATAACCTATTCATCATGTTTGAGATTCAAGATTTATTCTATTCCCATAGAAATGGATGGTTTCATCTAATAAATTGTGGAAGGATTAATAAATACCCTTTGTTTTGTTCTGTGTTGCTTTTTTAAACATGCTTCAGCCAAATAGATGGAAAGCAACTTGTAAGAGAAAGCTCTCATCTGCTGTGATACATTGAGGCATCAGACACTGTGAAACTGCTAAAGTATTAACTATTTTTCTTTAGCTCACACTATTTCCTACAAACTCCCTTTCTTTTCTCTTTCCTGGTAAAGAAAATCATGGTGACGAATAGAAACTATATTTGTGGCCTCTGAGAACTAGTTTATTTTTATTGTTGAGTTCAAACTCCATACTTGAAATGTAAAAGGAGCTAAAAGCATTTTCCATATTTTCACTCTATTTGAAGCCATTCTTATCTGGAATGAATTAGTTTCAGTTTAGGAATTTAGAGCTTTCTAAACATATATGTAATTCTACATGTTGAGCCATAAATGCATTTTTCATTGAGAATAGAAATATACCCATCCAAAAAAAGTTAATTCATCTTTGCCACAATACTTAATTTTCTGTTTGAGTTCATTAAAATTTATATTTATTGCCATGATATTCAGAATGTACTATTGATTATATTGATATCAAATTTAATTGTGTTTGTATGATAATCACTGTAATATTTAAGTTTGTTTGTTTTTTACTCTTAAGGGATATTTTTTTGGCAAATACTAAGATGTGCTTCAGTAGTTTCAAAGCTATTATTCAATATAATAATCTTTTTCTAGTATCTACTTTAGAAATGAATATAATTGCCCATTTTTAGGAGACATATTCTTACATACTGTCTTATAATCAGACTTCAGAATATATTTTCTATTTTAGTCTTTAATTTATGATATAACAGTACTGTCACTGTTATTTTTTAATTCACTTAATCTCTGGAATGAATGTATTCTCTAGCATTTTGACACATGTTAATGTGATAAATGCTTATTAGTTTTATTCAATGTAATAATTCCTTCAAAATGATTTAGAATTAGACATCCCTTGCTTTTCAAATATGCCTTTATTTATTTTACAAAAGAGAGGAAGGGATAGGGAAAGAGAGGGATATTAATGAGTAGGAACCATCCATTAGATGCATCTTGCACACCCCTACTGGGGATTGAGCCTACAAACCAGGCATGTGCCCTGACCAGGAATCAAACCAGCGACCTCTCAGTGCATAGGATGAAGCTCAACCAACTGAGCCACAACAGCGAGGGCAAATATTCCTTATTATTCATGTTCATGCAATTGATGATAAAATTAGCAGTGTCTTTGGAGTCAGACTCTGCATTAAAATATGGGCAATGCTAGGACAAACTATACCAGATAGAGAACCCCAAAGCCAGACAGACTGACATTCAAATCTCACAGTCATAATCAACTTCCCACATGATCTTGAATAAAATGTAATAACAGGGTTTTTTTTTAATCTGTGAATGGAGATAATAGCCCATAATATCAGAGCAAGAATTAAAAATGATAATATATGTGTATTGTGTTTGTTCTTTACGGTGCTTAAGTCAATTCAGTTTAAGTTTAGTCATGCTCCCATAAGCAAAGTCAGGCTCCAATAAAATCACATATCTGATTAGATTTACACAAATGTTTATTCATTAACAAGCCCACTACTCAAATAAAAGTCTCATCTACCAGGACGGTAATTTTGCTAATATAATGTATAGTAATATTTGTTTATCAATAAATTAAAAAAATAATAAATTTATTTTCTTAAGAGAAGTTAATACAAAGGAAGAAAAGTATGTTTACTTATGATTTTAATTTTGTTGTTCAAGCATCAGATCATATCAATTCTCCTGTTTAAAAAAAAATGTAAAGCTGTATTCTTACTGTGGAATTTCTTCTTCTTTCTCTCCTTCCTTCTCTGCCTCCTTCCTTCTCTGCCTCCTCCCCTCCCTCCCTCCCTCCCTTCCTTCCTTCCTTCTTTCCTTCCTTCCTTCCTTCCTTCCTTCCTTCCTTCCTTCCTTCCTTCCTTCCTTCCTTCCTTCCTTCCATCCTTCCTTCCATCCTTCCTTCCTTCCTTTTTCTCTTCCTTCCTTATTTCTTGCATGTATCTATTTATTTATTTTCTCCAACCCATAATAGCATTTTTCAAGTACTATGGGTCAGTGATTTTGCTATTTAAAGAATGCAAAGTATTGACTTTGTAGATAGCCATTATACATTCACTTGAATGAGAAACATAATACAGTTCTATAGTAGCCCTAAAACAAGTACTCTAAAGAGGGTTAACATGTTTGATATATGAAAAACTATTTCAGGTGTATTTAGAATCTAAACATTACACACAAAAACTGAAATGGGAGAAGTTAATAATAGAAAAATAAAATTAAACATGCCAAAAAAGTAATAGTTATGTCCTATATTTTTCTAAACCTGATTAATTGTATTGAAAAATATTCCATCAGAATAACAATACTGAGAGATAAATATTAGTAACAGGCATGAAATAAAATATTATGAAAAATACATTGCAAAAATAACAATTTTAATTAGTCTGCAAGACAGTTTTGGTGAATGAATTGTTCTACATTTCAAAAGATATGTTTATTGGTTATTATTGATACCTATGGCAAGATAAATTCCTCACTTAAATTGCTATAAACTTTTCAAAGAAGGGATTAAGCTCTGGCTGCTTAGCTCAGTTGGTTAGATGTCCTCCCAATATGCCAAGGCTGTGGGTTCAATCCCTGATCAGGACACATACAAGAATCAACCAATGAATGTATAAATAAATGGAACAACACATTGGTGTTTCTCAAGTCAATCAGTCAATAAAAAACAAGGTAAAATAAAAGAAGGGATCAAGATAAACCAGAAAATAAAACTGGCTTTACAGCATTCAAGAAGCAAATAGGGCTGAGTTTAGATGAATTAAGCACATCAGAATAAGAAGAAACTTATTCTGGAGGGATAACTGCTTCCAAAGTAAGCAAGTTGAAGGGAAAGAGGCTAATACAGATCTAACATCACTATTCAAGAAGGAACCATTTCTGAGCAAGTAGGGTAGTGCTTAAATATCTAAAATTCTGTGTAAAAATTATAAAAGATCAGATGGAGAACCACAATATATTCCATAGCAAATACCCAAATCAATGCCTCGGTTTCAGTAATTGGTACTAGAATAAATTATTTTGAATATCAGGAACTTGACAAACTATGTAGAGTGTCTGATAGTCTTCTATAGGCTTTAATTTACAGTAACAAAAGAAACACCCACATAATGAAAAACACGGTTAAAGAAAACTGTTGAGAATTTTAGGACACCTGCAGTATAATAACTTGGGAAGTTCGTAGTACATGCAATTCTGTTATTTTTAATATTCTAGACTTTAGGTCAAAGGTAAAATATTTAGACCCTAGCTGGTTTGGCTCAGTAGATAGAGCATCGGCTTGCAGAATGAAGGTCCCAGGTTCAATTCCAGTCAAGAACACATGCTCGGGTTGCAGGCTCGATCCCCCATAGGGGGTGTTCAGGAAACAACTGATCAATGATTCTCTCTCATTATTGATGTTTCTATCTCTCTCTCTCTCTTCTCCTTTCCTCTATGAAATCAATAAAAATATATATTTTTAAAAAGTAAAATATTGACTATAGTTACAACTTCTATTCACATCCCCCCCCCAACACCTATTGGAAAAAAAAGTCTTTCTAATATTCAGTTAATCAAGGTCTTATTAATTCTAGGACAGAGTTTAGCTGCATGTAGTAAGTATGGTTCCATGACCAGCAACATCATAGCAGTCAAGGTCTTTGTGCTGACACACAAGCAGAAGGGAAGCCTCTTAAAGGAGATCATGACTCCTTAAGCTATAGGCTCCTATAAATGATAGACATTCTACTTTCCAAAGAGACCAGTGATGACAAAGCTATACACACTTGGTTTGTTGATATCTGCTTCTTTTTTGGTTTATGTTCTTAATCTATTGGAAGTTCATCCTTGTCTTCTTACCACTTCTTTATTGCTAATGGACTAATACAGCATGAACCAGCTGAGCCACACTTACCCATGTAATGTTTTCCTATCTTGTTAGCTATGGACTCTCTACACAATCAGTAGGGTGATGTTGTTGTACAACTGTGATTGAAGGCTTCATGTCAAATAGATAAAAAACAAACAAACAAGTACCTTGTTACAGTGTCCTAATTGTAAGTCCCTATACAATTTTTCCTTGGGTCCAAAACTTTGTCACTTCTTGATGTGAACATTATGGTACATTCAAACACCACATTGTAGCTCTTGTTCTTCCTCCCCACAAAAGATAATATATTGCCACCTCTCTTCCCATCTAAGTCCTCATACAAGTTAGCACAGGATAGTCATCACTGTCTCCATGAACTCTTTCCAAAACACATGTGCACGTGTGTGCACACACACACATTTCTGTGCCTGCATTTGTCACTTAACTATAAATGTATTAATTTAAAGAAAATGCCTTGTTGTACTTTACACAAGTGACTCTTTTATTGCTATACTTAGAAATTGTGGTGTGTGTTTTTAAGGGATCAGGATTTTTTTATATTATCCAGGGCCTTTCATATTATTTAGTATATGATTAACTAATATTTGATGCTTTAGAAGAAAAACACATGGCCTTTTTATAGTTATGAAAATGTCTGTCTCTAGCAAAAGAACTTAAACTTCTTTAGATGAGAGGCAATCTTTTTTATCCTTTTTCATACTCTTAACATCTATAATAGCTTAGAATCTCAATAAAAGTCTATTGGATTAAATGGAATTTGCTGCCAGTCATTTCCTTAAATATCATTTACTGTACACTCACAGGATACTTAAGCTTCCACTGGAAGCTTATCTTATTTAAATCCTTTTCACCACATAAACACATTTTGTAGAAAGTGCTGATGATGTGACTTCTATTGAGAAAAATGCTGCATAATAGGGTTCTCATTGAATACATGACTTTAAAAAGACATCTGGAAAACCTCCTAAATTAAATAGCTTTTTTCCCTTGTTGTTTAGCACAAGCAAAAGCTAAGCAGATGACAAAAATTACTAACATTGAGATTTTTGGAACTACTTACATTTTAAAGTAAAACTTTAATATTTACCTATATTAATTGCATGACAGTGTGTTTAAAATAAATTAATTGAAACATTTGACTCACTGGGTTTGAAAATATGACTTATGAGAAAATAAATCATAGGCCAGGAGAATATCACATAGCTTCTCTGTGAATGATCAGTCATTGCGTTTGCTCCTGTCCCTGTGTTTTCTGTCATGTGGAAGTAGACTTCAAGTCAATAGCAATACAAGTAATTCAGGTTGTGGTTTTTCACGTCCTGTCATGTCTTGAAAACCTGACATCCCAATTAAATGTTGGGGGGTGGGGGTACAAGATGATTTAAGTTAACAAATTGCCATTGTTTTTAAAAGAACATTATCTTTAAAATAATATGATTTTCATTTGAACTGGACTTAAAAATAATCAACAAAAATGTTCTGTTGATAGGTCATTTTTATTTAATGACAAATTAAGTTCATACTTTTGTTTAATGTAACTAATATATAAATCCAAAAATGTACATTAAAAATCACAAAAAATGAAGCTTTCTTTCTATGTGAAAGGTATATTAAAATATATTAGAATTTAAGGACAAGTGATTTTTATTTTCCTATTAAATATTTAATGTTATGGATAGTCATACCTTGAGCTTATGATTACCTTCGCTTGGGCAATAACAAATCCATGCAAATGACAAAGTTTTTATAAGGAAGTATGATAGTAAAATAATAAAATGTAAAACATTACACTGGTCAACAAATTTCAAATAAAAATGCCTTAAAATATGTTGATCAGACTTTTTCTTTCTATGCCAGACAAATCAAATGAGTTAATAATAGCCGAAAGCAGTTTAGCTCAATGGATAGAGCATCAGCCTGTGGACTCAAGGGTCCCGGGTTCGATTCAGGTCAAGGGCATGTGCCTTGGTTGCGGGCGCATCCCTGGTGGGAGGTGTACAGGAGGTGGGTGATCGATGTTTCTCTCTCATCGATGTTTCAGACTTTCTGTCCTTCTCCCTTCCTCTCTGTAAAAAATCAATAAAATATATTTTTAAAGGAAAAAAAATGAGTTCATAATAACCATATCCTTACTTTCAGTGTTTCTTAGGAGCAAATTATTTAAAATGGCATAATTGAGAGCCCCCAAAGAAACCAATTTATTTACAGTCAACTGATTTTTGACAAGGATGTCAAGATATCAATGTATTATTCACCAAATGGTGCTGAGAAAACATTATATCCACATACAAAAGAACAAACTTGTGTGTGTATATATATATATATATATATATATATATATATATATATTTCACAGTGGATTAAAAATTACATGTAAAATATAACCCTATAACATTCTCAGATACGAACATAGATGAATTGGCAAGATTTTGATTAGGTAAGTTTTTTCCAGATCTGACATCAAAAGTGCAAGCAATAAAAAAAGATTAATTTTATTGGAGTTAAAAATGTTTGTGCATCATAGAACACTACTAATGAAATGAAAAGGCAGCCCACGTAATGAAAGAAAATAATTGCAAACTGTTTATCTGAGAATGATCTATTATCTAAATATATATATACAGAACTTGTGCCTCTAAATAAATAATCCAATCTAAAAATGAGGGGGAAAAAGATGTTAATAGGCATTTTTCTAAAGAAAATATATGAATGGCCAACAAGCACATGAAAAAATGCTCATTATCATTAGTCATTACATAAATACAAATTAAAATTAGATGCCATTTTGTACACTTATTGGGTGGCTATAAAAAAATAGAAAGTAGCAAGGACTGAGGAGGATGTGGAGAGATTGAGATCCTCATACATTGCTGGTAATGTAAAATGCAGCCACTATGGAAAAGAATCTGGCAGTTCCTCAAAAAGTTAGCTATAGAGTTATCATGTGACCCAGCAACCCCACTCCTAGGTATATACCCAGGAGAACTGAAATTTATGTTCACACAAAAACTTCTACACAAATGTTCATAGCATATGTAAACAAAAATGTTCATATAAACATAATACATGATACCGAAAGATTCCCAAGAATATTTAATACACCAAACTATATAGGTAGCCATTTTATAAATATATTATTTTAAAGCTGAGGATGTCATTATTGAGATTTGGTGACTCCCTTAAATTGTTTATAGTGGATACACATGGGTAAAGAAAGAGAACATGAAGAGTCTCTTTGTTGCTGAATAGCATAGTCTTTATAGGCGAAGCTAGCAGTGCAAGCAAATGGGGTCTAATTGCAATCACAAGTGATAGTTGGGAACAGAGAAAATTTGTCCAGGTGATGTGTTAGAGTGACCTACAGGTGGCTGGACACTGGCAGGAAATTCTAAAATCAGGCAGAAGTGTTCTTGTGTAGCAGAGGCTAACAACATACTTTGTTAAAACCCCTGTGAATTAATTTCTACTGATGTTCCTTAGACACCTGGAAGAGAAGGTTCCTAACACCAGAATTATATGGGGCATTAAACTCATAATCAATGTGAGTATTTTTATTTTTATTTATTTTTTTAAAATAAATCTTTATTGCTCAGATTATTACAATTGTTTCTCCTTTTTCTCCCCCATAGATCCCTTCCACCTGATTCCCACCCCACCCTCTGCCCTTACCCCCTCCCCCCACTATTGTCCTCATCCATAGGTTATACAATTTTAATCCAGTCTCTTTCTGCACCCCACACCCCTTTCACCCTGATAATTATCTTTCCACTCCCTTTCTTTGCCCCTAATTCTATTATATTCACCAGTTTATTCTATTCCTGAGATTTTTAATTCACTTGACCTTCTTCCTCTTCTTAAGTAATACCTTTCAGCATTTCATATAATACTGGTTTGGTGGTGATGAACTCCTTTAGTTTTTTCTTATCTGTGAAGCTCTTTATCTGCCCTTCAATTCTGAATGATAACTTTGCTGGATACAGTAATCTTGGTTGTAGGTTCTCCCTATTCATCACTTGCCACTCCCTTCTGGCCTGCATGGTTTCTGTTGAGAAATCAGCTGATAGTCGTATGGGTGCTCCCTTATAGGTAACCAACTGCTTTTCTCTTGTTGCTTGTAAGATCCTCTTTTTGTCTTTTACCCTTGGCATATTGATGATGATGTGTCTCCAAGAATTTTTCTTTGGATTCCTCTTGTTTGGGGTTCTGTAGGCTTCCTGTACTTGTAAGTCTATTTCTTTCACCAGGTGAGGGAAGTTTTCTGATATTATTTCTTCAAATATGTTTTCAGTATTTTGCACTCCCTCTTCTTCTGGCACCCCCATAATTCTGATGTTGGTGTGCTTGCAGTTGTCCCAGAGGCTCCTTACACTATCTTCAACTTTCTGGATCCTCTTTTCTTCTTCCTTCTCCAGCGGAGTGTCTTTTGGCTCTTTGACCTGATTCTTGTGTTCTTCCATTCTGCTGTTGGATCTCTGCATAATATTTTCCAATTTATTCAGTTTATGTATACTTTTTAGTTGGGTCTCATGAAATTTATCGAGCTTTTCTAGGATATTGTTGCATAACCTTAGAACCGTAGTTCTGAACTCTATATCCTCCATCTCTTTTGTTTGAGATATATTTCCTTGTCTCGGCATTATCACTATTTTTCAGTTGGTAGGATGGCTTTGTGTGTTTGGTGTCCTATATAGCACAGTGGGTCAGCCTCCTCAGTTACCTGAGGTAGACACTCTTGGTGATCCCCTTTGTGGACTGCGTGCACAGCCTTGTTGTAGCTAAGTCTCTATTGTTGTGAATTGACCTTCAGGCCAATTGGATGTGGGTATCAGCTGTGTCTACTCTGGGATAACTTCTGTATTGGAGACAGTCTTATAGGATCAGACTTGAAAAACTGCAGAAGCCTCTGCTCAGCTTGGATGGGGCGGAGTCTCAGGGCTGAACTGACAGTCTTGGCTTCTGCCCTGCCCTTGTGCACTCGCCTGAGTTTCCGCCTGACCGGCCCAGTTTCCCCAAGCAAGAGCGTGGGTGCCCCAGGGGCTCGCCTGGACTTGGGCTGGTCTCTGTAGTCTGGAGCTTCTGACTCATTCCGCTATGGAGAGGCCGCCACCTTGTACAGAGAGGCAGCGGCAGCCTCCACAGTCAGACCTGGAGCTTCTGACTCCTTCTGCTATGGAGAGGCAGCGGTCAGACCTCAGCGCGTACTTGCTCTCGCGTGCGAGTCTGTAGACCCTGCTGGCTGCGGCTCCCGGTCCCCGGTCTCCCAGTCTCTGAGTCTCTGAGTCTCTGGGTGCCTTTCTCTACAGTCCAGACTCCACCCGTATGAGCCTGGGACCACGGAATTTCAGCCGGGGCTGGGCTTCAGTACAGTCGGAAAGGGTTCCATGCAATCGGGGATTCCTCCCCTCCCGCCAGGCAGGTATTCGGCGGCCACGTGCGAGAGTATCTCCCTACCTCAGTGCTTTTCGGCTCCCAGTCCGATCCGTGAGCCTCTCTCTTTCTTTCTAGTTGTAGCTATTCCACTCCGCCAGCTTTCCTGAGGTTTTGGTGAAGTCCTTTTTGATTTTAGTTGTTTTTTTTAATTAAATTGTTGATGAGGCGGCAGCTTAGGAGACTGCCTAGGCCGCCATCTTGGGTGTTCCTCAATGTGAGTATTTTTAAAGGACAGTCTTTAATTTAGAGGTGCTAGGGCACCTTAAAATGCTAAAAATTAGAAAAGTTGAATTTGTGCAATCAATTTAATCCTTGCATTGAGTCTTGACCAGGAAAGTAGCAAGGAGGGAAAAGTATATTTTGTCTACTAATCTCTTATCAAGAGAGCTCATAATCAGAGTATTGTGCTCCATTTAATTCTCAAAGAAAACCTGTAACCTGTAGTTGAAGGGAATATTTCAAATTAAAATTACTTGGAAATCATCCCTATCTGTAACTAAACTATAAACTCTGAAAGCATATTGTATATTTTATTCTTCCTTATTTCTTTTGTGACATATACATATCACTTAACTGTTTTTTATTCCTCACCTGAGAATATGCTTTTTATTGATTGTTTTTTTTTTTGAGAGAGAGAGGGAGAGAGAGAGAAAGAGAGAGAGAGAGAGACAGATTAGTATGTCAGTAGTCTCCAATATAGGCCCCAACCGAGATAAAACCATAACCCCAGGCATGTGCCCTGACCAGAAATTAAACCCGAAACCCTTTGGTGCACTGGATGTTCCAACCAACTGAGCCACCCAGCCAGGGCTCACTGGGCTTTAATGGACATTCAATCAATATTTATAGATGAAATTGTTTATCAAATGAAGCTGAAATTAAACTTAGAATGGAAGAATATTAAATATAAACTTTTTTAGTATTTATTTTTTCTTGTACAAAATGGCTCAGCGTTTGGAAAGTAAGGTGGTAGAGTATGGGAATAAGCTTGTCATTATAGCCTGTGGAATAGTATACTATCTTCATCTACATGCATATTCTGGCTGAATGAGACCAACTAATGGTTACTAACACTTTTTAAAACCACAACTGCCTATAGCCCCATTAGGGAAGGAGAATATTGTGGAGAGGCACAAATTTCACCCTGGGTAAACTATCCATTGTTTCATTAAACACACACACACACACATGAACATATATTACTATTGCTATTATGTTTTTTCTACTTAGAACCTGATAAAGGACTGAGATACAAGAAGAAAACTGGTCTTCATAATAAAATAAACATATTTTCCTCACTAGAGCACGAGGAAGAAAGCAAGGTGTAAATTACAGTCAGTGTAAATAATAGAGAAATGCTTATGACTACTCTTTAATCTAAGATCTTAAACATATATTTACTTGCCAAACATTGCCCTAGGTATACAAATAATAGAGATCCCAAAATGAAACCTCTTCTCTCCTGTTGCTTACATTTTAGAGTAAGAGAGATAGATATTGAACAAATGAACAAATGAGTATGTGCAATATGAAGTGGCACACAATATTAAATGATGATAACTGCTCTGGAGAAATGCCCTTTTCAATTGTAAAATGTATCTCATTTTTAAAAGTTGTTTAATAAACATATCAATGCGTGATAGTCATGTGTATTTCAAGTGATTTTTCTCTCTAATAAATTTATCCATTTTTTATAAAAAAAGAAAAAAACTAAATCCTCTCCAAATAATTATATCTTTCTGAGAAATATTACCTTCCATCTTGGTGAAAGTCGAGTATTTCTTGTGCTCCAAATTAAAATATTGACTTTTCAAATTCTCCCTTAAAATTCTGCATCTGTTGCTATATTGAGATGCTCATAATTAATTTTACCATGTAATACATTAAGTAGTGACTATATGGCATTGGAATAACAAAGAGCTACTGCTATATTTTCATCTTAATATATTTTCATTGACACAAGAGATAATGCTATAGCTTCCCTATTTGTTTGATAATATTCTTATCAATGGTAAAGTTTTGTTGTTATATTCCACATGAAATTTCAACTAAATCTCACACTTGGTTTATTTTCTGTCAATTCTGGAATTACTTTAAAAAAATACAACATTTTGCTTTCTTTGTCAGTGTTCATCAAAGCTAAGTAAAATGGCAATTTACATGCATTGTGATTGGCATAGTCAGAGAGAAAACATGTTGCTTTCTGACATCTAAAAAGGTATGTGATTTCTACAACAATGTTTATGGAAAAGGAGAGCTTTTAGAGTTATTCCATTTCCTCTTTAGCTTTGCAAACTTGACATCACCAACTGACTTGAAAATGGTTTTTAAGAACTTGTATTTAAGGAATTAGAGAAGATATCAGATTTATGTATGAAGTTGTGAAGTACCTAGAAAAAAACTACTTTAGAAAGATCGTATTAAAACAAAGGATAGCATTGTGTGAAGGTAAAATTATTAGGAATATATCTTAAGAGATGCACAAAATTTATGGTTTAAAATCTCCATTTTAATTCTGATTATATAAATGTGAATTTAAATTATGTTTAGAACTTAATGAGCAAGGTAGGATCACCGGGCATTCAAGAAATGTTGAAGAGCTCCAACCTTAAGACCACAATGCACGTAAGAGGCCATGCCTTCCCAGAAGAGCACTGAACTCTAGGAAAATGTGAGGATATTTATTGATAATTGTCTGAAATGTCCCAAGATAGATCAAGTGTTTTACCCTTTCGATTATAGATAGAAGTTTGAGATGATTCTACAATTTTTTTGTTCTAGCTCAAAACCATGGCAGAAAGTTTTCTAGGTCAGAGAGTATTAGGACTTTGATTTTTTTATGTGGGTGAACGATGCATGCTTACAAAGGTGATGTTATTTTTTCTCTGAAAATAGATCCATCATACTAACTTTGTGGGGAATAAGTGTCCGTCTTGCATTTTAGTTTTTTCTCTTTTTTATTGTTTAAAGTATTACATATAATAGTGCATATGTCTCTTTTGCTTTTTTAACCAATTGACCTTCACCTAGCCTCCCCTATCCTTGGGGCAAGACACTGGGAGCGGGGTGAGGGCATGTGCAGTGGGGGGGGGGGGGGGGCAGTATTTTAGTTTTAATGAACACAGTGAATTCTTATCAGGAATCAGTAGGCAACTTGGCAATGTGTACCCTTTTAAAGTTCCTTTATTGGTGAAAGTATTAAGAGATACTTTTCCCACACCATTGACCCCCTCCTCTCTGTGCCGCACACCCCCAACCAGGCCTTCTCTGCACTATTGTTTGTGTCCATAGGTTATGCATAAAAGCATATAAATTCCCTCTGAGATTCCTCAATGAACCAAAATTAGAAGGTAAGGGCTCAATTCCTTTGCAGCACTGTTTTGTTCTACAAGCAAACAATACAGGTTTGCTATCAAGTGATCATTTTCAGGGAAGTTCAGTTTAAGAGACACGTCCCTTAGTTAGCCTTTGTTAGTTTTAGCTTTAAAGCTTCTCTTCTGTGTGCTTTTATTCTAAGAGAAGACAAAAATGGGCAAAGGGAAGAAGCTTGTTGTAATTTGTAGATGCCTTGAGATGAAAGAAATACCGCGGCTAGCAGTCAGAGTAATAGCAGTAATACAGCAGCAGCAGCAGGAACAGGAATGATTATTTGTCCCCTTTTCCCACTTTGATATTGTAATAGATGATGGGTTATCAGTTCCAGGTGCCTTCCGCTGTAGGTGAATGCCTTGATTTCATTTCACCTGGAAGTTTCCGGGAAGGCTGAATAATGGTGTGTCTCTAGAATCCAGTTGGTAGAATTTCAAAATAGAACCTCTCTCACCTAATAGTTTTTTTGTTTGTTTGTTTATTATCTTGGTTCTTTTACTCAACTTTTCTAAGTCTTTCCAGCCATACAACAAAGGAAGACATAATACATCCTGATATATAGGGGTGTGCTAAAAACTACATTTAAAAATACTATGTTTAAAATACTTAGACCAAGCTTCACACATGTTTAACATGGAAATAAAGGATAAACCTGTATTTTACTCTTTTATTGTCGAGAAAATTAAAACAGGAATTTGAACAACTGTCTGTACCACAGAACTAAGATGTTTCAAAGCCAGGATTGACCCCAACTTCTTCTTGCCTCTAGACTGCAGGTTCTTGTTCGGTTGGCCTGCCAATGTAGGCATCAGAATTATGTCTACCGTATTTGCCAGCATATAAGACGATTTTTTGGCCCTGAAAAATACGTATTTGCCGGCGTATAAGAAGACTGGGCGTATAAGACAACCCCCTAACATTTCCACTAAAAATACAGAGTTTGTTATATACTCGCCGTATAAGACTACCCCCCACTTGGAGGCATATTTTTCAGGGCCAAAAAATCGTCTTATACGCCGGCAAATACGTAATTCATATAAACCTGTTGACTCCAGCTATGATTTTCATAATCTGATTTCAATGGTTTTGCTCAATCTTCATAAAGGAAATTAAAAAATTAAGAAGTTATAACTGAACTCACTGTGGAATGCAAATAACATATTATACACTGAACACATGCATAAATGCAGTAAATTACATGAGTTACATCTTATGATCCTGGTGTGAACTTAAAGGATTTGGAACTAGGGCAATTAAAATAGATGACTGTGGCTATCTGGATTTAATATTAATTTTCTATATTTTCTTTCACAATTTCTCCATGGGGACTCCTCTTATTTTTTTTAATGAAGTTAAAAAATTGAAGTTAATGTTTTAAAGTTTTAGTCTATAAAAATATGTATAGAAAATAAATAATATGTCTGAAGTCACAGAGAAATTGAAAAATATTGCACCTTTAATATGAGACTTTTGGCAAATAGCTCAATATTTTTTAACTAAATGATCTGTTTCACAAGCCAAATGACTAATAGGAAAATCAGAATGCAACAGATATGGATATTGAACACAATGCAATATTTTGTCACATTTGAAGTCTCTAATAAATATGTAAATTACTCTCTTTCAATGAGAAATATCCAAAAATGGTTCTTAGAAAACTTCTGAGTTAATACTTTATTATCATATTTATCTACATACCCCAATTATCCCATATAATAAAGAGGTAATATGCAAATTGACCCTCTCTCCCTCACACAAAATGGCTACCTCATGTGTTCAAAGATGGCCACCACATGTTGGCGGGTAGGGGATGGTGGTTGTGGGCAATCAGGCAAGCAGGAGAGGGCAGTTGGGGGCAGTGGTGATAGCAGGGGAGCAGCAGTTAGGCATTGACCAGGCTGATTGATCAGGCTAGCAGAGGAGTGGTTAGGGCTGATCAGGTTGGCAGGCAGAAGCGACTAGGGGCAATCAGGCAAGGCAGGCAGGTGAATGGTTGGGAGCCAGTAGTCCCAGATTATGAGAGGAATGTCCATAGGGGATTGGACCTAAACCAGCAGTCAGACATCCCCCAAGGGTCCCAGATTGGAGATGGTACAGGCTGCGCTAAGGGAGACCCCCCCCCCCCCGCCATGCACGAATTTCATGCACTGGGCCTCTAGTGTTAACATATTTGAGAATTTGCTATATTCTCTATGTGCTCCAGCAGGGATGTTTATATGGTGTGTATGCATATTGACAGGTAATACAACAATGATCATTTAATAGATTTAAAATTATTTTCACATTACATGTTATATATAGTATAATTTTTAAAATTCTATTTTATAATTTTCCTATTCCAAGGTGAAATAATGCATTTAGAAATTTTGGGGGTGGATGAAGTATTGTATTTAATTGGAGTTGTGTAGCATGTGTTTCTCAAAAATTTCTGGATTTTAAAAAAGATTTTTAGATCTCTTAAACCAGTGGTTGGCAAACCGCAGCTCGAAAGCTACATGCGGCTCTTTGTCCCCTTGAATGTTCTTTTTTAAAAATATATTTTATTGGTATTTTACAGAGAGGAAGGGAGAGACATAGAGAGCTAGTAATGTCGATTAGAGAGAAACATCGACCAGCTGCCTCCTACACACCCTTCACCAGGGATGTGCCCGCCACCAATGTACATGCCCTTGACCGGAATTGAACCCAGGATCTTTCAGTCCGCAGACCAATGCTCCACCACTGAGCCAAACAAGTTTCGGCAAGGCCCCTTGAATGTTCTAATACCACTTCTTAAAAATAGACTCACCCAGGCCAAAAATCGACTTCTGTGCATGGGGCACGGAGTTTCAATCACACTGTACGTGCATGCCCACATGTGGTATTTTGTGGAAGAGCCACACTCAAGGGGCCAAAGAGCTGCATGTGGCTCGGAGCCGCAGTTTGCTGACTACTGTCTTAAACCACTCTCATTTCAGTTTCCAAAAATGTTCAAAATCCTTTTCTTTTTAAAAGTAGGATTGCTATTATTTTGACTTTTGGTAAGGGCTTCTTAGAAATAGGTTCTACAGTTATACCTTTTTCTTTAAAACTTGGTATTAGATGTTAACTTTTACACAGTTCTGAGCAGTTTAACAATATCATTAAAGTATTCTGAGAGATCGATGGAGAGTTAAAAATTCTGAATTTAACACAAACACACTTCTTTTTGGTTCAAAAAATAAAATTATATGTTTCAAAGTTAATTGAAAAAAATAAAAAAATAAAATTGCTCTCAATTAAAAAGCATTCAATTAGCTTTCTTGTCTAATTTAAAAAATTAGAAGATACTTTTATTTACCAAAAACTATTTTTCCCCCCTTAGAGGTATTTATAGGCCAACATCATTAAAGCTTAATTTTTTAAATTTTGCTTTTTCCCCCCACTTCATTATTTTTAAACCATTAATTGCCCTTATAAAACAAACATTCTCTACACAGGGAATAAACATTTGTGAGAGATTCTGAACTCAGTGGTATAGAGATACAGAGTAAAGAAATAGTTGATACACAATCTTTTCATTATCTATATATAAGTCCTTGTTACCTTTTCCGCCATTTTTTCTTTACAATATTAATTCCTTTTATCAGCACTTGTATTATTTTCCTCAAACTTATTATTAAAAAAAAAACTTGCTAATACAAATTAAGAATTGACAAAGAGAGAAGGAGGAAGGTACATGATTCCAAAAAATTTCCTCTGGATAACTTTACCAATATGGAAATCATTTACAATCTTTCAAGTTATTTTTAAATAATGTTTATTTTTAAAGTGTATTATTCACTTCTATTATAACCCAAAGATTTATCATACAGAATTTACTTCTATTTCTCCTCTTCATTTATTCATTCAGTTGACATTTTGAAAATAATTTTGTTGGTATTTTTATTTATTTGTTTAATTTTAAAAATAAAATGTTAGTACTTTAAAATAAATATAAGTAAACACCAATGAATAATATAAAACTTATCTCACATAGCTCACAGTTTTGAGGGGAGGAAGAATCAGAGAGGTGTAATGTAGTGTGGGGTCAGTACCAAGGTCAGCACAGACTGCTTGATGGCCACCTTACAGGGTACTTAGATTTGGGCAAGGGTAGTAGAGTCAGTGTCAAAAAAAATTATATCACAAGTAGTACATTGTCTTCCACTCTAATTAAAACTTTGATTTCATACCAACTTTTCATACACTTGCAACAGTATTACCAACATTTTTCTTCTATATTTAAGCTGCCAGTCCCAACATTATATAGCTTCATATAAGCAGGAAATCTGGCTAACTCATTGCTCACAGCCACTGAACATTTAAACAGTAAGTACTTTTGGGCATAGGGTCTTCTGCTTCTCTGCCATCTCTACTCTGTAGTAGAAACATTTGCAAAATAATTTTAAAAAATTTTAATATTAGCTCATGTGCCAAACACTATGCTAAAAACTTTATGTGTGTTATCTCAATTTTATCTTCACAATACTCAGAGTTAGGTATAACTATTATTTCAATTTTAGATAAAGAAACTGAGGGATTGATACGTTAAATAAGCTGGGGAATTTAATTGTTAATAAACAGCATAGCCAGCATGGAAGCCCAGTTAGGCTATTTCCCAAGCCTGGATCTTAAACTACCACACAGTCTTTCCTGAACCATGGCAGTAAACCATTTCTCCTCACACTAACGTGATGCTGGCCAGCTCTTATCCTTCATTCTGAAAATGCATTTGACATGAAGCAATAGATTATAAAAGATTAACACTGTCCATTTTAATTTTTCATCCTGGCTTAATGAGGTTTAAGAGACAAAATACCTAGTAAGCCGCCCACAGTAGAGGAATCAATAAACATAGTTATAATATTCATAATAATGGAAGACCACAACCATCTTTTTTATTTGAATCTAATATTTATGTCTCGCTAATGAGTTTAAAGCATTGTTTTATATATATATATATATATATATATATATATATATATATATATATTACTTAGATAAACTTATAAAATAATCATTCTATAGTAATATAATACTATCTACCCCAAAATTTTCTTGCTTAAGTTTATTCAGTTGAAGAAATATTATTTGCCTTGTAAGTTTGTACACATTAAAAGGTTTACATTTGACTATACAAATCTTAATGGCTAGTGTAAAATTTATTATCACAGTTCAATTTTTATGATTTTTGGTCCCTAATGTGGTAATGCTGCAGTAGATCATTCCCACTTTATCATAGATTCATGTCTAATACCCCATGACATATTAGTGTGGAATATGTATTCATTTGGCTGTATTGAGGAGACAGAGATCAGATTCAAGGAAGTGATGACAGCTAGAATCCTTGGGATAGAATAGTGACAAGCAGGGAAATACGTAGACAAACATATTCAGAATCTGAAAAGACCTTTGTGTCTGTTAGTACAAAAGGAGGCATACATACATAGGGTAAACCTCCAGAAGGCTGAGAAAGAATAATTAGAAATCTGTATGTTGAACAATTTCCACATAGGCCTTGTAGGCATTCAAGTTCTTATCAGCCAATGTGGAAAATCCTCACTAACACTAAGGATATTCTCTAGAGATACTGCAAGGGTAGTGCCTTACTAATTTAAGTACACTACTATAAAATAAAGGTTACTTTGCTTCTCAACAAAAGTTTAAAAACTCAGAAAAGCAACAAGGTGATCTGCAATTACATTAACTTTCTGTCAGAAAAAAGCCCAACATTCATTAAAGCATAACAACAACAACAAAAATACAGCATTCAAAAATGTGAAATGTGTGATGTGAAACTTCTGATAAAACAATTATTATATTCGTCAACAATCAAGAATATTGACCCACAACCAGGAGAAAAATCAATAGCCAAAAAGAAACCCAGAAGTGATAATATTATGAGATTAGCGAGCAAAGTCTTTAAAGTATCTATAGTATTAGAAATATGCTCACAGACTTTAAAAAAATGATTAGAATAAAGAAAAACAATGTAAGGCATAGATCAAATCTAAGCAAAACTTCCAGATATAAAAATACACTGTCTGTATTAAGAAATTCACTGTCTGGGATTCACTGAAGATCAGATATTGCACAAATAAATATCAGCGATCTTAAAGACATAATAATAAAAAATATAAACTAAATCAGACAGGTTGGGGGGGAAATGACCTGAGTTTCAGGGCCTGTGGGGCAATATCAAGTGGCCTAACTGTTATGAATTCAAGTCCCAAAATGGAAATTGAGAAAACAGAGCCAGAAAAAAAAATAAAGATGTCCAGGCTAAAGTTTTTCGAATTTGATCAACTATAAAGAAAAATAGCCAAAGATCTCATTATGCTGAGACATTTAACACGTCACTTGCAGTAACTCATTGATCATGAAGACAATGTTCCAGGCTATGCAGTTTCTGCCTATTTCTCAGGCGGCATTTGCTTTGGGGGAAGCCAGTCAACACTTACGAAGTGCAATGATGGTGAGACTGCCATCTGCACACTCACCTCAGATGAGCTCCCAGCAGACAGCTAGCATCAAGCACAGCTATGTGAGTCATGTTAGGTGTCAGCCCCACTGAAACTCCAAGGGACTGCAAAAACCAGCTAGTATTTGGATATTTCCCCCAAACTAAACCCAGTCAAGAATTGTCCGGCTGCCGAAACCGGTTTGGCTCAGTGGTGGAGCGTCGGTCTGCGGACTGAAGGGTCCCGGGTTCGATTCCGGTCAAGGGCATGTGCATTGGTTGCGGGCACATCCCTGGGGGAGGGTGTGCAGGAGGCAGCTGGTCCATGTTTCTCTCTCATCGACGTTTCTGGCTCTCTATCTTTCTCTCTTCCTCTCTGTAAAATATCAATAAAAATATATTAAACAAAAAAAGAATTGTCTGGCTGGGCTCTCCCCAAATTCCTATCCTGCAAATAAATGTATCATTTTGAACTGCTAAATTTTGAGGTCATTTTCTTATATAGAAATTGATCATTGGAACAGTCATAAAATGTATAATTACAAATTCTCACAGAACCCTGGTAGTAGGACTCAGTTGGTTGGGCGTTTTCCTATACATCAGGAGGTTGCCTGTTTGACTCCTGGTCAAGGGCACATGCCTGGGGTGTGGACTCAATACCCTCAATTTATTATTCAACTCCTTACTGAAGGATTATTCGGCACAACATGCCAGAAGAAAATATGAAATGAGAAACTGAATAAAGACTAACGTTAACACCTCGATACAAATTGCCCTTGGAATTTATTAAACTAATGTCTTGATATAACCCATTTGACAGCTTTTCTGTGTTTAAACTTCATTATACCTATCTGTGGTCCCCAGAAGATGCTAAAAGAAACACTGAATACAGTTGAAGATTGTGGGAACTCATCTGTCCCCATAGAATGCTCACCTTCCCCTAAAGAGGCCATCTATACCCAGATAGACCACGAGCTATATAGCAAAGCTCAAAATAATCAAAGGAAATGAGCTCAGGTATATAGTCGTGTACACTATTTCTTTTCTTCCCCTGATTTCTCTTTCTGTAGAGATGGAATCCCTTTAGTGACTCTTCTGATTTTTCTCTAGCTCCTTTTTGATTCCTCAGAGGAAGAGGTTTATTGAATCCATGTACTTAGAAATAAGCACTGGATCTGTCCTTCTGCCCCCGGAAGTAAAGTTCCTTCAGAGACCAGGCATTCGGCGTGGCTGCTTCCAGGAGGCAGCCTCTTGAACAGCTCTGCCTGTGAGTATCCGCAAGCCCCTCTGAGTAAACAAGGAAAGTCCACATTCTAACGTGGCCTCTCTTATTAATTAGATGCTTTAACTTTTCATCAGCCACTCTTTGAATCATCTCCTCACCACTTTCACAACACCGATGGGGGAAATCAGACTATTTTAAAACTCCATTCACTCCCCAGACTCCTTGCACTGTGTATTGATAAGGCAAAGGAGACAGGAACTCTGGTGGACTGCTAATGCAATATTAGCAGAGACAGCCATTCTGGAAAACAACCTGAAAGCACTTAGTACACTTACCTTTTATTACTTTGGAATTCAAATAATGAGAATAGTCTAGAGAAACTTTTATAGGTCCATAAAGAGGCACATATAAGGTTTTTATCACAGCATTGTTTGTAGTAGAGTGTTGCTGGGGTTATTTAGTATCTATTTCAAATGGAATGCGCTCCTGCTCCTGGTGCAATGCATTTTAAAATCATAAGTAATAGCCGAAACCGGTTTGACTCAGTGGATAGAGCATTGGACTGCAGACTGAAAGGTCCCAGGTTCAATTCCGATCAAGGGCATGTACCTTGGTTTCAGACATGTCCCCAGTAGGGGGTGTGCAAGAGGCAGCTGGTCGATGTTTCTCTCTCACCGATGTTTCTAACTCTCTATCCTTCTCTCTTCCTCTCTGTGAAAAATCAATAAAATATATTTTTTAAAAGTCATAAGTAATAAATTAGAGATTAAACAGCTACTGAGGTAGATCTCAAAAGCAATGTTTAATAATAATAAGAAGAAAAATAACACGTGCTACTGTCTCATTTATTTACATTAAACTTACACATATAAAATTAAAATATGTACATTTTAAGGTTGTCACTATGTAGAGAAGCATTTTAAATAATGAGAGTAGATATACAGTGGTCTCCCCTTTCTGTGGTTTCAGCTTCCAGTGGTCAACCTTGGTGTGAAAATATTACATGAAACTTTTCAGAAATAAACCATTCATACATTTTAAATTATGAGGCATTCTGAGTAGCTTGATGAAATCATCAGGTCAACGGTAGCTCAAGTCTCCTACAACCCCTCTGTCATCCACTTCACCGTATCTCATCGTGCAGGCATTGTAGCATCTCACATCATCACAAGAAGAAGATGAGCACAGCACAATCAGATATTTTGAGAGAAAGGGATTACATTCATATAATCTCTATTACAGTATATTATTATATTTTATTACTTATTATTGATAATCTGCCTGAGTTATAAGTTAAACTTTATCACAGGTATTATGTATGTGTAGGAAAAAACATACTATATACAGTGTTTGGTACTATCTGCAGTCAGCAGGCATCCCCTGAAGATCTAGGAACACATCCCCCACAGAGAAGAGGGACTACCATATATGAAAAGTAGGTACATAGGAAATGAGAGATTGCATATGTACCTCAGCCCCTGGGCCTCACACCAGAGATGCACATGTAATTGCATTAAGACTGGAATTTAGAAATAAGCATTTTTGTCAAACATAAAAA
Organism: Vespertilio murinus; assembly: GCA_963924515.1. Lineage (NCBI taxonomy): Eukaryota > Metazoa > Chordata > Mammalia > Chiroptera > Vespertilionidae > Vespertilio > Vespertilio murinus. Next base: position 110,763,606 of record OZ004709.1, read on the forward strand.
CTTTCTAAAACTGAGAATCATGGATAAATAGGCTGTTCCATAAGGAAGCTGAGTTTTTCAAATTACTCAAGATTTTCAACTGGCAGCTTAATATGATTTTCACTACTCTATATCCTTCAAATATATCTACTTTGAAGTGAAATGTTACCCAGTCCTCAAAAGGAAGCTCCATGGCTGTCATCCCCATAGAACTAGCATCAATTTCCCCAATTTGAAGGGAATTATTATCCCTACATTTCAACCCTAACTAAAGTTTTAGTTGTTTGGTTATAATCTGAGGTAATTTTCAAATATTTAAAAGTTGGAAAGACACAGGTTACAAATCAATCTGAATATGGTCAAAACATAACACTCAATCCAGAACTCAGATGAATTTATTGTGCTAGGCATTACTATATTAATTTCTATATTTTATCAAATCCAGCTTTGACCCAAATATGACCAAAAAGAGGGAACAGAGATCAGACCAGTGGCTATTTATCAATTGGTGTAAACAAATTTCCTTTTTTGAATAATTTGTATAGCTGTAGCAGTGGTTATGAGCTGAACAGCAAAACCTGTTTGATTAATAATAATAATAATAACATTTTACATGAGAGTTAAAAATATTGAATTTTAAATATTTTAGAATCACGCTGTTGCAAGGTTAGTGACATCTGGGGAGTGAACCGATTCAGTTTTCTAGCTGCACTGTTCTAATCCGTTCAAGCCCAGCTTCAGGTTGACAACAGTTTTTGGCTCTTGACTCTTTTGGCTCATCTATTGATAAGGAGGGTTCTTTATTCAGTTTCTGACTGGGACTTCTAGAATCTTTGTTATTAGACATCCGATTCTTTAGCTCAAAAGATGCTGGGAAAATCTGCTTAGAAGATACTGGGGACAAAGATAACCAGCCTTCTACCGTCCAAATTCCCAAGATGAATGTGTTTCTCTATTCCCCAACATTTTTTTCCACATGACTTCCCTAAGAGTGTATAGACTCCAGTTACCACTTTGGATAATGGAGTCTGGGCAAGGAATGGCAGCCAATCAATAACAGCTTTTGTCTACATTTATATTACTGTGGGGATACTGGCTAGACAGTGAGCTGAGCCCTCATATGTAGATGATACCCTTATGAAAACTGACCTGGCACCATGGTGGAAAGTAAACAGCACAATTAGAAAGGAGACAGATGTCCATTTCCATCTCTTTTACTACCTAACATTGAGAATTTGAGAATGACATTTAAAATCTATGTGCTTTAATTTCCTCATTTATAAAAGAATGGGTTTGAACAGAAAAATCGTCAAGGCTTTTCTTAAACATCCAATTATTATTATTTATATGATTTAGTATGGTTACCACAATACTAAAAATACCTATTTGTCTTTTATTTAGTTGCACAAGAATGCTAAATATATTTTGAGTGAAGTCAAATGAAGAAATTTGTATGTATATAAATATAAATTTTATGCTTATGTAGACATAAAGTAGAAATATATTTATATTTAAACAATCTTAAAATCTGGATTATTGCATTTGACATATTTTGCAATGATATTTTTATTATTTTCTTTAAATTGATTTCAGTAAAACCACTGTAGTTTACTCTGCCAACTTTCAAACATTCAGGAAAGAAAAATTCAACAGTGATAAAATTTATATCCAAGATATCATGTTTTCAATTAATCTAGACCTTTTCAGCTACATTGTTTTTCTCCAGTTATTAAATCCAACAAATTTTGGCTTGTCATGTTACTGCCCAGAAAAGGTTATATTTCTTCACCTCACTAATAGCTAAATTTGGCCAATGAAATAGAACCCCAAATCATCTAGACCCGTGGTTGGCAAGCTGTGGCTCACCAGCCACATGCCGCTCTTTGGCCCCTTGAGTGTGGCTTTTACACAAAATACCGCAGCCTGGGTGAGTCTATTTTGTAGAAGTGGCATTAGAAGAAGTTTTAGTTTAAAAAATCGGGCTCTCAAAAGAAATTTTAATCATTGTACTAATGATATTTGGCTCTGTTGACTAATGAGTTTCCCGACCACTGATCTAGACAACTTCTAAAAGATAACTTTGATGTTAGGGAAGCATTGGCTTTTCCTCTCTTTTATCATATCTGTTGGATGAAATGCAGACATGCTTGTAGCTACCTTAAGTCAGATGGATAAGAGTGACACCCTAGGACAGTTGTGCAACAGACAACTAAATCTATAATACACTTACAGAATCTCCATGTCATCCATAGGCTTAATATGTGAGAAAGAATAAAACTTGGCATTCTAATGTTAATAGTCCTTTAAATATTTTTTAAAATTTACTGGGCACTGTGTTGCATTCATGAGTATGGTATATCTGGATTAAGTTACAGATTGTGTGTGACAACTGTTATGATAGAAATAAACAGGATGATATGGTTCATAGTAAAAATGGTGGTGCAGATGACATTTAGAATTAGGGTTGGCAGCAGCCTCGGTGTAGGTTTTCTATAGAATACTTAGCAAATGCCAACTTTCCTTGGACAAAATCTGAGAAGGAAGGTGCGCAATATGTTTTGTGCTTTTATTGTTTAAATTTTATCTCTTATAATTATAAAATATTTCTAAGAAATATTGAAACCGTTTTTCCCCAAATTTGACACACAATATTTGTAGCTAAAAATAGACTTCTTAATATAAGATTGTAATGTACCACATTCAGAAGGAAAAAAAAAACACAATTGAAAATCAGTGGCATTTCTAATGCAATTTAATATTTAATTAATGAATAAAATTATAGAACCAAGTATGGGTTGAATTAGTACTACACTGATTTATCCCCCTAAGTCTTTAAAAAGCCTTTTTCCGTTGTTCCTCTATATTTACTTTAGGCTTTTTTTTTTTTTTTGGCTTAAGTCAGAAGACTCTGGGCTAGATGTTACGCTTTCTCTACAGTGGATTTTATGCTTTTTCCCCAGTTCTGCACTACTACCTAGGAAAGCTTCTGCATTCAATCTTGCCCTCGTGTTTTTTTTCTCATGAATACCCTAGCAGAGCCAGTGGTACCCTCTGCGAGTTGGTGAGAAATATTCTTGTGCTACTGGATGTAAGAAGTTCTGTACTCTGCTGTCAGCCCACATTCGGCTTTTCCAAATTCATTAAAGATTTCAGCTGAGTCCCCACCGATTTGCACAGTGGCCTGTTTTCCTCTAATGCAGCTACATGCAAGCCAATATTTACAACTTGCTGTCTTGGAGAAGTCTGCCTTCCTATAAATTCCAGCGACTGGCTTCTCCTACAATTTTAGCTCTCTAATGGGTTTAGTAAAAATTGAATTTTACAGATTATCTGGCTTTATATTTTCATTAGGTTGGGAATGTTAGATGTTCAGGTTTCTACACCTGAAAGAGCAGTTGGAAGTTTTTTTTTTTGTTTGTTTTTTGTTTTTTTTAAATCATTGTTAAGGTGTTTTGGATTGCATGCTTCAGCTATTAGTCAGCAACCTAGACCTATTCATAAGTTTTGGATTTTTTTTTCAGCTCAAAAACTTTACAAGCTTTATTTCTTATATATATTTTTTTTAGTAAAAAGAAAATCTGTCTTAATTATTAACTCAATTTTACCGCTAAAGATTAACCTGTCCCTGTTCCTATTTACCAATTTTAACCATGTACTTTACATGTTCTTACTGGGCAGCAATGAACTTAATTTTTAAAAATATTTTTTTTTATTTTTTTTTACAGAGAGGAAGAGAGAGGGATAGAAAGCTAGAAAAATAAATGAGAGAAACATCAATCAGCTGTCTCCTGCACACTCCCCACAGGGGATGTGCCCACAACAAAGGTACATGCCCTTGATGGGAATCGAACCCGGGACCCTTCAGTCTGCAGGCCGATGCTCTATCCATTGAGCCAAACCGGTTATGGCTGAACTTAATTTTTATGCAGTCATGTAGCAAGCCCAGAATGTTAACATGCTCATCCAATTTCAGACTTCACTTTCATGGGCATCCATTCTGTGTGAATAAGTTGCGTTAGTCTTCCAGTGTTACATAAAACCAGAGAAGAACCAAGCAATCCTTGGAGAGATGGAGTTACACTTGATTATCACGGGCAGGCAGAGAGAAAACTGTATTTAAAATTCTGGACCCCAATATGGAGGAATCTTCCCTATTTATATGTTTTTATTTTCTTTGCCTCCCAAATATGGGGTGTTTCTGGTCCCCTTTGCAAGTTCTTAATTAGCCCTATGTGCTGAGGCTTTGAGACCTCAACCAAAGGCTTAGCCTGGAGCCAGCACTGTTAATTTTGTCTGGGGGAGGTTTATGGCCTCTCTGGAACGGGAGTAGACTTATTTTACTTATTATTTAATCAAGCAAACATTTACAGAAGCCAAAATAGCAAGGATAAAATTTGAAACAGCAGTTTTTATATAAGATGGATGCTTCACCAGTTTCTAGTAAGAGCTGAACATTTCACTACAATGAAGTCTTTTTTTAAAATCCAAGACCACTTGGCTGGAGCTCTGCCTTCATGCCTAGGCTGTGATAGCTATTTCCCCCTCAGAGCAAAACACAGCTCTCATATTATCTGCACAAGATTATAACCAATTAGTGATCTACCTCAGTCTGTGGATGAGTCATCTCTCTTCATTCAAACATTGATTCACAATCTAGGCCACTTTTGACAGGCTTAACCCAATGTGTTTGATTACTCTGATATCAGTTTGGGCTAAGAGACTGTCTTCATTATTGCATACCTTTTAATATTGAATTTGTGTTGCCATCTATTATAAGAGACCACCTAAAACCACCCTTTTAGTCTCATTTCTTAGGGTCATTTCAAAATTCTTTCAGAGCATAACTCTGACACTTCCATATTAGGTACAGACATGATGATGATGATGATGATGCTAGTAGGAGCTATGTATCAGAGCTCCTTCAGCCCTATGTAATTAAAGCAAATTATTTTAGTATTAAACTAAAATATTATATTATTTATGCTCTAAATATCATTTGTCTCTAGATTTATGATTTTAAATATTACCTTTGTCATGGAGAGGTAAGGAATATTTTTATTCCTTGCTCTGGTCCAGCCTTCCATTCAATTATTTTCTACACTCAAAGAATGATTATTTCAATGGTACATTCTTCTAAGGTGCTGGTTTCTCTCTTTTCCTTTTTTTAAGAAGACATGTTTAAAACTTGATATTCAAAAAAATTATTAAATAAAAATACAATAACTTATAATGCCAAACTACTAATATTACAAAGTACCAACATTTATTCTCTCACATCTTAATTACAATATTGCTTACATTAGTGGTTTTAACGTGTGAGAAATTTTCATATTCAAAGTACTAATTTCCCCTTAACTACCAACATTTTGCTTTCCTTTCTACTATTTATTTCCCCCCAAAACATACCAAAATCTTTTTTTCCCCAAATTTATTTCTTTATCCATCAAAAATGTGTCAGGCAGCTAATATATACAGGCCCTGGGAAAGGTTCAGGTGCACAGGGTTGAAAAAAATAAACATTGTCCTTGCCTCATACTACTTAAAGACCACAGAACAAGAAACAAGGAGACGTTATTTGGAGGGAGCATTTATTTCCCCCCTTCCTGTTTCCACAGGGAAGAAATCCACTTTCAATGCCTTATGGGATTAGTGAGTTTAGGAGAAGAGCTGTGAACTTTGGCTCAACTCTTCCTCTGTTCTTTTAGGGACCTGATGATCTACAAGTTCATAATGTCTGCTTCTACCTGTAGCCAGCAGGCCTTTGGAAGAAGCCCATAGTAGTGGAGTGTGGCCTGTAACTCTGCGAGAGGCACCTCTCAGACACCGGGCAGGTGTTATCTGGCAGCCCCCTAGACAGAGGGTGTCCCCGCCTACGTTCTTGTCTTCACACAAGTCACTCCAGATAATCGTCTTGCGTTAAAGTGAATCTATTATAAAAGCAATTTATTAAGAGAGTAAAACATGCACACTTATTAAAGGAGCAAGACAAGCAAATCTATCATCCCTCCCGGCATAAAGCAGGGATGGACTCTCTAGGCCAGTGGTCAGCAAACTCATTAGAAAACCGAGCCAAATATCAACAGTACAACAACTGCAATTTCTTTTGACAGCCGAAAACCGACTTCTGCACATGGGCCACGGAGTTTCAATCGCACTGTACGTGTGCGCCTGCACGTGGCATTTTGTGGAAGAGCCACACTCAAGGGGCCAAACAGCCGCATGTGGCTCTTGAGTCTCAGTTTGCAGACCACGGCTCTGGGCTAATCCCATGAGTGAGGGTGGGAGTTTTCTGCCTTATCCACCTCTCTGTCTATAGATTTTTAAATTCTTCTGCTGAATATCTTGGAACATGTTAATTTCCAAGGTCCCCCCCTTTTACTTTATTGTGACTTCCCCAGAACTTGTGAGAATCACCTGGCAATTTTATCTTGCCAAGCACCCTGACTGCTGGCTTTTCTGCTTTGGGAATGAAAAACTGCCTTTTTTTTTTTTTTAATCTTTCCCCCTCCTCCCTCCATGTCTGCATTTTCTCCTTAGGGAGGCTTTTTAACCACTTGCCCTCAAGTGTCCTTGGTGTGGGGAAGATAATGGCTTGTTATTTACAAGCCAGCTGCAAGCAGTCCAAACTGCTTGGCCTTGCTTAATTTTCTTGTCTCCCTTTTCCTCTTTCTCTTGCCCTGAAATTCCCCTAGCTTCTTGCAACCCTGTAACAAATCTGTAAGTGATTCTGCCTCCTGTAGGAGAAAATGCTAGCTCACCCTCTTGTCCACAGACCTAAGTCATCTTCTCTGGGTAGCTGCTATCAGCAATAACGTTCACACTTTCATATCCATGTCTCAGTTGTCTCTCAATAGGTTTTCTACCCAGGGTCAGAAGAGTCCCGTTAAATATTTTTGAATCCTGCGAGCACAAAACTTCTGTTGAGTCAACTATCGCGTTCAAGAAATGTTCAAGTAGAAGTTGCGGGGAAAATAAACAGAAAGGCCATGTTAGATCAAGTTAGCCACTGGACACTCATACACAGGTGAACAATGTGTGGCCTTCCGTACAGGAGCCTGCGCAGGACTTTAGTAAGAAGACAGTTGCTGCCGAAACCGGTGTGGCTCAGTGGTAGAGCGTCGGTCTGTGGACTGAAGGGTTCCGGGTTCGATTCCGGTCAAGGGCATGTACCTTGGTTGCGGGCACATCCCCAGTGGGGGGCGTGCAGGAGGCAGCTGGTCGATGTTTCTCTCTCATTGACATTTCTAGCTCTCTATCTTTCTCCATTCCTCTCTGTAAAATATCAATAAAATATACTTAAAAACAAACAAAAAAAGAAGATAGTTGCCTTCCGTTTGCAGTGTACACAGAGCTGACAAGGATTAGATATATTGCCAGTAAAGGCTCACCAGGCACCAAGCAGAACTTCAGTAACAATGTATATTCTTTACTTTTACTCTTTTTTTTTCAGTCAGCACTACAAACAAGACCAGGACTTTTTAAAATTTAAAAGGCTGATGTCTCCTCTGCGGGATCCATAGGCCTGGTGAGCACTTCGTGTTAAATTGTTAAATCCGAGGATGCAGTCTGCAGTGCAGGAGTAGCTCCTGGTTCTGCTTTCCTTTTCAGTGTTTGGAATTGAAAGGCCCACTCCGCTTGACCAGCAGCAGTGATTTTAAAAAATATATATTTTATTGATTTTTTTACAGAGAGGAAGAGAGAGGGATAGAGAATTAGAAACATTGATGAGAGAGAATCATTGATCAGTTGCCTCTTGCACACCCCCTACGGAAGATGTGCCCGCAACCAAGGTACATGCCCTTGACCAGAATCGAACCCGGGGCCTTTCAGTCTGCAGGCTGATGCTCTATCCACTGAGCCAAACCGGTTTCGGCCGCAGCAATGATTTTGTTTTCAAATGGACAACCAAACTAACAAAGCACCATGAGCTTCCCCGGTGTCAGGTTTACTTACCATCAATACAAAAAACAGGGCAGGCAACACCCAATATGCAACGGTGGAAGCATAGTGCAGGTGGTGGTGATAGTTTCTGAAAATCCCCAAGTCTCCATTCTTGGAATATTGTGTTACAGAAAGCAGGGATGGCTGGGCATGGGCCGATATCAATCCCGTGGTCTCTCTAGCTTGTATACTCTGCTAGTCATTTGTCACATGGAGGATATCTCCCAATTTCCAGTGCAGCCATACCTACCAATTACACATTACTCATTAGAAACAGGTTACCAGTGAACAATATTGATAAGGGTGCATCCTTGTTTTAATACACAATTTTGTCTTGGAAGTCGTATATTTCTCTAATTCTTTAAATCAGTCTTGTGAGGGGGATCTTAAGGAGAATTTATTAATGCATTATGTTTCAACATGTATTTCGGAGATTAAAATTATGGTACTTTTACATACATATTTTAGATATTTATGAATAATTATGAAAAGTTTGGACTCGTGTTATAAAAAGAAAATGCTATCAAAGATCAACAAATGAAAAATAAGGAACTGTCTTAAGCTCAAAGGCATGGGAAATCCAATAAAATGCATGAGACAGGATCAATATTTCTATAGAAAACAAACCATTTTTATTTTGTTTTGTTTTGTTTTTAGTTAAAAAAAAACTTCAGTGGTTTGAAAACATAACTTAGCCTTTAGTATTACTATTAGACAAAAAGCATTGGCCAATTAAAATAAAATAAAGTAAAGAAAGGCAGGCTTGTTACTTTGGATAAAGAAAGATTTCCCACCCTAGCTGGGTTGGCTCAGTGAATAGAGAACCCACCTTCAGATCAAAGGGTCCCTGGTTCGATTCTGGTCAAGGGCATGCACCACCCTTGCAGAGTCCTCCCTGGCCAGTGGCTTGGTCAGGGCGTGAGCAGGGGCAACCGATCAATCCATGTGTTTCTCTGATATTGCTGGGTGTTGTTGTTTTTTGTTCTGTTTTTCCCTGCTCTCTTTCACTCTCCCTAAAAATCAATGGAAAAATATCCTCCAGCAATGATAAAAAATAAAAAAAATAAAAATAAAAATAAAGAAAGAAAATTTTTCCTGGGAGGAAGTTAAGATCTTATAAGAGAGAGTAAATATATGTGAAAGTCAAATGATTTTAAAAGTGAAGATGGCCAGAACTGGTTTGGCTCAGTGGATAGAGCGTCAGTCTGCGGACTGAAAGGTCCCAGGTTCGATTCTGGTCAAGGGCATGTACATCGGTTGGTGGCACATCCCAGGTGGGGGGTGTGCAGGAGGCAGCTGGTTGATGATTCTCTCTCATCGATGTTTCTGGCTATCTATCCCTTTCCCTTCCTCTCTGTGAAAAATCAATAAAATATATATTTTTAAAAGTGAGGATAAAATACATATAAAGGTATAAAAAAATCTACCAAGTCTAATTGATCTTAAAATAGGCCTTAGGAAATTGGGAGACACTGTAGTGGTTATTAGATCATAGTGATGACTAACAGAAACCTGACAGTTCTGACAAAGATCAGAGAAAGCCAATATCCTGGAAATGCTGAGATGTGACATTTCAAAACTGTGGACAGAGTCCCATCCAAGAGCAATTGAGGAGCTACTCCATTAAGATTAAAATAGCTATTCTAAGATGTTAATGGCACTGTATAAGTTTGAGACACAAATACTGTAAGACTAGTATAAAATACTCCAAAAAGTTCCATTGTGACTTTAAAGGTAATGTAATTACCAAAGTTGAGGGATTATGTTCTTTGAGAGAATAAGTCTCAAAATTTGTGTAAGCAAGGCTCTAATTAAAGACAAAGCAAAACAGAAATGAAAGGGACACATCACAAAGATAATTAGATATAGGAAAAGATTGGATTAAATGCTCATGTAATGAAAAATATAATTTAGTTAGGATTATCCAACTCAGAATGGAGATGTGCAATATTTTTTATAGAGCTTTGGAGACATGCAGAATCTATTCATTTGTAACCTTTCCTTATGGGAAAACTAATAAGATAAAATCAAGATATTATGCTAAGAAGGCAAATGATTGTGTCAGAGATTCAATAAAAATTAAAAGCAGAACAGTAGGTATTCATTTATAGCAAATACATTAACTGACATATTATAGACAGAAAGAGAATTTAGCTTAAATTAGCTGGTTAAGCTGCTACAAATATAGCAAAGCCCTGTTTTAAAAAAAATTATAAAAGAACAATTCAAATGAATGAACACAAGTCTTACTAGTACTAGTACATCGTTTAGAGACAATAACTCTAACTTTAGGTTCCTTTAAAATAAAGGTGGGACCTTAGTCACACAGGATATTTATCCTAGAGGCAGGATCCCCTGGTATAAGTGATTCACAGCAAGAAGCAAAATTCCAAAGCGGCTACTGGGCTATGGAACTTTAAAATGTCCAATCAAAAAAGGTGAATAACACTAGATAAAAGTCTGCTTTCAAAATGCTATTCGAGGGCCAATAATACATAGGGTTAAAAGGGAAAATGAAAAGTAGGAGATTTTACTTAGGATGAATGATGGGGAAATAAAAGTGCATATCAAATAAAATCCGGTGACAGGTATTTTTGCTAGACAAGAAAACCTATATCTAAGTGACAGTTACTCTGAGACAAGAGGCAATACATCCAGGTGTCCTCTCTCCCTGTTGGCAGGAACCATGACAACACTGGGGGAGAGGGACGTTTCTATCAATCTTATTTAAGATCAAAGGTAATAAAAGCTGGACAGCTAGCACTGACCTAACTGGTGAGACCTAAGCAAGGAAGATTTCTCCATACCATTTCTTTCTTTAAAAACAAACAAACAAACAAACAAACTACAAAAAAACAACATCCCTGAGTTAAGACTATATTTTTTGACATTATTATTAACCTCAGCTACAATACTTTTTAAAAAAATATATTTTATTGATTTTTTTACAGAGAGAAAGGGAGAGGGATAGAGAGATAGAAACATCGATGAGAGAGAAACATCGACCAGCTGTCTCTTGCACACCCCCTACTGGGGATGCGCCCGCAACCAAGGTACATGCCCTTGACCGGAATCGAACCCGGGACCTTTCAGTCCAAAGTCCGACGCTCTATCCGCTGAGCCAAACCGGTTCTGGCTACAATACTTTTTACTAGGGATAAGTTTTAGGGACTAGGTATTGGCTTTTAATTTGTAAAATATAGGCCTAGTGGTATGGGAATCTGCTGAGTAGCATGAACTTTTTAAAATTTATTTTATTGTTGAAAGTATTACATATGTTCCGTTTTTGCCCCCATTGACCTCCTGTACTTCACTCTTGTCCCCTCTCCAGGCCTTTGAAGCACTATTGTCTATATTGTCTATCCAGGCATCATTAATAAGTTATTTGGTTAATTCCACTCCCACACACACACACACCCTCTGAAACTTCTCAGTCTGTTGCATGCTTCAATTTCTCTGGATTGATTTTGTGTGCCAATTTTTTTTTTGTTCATTAGATTCCACATATAGGTGAGATCATGTTATACTTGACTTACTCTGACTGGCTTATTTCACTTGGCATAGTAATCTCCAGGGCCCTCCATGCTTCCCAAAGGGTAAGAGAGCCATTTTTTACTGCTGCATAGTATCCCATGGTGTAAATATCCCAAAGCTTTCTCCCCGCCCCCATTCATCTACTGATGGGCACTTGGGCTGTTTCCAAATCTTAACTATTGTAAGTAGCTCTGCTGTGAACATAGCATGCATATATCCTTTCAGATTGGTGTTCAGAATGCATGGGATATATTCCTAGAAGTGGGATGACTGGGTCAGATGGGAATTCCATTTTTAATTTTTTGTGGAAACTCCATACTGTTCTCCACAGTGGCTGCACCAGTCTGCATTCCCACCAGCAGTGCACGAGGGTTCCTTTTCCCACATCTTCACCAGCACTCGTCCTTTGTTGCTTTGTTGATGGTAACCTTTCTGGCAGGTGTGAGGTGATACCTCATTGTCATATTATTATTAATCTTTTTGTATCCTTTTGATGTATTTTTATTACTGTGATATTCAGTCTTTTAATGTACCATATTTGCCGGCGTATAAAACGATTTTTTGGCCCTGAAAATACGTATTTGCAGCGTATAAGACGACTGGGCATATAAGACGACCCCCTAACATTTCCACTAAAAATACAGTTTGTTATATACTCGCCGTATAAGACTACCCCCCACTTGGAGGCATATTTTTCAGGGCTAAAGGGTCGTCTTATACGCCGGCAAATACGGTAACATTGTATCTCACCACCGTCATTCACTTTCATGGTAATCCTGTTGTTTTTTAAAAAAACATACAGTATCTATCTATCTATCTATCTATATACCTATCTATCTATCATCTACCTATCTTTTTCATCTATCATCTATCTGTCATGTATCTGTAGATAGAAATAGAGATAGATATCAGTATGTCATATAAATATAGACTATTAGAGCTAAAGTAAATTTTGAAGATAATATAACCCATATTCTCTCTCAGTCTCTATCTGACCCTCCTTTTTCTGAAAGAATTTAAATAAAGATAATTAACATCTATCTGTGGTCATAACCTCCCCCGAACCACCCACACATACACCTAATTGCTTAGTCATAGCATGGAGTATCAGATTTACCCACCAGTTCACCAAACCTTGATTTTCCTCTGGTCAAGCTAAAGAGAACAAGGTGATGCTTGCATTTGAAGTGAAGTATGTAAGAAAAAGGAATCACGAACTTAGGGAATCTAAGTTTATCTTTTATAATAGACAGTAAGCATGTCTTCCTTTACTCTAGTGGGAGACATGTTGCTTATTATGCTGTTTAGTTATGATCCTTCACATCCTTCTAGGGCAGGCGTGGGCAAACTACGGCCCACGGGCCAGATGGCTGTTCTAAACTATTGAAATAAAAAATAAAAAAAGACCGTACCCTTTTATGTAATGATGTTTACTTTGAATTTATATTAGTTCACACAAACACTCTATCCATGCATTTGTTCAGGCCCTCTAGGCCAGTTTAAGAACCCATTGTGGCCCTCGAGTCAAAAAGTTTGCCCACCTCTGTCCTAGGGGGAGACAGTATCTCTCTCTTTCCCACTGTTTGCTATACTGATAGCCTTGAAAAACCATTTCTATCAAAGAGCAAGCAACAACTCCTTCATGAAATGTACAGAAATAGGAGAAGCCCACAGAGAATTATCTATAATAATAAAAGCAGAATATGCTAATTAGACCGGACAGCCAAACAACCTTCCAGATGACTTTTTGGAAGACCTTTTGGAGAAGCTGAGGCTGTGAGGGCCCAGGCAAGCCCCTGCAGCTGTGAGGGCCAAGCCCCTTGTGTGAATTTCATGCATCAGGGTTCTAGTCTAACAAGAATATACAAAATTTCTTAGGAAAACATTGAGATAAATACAAACATTCTGTATTAAAATAAATCAAGTAACTTAAGTTGGAAAATATCCACATTTAGGAGCTTTATTCAAATAAAAAACAAACAAACAAACAAACAAACAAACAAGAAAACCTTGAAAGAGTGAAAGAAGTTACCACCAATGAGAATTAGGGGTTGTATACTTCCTTTTTGGAGTTTATAGGATGAGCAGTCAAGCATTTCTGTGTCTTCCTAACATTTCTGACTCCACTGAGAATATTAATCTTTTCCTTCTCATCTATTATTGCAGCCACATGTCAATCAAAAAGAAAAAGCGACCGTGTTTTCATACGACTCCTCACTACTGGACTATAGGTGATTGTTGTAAGCATTTTAGTCTAACCTGTGTTGGAATAATCATTCCTTCCTAGAACCTCTCCTCGAGCTACGGAGGCCCACCAATAAAAGAAGGCTATTTACCACAAGTGTGTCCTGAAGGACTAATTAGGGAAAACTGTGAGCATCTGGATTTGTCAATTAGAAATTGATTGTTCTAGAGAGAAAACTGCTTTAGTAGATCATGACGTTTCCAGATACATGTTTAAGGTTTGACTGTTGACAGCTTTTAGGACTCATTCCTCCCCCTTCCGCACTTGCCCTGGATCTGTATCTGAGTAAATTACGTCTGAGTATCTGATAGGAAAAGCCCATTGCTTTTTCTCTTAATGCCCTGGAGAAGTTCAAGCCCCACAAATACCAGCCCCATCTGAGAACCCTAAAGCCAGCAACCTCTGCACTGTAACCACATTAAAAACAGAAAGAAAACATTTGTACTTCCTTTCACTCAAGCAAAAAGATGCCTATTCTTGTCCCCCCAGAAAATTTGAAGGGCGATCTTTGAAAACTCTCCTGGTGTGTGTGTAATGTCCTCAGTCTCCACATCTGTACCAATCTGAGGGACCCTGTCCTCCTGCTAGCAAGTCAGAGTAGAAGATTAAAGATTAAAGCCATATTACTAGGGGTTAAGAAGTAGATACAGTTGCCAAAACTGGTTTGGCTCAGTGGATAGAGCTTCGGCCTGCGGAATGAAAGTTCCCAAGGTCCATTCCGGTCAAGGGCATGTACCTTGGTTGTGGGCACATCCCCAGTGAGGGGTGTGCAGGAGGCAGCTGATTGATAATTCTCTCTCATTGATGTTTCTAACTCTCTTTCCCTCTTCCTCTCTGTAAAAAAAATCAATAAAATATATTTTTTAAAAAGAAAGTAGACACAGTCAAGAGATTTCTGGGAATAAAATTTGAAGTAAACAATAGGAGAAATATAAATGTAGGTGGAGTAACTGTATGGCAGAAATGCATTTTAAGAAAAGGGAAATTTTATATATATATATATATATATATATATATATATATATATATATATATATGCCTTCCTCAAAAGCAATATATATATATGAAATTATATGTATACATACATATATACACACACACACACACACACACACACACACACATATATATATATATATATATATATATATATATATATATACCTTCCTCAAAAGCAATAATTAAAAAGTTATTTCTGACATGTGACATTTACTATATCATTTCTATCTAAGATCCTGTAGGAAATACGCAAAGTAAGTTATCCATTGTAGATGCTGGTGGTTTTTCAGTAGAAGTGTCTGCGGTAGGTCTTATTCTTTTATGTCAGAAAGAATCAGCATAGAAAGTTTTACAAGCTAAAACCTTGCATGTAGTGATCTTTTATCATTGTTGCATTGGTGTTTTGTTTGTTTGCTTGCATGCATGCTTTTGTTTTATTTTTTGGCTTTTATGAAATGTTCAAAAACACTCCATTTCTATTTTTTCTATAGATACCTTCTAACATTTCCTGTTGAAAATAAGTTTTTTACTGGCATTTTGCTCTCACTCAGCCACTGCATGCCTGCCGAGCAATTCTATAAACTGAGCTCTTTTTGAAATCAGTGGGAATTAAACATCTACAGTGCAGCTGCAGGGATGTGAAAGTGTATAAAGCTTAGTGATCATAATTTTCACAATCCTTTTGTATTCATATCTCTCACAGAAAAAAAAATTCGAACTGACTTTCATTGTAAAATTGTCATCTTAAATGACAACTGGATAAAGGACTGTCTTAAAACAAACAATGGATGGGCTCACTATTGGTAATGAAACCTTGTATGTGGTCGTATTTAAAATCAGTATTTTATTATACTTGAAAAAAATGACAAAAAATTTGTTTTATTTTTTTGAAGCAATGAAAGAGACATTGAAGTTTTGACTTTCAGGCTAAAGAAAAAAATCAAGACACATTTAGACAAGCATGTCTAAAACATGTGGTAAGTTGCTTATTCGTGAATACTGTGATCTTGTAGTTATGAAATAATTAAAAATCATGAGTGCCATGTTTTGTCTTGATCAGGTCAGCTTCAGATTATGTTTCTGTTAGTCCTAGACTGTTTTCAAGAAACTACCAGGAAACTGGAAAAAGGCAACTGACAAAATTAGTAAGCATGATTTTTTTTGAAGCCTACAGAACAGTGACAGAAGGGATATTATTATGAAGGAGATTTTTAAATCTAATGAATATAAATTATTCTCCAGAGACCATTAAGTTGTTTCTAGGATGCAAGATTCCAAAACGAGTTTTGTGGTGAAACTTCATGAAAACGTTTAATCAATGTGACCACATGCCAGAGTTTATTTTAATCACTTTTTTTTTTCAGGTGAGTAATGGTCTTGGGAATAATAGATGCAAATTTGAAATGGCTAATAATATGCAGAATGAAAAAATAATGTGGGCTTTAAGGTGAGAGCATGAGCTTCTGAAAATTATTATTTTGTTTTAAAGGATATTCAGATATCAATTGAAGATGACTATAATCATAAATTATATAATTGCATAATATGGGTGTGTTCAGGATGTTCTTCGATAGAGAGAGAGAGAAAATCGAAGACTGACAGAGAATGACAGACATATACAGAGATAGAGAGCTGGACATTAATGATTTCCTTTGAACAATATGACATGATTTGGGAATGGAAAAGTTGCAAGAGAATTCAGTGTATATAGTTTCCTTGAATAACCTACGATCTAGCTAGGAAATAAAATAAAATTTAGTGTTTTTTTTTTTGTTTTTTTGCACTTTGGGGTTGGTTTATTTTCTACCACAGCAGACTTCATAATTTCTGACAAGATGAAGAGAAACATACTCTATGTCAAACGGGTGCAGCCGTCTCTGCTTCTCCAAGGAGTCTAGAGTGCATTTCCTGGGGCTTTCGGGACTCCAAAGACTCTCCTTTAGAAACGGAGTTGTGTTCGCTGTTCCTGGTAATACTGGTTATTAATAGCTCAGATTTTTTATTAAGTACCCGCTGTGCACTGGAAGTTTCAGAGGTCATTGCAGTTCCCTAGCCCGAACCAGCAGGCTGACCCTCCCCTAAACACCCTATTGGTTTCCTTCTGTATATCATTGGCAGCAGGAAGTTGGAAAAATAGCCTGTAAATAAATGAATATTCTTTTTCCTGCTCAGAACTGGAACTAAGCCACAGACAACACTGTAGACTCCAACAGAAAACTGGGGCATTTTTAACGTGTGTGCCCTGTCTAAATTCCCCAAGAAAGAAACTGACATGAACTTGACTCATCCATAACCAAGAGCAAAGAGATTATTGCTTAAACAAGGTGAAAATGAGCCTCAGCCTTTCCGTCTTCTCTACCTGCACAGACACAGGCCCAGAGGAACAAAAGATCCAGGTTGGTACAGAGCCAATCACTCACGTCATTCTATTGACAATAAACAAAGCGCACTCCAGGGAGGAAGGCCACCTCAGGGGATGCCACAGGTGCTGGCCGCTGTCTCAGCCATCCAAAGGTTACAGGTAAAATGTCTTTTGCTCAAGAATACACTGTTAAATTGGGCAAATAAAGGAAAACATCAGTAGGAAATCTGAGCAAAGCTGCACAAGAAAATGTCAGTTTTCTTTTCTTTTTTTCCCTTTTTATCTATTTCTAAACAAAAGAAGTTGCAAGGAAAGTAGTCACAGCGCGGGGTTTCATTGTTGAGTTCCAGACCTGTGGTCTGCTTGAAAGACTGGAGGCAGGAAGATTAGCTGAAATGGAAGTGTTTTTCTAACCAGTCAAATAGAAGTGCAGAAGAGCCCAGGGGAGTCTGATTGGAGCTGTAGTTCCTATACAATAGTGTTTCAATTCCCAGGATAAAGCCAATTTGCAAAATTATTTTAAAAGCCAAGTCTCCAATTTCTAATTAAGAGCCCTGACACGGGATGACTAGAAGAAGAATGCTGTACTTTATTTTGGCGAGAAGTTGTGATGGAATGGGAAAGAAGTGCACAATTTCCTGAGACAGGTAAATTAAAGCAAACGTTTAAATATGGGCCTATTGTATTTCGTTAGGCCCCATCTAATACAACTTAATTAAGTATTTCAAGTTTATGAATTTAAGAAATAGGTTCTGTAGCTTGTAGATTGCATAAAGTAAATGTAAGCATATATATATATATATGCTTACATTCACATTTACATATATATGTGCTTACATTTACACACACACACACACACACACACACACATATATATATATATATATATATATATATATATATATATAGTGCTGAATGGAAGAAGACAGAAACAAAATTAATACATACTAGATTGTTTTATTTGTATAACATTTTAAAAGAGATGAAACTAGAGTACTGAGTAGCTACAATGTTGTTTGCTTTTATAAACTCATTATGCCATATATCTTATTTTATATACATTCTGTGTGATATATTTTACAATTTTAAAAATGTAGAAATTAAATTTTTTGAAAAGTAAAAGATATAATAGACAATTCATGGAAGAAATATGAATGGCTAATAAACATATGAAAGAGTATTCACTATCAATAAATATTATAAAATTTAAATTTTGGATTAGATATAGATTTCTCACATCTGTCTGGTTTTCAAGATTGAAAACTTGATAACTTTTTTTTATTTACCAGTGTTGAATATAACACGTAAAAACTATATCTCATTTAAAGTGGTATTGGGGATGTAAATTTTTAAACCACTTTGGAGAGAAATTGACTCTACATTATTTAAAGTTTTGGGAATGTGCCTTCTTTGAAATCTAGTAATTCTGCTTTTAGAAGTCTACTCTAAGAAAAAATGTTCCACAGGTAGAAAAGCGGGCAATTTCATGAATGTCCACTGCAACACTCTTAAGGGTGTATAAAAATGTACAAATAATGCAACCATCTTTCAGCAGAAGTATGAGACTATAAGTACATACTTATTCATCTGAAGAGTATGCTTTAGCTAAAATCAATAAACTTACCCAATAGTATAGATGTAAGTAAATTTTAAAAAACAAATGTGGAATAAAAATGACTTTCAACCATATTCTAGTATGCCAGGCAAACTTGTCCCTTCTGACAGGATGGGAAGGGATTTAAAGCAATTACAGATAAGTAGGTTCTTTTATTTCCTTGACATGGTCAGCAGAGAAGCAAATTTCTCATAGAAACCAACAATTTTGTCACGGGTACTGAGTTCCCCTTTGGGGCCGGTCAGCAGGCCCCTGTGTGTTTCTCCAGCAATGTTCAGCTGCTGAGGTGAAGATGCAAAGAAGGTGAAATTTATACAGATTGGAGTTTGAATTTTCCAAGCAAGTTCATGTTGTGGGGAGTAAGGTGCAGAGAGTAAGGAGTTTATGGATTGTATGGTTCTGGTGAGGAGGCATGGAATTTAAGCTGGAATGGAGGATAATGAAAACATGACAATTGGACAAATGAAACAACTGGAATTATTGATGGAGCAGAAAAAAATGTGTGGTGGCTGTACTGGTGTAAAGGAGCAAAAAGATAGCAGATTTAATGAAAGAATTGATTGTCTGATGGGGTTTCAGAGACAATGTACTAATTGAGAATGGAAATGTCTAGGACCTGAGAGGTAACTAACATGAAATTAAGGAATAGATAGCAGGAAATACAGATGCCAAAGACCTAGAAGGACAGAGGATTGACTAGATCATCAATATAAATGTAGACCGTGTCAAAAATAATGACAAAAATAGTGACATTAAGAGAAAGTGGTAAGCTAGGCGAAAGAGTAATGAAAATTTAAGAATGATGAGGAATGAGAAATGTTAGTAGCTACCAGCATCAAAGAGGGCTAGGAAATAGTAAGGTGTAACAGCACCACTTGAAAGAACCCTTGGTTTTTGAGAGATAGCAAATTGTTTCGAGGCTGAAATGAGATACAAGATAGTCCATCTCCAGGCCTTGTAATACGTGTAGTGTTGGAAGAAGAACAAAGACAACTTCCACTTTGAAGTCTGCACTGATGTGTAACAGCTCCAAAAAAAATAAGGTGACAACAGGAGATTTCAGAGAAGATTTTGAGCAGGAGGGTGGTGTGAGATGCGGAGAAGAGGTATTTAAGGGGAACAAAGATAAGGTTTGGATGTCAGAACTATAAAAATTGGGTCACTTGAGGGAATCTATGGAGTCATATGGAGATTTCTTGGAAGTTTATAATTTTGCTAGTGACAATAGGCACACAGATAGGTCATGATGGGATATGCTTGAATTTTCAATAGAAAAGATTAATCATTAGTTAAAACAAAGATCTCCATCATACACTCTTTTTTGATAAGTATTAGTCACATATTTTATATAATTATATATAGTTATAATATTCATTATATAAAATTTTAAGGTGATAAAATTTGAAAGACTACACACACACACACACACACACACACACACACACAGCCTGGTGCACAAAATTCATGCATGGGGCGGGGTTTCCCTCAGCCCATCCTGAACCCTCTCCAATTGGGAACCCCTTGGGGGATGTCTGACTGCCAGTTTAGGCCAGATCCCACAGTCGGACATCCCTCTTTCAATTTGGGACCTCTGACTCCTAACTGCTCATCTGCATGCCTGCTTAATTGCTCCTAATTGCCTCTGCATGCCTGCCTGATTGCTCCTAACCCCTCTTCCTTCCTGATTGCCCCTAACTGCCCTCCCCTGCCTGCCTGATCTCACCCCCAACTTCCCTCTCCCCGCAAGCCAATTTGGTTCCAATTGGTCAGTTTCTATGCCAGTCAGTGTCCCAGGGCCTATCTCTGGGCCTGATAAGAGAGTTGGGGCTGATCAGCAGCCCCACTGGCGGCCCTGAGAGAAACAGAGGAGCAGCTGCTGGTGAAGCCCGGAGAGAAAGAGAGAGGTAATGGCTAATCAACAGATGCCACAGAGGCTGTGGATCAGACCCTGCCTCTCTCTCCAGGCTTCTGTCTGTGCCTAATCTGCAGCCCCCTCATCAGTCAGTGCTGAGTCAACACGGCAACCCAGCATTGACTGCAGGACTGACTTTCGATAAATCGAGCCTTCATTCATTTTGGACTTTACGGACCCTCAGTTTTTATATATTAGGATACCTTATATAATAAAAGCCTAATATGAAAATTGACCAAATGGCAGAACAACTGGTCATTATGACATGCACTGACCACCAGGGGGCAGATGCTTAATGCAGAAGCTTCCTCCTGGTGGTCAGTGTGCTCCCACAGGGGGAACTCTGCTCTGGCCAAAGCTGGGCTCACAGCTGGCAGCATTAAAGAGCAGTGATCCGAGTGGTCAGAGGCAGCGAGCAGTCAGGTAGTAAGGAGTGAGGGGTCCCGGGACTGTGAGAGGATGCAGGCTGGGCTGAGGGATCTCCCCAAGTGCATGAATTTCTTGTACCAGGCCTCTAGTATATATATAAACTAATAGACCAATTTATTAAAGGTTGATATTCAATCTCCATTTTATGTTTAAATACTTAAATCTATATAAACTATTTACTTTGCTCATTTTATTCATTTTAATTTTTGCCAAAAAAATTAATTTTTATTTAGATACTAAAGGGGTGGGTTTCCCTCAGCCACCTGTACTCTCTCCAATCTGGAATCCCTTGCCCGTTTAGGCCTGATCCCAGTGGGATTGGGTCTAAATGGGAGTCAGACATCCCTCTCACAATACAGGACTGCTGATTCCCAACAGCTCACTTGCCTGCCTGCCTGATTGCCCCTAACTGCTCTGCCTGCTGGCCTGATCAACCCCTAACCACTCCCATGCCAGCCTGATAAATCTCTAACTGCTCTGCTTCCAGCCAGATTGCCCCTAATTGCCCTCTTTTGCAAGCCTCGTGGCCCCCAACTGTCTTCCCCTGCAGGCCTGGTTCCCCCCAACTGCCCTAACCTGCAGGCCTGGTGGCCCCCCAACTGCCCTTCCCTGCAGCCTGGTTTCCACAGCTGCTCTCCCCTGGCAACCTCGTTACTCCCAACTGCCCTACACACCTGGCCTGATCATCCCTAACTGCCTTCCCCTGCAGGCCAAGGTCTCCCCAAACTGTTCTCCCCTGCAGGCCATCTTGTGGTGGCCATCTTGTGTCCACATGGCGCCAGCCATCTTTGACCACATGAGGGCAGCCATTGTGTATGTTGGATATTGCTCTTTTATTCAATAGGATTTTTATTATCCACATGCAGCTGGCAGCACTAAGGAGCAGTGAGCTGAGTGGACAAGGCCTGCAGGGGAGGGCAGTTGTGGGGACCAGGCCTGCAGGGGAGGGCAGTTGGGGATGATCAGGCCAGCAGGGGAAGGTAGATGGGAGGGACAAGGTCTGCAGGGGAGGGCAGATGAGGGGGACCAGGCCTGCAGGTCTAACAATAAACATAAATTCTACTCTCTTAAGCACGGTTTATAAGTATGGGCACAATGTTGTACTGAGATCTCTAGAACATATTCATCTCTCATAACTGAAGCTTTATATGCATTGAACTATAATTTCCCATGAACCTTCCCCCAGAGACTGGCAATCACCTTTCTACTTTCCATTTCTATGAGTTTTACTATTGTTTTTATTTATTTATTTATTTATTTATTTATTTATTTATTAAATATATTTTATTATTGATTTTTTACAGAGAGGAAAGGAAAAGGATAGAGAGCTGAAAACATAAATGAGAGAGAAACATCGACCAGCTGACTCCTGCACATCCCTCACTGGGGATGTGCCCTCAACCAATATACATGTCCTTGATTGGAATCAAACCTGGGACCTTTCAGTCCGCAGACTGATGCTCTATCCACTGAGCCAAATGGCTTTGCCATATTTTAAATATTTCATATTAACATAAATAGTGCAATATATATTCTTCTGTACCTGGATTAGTTTACTTAGCAGAATGTCTTTCAAGTCCATCCAGGTTGCTGCATGTGGAAAAAGATCCTATCCACTTTGATGGCAAACTCCCAATTAAGGTGTGCTTGAGTTAAGAAGTTACCTGCTGTAGATGACATGAGAATTTGGAGACTGGGGAAGGGGGAAGTGTTACTAATTCTTGCAAAGTTATGGGGTGAATGGGAGGAGAATTAACCTGCATTATAGAAAAAATGTCTTGGGCTCTGTAAAGTATAATCTTTCTCTTGGCCCTTAAATTCTTCCAGAAAAGTACAAACTTTGTTGTAAGACGCTGTTTTGTGAGGAAAGTAGGGGAAAACTCAGTGTGTCACAGAAGAAAGTCAGTATTTCTGTTTTCTGAGCAATGACAAGGGTGAGAAGAATTGGAAGAGGGCCTCTGAATTAAAATAAGTGTACCCACACTTAAAAGAGCCAGAGGCTCCATATGATCATGAGATGACAGAAGGCATTTATTTCCTATTTCTGCTCTCAGGGAGAGCGTTTTTTGTTTGTTTGTTTGTTTGTTTGTTTTGTTTGTTTGTTTGTTTGTTTGTTTGTTTTGAGAGATTGCACGACCCTTTCATCTACTTACCTATCTTTTGGAGAACACTTGTGGTTGTTCAGTTTTAGTTCTGTTAGTAATTGGAAACACACAATTTCCTCTTGGTGTACTGTCTCCACTGTATCAGAAATTGACCTGTGCAACTTGTCTCTGGAGACTCACTGAGGCTTATAGTTTTTTAAAATGTGTTTCTTATAACAAGATAATATCTTAGTACCCTTCCAAAATCACTTGTGCAGATCACTTGCCTCTGGTAATATTAGCTATTTGTCCTTTTTTTTATTTAAAAATGCTTCTTCTAAGTCTAAGTTTCTTCTTATAATGTACATAAAAGAGTAGTCTTTAAATATATTCTGATTAACTAGGGAGCTGAGAGGAGGAAAATAGCACATCTGTCATGTTTATCACCGAAAATATTGGTTCATATAATTTTATTTTTGCAATAATCCTGTTATTTAAAGATATATTTTTGTTCTCATTTTACAAGTGAAAAGAAAGGGGTTCCAAATGTAATGGGATTGCCCAAGATCACAGAAGTAATGAGGACTGAGTGGAAACATGACTCCTCAAGTATTTAGCTTCCAAAGAGTGGGTTCTGTATACAATGCAATGAGTGCTCTGACTGAACATACAAATGCATTAATGCCAGTGATCATTCCTCCCAATTGGTCAGGGTAACGCAATCTACTTATTGCCTTAGTGCATTGTGGTTTTTTGTTTGTTTATGGGTGGTTTGCTGTGGTTTTTGATTGTTTGTTTGTTTTGAGAAATAAAGTATAGAAATAATTGCTAAGTGTGAAATGATGCTTATTTCTTCTTAGGTACAGGGTCTATCAGTGACATTTTTAAAAAGCAATTTGAGGTTTAAAATTGATTAATTATCTGGTACTGTGCTCACAATTTGAGGAAGACAAGAAGAGGAGATAAGGCTTTCTAAAATAAACTCTAAAGTGTGGGTACTTGACTTATGGTTTTTGAACAGGAATAAATTTGCAAATGAAAACCTCATCATGAACCAAACAGTGCTTGATTTATGAGGGGAAAAAATTCAGGTAAACATAACAAAATACAACTCTAGAAACCAGGAGTTGACAAGGAGTAGCATTGTGCAGCCTTCATTTGGTTAAACTTGTATTTTTAATTCTTATCTCCATTAGGTTAGAGATAATCAGCATTGTAAACTTATTAATAATACATTGTTTAATATTTTAAAAGTGATAAAAACAAGTTCTTTAGATTCACTCTAATAAGGTATAAACCATCTCTGTACTCCTAATTGTAAAACTTTGGATGTGATATATATATATAGATTTTTTTTTACAGGGAAGAATGGAGGCAGATAAAGAATTAGAAACATCGATGAGAGGGAAACATAGATCAGCTGCCTCCTGCATACCCACCCCTACTAGGGACGTGTCTGCAACCAAGGTACATACCCTTGACCTGAATCAAATCTGGGACCTTTCAGTCTGCAGGCCAATGCTCTATCCACTAACCCAAACCGGTTAGGGCAGATATTTTAATATTTTTAAAAGAGACTTTAATATTGCTATATATTTTTTAAAAAGACTTTAATAGTGCTATCTTCTCTTATTTTCAACTCTACCTTACAGTAGTGAGTCATGAAAGAGTTAATGGGCATAAAGTGGATGTGAGCTGGCTTATGCTCAGTATGCATTGCTCCTTTTCCTCTTCCCCCATCTCTCCCCTTTTCCTTCTCCCTCATAAAAATTAATTAACATTGAACTTTCTTTTTCCTTGTGTTCATGACCATTATTAAAAAGGATTTCTTAGTTCTCCGTTCTTCTTTGTCTCAACAACTTTTTGAAAATAAACTTAAAGAAGAAAAATACAACTATTTTGGTGTCTGCTCATCACTGAAGCTATATAAGTTGAAATGGGATATCTTTACAACCAGCACACCAGCGTTAATAAAAATGAGCACAATGATGGAGATTTCTGCTTAAATGTAACTTTACAGACACCATGGGACTTGTCTTCCTGGAAATTATGTTTAAGAAATATTTCTAAAATCAGAGTTTCAAGACTATCTTCACTCAAATTTTTTTCAAGTGAAATTTGTTACTCAATTAAATACCTGTCATATTTTATTATCTAACTCTTTAATATCAGAAACATTTTCCAGTTACATAAAAACTCAAAATATATTTTGTCAATCCCCAGATAGTATATGTTCCCAAAGCATCTTAGATATTTGATATCATATTGAGGTCCTCCAACATTAACATTCTTTATTCTTAGTCTCAGAAAATGTGAACATATTAATTATATCTCTGATAGATGTTGAATTGCTTGATTTAGCATGATATCATCTTAGTGAATGTGGTAAGTTTCTGATATATGGAACTTAAACATGTGGCTATAACACAATTTGAGAATCGTTAA
Organism: Vespertilio murinus; assembly: GCA_963924515.1. Taxonomy (NCBI): domain Eukaryota; kingdom Metazoa; phylum Chordata; class Mammalia; order Chiroptera; family Vespertilionidae; genus Vespertilio; species Vespertilio murinus. The sequence continues at coordinate 110,789,151 of OZ004709.1, forward strand.
ATTTCTCTCCTAAGCCTTCCACTGCATACTAAATGAAGAGAACAACTTTTTGGAAAACCCAATGAAAATTTAAATGATGATAGTTACAGATAACATATTAGGCTAAACATATTCAGTGTAGCATTGACATGAACTTATTACCATTAGATCATTCATTCATTGATTTGTCATTCACCCATAAAATATTTCTTCACAGCTGTTCTTGATACTGTTCTAGGAATGGTGGATACAGAAATTAATATAAAATTCTATTCTCATAAAATGTATATTCTATTGGTAAAAGATAAGGAAAAAACAATTACATGACATTGTATAGTGAAAAGTGCAATTAGAAAAATGTGAAAGTGTAAGAGGCATTAAGAGTGATAGAAGAGTGCTATTTTAAGTAATGAGTTCAAAGAAAATAAGGTAACATTTAAGCAAAATTGTAATCTGTGTGAGTGGTTATCTATACTAATAAGAGGGTAATATGCTAATTAGACTGGGTGACCTTCTGGACATCCTTCCATACAAAACCATTGTGGCAGAGCCAAGGCAGAGGTGGTTAGGGTGATCAGGCCAGGAGGGGAGAGCATTTGGGGGTGATCAGTCTGGTAGGGAAAGCATTTGGGGGTGTTCAGGCTGGCAAGGGGGGCAGTTAAGGGTGAATAGGGCAGCACAATGTGGGAGGCAATTGGGGACAAGCAGGCTGGTGTGGGGACAGTTGGGGGTGAGCAGGCCAATAGGCAGAATGGTTAGGGGCAATCAGGCAGGCAGGCAGGCAGGTGAGAAGTTAGGAGCCAGTGGTTCCAGATTATGAGAGGGATGTCCAACCAGGATCAGGCATAAACCAGCAGTTAGGCATTTCCCGAGGAGTTCCAGATTGGAGATGGTGCAGACCAGGCTGAGTGATACCCCCTCTCCGTGCATGAATTTTATGCATTGGGCCACTAATAATAAGATAAAATAAAGGTAAGGGTTGTGTAATTGTGATACACTGAGGGGAAAAAAGAAGCAAGGAATGAAAAGGTTCTCTCTGGAGAAAAGGAATATAAAAATAAGTTATAAGAAGCAAGACAAATTTGCCAAATTAAGCCCTGCTAAAATGGACACAGAAGATTTTGTAAAGAGCTACTAGATAGCATATTACAAATTCTGAGAATTAGCATCCTGTATGTATTTTATTACTCATTATCTCAATAAAATAAAATATTAGTTTTCAGAGTTTACATAATTTCTTCCTATCATGGGCACTTTACAACCTTGAGTATATTGGTTAAGTATTTTAAAGTTCAAATTTTATAGTTTTTGAACATATATATTCTAATAATTCAGGATGATAATGTCCTGTATTATAATAATTGGTGTGATAAACTTAGGAAATGTTCTTTCTTTGAATGAATGAGCCAAACAACTATCATCTACTCACTTCATCATGATACTGAGAAATTATCTTCCCAGTTTTGATTTTTTTCCCACCAATTGTATTTACTTGTGGGATAAGGCATATATACTAAATTGCTCAAATATTATTAATCACAAGTCAAATATTCTGTGTCAGTGACCCACTTCCAAATAAAGTATGCCCAACACTCCCGGAGAACTGCTGTGTGCTCTTTCACAATCTCAAAACCTCCCTATTCCTGACTTCACTACCAATATGGTAATCACCCCTTTGTATTATTTTATGGTTTCAATAGCTAAACCTGTCTGCCTGAACACTATACCACTGCCTGCTTTTTGAAATATATAAATGGAATGATAGAGGCTGTATAATTTAAATGCAAAAGTTATCTGAAATCGAGAAGTTATGGAACAGGATTTACAAGAGAGTTATTTTATAAACTTTTATTTTTACAAAACAAACACATTTGCCTTAAAATTGTTTGGCCAATAATTATCTATGTTTGTAACAAAAAATTCTGAATTTTTAATAGGCTTCAGTTAAGGTGGATTCAAATAATTTCATTTAAACAGACATTTATTAAACACTGAGCAAAACACCATGCTGGGTACAGTGAAGGAAGCATAGAGGCTGGGGGAAAAAAAAAAAGATGTGCTGTAATAGGCTTTGATAGAGATTTCAGAAATTAGTTAATTTAAGAAAAACTAAAAGGGAGTATCCTTCATATAATATAAATTATTTAAAATTTACTAATATGATGTTTTCTCCTTATTTACCATTTCAACAAAATGTCAAATACTAAAGCTTTCAGCCATATAGTTGGGTCAAACTCTTCTCCAGAAACTATATTCTAAACCAGAAAATTATAGAGTTTACCATATTTCACTGTTACAAATGTTTCATTTCTAAAAATTACATGTAGAATACCTTAATAGTTAATGCATCTTTAATTAACAATAATTTTTATTACTTTCATATATTTCAGAAGACCATTTGGATAAATTATATAGAAGATGTTACATGTCTTATTTAAACATTTTTTCACAATTACAGTTGACATACCTTATTATATTAGAGGCCTGGCGCACAAAAGTCATGCATGGTGGGGGGTCCTTGAGCCCAGCCTAGACCCTCTCTCAATGCAGGACCCCTCGGTGGATGCCCAACTGCCGGTTTAGGCCCAATCCCACAAAGATGATCAGCCTAATCTGGCAGATGGACATCCCTCTCAAAATCTGAGACTGCTGGCTCCTAACCATTTGCCTGCCTACCTGATCACCCCTAACCACCTCTGACTGCCTGTCTGATGGCTCCTAACCACTCTCCCTACCTGCCTGATCATTCCTAACTACTGGCTTGCCTGCCTGCGCACCCCTCACCACTCACCTGCCTGCCTCATTGCCTCTAATTGCTTGCCTACCTGCCTGATCTCCCTAACCATTCTGCCTGCCTAATCATCGCTAACTGCTTGCCTGACTGCCTGATCACCCCAACTACTCTGCCTACCTGCCTGATCACCCCTAACTGCTTGCCTGCCTGCCTGCATGCCTGGTTATCCCTAACTGGTTCTGCCTTGGCCCCCCATATATCATAACAATATTTTTACTGATACAGCTCCTAGGACAATGGAAACTAAGGAAAAAATAAACAAATGGGACTACATCAAAATATAAAAGCTTCTGCAGAGCAAAATAAATCATCAGCAAAACAACATAGTACACTGCATGGGAGAACATATTTGCCAAAGTCATATCCAATAAGAATTTAATCTCCAAAATTTATAGGTGACCCAAACAACTTAACAAAAGGAAGATAAACAATCAAAATATGGGCAAAGGACCTAAATAGACATTTTTTGAAAGTGGACATACAGAAGCCCAAGAGACATAGGAAAACATGCTCAAAGTCCCTAATCATCTGAGAGATGCAAATCAGAACAACAAAGAGGTACTATCTCACACCTGTCAGAATGGCTATCATCAATAAATCAACAAAGGACAAGTGCTGGTGAGGATGTGGAGAAGGAACACTCATGCACTGCTGGTTGAACAGCCTAAGTGCCCATCAGCAGATGAGTGGATAAAACAACAGTGGTACACCTACAAAATGGAATACTGTGCTGTGGCAAACAAGAAAGAACTTTTAACCATTCACAACAGCATGGATGGACCTGGAAGGCATTATGCTAAGCAAAATAAGGCAGTGGGATAAAGATAAACATTACATGATCTCACTCATTTGTGGAATATAATGAACAAAAATAGGTGCAGAAACACAGAAGCATCAAGCAGACTGTCAAACCTGAGGGAAGTCAGGGGAAGTTGGGAAGGGGTGAAAAGAGATCAACCAAAGGACTTGTATGCATGCATGTAAGTCAAATGAATGCACAGAAGAGGATATGTGTTGGGGGGGTTGGAATGACTGGGGAGTGGGCAATGGGAGAAGAATGAGACATGTGTAATACTTTAAACAATAAAGAATTTGAGTTAAAAATAATACCTATAAGATTTTATTGATATTTCTACTCCATTGCAATCTCCATCAGCCTTTTTACTCCAAGTAAGTTATAGTTTTCCATAAATGGTTGGCCATTGGTATTTATGTAGATAATTCTATTTCACTGAAATTAAGTTGTATGTGCTTTGTGTTTTCATTGGTTGCAGAGAATTTCATCTTTATAGTGATTGATAGTTTTTAACTAATGGCAAGCAATCTGCTGGACTACTATGGTTTGAGTAAACTATATTGTTTCCTTGACTTGGGACCCTTAGCAGCTAGGATGTTGGTTTTTTTCTTTCCTTAGTTTTCTCTGCTTCCTTCTTTTTTCCTAAGCAAATGCAAGATCATCAATAACTTCAATGATAAAAAATTGAAATTGTATTTGAAAGTGGCCTGTTCCTTACATATATATGTACCTTCATGAACTGTTAAAAGTGAATGGGCAGGTGACTTAAAAGATATTTGCCACTTTTCTGAACAAGATATTGTTGGCTTTGGTTTAATTTGGTCCTACTTGTTGTTTCTGGTGTACTAAGGAGAGCTACGTGTATATTAGCTTCTGCTCTGAAATTAAATATGAAAAACAATAAACAGTGTTATGTATTTACTATGTATTAGTCAGAGTAAGATACCAAAATATGTGAAATTGTCTGCCTCCCTCCCTCCCTCCCTCCCTCCCTCCCTCCCTCCCTCCCTCCCTCCCTTCTTCCTTTATTGTTACCTTCCTTCCTTCCTTCCTTCCTTCCTTCCTTCCTTCCTTCCTCCCTTTTGTTTTTATCTTTCATGTATTTATTCTTTAAGCTTTTATTTCCCAAATATATACTATATACAAGACACTGTGTAAAGTATCACAAATAGGTAGTTCCTACATATCTTTTGAACACCCATGTTAGATTATATTATCAACATTGAATGAATAACATTTACAGTGTTCTGTTCCTTAGAAGGATTTGAGTTGAGAATGTACTAAATCATATATATTATCTATCTCAATGAATTTACAGACTTTTCAGGTATAATGGAATTTTTATTTGGCATTATAATGTAGAAGAGTGCATGAATTATTAACCTAAATTTAGATGTCTATAACTCACACAAAACATGGAAATTTTACTTTAAAGGAAATTTACTATATAATGAAAACGTATTTCCTTAAATCAAGTTTATTAAATCAAGCCCAAAAGTGTTGCTTCAATTTTTATTTATTTTCCTATGTTCCCATTCACAGCAGGAAAATAATATTCTATAAGCACAGGGGCATTAAATTTTTAAAAAAGCAACAACAACACATTTCATTGAAAACAAAAAACAAAAAATCCTATGCTTATGGAAGTAGTATCTGATCTACAATTTGTGATTCTGCAGGTTGTTATATGACTAAGCTCCAATGCTCAGTAAAGCTGACACTATATTCTTTATATAGAAATACAAAACTTAAAAGAAATAGAGAGCACTGTGTTAAGTCAGTAAAATAGTAATAGGTATAGTCTTGTTCTTATCAGGAGAGCAAGATGGTGGTAAGGGGGTAAGATGGGGTGGGGTATAATGGAGTCATTTGGCTGCAAAGAAAAGAGAAAGATTTTTCTGTTTCTTAAATATACTTCTAACCAATTATCTTTATTTATACCAAGTCATTGGCAGCATACACATCTAAGATACTCCTTGTACCACCACATTTCATAGTTCAGGAGGACTGTACAGTATACATTAGGTTGGCGTTTTGCAGCCCCCCTGCCTGCTATGGAGTCAGTTTCCTGTACCTCTTTTACCTTTCATTTATCCACTTTCCAGATGTCAAAACTGCTGTGCTGTCTCTTCTCTCATTCTATATTTCCCTGTATATTTGTGTTTTAATAAATAATTGCTTTACCATAGTTTTAAAGATAGCAAAGTGGATATCAAAAAATAAAATTTTGCTCCCCAGTTTCATCCATGCTGTTGCAAATGGTAAGAATCTCCTCTTTTTATGGCAGCTTAGTGATTCCATTGTGTAGATGTACCACAGTTTTCTAATGCACTCATCTGCTGATGGGCATTTAGGCTGTTTCCAAATCTTACCTATTGTAAATTGTGCTGCTATGAACATAAGGGTACCTATATCCTTTCTGATGTAAGGGAGGCCAGGGGAAGGTCAATAGAGAAAAAAAGGAGATATATATTCTACTATTTGTAATACTTTAAACAATTAAATAAAGTGAAATGCAAAATAAATAAAATTTTAATTTTCTTAGAATATATATATATATATATATATATATATATATATATATATCCAAATAAAATTATAGTTAACAACATGTAAGTTTTATTTTTATACCAAATAAATTAGCATGCTAATTTATATGCATTTATATAAATATATAGAGAATCGGATTTTTAGTTACTATAACATCACTGACGATCATGTTTTATTCATAAATTATTTTTATTTTCTAATTTTATGGTTTGACAAATAGGTTTAGTATACAAATTGTGTATAAAATTATTGTGAAACTTTCCAAGTAATTTGTTAGCATAAATTTCTAAATGTTTAATTACTGGATTAAAAGTAAAGAACATATAAAATTATTTAATAAAATATGACTAAATTGTTTTAAGGCAGGTCTCAGTTATTTACACTATGAGTGGTTTATAACAGTCCCTTTTTTACTGCTTCCTCACAATATCTTGTGAGAGTAAGGTAGACAGCCTCAAAACTATAAATATTTTCCTTGTCTTAGAAAATAGGTTGCTTACTCTGATTAGACAAATATTAGGAGATTTGAAAGTATGAAAAATTTGCAGAAAGCTTTGTCAATGAGTAAGGCAAAATACAAACCAAAAATCAGAAGAGGCTTTTCTAGATCACAGCATGACAACCAAATAGATAAATGCATACATTCTATTCTTTGGGCATTTGTTCATGGCATTTAATAATCAGGGCAGATTTTGGCATTTGATTGTCTATAGACTGAATTTAGTAAATGAGGTTAATATGTCTGGTCACATAGACATTTATGATGATTAGTCTTTTCCACCTTAACTATATGGTTATGGCTGATGAAATTAATTTTTAATTGTAGACAATCACATGATAAAGCAAGGGCAGAAATGCTTTCAGCAGTATCTGAGGTAGTTCTTAAATGTCATGAGGAAAGTTTGGAGCAAGCTGTCATAAAAAGAGCATTAAAGTATTACCTCTTATTCTCTTTGTTCTCTATTGTTCATTGTTTATCTGTCCAATAATAAACAATGATAGGTACCTGGACAACTGTGTCAAAAATTCAGTAGAGATAGAAATAGATTCCTAAGAATCAGTTTTAAATGGTAGGTTCTTATCTATACTAATAATAGATGAAATGTACTGACATAGTCATATTGGCATACAGGCCTGCACAAATATATGTCGTGACAACCTGTACCTTCCCAAGCATATGTTGTTTTAACAAAGAACATCCATCTTCATAGGGAACTGGTGTAAGAATATAGCACATTTCTGTCATATGAGTTGTGGAGCTCTTCTGAGGTCCACACTGTGCAATTTTCAGTTTGAATCCTCAACTATTCATAGAAATCTTAATGATTTTGAGCACACATATAGAAAAATTTCCTAGATTAAAAAAAGGTGTATAAATAGTAGTACTATTCTTCAGCTTTATTCCCTTCTCACAAAAATAAGCTGAAATTGTTTTTTTATCCTACATGTTGCAAGTTGCCCTTGGCCAATTAATACAAGTTAGAGAATATGTAATCAACTAGACCCTAGAAATATAAGAATCTTTAGAAACTTCTGTTAAAATAATCTTTGATGGACACAAGATTGACTCTATGTAGGATGCTTTTAGGAAGTTTACTTGAGATGGTGCAATAATAAAGAGTTTTAATTCCTAAATTGAAAGAACTTAAATTACATATAATTTGTGAAAGTAGCTGAGAAATAGAAAATATAAGGTTAAACAGAAATAAGGCCAATCCTTTCAAGAAAACATTGTGAAAAGTATTCCTCATTGGTTGAATCTATTAAGTAGAGAATCCAACAGAAAAGCTAATCCTAGAGAATCAATTTTAAATAGTGTTACACTGATATACTTGGAGAATATTGTAAGTGAAATAGCCAGTCAGAGAAAGACAAGTACCATATAATTTCACTCATATGTGAGATCTAATGAACAAAATAAACTAACAAAGTGGAGACAGATTCATGGATGTAGAGAACAGACTGTCAGCTGTCAGAGAGGAGGTGGTTGAGTGCTGGGTGAAAAAGATAAAGAGATTAAGCAAAAGCAGGGTGCTGGGGGGGGGGGGGAGACTCATGGGCATAGGGAACAATATGATCATTGCCAGAGGTAAGAGTGGGAGAGGTAGAAGGAGACTTGACTTGGGGTGGGAAACACACAATACAATATACAAGTGATGTATTGTAGAATTGTATACCTGAAGCCTGTATAATTTTATTATTAAGTAATATAAAGCCAATAAATTCAATTAATAAAAATGAATATAAAACATTCTTAAAGCAAAATTATTTAACTTAGTAATAACAAGAATGTCTCATAAAAATAAAATAGTGGCATGCTTATATACTCATCTCTGAAGATTGGTTAAGTCCTCTTTCAAGGTTTCATGAAGATTTTTTTCCTCTAGATTAAAAGCTTGAGATGGGTCAGGAATTCCAAAATCATCTAGTTCTAGGTACCCTTGGGTTTTACCAATAACTAGGAAATAATTGAAGAAGAAAGGCATAGTATTAATCAGGTCTCTTTACTTAAGATAGATTGTTCTAATTAAACCCTAAATTTTCCAAAAGAGGTCAAGAGACATGTCCTGAAAATGTAGATTTTAAAATAAAATAACTGACACTATTCAGAATAACCTTTATTCTAAATTTTCCTTAGCATATAGGATGTTTAAAAAATTATCAGGAAGGTAATGCACCAGGTTTTGTTTTCTTCTGACTGTGCACAGGTGGAAGGCGATCTTATTTGAAGAAACACTTTTCAAGGCAGGCTGGGCATATGTGTCTCCGAAGTATAGTTGTAGGACATCTCCTGTGTCTTGTGAGCAACATTCTACATACTCCTGGCTTTCATGTGTTTGTCCTTTCTATGTACACTCTTCCACATCTTTCCTTCAAGCTGTTTGCAGGGCTAATTCTAAAGCAAATGTTTACAAATATCTAATAAAATTTAGTTTGAAAGACAAAATTTCTTAAGTTTTAGTATTGTGAAATGTCAAGAAAGAATACAAAAAATATACTATCCACCTAACAGAGAAAATTATTATTAGCTTCTAGAAGACTAAACCTTAAGCCTGATGAATTTTTTTTTAATTATACCACGGTCATAATTAAAAACTACACTTTATTAAAAATTCTTTATAATAAAGAATTGGCCCTAATCAGTGATATTTGCTAAATCTCCCAATAGCATATTTATCTCCACAAAATATTAAAGATCTTAAGATTAAAAAAAAAGTTATTTCCTGTTATGTAGAAACTCACATAAATATACTATGTATTGCCAGACCCTGTGCAAGAAATTTAGAAACATGCCCTAAGTAAATCCATGCCCCCCCCCACATTATCACATGATAGATGTTATTATTTTTATGTTACCATTGAGAAAAATGAAATACAGCAATGTGCCAAGGCTCAAAGTATAACAGTGGACAAAATCATAAGCCAATTTACACAAACTAAATTGAAAGTGTTTGTTTAAAAATCACTAAGTATAAATTATTCTGATTAGTATATACATAGTATGATTATGTATATACTAATACATAAATCACATAGTGTCACACATAGTGATTTCTTTTACCCATTAAGATGTCACAATTGTCTTAAAAATATTATGCTTCCTACCTTATGTTTACTTCAAGTAAAATATCAGATGCTTTTGGAAAAAATATAACTTTTAGGTCAGTGATTAATTATGAAATTTAAAGGCAGGTTAAAGCATTTCATCTTGATAAAATTTTGTAATGTGGTATAATTAACATAATTTCCTATTATGGTTTCATTTTAATGTTTTCATGAAATGTAAATAGTTTAGCTATCATTCTATGCAGATGTTCATGAATTATTGATCTCATCCCTATTTAACCCAAATCACTTTGCTCCACTTTCTCCTTAAATGACATACATTATGTAAAAATACAAAGAACTTGATTATTCATGAATTAGGATCACACTTTCAAAATATACCAACACCAACGTTCCTTAAAATACATTCAAGCAATGATCAGTAGAGTAACATGCACATTATCTCACTTCTAAAATTAACATTTATTAGCGATATTTTGTGGGTTAAAACAACACAATATAGAACAAAAGAAAATTTGATTACCAAATTAAATAAATTATACTCAGGTTATCAGGTATGAGTTTGTCAGACTCTCCTAGTTAATCTGTATATAATATCTAAAGAAGAATGCAATAAATCAGTAGTTTGAAGATTACTAACTATTCTTTGAAGTAAAATATGCAAATGTTAAAATTGGACTCATGTAAAATGTTAATTTTGAGCATGTGCCATAAATCTATTTTGGGAAGGCAAAAATTGGTTTTCTTATAAAGATTTTATTCCACTTGAAGTCCTTCAGTATATTCAAGGACAAAAATGTGTCTCTTCAATTTAAAAGAGTATTTTTTATGCACGTGAAATGTTTCATGCAGCTTTTTTTTATCTAATTCAATCCTTCAGGATGCTGCAAAGTCAGTTTGAATATCTTTCTGTCTTCCTATTACACTGAAGGTTGTTTTCAAACAAAGTCTCTCTAAAAAGAGAATTTAAGTATCCAGGAGATGAGAAAAGCACTGACTAATATGCTGGATAGGAAATAAATAATGTGACCCACTGTTCTCTCTTTTTATTTAGATGAATATGTGTTTTTTTAAAATGCAAGACATGTACTATCAACAAATACCAGCATGTATGTCAATGCTTGGAAACACATTTAATGAGAAACCAAGAATGTCCTCTTGGTAGTATTTATTGTGGTGAGACAAAATAACTTAAATAATAACACAGTTGAGAAAAACTAAAAGGATTAGCATTGAGTCTTTGATTTGTAGCCATAAAATGAGGAAAATAGAAAATGACTGTGAGGAGGAGGAATAGGAGGAGAATGGGCACAGGAGGAGGAGAGGGAGGAAGGCATGTAAGGAGAGAGGAACTAAATGCCACGATAGCTGGTTCTCTCTTTTTTAGAAGGGAAATTGCTATTGCCTTTATGAACTGTCTCTTTAGGGATCTATATTTTATAAAGATTATCCAACATGTTATGTATATAAATTACCACATTCCATCCTCATAACAGCAATGTGTTCTTCATAGAGAAGAACTGATCATCAAAAATTAAGTAAATTGTGCCATGACCGGTTTGGCTCAGTGGATAGATTGTTGGCTTGCAGGCTGAAGAGTCCTAGGTTTGATTCCAGTCAAGGGCATGTAACTTGGTTGAGGGCACATCACCAGTAGGGTGTATGCAGGAGGCAGTTGATTGATATTTCTCTCTCATTGATGTTTCTAACTCACTATCACTCTCCCTTCCTCTCTGTAAAAATCAATAAAATATATTTTTAAAAAATAAGTATATTGTGCCCTGGCCAGTGGCTCTCAGTTGGTTAAGCATTGTCCCATGCACCCAAAGGTCTTTTTTAATATATATATTTTATTTATTTTCCACAGAGAGAAAGGGAGAGGGATAGAGAGCTAGAAACATCAATGAGAGAGAAACATCTACCAGCTGCCTCCATACCCCCTACTGGGGATGTGCCCACAACCAATGTACATGACCCTGACCGAAATCGAACCTGGGTCCTTTGAGCCCACAGACCTACGCTCTATCCACTTAGCCAAACTGGTTTTGGCCACCCAAAGGTCTTTCATTCCATTCTCAGTGGACTAGATCCCTGATGGGGGGCATATAGGAGGCAGCCAATCAATTATATTTTCTAAGCAGTAGCTCTCTCTCTCCCTCTCCCATTCTCTCTCTTTCTAAAAAATTAATAAAAACATATATATATATTAAAAAAAAACTTAAGTAAAATGCTCCAGATTATGGAATCTGGACACAAACACGTTTCCTAAACTGATTATTTTTTTCTTTTTTTTTTCCAGAATTTAATATTTTTTAAAAGACAGAAAGTATAAAAATTATCAAAAAAAAATCTTGCAAGGTTTATTTTGGGGCTAAATGCTTGCACTAAACTTTTTCATATAATTGATTTAAGGTAAAGAGCAAAAATTATATTAAAAATACAGCAGCTTCAGCTGTCCAATATAAAGTCCATCTGCAAAAAGGCAGGACAAAATGAGCTGACGGAGCAGAGTCACATCATGACCTCAGCAGCAAGTTTCAAAAGGATCAGTTCCCAAGGTCTAAAACAAGGATCATCTTGCATGCTTAGATTCGACTTCTTCAAGAATCCACTGAATGCCATTCAAGAAACCCGTCAGAGTTTCAGCCTCTGTGTCCTGGACCATCCATGGGTGGTTTAGATGATTCAGACCCAGCTCATGTGCCACATAAAAACAGGGCATTCTTTTCACATTTGCCTGAGAAATACAAGATAAAACCAGCATTGGTCTTCCTGAAGATCCAAAGGCTGGGTCTGTCATTGCCATAATACGAGAAAATTCATCTTGCCATTCATGTCTTTTCTGAGCTTCAGCATTTGCAACATAGATGAATCCATCAACAACTTCACACACCTTCTGAATTTGTGGAATTACACTGTATCGGCTTCCTTGTTGATCATGCCCTTCATTCTGTAAACTGAACATCTTGTTAACTGCACTTGTTTGCTCTTCTCTTGCTCTATCTCTTTCCTTTCTGGTAGTTGAATATAATATCAGGATGTTGAACTTATGTTGGTTGCTCAACTGAAAACTGACCCCTGATCCAATACCTGGTTCACAATCTTCCTCTCCATCCTCAGAAACTTCAAAGTCCACATGGATTCCATGATTGTCAAATCTTGATTTCTAGCCCAGAATTTGCTCTTGAGATCATCAATTTGCCTCTGAGGCAAACCAGCTGTTGGGCAAAGTTCCTCAGAAGACATCAAGCTCAACACCAAAGATGTATTCAGTTCTTCCAAACCTGGTCCAAACATAGCAAATCGGGGTTCATTCTGAATAATCAATGAGTGTAAAAATGAGGTCACTGCTCCATACATAGGACGGCTAGCTTTCGAGGATCTTCTTGTATGTGGACAGCACATTTTGTAGACTGACATGTAGTCAAAAACTGCACCGCCTGTGGCTTCGGATACAGGTTTTTTAAAGATGTCCAGGTCTGGAAGAGACTTCCAGTCCACAGAAGACCACGAGGGAAGGTCCCGCAGCAGAAAATACCTCCACAGAATCGGATCTCGGACAGTCTCATTCCAGTAATGACTTGTACTTCCCAACTGACACAGATCGTGGGGTGAGAGAAACGACAAAATGTAGAGCTGCATGCCAATCGGCAGCCGCCGCAGCGTGCTGGGCCCCTCCTCCGCCTCCTCGCGGGAGGCGCGGGGCGCCGCCCGGTCCTTGCCCACCGACTGCCAGAAGCTCCTCCAGCCGCTCTGATTATTTTTTTTCCATTATATCACCGGGATTTTGTTTGGGGTCTTGTTGCCTCCTTGAGTCATATACTCCATCCCCTTATTCTTCAGTTCTGTGCTTGCATATTCAAATGCATGGCTCCCATACATTCAATGAAGTGTCAGCTCAAATGCCATTTTCCCAATGAGACAGTCCCTGATTCCTCCAGATTGAAGAAATTCTTCTACACCAGAACTCATTTCTCAGTTGAGGCCCTTATTTCACTGTATCTTGCACTACAGTTAATTTTGCAATCATCTCCTAAATTGTAAGTTATTTGAAGGCTATACTCATCTCTTGTTTCTAAATCCCTTTCATCTCTTTAATAACTGATGAATTGACTCATTTTTGAATGAAAGGACAAAGGCGGTTATAGTAGATTGGAAAAAAAACAGTTTTTAATTGCCATTCAAATAGTTTGATTTGCTCTTACATTCTGTATCTTTAAAATTTAAAGCAGGAATATATTTCACTAGAGGCCTGGCACATGAAATTTGTGTGTGTATGTGTGGGGGGGGGGTCCCCCTCAACCCAGCCTGCACCCTCTCCAATTCCGGACCCCTTGAAAGATGTCTGACTGCCGCAGTCGGAATCCTTCTCACAATCCAGGACCACTGGCTCCTAATCGCTCACCTGCCTGCCTGCCTCATCACCCCTGACTTCCCCCTCCCACTGGCCTAATTGCCCCTCACTGCCTCTGTATGCCAGCCTGATTTCCCCTAACTGCCCCCTGCCATCCTGGTTGTCTCTTAACTGTCCCCTGTTGCCAACCAGGTTGCCCTCAACTGCCCTATCCCTGCTGGCCTGATCACTCCTAAATGCCTCCATCCTAGCCTGGTTGCCCCCAACCCTCCCCCCACTGACCTAATCACCCCTCACTAATCTCCTGCATGCAAAATTGCCCCCAATTGCCACCCCTGCAAGCCTGTTTGCCCCCAACTGTACCCCCCCACCAGCCTGGTCACCCCTAACTCCCCTCTCCCCCTGTGGGCCTGGCCATCCCCAAGTGTCCACCAGCTGCACAGATCACCCCCAAATGTGAATGGTCACCATTCACAGCCCTCCTGCCAGCCTGGTCACCCACGCAGCCTGCTGCTTAGTCTTTGGTCATCCCTCACTAACAACCCTGCCAGCTTGGTCATAGGCAGCCATCTTGTGAGGGCATGAGGGTCAATTTGCATATTACCTCTTTATTATATAGGAAACTAAATTTCAGATTTTTAAGATTTACTAATAGTTCCAGTTTTGCATAAAAGGTGCATATTTGAATAAAATACTTTTTTTCTCACATTATCAAATATTTTTCACTATACTTCACAATCAAGGAATCAAATTGCTTATATTTTTTGGCATTAAATGGAAATTGTGCTCTCAATGGAAAACCTGTATAAGAATAAATGGCAGTTTGCCTTTCAGTTGTCATTTGCATACAGATTCATTATTTTGGTTTGAACTGTTAGAGATAGAGAATCCTATCTAATAAAGAAATTATATGCTAATTGACTATCACACTCTCACAAAGATGGCAGCGCCCACAGGCATAAGAAGAGAATATGCCAATTGGCGGCCATTCTTCAAAGACAGCGATGTGTAAACCACAAGATGGCGGCACCCAGTTCCTCAGCCCTGCCAGGGCGGCAGGCACATGGCAAGGCTGGGCCCAGCCCCAGGTGGGTCTGACTGCTCCCCACACCTTCCTCCAGAGTCCACCAGCCTCCTCATCCCCCCAGCTGCCAAGAGCTAGCCTGAGGCACAGGCAAGCCTTGGATGTCAACTGCCTAGCTGCCCAAGGTGCAGGTAAGCCTTGAATGGTGGCTGCCCAGCTGCCCGGGGCCACCTGAGGCTCAGGTAACCAGGGCCGGCCGAGGCTTGTGCTGCCCACAGTGGCAGCAGCAGAGGTGTGATGGGGGCATCACCTTCCCCTGATCGCTGGGTTGCCTCCTGCTCCTGAGGGCTCCTGGACTGTGAGAGGGGGTAGGCCAGGCTGAGGGATTGCCCTCCAGTGCATGAATTTTCATGCACCAGGATGCTAGTGTAATAATAATAAATAAGACTAATAATTTAATGCTTATAGTTATCAAGTAAGATTCACACAAATGTTTGTAAATGTCCGAGTCAATTTAATTTGACGGCTTTAATTTTGTTGTCAGTAACATGGAAATAGTTTCTGCCTTGGCCTTACAGATTTTAGGTGCTTATACCGTATTTGCCGGCGTATAAGACGATTTTTGGGCCCTGAAAAATATGCCTCCAAGTGGGGGGTAGTCTTATACGGCGAGTATATAACAAACTCTGTATTTTTAGTGGAAATGTTAGGGGGTCGTCTTATACGCCCAGTCGTCTTATACACCGGCAAATATGTTATTTTCAGGGCAAAAAAATCGTCTTATACGCCGGCAAATACGGTATATAAAATGCATTCATGATAATATATGTTAAAAATATAACTTTTTATATCAATACTTTTTTAAATTATAAGGAAATAATACTTATCTATATGAAAATGAAAGTAAAATTATTATTTATAAAATCATCTTTTTCTTCTTTGTTGCCACAGAATATAGCAATTCTATATCTAGGCATTTGAAAAAGACACCATTGAAAAAAAGAATGTGATATATCTAAATATATCTTTACTATATGAAGTAAGAAAGGAACAGGTATTACTACTACTTCACAATAAAAATAAACACTTTTTCATCATCTACTTTCTAGATACTAATATAGGTAATACAGAGATAATTTTTAGCACGATTTCAACCTTAGAACATTTACAAAACCAGTTTGGCTCAGTGGTAGAGCGTCAGCCTGCAGACTGAAAGGTCCCAGGTTTGATTCAGGTCAAGGGCATGTACCTTGGCTGCAGGCACATCCCCCGTAGGGGGTGTGCAAGAGGCAGCTGGTCAATGTTTCTCTCTCATCGACGTTTCTAGCTTTCTATCTCTCTCCCTTCCTCTCTGTAAAATATCAATAAAAAATATTTTTTTTTAAATTCATGCATGGGGGATGTGTACCTCAGCCCAGCCTGCACTCTCTCCAATCTGGAACCCCTCGAGGTATGTCTGACTGCCTATTTAGGCCTGTTTAGGACATCCCTCTCACAATCCAGGACTGCTGGCTCCCAACTGCTTGCCTGCCTGCCTGCCTGCCTTCCTGATTGCCCCTAACCACTTTTGCCTGCCAGCCTGATAACCCCTAACCACTCCTCTACCAACTTGATTTCTGCCTAATTGCTTCCCTGCCATCCTGATCACCCCTAATTGCCCTCCCCTGCAGGCTTGATAGCCTCCACTGACCTCCCTTGCAGGCCTGGTCCCTCTCAACTGCCCTCCCCTGCTTGCCATCTTGTGACAGTCAACTTTTGTCCACATGGGGGCAGCCATCTTTGACTACATGGGGGCAGCCATCTAGTGTGTTGGAGTGGTGGTCAATTCGCATATTACTCTTTTATTATATAGAATAGGGACCTGGTACACAGGTGGGGTCTAGTTGTTTTCCCCTGAAGGGTGTCTCGGATCAGGCTGGGAGTTCCCTTGGGACATGGGGTGGCCTGGGCAAGGGGCTTTTGAGATGTGAAGTTTTTCTCATGGATTCTTGTCCAACAAAGATGAATAATAAATTCATGGACTAACAGATTTATTTAATAAAAATATAGTTTGTTGGAAGCATATACAAAGTCCATCTGGGCACAGGTGTCCCCAAAGCAGACCCAAATGAGAAGGGGCCCTCAAATGAGAAAAGCCTAATCTCTCTCTCTCTCTCTCTCTCTCTGAAAAAAAAAAAAAAATCTAAATAAAAAATCTGATATCTAAAAATCTGTAAACTTTCTTGTGTCCCTTTGTCTCCAGTTTATATATGCTGTAGTTCTTTGTTTCAACCTGACCCCTCCTTAATTGGGCCCTTCTTAATTTAGGACCCCAATTCTATCCTAATTGGTCATAGTATCAGTTTCAAAGGTCAAAACACACGTGGTGTCCCTCTTTTTCTCCCTTACCTTGCAACATTCCTCTATCCTCTGTGGAAAATGTTTCCCTCTTCCTGATATCCCATGCCTTTTTTTTTTTAATCTGCTGTGAATGGATGTTTTCCTTCCCCTATATCCGTTGGCCTTTCCCTATCCTCTGTATTTTGGGTCTCCAAGCCCCCATCTATGCATTCCTCTTCCATGCACCCTCTTTATTTCCAAGACTCCCTAAACCCGTATATACTTTATAACAGTCAATGTTTTAAATTTTTGTCCCTAAAATTCTTTTCAGTCCCCCTTCTGATTGGGAAATCCCAACTGCTGTTCCTTTTTCTTATTGGTCACTCTCCAAAGGCCAACGCCCACGTAGTGTCCCCCTCTTTCTCTTCCCTTATTTTGCAACCTTTCTGTATGCTCTGTGAAATATGTTCTCTTCTTCCTGACACCCTGCATCTTTTCTTTGTCTCTCACAAACCCATCTTATCTGTTCTAGTTGGAGTTATTTTTATCTGTCTTATGGTACCTAGCAACCTTATCCTGCCAAGCCTTGAGACTGATACCACTGGCTTCTCAGCTCAAAGAGTTAAGCGGCCTCTTTTTTTTTTTTTTTTTTTTGCCAGAGATTTATTACTCCTATGGCTCCCCCAGCTGCTAGGCCAGAGATACCTCTGTCCTTAGCTTATGGCTGTTTTAATTGTTCAGGGCAAGATACATCTGTCCTCTCTGAGCCCCCTTCCTTTCTGTCTAAAGCTAGCTACTTAACCCTTTTTATGTGGTATAAATTGTAAAGAAAGTAACAAGAAAGTAGAACTAGTAGTAAAATAGTGATTATAAAATGTAATAATAATACTCAGTTAAATATAAAGATTCAGCAAAACAGGGAAACGAACCAACACATTAAAAATTAAATAGCTAAATTAAAAATCAGTGCCCAATTATATTGATAATTATATTAATGTTAAATATTCTGGGTATTCTGACTAAAACCAAAGATTGGCAGATGGATAAAATGCAGTTTATAGAAATGTAGGCCAGACAACTGTATGGATATAGAAGACTTGAGTAATACTATCTGAAAGGTTCTCCCCCTCCCAAACCGGTGGGCGGAGTTTAACATATGACCCCTTAAGGTTATCTCCCCCTCCCAAACTGGTGGGTGGAGTTTGACACATGACCCCTTAGGGCTCCCCCCCTCCCAAACTGGTGGGTGGAGCTAACAACATGACTGACACCTGCCAAGGGGACATCTCCAAGACAGTGAGCCACCAATTAACACGGGCCATGGTGCCCTTGGGCCCATCCCTTCCTGATCCACCCTGGGCCCAACCCCCTCCCTTTAAAAGGAACTCCAGATACGACACGTGCGTTCTTTAGAGGGGCACCTCCATTGGCCCGGTTGGGTTCTGATCTCCTGTCCCCTCTCCCCTAATTCTGATCTTTACCTTGGTGATGGCTTCCGCCCATTACCGGGGAATAAATTCTCTTTAAAACTCCTGTTGTTCTGTTTCCTGTTTCCTTTCAAACCTAACACTATCAACTAACTTAAAGCTAATAATTATAGAACTTTACACATAATAGCAAGTTTGTATTTTATATAAATGCACATAGATATTCATCAAGGTAAGCTAACTTATTGGCCACATTGTAATACGTTTAAAAATATGGAAATCTTAAAATGCTAAAGAGATATGTATCTGCAAAGGATCTAACCTAGAAATCAGTGATGAAATGAAGTCCAAAGTATGTGGACATTAAATAATAAGGATTTAAAAAAAAGAACAAATATTGGAAAGTAGAAAATATTTTCACTGGAATAAAATTTAAAAAATAAAATAAAATGTGAGGGTTGCCCCTGAAATAAGGCTTAAATGTAACTTTATAAATATGGGGACTTAACAAGATGGCAAAATAGGGAGTCCTAGCCGTTCTCCCTCCATCGAAATGCCAATAAAGCAATGATATTTGGCCCAAAATACCATGATGAGAATTCCAGAATTCATTGTTGAAGTTACAAAACCGCAGATGAGCACCAAACCGACAGGGCGCGTAGTTTTATGTTACCCATGTCAGTCTCTCTTCAGAGGTGTCACAGCTCAAGGTGAAGAGCGATTCATCTGGTCTGTAGTTTCTTTCTAGGAGGAAAGAGCCAGTGACTGCACTCAGTATCCTTGCTTAAGCCTTTCTGTTAGGCCCAAGAGACCCACTTCTGTCTTAACTCAAAGCACTAAGGCAGCTAGCAGAGTTAGAGTGCCTGGGGGCAGCTGAGAGCAAAGGAGGAAGGTAGAGGCTCTCAGTAGCTGCATTGCCTGAGGGGATTGAGTGAAGGGTCACAATCCAGGTTCTTCTGAGGCTGGGTAGGAAGTGGAGCCTCTGGTGTAAGGGAACTGCTCCAGGGAGAGGGGGCGAGCTGCTCTCAGCATTCAACACAATTCTTCAGGACTGAGAAGACACACACTGTGCAGAATCTTCCTTTTTTAATTTTTTTTCTTTTTTCCCCCTATTTTTCATTAAGGTAGTATATGTGTACATCTTCCCATTGCCCCACCACCAGCATCACTCCCATGCATGCTCTCACCCCCCAGTGTCTTGCATCCATTGGTTATGCTTATATGCATGCACACAAGTCCTTAGGTTGATCTCTTATCTCTCCCACCTCTCCCTAAACTCCCCGCTGTAACCTGACAGTCAGTTTGACACTTTACTGCCTTTGTATCTATCTTTTTGTATCTATCTTTTTGTTCATTAGTTTAGAATGTTCAGAATCTTCGTCAGGAGGAAGAGAGAGAATAGATATTGTTCCCAGCATTTCTGATTTCCAGTGCACTGGCCTGGAGCAAAGGAAAGTGAGGTTTAGGGTGACCAACTAGATTCTTCAAGATTGAGAGGAGGGGCACACCCTGAGACTTTTTCCTGTGAAGGAGAATGAGGGGTCCATTGTGCATTCAGGGCCCCAGCCTCAGTGAACAACCAGATCTAGGGGAAAGTGGAAGGTAGCTTATGAAGCCAGCACAGTTCTGAGACTGAGAATTGTCACGGAACACTGAACCTTGTTTTCCAGAAGAGAGGGGGAAGAATAGAGGATGCACATCCATAGAAAATGTTAGGGAGACCTCCAGAATCTCTAGCCAGGATCACTGGAGATGGTCTTTCCCGTTCAAAATCAGGTTCTGAGGACTATATGTGCTAGCTGTTATTTAAGAATGCACATGCTTACATACGCAAAGATTATCTATGTCTCACCTGATGAATCTAGATGAATCTAGATGAAAGAAAATTAAACCCATGTTAGGCTGAAGCAGAAAAATATTAAAGAGAAGTTGGTAAGCTATAGGAAAAAAAATGAAATAGAAAGCTGTTGAGGGTCTTTGGGGGAATAAAAAACACTACAAAATTCAGAAACCTTTAGCCAGAACGATTAAGGAAAATAAGAGATAAATATTATCAATCAGAAAAGTAAGTGATATGGAATTTTTGGACTGGATCACATGGTGTTTCCCTGGACTGGAACCCGGATTCTCTGTCTGCCAGAGTTGAAACATGAATCCACAGACAGAAAGTGAAGGTGGCACAGCAAAGGGGAAAATTTATTAAAGAACAAGTACAAACTCCTGTGTGGGGAGGGGGAAATAGTCCCACTGAGTGGCTATTCCCTGTGGCTTATAAAGGCTACAGATCCTGATACCTTGATATCCCCTCTGATTGGTCATTTTCCCTTGGACTGGTTACTATAGTAACTCCTGAGCTCCTGGGACATGTGAGCTTCTCCCCTCCCTCCATCCTTATTGTTTTCCTATTCCTTTTGGGTTTTCTTCTCTGGATGGAGGGCTTCCTTCTCTTTATTTTGTAAATATAGATCTTCTGCTGTTCCCAGCTCCCTCATTCTATGGAAATGTACCTGTTGCAGCTTTTCTGCTCCCCCATTCTATGGAAATACACCGTCTGCTGCTCTGCAGCCCTGTGCTTCCTCCATGGTACCCTTAATTTCCAAAATTTCCCAAAACCTGTCGTTTTTATCCCCCCAATTCCTATTTCATAAATAAGTAAATAAATAGATATCATTATCTATTTTACATAAATTAAAACATAAGGCCATATTTTATTTTATTTTTAAAAATATATTTTATTCATTTTTAGAGGGATAGAAAGTTAGAAACATCAATGAGAGAGAAACATCAATCAGCTGCCTTCTGCACACCCCTCATTAGGGAAGTGCCCACAACCAAGATACATGCCCTTGACCGGAATCGAACCTGGGACCCTTGAGTCCATAGGCCGACGCTCTATCCATTGAGCCAAACCGGTTTCAGCAATAAGGTCATATTTTAAAGAACATAACTTTTATTATAGTAGATTAGTTTGGTCTCTTTTCAAAGATCATTAACAACTTAAGGACTTGAGGCAATCTTTTCGTATTTCTACCTTTTGAGGCTTAATACATCGATTTTTAAGTACAGTTCCTATGTATTTGAAGGGCATTTCCCACTGTATTTTTTTCCAGAGCAATCTCTAAGCCACATTTAGGGAGTTTCATTAAAAACTTTTACTTTCTTTTAAACAGAACAATCAACTTGGTTGCTTTTCAGAAAAATCAGTAGGACAGAAACATGCTGGTTAATACTGCAATGCATACATCTCAAGTAAAAGTAACTTCCTTTTCCCTTATGGTGTCTCATTAGTGGTGAGATTTAATGTCCACATAATAACTTTTTATTTTACTTTGTAAATAGTAGTGGAAGAGATTTAAAAATTTCTCCTTTTTAAATTTACTTTTAAACAGTATTCTTTTTGCAAATTTTACAGTGGACTTTTTTTTAGAACCAATTGCTTATATGTATTTAAATAGAACACGGTTATTAATTTTTATTTCATAAAGCTTCCCACGTGATTTTGAGTATATTATATCAGCCTAGTTTAGTTTAAAAATATCTCATTTAAGAGGAGAGAATAAATCCTTGAATCATTCTGGGGCCCTTGAAATTACCCAAAGCAATCTCTTGGTTAAAGTCTTAAATTTTAACTTGGATAGACATAACCTGAAGGTTATATTATACACATTCTGTAATTATTTTTAAAAGGCATCAACTAAATTCAAACTCATCTTTACATTAAAAACTTGGTTCAGACAATAGAATTAATCCTTATCTTCTAATTAGGTCAGCAAAATACTATAACCTAGGTTAAAATTATACATAAGGACCAAGTACACTCTCAACCACCAATCTCTCCAGAGAAAACACAAGAACCATTCCTCTAATTTACACACTCCATGTACTCTGCCATCACAACCATACAATTTATCCAAATCTAACCTGAACTCCAAACTCCTGGAAGCCTCAAATGCTATGTGGCAAGCCAAACACCTAGCATTTCTCAGACTAGCAATATATCTATATCTCTAAGGATATATTTCAAACAAAACACAAGGCATATTGAATTAATAAATTCAATTCTATCCTCTAGATTCTTTATGTAAGGTCCCAAGACCCCTGGTGAGTCCGACGGAGGGGGCGACGACCCCAAGTCAAACGCCGAGACCGAAACTTGATGCAAAAAGCATGAGGTTTTAATACAAGCGCAGCGCAGGGGCGTCTCAGGCAGACAGCAACAGTGCTGGCTGCCTGGAGCACCGAGTAATTGCAGGACATGAGTTTATAAAGGCAAAAACCACACGCAGGTGGTCTGTAAATCAGGGAACTATGTTAACAGTTAATATTTGGCTCATAATAGTTGACAGTTGACTCATTTCCCGAGGAGGCCAGATGGTCTGTTTTAGCAGGTCGATCCCAGAAACAGAAAAAAACAGCTATAGTCCTCCCAGAAACAGATAAACTAGCTATAGCCCCGCGGTTAAGGAGGCTGGATGGTCTCTTCCTGACAGGTGCATTCCGAGGTGGTCAGCTCAGTTCCCAGGGGGAGAATTCCACAGCGGTCAACCTCCCTCGGGACCTAGCCCTGCTTTAATATTTGTCATAAAATATTGCATTCTGGCTTTTTGCATTTCAGGGTAGGGAGTTTCTGGGGACTGATTTCATTCTTGCTTAATCTTCAACCGTAAAGAACTGACTTCATTCCTGTCTAATCTTTAACCTTAAAGGTCACATCCTGGAACAGGCAGTGGGGGAGGCCAATTCCTCAATCTTGGGGCCCTACATTTACACAAGGCAAACTCAGACTGACATTTCAGTACCATGTCATTTACAAATATTTAGATATTTAACAATTTTTATTATTTAATTTAGCAATGTTCTAAAGTCTTTAAGTTACCAAAACCTTTGAAAAATTAAGTATAAGCATGGCAAAAAGGCAGGGGGAGGAGAGAGCAGGCCTGAAGTTACTTGAATGTAAAACTGCCACATTTTGTCCCCCTAGAGATAACATCTAAGGTTACTGCTATGGTTTTTCTGCTTTTATAGGGAGAAAGGTGACTGATCCTTTATTCTAACAGAGAATGCAGTCACTCTAGACTTTCATTATTAATATATTTATAATTATTACTCAAAAAGCTTTATTACAAATTATTTTATTTTATTTACATCTATTTATTTATGCTTTAACAATTTTGAGATTTTAATGCCAATTATTATTATCCAAGGTATTTTCTTTGGCAAATTATGTAAGATCTAGCTTACTTAATTCCAGTGGCTTTAATGTTAAAATATAATTTTATTTTATTTTCATTTATAAAACTCAGGAGTGCCCCAGGACCTGTGAGGCAATCTTGAAATGTGGTCCATTATTATTCAAGAACTTCCCATTATTATAGAAACACTAATCTTATTGCCTAAGACCAGTTTATATATTTCCCTTATGTAATCTTTGCCATCCTTTAAATTAAAACAGTTTTGGGTTTATTCTACAGCACCCATGAAGAGACATAGGGCACAGTTCAAGAGCCACCCAAAATCAGAAGCGTTACACCTTCTCTTAAATTAGCCTTTTTCTTTTCATGTGTATTGAAATCCCAGATGCATCCGTAAATTGTGAGAAATGTCTCATCTATTCAAATATCAAATGATGGACTTGGAAATAAAATCATGGCAAAAATGAGACTTTTAGTAAAACTCCCGAGAGTGGGCATCCATTTTATAGGATTACCAAAAGACCTAGTAATTATTGGGTTTGAGCCTTTTTTAGTTACTACCCTTTGTCTAGGGATTTTTCCTAGAACATGTGTCATCAGCCACATCTATTGTTTATATTCTTTCTCTCTATCCCCACATTTTGTTTGCTCCAGGGAAATTTAGTAATGGCCTGGCTATAAATTGTTTCTTTAAAATTAAATTAAAGGCATGCTTAATAGACTAACAATAAACAAATTAAACCAAAAAAAGAAAGAAAAACACAAAATACACAACAACAATCAACAAATAAGTGCCCACAACACATAGATAAGACAGAGTTCTTTTCATGGATCTTTCAGATGTTTGTTATATTGCCTGGGACTTAGAGCCATAATGCAGCCTAGATCTCGGCCTGTTGTTCACAGATGTTATCATATTCTGCTCTCCATAGTATTGACTGGCATCTTAAGTTATTTTTGCTAAAACCTGCCTGTCCCAAGGCATTATATGGTAATTTTCAGACAAAGCATTAAAGAGTCCTTTTGTAAGATGACTGTTAACCCATTTATTTCCTCCAGCTGTTGAGCTTTCCCACACTTGAGGTGGAGTATCTGAGCATTAGGTGTTACAGAATTTTAATCCTCAATATGCAGTAGACATATGCAGTTTGAACAAGAGCCCACATAATTAAAGATGACAAGGGCACTCTTTTTCCTTGAGCCTGATTTAAGAGAGTATCTTTTGCCACCTTAAGAAATTTAGGAATTTGCATTGTTTTAGAAATCCCTTTCTTGAGATCCTGAATTCCCCATGCTTTATGCTTAGCTATTACTAAACTGTGCTGCTTACTTTACTCTTTGCTTTCTGCACATGCTTCACTGGAGTGTCCTTTCACCTTGCAATTGTAATTTCCCCATACTCAGGCCCCATGTTGAGTGCCACATGTACTATGACAGCATGGCCAAGGGTTAATCTGAGGAGAGGCAGTGAAGGGTTAAAGAAGACAAAGAGAATATAGCTGGGGCTTTGCACATCTCCCATGCCTGAATGAGGACACAGAAAGATCCAGCCTGCACGCCAAGACTTTATTTTATAATCTAAGCAAAATAAGGAAGTGATCAACATGGTTACAAGGTTCTTGTGAGTTTCACCTTATTTTGGCAGCACTTGTTGCACTTCCCATAGCCCATTAGCTACCTAGGAAGGAACTAGGGAGCGCTATAAGGTTAAACTTAATTATGCTAAGAGAGTTCTTCCCTCCAAGATGGGATTTGTTTGTGGCCCTGCCACATGTCAATCTGAGGCTTAACCCTACAGCCGCTCCCTACAGGAGACCACCAGGAAAGGGGCCCCCCAAATGGGAAAAACCTTTTCTCTTTCTAAAGTGGGGAAAAACCTAGTTCAATGAGTCTCTTTGTCTATAGGCTTTATAAATGCTGGCAGCTTCTTTATTTGTATATATACTACCTTCTAATTGGACTTGTCCCCATTTTTTAAAAATATATTTTATTGATATTTTACAGAGAGGAAAGGAGAGAGATAGAGAGCTAGAAATGTCGATGAGAGAGAAACATCGACCAGCTGCCTCTTGCACACCCCCTACCGGGGATGTGCCCACAGCCAATGTACATGCCCTTGACCAGAATCGAACCCGGGACCTTTCAGTCTGCAGGCCGACGCTCTACCACTGAGCCAAACCGGTTTCGGCGGACTCTTCCCCATTTTATGTCCCCTGGTTCTTTGCCTAATTGGACACTTTCCTCTTTTTCCCTGCACAGCTTCAATTTCAAAGCTCACCTGATGCCCCCCCTCCTATCTTCTTCTTCCCCTCATCTTGTAACATTCTTGTAAACAGTCAGGCAGCTTGGAGACTTCTCTGCCCATTGCATATACATTCTTTCCCCATGGGCCTTTACCCTAGCACTGTCTGTAACTCCATTCAATAGCATGGATTCAAAAAAAAAAATATTTTCCCTCAACATTCAAACCAAAGACATTCCTTTGCACAAGGTGACATGCTAAGCTTTTCAAAAATACTTACAAGCTAAGGAGAACACAAAGGAGAAATTTGTAGAACATGCAAATATCATGGTTCTGTTTTATGCTCTCTTATGTGTGGAACTATACCCCTACCCCAATTCCATATGTTGAAGCCCTTAATCCCAGTATCTCAGAATGTACTCTCTTTGGAGACAAGGCATTTAAAAGTAATTAAGTTAAAATAAAGTCCTTTGAGTGGGCACTAATCTGGCATGACCGGCATCCTTATCAGAAGAGGAGGTTAATAGACAGACATGCAGAGTCATCACATGAAGACAGGAAAGATGGCCATCCACAAAACAAGGAGAGAGGTCTTAGAAGAAATCAAACATGTCAATACCTTAATAAGGTTGTAGGCTCCGGAAATGTCAGAAAAAAACATTCTGATGTTTAAGCAATCCACACTGTAGTGCTTGGTTATGGCAGCATTAAGAAATTAATATATGATACTAAGAAAAATGTTCTCAACTGAAAAGATATGATTACGTTGTTTGGCATATTCTTGATTCCCTTCTGCTTTTTGCGTTTTGCCAGTATACATATACCAAGGTCATCTTCTTTTTACAAATAAACTTCACGTTTTCCATTTTGTAATTTCTTCCCTTGCAGAAAAGACCATGTTTTAACTACTAAACATTTAGGTTCTAAAGTTCCAATTAATTGGGAGTTAGGATTACAGAGTTACCCTATTTGATTTCAATCTACCTTTTACAGTCACATTTCTTGACTTTAGGCTTTGGCTATTTTAATCTTTAGAATGGGAGTAATGATAGTGCCTAACTTAAAATGTTGTAATAAGGTTTAAATGAGATAAAATGTATTAGGTTGCAGGGGCCTGATGTGGCAGGATCTCCCTTCTCCGTGTCCCACACAGAAAGAGAGATGAACGAACCGGGTCTAAGGGGAGGCGGCCAGGGATTGAGAAATATTAGAAATAAAGAGAGAAGACACAGAGAAAGATTTTAAGCTGGGAGCTGGGAGGGCCGCCACCCTCCTCTGCTGGAGAGGCAGACTTGACGACTCCTGAGCCACACAGCACCTCTATTTATTCTCAAATACACAAAAGGTGGGGTTTTCACAGGAAAAAACAAGAAGCCTAGGAGGGGCCAGATCCCACCCATTCCTTCCTGCCTAACAAACATAAGCAGGAACTAAGAATATCTCGGCACTTCCAGGGCAGGAGTGTAACTGACATGAATCTGTCAATATCCTAGCTCAGTCAGTAAACATGTCCAGGTCTCTTCCTGGGGGCTCCCTACATCTCCCCCATTTTTAATTTTTAAGAGCAAGGAAAAAATTTTTGAGTTCCAATTTCAATGTCCAACATCCTTTTGAGTACATGTTTCAATGTCCAAAGGTTCCGAGTCCATGTTAGCAATGGTGTCTGGATTGACAAATGGTGGCAATGCAGGTCCAACCTCTGGTTTAGTCCTGGGCAACCTGCAGCGACGCACAGCTGCTGACTGCTAGTATGGCAAAGTGTCATCAGCGTCTTCCATCTCTGGATTGTTTCCCTCTTTTCTTTATGGCTGAAGCATTCCTGTCAATTCTTCTGCATGAATCCACATGATCTTGGAGTTTCCTGGAAATATAAACATATTCTCGACCAAAGGTTAATAATGGAATCTTTTCTATAAATTAGACGTGGGATCCTTTTGATTTTTGTCCAAATGATTTTCCTTTGGCTATTTTGATACCATAAGATTTCTCATAGGTGCCTTGTTATCAGCATTATAAATGAAAATTAATTTTCCAAAGTAAAAATTTTTGTCTAGATGTAAATTACTCACAGAATATTTTCCCTTACATGGTATTGTTCCACTATCCCCCCTTTTTTATTTAATAGGAGGCTTTTGGAAAAAAAAATTATAATGCAGTTTTGATAGCTTTTAATTTTTGTACAAAAATATGACTGCTTGAGGGTTAATTGCAGGTTAAGCAATTTTACCATGAAATAAACTACCAATAGAAATTTTAGTTAATACTTTAGGAACAGCTTTTTGTACAGATTTTCTTGAATATTCACTTATTTCAGTCAGCCAATTAAAATTAATATGAAACTTGACTACTATTTTACTGTAAAATTTAATACTTTAACAACAATCTTAGTTTACCCTGTAAATATTAATGAAAGGGATGATATGCATCATTGAGAAAGTTCTAAGCATTCCTGGATTTAGGATAGCTTTAGATATAGGGCAGCTATTGCATGCCACTTCTCTGTTGCCTGGGTCTCAATATGAGCTGGATCAAGTCTCTTGTTTGTAACTGGGCCACATCTCTGTTGCCTGGGTCCCCATCTGAGATGGGCATGGAAAGCACGAAGCAGCCTTGGGGCAGGAGACCTCCCTCAGAAGGGGCGAGTGTTCAAGCCCTTGCAATGTTGGGGGGGTGAGGATCTGTGCCCCACCTCTGTTGACCCCCAAGTTCTCTCCTGATGGCCCCTATGCGACTGTGCCTGTCTTAGGTTGTTCCTCCCTTGAGGAATCTTACCCGTCATTGGCTAACCAGCCATCCTCCGGGGCCAAGCAGGGTGATGTGAGGTTCAGTTCTGTCTCCTTGGTAGCTTATGTCCCTATGGCCTCCATGCCCAGTGCCTGCTTTGGAATCCCCTCGCCTGCTGGTGGGGTCCTGGCATCAATCACATACCTTGGGGAACCCAGGTTTCTTCTCCATGGAGGACCCAGCTCACGCCACTGGGCGAGAGACACCAGCTACCATGAGGCTTCAACCTCAAGATAAAATGAAAACTCAGGCAACAGCTGTAATTGGATTGTGAGAAGTGGGTCCCTCTTTGGCAAAAAGAGCAAGAAGGGCCAATATAGAATACTTAAGTGCCTTCCCAAGGGACCTTCCACACAGTGGAAGGGATAAAATCCTTTCATGTGCTTTTCAAATTGTTGCCAAATATTCAAATAATTAGTTTGCAAGCATGTTTGGTATATGCTGTTTATGAAATATCAAAATTATGACATTGTAGAATAATATCATGTAAGGATATTCTTTGTTTTAGCCATGGCAATTCACAATTTAAAACTGGAAGAAATATTTAGTTACTTTGTTTTTCCCTTCTAAAAAGGCCAAAACCTTCATAAAATTTGAAATATATGTATGTAAGTAACATATATTTTTTTTTTATTTGATAAAGCAATGACTAGCTGTTTCTGGTCTTTATTAGAATTGTTTACAAAATTATTGGCTTTTCATTTAGCTGAAAATCTCAATTATAATTTGATAATCTAATTTATTTAAGTAACTAAAGTAGGTATCTTCATTTTAAAAATAAAGCAAATTTACTTCTGAATTCACAAGCCACAAATGTTGCCTGCCTCTAGTTGAATTAAAATGCAGGCAGCTACATAAAGTTAGGATTCAGTTACTTATAAGACATTGGCTACTCAAGTAACTTAATTGATATGGCATTGATTATTGCAAATGCTAATTTTTAAAGTAACTTAAGTAGGTATCTTTAATTAAAAAAAAAGGCAAAAGAAACTTATTCAGTAAAACTTAAAGGTTTGATACTTTATTGGTCTGATCCAAAAGCATAAAGTGTCCCACCTATAGCCAATTCAAAAATGCAGGCTGCATGTGGCCTTTTTGTCTTTCTTGAAATTCTACTGCTGTTGAAATTTTGGCTATATTTAAGAAATATATCATGTTTTGCTTTTCTTACAGGCAAAAACTTTTGTAAAATTTAATATATAGCATATAATTTTTATTTGATAAAGCTTTCCATGTTATTTCAAGTATCAATCTGTTTAATTCAAAAAATATTTATTTTAAGAGAGAACAGACTTTTGCACATTTCGGGGCCCATGAAACATGCAAAAGTTATTCTTAAAAAAAACCTTGAAATACTCTTGGAAAGATCAAATATACAATACACAATATGTTTATATATATGATTTAAAAATTATATACCTAAATTATTTTAGAGAATATCAATTACATTTAATTTGGATCAATGAATTAATCCTCTTTCTTTTGAATCAGACCAAACAAGTAACATATTTTGAATTCCTAATTATATAAAATATTTTTTAACTATATAATTTCTCCCTATGTAATTTGCACTTTGAACTTTTAGAGCTGACAAGTTAAATATATTTTGTACGTCCTAGATTAATAACACTTTACATTTCTAAGTAAAATACAAGACATAATCAATTAAGAGCTTCAATTCTGTCCTCTAGATTTTTTATGAGGCAAATTTAAACTTTACTTTTTTATTTATATAATTAAGCCAACTTCCAAAATATTTTTGCCACAGGAGTTTGGAGGAAGTTTGTAGCCATTCAATGCAAATTACCACCTTCTTTAGCTTACTGGGAGAGTGGTTAGAGCAATTAAGGTTGCTGACCAGCCTTCCTGGCTTCCTGTCAACATCTCTCTGTTAGTGAAACTGATTTGTTTCAGGCATCATGACAAAAAAGAAAGACACTTTTAAAATTTCAGAACTTTAAAATTTTCAGGTAGCTTTTCTCAAATCAATAATACTTTTACATTTTTAAAGACACATTTCAAATGAAATATAAGGCATCTTTAATTAATAGACTAACTTCAGTTCTCTAGACTTTATGCAAGGCATACTTATAACAATTCAATACATTTCAGCCAATAGGCCTGGCCCATTTTCTAAATTTCAAAACTGTCACAATGTTCCTGCTGGCGAAGTCAAGAGATAAACTCTCAGCCATTCATCTGTAAACTTGCTATCTACTTTCTGATGTTTACTTGCTTCTGGCAGAAATCTTAAGTGCTGCTTTAAATGCCTCAGGAAACTAGCCTGTATTCATCTCCACCACCTATAAGGCTAAAAAATCTGGGGTTTTTATTCTGTGCCCAGCAAAAAGTTAAGCCCAGTTCAAAAACTATGCGCACTCGTTTTTGAAACTGGCCTTTCCCCTTTACATGTGTACAGAAATCCCCGATGCATAAAAGCTTTGTCATTAGTTGGAAAAAAGATGGTGAATATGAGGCATATTAAAGTGGCTTTTTTGGCGTCGTTTATCAATTTCTTTAAAATTTTATTACTTTTTCAATTTTTATTTATTTTTATTTTTAAGGAAAGAAAAAGATTTTAAGATAAAGAATTATTGGCAGTTGCTAAGAAATTCCTTTAATCTTTTTTACTTGGTTACAAGTAGTTTACAGGTGCAGGCGGTGGAAGTGCAGATGGTATTCTTAAAGATTTGCACCCTTCCTCTCCAGGAGGTAAGGTCGTGGCTGCACCCCACTTAAACATTCTTAAACTCTCCTGTGTTGAATCAAAAATTAAAATAGGAATAGGAATTTTCTCTGGACTTTCTGAGTATTGGTCACTCAATTGCTTTCTAACCTTTTTCCGGGTTTCATCAACTAACCTTAAGAAAGAAATCAAGAATCTGACTACACTTAACAGAATCTCTTTGAGCCATGAGCGTAGTTTAAAGCGTTTAGAAAGATTACCCATGTTTTACTCCCAGCTGATTCAATTTTGCAACAATACACTCCCTCTACCTTACCATTCCTTAAATCTGTGGCGCGCGCAATTCTAGGGGGCAATCCCTTGCCTTACCTCTTGTTGCCTCTTTAGGCTCACACCCCACATGGGGCGCCAGAATGCAGGGGCCTGATGTGGCAGGATCTCCCTTCTCCATGTCCCGCACAGAAAGAGAGATGAACGAACCGGGTCTAAGGGGAGGCGGCCAGGGATTGAGAAATATTAGAAATAAAGAGAGAAGACACAGAGAAAGATTTTAAGCTGGGAGCTGGGAGGGCCGCCACCCTCCTCTGCTGGAGAGGCAGACTTGACGACTCCTGAGCCACACAGCACCTCTATTTATTCTCAAATACACAAAAGGTGGGGTTTTCACAGTAAAAAACAAGAAGCCTAGGAGGGGCCAGATCCCACCCACTCCTTCCTGCCTAACAAACACAAGCAGGAACTAAGAACATCTTGGCACTTCCAGGGCAGGAGTGTAACTGACATGATTCTGTCAATATCCTAGCTCAGTCAGTAAACATGTCCAGGTCTCTTCCTGGGGGCTCCCTACATTAGGTATATAGAACTGTGGATGAAAATTGTCAGCATAACCATATAATGTACTTTCAAACCAGGATCCCTCGAGAATGATAAAGGGTACTCCTCATAATCAGGAACTGACAGTATCTGGGCAAAGGTAAACATTAAAATGCAACAAATATTAGTCGTTTTTGTTATTAACAACTAATAAGCAAGACTGTTAAAAAGGATATCCTAATATATAAAAACATATGGTTTGTAACATCCAAAACGATCAAAGGCTCAACTAATCTGAAGTCAGTCCTGCAGTCAGTGTTGGATTGCAGTGGCGACCATGCACTGACTGCACCAGTGCAGGTGCAGCAACTCAGCACTGACTGCTGAGGGGGCTGTGGATCAGGCATAGGGAGAAACCTGAAGAGAGAGGCAGGGTTGATCTACAGCCTCTATATCCGCTGTTGATCAGCCATTGCCTCTCTCTTTCTCTCCAGGCTTCACAAGCAACTGCACCTCTGTTTCTTTCCAGACCTCTGCAGGAGCTGCTGATCAGCCCCACCTCTATGATCAGGCCCAGAGATAGACCCGGAGATGCTGACTGGCATAGAGACTGACTAATCATAATCAAATCAGGGTGAACTGTGAGGAGCCAATGGCTGCCTAGGAGACAGAACTTTTGAAGCTGAGTGGCAAATACACTGACCAATCAGAACCAAATGGCCAGCAGGGGAGGGCAGTTGGGGGTGAGATCAGGCCATCAGGGGAGGGCAGTGAGGAGTGGTGAGGCAGGCAGAGGAAGTTAGAGGTTTTCAGGGCGCAGCAGGGAGAGCAGTTGGAGGCAAGATCAGACTGGCAGGGGAGGGCAGTTGGGAGCAACCAGGTCAATGGAGGGGTGGGGGGGCAGTTGTGGAGCTAGGTCAGGTTGCCAGGGGAGGTCAGTTGGGGGTGATATTAGGCCAGCAAGGGAAGGGCAGTTAGGGGTGATCAGGCAGAAAAAGGCAGTTGGGAGCAAGATCAGGCTGGCAGCAGAGGGCGTTAGAAGTGATCAGGCAGGCAGAGGTAGTTAGGGGCAATGAGGCAGGCAGGCAGTTGAGCAGTTAGGTGACTGTGAGATTGGGCCTAAATCGGCAGTCAGACTTCCCCTAAGTGGTCCTCAATTGGATACGGTGCAGGCTGAGCTGAGGGACCCCACTCCCCCTGGTAGCACAAATTTCATATACTGGGATACTAGTAGTTAATATTTTTGTAGTTTCTGGCACAGATATAGGTTTCATTTGCTTCTATATAATTTTTTAATAATTTTTAATTATTTCAGATAGGAAGAGAAAGAGAGAGAGAGAGAGAGAGAGAGAGAGAGAGAGAGAGAGAAATATCAATTATGAGAGAAAATAACTGATTGGCTGCCTTCTGTACACTTTCTTCTGGGGATCACCCCTGCATCCGGGGTATGTGCCATTGCCGGAATAGAACCCAAGACTCATTAGTCCCCAGTTAATGCTCTATCCACTAAGCCAAACCAGCCAGGGCCACTTCTGTATAATTTTATGACCCCTCTTACCCATTATCTAATGTGATGCTCATTTCAAGCTTCAATAAAGTAGGTATTGTAGTACCTTTCCTCAGTATAGCTTTCCGCAAGTCAAGACTGTATCACATGACTATATTCACAATGCTCCATAAATGAAACATGCCATATGTCAAAGCATGGAAATCTGACCCACATGGCATGGTAAGAGACCAGATTTTCTCTTTCTTGAGGATGTGAAATGAGATATAAACTTGTCTTGCAGAGGGTATTGGTCCTATCTAGTTACGTGTACTCAGGACTGTTTTGCAATATCAGCCTGCACACCTAGAGGGGATTGTGCATTAATGCTTGTGTCTTTCGATATGTTCTCAAACCGCACAGTTAGCGCCGTTTTACAGATGTGATTTTCTTGTGTGGTTTGCTCCATCTTTTAGCCAAGGAATCCAAAAATCACTTATATTAAAACCGTTCTAACAACTAACAACTGTAGATAGCATATGCTAAGAATAAGAACACATGCTCTAAAAGGAAGGTTTAATATCTCAATACATGCAGGTTTAAATACTGCAACATACATAGCTGGTTGCACATCAAACACTCTGGCAACAAACCAGATAAACCTATCTTTTTGATATGTTACTTTAATTTTTTTTTCTTATCTCCACACAAAGCGTCCCAGAATTTTGAAAAAAAAAATGACTTTGGCAGGCTTCCCAACAAAATGTAAGAAATAATGCATTTTACAATACGTTTAAGATGCTCAGAAAGGCATGATAAATGTACAAAGAATTAACACTTCACCTTACTTCCTATTCATTATATTAATGGTTTGTGAACAAGAAAAGATTTAAGTTCATGAATGCTATGCCTCAATGTTTAGGCAATTAATCCTTGCTACAGCTGACATAAATGTAGATAAATACTGTTTTTTGACAGATTTGGATTTGCTTAGAAATTATCTGCCACAGATTGGAATAGGTCAGGTTGAAAAAATATTTATTCTTAAAACAACCACCCGTACCAAAATTAGAATCATCGCTTTCAATTTTAGTGTCTGAAAAACAGGAACCTGTAAGACCTTTTCTATATTTGCAAGTGATAAGCACAGGATTTAATCTCCCTCAAGTAGCTTTACTCATTTTTTTTCCATAGGCACAGAATGTGCCTGTCTAGAAATTGCAATCTTAGGCCTCAGAAAAACAGTATTTCATGCTGTGAGCTTTTTATTTTATGCGACTGCATTTAGCATGTTCCCTAAAATTCAGATATAGGAAAACAGTTTCAGAAAAATCAGTCCATTTGGAAAAACAGCCTACCTCTTACAAAAATATCTTTAGAGGAATTATTTCTAGCTTTAAATATATATATATATATATATATATATATATATATATATATATATATATATATAATCAATTATTGCCTTCAAGTGGTATTATGGGTTTTATTAATCTTTAAAACCTCCAAAGGCATGGCACTGATAATGTATGTTGTTTGAGTCTGAATATTATAAAAAAACCCTAGACAAATGACTACTAATAAAAGTTGAGGGTGATAACAATGGATACGTGATCCAAAAATGTATGCCGTCCCCACACTTCACTTGTTTCTCCTGAGTTCTTCCTTGCACATTTCTGTAACTGCCACTGATGGTGAGGAGTCATGCTGATGGATGGATGCCAGTATCAGGCTACCGGGTCCTCCATCTTTTCTGCGTTTTAAACTGCTAGCTACTAACCCGGTCATGGATTCACTGGGGCAGTTTGAGGACAGGTAGGGAGTATTTCCACTTGCTTTCTACTTTTCCACTCTTCCCATGCCTAACAACCTCCCATTCAGAGTAGGTTAAACTATTAACTTTAGATATTGTTTTATAAAAATTAAAAGGCTTAAACAGTAAGAGCAATTCTTCAGGAGTCCTAAAGTTTTCTGAAAACTATTGTCTCTCTTACTATTTAAAAAGCCAGTGTGAGCCCATGAAAACCAGCACAGGTGGCTATGCCTGTATATTTTCCCAACAACCCTGTCTCACTTTTATCACTCTCTATATCATGCTTTATCTTCTGGTATCTGTGTTTAAAGAATTTAATGGCAATTATTTTCCCACAGGTAATGATTAATTGCAACCATCTTCAATATGTTTAAATTGCTCAAAAATAAAACCATTTAAAGAAGATTAAAATATTTGTATTTTTAAAAATGTTAGCTTTTGTCTTTTTTATTTTTGAAAATATATTTGTATTACTTTCAGAGAGGAAGGGAAAGGGGGAGAGAAACAGAAGCATCAATGATGAGAGAGAATTATTGATGAGCTGCCTCATACACATCCCCCAGTCCCTGCAACTGGCCATGTGCCCTGACCTGGAATCAAACCATGATTTCTTGGTGCACAAGTCCATGCTCAATCAGTGAGCCACACCAGGTTGGAAAAATATCATTTTTTTATCATCAATAACATTGTGGTGCAGAGCAACCTTGCATCCATAGGCATCATCATGCTCCATATTGTGAATTTAGATATCCATATGTTGCCAGAGAAATTAACAGGCCATATTTCTCTGTTGCTAGTGGGGTTCTTAGAGTAATGCGGAAATAAGCATATTCAGAAGCCCCCACAGGAGAATGAGTTGTGGTAGAAGAGTTTATTTGCCTGGAGTTACATTCTTCAGGTTGAAAAGTCCCATGCCCCTCAACATGGTCCTGAAAAAGGTGCCTTGGGAATTCTAGTACAACTAAAAGCAAGCCAGTGTCCAGAACTTCCATCCCATTGAAACAGAATTTTTGGACTGGAACCCAGATTCTTTGTACCCCAGACTTAAGAATAAACCCACAGACAGAGGGTAGGATAGCAAAGGTAGAGATTTATGGAAGGACAAGTACAGACTCCCACGTAAAAAGAGGGAAAGAGTCCCACAAAATGGACTCCCATATGGGGGAGGGAGAAAGGATCCTACTGACTTCATGTTTCCACGGTTTATTTTTATTTATTTTTAAAGTATATTTTATTGATTTTTTACAGAGAGGAAGAAAGAGGGATAGAGAGTTAGAAACATTGATGAGAGAGAATGATCGACCAGCTGCCTCTTGCACGCCCTCCACTGGGGATGTGCCTGCAGCCAAGGTACATGCCCTTGACTGGAATCGAACCCGGGACCCTTCAGTCTGCAGTCCGACGCTCTATCCACTGAGCCAAACTGGTTCCGGCTGTTTCCATGGTTTATAAAGGCTGCAGTTCCTGTGCCCTGATATCTGCTCTGATTGGTCAATATTCCCTTTCTATTGGTTACTATAGTGATTCCTGAGGCCCTCCTCCCTCATAGTTCTTCCATTCCTTCTGGGCTTTCTTCCTTCTTTATTTTATAAGTATAGACCTTTCGTGGCTACTTCCAGTTCCCTTATAACTGAACCTGGCTTCATAGTGTTATGGAAATGTGCCTTCTCCCAGTCTGTAGCCCTGTATTTTCCCCTGGACCCTAAAGCAAAAAATCCCCTAAGCTTGCCTGTGTTCCCCTGAAGTTCCTGTCTCACCATGTTGCAGCTGGGTGCAGTCCAGCAGCAAGTTAATTAAAGTTCATTAGCTCACTGTGTCGAATCCACATACTGGTAGCCATATGCGATGTGGGGAAGTGTAGGGAATGTGTCCCCTGCAACAGGAGTCCCAAGAGATCCAAGAGCCAAGAGAACCTGCTCTTTGTTTAGAAGTTTAAATATTTAGATTTCACAAGATGGCAGTGGCCACACCCACCCTGGCCACTAATTTGTTTCCAGGTGTGATGGATAGGCACCTTCCCATGTCACCCATACTTGACTGGGCATGTGTCCAAACTGCCTTTATCTAGTCCCCTTCCCCCACCGATCAGCAGTGAATAGACTTGGAGAGTGTTAGATTAGCAAAGCTGTATAATTGGCATGCCTATATTCTCTAGTCTTCCCTTGGCTCCTTTCCTATCCTATGTAATAAAAGGCTAATATGTAAATAGACCGAATGGAGGAAC
Source organism: Vespertilio murinus (assembly GCA_963924515.1). NCBI lineage: Eukaryota > Metazoa > Chordata > Mammalia > Chiroptera > Vespertilionidae > Vespertilio > Vespertilio murinus. The sequence continues at coordinate 110,827,201 of OZ004709.1, forward strand.
AACCAAACAACTGAAGAACCGGTCACTATTACATGTGCTAAACATGGCGGGCACGGGCAGTGAGTGGCAGAGCATGGAACATGGCAGGCATTGGCATGGAAGCATGGTAAAACCGGTGAGCAGGGATGCCAGACCAAGGTGGGGCACCAGTCACTATCATCAGGGAGAGCCTCTGGTGGTTACTGAAAATTCTTTGCTCCCATGCACCACAGTCCTGCCCAGCACTCACACCCACTGCCAGCACTGGGACGGCTGCTCACAATGCTGCCAGTGCTTGACACTGGCCTCAATCGTTTGGCATCCTCAGTGGGTGCAAGCAGTGGCTGCTGGCACTGATCACCGCTCAGGGCTTCTAGACCTCCTCCTGCTCCTGAGGAGCATTGGGGCAGCAACCGCTGCTCGCACCTGCTGCTGGCATGGGCCCCAATTGCTCCTAGCCATCAGTGTGTAGGAGCAGTGGCAGGACCCGGGCTGCTGGCAGACAGGGGACTGGGGCTGTGGAGGGAGGGGCCTGGTGGGGACACTGAGGCTGGGCTGAGATGGGCCACTGAGCCACCGCAGCCTTATGGCCCACCATTCTTTTCAAGGTGCACAAATTCATGCACTGTGCCCCTAGTTAAATAACCAGATAATTACAATGGCATCAGATATTTGCAAAATTTTCACTGGCAGGATCAGAAATGTTACCATACTCAGGAGAGAGAAGCTTGATTGCTATGGGCAAGCAACAATGCAGAGAAAAAAAGACAAAAAGATGGTAATAGCAACATTTAGTACCTTTGTTCCACTCAATAGAGAAAAGTGGACCCATGGATGATAGATTTTCCACATCTGATTAATCACTTTTCTCATGAGGGATAAAGTGGAATAGATGGGATAGAAAGCAGAAATGTTACTCCAAGGTTGGTTCCTTATGGGCATGGCAATGTCTGCATGAAAATGTAAGTGGTAGGGATTAGAGTTATTTTAAATCTCTGCCATGTATCAATCAGGATGATATCCCATTGGTTTCCCTTAACTGGTTCACTGACTTGGACTCCAGATCACGGCTTCCATTTGCAAGCTCTCTTCATTTTACTCTGTGTACTCCATCATGTTCTTAGCGCCATGCATTCTCCAACCCCACTTATTCAAATCTGTCTTGGCCTGTGAATCTAAGGGCTCCCAGCAAATGAAGAGGGCATGAATGTGTGTGTGTGTGTGTGTGTGTGTGTGTGTGTGCGTGTGCGTGTGCGTGTGCGTGTGTGTGTGTGTGTGTGTGTGTGTGTGTATGTGTGCGTGCGCACGCAGATTTTTTTCAAAATGATTTTTTAGTGTGGCCTTCAGGTCAGCTTCATAATTTGCCTGGCCAAGTGCCAAATGTAAATGCAGAACCCTTTGTTCCAAAAACAGAAAAATGGTGCCTTTAAAGGTACTAAAACATGCTAAGGAAGTATCATAAATATATTTAACTCATCTAAAAATGGAACTAGGTAGGTAATTACCAAATATTTTGTTTTGGAATTTAATTTCTGGGTCCCATCACCTGTACCACTTCATTTTTCTCAGAATATTTCAGTGATTTGTAGACTGAAGAATAAGGCAATTCCCAGAAGATATATTCAAACTTTATCTGTATTCTGGAAAGTTTTTATCAGTATCTGAAGAATTTGTGATGTAGGAAATATTTAGCCCTAACTGGTTTGGCTCAGTGGACAGAGCATAGGCCTGTTGACTCAAGGCTCCCAGGTTTGATTCCAGTCAAAGGCATGTACCTTGGTTGCAGGCACATCCCCAGTATGAGGTGTGCAGGAAGCAGGTGATCAATGTTTTTCTCTCATGGATGTTTCTAACTCTCTATCCCTCTCCCTTCCTCTCAGTAAAAAAATCAACAAAATATATTTAAGAAAAGAAAACATTTAAAAACTGTCCCAGATGATCTTATCTTCTATAAGGTCAAAACTTAAATCAATCTTTAGCATAAATGACTTGGGCTTCAGACTCATATAGCTGCAATGGCCTATGCACTTCTCTGTGGGAACAGATGCCTTAGGTACAGAGGCCTAACTATCAATAACGTAACTCATCTCTACTTCCTTAGCTTGTTGTTTCTCTGTTGTCCATTCACTTCAAGAATGATGATAGGCTTCATCTGGTTCAAGTCTGAAACTCGGACATCTGCCTGAACTCCAGAGACTGGAGATCTTGCCCCAAGTCAAATCAATCACAGTGCCCTCTCAGTTATTCCTTATTAACTAGGCCTCAAGTTTCATCTCAATTTTTTTTTTCTGGGTTTAAAAAACTCTGTAAATTCATGCCTCTGTCTACTAATCCAGGTTCAGAGTAATCATCCTTCATCCTCTACTTTATCTTTCAGGTTAATTTTTTTTAAGTTGAATTTATTGGGGTAATCCTGGGTAACAAAATAATACAGGTTTCAGGTGCACAATTCTATAACACATCATCTGTGCACCGTATTCTGTGTTCATCACCTCAAATCAAATGTCTGTCCATCACCCTTTATTCCCCCTACCCCACACCCTCCTCCACCTCCACTCATCCTCCTTGGACCCAGCAATCACCACACTGCTGTTTTTCAGGTTGTCTTAAGTTATATGTCACTCCCCTAGAAAACTGAGGACTCTTTCAGATTTGGGTCACTGCGCCCCCCCCCCCATGTTCATTTAAAATTACTATTATAATGCCTACATTCTGTCTTAACATTTACTCAGTAGTGTACTGGTGAATGTTTAAACACTGACTTTGGAAAATGAATGTACATTTCTCAGATTTTCTTGGCTCAGCTCATTTCAGGCGACTGCTGTGATATTAACTGGCTTGTAAATTTTTTGGAAATTTTGCAATTGGAATTTGTAAAAGACAGTTTTAACACAATGATTCTACAGTCTATTTATTTATTGTAGCTCCAGCACCCAGCGTAATGACAGATCAAAGTGAAGAATTGTTAAATGTATATTGACTATAATTTTAGATACAGACCAGTGAGGAAAGGCTAATTATAAATGTCCCATCCATGAATATTTATCACAATTACAATTTAAAAAGGAGGAAAAATAATAACGCAATAAAGTAAGTTGTTGTTGTTTTTTTTTAAGCTAGTGAGGAAGAAAACAAGATGTCAAGTATGGGAATGCCAGAAAGAAAGATAATAGAGAGAGGGAGGGAGGAAGATGGGAGGGAAAAAGAAAGGAAGAATATATAATTGAATCACATATTCAATTATATGATTGAATATAAACCTATGATCTTATTATGTTTTCTTTTTTATGTTTTTAATTTTTTTTTCATTTTATCATTGTTACATATTTATTACTCATGTCTCTTTCTTCTCAAGGATTTACATATACATCTTTAACAATAGTATTTGTTTTGAAATATCATACTGTGTCATGTATAGTGTAAGAATCCTATAGTGTAAGACAGTATACTTCCATTTACTACTTTATCCATTGTAGTTTCGTCATATATTTTGCTTCTATTTATATTTATTTATTTTTTATTTATATTTAAACCTAATAATGTTTCCAGAGAGGCCCCTGGGGTGGAGGGGAGGAGTTGTTTTCTCCTCAGCTCTTGTCAATTTCAAAAGAAAATTTCAGATGAATGGCAAGCAGCCATGTTGAAACAAAGCAAGGCAATTTATTAAAAATACACTTGGCATAAAGCACAAGTGGGCAACTCCGCTAGTCTGAGCTCCAGACTTTTGGGGGGTTTAAGGGTTTCATACTCCCCTCCCAACCTCATAGGTTTCAAGGTCCGCCTGTGGACAGACTAGCTTTCAAAGTCTTCCTTTTACATTGTTGCAACTCTTTCCATAATTTATGAAGATATCTGGTGATTTTATCTTGCAAGTCCCAAAACTCTCCTCAAGTGCCCTTGGTTTGAGACGATAAGGTTTTGTGATTCGTGATTGGGCTGGAAGCTGCCCAAACTATTTGGCCTTGTTTAAGTTTCTTGCCTAATTTTCCCCATTCCACTTGCCTAGGAACTTTCCTAGCTTCTTACTATCCTTTTGGTAATTATTCTATATTTGCCCTCTTATTTACCATTTCAAGTGTTCTTCCTTCCTTTCTATAAATTTCTATTTTTATTTATAAGAATTTCTCTTCAGCCCAAATAAATTTTTTTAACATTTCTAGTAGTGCAGCTTTGCTTCTGGTAATTCTGTCTGATTTTGTGTATCTCTAAAGTGTCTTAAGTTATTTTTTCCATTTTTAAGGACTTTTTCTTTGTTTGATTTAAAAATAAATTTGTCCTCTATTCTTTCTGGTAAAACAAAACAAAACAAAGCAAAAAAAAATGAACAAAAAAACCCACAGTTATTTTTAATCTTCATTCTTCTCAATGTATAATGTCCTTACCTGCACTATTTTTTTTTCATGATTTCTCTTTATTCTTTGTTTTTAGCAGTTTAAGATTTACATAGGGCCTAGACTGGTTTGGCTCAGTGGATAGAGCGCCGGCCTGCGGATTGAAGGGTCCCAGGTTCGATTCAGATCAGGGACATGTGCCTTGGTTGTGGGCACATCCCCAGTGGGGGGTGTGCATGAGGCAGCTGATCCATGATTCTCTCTCGTTTAAGTTTCTAGCTCTCTCTCTCTCCCTTCCTCTCTGTAAAAAAATCAATAAAATATAAATATATATAAAAAGATTTACATAGGAGTGGTTTGCTTAGTTTTTATCCTGTTTGGAGTTTGCATATTATAAATATATATTGCTTTATCTGTTCTTGGAGTTTTGGCCAAGATCGAGTGTAAAATATTTTGGTTTGTACTTTTTAAAATTTATATAGAGTGTATTTCTAGAATAGTTTTAGGTTCACAGCATAATTAAACAGAAACTACAGAGCATTCCCATGCATCCACTGGCCCCAAACATGCACTGGAACCCCACCAGGGGGGTCCTGGGCCACAGGGATACATGTGTTACAACTGATGAATATACATTGGCACATGTTATTACCCGTCTTCCATAATTTACATCGTTTCACTCCTGGTGTTGTGCATTTTATGGGTTTTGACAAATGTATGCTGACATGTTTGCACGATTATTGTATCTTATCACAAAATAGTTTTACTGCCCTAAATATCTCCTGTGTGCTGCTTATCTATTCCTCCCTTCTTCCAACTGTGACAACCACAGAATTTTTTTATAATATCCACTAGAGGCCCGGTGCACAAAATTTGTGCATGAGGGGTTGGGGTTGGTGGTGTTCCTCAGCCCAGCCTGCACCCTCTTCAATCTGGGAACCCTCAAGGGATGTCCAACTGGTGGAATCAGGCCTAAACAGGCAGTAGGATATCCCTCTAGCAATTCAGGACTTCTGACTCCAAACTGCTTGCCTGCCTGCCTTCCTGATTGCATCTAACCTAGGGGTGGACAAACTTTTTGACTCGAGTGCCACAATGGGTTCTTAAACTGGACAGGAGGGCCTGAACAAAAGCAATCTGACCATGCTGGCACTCTCATCTTGGGCTGCTGGTGAAGGTGCGGAGGGGAGAGCAAGAGAACCCTCCACTATTTCGGTTCCACGGGCCAGATAGAACAGCTGAATGGGCCGAATCTGGCCCACGGGCTGTAGTTTGCCCATGGCTGCTCTAACCACTTCCTCCTGCCAGCCTACTCCCATGCCAACCTGATTGATGTCTACCTGCTCCCCTGCTAGCCTGTTTGCCCCAACTTCCCTCCTCTGCAGGGTTAGTCACTCTTAACTGCCCTCTCCTACAGGGTTGATCACCCCCAACTGCCCTTCTTTGCAGGCCTGGTGCCTCCCAAAAGCCCTCCCCTGCTGACCATCTTGCGGTGGGCATCTTGTATCCACATGGGGGCAGGATCTTTGAACCCATGGGGGCAGCCATCTTGTGTGTTGGAGTGATGGTCAATCTGCATATTACTCTTTTATTAGATAGGATGGAGGCCTGGTGCTTGGGAGGGGGCCAACTGGTTTGCCCTGAAGGGTGTCCCAGATCAGGGTGGGGGTGCCCTTGGGGCATGGGGTGGCCTGGGAAAGAGGCCTGTGGTGGTTTGCAGGCCAGCCACAGCCCCTGGCAACCCAAGCGGAGGCTCTGGTATCTGGAACTTATTTACCTTCTACAATTGAAACGTTGTAGCCTTGAGTGGAGGCTTAGGCTGGCTAGGGCAGGCGGAAAGCTTGGCTTCTTCCATTCCCTGGGAAACCCAAGCCTCCCTCCTGCTCTCTGTGGCTACAGCTGTCTTGATTGGGGTTAATTTGCATACTTGCTCTGATGGGCTGGTGGGCATGGTTGGTAGGCCTGGATTGTGGGTTTAGCAGAGGTATAGTCAATTTGCATATTACTCTCTTATGAGATAAGATAGTTTAACGTTTTTCTAGAATGTCAGGTAATTGAAATATTATAATATATAGACTTTTTAGATTGGCTTTTTTCATTAGGTAATACACATTTACATTTAATGTATCTTTTCCTGGATTGATATTATTTTTAATACTGAATAATATTTCATTATTTAGATAAACCACAGTTAATCCAGTCAAGTAATGAGGGACACCTTAGCTGCTCCCAGGTTTGGCAATTATCCATGAAGCAGACATAAACTTCAGTGTGCAAGTTTTTGTGTTGAGGTACATTTTCATTTCATTTAGGATTACAGCTGCTTGATCATATAGTATAAATATATTTTGTTATATAGGAAACTGCCAAGCTGTCCTCCAGAGGACATTTTGTATTCCCATCAGGAATGAATGCAAGTCCTCAAGTTATATTATTCCATATCATCACCAGTATTTGGTGTTCCTTAGTGTTTTGGATTTGGGCCATATTAATAGATGTGTATTCCTGGCCTCGTTGTTTTAACTTCCATTTCTCTAGTGACATATGATGTTGAAAATTGATTCAAGTGCTTACTTGCCATTTATATAGCTTTTTTTCTATTTTATTTTTCTATTTTATTTATTTTTACAAAGAGGAAGTGAGAGAGATAGTTAGAAACATCGATGAGAGAGGGTCATTGATCAGCTGCCTCTTGCACACCCCCCATTGGGGATGTGCCCGAAACCAAGGTACATGCCCTTGACTGGAATCGAACCTGGAACCCTTCTGTCCACAGGCTGATGATGTATCCACTGAACCAAACCGGTTTTGGCTATATAGCTTTTTGGGTGTGGTTTCTGTTTGGGCATTTTGCCCACTTTAAATGGTTGTTTCTTTTCTTATTGTTGAATTTTGAGGTGTTTTTCTTTAAAAATATTTTGGATAACAGTTCTTTTGCATTTCAATTAAATGTATTGGGTGACACTAGTTAACAAAATTATACAGCTTTCAGGTACATAATTCCACAACACATCATCTGTACATTGAACTGTGTGTTCACCACCCCAAGTCAAGTCTCTGTCCATCCCCATTTATCCCCCCATACCCTCAGTTCTTTATCAGATAATTGTACATATTTATTTTGCAAATATTATCTCTTAGCTTGAGTCTTTTCTTCTCATTCTCTTGTCATTATCTTTCACAGAGAATAAATGTTTAATTTTAATGATTTTCATGTTATGAGTTCTTTCTTTCATGGATTGTGCCTTTGGTATTATACTTGAAAAGGCATCACCATTCCCAAGGTAATCCAGATTTTCTCTTATGTTATCTTTTGGGAGGTCTATACTTTTGCATTTTATATTTAGTTCCATGCTCTATTTTGATTGAGTTAATTTTGTGAATACTGCATGGTCTATGGGGCTTGGGGAAAAGATTAAGAAACTAGTTTTATCCTCTCAGGTAATTTTGCTCAGATAATGAATGATAGTGCAGCCAAGAAAAATAAATTCAACAGGAGGATACATAAATTTGAGTAGTAAAACAAAAAAAGAAGAGTTACTTTTGAATATGATTACTTGTGGGGTAGTTGTATAAAAGTTTCTATTGACTTTTGAAAATAGCAGCCTGAAATTTTGGATACAATAGAATTGAGTGATATCAAAATATGATGACTATCTAGGAACAATAATATCAGCCAATACAATTAAGTGAAATAAGAGCACTGATGGAATGCTAGGTGACCCTAATTATTAAGCAATGCATCAGAATTATCTGAGGTTTTTTTGTGTTTTTTTTTAAGATTCAGGTTCCTGAAATAATCCTCAGATCTGATCTATCTTGGTGATGAGCTTCAGAGATCTACTTTTTCTTAAAGAATAGTTTACTGATTTTTTTTAGAAGGTAAGCGAGAAGAGAGAAACATTGATGAGAGAGAACAATCCATCAGCTGCCTCCTGCATGTCCCCTTCTAAGGAACAAGCCCCTAAACCAGGCATGTACCCTGAGCTGGAATGGAGCCAGCAACCTCTTATAGCACAGGATGATGCTCAATCAACTGGGCCACTCTGACCGGGACTGCTTTTTTTTTTAATTGACATCACAGGTGAATCAAGGCATAATAAAGCTTGAGAACCTTTGATTTGATGGGACAGTAGAAGACAAGTGACAAAAATAGGAATGCACATGACATAATATAAAGGTTAAAAGGAATGGAAAGAAAATCATCACAAGTAACAGAGGAGTCCGATCTTTGCAAGAAGAAAATAGTTAATAGAGACAATGCTACACAAATAACAAAAGACATAAAATTTGTCTACAGGATTCACAATCTAGCAATGATTAGTATTCTCCTTATAAGCCGTGTGGGAAATAAAGAAAAAAAATGGTGAGAACTAGGGGATAAGATTATAGGGAAGTTGAAACAGACACATTCATTCCTTTTCCCAGAAATTTTACAATGAAAGGAATATGTAAATCAAATAATAAACAGATAAGAAGGCAAAATCAAGTGATAGCTTTCCATTTTATTTTTTTAAGGGTGAAGAGCTTTTTAAAGTACTAGTAAGCTGACTATTATACATTCTTAATGTTCATATGAATGAAACAACAATTATCAAGCATTTTACTACCTTTGTAACTCATAGGTTCACACCATGGAACACAGTATGCAACTATGCTCACAACAGTATACCCAAACTAATATGTAATTCACTCTCAGTCTAGTGGTGGAGACAGTAACAGATTCTGGTATTTACATATCATTGAAAAACAGAACAGCAGAAAGGGCTCAATTTTACAGAATGCTGACAAATATCTAAGCCATTATCACCAACAGTTTAGTATAAATCTAAGGGACCACATGCCGAGTCCCTTGGTGTGTTAGTAAATTCTTATTATATAAGTTATTCAACACACATTTTCTGATAGCAAGGAAAGTCTCAGGAAGGTAGCTACAACATAAAAGTATGTCTGGTTGTCACTTATTAATGAAGCCAACAATTCCCTTTCCACATGAGTCTTTTATGAAAAGTTCCACTGAATGCTTTACACTATTGATTTTTTTTTTGCTCAATACAGACAATTTGGGAATAAGCAAATAAAAGTTGATGTTGTCTTCCAGTAATCATTTTTCTGGGGCTTGATTCCCTCTGCCACTACATTTTTATTGTGTTTGCGCATTGAGAGTAGAAATAATTAAAAGGATTTTCATTTTCTGTGATCACTGTGTCTAGAAAGCATCAAATTAATGTTTCAAAAATAAACGTTCTCCAGAGTGGATGCTTGTTGAAGAAGCAGGGAGGGAGGCTTTTGTAGGAAGCCTCTTTGTATCTGTTATCACAATAATGGCAAAGACTCCATTGTTTTGAGCATTTGCCACCCAAATTGAAATTATCAAACATATTCAAGGCCATTCAAACTTGTGGGGAGAAAAAAAATCTTTATTTGGGATCTCCATAGAAGTTAATTGAAAGCTTGGCTGGATTAATTACCATGCAATATTTTCATGTTGATGAGGCCAGGGAAACTGAACTGCTTAAAACGTGAGATTTTTTGTTGTTGTTGCTTCCTCTTGCAGTTCGTTGTGGATTTCTCTGTTCAATGAAAATTTTAGAAATATATGATTGCCATGCTTGGATTATTTTGGCAGATAAAGTGCTCTTTCTGGTGCTTTCACTGTGAACTAGATAATGCTCATTAATATCACTTTATTAGCTGTAGCAGTAGTAGTACTCTCAATTTGTCCTTGTTGGACAATGCTATTCCTTACCATTATGCTGAAGTATTTTACTGAGTTTTTAATTCTTGTGGCACAAAATTCACACTTTCTTATGTTTTTAACTAATGAGGAAAATGAAGAAAAATATTTTAGGTAATTTGCCCAAGATACATAGCTAATACCAAGCAGAATAAAGATTGGGACTGATTTAGTCACAATATTAAATTTAAGATTACCAGCTGATGCTCTCTGATGGAGTGTGAAATGCCCCCATAGGTAGTAATGCAACGCCAAAGTCTTTTGCGTGTGACAAGGATCATTATTAGGTTAGAGCTGTTTATAAAAGCTAATGTATTTTTTGTGTAGACTTATGTGAAATGTGTACATGCAAGAACTCATATGAAGCTGAATTGATTTAGCAATTTCTAAGCCATAATTAACAAATATAAAATAGCCACAGCTGATAAAAAAAAGTTAGATGAAAAAGTAATATAATGATGATAAAGTGTGGATAAAGTTTCCCTGAGAAACAATGAAAATCTAGGCCAAACCTGGAACCTAGAGCACAGAATGTAATATGTAGAGAGGTTTTACACTGAGATGGAAGAAAGAAGACTCCTATACAAGGTGAATTATCTGTTACCTCCAACTGAAATTCTAGGTTTCTAGCTATCAGTTTATACATTATTAAAATAAATCAATGAGGAATTTAAATACTCCAAGTAATATCAAATGAAGAAGCTTCACAGAGTATTTTGTTCTGACCTATCACCTGCTTATATTTCACAGTACTCATAGTTAATTTGGGCTAATAAGGAAGTGAAAATATTCTAGTTTTTAGTCTTCACTTATTTTCCTTTCCTTCCTTTTGTTGTTATGGACGGAGGTGGAGTAATTATACTTAAATTTGCCTTTGTGTAGTGTTGGTGCCAAAACTGTTTGTAAGAAAATAAATTATTCAGCTCTAGCCATTTTGGCTCAGTGGATAGAGCATTAGCCTTCAAACTTAAAGGTCCCAGGTTCAATTCCGATCAAGGGCATGTACCTTGGTTGCAGGCATATCCCCAGTGAGGGGTGTGCAGGAGGCAGCTGATGGATGTTTCTCTCTCATCAATGCTTCTAACTCTCTATCCCTCTCCCTTCCTCTCTGTAAAAAAAATCAATAATATATATTTAAATAAAATAAATTATTCAGTTAAAAATAGTGTTTTAGTTTAGGTATCTTCAGAAGTAAAGATTTATGTAAAAATGGTTTACTTGGGATATGAATGAAAACTATAGGAGAGTAGAGAATGAGACAAGGAAGGCCTGGGGTGGGGGCAGGGACTGGGAGGAGATGGGTAAAGGGGTGGGAAATTAGGGGACATCTGTAATACTGTCAACAATAAAATGAAAATAAAAATTAAAACAGTGGGCTAAGATTTCTCTCACGTGAAGCATGAGGGAACAGGGACTTTATATGCCAGCTTCCTTCAGTCGTTGGTTGAAGATTTGGGGGCAGGGGATGGTGGTGTTACTAAAGCTGGGTGCGTGCTTTCATGCCTGAAGGAAGACTTGTTCTGCAGAAGGCAGAGGTGCTTCCTGGAAATTGTCTTTATGTATTTTATTGATTAAAGCTAAAATCTTTGGGAGATAAAGATTGGCACATGGCGACAGAGATCCAGCATCTTCAGAAAGTCCTCAGAAGAAGGGATGTTGGAGCTAGGTGTTAGAAGTTAAAGTTACATTCAGGTGGTAAGGACTGGAGGATGTGGGCAGGACACCAACAGTTTCTGCTACAGTTTTGTTAAAATATTATGTGCAAAACATTAGTTTATAGGGTAATAGTTTTTTAAAATGTTTTTTCTTCATTGATTAAGGTATTACATATGTGTCCTTATCCCCTCATTTCTCTCCCCCCACTCACTCATTCCCTCATCCCCCTGGTGTCTGAGTCCAATATGCATGCATGCAAGTGCTTTGTTTGATCTCTCCCCATTACCCTCCCACTCCCCTACCTTCCCTCTGAGGTTTGATGTTCTGATCAATGCTTCTCTGTCTCTGGATCTGTTTTTGTTCATCATTTTATATTGTTTATTATATTTCACATATGAGTGAGATCATGTGAAATTTATCTTTCTATAACTGCTTATTTTGCTTAGCATAATGCTCTCCAGTTGTAATAGGGAAATAGTTTTTAAGTTAAAAATGTAATACTGTGTGTTAAGAATGTAGAATATAGAAGGTGATCAATGAATGTAGTTTCCTTCAACACTTTACCCCCCTTCTGCAACTCTGCCCTCATAAAATTGAATGGAATTAGTTGAAGTTTTCATAATTGATCTAAGATTCCTTAAATCTTTAGTCCTTTCCCAGTTCCTACCATAAAATAAACCAATTACAAAGAACTTTGGGAGATGATAGCCCAGTCAAAGCTTTGTAATAATGAAAAAGCTATATCTTTTTTTGTGTGTGTGAAGCTCACATTTTCCTGTATATTTTATTCAAATCAAAACCATGATGATAGTAAGATTATTATAGGTGCAAGAAAACATGTTATTAGACAGCCCTCTAAGTTGGAGGGAGGCGGCCGTCCTCACCTCGGATCTTGTCAACCTCGTATGAAAGACTTTAAACAAGTGGCAGACAGCAAGCGGAGTTGTAGCAAAACAAGAAAATTTGTTAAAATTACACTTGGCATAAAGCACAAGTGGACCACCAGCTACTCTGAGCATGTGCCTGGTGGGAATTTAAGGGGTTTTATACCGCTCTGTCTACAGGTTTCAAGGTTTCTCTGCTGGATATCTTAGATAGTACAGTAGGTTTTAAAGACCCCCTGTTACTTTGTTGCTGCTTTATCAGGATGCTTCTCCATACACCTGGTCATCTTGTTTGGCAAGTCATAAGACCAGCTGACTTCTTTGTTCAGTGAGTGGGATAAACTCCCTTTCTTCTTCCCCTTTCTCCCCTCCTGCCATAGCAGTTCTAGGATGACTTAAACTATCTCTGTATTCTCTCCTTAGGGAGGAGATAGGTATTAACTATTGTTATCAAGTGTCCTTGGTTGGAGAAGATAAAATTCTTGCAATTCACAAGCTGGTTGCAAGTTGCCCAATCTCTTTTGCCTCTTTAATTTAATTTAATTTAATTTAATTTAATTTTAAATATTGTTTATTGATTTTTTTAACAGAGAGTAAGAGAGAGTGATAGAAAGTTAGAAACATCAATGAGAGAGAAAGATCAATCAGCTGCCTCTTGCACACCCCTCACTGGGGATGTGCCCAAACCAAGGTACATGCCCTTGACCGGAAATGAACCTGGGACCTTTCAGTCCGAAGGTCAATGCTCTATCCACTGAGCCAAACCAGTTTTGGCTCTTTTGCCTTTTTTAATTGTCTTGCCTCAGTTTGTCTATTCCACTTGCCTAGGAATTTCTTTAGCTTCTTACTATTCTGCCACAAGGTAATGCTACAAGATTCAATCATGAAAACTATGATTGCATCAAGAAAAATTCCAAGTAGCCTACTTTTGATATTAAGAAAATTACTGTCCAAATATTACTGTCTCCCCCTTGTGTTGAATGCCATAAAACACTCAGTATGTATCTGAGGGATAGGTCAGCACAAGGCACTCTGAGGTATTTTAAGCAAGTGCCTTTACTGGTAAAACTTGCTATAAAACAGTGAATGAGTAACATGTAGTTGGTCAAGCACTGACGTGAGACCTCTTTGTCTTTCTCCCCAGAGAATAAAATAATTTATGAAGAGCAGAGTATTTGTGTGACAGAATATTGCTTGATGACGGATCTTTAATAACAATTATGAGGCAGTCCAGCTATTGCCACTTCCACTTAGCGCAGTAGTTGGCAAACTGTGGTGTGCAAGCCACATGTGGCTCTTTGGTCCCTTGAGTTTTTAGCAAAGGCCAGCTTAGGAGTACCCTAATTAAGTTAATAGCAATGTACCTACCTATATAGTTTAAGTTTAAAAAATTTGGTTCTCAAAAGGAATTTCAATCACTGGACTGTTGATATTTGGCGCTGTTGACTAATGAGTTTGCAGACCACTGGCTTAGTGTATGCACATTACATTCTGCATTTGGTGGGACAAGTAGCCATGAACCTTTCCTACTGGATTATTTGCTAGTCAAAAGTATTTTTAAAATTTCAACAAAATTTAATATGAAAATATCTTTATTTTTCATTTTGCATCTATTTGTTTCCTTCTGATGAAAAACAAAAACAAATCCTTACTCTTATCTGTGTATCTAGCTATTCCTGTGTGTGTGTGTGTGTGTGTGTGTGTGTGTGTGTGTGTGTACCAGCCATAGAGCTGCATTCAGAGTAAAAAAATCAGGCAGTGTCAGATATAATTATAAAATTATATGCTTTGTTCTCTTGTGCTAGATGCTTTACTGCAAACGTTATACATAAAAAAAGTCACAGTTTTCATAAAAGACAATGAAGAGACCTAAAGAACAAGTTGCAATGTGACCTAAGAAAGAAAAGTTGACAGGTGACTTAAGTGTTTACCGCTCTGACTGTCTTATCCTCTGTCTTATTCTGCATTATTGTGAGCTTACTGGTAAACTCTGTAGGCAAAATTGCAGTGTCTTACTTTTAGTTTATTTTTTAGGAGAAAATAAAAGCCTAGACTTGAAGCCAAACACTGGCATAGTTTCCAGCCAAACAATGCCATAGATTCCAGGGGGAAAAAGGTCAGTGTTATGTTTATATTACATATAAATACTTTTTGTATTTAGAAAGATTTCCTTTTTGTAATAAAATCACCTCAGAGGGCAAGTATGCAAGTATGGATTAATGGCATTTAATTAAATGTTTTATTTCAATTTAATTAAATGACCCATTTCCAATAAAGTCAGATTTAAATGTTTCAAAATAAGTAGCAAATCAGAGGTCCAGACACTGGATGCAGAAGCTTTGCACCATTATGGGCCATGAGGAAAAAGTGGGCACCCGGTACCTGGGCTCTCTAATAGCAATTCAGGTCAGAAATTACTATATTTCTAGCACAGTGCCCTCTGTACAGCACAAACACTTAAAGATAACATGAATGCATTAATGAAATAATGTTTTTGTTTTGTTTTTAATTTGGCAAAAACATTTTGTTTTATTTAGTTTCACTGAACATTTGCTAGAAAATACCATTTTAAAAAGATATTTTACAGAGTATACCTCAATACAAATAAGCATTTCAACCAGTCACACTGCACTTTCCCTAGTTCTGGGCTGTTCTCAGATGTTAGCAAAGAGAATATTGTGAGGAGACCTTGGAGTCATCAAGAGTCACCGGTCTACCAGTGAAGGAGCAGCATCTGTAAGAGGCAGAAAGCAGTAGGTGGAATAGCTCCAAGGGTGGAGACCTGGATTGTGGCCTCAGAGGTTTCTCTATCATGTCCTGAAATATATATGTATTTTTGTATTTTTAATATATTTACATATATTTATGAGTATATAATACACACATCTATATTAGTATCTATATAGCTCTATTAGAACACACTGTGGTATGTGAGAGAACCATTTTACGTTGCCTTGCTTTCCTCCAAATATTTCTCCTTCCCCTGGCTGCCAGCACACCCTTCCCTCTGGCACAGGAGGCCCAGGCTTCCCTCCAGCTGCCAGCAGGCACCCGGGACCTGGGCTTCCCTTGCAGCCCGGACTTCATCCATAAGGTCGCCTGGAAGGGTGGCCAGTCTAATTACCATATTACACTTGTATTATTATAGATGCTTAAGCCATGAATGAGATTATGATTTTATTTGTGTTTAAATACCTAAAAAATGGCTTTTGAGAAACAGAGATAAAAATAAATATAAAAGACTTATAAAGAAAGTAATTCACACCAAATTAAAAATATCCCCATGGAGTGGAGATAGGATATTTTAGGAGTTGGAGGTGGGATTTTAGGATTTAAAGCTATGAGACACACACACAAAAATGTTGATGCTTCAATTACAGGTGGACTTAATGGGACCATCTGGACCAAAACAATTGTTTCTCAGCAGTTTAATCTGGTCACCAATGATCACAGGAGTAGAAAGGAAAAAAAAGTGCTCACTCAAATGATGTCTAAAGATAAATGCCCTAGAGACCTATGTAAAGGGTTAAAGAGTCAAATTTAATTAGTCAAGAATTTTATTTCTGTTCTATCTTGATCATCTGCTGCTGCTTCTCTAGTGTTATCATAATTAGCTGCATGCAATATTTATCTGTGGCAGGACAGTGAGACATTGGATAAATTCCTGGGCATGTGAAATGGAGAAATTGAGACAAGAAAATTAAACAGGGCCAAACTGTTCAGGGAGCTGGCAAAGACACCTGAGTGCAAATGGTCCATCCCCTCCTCCCTAACCAGAAAATGCATAGCTTACATCACCCTGGAAAAGTAGAGAGCAAAGACCCATTTAATGCCATTTGCACCAGCTAAAACCCAGGACAGATGAAGTCTGGGGAACAAAAACAAAACCCCAAAGCACTTGGATGGACCAGTTGAAGGGCAGAGAGATGTTAGGCAGGAAAGATAACTGCTGGTACAAATGGAGGAAGAAAGGGTTTCACCCACTGACCAAAGAAATCAGTATTTTTGTTAAGTTAAAATCACCAGATGTTCTCATAAATGCTGGGAAGCTGCAACAGTGTGAAAGGAATACTTTGAAATCTAGTCTATCCAGCAGGGGAACCTTGCAACCTATGGTGGGGGGGGGGGTAATAAAGCCCTTTAACCTTCACCCGGCGGGGTCCTCAGAGTAGCTGAGTTGCCCACTTGTGCTTTATGCCAGGTGTATTCTTAATACATTTTGCTTTTTTTTTTTTTTTTTTTTTTTTTTTTTTTTGCTTCAACACCTCTTTCTATCACTCCTCAGAAAATGACAAGTGTAAATGAGGGGATGTCCAGCCCCCTTTGACTTGGGTAGCTCTCAGGTAATATATCTACAACTTTAAAGTCTCTCCCTTTCTCCCAAGCTCTCTCTGGCTATTTTCCTAAATCCTTCCACAGTATTTTCTAAAAGAATCACCACTGTTTTCTCCACATCCCGTCTTCCTTTTGCTTGCAACTTACTTTGATCTGGTTCCTGTTCATACCACTCACTCCTTTACACATGTCAAAGTCACCAGGGGCCTTTTTGTTGACAAGTGCAATTTTCAATTCTCTCTTTTTACTTGAATAAATATCTGAGCATCATTCAACACATTTGACCCATGTTTCTGTTTAAAAATATATTGCTTTGCTCACTTCTTTAAAAAATCCTCACCCTGGGACACACAGAGAGAGGAAAGGAATGAGATAGCAAAAGAGAAATATTGATGGAAGGGAGAAATATGGATCAGCAGCCTCTGTAGGTGCCCCAACTGGTATGGAACCAGCAACCATGGCATGTGCCCCTACCAGTGAATTGAACCAGAGACCCCTGAGTGCAAAGAAAGACACTCAACCAATGGAGACAGTCTGGCAGGGCACTTTACTTGCTTTTGAATGCCAAAATCTCTGATTTTCTTCCATTTTTTCTCCATGTTTTCTCAGATTGTTTGGTTATTTCATTTTTGATCAAATCATTTTGTTATTTTAATCACTCTTGGGTTTTCTTTACTTTTTAAGTTTTTTCCCAATTTTTAATACTCTGTAGATATTAGAGTCAATAGGTATTAGTTTCTGCTCAAAGAATTATAGAAGTAGGGACTTTTAGCTAATGCTACTAGCTGACTTCTTCAGGATTATTTTGAAAGAAAGATATTACTTCATTGACTGGAATTATTGAGCCTGATTATGAAAGGGAAGTAGAATAGATGCATTATCTTTGGAACAAAGGGGATTCAGCCTAGGCTTCAAAATCTCAGAGCACCTCCTTAAAACTCTGCTATTCCAGAAAACACTAAAGTTATACTGTTAGTTTAATTGGAAAGGCACTTAAAGATTCAGACCCTCAGATCATTTTAGAATGAAAGTTAGTATCACTTCAGAAAGAAAAATACCCCAAGAAGCAGCAGAACTGTCTGACAACAAAGGGACTATTGGGCTTGGTAGTAAAAGTACCAGCTATAGCCAAAACCGGTTTGGCTCAGTGGTAGAGCATCAGTCTGCAGATTGAAGGGTCCCGGGTTCGATTCTGGTCAAGGGCATGTATATTGGTTGTGGGCACATCTCCAGTGGGGGAGGGGGGGGAGCAAGAGGTGGCTGGTCAATGTTTCTCTCTCATTGATATTTCTGGCTCTCTATCTCTCTCCCTTCCTCTCTGTAAAATATCAATAAGCTATATTAAAACGAAGTACCAGCTATAGGTCTATATCCAAATGCAGACAAGACTATTAAAATAGCTATGCAATTTTCTTCCTTGATTTATTCTTTATATTTAAACATATCAACCTTCCCCCCTCTTATCTACTTTCCTTGCTATCTTACCTAGTAATAGACAAACATGTAAATTGACCATACCTCTGCTACATCCACAGCCAATCAGAGTGAGTATGCAAATTAGAAGGCAAAAAATGGCAACTGCCCAGATGCTCCAGGTACAGAGTGGCCAAGTGGACACCTGCTATGAGATGGAGGGCAAAGGAAGGGGAGGGGAGGGATCTCCAAGAGCAGAGTGCCATAGCGAAGATAAGACTGCAGACTCGAGTCCGCAGCAAAGATGAAGAAGGCAAACTCTGGCTGGAATGAAGGCCTGGGTCCCGGGTGCTGAAGGAAACCTGGTGCTGGAAGCCAAGGGAAGGAAGGCCTATTGCAAGAATCTCTTTGTGCAACAGGACTCTAAATTTATATAAGACTAGAAGCCGAGTGCTTGAAATCGTGGTGTCCCACCCACCCCCTTTCCAAGCCTCCACCTCTTGAGTTTGTTTTTGCTGCCCTCACTGTCACAGCCAGGGATCTCACAAGCTCATTCATGCCTGGCTGGTCCCCATTCCTCTCTCCCTAGTGTTAAGTGTCTGAGTCATTGGCTGCTCCTGTTTGACTCTTTCCCTTAGTAACAGCTTTTACCTTCTGCTTCAATTCCTCTCCCAGTTGCACCTTTCCCCCATGTGCCACCTCCCCCACTGTAGGCCACATGTACTCTCTCATACTGTGGTGGGCACATCTCTGCTTACCACCTGGGGACCCACACTTTGCTCCCTGCCCCCACCCGCCTGGCGCCCATCCTTGTGCCCTCTTCCCTGCATGGCCCCCTGAAGAGCCAGCACCGTGGGACTCCTCTGATGTACCTACTGGTCAAGTCCCTGATGGCACCTACCCTGGAGAGTACTCATAGCCCCGCCCACTTTCACATGCCCCACTCGTTGTGAGAGCAACTGCTCTTTTGGTTGTGATACCCTTACAAGCTTCACAACCAAGGCCTTTTATGATATAGATGTTCTAGTGTTAGTTAAGCCCACAATTTGGTCTTTAAGTTAAAGGATCTCAAGTGGAATTGTGACTAATATAGTAAAAGAATGACTATCACTCAAAGATATATCCACTGATTTATGGACCATTGTAATTCCCCTTTTAAGGGGGAAATAGAGTTCCACTTATTTATTAAAGAGGTAGCAGCATTATTAGGCAAATATATAATTTTTTCTTTCATTTTATGAGGAAAATGTATATAAAGCACACTGTATTTATTTAAAATATATAATTTAGTCCTTTGTGACAATTGCATACTCTTATGAAACTGTAGTTATATATCCCTTAGCCAATATTTTTGATAAGTTTAATCAAAACCAAAATACTTCTCATGCCCATTTGTATCCATTGCTCTCTCTGCCAACAATTCCAGACAACCATCTTTCTGCCTTGTGTTGGTCTACTTTAGTTTGCATTACTAGAATCTTATATTAATGTAACAATTTAGTGTGTAATTTGTCTGTCTAACTTCTTTTACTCAACATACTAATTACGTTTATTCATGTGTGTGTGTGTGTAGTTTGTAGTTTTGTTTCTAAGTTTATGTGTTTGTTTGTTTTTATTTCTAAGTAGCACTCCATTGTCTGGATTTTTATAATTTATTTATTGACCTGTTGTTAGACATTCAAGTTATTTTCCAATTTTTAGCTATTGTGAATAAAGCTGCTGTCAATGTTCTTCTTTTCAATATATATTTTTATGGACTTCAGAGAGGAAGAGAGAGGAAGAGATAGGAATATCAATGCTGAGAGAGAATTATTGATCAACTGCCTCCTGCATACCCCCTGCTGGGGATTAAGCCTGCAACCCAGGCATGTGTCCTTGACCTAAATGAAACCTGGGACCCTTCAGTCCGTAGGTGGATGCTCTATCCACTGAGCCAAACCAGGTAGGGCACTATCAATGTTTTTGTATAATTCTTTACACACACATACGCTTTAATTTATCTTGGTAAGTACCAGGAGTAAAATGCCCAATCATATGGTAGATGAGTGTTAAAACTTCTGAAGTTCACGGACACAGAGAGAAGGCAATCCAGACAGAGGGCTATTGACAGGGACTGAATTGGCAAGTACCTTGATCTTGGACTCCTCAGTGTCCAGAACTGTGAGAAATAAATACCTGTTGGCTAAGTCACACCAATTATGGCATTTTGTCACAGCAAACAGAAACAGGTAGAACTGAAGAAACATTACTTACTGGAAGCTACTGTGGACATGGACAGGTAGCTGAAATCATTGTTCGCTTTCAGCGACTCCAAAATGACTGGAAAGATACCCCTTTGGGTTTCAGCACCTGGAATCCATGTGGTATCTCCCCTGAGCTCTCTGCAGCATCAGCTTTCTTGAAAGCTGCCTTGCTCTCTTTGCTTTCTCATTGGTTCTTTAAATTACTATTTGCTCATATTAAATCACTTCTTAATAAAAATATGTATGGTATTTTAACTTCTTTTTCACTGATGTACTTCCGCAATGAAAGGTGCATGGGATACTCATTCTCTTGCATCCAGCAGGACATTCCTAACTGATGCACAAGGTGCAATATCAGAGTCCTGAGTCACTTCAATAGACTCACACCTGGACATCGTTAGAATGACTTTGATTATTACTCCTTGGAAAGGATTAATCATTTTTGTTGCTGTTGTTCATTTTGGGGAGTTAGGGGAAGGGAAAGACATTTCTGGGCTTTTATCATTCATTAATATAATGGTTCTATATTAAAATGCAGATTTCCTTATTAATTTACAAAGAACTAACTTACAAATTACTTTTTAGAACATATTATTTTCGTAAGATTGAAATAGTCTTTTAAAAATAAAATATACTTTTATTGACATTTAGAGTGGAAAGAAAAGGGAAGGAAACACCCCACCTCGGGGATCTAGCCCTCTACGTAGGCATGTGCCTTGACCACGTGCCCTGACTGGGAATCGAACCTCCTTGTTCATAGGTTGATGCTCAACTTCTGGACCCTGAACTGGACTAAATAATATTTTTGAATAGGCTAAGTAATATATTTGTTAAGACTTTTAAATAGAAATTAATACATATCACTCTTTCAAGCATTGTTAAGTCTACATTTTCCTCAAATTATTCTCCTTAAATTAGTTCTAATGATGGTATTTATCAGCCTCACAAACTATAACACACATACACACACACACACACACACACACACACACACACCACACACACACACACACACACACACACACACACACACACACACACCACAATATCCAGACTCTTAATACTCATCAATAAGGTGCTATCTATAATAATAAAAGCATAACATGCTAATTTAACCAGGCATCCTTCCAGACAACCTTCCAGATAGAGCTGCAGCAGCAGGAGCTGAGCCACTTGCACAAATGCCATGCATTCGGCCTCTAGTGTAATAATTCATTCAACTTAGTTTTTTCACATTTCCCTCATTTTCTATAAGATATTTTATCTTTCTTTTCTTTGAACTCTCAGCCATTTATCCATTACTCAATAAATAATTAGTAGTCTGTATCTTATTTTTTTTACACAAGTAAGAGAATATTAAATTTGAATGCATTCCTGTTACCCTGGCTCAGCTAAGAAGCCATGATAAAACAAAAACAAAAACAAAAACAAAAACAAACAAACAAACAAAAAACAACAAGTAGAAACACCAGATCATCCATGCATGACTATGGAATGACCTCAAAACTTGTCTATCCCCTTTTTGCCCATCACTAAACTCAAGAAGATTGATCAGGGAACTTGAATGTGGTAAAATTTCAGAGAGTTGTTAAGGATGCATTCATAATCTCTCCCCTACTATAGGGATGGCAAACAAAGTGTGATGAGAACTTTGCCAGATTTAATTACTGGCTTGATGTTTAGTAAAATATAGAATTCTGCTAGTTCTCAGCTGGTGCTGACAAGTGACTAGAATGGTAAATAGAGAACTCTTGGAGGAATCGGACACATGTGCCCTGTATTTAGCTTCTGAACATTGATCCTAACAATAGACTAAATAACTATGAAGGAGAGAGGCTGGCTGGAGCCACCCTGACGGGAGGTTAAAGAGAGAGGGCTACAGCAAAGGGAATTATATTTCCACTCTTGACTGGTAAAGAATGCTTTCTCTTGAAGGAAGTGAGATTTCAGAAGACAGCCAGGTGTAATGGGCTTCAAAAGGACCTCTGGGAGAGATTTTTCTTCAAGCAGCATGTCGTCTCCAGTGTATCTCAAAGGAATACAATCAATAGGAAATTATTAAACACATATACAGAGGTGAGCACAAGTAGGTTTATAGTTCTGGGTATGCAAAACGGAGTTTATTCTTGTATTATTATTTATTAACTATTGTATTTATTTGAATTATAACTATAACCCTACTTTTGTCCATCCCTGTAGATGAGATTTGTTATAAGCATCTGGTTCCCATGGAGGCTGGGATGAGCCTAAGACCTGAAGGGTGAACTGTGCTGAGGAGCTAGAGACCCAGGAAAGCCAATGTGTTTCAGTCTGAGTCCAAAAACATGAGAACCAGGTTTTGGTTCTGGTCCAAAGGCAAATAGACCAGGTTAATAAGAACTGGGAAGTCAATGTTTCAATTCCAGTCTGAAGATAAGAAAATGTTAAAGTCCCATTGCAAAGGTCATTGGGCGGGAATAATTACCTCTTATTTGGGGGAAAGTCTACTTTTCTGTTATATCCAAACCTTCAACCAATTGGGAAGGGCCCATTCATATTTGAGAAAACAATATGATTTACTCAGTTTACCAATTTGGTGTTAACCACATTCAAAAACACCCTCACAGATGTACCCAGAATAACATTTGACCAAATATATGGTCATCCCATGAATCTGTCAAGTTAACCCATACATTTAATAATCATATTCAGGAAGCAGAGATAAAGGTTCACTCCAGAATGCTGGTCCTGGCTGGTCAAAGAGTGGGCATGGAGAGAGGCCAGCTGGAAGGTAGTTCACATTCTTCAGATCAGAGAGATCCCTCAGAAAAGCTTTAAGCATGTAATAGGTAAAAGAGCAAACATTTAGACATATAGTATATTCAGAGAGCACCAACACTAAATCATAAATTTGGAGTCAATTCAAAATAGTTCTGCTTTATTCCCCAATGCCATTCTATGCAATTGAGCAAGAACCTGAGGTAGCCTTGCTCTGTTTATTTCCAATATGACTGAGACACAAGTTGGAAGAAGGTAGAGGTTTTAAATCAGACAAGAAAAAGAAAAAAAAATTCCTAAAGGTCTGGATTGTTGTTTGAATCACTTAATAACCAGGTAGTTAAGTCACATAATGTGTCTCAGGGTTATGTAAAGTTCATTATTTCCTGCATTGGACCTAATTTACCCTAATATAATAATAATAACATATGTTTGCTTTTTTACTTGCTGGAAAACAAATCAGTTTCACTAAAAAAGAGATGTTGACAGGAAGCCAGGAAGGCTGGTCAACAACCTTAATTGTTCTAACCTTTTCTGTTATTTTCCTGCTTGTAAATTTATGTTGCTTAAGATGTTTTCCCCAAAGCCTCAATAAAAGGGGATGGCAGGGCCAGAGCAGTAGTAGTTTTCCCACTAGAGTTGGACTACTGCCTGGCCCCCATATCGCCAAATTGAATTTCTTCAAGTCTTTTCATTTGTGTGCGGCCCTTCTCCAGAACCTGAACCCTGAATTGGAACTATTTCTACATGGGCCATGAAAGAGAGTCTTATACATTTGGTGCCTTCAA
This sequence comes from Vespertilio murinus, assembly GCA_963924515.1. Lineage (NCBI taxonomy): Eukaryota > Metazoa > Chordata > Mammalia > Chiroptera > Vespertilionidae > Vespertilio > Vespertilio murinus. The sequence goes on from OZ004709.1 coordinate 110,851,324, forward strand.
CGCGGGGCTTCTGGAGGAGAAGGTATTTTTCGCCTAAGAGCCAAGGAAGGAAAAAGTTTTGGCCTTTTTAGAAGGGCAAAACGAAGTAACTAAATATTTCTTCCAGTTTGAAACTGTGAATTGCCATGGCTAAAGCAAAGAATAACCTTACATGATATTATTCTACAATGTCATTATAATTTTTGATATTTTATACCAGGATATACCAAACAAACTTACAAACTAATTCTTTGAATATTTGGCAGCAATTTAAAAAGCACATGAAAGGCCCCTTGGGAAAGCACTTAAGCATTCTATATTGGCACTTCTTGCTCTTTTTGCCAAAGAGGGACCCACTTCTCACAATCCAATTACAGCTGTTGCTTGAGTTTTCAATTTATCCTGAGGTTGAAGTCTCATGGTGGCTGGTACCATGGATCTGTCTCTTGCCCAATGGAATAAGCTGGACCCTCCATGGAGAAGAAACCTGGGTTCCCCAAGGTATGTGATAGATGCCAGGACCCCGCCAGCAGGCAAGGGGATCCTAAGGCAGGTACTTGGCATGGAGGCCATAGGGACATAAGCTACCAAGGAGATAGAACTTTACCTCACATCATCCTGCTTGGCCCTGGAGGATGGCTGGTTAGCCAATGACGGGTAAGATTCCTCAAGGGAGGGACAACCTAAGACAGGCACAGTCGCAGAGGGGCCATCAGGAGAGAACTAGGGGGTCAACAGGGGTGGGGCACAGATCCTCACCCCCCCCAACATTGCAGGGGCTTGAACCTTCGCCCCTTCGGAGGGAAGTCTCCTGCCCGGTGGCTGCTTCGTGTTTCCCATGCCCAGCTCAGATTTAGACCCAGGCAAAACAGACAGAGACTTGTCCAGCTCTGATTGGGACCCAGGCAACAAAGACTTGGCTGACAACAGCTGCCATATATCTAAAGCTAGCCTAAATCCAGGAATACTTAGAACTTTCTCAAGGATGCAAATAATCCTTTGCATTAATATTTACATCAGGTTTTCAGGTTAATTTAAATTGGCTAACTGAAATAAGTAAATATTCAAGAAAATTTCGTTGTACAAAAAGTTGTTTCTAAAGTATTAACTGAAAATTTCTATTGGTAGTTCATTTCATGATAAAATCGCTTAACATGTAATGAACCTAAAAGCACTCATATTTTTGTGCAAAAAATTATAATTTGAAGACTGAATTATAAAAATTTTCCAAAAGCCTCCTGAATAATTAAATCAAAAAGGGGGACAGTGGAAAAATATTATGTAAGGAAACATATTCAAATTTTTTTTCTTTAAACAACTAATTTTTTCTTGTAATACTAACAGCGGGACAAAAAATACACATGATGTCAGAATAAGCCAAAGGAAAATCGTTTGGGCAAAAAATTAAAAGGATCCCAAGTAAAATTTATAGAAAAGATTTTATTAACTTTTGGTCGAGAATATGTTTGTATATTTTCAGAAAACAACTCCAAGACCATATGGATTCCTGCAACAGAGAGGAATTGACAGGAATATTCCAGCCATAAAGTCAAGAAGAAAAACAATCCAGAGATGGAAGATGCTGAGGATACTTTGCCAAGCTAGCAGTCAGCAGCTGTGCATCGCTGCAGGTTGCCCATGACCAAACCAGAGGTCGGACCTGCATCACCACCGTTTTTCCACCATCCAGATACCATTGCTGACATGGACTCAGAACTGTTGGACATTAAAATTTGAACTCGGAACTTTTGGACATTGAAATTTGGACTCAAAAACTGTTGGACATTGAATCTGGGTTTCAAAAACTGTTGGCCCAGAAAGGAACTTACTGCAGACTGATTTCATTTGACTCTCAGCATAGCCATTGTTGCTTGTTTCATTTTTTGTTTATTTGTCTGCATATGCAAATTTTTAAAAGAAAGAAAACGGGGAGATGCTGGAAAACAAATCAGTTTCACTAAAAAAGAGATGTTGACAGGAAGCCAGGAAGGCTGGTCAACAACCTTAATTGTTCTAACCTTTAGTTGAGACATTGTTAAGCTGAAGCAGCCTCCACCTCATTTTGTCCCTTGTAAATTTGTGTTATTTTCCTGCTTGTAAATTTATGTTGCCTAAGATGTTTTCCCCAAAGCCTCAATAAAAGGGGATGGCAGGGCCAGAGCAGGAGTAGTTCTCCCACTAGAGTTGGACTACTGCCTGGCCCCTATATCGCCAAATTGAATTTCTTCAAGTCTTTTCATTTGTGTACGGCCCTTCTCCAGAACCTGAACCCTGAATCGGAACTCTTTCTACGCGGGCCGTGAAAGAGAGTCTTATACATTACTTTTACTACATGCCTCTTAATGAGAAAATTCATAACATCTCTATGTTCATCTTGTAATGCATAAATTATTCCATATCAGAAATATAGAAGCCTTGAATATAAAAAAAGTCTTAAGGAAGACTAAGAAAACAATATTAGCTTATTCCAAGCTTTTGCTGTTATGGAGTCTCTCTAATTATCCTTAAGGATACAAAACCTTCAATGAAAAATTTTCTAATAGCTTGCTGTTTTCTGTGTTTGTTACTACGATCACATAATGCTGTCCAAGGCTGAACTGCCTCATAATGACTATCTCTAAAAGGATGCTCTGAAGGGAGGACGAGGCACCATCCTTTGCTGCATACTAGACATTTATTAGGGCATTGGAGGTACAAAATTAGCTCCTGATTTCAAGAAACTAACATATTGGAGTGGGTTATATAAAGAACTAATTACAATGGAAATAAATCATAGTGATCAAATAAAGCCTAATTAGGCGTTACATGTGACAGTATAGTCGGATTATTATTATACTTACTGAAGTTGCATAAGAGCCACTGCAAAACTTAGTGGCTTTAACACTTACCTAGCTGATCAATGTGTAATCTGAGCAGAGTTTGCTGGTGACAGCTCTTGTGGCTTTGTTCGGTATCAGTGAAGGGCTGGAATCATCTGAAGGTGCCTCCTCTAGGAACAAACACCTGGGGATTGGAACAACAGGTGCCTCTCAATCATCCCTCTTTACCTCCTATGGGGCCTCTGCACAAGAAGTCTCCAGCATGGCCATGTAAACAAAGGCAACATTTTTATGTAGAGCTCTAGATGGTTTGGCTCAGGGGATAGAGCATCGTCCTGAGGACTGAAGCCTCCCAGGTTTGATTCCAGTCAAGGGCATGTACCTTGGTTGAGGGCACATCCCCAGTAGGGGGAGTGTAGGAGGCAGCTGAATGTTTCTCTTTCATTGGTGTTTCTAACTTTCTATCCCTCTCCCTTCCTGTCTGTAAAAATCTATAAAATATTAAAAAAAAAACAGCAACAACAACAACACATTTTTTATGTAGAGACTGAAGACTCTCAGGTACATGTCACCAAGAAAGCCAGGTGAAAGCTGAATTGCCTGTCGTGGTTTTGCCTCAGAAGACACCAGTGTCACTGTCAGCATAACCCACAAGCTTCCTCGGCAGAAATCACAGACCTCACCTCATGATGGATGAGTGTTAATGCCACATTGTAAGAACATGTAAACTGGGATAGTGCACTTGGAAAGTGCCGTCAGCCATAGATGCACAGAGAAAAGGTATCTATTTCAGACTAGAGAAACCAGGGGAGTCTTCCACTGGTGAGAGTATGAAATCAAGGTACAGGAGCCACCTGGGTATTCCTGCCTTGGGTCTCTCTGTCCCCGTCCATTTCCACATGGCCTCCTAAGCAAATGATTCTAGAATGCAAAGTGGGTGTCATTGCTTTGCCCAAAACCAAGTACTTACTTCCAAATTTCAAGTACCTATACCAGCAATGTCATGTAGAACTCATTGTGATAATGGAGATATTTTCTGTCCATTAAGGTAACCACTTGCCATTGTTGCTTTTGAGGATTTAAAATGTGATGATTGTCAACAGAAGGACTGAATATTTAATTTTACTTAATGATGAATTGACTTTCATTTAAATATCAATATGTAGCTACTAAGTAAAATTTAAATACCAGAGATAAACTCCAAAGTCCTTAAAGTTACCTTTTAAATTCTTTGTAACATCCATGTCTTCTGTTATTATATTCATGTAAAGGCAAGGAAACTGAGATTGAACAGAAATATTTTATTTGTAAATTGGTACATTATGCCTTATAACCTGAAGATGTTATTTTATCCTGGTTGGCAAATTGCAGTTCATGAGCCACATGCAGATCCTTGGCCCCTTGAGTGAGGCTCTTCCACAAAATACCACCTCCTTGGTGAGTCTATTTTGAAGAAGTGGCATTAGAAGAGGTTTAAGTTTAAAAAATTTGGCTCTGGCTCTCAAAAGAAATTTCAACCGTTGTACTTTTTTTAAAAAATTTATTTTATTTTTTTCTATTTTTTTTTAATTAAGGCATTATATGTGTACATACCTTACCAATCCCCACCCAACCTCCTCTGGCCCTGTTGACTAATGAGTTTGCCGACCATTGCCCTAGAACAATGCAAATACAGCCATACTGCGTTTTATTGTGCTTTGCTTAATTGTACTTCACAGATGTTGCATTTTGTTACACATTGAAGGCCAGACCCTCCACTAGCAAAAAGATTATGACTTGTTTTTATTGCGATGCTCACTTTATTGGTGTGGTCTGGAATGGAAACTGCAGTATCTCTAAGGTCTGTCTGTATTAGAGACTTCTATGTGCAACATTCGCTGTTATTTCACAGAAGCACTTCTATTGGGATCTGCTTTACTGGCATCCTTTTTCTGTAATGTGACATTTTAATGCCTCAAATACTCCAAGAGTTTGACCAACCATGAAAAAAAGAAAGACAAGGCTGTGCTTGAAACCTATGTGCACTATTGCTGACCTCTAACTATTGTTAATTTAATGCCACCCTTGCAAGACTTGGTAAGTGGTCACATCGCTCATTGTCTACAGGTTTTGCATAACGTGTTCAGCCTGTGTAGTTGGTCTTAGGGGCAATGCAATTTTAAGCATTGTTAGTTCTCTTTAGATTACCTGTCCTGAAAAACACAGTGAAATAGTCCCCTGACAGACCTTGAACAATATGGGAATTTACAAATCCTTTTCTTTTTAAAAAATATATTTTACTGATATTTTACAGAGAGGAAGGGAAAGAGATAGAGAGCTAGAAACGTCAATGAGAGAGAAACATCGACCAGCTGCCTCTTGCACACCCCCTACAGGGGATGTGCCCGCAACCAAGGTACATGCCCTTGACCGGAATCGAACCCGGGACCTTTCAGTCCACAGACTGACGCTCTACCCCTGAGCCAAACCAGTTTCGGCACAAATCCTTTTCTATGAAGCAAACTTAATAGAATTTTTCTCGAGATAAAAACACGTGGCCAAATATTTCTGACAGAATGCTAAAATTTCACAGATATTGTATAAGTTCTAATATAGACATAAGACAGGTAACATTAATCACACCACCTTAAATGGGCAATAATGACCATACCCTTCTGAGTTAAGAATGGACCTGGAGGAGATCCCAAAATTCTCTTTTAAATAGTTACGTACTCTCTTTTCTGTCCCCTATAATCTGATATGTATTTAGTCATCTTATTTTCAACCCATGATTTCCTCTGACATTTTCTAGATGAGGCACAAAACTTTGCAGACAAGATGAAAAGGGGCAATTAAGATCCTGTTTATTCCATGAGCTGTAATTCACAGTTCCTAGTGATTAGCAATGAGCATCAGTTGAAAGTTGACTTTTATTTTGATGTTTGTTTGCAACACTTAGGATAAAAATAACTTTCCCCCCTGTGTGGCTAGCCAGGGAATGCAAAGCACCCATTTTTACAGGAAAGAGAGGTACCCTGACAAGGGCCAACCGTTTGATACCCAAATCTTAATTATTGGGCCATTTCTTTTTCATTAGAATTTCCCGGTAGGAGGGAAGGTGATACACCTGTGGAGGTCAGGCTACCTGCCTCGCATAATAGGCTCTCCACGTGCCAGATTCCCAGGATTCACAGGAGCACACCACTTCTAGTCAGCACCCAGAGGGCACGAGGGTGCCCACAGTATGGGTGTCTGGAATAGGACATGGGTTTTCCTCGCTGCATCCAGCCTGAGAAGAAAGAAAACAGAGCAAGTGAGATACATTCCAGGTAGGTGGAGTTAGCGGGCTGCATGTTGTTTCTATATTCTATATTCTTATCGCATTTTCCCGTCCATGGAACTGATTGAATACTCTATCAAGCCAGTGTTTCCCAAACTTCTCTTATGATGAGAATCACCTGGTGGAGTTATTAAAATACAGATTCCTGAATCCCAACTAAGAAGTGCTAAACTAGAATTTTTGGGAACATATAGGTAAAATTGTATACTTAACTAGTGCTCTAAGCTTAGAGGTAAAATTGTATACTTAACTAGTGTAAAATTGTGTACTTAAAATATAGGTAAAATTGCATACTTAACTAGTGCTCTAAGCTTAGAGCAAAGTACATATATGTATATATATGATATACACACGCATATACATGTGTATCTTCTACATCCTAAAAAAAAATTACAGTGCTCATGCTTAAAATACATTGTTATAATTGTCTGCTTTTCAAAGTTCCAGTGAGAAATCATTTCCTCAGCACAGCTGCTCCCCCAGCAAGAGAATAAAAAGGAGGTGGCTTTAACATATGCTAATCAACATGGTGCTGGTTCAATTTGGGCTCCAAAATAGGCAATATGACAATTCTCAACTGCTGTACTAAATAGCAATTACTAAGCACTTTAAGGTCATATCAAAACTGTCTTTCCTGGTGGACTGTCAATACAGAGTCCCATCTGTATTCATCAAAAACATGTGAGTTATGCTATTTTAATTAGTTTATAAATAATTCATTAAAAATAAACCAAGACCTGAAAACTGGATTCCTACAGGTTTAGGTTCATTATTTGCCTTTTTCCTCATATTTTCCCCCATCCCTTTAAGGAATGAATGACTATTTATAGAGTGGAGTATTTGTGATTATGTCATAGCAATTAATGTGCTCAAATTTTTATGAATTGGTTATAGAAAAAATAAAGTTTATCAGGAAGTCATTGATATAGCATAGTCTACATTATGTTACTTGGGAATACTTAGGCAATTGTACCAACATCTCAAATCCTCAAAGAATCTGGATTATTATTTAATCAGCAGTACATGCATTCATTTTTTTCTATAAAAAATCTCTAACTGTAAGGTACTGCGGGAGCTTCAGCTATATTTCACATACAGCACTCAACATGCCTGTCATCTAGTGTTATTTGTGTATTAAATGTGACCTGCAGACCTGTTTGTTTTATCTGCACAGTGGTTTTTAAAAATATATATTTTATTGATTTTCTTTTACAGAGATAAAGGGAGAGGGAGAGAGAGTTAGAAACATTGATGAGAGAGAAACATCAATCAGCTGCCTCCTGCACACTCCCTACTGGGGATATGCACACAGCCAAGGTACATGCCCTTGACCTGAGTCAAACCTGGGACCCTTGAGTCTACAGGCCGACACTCTATCCACTGAGCCAAATTGGTTCAGGGCTGCACAGTGTTTTTGTTTTTTAAACTCTCACTATGATTTTCTTCAAGACTTAACAATTCACAATTTTCATATGCTAATTCAGAATTCTGGCTTCTTTTGATAAACCAAGAATATCCTAAACGCTAAGGCTCTATGTAAGTTGTTGATGTCAGGCTTGATATAAGTTGTCAAATATACACTAAAGTTTTGCTCATTTTGTTGAGCATAGCTACTGTTACCCATAAGAATAACTGGAGAACAAGGGGATTTGTGATGAATTTATAATGTTTCACCTTGGTTAGGCTAAACTTTATTTTCCAGAATTCCCTTAGTGTCTTGGTCTACAAACTGTGACCGCTCAGATTGGAATAACTAATCTGATTTGAGGAAGTCTTAACCACTTCCTCTTAAAAATAAGCTATTAAATGTATATATTTAATATGACTCACCCAGCAGGAGTCTATGAAAGTATGATAAGGGTATTCCATTGCAATCAGCTAAATTCAATCTATAAATAACAAGGCAATGAGTATTTACCTCTATTGCCAGTTCTGTTTTTTTAATAGTGGCTGTTTAAATGGTTAACAGTTATGAATTCACTTCTAGAGTCAAGAACATGTCTGCCATAGATTTTGGAGGAAGGGTGATGGTACATGTGCTTAGTATTTGCTTTCTCTGATACCCATGCTTCCTGCAATATAGAAAAATCTGTAACAACTCTTCTTGATGGCCTAACTTGTAGCATGCTTCTGAAAATGTCTAAACAATAGTTTGTCATGCCATCTCTAAAGGGCCCATTTTCAGTACACATATTGTGTAAAATCTGAATGGTCATATAAGGTTACATCATTAATCTCTTGTTATTTTATCCTTTGAAAAGCAAAGAGCTCATAAGATGATCTCTTGAACTACTCTGTGGCAGTAAGATCTGTGATTGATTCTTTTAATCAGTCATTTTTGTTTTTAAAGCACTTAGGGTTAGTCTACAAACAGCTAAATAGAGATATCTATTTATGAGACTATTCAAAAGGTAAGATTTTACAATATATTTGAATGCAATCAAAGGTAGTTTATACACCGATGAGCCAAGCAATTGTTTAGAATTTGGAAAAGTTAGGACTGTATTCATATTTGAATGGAATGTGTCACAGTAAAATGCAGAGGTCATTATTTCCTTTTTTAGTTTAGTACTTTTTCTTTTCTTTAGCTCCCACTCTTCCATTTCATGAAACTGTCAATCACATACACTTGGCTCCCTTTCTATAGGAATGGTCAGAGAACCAAAGCAGGGCCAATCAGCATCCTCCAGGAAAAATTGGTTGTAGTGAGCAGAATAAGAAAGAAACAAAAAGGCATTCCTTTTTATCCCTTTTCCATATGATCGCTACTGTGAAGGATAATATGTTCTTGCATTCACATAGGGAGAATATATATAATAAAGCCACGAGAGAACAGCTCAGAGCCAAAAAAGAAGAAAGACAATTTTCTCTGAACTGGAGGCTTAGGAGGCATACTTGAGGTCTTGGACTTTTTAATTATGTGAAGCCAACGAATTTCTTACTCAAGGCAAGCTCATTTGTTTGCAACAAGTGCATCTTAACATAGTAGATTCCAAGAGTATGATTTTTTAGTCTTAGGAGTTGGAACAATTGATTATATCTTTGAATGTATGACAGTTCCTAGTGGAGGCACTTGTGAAAGAAAGATTTGGAATCCTTAGAAATGTGTATATGCATATACACAGAACATACTCCACATGTATTTAGATTGTTCATAGAAACCAGTTGGAATTTCATGAGAAAATTATATTTTAAGCAACACGAGGAGTGTGGTGTCAGATCAGAGACATTTCAGTGGGAGAAGAATATTTTTTTTAAAAAAAGGAAATAAAAGCCGATACAAGCTATAGAAGAAACTCTACAAGTTATACTTGAGGACCATGTCCTCCAACTCTTATGAGGGCACCATAGAAACAATCCCCTTGGAGTTCATGTTAGCTCCAGAATGAAACTTCAAGTGTGGGATTCATTCTCTGGACAATCATATCCCTGAGATGTATTCTAGGTATGATTTTGCTATTAACCACTGTGAAATTATGGTGATCATTTATGCATATAGGATATAGTAAATTGAGTTCAAAGCTAAGAGAAATTCTCTATGTTTCACACAGATCATTTTCTTTGGCATTTGCCCTGGAGTGTTTTCAGTATTGTCTGGGATTTCCACTTAACTACAGTTTCATCATTAAAAAACAAAACAAACAATAAAAAAACAACAACAATTAGCAGGGCCATATTACCTTGGGAGAAATCAATCATAAACCATACTTGGTGTTCCATGGAGTAACTTAAAGTAAGGAGCTGCTCTAAACTTTGCTGATAAGTTGACTTTAATTGCTATCATTCTAACATCATTTACCTGTCCCATCCAAAGACCACACCTTGAAATTAACTTCTTCCTCAGCAAAAAGGTCAGCTTCAAGGTTCATTTGCTTTGTTGCTTGTTTGTTTATTAAGATGATGACGCTTTATAGTGTCCTTATTTACTAGTTGACCTTGACTCATGTCCTTCCTTTGATTTCTGCAATGTGTTACTTTATTACTTCATAATTCCTCTTCATCTGCTACCCTCTGGGATCTGTGCCTGGAGCAACACAGTTGTATATTTTTATGCTCCCAGATATGCTTGTTCATGTGCTTGTAATTTAAACTACTTATGAGCTCAGTATAACATGTACACTTTTCTAGGCAGAAAAGGCCTCCCTTTATTGGAAAGCTAGCCTTATGGACCATTTTGATGGGAAAATGCCCATTTAGAAAATAATCCTCTGATACCTGAACTTTATTTGGTTAGCTCTGTTTTTGCCATTGTGCTTGTACCATCCTTATGTCAAAATATATATGTCCTAAGTAGTCATCTCATTTTGGCAAGAGAGGTGATAGCAGTGCTACTGGATTAATTCTCCTGAACCAACCATATATAATAAAAATTCAAATGAGAGTGAACTGGATCATCAGTTTCTATGAGGAATAATATTAGTCATTATATCCTGATCATTTTACATGTGAGCTTTCGAAATATCTTTGACCTTCATGTTTCTGCAATTAAACTTTTCCATGGCTCAGACTCTCAGGCCAGTTGGCATGATAATTCAGTCAAGGTCTTTGGAAAAACTAATCTGATCCGAGGGAAGTCTTAATCGCTTCCTCTTAAAATCAAGCTATTAAGTGTATATATTTAATATGACTCACCATTCACATTCATATAGACACACTCAAACAGCGCTATCCACATACAAAAACTATTCTATGACTATTTCATCATTTCATAGATATACAAAATTATTAATTTGCAGAATAGTACTTAGCTTTTAGTATACAGGTCCACACTCTCCCCTTATTTCACAGCAAAGGAGACCAGACCAGGGTATTGCTGTGCCGCAGTGTTGGTTCAGATTTCAATAAAGGAACTTTGTCCCTTGTTTTTCTTCCTTTCTGTATGTCCAACAGGACAATGCAGTGATAAAGTAATAGAATACACAGAGTTTGGAGTCAGTCTGGATTTTATAGTCCAGATACCTGAAGGAGTTATCTTCAGCTGCCAAGTATCTAGATCAGGGGTGGGCAAACTTTTTGACTCGAGGGCCACAATGGGTTCTTAATCTGGACCAGAGGGCCAGAACAAAAGGCACTCTCATCTTGGGCTGCTGGTGAAGGAGCGGAGGGGAGAGCAAGAGAACACTCCACTCTTTCAGCTCCGTGGGCTGGATAGAACAGCCAAACGGGCTGGATCCAGCCCACGGGCCGTAGTTTGCCCATAGCTGATCTAGATCCTTTAGGGCCCATGGGATTTCACAGTGTCTCCTGTTGAGTTGGATATGGGGGTGGACATTGGGGATCCCTCAGGATGAGAAAAACTAAGCTTGGATTCATCATTTTCTGTTGCTAGAAGGGAAGGAATTATTTTCCTCAACCATGTGTTTGGGTAACTCAGAGCTCCTAGAAACTTCTCAGGTAATTCCCATTGCTCCATAACATCCTGAGCAGAGCATGCTGTTATTTAATTGTTATGATGATAATGATTCAAGTCCACAATGAGGCCTCACTATGCCATTATGACTGGTCTTTCCTATAGTAGTGAATTATAGGTCAGAATCATGGCATAATACGGATGTTTTTGACCCTACCGGTAACTACCTTGGATAGAGTCCAAGACAAGCTACCATTAAGCGGGCTGCTCATTTTGAATTTGCATTATATAAAGAGGACTCAGGTATATGCATTTTAACTCATTCTGGGCTTATGTCCAGGTTGGTGTTATTTTTTTAGACTGAACTTTCTACTTAGAGCCTAAGTCTCAAAGGCTAACTTTCTTTTTTTAATGAATATGGATTTAACATCTGGTATTAATCCCTTCACGGTGTATTTACTAGATGCTGGGGATATGTGCCTAACATTGTGAATGGGAGTGGGAAAGACATAGGCCCCATGTTACATATTCTTAGAAGTCTAGGTAGAATGAATCTTGGAACACACAAATCTATGTTCTTGTTTCAGCAATTTTGAAGAACATTACTGACGTTTTGAGATAAATCACAAAACTGTGCTTAATTTTTGTTTATATTAAAGTGACTGTACCTCAATAAAACGTTAAATTTTAGAACTGAATGTAAGCCAAAGTAATGGCACTGACTAGCATTTTTATTATTCTGGATTTTACCCAAAGCAGGTATATTTCAGTTTAATACAATATAGTTTACGAATTATACTAAGGTTTTATTTAAAAAGGCTTCCCTGAATTTTTATTGTAATCCACAGGACACTAAAAATATAAAGCACTGCCAATATTCAAATGCTCAACCTGAGGATCAACAGATATAAAATAATAAATTCTGGACAAAAAAAAAACATTTCATGTGAGAAAACTAGACACATAAGAAGCTATGAATAAAACATCAAATAATATGGAGCTATTGACAGTCATAGATATTATTATGTCTACTGCGAATGAAACTTTTATGATGACATGAGAACATCTCTTCACGTTTCATCTGTAAACATGCTAAGAAATTAAAACTCTCTGAAAGTTGTGTTACTATATAGTGTTGGGTGCTTTTTTAGCTGTGAAGTGATATCATCATATATGAGCATTAGAAAAAGCCCCTTTAAAGTCAGGATGAATGAATTATGGGGGAGGAACAGAAAGAACCATCCTGGTCAAAACACTCTTTTTTTTTCATACTCATCAGCGAATTTGCTCCTATTTTTTGGTGTCTTCTATAAACATAAAGCCATGTGTTAGGGTTTATCCTAACATCTATAAGAAAGTTTTAATCAGTATGTAGGTTAGGCTTTGTGAACAAGGTGTCTCTGTAACAAATATTCAGCTCTGTCATTATGGTATAGTTCACAAGTGCTTGTGAACAATTTGGAATCAAATATGCATGGCTGTGTTCCAATGAAATGTTGCTGAACAGGCACCTCTCCTTAGGACCATAGTTTGCCACTGTGGTGTAGAAATCCTTTTAGTTGAAAGAAACTAGGTAACAATTGGGCTATTCAGCTCCTTTTGTCCTAATGGGTACCAGGGTTTAAAGGAAGGCAGTGACTACCAAAAATTATCAACTGTTTAGGTTCTGTAATGCTAGTAATAAAACACAGTTCTCAAGTTGCTCTATTTTAGCATTTAGTTTTTAAGCTGGTTATTTTTTTAGATAGAGTTGTATTAGTTTAAAAAAGTTATGATGCATCCACTAGATGAAAAGTTATTGAGCTGGTAAATATTTAAGGACAAAGAACTAGGATGAACATTTTCAAGCATTTGAAATGTAAATTCAATGACAAAGAATAAAATACAAAAGGATTTTATCCATATGAAAAAAGTCACTTAGGCAAGTAGCTGAAAACTATAGAAGTAGTAATAAAATTAATTACAAGTAATTACTTTTTCTTAGGAGTCCATATTAACACAATTGTTATATTATTTATTAAATAAAGCTTTCCAAAATTATAAATAACTTGGTTACTTGAAACCCAAAAAAATTTAATGGAAATGAGCAAATCTTGGCAAACAGAATACATGTTTTGTTTGTTTTGTTTTAAATATATTTTATTGAATTTTTACAGAGAGGAAGAGAGAGGGATAAAGAGTTAGAAACATCGATCAGCGGCCTCCTGCACACCCTCTACTGGGGATGTGCCTGCAACCCAGGTATACACCCTTAATCAGAATCGAACCTGGGACCTTTCAGTTCGCAGGCTGACACTCTATCCACTGAGCAAAACCGGTTTTGGCAACACATGTTTTATATTACTGATTTTTTTTACAGAGGATAAGAGATAGGAATTTAAAAAAAAAACGTATCAATATAATAGGACACAATGACAAAAGATGGATCCTGAGATTTGGTACAGAATAATAACCACTACTCTTATTTTCTACTTACAAGATTTAGAAATAATTTGACCAACATTCTGTCCTATATATCTACCTTCAATTGCAAAAGGAACATAAGAGAATTGTCTCTTCTCTGGGTTTAGGTCTTACACCTAATTCTATTTGCAACAACTTGTTGCATTAGTTTTCTAGAATAAATAAATAATGGCAATCAATATTTAGATAGCATAGGGTATGCTATACTTTCTCCGACAGTCAAAACACACAGGCAGGAGGAGATGCAGCTCCTATGTTCAGCTTCTCTTCCCTCCAAACTATTTCTCTATTAGACTGTCAAACAGCCCATATTAGGTATTTATTTCTCAATGTGAGTAGTTGAGATCCTAATAAGATTAACCTGGAGTGCATGGGACAGGTGGGTAAGTGCAGGGAGTACCTAATGGTAAGGAAGTCCTGATTCTGTATTGATAGCAAAGACGTAAGATGATAAAGATATGGCTGAATATCCAGCCAGAGGGAACAAAGGAGGGATGTGTGAGTAGGTGCTGTACCATAATAGAAGGGGCAGAAAAACAGTGAATTAAGGAAACTACCTTCATTCTTTCACCAATCTTAAAAAAATACTTTAAACAAAAATTTATACAAGTTCAACAGAAAGGAAAACAAATATCAAATATTAAAAATAAGTCAAACTGTTACATTTTTCAGTAATTTAAAATATGGGTATTTTTTTTTCTTTTTATCTTTAATTTTAATATTGAGCATATGCTCCTACAAGGGAAAAAACACACTTTAGAAAATTTCAGAGTCTACTTCTTCATCTTTTTTTTTTTTTGCTTTCTAAAACAAATACACTTCTTTTTAAAAAAATTCTAGATAAACTGTTTAAATAATTTCTTTTAATCCACAGATACTTTTTGTAAAGAAAAAAAATATTGGCATTTATATAAACATCCTTTATGTTGCTTTCATGTTTTGTTTTGTTTTTTTTTCTCATTGGGATATTACTCTTGTAATTTTTGTAGGGTAATAAAAGGGTAATAAGCTCATTAGACTGGATAGACCAGATGTCTTCTAGACACCCTTCCAGGCATCCTTTTGGAAAAAGCTGTGGCAGCTGCAAGGGCTGAGGAGGGTCGGCAGGGGAAGAAGCAGCAGTGTCATGGGGCTGGTGCCTTCCCTTGATCATCCCAGTCACTTCCCACAGAGGGAGGCCAAACTGGGAGAGTGGGCCTAAGCCATCAGTAGACCATCCCCTGAAGGTTCCCAAACTGTGAGAGGGGACAGGCTGGGCTGAGGGACACCTCCCAGTGCATGACTTTTTTTGTGCACTGGGCCTCTAATATGAAGGATGAGAATCTTTAGGTGTAGTCCTACTGTGTTTCCCTGAAAATAAGACATCCTCTGAAAATAAGACCTACTTACAGGTTTCCTTCTGAGTGAAATATAAGGCATCCCCCTGAAAATAAGGCCCCCAGGCTCTGTCTCAGAATGAAAATTAATTTACTGTAAACTGGTCCCTAGGGCCTCCCCGACTGGCGTCTAGCAACCAGTGACACTACGTGGAGTCCTCACGTCACTGCTGTGTGAATGGAGAGAAATCAGCGTGGAAACTTTGTGAAACCTGAACTGCAAGAAGTCGTGACTTGGGTGAAGAATTCATGGGAGAAAATCACTGACAGTTGCATTGTAAATGCACTGCAAGCAGGCTACCTTGACAGGAAATACTCATTTAAAGACAGTGCTATTGCTAAACATAAGAGATTTGGCCCACGGATTCTGAAAGAAATGGAGTCATAAGAAATTCACCAGGAAATTCAGGAATTGGATTGTTATGATGATGTTCCAGAAGATGATGACATCATTGTCATTGAATAAATGAGTAAATTCTTGATACTGTAGGATTCAGTTTGTCTGGTTTGTGTTGACAACTACTGTACTACCATACCTTATATAGGTAATAAATGTCCTTTATTTTCATTTAACAATAAATGTGTACTGTATTCTTCTTCATGGAAAAATGAGACATATCCTGAAAATAAGACCTAGCGCATCTTTGGGAGCAAAAATTAATATAAGACACTGTCTTACTTTCAGGGAAACAGGGTAGTTCTTCAAATTTGCCTGTTTACCTGCTCTTATACTTTATTTGCTAATACTCTCTTCTTGACACATTAATTTTGGCTTTTTTTGTGCACACTTAACTGAAACAGCAATATAATTTAACCCATTATTAGGCACCATCTCCAAACTAAATCTCTTTTTCATTCTTCTTGTGTTGTTATCTGTGTAGTATGCTTCTCTTCAAGCAAACAACAGCAAAAAAAGTTGTGTAAAGAAAATAGTATAAATTAGATGAAAGATTATCCTCTTCTAAACAACTGCACTGATCAATTTAATGGCCACTATACAAGCATTTGAAAGAGAGATGACAGGTTATTAATTTTTTTAGACTACAAACTATCTTTACTTGAAAAATTTATCCATCTACCTATCATTTATGTAATCTTTGTTTTATTAAGCTATTGCTACATGTGATAAAATAAAAATACACCCTGGTTTAGGTCTCACATTATTCCTTTAAGATATATTTGGTTTACTATATAAGGTTGGCTGCCTACTCTGTAGGCATGGAAGACACTTAATACTAACCTTTTAGTTTCTGGGCAGGTCCGCAGGTCTTTCAGATATTTTCATCGTTGAGTACCTTTTTCTTTAGTTCATTGACACAGGCAAATGAATGTCTTATCTGGGTAGTCAAAGTAGCTCTTTCCTTAACTCCTTAAAATCCACTATTCATCACCAGCTTCCCTGCTGCTGTGTCTTCCACACCTTTACACATGGTGTGCAGGGCAAACATTACCTCACACTGGCTCTCTTTGTCTTTTGTATTCACAGAATACACTCACGTATCCTTTTGACTTTACAGGCATTGGGAAAGCAATCTCATCCCATCAAAAATTGGAACAAAATATAACAAAACTCTCTCCTGGCTCAGCAAATCAATAGTAAGTTCATTGCTCTTGCTCTCTTGATTTTGTAACTGAGTGTGAGACTTTCATAGTTGAGAGTCCAAAATACCCCCTATCTACAAGGTCACACACAGCAATGTGGGATGATGATGCTCAGCACTGATGCTTACTTTCTGTAGAATTAAGGTGAAGTGGTTATCTCCCCAATCTCCCCCAGCCAAAAGGAAGGAGTCATGGGTCCTCAGTATCAGCTATCTCCATAAAATAAGTATTTGCAATTTTCTCCCACAGTTTTATTTATCTTTCCTTTATCTGCCTGAAGTGTTTCATATACAACTCATGAAAGATATTCTCTAAGATATATTTTGGAGAAATATGCATATAGGGAAGCTCTAATTTACACTTATTTTAATGCCTGGTATCTATTGTATAGGTACCACAATAGAAATAAGACATAAATTGTTCTGTTTTCTGTCATACATATAAACAAACATAAGGAAGAAATTGATCAGATTAAAATTCTCCCTTGTGCTACTACTATAGACAAACTTAACCAACAAGCATAGTCAATTACTAATTTGTTCTCTATCTCCATAATTACATTTTAGAATATTACATAAATGCAGTCAGGCAGTCCATTTCATTTTGAAATTAGCTTTTTCATTCAACATAACACCTGCATTTATAAGTGGGTCATAGTATGCTGGTGTATCTTTTGTGTAATATTTTAGTGGCTTCTCCAGGTGTTGCATTACACCTATATAACTGATTAGAGTCTACTCAGTACATTTTAATAAGTTGAGTTTAAAGTGGAAATCATTCTACATTTCAAGTCTCTTAATCTTCTAACTCAATGTATATTATGAACCACACCGAATTTTCTTTTATTCACCCATTAAAAATAATTTAGAAACTCAAAAAGGAGAAACTAAACCTTTTGTTCTTTTCATTGTTGTTTATTCCATTCTGAGGTTCTAACATGTCAGATTTTACCATTCTTTTCCACTTCTAAGTCTTTTTGAACATTCATTTAGAGTAGGTTTACTCATTACAAATTCTTAAGTTGTTTTTTTGTTTTTGTTTGTGGGTGGGGATTATTTCCTTTTCATTTCATTGAATGTAGAATTCCATTTTGACAGTTGTTTTCTATTATGAAATTTGAAAAATGCTGTACCACTTCCTTCTGGGCTCCATGACCTCAAATCATCTAATTCTGTTTTTTCCCCTAAATGTAAGATATCATTTAACTCTCATTACTTTCAAGATTTTTATTTGTCTTTAGTTTTCAGAGTTTGACTATAATGTGTTTTCATGAGGATATTTTAGGGCTTACTGTATTTGCCGGCGTATAAGACTACTTTTTGGCCCTGAAAAATACCATATTTGCCGGCGTATAAGAGACTGGGCATATAAGACGACCACCTAACATTTCCACTCAAAATACAGAGTTTGTTATATACTCGCCGTATAAGACTACCCCCCACTTGGAGGCATATTTTTCAGGGCCAAAAAATTGTCTATACGCCGGCAAATACGGTATATTATTTAGGGTTCACTCAGTGTCTTGAATCTCTAAAGCCTTTGACAAATTTGGGAAATGATCAGCAGTTTTTTTTCTTTGAAATTATTTTCACCTTCACTGATTTTTCTCTTTGTAGGACTCCAAAAAGGTAACTGTTAAGTCTTCTGTTATAGATCTACAGGTCTCCAATATGCTGTTCTTCTTTGTTGTTGTTCTATTTTTTTACATTATTTATTTACTTAAAATATGTGGATTTTGCTCTATTTTAATTGTTTAGATTAAGAAATTTATACTTTCTATCTTCAAGTTTACTAATTTCTTCTTCTTACAAGAATAATTTTTCCTAGCTTTATTGACATATTATTGACATATAATACATGTAAGTTTAAGGTATATAATGCATTGTTTTGATATATGTGTATAATAAAAAGGGATTATGTACCACAAAATGTTGATTAACACTTCTATTCTCTCAATAATTACCTTTTTTGTGTGTGTAATAACATTTAAGATTTATTCCATTAACAATTATCAAACAATATTGTTAGTAACAGTCATTATATAGTACATTAGATCCCAAGAATTATACATTTTATAGATGGTGGTTTGTAGTCTTTGTCCAACATCTCCCCATTTCCTCCATTCCTCTGCCACAGGCAGCTATTTTTTATTTTTATTTTTATATTTTAGATTCTAACATAAAAGTGAGAACATACACGATATAACTTTCACTTTCTGACTTATATAAGTGCATTATGCCCTCAGATTTCACCCACATTGCAACAAATGGCAGGATTTCCTGCTTTTTATGTTTGAAATAATTTCATTTTGTATCTGTGTATAAAATACACACTTTCTTTGTATAGTCAACTGTCAATAGACTGGACACATAGGTTGTTTGTATGTCTTAGCTCTTGTAAATAATGCTGTAATAAATATGAAAGTTGAAGATATCTTTTTAAGATACCAATTTCATTATATACAACAATCTCCAGAAGTGGAATTGCTAGATCAAACAGAGGCTTTATTTTTAACTTTTCAAGAAAACTTCATAGCATTTTCAATAATGGCTCTACCAATTTATGTTCTCATGAATAATGTATCTCATCAACACATTTTGAAAATAGCCATCCTAATAGGTGCAAGGTTACATGATATCTTATTGTAGTTTTCATGTGCGTTGCCCTGATATTTAATAATATTAAACCGCTTTTCATCTACTTGTTGACCATTTGTATAACAATCTTGAAAAAATACCTATTCAAGTTTCTTGTCTATTTTTAATTGGCTTTTTTTCTACAGAATTGTCTGAGTTCTTTATGTATTTTGGATATTATCCCCTTCTCTGATAGACGGTTTCAAATATTTCCCTCAAGTCTGTAGCTTACCTTTTCATTTTTCATATTGGTTCTTTCTGATGCAGAAGCTTTTGATTTTGATGTTTTCTACTTGTTATTTTTTGTTTTTGTTGCTTTAACTTTTAAGCATCACATCCAAAAGATCATTTCAAGACCAGTGTCAAGGACTTTTTGCCTCTTTTGTTCTAATAATTTTATAATTTTGAGTCTTAAATTTAGGTCTTTAATCCATTTTAAACTTTGAACAAATTGTGATACATCCAGTTGTGTTCTTTCTCGGGATTGCTTTGGCTATCTCTTTGGCTTCTTTAATGGTTACATACACATTTTAAGATTTTTAAAATTATTTCTCTAAAAGTGCTATTAGAATTTTGATTAGGATTGCATCAAATCTATAGTGTCTTCTACAATTATTTTTTAATAATGTTTTATAATTTTCAGTGTGTAGATCTTTCACCTATTTGGTGTTTCCTTTTTCATTCCTAACTGTTTTATTATTTTAGTTCCTATAGTAAGTGGAGTTTTTTTGTTTTGTTTTTTTTAGATAATTCTTTGTTAATGTACAAAAATGCAGCTGATTTCTATGCTAATTTTGTATCCTGCAACATTACTGAATTTGTTCAGAGTTTTTGGTGGTCTTTAATATTTTCTGCATAAGAGAATATTATCTGCAAACTGAGACAGTTTTACTCCTTTCTTTATGAGCTGAACGTCTTTATTACTAAGTTTAAGAAAAGTTTACAATCTTTCACCATTCATTATGATGTTAGCTGTGTATTTGTTATCTATACCCAATTGGTTGAGAGTTTTTATTAATATAGGAAATTTAATTTTTAATGCTTTTCCACATCTACTTAGGTTATTACATGCTTTTTTATCTTTCATTTTATTAATGTATATAATATTTACTGATTTGTACATGTGCGACTATCCTTGCATCCAGGGATTTACTTCACTGGATCATGGTATATGATCTTCTTACTCTGCTATTTTGTTTGATTGGCTGGTGTTTATTCAGAACTTGTGCATCTGTACTTACCAGGGACATTAGGTGGCAGGTTTTTTTTTTTTTTTTTTTTTTACCTCTTTAGTGTTCTCATCTGACTTTGGTATCACAGTGATGCTGGCCTTGTAAAATAAGTTTGGGAGCATTTCCTCCTCATTCATTTTTTGGAATAGTTTGAGGTTTGGTATTAATTCTTTTGTGAATATTTGGTAGAATTCACCAGTGAAACCATTTATTCCTGGGCTTTTCTTTATTTAGAGTTATTGTTTTTCTGTGTGTGTGTGTGTGTGTGTGTGTGTGTGTGTGTGTGATTATGTGTTTATTTACTGTTTTAATATATTTCTCATATTGGTCTGCTGGAATTTTCCCCCCCCCTGCATGATATAGTCCTGGTAGGTTCTATATTTTAGGAATTTATTCATTTTTAGATTTCTCAATTTGTTGGCACATAATTTCTCATAGTAGTCTTTTATGATTTTTTTTTAATTTCTGTGGCATCTGATGTATTGTGTTTTCTTTTATTTATGATTTTATTTATTTTCATCTTTTCTTTTTTTCTTAGCTAGTTTAGCTTAAGATTAGGCAATTTTGTGTACCTTTTTAAAAAACAGCTCTTATGTTTATTAATCTCTGTCATTTTTCTGATTTTTATTTAATTGATTTCTTTTTTCTTTTTTTTTAAATATTTTTATTGATATTTTACAGAGAGGAAAGGAGAGAGATAGAGAGCTAGAAACGTCGATGAGAGAGAAACATCGACCAGCTGCCTCTTGCACACCCCCTACCAGGGATGTGCCCGCAACCACTGTACATGCCCTTGACCAAAATCGAACCCGGGAACTTTCAGTCCGCAGACCGAAGCTCTACCACTGAGCCAAACCAGCTTCAGCTGATTTCTTTTTTCTTTCCTTCTACAAACTTTGGCCTACTGTGTTTCTCCCCACAACCCCCCAACCTTCAAGTTTCTTGAAATGCAAATTTTGAATATTTATTTATGATCTTTCTTTTTTTCTTGATGTAGGCATTTATTGCTATAATTATCTACTCTTTGAAATTCATTTGTTGCATCCCATAAGTTTTGGTATATATATATATGTATATATATATATGTGTGTATATATATATATATATATATATATCCATTGTTTGTTTATTTCAAGATATTTTTTGACTTGATTTTTGATTTCTTCTTTGTTCTAGTGATTATATGTTCTTTAATGGTCACACACTTGTAAATTTGCTATTTGTTATTATTTTTGTTTTCTAGTGTTATGTCATGTTTGGAAAAGATATTAGTTATAATTTTAATGTTCATAAATTTAATATTTCTTTTTTTATTTTGGCTTATCACATGATATATTCTGGAGAATGTTTGCTTGAGAAGAATGCATATTTTGTTGCTGTTGGGTGAAGTGTTCTGTGTGTGTTTGTTAGACCATTTGTTCTGAGATATCACTCAAGTTCAGTATTTCCTTATTGACTTTCTGTCTGGATGATCTATCTGTTGTTGATAGTGGGTATTGGAGATCCTTATTATTATTTTACTGTTGTCTAAATCTCCCATCAGATCTCTTAGAATTTGGTTAATATATTTAGGTGTTCCAATGTTAGGAGCATATATATTTCAGTTGTTGTATCCTCTTGATGAATTGAATTCTTTATAGTTATGTATTGATCTTCGTTGTCTCTTCATCCAGTTTTTGATATAAAATCTATTTTGTTTGATATAATTATAGTTATTCTGGACTATTTTGGTTTTCATTTTCATGGACTATCTTTTGCTGTCCTTTTACTTGAGCTGAAGTGAATATCTTTTAGGAAGCACATAGTTGGGTCTTATTTTTGAATCTATTTAGTGACTCAAGCCTTTTGATTGAGGAATTCAACTTATTTTTAAAGTAATTGTAGGCAGGGACTTACTAATGCCATCTTAGTCATTCTTTTCTAGCTGTTATATTGTTCCTTTCTTTATTACTTCCTCTTACGTTGTCTTTTTAAATTGACTTCCTGGCATGCTTTGCTTTTTTTCTGTCTTTTGTGTACACTGTTGCCTTGTTGTTTCCATAAAGCTAACATAAAACATATTATTTCTATGTAAAATATCTTACGGAAACATGATGTTTTATTTTAAGCTGATAACACCTTAACTTAGGTTACATAAAAATTTCTATCCTTTATACCTCCCTTCCATATTTTATGTTTGATGTTACAATTTACCTTTATGTATATTGTGTATTCTTAACATTATAGGTGTCGGTATGTTTTAAATTTTTGTCATTTAAACCTGTATAGTAGATTTAATTTATTAACATACCACCATTTTATAATATAATAATATTCTGAATTTGTTTATATATTTACATTTATCAGTATGTTTTATATTCTCATATGTTTTCATGTTATTAATTAGCATCCTTTCATTTTAGTTTAAAGACTTCTGTTAGTATTTCTTATAAGGCAAGTCTTATTTTTTAGAAAGACTTTATATCTTCTTTATTTATGAAAAAAATACTTTTTATGTATGTTCTTTAGTTTACAGACTTAATCATTCAGTACTTGGAAGAAAACATTCTATAGACTACTAACCTGCATTGCTTTTGTTGAGAAATCTACTGATAGCCTTAATTAGATTCCTTTATATATGAGAAATAATAATTATTATTACTATTACTTTATTCTCCTCTGTCTGGGTGATTTAAATTGACCTGTCTTTTTACTCACTAATTCTTTCTTCTGCTTGGTCAATCCTGATGCTGAAGCTCTCTATTGAATTCTTCATTGTAGTCACTGTATTCCTCAACTTTAGTATGTGTGTGTGTGTTGTGTGTGTGTATGTGTATTTAATGTTTTCTGTTTCCTTGTTTAAGTTCTCATTTTGTTCTTGAATTATTTCCCTAATTTCATTTAGTTGTCTATTTTTGTTTTCATGTATTTTACTCAATTTTTTAAAAGAGAATTATTTCTGAATTCTTTTACAGAAAGTTCACAAGACTTCATTGGGTCAGTCATTGGAGTTTTATTAATTGTTGTTTTATTTCTTTGGTGTGTACTTTTGGTAGTGTTATGTTTTCTTGATTATTCATGGACATCGTGATCACGCATTGATATGTGTTGTCATTTGAAAAAGTGGCACCTCTTCCAGGTTTACAGACTGACTCCAACATTCAAAACTCTTTCCAGTCAACCAATCCGGAGACTCTAAGTAGCCATTTGGTAATGTCCACAGGTAGATATAAGATCTCATTCCTAGCACATTGGTGGGCAGGCCTGGTGCTTGAGTCTGATGCGTTGGGTCTACAACTGGGGTGTATATGAATGACATAAATCCTGGACCCAAAGAGAGCAAAAAGAAGCCAAGATCTAGTCTGTTGAACCTAACATTTGTGTCAATGCTGGCCAGTTTTGTACTGGGATGAGCTGAGATTCTCGTTTAATAGGAACCAGGCTCTAGCCTGGGCTGTGGGAGTTGGACTAATTCTAAAGAGAGCATTGATTCTTGAACCACAGTAGTTGGTCAGTGTTGGGTCTGCCCCCCTATGCTAGGGATAGGGCCTCCTTGGAAGCTTGGCACTGGAAGAAGATGTGAGAAACTAACCATGTCTAATTGGAAGTGGTGGCCAAATGATACACCATGAAAATCTTCTGGCTACACCTGGGGAATTTCTGTGCACACCCAACCATGGGAGGCATTATGCATTCAAGCATAGGTGTGCGCCCACAACACTATGCTGTTAGCCAATCTCAACCTGGTCAATAAGACAAAAGAGAGACTGAGACTGTCATAGAGAGATTACTGCCTTCTGGCAAGATGCAAGTAGGATGTCTCTGTGAGACAGCACTGTAGCTGGAATTGAGGGACGGCCTGATTAGTGATACTGAATGGGATTTCCCTATTCATAGGGGCCTGGTGTCACAAGGGAAATTGTGGCAAATTGAAGCACTTGCTCTAGGGCAATGGAATAAGTCCCTTTTGAATATGTTCCCTTCCTATGTTTGGACTTGCAAAGTTATTTGCAAGGACTGTATCAAGGGGTGCAACTGTAACGTGTAGTTGTACCTGCTTCCTCAAGGGGATAGGAGGGCCACCCAGGGCCCATATGCAGTACCAGGCCATGATCCACACTCCCTATTCCCCCTCTGCCAAGAGGGAAGATGTGGGCAGCACCAAGATTCCAGATGAGTGTAGTTTGGGTCGCAACCATTCGCCTGTTGTGTTCACCTGTACATGCAGTGTCTGGTGATACCTCCCAATCATCAAATCTAAGGGGGTCTGCCCCCCTATGCTAGGGATAGGGCCTCCTTGGAAGCTTGGCACTGAAAGAAGATGTGAGAAACTAAACATGTCTAATTGGAAGTGGTGGCCAAATGATACACCATGAAAATCTTCTGGCTACACCTGGGAAATTTCTGTGCACTGAATGTTGGAGTCAGTCTGCACCCATTTTTCTGGGCTGTTCATTCAGCAGTCTGACGGCCAGCCATATCCAGTTGTCTAGCCCAGTGGTCAGCAAACCGCGGCTCGCAAGCCACATGCGGCTCTTTGGCCCCTTGAATGTGGCTCTTCCATAAAATACCATGTGCGGGTGTGCACATACAGTGAGATTGAAACTTCATGGGCCATGCACAGAAGTTGGTTTTCAGTCGGAGCAAGTCTATTTTGAAGAAGTGATGTTAGAACACTCAAAGGGTCAACGAGCCACGTGTGGCTCTCGACGCACTGTTTGCCGACCACTGACTTAGCCCAACCTTTTAGGCTAGGTGGGTCCACCCCTAGGAGCAACGTGTCTTTTAGCAGGCTGTTATATCGTTCAATCATCCCAGCAGCTTGGGGATGATACGGAATGTGGAATTGCCATGCTGCGTCCTGGGCCTGGGCCCAGGTTTGTATCTCCTTCCCTGTGAAATGGGTTCCATTATCACTTGCTATGCTAAGGGGTCGCCCACAGGTGGGCCCCAAGTGTTCCAACCCTCAAACAGCTGTCTGTTGGGCAGCCTTCCTCATTGGATGAACAAAGAGGAGGCCAGTGGCAGTATCCACAGCAGTAAGGGCATACTTTAGACCCTGGTCCACAGGGGGAGGCCCAATAAAATCCACCTGCCAATGTTGCAAGGGGGCTCCCCTTCTGAGGATATGGCCCTTTTCCCCAGGAGGCCGTATCAATGGGGTGTGGCCAAGCACAGTAGGGACAACTTTGATATGTAGTGAAGGATTCCCCTAAGATAGGGCTAGGCCCCAACATTTAGCCACTTGTATCATTATCCATAGTCCTACATGCCCCAATTTCTAATGAAGCCACCAAGCTTGATCTTCGGGGGAGGATACTACCTCCCAAACCCTTGCAAGGCATCTGCCTCATCATTTTCTGGGTCCAACAGTGGTCAATGGTCACTCTAATGATATATTGTTGCCTCTTTGGTGGTCCCTATTTCGCAGATATTCTTCCACATTTCCTGTCCTCACATGAGGGGATATCCTATTGTATACTCTTAACCACAAAGTCAAGCCTTTTAAAGACAGCCCAGCTGTCTATTCCAATAGCCAAAGAGCCAGACATTTTTGGCAAAACCATTGGGACCACTTGGCAATTCAGCCCATTGGCTATTTTACCAAATTCCAGAATTTGATCATAGTTCATCGGTATCTAAACAGACTAGGGAGTAGCTCCTCCATAGGAGCTTTATCCTTAGACACATTTTCATAAACCACATGACCCAATATTATTTGTGGCAGGGGGCTGGTCCTTATAGCTGCCCGCTGTTCCAGATAGTCCCCCCGCCCTTTCCTAAAATTTGTATTTGTGCCACTCCTGATTTGGGCTTAGTTAGCCAAATCCTAAGCCAACCAGCTATAGGATAAGCTGTCTTGACAAGCATTTATCCTTCGCTGATGGGGGTGGAGGTAGTACCATGGGTTTCTTCACCTTGTTTGTCTGGAGTGAGATGGTTATTATATAAATGTAACTGCCTTTCTGGATTGTATTTTTCCTGGTTTTTAGTGAGAGCAGGCTTTTCTTCACTGCTTTTTTATTGTTGTTATTGTTTACATTCACTTTTCCAAGTTGCTCTATTTGTTTTTGTGGGTTTTTTGTGTCTGCTTGTGTGTTTGCTTGTTTTTTGTTGTTGTTGTTGTTGTTTTAATACCAAATCTGGGATATATGGAGGCAAAAAGTAAACATTTTTTAAAAAAATGTAGGTGTAATGGGCAGCTTTATGTGTCAACATGGCTTGCTATAGTACCCAGTTTTTTAATCTAATGTTAATCGCAGTATTATTGTGTAGTTATTTTCTACATGAGATTACAGTATAATCAATTTACTTAAAGTAAAAAATATTATTCTAGATAATCCAAGAAGTATGAATTCAATAAGCTAAAAGGCAGTAAAAGCTTATTGAGGCTTCCTTGAATAACAAAAAAAAATATTCTGTCTGTGGATGCTGCTTGAGCTTATGTGTGACTGTTCCAGTCTGCGTTTCCTGACGGTCTTCTCCGTGGATTCTGAACTTCCCAAGCCAGCCTCTGTAATCATGTAAGCCAGTCCCTCACAATGAATGTTTTGGTATAAGGGAGCTGTATAGTACTTAAGAAATGCCTGAAACATGGATGTGACTTAGAATTGGATAATGTGTAGGGGATGAAAGAATTGTAGGGAGCATCATAGAAAAAAACAACAACCTAGCTTGCATTGACCAGACTGTTTGTAAAAATATGGATGTTAAAGACCTCCAGTGAGAACTCTGGGAACTTAGGAGCATGGTAGAGAAATCCTGTATTGCCTTACAAAATCCATATCTCATTACAAACAAAATTTTGGCGGAAATGTGAATGTTGAAGATTATTCTGATGAGCACTCATAAAGAAATAAAGAACATGTTACTAGAAACTGGAGGAAAGGAGATCCTTATTATGCAGTAGAGAACACTTAGCTGAATTGAGTATTATCTTTACCTAGAAGCCGGTATTGTAAGTAATGAACTTGGTATTTAGCTGAGGAAATTTCCAGGAACATTTTTCTAGGTTGAAGTCCTAACTGCCAATACTTCAGAATGTGACCTTATTAGGAGATAGGGTCTTCCTGGAGGTAATCAAGTTAAAGTGACACCATTAAGATTGGCTCTAATGCAGTGTGACTGGTGCCCTTAAAAAAGAAGAAAATTTGGCCCTAACTGGTTTTGCTCAGTGGATAGAGCATCAGCCTGCAGATTGAAAGGTCCCAGGTTCAATTCTGGTCAAGGGCATGTACCTTGGTTGCAGGCACATCCCCAGTAGGAGTTGTGCAGAAGGCAACTCATCTATATCTCTCTTCCATCGATGTGTCTAACTCTCTGTCCCTCTCTCTTCCTCTCTGTAAAATATCAATAAAATATATTTTTAAAAAGTTAACTTGGACACAGGCATACACACAGACACACACGATGCCAATGAGACACTCTAAGTGGTCTGCAACAGACTCTGCTCTCACATCCTCCCAGAAGTAACCAACTCTGCCAACACCTTGATTTTGAACATCTAGCCTCCAGGATTGTGAGAATGGTAACCTTTTTGTTTGTTTCTTTAACAGAAAAATCCCTCCAGTGTGAAGTTCTTTATCGTGGCAGCCCTAGAACACTAATGCATATAGAGAACAGATTTCAAAGGAATGGATAGAGAAAGGGAAATGGTAATTAGATTGCCTCTTTTAGCCATTTGATCCTCCCTGCCAGAATCTGCCAAGTGTCTGATGTCCCCAACTTTGCTGCTTGTTATTAAGCCTAGCATTTCGCTGGAAATTAACAATCTTACTATTTAAATTATTTTGTGCCATGGAGACAGTGCAGATATAAGCAGGCCCTGGAGTCAAATTGCCTGGGCCTGCATCCTGACTCTGACATCTATTCTGTGTGTGTCTCATTTGGCAAGTAATTTACTGCTATGTGCTTCAGTTTCCACATCTTTAAAAAGTTCACAGCAGTAGTCTAACTCCTAATATTCTATCGAGGATAAAATGAGATCATCAAAATTAAATGCTAAGCATAGTTTTCTTTTATGTCCCCTTTTTTAAACTTTACTATACTCTCTTGGAAAAGATTCAAACTCACTTCTGTAGCTGTTGCACCTGGTGGATAGTAGAGTTTAATGATTAAGAGCATGGATTTTATAGAAGTCGAGCCAGTGCTTAAATATCGGCTATGCCACTTACTAGTTCTTGGTTTGTGATCAAGAGTAAAATATTAAATGTCAGATTGGTTGAGGGTTTTAGATAAAAACTCTGATATGAACTATTCAGCTGTTGCTGGATACATAGTAGTATTCAATATTTAGTAAATATTTTGAGTACAACCCAAGCTTTGCTTCAAAGTCAGCTCTTTCGTATGTTTCATCACAAACAGAGCTGAGGTCAGCTGTTTGTACCAACTTTAATTTTGATATTCTCCCTCCCATTTTGGCTCATTTATTTCAGGCTTTTCAAAATTCCATGATGAGCAATCATTCCTCTCCCTGTTTGTCTGCCCTCATTTTCAATACATCACAAATAAACCACAAGTTCTGAGCTGTTAAACACATACCTGGCCCTTGGTCTCCAGAATCCTGTAATTTCCTGGCTTGTTCTTAGGTCACAAGTGAGCATGCTTTTGTATAGAAATGTTTCTAATGGTTTCCTTCTTCCATCTATTTTTCTTTCATTAATTTTCATGTTGCTTTTTCAAATAGCCTTCAATTTATCAGTTATTTGACATTCGGTCTCTCCTGTTCCAAGAACAGTTTGAATAGATTTATCTCGGGAGTGCCGCTTTAGGCTCATTACATTGAGGGCCTAGAAACTGTTGTTTTCTCAGGCATGTTTCATGGCACCATTATTAACATGTAGCCTTACAGATTTAAATCTAAATTTAAATATACTTGTTTTTAAGTGTTGTTAGTGGCTGAATTTTGTTACTCTCCAAAATTGAAATATTGAAGTCCCAACTCCCTAGCATCTTATAATATGACTGTATTTAGAGATAGGGCCTTTAAACTGTAATCATTGGCCCTGGTTGGTGTTTCTCAGTGGGTAATGCATGGGCCCATGCTCTGAAGGATCCAGGGTTTGATCCCCTGTCAAGGGCACATACCTGGTTTTTGGATTTGATTCCTAGTTCTGGTTAGGTTGCATGTGGAAGGCAACCAATCAATGTGTCTCTCTCACATCAATGTTTTTCTCTCTCTCTCCCTCACCTTCCACTCTATTTAAAAAAAAATGATTTTGGAGAAGAAGGGAGAGGGAGCAAGAGAGATAGAAACATCAATGATTGTCTGACTTCTGCATGCCCCTTACTAGGGCTCAAGCCTGCAACCCAGGCATGTGCCCTGACTGGGAATCGAACCATAGTCTCCTTATTCACAGGGCCATGCTCAACCATGGAACCACACCGTCTGGGCCCTTCTACTCTCCTTAAAAATCAGTGGGGAAAATATCCTTGTATAAGGAATTAAAACAGTAAAAGATGTAATCGTGGCAAAATGAGATCATAAATTAGGCCTTACTCCCATATGACAAGTGTCTTTAAAAGAAGAGGTTAAAACACAGACACACAACAATGTGAAGATACAGAAGATGACAATCTGCAATCCAAGGAGATAGGCAACTGTGACCATTACTGTCAACACTCCAGAATATTGATTTTTGCTAATTCTGACTTTATTTGAATTTGTGTTCAGAAGGAGGCTTCTCAGCTCAGGGTTTCTCCTCTTACATTATGGCACTATTCTTCTTGTTGATTAAAGACTGGGCCTCAAATAGCCAAATTCTAATTATTTATTATGGCTGATATTGAAGTAATTGAGATAATACAAATTTATCAGGAAATTTTGGAAGGATTTTTTTTTAAGTACTGAAAATATTGTATAAGCAGTTCTGAATTACCCAATAAGCAAATAAAGCATGCCAAAGAAGAAAATTAGGAATTGATAAACATATACAAATATATGCAATCATAAAATTTAGAAAGTATTTTAATTTGAGTATACTTGTAATTTTTTGTCTAAAATTTGCATATTGTCCATCTTTTAACAAGGACAATAAATTTCTCCCAAGGTTAGCATTTTCTGGAAATCCTGGTTTAGTCCTGCATGCAAATTATCCATTAGAGTATATGAAAAACATTTTTAGGCTTTTGTTTTTTGTTTGTTCCTCTCAAAATTTGGGGTTATGTTATAAGAAAAGAAGCACAGCCTTCCAGCATACTCTACTTTTAGCTTCAGTTTTATAATTTCCAGTTATTCTTATAACTTCAAGTTTTTCTTTTTCAAAAACTATCCTATATAATAAAAGCCCAACAATCGAATGGTGAACCAGTAACTATGATGTGCACTAACCACCAGGGGCATAACCTCAATGCAGGAGCTGCCCCCTGGTAGTCAGTGTGCTCCCACAGTACTGGGTCCACTGGTATTGGTTGGGATAAGTTGCCACTCCCACAGTGGGGGCAGCTGCTCAGAGTGCGGGTCTACAGCTGCTTGGCTGACCAGGATTAGTGGGTGCTCCCACAGCGGGCCCATCCCCACAAGCCACACCCCACACCAGTGCATGAATCTTGTGCACCTGGCCTCTAGTTCTATAATTGTCAGAGTAATTTATTCACATTAAAAATCTAATGAGATTATGTCATGTCCCCTACTTAATTTTTAAAAATATTTTTCTTATAAGATTCTTTCTCTAACTCTGCTGAGCTTTGTCTGAAGAACTTGATATAGTCTACATGCCTGATCCACCTAGGTTTTCTTTGCTTTATAAGAGAGGCTCAAAGTCTACATTTTATTTAGTCTCCAAGGTAACTCAAATGCAGGTAATCTATAAACACAATGAAAAATACCAGAGCTGCTGAAACCGGTTGGCTCAGGGGTAGAGCATCAGTGTATGGACTGAAAGGCCCCAGGTTCGATTCTGGTCAAGGGCATGTACATTGGTTGCGGGCACATCCCTGCTAGGGGGCGGGCAAGAGGCAGCTGGTCGATGTTTCTCTCTCATTGACTTTCTAGCTCTCTATCTCTCTCCCTTCCTCTCTGTAAAATATCAATAAAATATATTTTTAAAAAGAAAAAAGAAAAAAATACCAGAGCTGAAACCGGTTTGGCTCAGAGGATAGAGGGTCAGCCTGTGGACTGAATAGTCCTGGGTTCGATTCTGGTCAAGGGCATGTACCTTGATTGCAGGCACATCCCCAGTGGGGGGTGTGCAGGAGGTGGCTGGTCAATGTTTCTCTCACATCGATGTTCCCAACTATCACTCTCTCTTCCTCTCTGTAAAAAATCAATAATTTTTTTTTAAGAAAACTACCAGATAAAATCAAAGCTCTCATGGTTTATTGTTTCCTTAAATCGTTTTGTTGCTGTTTCCTATTTTGCATTATTTATTCTCAGATCAAAACCACTGATAGTTTCTGCATGTTCTATCCCAAGTCAAGCCTCTTTGGATTTGCTAATGTCATTGCCTATGTTAAGCTTTTTTCTACTCCTCATTCCCATGTTTAATTACTATTCATTTTTAAATAAATATATCAGAATATTAAATATGTGACCATTCCACATGATCTATTTTTTCTCAACTGTCCTCTGTAGGCTAAGAAACCATCTTCTTTGTTTTTCTCATTTTAATTTTTTCAAATTTTACCATTTGATGTTGCCAATATCTATTTACTTTTCCGTCTCATAAGACAATAGTGTTATTGAAGATGATAATATTCAAATTTTAGTATCTCTAGTGCTTGGTAAAACAACTAGCATGGTAGGCATTCAATACATCTTTGTTAAAATACACTGCTTTTTAATTTAATAAATTATATCAACCATAACACATAGATATTCTACCACATTTTTAAATCTTTCTCACACATGTAATATAGTGTTACACTATAATAATAAAATGCTTATTCTGCTACAGAACATAAGTGGTCTTAGAAGACCAGAGTTTATGTCTTCAAATGCACATTCTATTTACTCAAAGGATGGGTACTTAGGAGTAAAAATTGGCAACAGTTTAATAGAAAATAGGCATAACTTTTCATTTTTTTTTTGGCATGAAAGCTAAGAAATAACTATGTCTTATGTGTAAGTACATAGAGAATCTAGGTCACTAGACACTCCTTACTTAGATTGAAGGTGGGCCAAGGTAGGCCAACCAGCCTGCTCTCTAGCAAAATGTGCCATGGGATGCTTAATGACCGCAAAAGGTCAGAACTTCAGCTTAATGTCTCATTCAATAAGATTCCTTGTCTCTCAAGACACTAAAATAAAGAGTGAGTCATAAGGAAATCAATAGTGTTATATTCAAACAAGGCTATTTAGACCGAAACACATTCCATTTTCTCATTAGCCATGGAGCCAAAGTGGGCTGGTGGTAGGGGGTGGGGGTAGGATTTGCATTCATTTAAAACTGCACACAATGGAGCTGCAGCTTCCCACTGCCTGGTGAAGGCTCCGGAGTGCATGCAATTCAATGTAATTTATTAAATCTAACTTTAAAAATGCATGTTGTTTCCTTCCACTTATTCAATAATTGATTAATTATAGATTGCTTCACTTCTCTTAGTGACATTTCCAGTGTCATACTTTTTTATTTTTAAGTTTAGTTGGCTTTCAGAATTGTATTAACTATTTTTAAAAAATATTTGAGGAAATTTAAAAAATGATAACACACTAATTATCTGTCATTAATTGGGATATATAGATGTATTGCTTATAATTTACTGTGCTTTTCCCATGCAAAACAGCAGCTATGTAACTAGAAAGACAAGATGGTAGTTTCTGTTCTGAAAACTTGTACATACATAATTCAATGTTATGTAATAGAAACATAATATGAGTCATATATATAACTTTGATTTAAATATATATATATATATATATATATATCCTTTTATATTGATTTTTTTTTTACAGAGAGGAAGAGAGAGGGACAGAGAGTTAGAAACATCCATGAGAGAGAATCATCAATCAGCTGTCTCCTGCACACCTTCTACTGGGGATGTGCCCACAACCAAGAAACATGCCTTTACCGGAATCAAACCTGGGACCTTTCAGTCCGTAGGCCAATGCTCTATCCACTGAGCCAAATCTGTTTCACCATAACTTTAAATTTTATAGTAGCCATATTAAAAATATAAAGTAAAAGGTAAAGTTAATTTTAGTGCAATATTGTATTGAACATATTCCCAAAATCTTTTCATTCCACCATGCAATCAGTATTAATATTATTAATGAAATATATAACATTTTTTATTTGTAATACTAGAAGTCCAGTGCACAAAATTGGTGCATGAGTAGGGTCCCTAGACCTGGCCAGCAATCAGGGCCAATCAGGGCTCCCCAGCTGCAGGCCAGGGACTTCCTTCCCTGGCTTCTGGCTGCCTACCTAGGCCTTCCTTCATTCTGCAACACTCCCTGGTGGTCAGCGCATGTCATAGTGAGTGATCAAACTCCTGGTATCCCAGTCAAACTCCCACGGGGGCATTTTGCATATTAGCCTTTTATATATATAGAAGTGTTTGAAATCTGGTATTTTACACTTATAGCACATCTAAATTAACACTAGCCTCATTCTAAGAGTTTAGATGACATCACAGCTCTACTTAATCTAATCTAACTTAGTGGCACCAACTTCTTGGCACCAATGATACTATTTGCACCAATGATACCATTGCAATCCAAATATTTATTAATAATAGAAAAGGAGCAAAGGGAAGGTCAGATATTATAGGCATGCCATTTAGACAGCTTCATCAGAAAGCTAAACGTTTAGATTCCCCAGGGGTCCAACAAAGGGAAAATAGATGCACACCCAGTAATGTTGGAGTTGATATTATTTTGGCCAATATATCTACCTACTAAGTATTAAGTGGGTATATATATTTGCCAACAGAGATGGTTGGCCAGAATGGGGGTGGCCATAGAAAGATTTGAGCTATTTGGAAGCTTACTCTCTTGGCTCTCTTGGTTCCTCTTGGCACATTGTCCTTGACCCCTGGCTTCCAGGGCTCCTTTGCTCCTGTTTCCCTGCATTGGCCAATGTGGCCTTTGTCCATTTGGACCCACACCCAGGGAACTAATGGGCTCAGCTAGCCTCATGCTGGCCTGGACCCCGCTCCAACATGGAAGGAAACTCTGGACACTGGCTCTGATTAGATTATAACTCAGTTGAAATCCCAACTACACTTCTATGACTGGACAGAATGCAATGTGACTTTGGAAACCTAGTGACTTAATTCCCCAGTAATAAAAATCACTAACTCTCCCATGTGAGTCTCAGAAAATTCATTTTCTCTGGTTATTGTAGGAAGTCCACCCCCCTCCTCCCAGCACCCAGTGGGGAAGGGGACTCCTCACTTCAACTGATATCAGTTGGATTTCACCATGGTCCAAGTTTATAAATCTCTTGAACATTTCTCTCTCTGACCATCAGTACCACCATCAAAACTACAACAACAACAAAATGTTATTTATTTTCTTCAAAATGTCTGCAGATTTTTCAGAATGTGGTAGGTTATGATCAGTGCTCAGAGAGCAATTAGCATTTGAATTAAGCCACATGAAGATAACAACATGAAATTACTCATTTAAACAGCTGCTAAGTGGTGTTAATTGCTGGCTGTAGACCAGAGGCTGAACAATTTTCTATGTATTGTACAAACAGAACAAAATAAAATAGAAGTTAAAGAGGAAGTATTATCCTCATTATAATAAGGTACAGTACTTGATGATATAATATATCCTTATAATTGTTGATGTAAGAATGTCCAAACCTGCAGAGAATTTTTATGAGTTATCTGAACCAAACTGAGGACATGCCTTGAAGCAAGATCTCAGTACACTGAGAAAAATGCTTCTCCAAATGACAGTTTGCAGTTTCTTTCCTGCTTTTGGAATTAAGGAGGGAACATAAGGCAGATTACATAAAGGTGGGAGAAAGCAAAGGCAGAGATTGGATTATAGGGCAGTTAACAAGATTTTATGTTCTCTTAAGGATGGTTAAACTTCTGCAAAGAGACATTCCAGTGGTGTGTTAACCTAGATGCACAGAAGCAATGGGCAGGACTTGCTTAAGGCAAAGATCAACCTTTTACTGAAGAAGCTATAGCCTTGGCCATGACTACCTAGCATTACCTGCCCATTTGGAAATTTATAATCAATTTGCTTTGTGAGGTTACTTTCCGTAGAACCCCCTTATTTTATCTACATAACTTATGTCATTTATTCAATTGACCTTAAACAGATAACATTTATGGGGAAATTATGATTGTTCATTGTCATTTTCAAATAAATTTAGAAACATTTATACATACATACAATTTGATGCTTTAAACATAAGTTTATAAAACTGTCAATGGAGTTCTTGATATTTAGGTTAATTAGGATGATGTTGGTTTAAAGGTTGCAGGAAGATAGAAATTATAAAGCCTGGTCAAATTAAATATACTTAAAACTGTCCAAAAGAAATGGAATATATTAGATCATTAGACTATGATGACTGAGCTAAGATTTCTCAGTATTTACTAACACCTCATTTTTTTGTGTGTATTAATTTCTTGAAATGTTGGCTAGAAAAATGTTACAGGTTTCCATTTTCAATCAGTAATACTGTAACACAATAAGCTGATCATATGGAGAATTTAAAACTATTCAGTTATCTAATAGTAAATGTGATCATTATAATTTATTCTATCAATGTGTATTGTTAAAATGAAAATATTGATTTGATATAGAATATTTCATGGTCTAGTTTAGGATATAAGTTGATATTATTTTGGCCCAAACTACTCACATAAAGAGGCCCCTTGATTTCTTATTCTATACAACAATCTTGCTCAGTTTGGCTTTAGGACATGAGTTTCCCAAGCCTGTAATACATCATGGACATTTTGAAGGGTACTAGTGGGTAGGTATATTTGCCACCTGATATATGCTGGAAATTTATCTTTTTCTATCAGGTCATCTCTCAGCACTAGCCAGATTATTCAATATTGATCCTGATAGCTTCAATATTCCTGTCAGTTTCACTAAATTCTAGACATATTTCTTTCCTACATAGGCCACTGACCCCAACCCTGCCCCCTTTTTCTTAGAGCATTTACTTAAAAAACAAAACTATATTCCTTAAATGTTTTTATTCCAAATATATAGTTCCCAGGTCTTTGAGAAAGACATTGCTGTTTTATAAAGCTAGCAAAATGATTTACCAATAAAAATATATTTAATTTTTTTTCTTATGTACATAATCTAAGAAGAGCTGGAAAACTCCCTTTCCTTGTTTTCAACAGGGAAAATTGTCTCTTATTTTTAATTTATTTTCCCCCATACTGAACTATTATTTTCATTAAATAAAAAAAGCTAAAGAAATATACTTTACAAGAGAGCATGAAAGTCATCTATTTACAAACTGAAGGCAGAGTCAATGAAATGATCCTGACTGTATTGATTCTATGTGTAGTATATGTATGAAGGTATAGTATTATGGATTACATATATGTGTTCCACCCACCAACATCTATACACTGGAGCCCTATCCCCAAAGTGATGGTAGTAGAAGGTGGAGTCTTTAGGAAGTAATTAGATCTTGAGGGTGGAGCCCTCATAAATGGTATGTGTAGAAAGTATAAAGCCTGGTCAAAGTAATTATATTGAAATTATATATTATGAGAACAGACTGGAGAGAGCTTATTTCTTCTCTTTCTCTCTGACAAGTGAAAAACCCAGTGAGAAAGCAATGAGAAGAGCTTTCTCCGCAGACACTGGCTCTGCTGATACCTTGACCTCCAAATTTGCAGCCTCTAGAACTGTGAGAAAAACAAAAAACAAAGCAAAACAAACAAACAAAAATTAAGCCTCCTAACCAATGGCATTTTTGTTAAGGCAGAGTAAACTGACTAAGATAATCAAGTTGGAGAATTCCATTGCCCAGAGCACAGCATAGGAGACACTCTTCCACTACTCTATGCATTTTGGTTTAAGCAATATATTTTCTTGTTTTTCTATTCATTCTATAATATGTGTTATGTTATTTTCTAAGTAAACCTCCCCCCCACACACACAAAACATAGCTCTAAGGAAGAAAATACAAATAATTGATAATAAAATACAGTTAATTTTTTGTATATTTTCCAGCAATATTTTGTATTCATGCATTTTAATACATTTAAGTACATTGTTATTAATATATGTTTTTGTCTATAAATAACTTTTAATTTCTTCAGTATATTCAGTGTATTATATTGTGTAAGCTATGCTCGAGGGATCATGAGTTTCTAAATCACTAATCCATGCTTCAGGTGTAGTCAACTAGCATTTATAAGAAATACCACATTACAGAGGCTGCTACAATGAGTTATGTACCTACTTCATTCCCTCTCTGCACCATCTACTTAATATATAATGTATGTTAATGCTGGCTTTTTGGTGATGATTAATTAGTAAAATGTTAGAAATGGTATTGATGATAAAGGGATCATCTAATATGTTAAAGAAACACTTCCCTACCTTTGTATTAGCATAATATAAACATTTAAAAATCACCTGAAAGTGTAATGTTGGGAAGGCACCCTCAGCTTGGACTCTAAGTGATAAATTTTCCGATCATTTTTTTCTGTCTCTGAGAATTCTTGGTTACATGCCCCTCACAGATGGTTAGGTGAACTGTAGCTGGTATATGGCTCTATTTACCTCAAGTGAACCTTTAATAGAGGATGTTTTGAGAACTCTAAAAAAGAGCTTATAGAGCATGTGTGTCACTTTTTAAAATAAATTCTGGCTTAAAATAAATCGAGAAATGTGGCAGAAAGCCTCCTAGACTTCTTTCACTAAAACTTTTTAGTGGGGTAATTCTGGGGGAGCAGCTACCTCTTACCCAGGGCTGCAGGTGAGTTAGTATTAAAAATGCCCATAATTGTCTAAGACCAAATCGGCTTAGAATAGTGTGGAATATAAAGGTTATCTCTCACTGCATTTCTTTATGGATGCTCTCTTATTAACTGAATCTTTTATAAAGATACTAGAGGTCAAGTGTATGAAATTAATGCATGGTGGTGGCGGTGTGGGGGGAGTGCACGGAGGGTTGTCCCTCAGCCTGGCCTGCACCCTCTCTAATCCGGGACCTTTCAGGGGTTCAGGGGATATCTGACTGCCTCTCACAATCCAGGACTGCTGGCTCCTTACCGCTTACCTGCTTGCCTGATTGATCACCCTAACCACTTCTGCCTACCTGCCTGATCATCCCTAACTGCTCCCCTTCTGGCCTGATTGCCACTGTCTCTGCCATGCCCCACACTTGGGACCCAGGGTTCCCTCCTCTGGCAGGTTGCAGGCACCCAGGACCCAGGTTCCCCTCCTTCTGGCTGACAGCAGGTACCCAGGACCTGGACCGGCTTCACCTGAGCTGGCCACAGCCACAGGGGACAATGGGTGGGCGGCTTTGCCCAGGCATTAGTTGTAGGTGCTGGTGCCCGGGACCATGGGGCAGGTGGCTTGTCCCTCTCCCAGGCCTCAGGTGCAGGTGCAGCTGCTGGCACCCAGAACCATGGGGTAGGTGGCTTGTCCTTCTCCTGGGCCACAGCCTGGTTGGTCCCCATTCCTCTCTCCCTAGTGTTGAGTGTCTGAGCTGTTATGGTGTGACAACCATTTGCAGATTTGCTCTTTATTATATAGGATACCACAATTTATCTAGTTAGGATTTATTGATAAGCATATGAGTGAGAAACAATGTAGCAAAAATAAAATCTTTGTTCATGAGATTGGATTTCTAATTGTTTTATTATGATATAATGCCAGAAATGATATTACTTTTTCAAAACTTATGGTAGCCTTTTATATATAGGCACGTTGTTTTCCAGAAAGTATTTGCTAGTTTATAGCCCCCTTATTTCTCTGAAAAATAGTTACCTCAATTTTTTTCCAAATCATTTTTTATTTTGATTGTAATGGCAAAGGAGAAAAAGTCAAGCCTACTGACATTTCCAAAAAAACTATCTTTACCAGCCATCCCTTTCCTCCATCACTTTTTCTCCATGCACGCTGCACACGCACAGATAAGCAGAGACCTGTGGGGGAGGAGGGGATTTCAGGGGCATCATTTCAATCACTGGGGTGATCAGGGCATAAATTCTGGTTCTTTTAGTTTAGAGAAACACGAACAAACTTCCAGCATATTTTAGCAATCTGGAAAGGGCACTAGCTAGAATATAATGGCTTTCTTAATTTATCTGACTAGTAGTAATATAATGTAAGTTATTAGAAAAACAATTATGTCAATGATGATAGATATTTTATCAGAAAGTATTTGTACAATGGGTGTCATATAAATTTAAGAAAATGAATTTAACAGATTATGCTCAAAATTGTGGTCAGAGTATGTTTTCAGAACAAGTTAAGCAGATAATTCCTTTATGTATGTAACTATGTTCAGTATGTTCAGTATACTAAGTAAAAAGGCAGATTATAGTAATCTTCCATTTGTAGAAACTATCTTTAAATGTAGACAATATGACTTATAATATATATATTATAAGTCATATATATATTTACACACACACACACACACACATATATATATATATATATATACACACACACACACATAATCTTTAGGTGATGAGTTTACAAATAACTTCTTTCTTTAGGCTTCTTCTGTTTTTCAGATTTTAGATGTGAAATAGACATACTAACTTTCAGTACAAATTTTTAGTTACAAAATAGTCATGGGAATGTAAAGTACAGCATAGGAAATATAGTCAGTAATATTGTGATAACTATGAATAGCGCCCATTGGGTTTACTGGAAATATTGGCGGCAGGGGGGGCAGTTTGTAAAGTATATGATTAGCCTCTATGCTATACACATGAAACTAATTAAAATAATATTGAATATAAACAATAATTGAAAAAATTCAATAAATTAAAAAACAAATTAACATTCATAATCAGAAAACAATTATTTTTAAAAATAAGGCTACCATTCCTAGGCTAGGAATTTGAGAACATGAATCCTTCTAATTTTAGCTTTATAATACTGCTTTGTAAATTTTAAGTATTTTAAGTTTTTATTTAGTACTAGAGGCCTGGTGCATGAAATTCGTGCATGGAATGTGTGTATCTCGCTGCCTAGCCTGCAACCTCTCCAATATAGGACTCCTCGGGGAATGTCTGACTGCCCATTTAGGCCTAATTCTCAGGGAAATCCCTCACACAATCCAGGACTGCTGGCACCCAACTGCTCACCTCCCTGCCTATTTGATTATCCCTAACTGCTTCTGCCTATCAACCTGATCACCCCCTAACTACTTATCTGCCAGCCTGATCCACATCTAACTGCTCCTCTGCCCACATGACTGCCCCTAACTACCCTTCCCTGCTGGCCTGGTCGCCCTAACTGTCCTCCCCTGAAGGCCTTATCTTCCCTAACTTCCCTCCCCTAATGGCCCGGTCACCTAATGCGCTCCCCTACCAGCCTGATTGCCCCTAACTGTACTCCCCTGAGGCCTGGTCACTTCTAGATGCCCTGCCCTGTTGATGTGGTTGACCCTAACTGTCCTCCCCTGCAGGCTTGGTCACCCCCAACTGCCCTCCCTATAGGCCTGGTCATCCCTAACTGCCCTCCTCTACAGGCCTGCCTCCCCCCCAACTGCCCTCCCCTGTCTGTCTGGCCCATCCCAACTTCCCTTCCCTGCAGGTCTGACTGCCTACAACTACACTTCCCTGCAAGCCTGGGAAATTGGGAGGGACCTCCCCTGCAGTCCTAGTCCCCCCCAACTGCCCTTCCCTGAAAACATGGTCAACCCCAACTGCCCTCCCCTGCAGGCCTGAGTCCATCCCAACTATCTTCTCCTGCAGGCCTGAACACCCACAACTGCCTTTCCAGGTCAGCTATCTTGTGGTGGCCATCTTTGACCACATGGGGGCAGCCATCTTGTGTCTTGGAGTGACAGTCAATTTGCATATTGACTCTTTATTAGATAGGATTCTTACACATGGTTCCACGTTAGAAATTTGGTAAACTTTTATCAACTCTTTAAAATTGGCAGGATTTTTTGTGTATCTACTTAAAAAAAACTTTTTAAAGGTCAGTGGGAAAATGTGTATAATAAATCATAATAAAAGTATACAGAAATTATCTGGGTATTAAGTTAACAGAAGCCAAATTAGAAGTCATCCCCAAATGATGTAATAGAGAGAACACACTAGAGAGGAATAGACTACAACAAAAAGCAGATACTTAACCCAGTGAAAATTGTAGATAAAATATCCATTCTTGTTTTCTGAATGATAATTGTAGATTAATTATTATCTTTAGTTAAATTTAAAATATAGCCAATGTAATATTAATATTTACTTTTAATTATGGCTAGCATGGTTAAAAGGCAAAAATGAGAGAACTTTCAAGAGATATTTGTGTTCATATTTGTGTGTGTGTGTGTGTGTGTGTGTGTGTGTGTATGTGTGTGTATGAGCATGAGTTTTGTTATTTGTGCTAATTTGGATTGGGTCTTACACCAAGAAAAATGTGACCCCTCTGTGAAATACAACAGTATTTGGTCATGTTTTTTGGCATATATACTGAATTTGTGACTATATTCAAAATAGTTAATAGAAAACTGGGCATAAAGCTTATTTCCATTTATGACCTTTGCACTTTTGTATATTTTACAATTTGTATTTATTAATTTTGTAATTAAAACAAATATATAAACCTGAACATTTTAGGCCAGAAATGACATTGTAATTAAAATAATTATATAGGCATATAAAAGGAAGTATAAAAGTAAAATAATTGGATAAATTGAACTTTTTAATAATAGTGTTTTAGCTGAGTTTACACTTTTTGTGATAAATATTTAGAACAAAGTATCACTATGTGGCCAGAGTAAAAATCCCAACATAAATATCCCCAAACTTTGGTGAGTTGTAGTTGTGCTTGTCAACCTCAGAAATGTCCATACCTGTAGAGCATTTGTTATGTGAACCAAACTGAGGACAGATGTGGGTAAGCAAGATCTCCAATGCTCTGGAGAATGGCAGCTTTTTGTATACGTTGGAACAAAAGGAGAAGATGTAAGGATGGTGCATGGAATCCACTGGTGGACTTTTGGAGGGAGCGGGGAGAAGCAGAGCAGATCTTTAGAATCAAATCAAAGGCAATGGAGAAACATACTATATATATATATATATATATATATATATATATATATATAGCGGAAGAGAGAGGGATAGAGAGTTAGAAACATCAACATGGATGAGAGAGAATCAGCAATCAGCGATCAGCTGCCTCTTGCACACCCCCTACTGGGGATGTGCCCACAACCAAGGTACATGCCCTTGACCAGGAATCGAACCCGGGACCTTTCAGTCCATAGGCTTCTCTATCCACTGAGTCAAACAGGTTTCGTTGAAACATACTGCTTTTATATTGTTGGGCACGGGATAGTTTACAATTTATAGTACATAGAGATGTGGAGAATAAGTACATATTATAGTACATAGAGTATGTGGAGAATCGGATAATAATGAAGTATTTTGTGGTCTCCTGCTCTGGTGATCTTGTGCTCTGGCACCTAGGGTTGCGCTTTGGAGACTAGAAAAATAAAATGACTCTGAAATTCAAAGACGAGATGTGTTATCATTGATGCATAAGAACAATGGACAGAGCTCAATGAAGATGACCACTGACCTTTGCTAAACTGTAGGCATGAAACGGACTACTCAGTATGATCATCTAGTTCAGGAATCCGTGGTCAGACCACACCGTGTGGTTATTTGTGGTCATTGAGCTTGTCAGGCCTGATACTTGCCCCTCTCCCCGAGCCCCACCCCAGAACTTGTCAGGTTTATTGCATAGCCAAGTTTTTTGTTCACGTGCTGTTTTTATAAAAGAGTAACCATCAGTTAAGAAATGTGAAGTCTGAACTGGTGATGAGAGGTAAAGGGCTGAACAATTATCAGCTAATTTGATTAAAAAGCAGAGAATCAAACTGACTCAGATGGAATTTTGCAAACTCCCAGAACACGAGTTAGTAATCAATACTTAGAAAATTTACCCAATTTGTGTAAGTTCTTCAGGCCCTTCTTATTCTTATATGTCAAATCAATTCCTTTAATTTCACTTTGTTCCTATCAGGTATAGTGACTCAATACATTCATGGGAACTGAGTAAATAAGTAATAGCATTGCATCACTATTTCCCAAAAGTAATATTGCCAATTCTTTTTATTCTTGACTGTAATATGTAGTCTGAAAGACTTGTTCAAATATGCAACTGTTTGCAGAACAAAGACAATGGACAGGGATAAGAGGAGGAGCTCATTTATATGTAAATAACTTTGTAAAGAAATAATAACGCATGCATTTCTCCTTGTTAAAAAAGAATTCAATACCCAGAAAAATAGCTTTGTTACAAGAAATTAAGTTAAGGAGGGAAAAACACAATATCTTAATGGGTGAAGCAATTGTCTGGCTATCTGATATGCATGACAATGTTCCGGAGAAGCAAATGCAACCACTCAGACTGAAAGAAAGAATCTCATCAAAGCCTTACCAAAGTCTGAGCTATCACTTTCCCTTCAAGCAACTATTAAAGGAATGTTAAATGAGTACGTTTTAAAAGCCAGATCTATAAACCATGGCATACAGTACCAGTATTTATTAGAAAAATATATCTCCAAGATGGTATAACTGTTTTTGCATTGAAACAGAATGAACATGCTTAAAGAAACTTTTATTTTCCTTACCCAAGGATATGCGTTCTATTGATTTTAGAGAGAGGAAAGAGATGAGAGAGAGAGATAGATAGATAGATAGATAGATAGGGAGAGAGAGAGAGAGAATGAATTAATGTGAGAAATATCAATCAGTTGGCTCTTGTGTATTTCCTGACCAGGGTTCGAACCTACAATCTGAGAATATGCCTTGACTGGGAATTGAACTTGCCACCATTTGGTGGTACATGAGATGAAGATCCAAGTAACAGAGCCACACTGGTCAGGGCTAAAGAAACTTAAAAAAAATTTTTTTTGCATATAGTGAATATATTCTTTAATTAGAAGACTGGACTAGCTGTAAAACTCTAAAACTTAGAAGGTTTTAAAATTATTGTTAGATAGGACAAGTGGCATATTATGTATCTACATATCTAGTACAGATTTGTGAAAAATTTCTGGCACTTTGAGACTTTGACCCGAGACAATCATAAGAAACATCCTGAGAT
Source organism: Vespertilio murinus (assembly GCA_963924515.1). Classification (NCBI taxonomy): domain Eukaryota; kingdom Metazoa; phylum Chordata; class Mammalia; order Chiroptera; family Vespertilionidae; genus Vespertilio; species Vespertilio murinus. The sequence continues at coordinate 110,896,272 of OZ004709.1, forward strand.
GAATTATGGTCAATGTGTTGAGAAAACAAAGTCATAAAAACATAAGGTTGCTAGGTTAATTATATTTTAAGAAGAAATAATCAGAACTCAGTGTTTTTGAGACTCAAACTCTATTTTAAGTAATATTGCTAAAATATGAAGACTTTAAATGTCAAAGAAGAAAGATAATTATAAAATAAATGATATTAGTACTCATTTAAAAAAAAATCAGTCTGCATTTATATGCATCTCACACACAGAGAACAATAACTTACATGCCCTTGATGTACCTGCCAGTTGGTGACATCTACAGGAAATTATTTCACTAAAGGAGCACATTCCATTCCTTGCAAAGAAGCATTACCTGGAGAAATCTCACAACTTCAAGCATAAATACCTTAATAGCTTCCAAAGGGGCAAACCTACAAAACAACATCAGGATACCTGAAAAGGAACAGCCATCAGAATGTAGTGCTTGTCTCATTAGACTCAGGCATACCAGAACTAGAATTAATGCCTTTGCCATTATGATAGAAAAACAAGTGACACTTTCATTTGATGCTCAAGTTATTTATGAGGTGTAAGAGCAAAATAAAAATACTTTCAAATTTCATATGCATACACCTGTTGAAACATTACTCAAGAGTATACACCAGCCACAGAAGTCTTCCAAGGAAGGGCAAAATTGGATAGATTGGACACAAATATCCGGTAATTAAGTTAAAACATTGAAGAAAGGCAGAAAGAAATGAAAAGTGGATGCTTTAGATCTTGATACACCCAGATTCTCTTTTGAGTTACTAATCTGAATAGCATTTATCATTTTATCTTTTCTGTTGGTGCTACAGTGAGACTATTTACAGGAACATATTGAATATATATTTTATTTTCAGTTTCAGACTGAAATTCCCATGTGTTTCTGGATATTTAGTATTCAAAAGAACTACCTGAGGAAATAGTTAACAAATACAAATCCTCATTTCTCATTTTAGACCTGCTTAATTAGATCCCTGTAGATAAACCCAAGAATCTGCATTTCAATGAGCAGACAGGGGGATTCTGATACAGGTAGCTCACACCCTGTAGTTTAGAAATTCGGCTAACATAACTGACAGGAGACTTACTTTAATATAGAGTGACTTCAGAGGAATGGCAGCGTGAATGATCTCCTTGGTCTCTGCCTGTAAAATTTTAAGTTATTTAAGCTATAATTCAACACAGGATTCCCTGCTCAACATACATGTGCGAGATATCTATGCATTGAAACATCTCAAGGTGGGTAAGCAGGAGAGACTAGGGAGGTGAGAAGAGAGAAGAACTCCAAACAGCCATAGGCAAAGCCCTGCAGCCTAGAGTTCATGGCAGGCTCAGCCCATAGAGTAGAGAAATAAGGTTGTGGATGGCACTCCCTTCATCTGGGAGGAGAATGAGAATTAGCATCCCTGCTGCTGAGCCCAGTGAACAGGGCAGGGATGAAGCACAGAGGCACAGCCACTGTTGTCTGGAAAACAGTGTTTCAAACAAAGAAACAAAACTACCGAACCTGACTGCCCACCCTCTCTTCATATTCCAGGGTTTGCCTTTGCTTAGGCTTACCCTCCCTCTCATTTTGCAGACCATTATTATCTGCAAACCCAGGAACTGGTTCTACAGACACACTTTTTCAGCATGGATGGACTTAGACTTATTATGCTGAACTAAATAAGCCAGTCAGAGAAAGGTAAGTATCACATGATCTCATTCTTATGTGGAATCTAATGAACCAAATGAACTGATGATCAAAATTAGACCCAGAATTATAAAAGCTGGAACTGTTGAACCTTAGAGGGAAGGTAGGGGAGAAGGGTGGAAAGAGATCAACCAATGAATTTATATGCATATATGCATAACCAATGGGATAGCTAGGGTGTAGGTAGGGAAGATGGAAGCAGGCTGGATAAGGTGAATGGGGGAATAAGAAGGACCTATGTAATATGTTCAACAACAAAGATTAAAAGGAAAAAGAAAAGAGAAGTTACCACAGACATCACAGAAATACAAAGAATCATACTAGAACACTATGAAAGACTATATGCCACCAAATTTACCTAGAAGAAATTGATAAGTTTCTAAAAATATATATGACCTTCTTATACTGAATGATAAAGAATTGGAAAATCTGAATAGACCCATTAATAGTGAGAAAATTGAAACAACCATTAAAAAATCTCTCTTCTATGTATAACTTTAATTCTGAGATTTTTTGAAATGCCATGGAATATATAAAATATTGAATTGGCCAGAATTTGTAGGGGGGTCTCTGAAAAGTTGAGCATAATTATGGCCACTTATTTGAAAACAGAAAACAAAATCACACAATGCATTTCTGTGCTATACAATTTAGGTTAACTCGTGGTATCCCTTGATATCTATTCCTCATTTTTCTATCTTTGCTTTCCCCTACTTTTAATTTGTTCTTTGCTGTTGAAAGGACAACTTGCACCTATTTTGAGAGCAAATATTGTCTCTTCCCTTTCCAATCTGTAGGACTGTGGCAAAGCTATTTAACCTATGTAAATGTTAGTCTCTTCATCTTCACAAAAGGTATTAGCAATGTTCAGCTCATGATGTTTTTGAGAGGACTAATTGAAATAATGAGAGACTAGCAAATAACAAAATGTCTGGCATGTAGCAAATATTAGCAATCCCTTAAACTTTCTGGATAAGAAACCAGTCATATCTATATTTCATATATATGCACATATTTAAGCATATATATATACATATTATTTGAACCATATAGATTTTGACCATTGCATATAAATAGCTTCTTTACATTATTTTCTATTCTATTCCAATAAATCCAACATAGCCAATTGTAAGAGCGAACCTGATAGCTTGGCATCCAGCAGAGAACATATATTCAGGATAATGCTCACAGCTTGCTATAAATGCAAGTCTATGAACACAACCTGATGCAACCATAAAAAGTGTTTTCCAGAGAAATACAGGAAATGAAAAGAATAATGGAAAATATAAGTATATTGTAATAGTTTTCTAGAGAAAAGGAAATGAGTGCACGAGATACTATTAAATTGAAGGCTAATACATATATATCATAATATATTTCATGTTCTCATCTGGGGTTCAGATGTCTTTCTATTTTTAGAAATCCCTTTTATTTAAAATGTCTCCTCTTCAGTTAAATCAGGTTTCTTTTGTGAAAATAAATGGTACTGTCTTGGAAAGCGTGTTTAGACAATCATTTGTTTTAACTAGTTAGTTTATTTGAATTAAAGTGAAAGTACTGATCAAACTTTCCTTCCCTGACATTTTTCTTCCTATATACCTTATGCATTCCCTCTTCTCAGTTTCATGCATGTTCTAATGTTTACTTGGTGAATATATGTGTGCATAACTGTATCTTTTTTAAAATATATTTTTATTGATTTTAGAGATGAAGGAAGAGGTACAGAAAGAGACAGAAACATCCATGATGAGAGAGAATCATGTATTGATTGCCTCCTGCAAGTCCCCGAATGGGAATCAAGCCCAAAACCTGGGCATGTGCCCTTGAACAGAATCGAACCTGGGACCATTCAGTTCTCAGGCTGATGCTCTATCCACTGAGCAAATCCATCTAGGGCAAAGCTGTGTCTTTTAAAGGAATCTGTATCCCTCCCAACTCCCCGTAGTTTCTCCTTTAGTTTTTTGGAGAAGAAAGTACACAGGCAAAACCAGAGGACAGGAAGTTGCTTTTTTATATTATTTCTAATCCTGAAACATTTTCAGTTTCTCAGTTATATACTTCTGACCAAAATCTAGATTCCCTTTATAAGGAAGAGACAGGGAATATACAAACTGCTTCATTTGCAAATGTATCTTCAAATATCAGTGTGTCAACTAAGCAAGCTGCTTTGGGTTTTATGTGTATCCATCCACCACACACATGCCTTGTAGAAGTCTTTGCACTCTGCATGACTGAGAGGGAAAATCCATTATCCAGCAAAGATAGAGGGTAATCAAAAAGCATCTACTCAATTGTTATCTATGATGTGTCTCCTTCCTCATGTCATCAAGTCAATGGCAACATTCCTAGATGGTAATTTATATTGTCTAGCCCTGACATTTTTGAAAGAAGTCTGGCACCAACATACTGGCTTGCAGACAAACAGCCAAGAGATCAAATGTATTGAGGATCTTTTTGGAAGTGCTTTTTGTTTGCAAATATGGTTTGGAACTCTAAGCAAGATAGTGAAAGTACATTGTTCAAAAATAGCTCATGAGGCATTTCCATCCTGAAAATGTGTGCGAATCACATCTGTTAAAATTAGGAAAGAAACATAGGTGTAATCATTGGCAGCGGAGGATTGGATTCTGTATATATTTGGGATGTTGAGAGTACGTTCCGGATATAGGACTCCAAATCTGAATGAGATTGTGCATTAATGTTTAATGAATGTTTTGTTGTCAATGAAAAGATAGTTCCTCTAAAAACTTGAGGAAATTATATCTAAGCAGTTTATATATATATAGTTTATTTTTCATTTGAATTTATTTTTAGTTAGCATATATTCTATGGCTACTTCTGTAGACTACTTAAACACATTCTTCAAATAAAGGACTTAATTCAATTTCAAACACCCATTTTAATAATTGGTCTGAACTTAATAACACTTCACTGATGCACCTTAAATAAAACTCATACATCAACCTCATGATAGAAGGAGCCTTGAGTTGGGGCAGTACAAGATACAGATGCTGTAGTGCATAAATTATATAATGTTATTAAAGAAGGAAACCTCAATACATTCAATAAAACTATTTTAAAGTAGAAGAATATATGTGGTAATAATAACTCACCCACTCCAGAATCAGCTTTCTAGGAATTAGCCCTCTTTTGGAAAATAGATTGTGATTAATATAAAGAAGGGGTATGAATACAATGAAAACCATACATTTTAGTTGATTAGTCAAAAATTATAGCAGGGGACAAAGACTAGAGCCTTTATTATGAGAGGGAATATAACCCTTAATACTTCATTAATCATGGTAGAATCCTTGAGATGCAGTTCAGAAAATCTCTCATTTAAGAACATTTATGATTTTATTTGTACTTTTCCAGCCACTGCTGATGATGAAGTTCACAAAGACAGAGGTCATGTCTCTTTTGTTCTTCCCACATCCCTAATACTCACCTGACAAAATGCAGGATGCCTAACTAAATATCCCTTTGGACATACTTACACTAACTATTATCTGTGGTTTATTTGAAGTTTAAATGTCACTTGTCATTCTGTATTTACTTGCTGTATTTTCATCCTTTCCTTTGTGTTGAGTAAATTGAGAAATAAATGTTTAATTTTTTTCCTAATGCCCAGAAGATTGCATTGAAGAGAGACATATATTTCATTTTAGAATAATTTCACTTAACAAAATTAATATGTGATGTAATCTGTGACTATAAAAATAAACATGAAACAATATATTCCAGATGAGCCCATTTCCCCAAAGGTAGACACTAAGGCTTTCCTATTTATTCTCTAAAATATGTCTTCACAAGATTTAAACATTTTCCGCTTTGTCCTTTTAAAAATATGATATGAATTAAAATGAGAGGAATTGAGAGAAGAGAAAGAAGTATCAATATTTCCCACCTGCTTATTATTTAATAGCTTCTTCCTGATAATTGAATATCTGAAGCCACAGAGACTTAAATCTCTTTCTGTGAACTCTCACTCATAGTGGAGAATTTCTTGGTGTGTTTGGAAATATTTTTGGTGAGTAATTCTTTACTTGAGCATCATGTAATCTCTTGAATCTGCAGCATCATCAGGCATGTAGTGAGGTCACGCTCCTTCTCTGTAAAAATTGCCTTCTTTTCCCCCAGTGTGCAGGGAGTGCTACTAATCTGAAATTATACTCCCATCAACAAAAACAAACAAACAAACAAACAAACAAACAAACAAACAAACACAAACAAACAAAACCAAAATGGTGCTTGCCTTTATGTGCAATTTCAGGTTCAAGTGCCATAAAATGCTCAGGTATGAAGACTTAGTGATACCCCCAATGTTAAGCTGGAACTCTATTTCAGGTTCTTCTACAAAGTTTGGAAAATAAAAATATTTTAAGCAAAAGTGTGGACGTTTATTGTAAGCATATACAAACTCCCCCTGGGGAGGGCTTCCCAAAATGGCAAAAATACTCTTTCAAAATGAAAAAAAAAACATGTCCAGTAAGTTGATTAGTCTATGGGTTTATAAATGCAGGCAGCTTCTTTGTCTGTATATGCTACCTTCTAATTCGATGCTTCCCCAATTGACATCCCTGTGCTTTTCCTAATTGGCCACTTTCCCTCTCGTCCATCTAGTGTCAGTATCAAAGATTCAAAGCTCACCCAGTGCCCCTCTTCCTCTCCCCCTCCTCTTGTAGCATTCCTCTGTTCTCTGTGTATGTGAGACAACCAATCTGGTGGTCTGGAACTATCTCCACCCATCACGTATGCATTCCTCTCCCATAGACCCTTACCCTGAAACTGCCTTTCCTGTCTCTAAAATCCTCTCATTAGTATCAGAAACACATGTTCACATTAGTAGCCAGGGCAATGAAGAATTTTGAGGGTTGTTTTGTTTTGTTTTGTGTGTGTGTGTGTGTGTGTGTGTGTGTGTGTGTGTTTTGTTTGTTTGCTTGTTTTGTTTATTTTTTACTGCTACATCCTCCTGATCAGTTTTCAAATTCCCATTCTTTTATGTTTTATTTTAAGCCCAGATGTATTACAATTCCATTTGCTGAATACAGGCAGGAACTTTGGAAGCACTTGGAACGCTGTGGATGTTATGGACTCTGCCTCCCATTGTGAAACAGTCCTTGAGAAGGGGAGCCTGATTAATGGGTTATTTTATTGAAATGAAAGGTTTAGTTAGAAATACAGTTAATTACAGCATCTGAAGGGGATTAGGTTACATCACCTTATTAACCTACAAAATACTGAAACAGTAATGGTATCGGTCTATAGCTATGAATTCCCCCACAAACCCTTTCCTGTTTTCAATTGAAAGAAAACACCCTCATTTATATTTCTTTTACAGGGATAAAAGTTTTCCTTCTACATTTTTTTAAAGCACTTTATCAGCAGCACTCAGGGTACTGAGTATAGCTAATTACTTGTGCATTGTCCTTTATCCCCTTCCCCTATAAATTATAAGCTACCTAAATACAGCAAGGTCTCCCTCAGTTTTTAATCTCATGATAAAATACTTATGACACAGATTCAAACTTTTTTTTTAATTGGGGCAAAAACAAAACAAAACAACCATAACATAAAATTTAACATCTTAACCATTTTAAGCAATCTTTTCTGTTAAGTATAATTACAATGTTGTGAAACACAGAACTTTTTTATTTTGCAAATAAAAAACTTGATACCTGTAAAAAAATTATCTCTCTTCCCTTGACAGCCTCAAGTTTATAAGAATATATATATATATATATATATATATATATATATATATATATACCAGAAATGTAAACATATGTGTTTTTAATAAGAACTTTGGATATTCTTATGCACATGCCAGGTTAGTGACAAAGGATCAAGTGGTACACTTAATAAATTTAAGGAACTTATGTTCAATCATCTTTATATTTTTCTTTAGGTCAATTATTAGATATTGAAAGGTTAACATAGTGAATAATATGTGAAGGCAGGATAAATAGCTATCTCGGATGCCTGATAAAGAAAAACTATATTTTATTTAATGGAAGGGGGTGGGGAATGGGAAATCCAAAGGGAAGAGCTGCTCAGCACAGAGCCAAGGAAACATTGGATCAATGATGGGAGAACCGGGAGCTGGAGTTTCATCCTTACATGCAGTCACTGACAGAAGGATTTTGTCTTCAGCTGGTCTGGGGGCTGGGCTGGTGGGCGTGGAATGGGAGGGAAGGCAGGTGTGCCATCGGATGTCTTTAGGGCAGTTTCAGTGCCTTATGTGGTCTGATTCCTGGTGTCCAGCAAGTTTTTTCTGGTCATTTGCTCTCCTGTGGAGGGAGCCTACAAATGGCCATTAAGGATTGTGTGACCCTATAATTCAAACGTTTCCCTCCTCTTTCTATTTGCTAGTAATTATTCTTAACTAAAGGCCTGGTGCACGAATTTGTGCATGGGCAGGGTCTGGCTGCCCTGCCCTGAGGGGGGCCCATTGGGCCTGGACAGCATGGGGGAGAGGTCATTGATGCCTGGATCAGGCTGGTTGGCTGTCATACTGAGCGTCATAGCCAAAGGTTGTTCTGGTCATTTCGCCATTCTGGTTGTTGGGCTTTTATATAGATAGACGGAGTTGAGGTCTCTATCTTCTGTCAGTCATCCTAAGGAACGGAACAAGGTCTCCCAGTACTGTTGGGATAGATGGATGAATAAACAGTAATTGCACAAAGCAGGAACCAATCAGCCGGCAGCCTAGTATGTCCATTACTATAAGGAAGGGTGAATTTATCAGATACCCAAGGCTGAGGAAGCCCATTGAGTGACTTGGGAGGTAAAAGCTGGTCCTGAGGCAGCCAAGGCTTCACTTATATGGTTTTGCTGCTTTTCTGGGCCGAAACTGCAATAGGTTTTGAGGTCTAGATGTTATCATTAGGGGGGTAAAGGTCAGGGGGTGTAAACCATCTTACCAGCGATAAGCTAGGGGAGGCTGGTTACTCTGCGGGTGAGGTTAATGTTTGACCAGTTTTGCCCCCACTAGGCATCCTGGGCTTTCTGCCCTAGTGAGTTTCTGTGCCTGACCCATCCTTGTTTGTGGGGATTTGTCTAACAGAAGTATATTTGCAAAAGCAAAAAGATAGAAGTATTTGCCTTGGAGAGATAAAGGTATAAAACACTCAGGTTAAGACATCTCTCCTACCAATTTTGCCTAGCAATGAACAATTTCTAGAAAAAAAAACAACCCTTTTTATGCTCTTGATTCTATAAAAAATGTATATGCTTTTCTGAAAATAAGAACAAGCTCATTCTCCTAAAATATATCCACAGCCTTGATATGTTATTGTTTTAGATAAATTAGAGCTGCTTTTGAGACCTCCAGATGTCAGTAATTCTAAATCATCATTTTAAACTGTTTGGACAGGATTGAAGTCATGAAGACAATTAATCCAGCAAGGTTGAATGTCTGAGGGACTATAAATTCTTGCCACACTAATACAATTCTTTCCTTTTTTTATCCTTTTCTTTTTTATTTTTTCTTCTCACTTTTCTTCCTTTATGCTATTTATTTACCATTGTTTTTCATTCCTTTCATCATATGTTTTTCAGAAAGCTTAGGGGAAAAAAAGAAACCTAAAAATTCATGCAAAATCAACTGGAAAACTGAAGAAACTTTCACCAGCTCAATGGCATTTTTTTCAATTAAATTTTATATTTAAAATATTCATTTATTGCTATTCCAGTCCAGGATGGGATATGAGACAACCAATCGAATTGTCTCTGTCACATAATTTTTTTCTCTTTCTTTCCTTCCATCTCCCTTCTACTCTTTCTGAAAAGCAATGAAGAAAAAATACCCTCAGGTAAGGTTTAACAACAACAAAAAATAATTTTTAAAATGTGGAGAAATTAGTGTATTTATACATTTTTGGTAGGAATGTAAAGTAGTCCAGCAGCCTTCAAATTGTTAAAGATCATGTTACTTACTCAGCAATTCGACTTCTAGGTGTATCTAAGTGAAATAAAACCATATGTCTACACAAGAACTTTTATTTGAATATTCATTTTAGTATTAATTACAATAGCCAAAATGAAAAGAGCCCAAATATCCAACAACTAATAAATGGCATAATGCAACATGGTATGTCCATATAATGAAACATGATTGAGCAATAAAAAGAAATGACACAACTGAGGCAAATATTGCAGCACTAAAATTATGAGTTAGTGAAACAAATGTACCATAAACAAGATATGCAGCATAAATATGATGTTTGATAAGTTACTTAAGGAGCAAAAATAACTTGTGAAAGGAGGAATCGTCCAGGCATAAAATTTTGGATAGTGTGGGCAGGGAAGTGCTCACAGAGACGATAGCCTTTGAGAGGAGTGTGGAAGGAACTGAGGGAGTGAGTCATGAATTTATTAGAGGCAGGAGACAGAGACAGAGGAAATAGCCAGTGTGATATCTGAATCTTCCAGAGATTATTAGAGGACTTTGAAGTCATAGTACAATAATCAAAGGGGAGAGAAATAGTTAGTGAATTTAAGAAAAAAATGTTTACAAAATCACCTTGCACCTTGTGGTGTATGAGAAAGATTTAGACATTTTCTCTGGTTGAAATAAAAAAAAAAATACACACATTGATATTCATTATAAAAGTGATATTATGTAAATATGTCATTGTATTTTTAATACTTATTGAGTAACACTTTCCAACATGATTCTAAATACTTTATTTAAAAAATTATTTATAAGTAACACGTGCACATGTTAAAAAAGTTTAAAGAAATAGAAGGGCAAATAGTGAAGAGTAAGACTCCCTCCCATGCCTACATCTTCCTCTACCTCATTTCTGCTTTCTTGGGGCAATCATTGCTACTGTGGTTTTGGTGTGTGTGTGTGTGTGTGTGTGTGTGTGTGTGTGTGTGTGTGTGCGTGTGTGTGTGTGTGTAGGGGGGGTTATATAGCCTTCTAAAGTTTCATTTTCTATGTATTTAGAAGCACATATGCAGATTTTTGTACACAAATGGGTATGTACTAACATTGTTTTACTTGTGTTTTTCATTTTTGACATTTTAGAAATCAACTCATGTAAATAAAGTTGTAAGAGAACTGATCTCATTTATTTTTTATCTTTTTAAAATATATTTTATTGACTTTTTACAGAGAGGAAAGAGGGATAGAAAGCTAGAAACATCGGCCAGCTGCCTCCTGCACACCCCTACTGGGGATGTGCCTGCAACCAATGTACATACTCTTGACCTGTATGGAACCTTCAGTCCTCAGACCGACACTCTATCCACTGAGCCAAACCGGTTTTGGTTCATTCTTATTCTAAGAATACTCTCTGAAAGGGTAAAGGAGTAAGCAAGAGACAGGTTATGAGGTTTTTTCAGTAATGGTGGTCAGAGATTATATTAGCTCAGATTGAAGTTATGGTAGTCAATGCATCACATCAAACATTTTGGGGCTACAGTCCCCTTGAGTTTTGCCACATGAAGGGCTCGATTAATGCCATTTTTGTTAAGAGTTCAAATTCAAGATATATTTTAATGGCAAAGCCAACAATATTTATTGCTAGATTACTGTGGAGGGATTTGTGAGAGAAAGAAAAGCATAAAATATGATTTTAGGTTTTCATCCTGAGCTACTGAAGCTATTGAGTTGTCATTTCTAAAATGGAGATGACTGTAGGAGAACCACGTGTGTGTGAGGATAACATGAGCTCAGATTTGTGCAAATTAAGTTTAAGTTATCTATTAAATATCCAACTGGAGCTGTCTTTGTAATTAATAAAGTTTAGAGAGAAGTCTTGTCCTGAGTTATAAATTTTGATAGTATCAGAGTGATGCCATTTAAAGCAAAGAGCCATAATGAGAACATATTGCCTTTTTCACTTCTCACCCAATTCATCACCACATCTATTAGATTTTCTCTGTCCTTCCAAGCTGATAGATGCCCCTCTCATGCACCTTTTAATATTTAAAAATAATTAAAATATAGTTAGCATTCCATTTTTTATATAAGTTTCAGATGTACAACATAGTGATTTGATATTTATGTACCATACAATGTGATTATATTTGTCACCTTAGAAAATGACTATGATATTATAGACTACATTCTCTGTGTTTTACCTCACATTCCCATTCCTTATTTATTTTATAACTAGAAGTTTGTACCTCTTATTTCCTTTTACTACCTCCCCCCTTATGAGTCTGATTCTGTTTCATTTTACTTGTTCATTTGTTTTTTAAATTCCACATATAAGTGAAGTCATACTGTGTTTCTCCTTCTCTGTCTGACATCTCATATAGCAGAATAGCCTCTAGGTTCATCTCTGTTGTAGAAATGGCAAGATTACATTTAATTTATTGGAATATGTATCACATCTTTACTCATTTATGGAGACCTTGGTTGTTTCCATATCTTGGCCAATGAACATATTGGTGCATATCTTTTTTGAGTTAGTGTTTTGTTCTCTTTGGATAAATATCCAGATGTATAATTGCTGAATCATCTGATAGTTCTATTTTTAATTTTTTGAAAAAAAAACTCCATGCTGTTTTCCTTAGTAACTGTGCTAATTTACAATCCCACCAACAGTGCATAAATGGTCCCTTTCATTCATATCCTTGGCAACACTTGTTAGTGACTTTAAAAAAAATATTTATTTAAATGTATCATTATTGTTACAAATATTATAGATGTTTCCCTTTTCCTCCATTGACTCTTCTAGTCGGCTTCCACTCACTTCCCCAGGCCTTTACCAAACTATTGTCTGTGTCCATGGGATATGCATATATGCATATAAATTCTTTGGTTAATCTCTTCCCACCTGCCCACCTATCTCCACCTACCCTATGAAATTCAACTGATCCATGCTTCTGTATCTCTGGATCTATTTTTTTCATCAGTCCATTTGTTGAATTTTTATAACAGCCATGCTGACAGGTATGAGGTAATATATAATTGTGGTTTTGATTTGTATTTTCCTGATGATTAGTAATGGTTAACATCCTATATAATAAAAGCCTAATATGCTAAGTGTCCAGTCATCCAGTTGGCCATTCAACCAATAAAAGCATAAATGCTAATGATATGCTAAGGCCACTCTACTGCTTGCTATGATTTATACTGACAACTAGGGGGCAGATGCTCCAACCTATAGGTTAGCTTGCTGCCGGGGTCAGGCTGATCAGAACTGAGTGAGATGGGCTGGACACACTATGTGGAACCCTCTTTCAGTCCCTCCTCAGTTGGCCAACCTCCCACGTCTTTCCCCAGTCCTGATCATGCACCAGTGGGGGTCTCTCAGCCTGGCCTGTGCCCTTTCACAATCCAGGCTGAGGGACCCCAACCCCTGGGTGCACGAATTTCATGCATGGGCCTCTAGAGTTTTCTTATGTCTTTTGTCCATCTATGTGTCATTTTTGGATAAATGTGTTTTGTTTTGGTTTTTTGTTTTTTTTAGTTCTTCTTTGTGTGTTCCTTTCTTCTTCTCTTGATTTTTTCCTTTGTGGTTTTCTGGTTTTCATTAGTGTTTTCTTTGGGTTCCTTTTTCTTTTTTTTTCTCTGTGTTTGTATGTGTGTAAGTTTGTGTGTGTGTGTGTGTGTGTGTGTGTGTGTGTGTGTGTGTGTGTGTCTGTGTGTGTGTGTGTGTGTGTATCTTTTATATGTTTTGGTTTGTGTTTACCCTAAGGTTCACAAATATTGATCTATTTCTATTGTAGTCTGTAGGCATTATAAATTCAAATGCATTTTTATAGTGCTTCACCCCCCTGCATATTTTTGATGTAATATTTTAGATCATTTTTGTGTTATCTGTCAACTAGTTATTATAGTTCTAGATTATTTTGCTGCTTTTGTCTTTGAATATTCATATTATCTTCATATGTGGCTGATCTGTATTTGTTACATATCTATCTTTACTAGGGAAAGTTTTTCTTTCATCTGTTTTCTTTTTCTTATTATGGCCTTTCTTTTTGAGTTAAAGAAGACCCTTTAATATTTTCTTGTAGAGCCATTTTAGTGGTTATTAACTCCTTTAATGTTAGGCTACTCTCTAATAAATGGAGCCTATGATTTATGAGGCCTGACTATCTGGATAATATAACCAAATATATATTCAAATAATTGAATGGGACCATTAATCCTAGGACTAATACAAAAATGCTTAGATCTAAATAGTCCTACTTAGCAAATTAGAAAGTAGTTCTGATCCCTATAAACCTAATCACATTGTCTCATAATCTGAAGGTCATGAATTCAATCCTCACTTGGGATACCACTTGCAGGGCTAACTGGCAAACCCTAAGCAACAGATGCATGATTACTCTGACACACATTTCTGTGAAAGAGAGAGCTAAGGGACTGCTTGGCGTGAGAAACCAAAGAGCTCCATTCACCTACCTACTTAGGCTATTATTATAACAACAGCTTGAACTAAAAGTAACTATTAGATACAATCAGTAGGGTAAGCATCCTTGAAAAGACACATGCATCTGCAGTGTCCTGTAAGGAAGTCTAAAGACTAAACATAAAGATTCTAGTAAAACACTGGGGGCTCCACCTTGTTTGGAAAATTCAAGGCAGGGTCTTCTGCCTTCAGCAAGGTCCCCGAGGGCTCTAATCTTTCGAGGATTCCTCCTTACAAACTTTCCAACCAAGTCCTGTTCTTCCTCACAATGTACCTTGTACAGCATTACACAACTATTAGCATCAGGGGAAAAACTATATCCCAGATTTCTAACCTTTGTTTTAGTATTATTTTCTGAAAATATGAAGAATTAAATTAATGTTTGGAAATAACATATTTGTGAAGGATGAGTCTATAAGAAAAGTAATAATATATATAAAATATTGTTTTAATTCAATTTTCCTTTTTTTTTTGAAAAATGGTGTTTTGTTGACTCACTCACCCTTCTGGATATGTTATTGTGTGATTTTATCTAAAATCATAATAACTTTTATTATTTTTCTGAGATGTATCAGTTTTCTTGAACAGTGTAATTAAGTTATACAAAGACATCTGCCAACTATAAAGCTTGCCATTTGAAATTCTAATTTAAAAAAACTTGTTAAAATATAAGATTTGCCACAAAAGTAAAATGATCACAAAAACAATTGAAACCTAACATATAAATAAGTGATAGCTATGTAATTAGGAGCATTATAATTAATGTATATTGAGAAATTTCATTATAAGATCCATTTTGAGGATGTATATAAGTTAAATATAAAATGATTAATTCTGATATATACATAATTGTTTATAAAAAGAAAGACTAGACATTTTCTCTGGATGTAAAACGAGAAATTGCCTACAAAAAGTAGTTTTGTTTTTCATTAGCGAGAAGATAGTTTCCTGAATACATGCAGTAAGTTATTATACAGTTAGAAAGTCTAGATATATTAGTGAATTAACATTTAATATAATTTTATATTTTTCTTCCAGATTATAGTTTCATTTCTATTAAAATGAACATTTGTCAATTTACAATATGATTATATAAAGTTACATTTGAACAAAGCCATATGGTATAAGCTCAGTATGCAACAAGCATAGTTTATTTAAAAAATACTCATGAGCAAACATTAGAAGTAACACCCCCCCCAAAAAAAATAACATATATTTGGCAAATAATGAAATCCAGAAAACAGATGACAAACATTCTAAAATAAAAATACAAATATTCCCTCATAAATGGGCTAAAAAAAAACAGCTCAATATATATATAATGAGCTGTTTTTTTGAATGATCAGCACATAAAAAGTATCAGCACAATATACCAAATTTTGATATATTTCAAACCAACTATACGGAATATAATTAGAAAGACTGACATACCAAATATCAGTGAGGATGTAGAGCAGGCATTACTGATAGAAATGTAAATAGTATAGCTGTGTTGTAGAGGTGCTTTGCAGTTTTCAGTAATTTCTAGAGATATTTAGCCAAGAGAAATGAATATAAATATATGCATAGAAAGATTTCTATTCCTGTTATTTATCCATTGATGAGAGAACAAATTCTCATTGTGTCCTATATAACATGCTATTCAACTACAAAAAAATGATTTAATGCATACAACAAATTGAATGAATCTCACAGACATTGAACTAAATAAGGAAACAGACAAAGAAGTGTAAATACTGTATAATTCAATTTATATAGATCTTTAGAGGAGGAAAAATTAGCTTTTGTGCTAGGAATTAGAAAAGTGGTTGTCTCCTCAGAGAGTATATTTGAGAATTTGACTAGAAAGGATACAAAGGGACTTTCTTGGTTAACAAAAATGTTATAATTTGATCCACGTATGATTTACATGCATCTATAACTTTGACAAAACTTGTTGAATTTTACATTTCAGATCTATATAGATTATACCTCCCACTTATGAATATTTGCTAATTTTTGTCTTCCAAACTAGACTATATTTTCAAGATGGCTAGATTTATACCCATACTGCTTAGTACAATACCTTATGTATAGCAGGAAAATGTTTATTGGATAAATATATAAAGGAAAACAATTATATGAGTTTGGACTACATGTGATAATTTGAAGATGGTGAAGGGTAAACTGTGAAATACATTTTTTTGTCTGAAGAAAAAGGATGAATATAGGATCAAAAAACCACATTTGATTTTGGAAATGCTAGAGAAAACTGCTCATTTTCAAAACATGAGTTCAGTTTCCAATATGTTGATTTTGGAATAATTTTATGACACCCATAATATATGATAAAAATATAAATAATTTAATTTTCATTATTCCTTCCATAATTATCCAGGGAGCAAGCAGATATTTCAGTACAGCTTAATCATTCTGAGTTTGTATCCTCTTAGCGAAGATATCTGCTGAGACTTGACACATGCAGTATCTACCCAATACAAGGAGTAAGTTTAATATCACTTCTTTATCCCAATGCAAGATTGGAAGATAATTATTAAAAATGTAGATAGATGAGCCTAGAAGATTATGATAAAGTTGAAAAATGAGTACTCATTTAAAGACAAAATGGGTTTTTAAATTTATTTATTGGCTGTTTTTTTATTTCTTTTAAAATGAAAAAAAATATATAGAATTTTAATAAAATATTGTATTTAGAGCAAGGTCATTAAAATTAAATAACATTTACTGAATTTTCACTAATTTTTCAATAAATAATACTTATTGCTGATAAAGTAACAGAAATGGTACTATGTGCCGAATAGCATTTAATCCATTCTTCTGGTGATTTGGGGGATTAACTATTGTCTATTTCATCCAAGATAATGGGCAGACATAAAAAATGTGAAAAAGGGAAGTATCATTTAAGGCTTTTGGTGAATAGAAACGAAGAGGAACCACTGTCTTTCTGAACAAGAACAAAGGAAAACGTTCACAAAGTTGCTACAAGCAGCAAACTTTTGACTCTAATGGGAACCAAGGTGCGAAGTTAGCCCAGCAAAAGTGCCAGAAGGCATACCAGCTAAAATAGGGCTTCCTGATGCTCCTGCTGGACCATAGAATCAGCCAACCCTTGGCTGTGTTTTACCTGTGGCATTGTAATTCTGTGAGGAAGTAATTTCCGTATTGATGGAAAAGGATGCCATAGTTTCTGCCACATACAACTAGCAATAGCTTGACTGATCCAGTTAACAGTTCCTCATCTTACTAAAAAGAAAATAGATATTTAATCTTTAATGACGACATAATGTAACTGAGAAAAACCAAGTATCCCTGAGGTATTTGCATCTCCTTGTCATCTTGTTGGGATAACTCCTCCCCAGCTGTCAGCACTTACTTAGTTCCCTTTCAGACCTGCCCCTCAAAAACATTCTCTTATCATCATTAGGCACAATCTTAAATTGAGTTGAAAGACTGGATGTATGCTCATGATTCTATATGTTGCAAATGAATTTTATGAAATTTAACTGATGACTAACATCTCTAAGACTAACCAGTAAAATCCAACTTTAATATTCCACTAAAACTCAGTCACAACAGAAGTCTCAGCCTTCCAGACCACTAATTTTTACACAGATCCTTGCCTTTGCATTACACTTTCTCTCTCCAATGTGACCACATCAACTCCATTCTTGTCCAGACCAAACATCTCTTCCATGTCCTGAGTCAACCATATTTTTCAGCAAAAAAATAAATAAATAAATAACAATTAAAAAATATATATATATATATATATATATATATATATATATATATATATATCATCTATCTACCATCTACTGATCTAAATTCCTTTCATATTCTTTAATTTCTGCTACATGCAGCTAAAAATCACCTGATGTCTTTACTCTTAAAATATGATTTCCCTGTTTGCCTCACTATCGGTCAGAGGCCATTCCCATCATCAGGCCCCATCTTTCCAGAAAATAAGAAAAAAACAAAAATATTATACTTCTACAACTCACATACTCATAATTATCTATTGTTTCAATTTGGCCTTTGCATTTTAAAATATCAATTTTTTTCTGTAATAATACAATAAATAACATGTTTTTATTTAATATTTTCTAAAAAATTATTTTCTCTATTAATTAAGGTAAAAATTATTTACAGTTTGTTTGTTTGACTCAGAATTTAATGTAAGATCAAATATTGTACTTTTTGTTATCCTATTTTTTTTATTTTTGTGTGCAAACCTCTGTTTTATTTTACTTACTTGTTTTTCAAACTTAGAATACCTTTTCAAGATTTTCTCTTTAGTTTTAATTCATGACATTTTATACCCTTATGAATAGTCATGAGTAGGCGCCAAAGTCAATGGCTTTGATTCATCTGGTAATACTTTCAGTTCTTCTTTAATTATATGACAGTGTCTTGAATTTGTTCATGTGTGTTACCCATCTTTTTCACTACATCTTCTGTCATATATATAAAGTCCCTAATAGTTCCAATTGCTTGGTCATCTCTGAACCTGATTTTGTTGATTATTTTATCTCTTCACAAAGTCCCATTACCCCACCACATGGGCTTTCATGAGTGAGTGTATATATATATGTGTGTTTATTTTTATTGAATATTGGATCACTTGTGTACCCTAGGAGAGACACTTATTTTAAGGCATTTGGTATGGGGTCAAATCAATCTCTTCAGGAGTTGAGCTGGGTTTGGGGTTTATCACTTCTGTGGAGATCATCAGTGTCCCAAAGGCTTAAGAGTTCTCCCATGATTGGTGTGGGCTGAAATGCTGAATAGTTTTTCTTTATACAGAAGTTTTGCCTTCAGGTTTGAGTCATTCCTTCCTGTTTGTAGCACAGAGGGTTCTCTCTCCATGGTCTCTCCTTCAGATGTGCACTGCTGTGGCTCATTATTAGGTGCCTGCTAAGCTGGAAGAGGAGAGGCAGAAGGGTTCTGCTTGTTTCTAGCTGTTTTCCTTAGCCTTAGTTTTAGGCAGGCTACGCATGTCTGACCTTAGGGATGGCATGTCTGCCACTCTGCATCACAGGCCATCATATTCTGTCTTGTATCTCTGCCCTGTAGAGGTGGTGCTTTGTGCCTGTCCCCCCACACCTGACTCTTCTCTCTTCCGTATCTAAATTGTGTTCTCATTAACACGGACTCAAATCCCTTCACCATGAAAAAATGACAACTTTCTTTAGGCACTTTCAAGATGTGTCTTTCATAGGATATGGCATTTCTTCCTTTCTTTTTTATTCTCATCTGAGGATATGTTTCCATTGATTTTTAGAGAGCTTGGAAGAGAGAGGGAAAGACAGAAGCATCAATGTGAGAGGGACACTTCGATTGGTTGCCTCCTGCATGAGACCTGACCTGGGCTCCAGCCAGGGAGAACCCTGGAACCTAGGTGCATGCCCTTGATCAGAATTGAACCCATACCCTGAAATCGGCAGGCCAATGCTCTATCCACTGAGCCAAACTGGCTAGGGCAGGATATTTCTTAGCCTCTCCAGCAGTAGGCCTTAATTTTTTCCTCCAGGAGTGAGGTGGAAAAACCCTAGATCATTTTCATGGATTCTTATTACTCAAGTTACCAAGAACACTGTGAGAGGCAGATTACAGGGAGCTTAGCCAGTGAGCCTTCAGAAAAGGTGTTTCCACTCTAACTGATTTAGCTCAGTGGATAGAGCATCGGCCTGCAGACTGAAGGGTCCCAGGTTTGATTCCAGCCAAGGGCATGTACCTTGGTCACGGGCACATCCTTAGTAGGAGGTGTGCAGGAGGCAACTGATCTATGTTTCTCTCTCATCAATATTTCTAGTTCTCTATCCTTCTCCCTTCCTCTCTGTAAAAACTCAAAATATATTTTTTTTTTAAAAAAAGGAAAACAAAAAGTGTTTTATCTGCAGCTCATACAGAGGACCCCCTGCATTGTGTCTGCAGGGTTTCTGTCCACTGGGCTGGGCTTCTGACTGCTGGGCAGGGGCGTGTCCCAAGCCACGCAGGGGCAGCTCTGAGCATGGACCCGGCCCAGCAGCCCAGTGTTCTGTCTGCAGCCCTATCTCCCTCTGAGGCCTGGGACTGGGACCCTGGCTCTATGGGTGCCACCATCTTTGTAGCAAAGTGATGGTTAATTTGCATAACACTGTTTTATTTGATAGGATGTGCATGATGAGGCCCAGAAGGTGAATTTCTTTGCGGAATTTTTTAAGTTATAATATATAAAACAATTAAATTAATATCAGACCTGATATATAGTATCTTGAATTTGTATAGCATTTTAAAATAATGCACAAAAATCCCGTAATTTACCACTAAATCTTCAGAAAAGTCAGAAAATATATTATTATTGATTCTATTACTATTGTTATTTCCAAAGTAGTTTCAAATATGTCAAATGATTTGTCCAATGTGCTAATTCTAACAAATAGTAAAAAATCTAGCATTTGAAATTTTGTTTTCTTTTACATGCTATTATTATGCAAAGCTTTTCCTCAGATACAAAGAGAGAGATTTCTATAAGAAAAAATGCTATAAATTAAAATGATCTGAGAATGTTTCATGGCAAAGATGCAACTTGAGCCCAATTGGTTGAGTTGCAATTGAACGGGACCAGCACAGTGTTTTAAGCAGAAGGCACAGTCAAACAAAGGTATAGAAATGAAAACAGAATGACAAAAAGTGGAGGAAAGCGAGGTTGTAAACCTTCCTGTTGTGCTGAATGAGCACAGGTTTGATAGGAAACAAGTTTGGATTTATCAAGAGAAACTATGTTAAAAGGTACATAAAATACTCCTAAAATATTGTGTTGTTTTTTATAATCACAGAGGTACAGGGGGGAACGTTTCTTTAAAAAAATTATTGGATGCAAAAAAAAAAACCACATTTGAAATCATGAATAGAGTAGTTAGACTAAGGGAAGTTTAATTCCTTAGCAGTACTAAAATTTATCCTTACCACCCCTATGGGCAGAACTTGGTTTGTGCTCAAAGACCCTTTATTTCTTTTAAAAAATACACTTGTGCAGAGAAATTCATATGGTGTTGAGTTTTAAGAGTATGAATAGGAAGCTTTTCTTTATTTGGAAGAAAGACACTTCAACTATTCCCCCTACCACTTTGGTATAATTATTTAAAAAAATAGATGAAGGTATGCAGCTCCAACGTGCACAGGGTTGCAGTTTTATTGAGGAAGGAAAATTACACAATATTTGAAGAAATTTAGTTAACTGTTTTTAAAATATGGAGAATATAAATTATGCATTAGAATACCTATGAGGAACATTTTGTTCATTGTGTTTAAAGGCTACTGCAAGTAGGGCCATTGGAGTTAAGATTTAGCTCCAAATTTTTCAGTTATGATAGTTTTACTGGAATGTGTCCAAATCATGGGTGCTAAAGCAAAAATGAATTATGTATGTATAAATCTGCAGCATCAAATGGAGCAATTATCAATTAAATGAACTAGAGAGCTTTCCTTTTTTTCCTCATAAATTATCAGTGAAATATAATACACTTATGTAGACTATTTCCCCTCCAAAACTTTTCAGTCTATTTCAATTTCATTGAGATAATATTTACTTATGCTGCTGTGTGATGAAGGGATTAGTGGGTGTATAACTGGAGTTTGGCTATGGTTTTTATGGGGGATCAGAACTCTCTTTAACAAATATTTTGTCAGGTGTTTTTGTATGATTTGCTTTCCAGAAAAGAGTTTTCAAAAGCCTCTTACTCACTTGCTCCATTCTGAGCTTAGCAGTGCTCAGATTTATTTAGCACCCTGGGAATCAGCCATTTTGTGATTAAAGAATTTAAGGCTTATTGAGCATAAGTTGGGCAAGATACTGAAGTTAGAAAGAAATAAGACCAAGATGCAAGACCTCTTCTATTTGATCATAAATTTAAGGTTCTTCTCATGACCACAGACTAACTGCATAACAAATTATGTGCCTCTGACATTGTTCAACATTATAACTTATTTAAGCTTAAAATATGGGTAAAAATGAGCAAGTTAGATTATATCTTGAAACCTAAATTGAGTGATATATTAAATGCTGTAAATGTATGAATGAGGGGTGTTATGTGTGGGTTGGTATACTCTAACAGGTGTAAAAGAGTAGATGAGACTTTCTCCATTGCACAAAACAAGAGTAACATTTACAAGAATTGAGGAAATATCATTGTAAATATTTATATTTTCCCAAATAATTGACATTGTATTTCCGTCCTAGATCACAGAATAATTTTAACTTAATGATACAGACAACATTACCCTGTTTTATCTTTTTACCTAACAAAAATGGCCCTGGGACAGTGATGTGCATGCCCTCTTGTAGCCCTATAGTGATCCTAAAATCACTTGACCATGGCAACCAAGTTTGTGTATATTTAAGCATGATATCTCTAAGGAATAATATTTCTGAGAATAAAACTTATACCTTCTTCTTCAAAAACAAAAACTTCTGTACACACAAGAACTGTTTATATTTAGTTAAAATGCATCCCAATTTATGTCTCATGGATTAAAAATAGATTATTGGACTTCTGACTTCTGCTGTAGGATGCAGAAAGGAAGAAATAGGTTTGCTTCAAAACTTAAGCAAAATATATCAACTTTATGAATTATTTTACTCTATCAATGAATTGAGACCACGTAGCCTTCATCTACTCCTAAGTCTAAGGAAAGACAGGTGACTGTGGGTGATTGGCCCATGGCATTCACTTATTTGTAGTAGATACAACTCCATATAACAGAGTTCAACTAGCATAGATCACTAGTAGGTGAAAGCCAAGTGCAGTCTGGCAGGGATGTGTGAAGCAAGATAATCACAGTAGATAGGTATGTGAAGACTTCAATGCATTGAAGGCTATCAGAGCAACAACAACAAAACACAGACTTAGCTGAGATCCTAACTAGAATAATTTATTGCTACTCTCTTAAGGCCTAGTAGAAAGATTTTCCTATTTCCCAGATAAAAACTATCCCAATTTCTACTGGCCTACATAAATTGTTCCTATTTCAATAAAATGTTTTGAAATAGATGAAAAAACAATATATAACACATTCCTAAGAGACTAATGAAACTAAGGGATGCCACAGATGTTGCAGTTCTCTGATAAGAATTTAAAATAATGATGATTAATATGTTAAAGTTCCCAGTAGAAAAGGTGACAGTATGTAAGATCAAATGAGTGAGCTCAGCATAGATATGGACCTAATGAGAAAGAATCAAATTGCAATGTTAGAAATAAAATAAAAGCTTAATAGAAAAGGTTTTCAATGGTTCCATCAACAGACAGACAAAGATGTTAAAAGAACCAGTGAATACAATAATAGAAAAACATAAATTAGCCAAAGTAAAATAAACAGAAAATGGACAGTGAAATACAAAAAAAATCAGAACATCTAAGAACAGTTGGACAATATTACATGATCTAAATGGTATCTAATTGGAATCCCAGGAGGACAAGAAATAGAAAAATGTGGTAAAGATTTTAAAAAATGTTATTTAAGGATTGCCCAAAATTAATGGCTGATAAAAAACCCATAATCTCTGAGAGCACCTGAGAAGGATAAAAACCAAATCAAACTACTGAAAATCAAAGATAACCAGATAATTTTGAAGGCAGGTAGGGAAAAATAAAGAAATAGCGTGTTCACAGGATAAAGAAAAAAATATAATTGACTTCTCATTGGAAACCATGCAAATCATAGACAATGGAGTGACACCTTATAAGTCCTGAGAGAACCCAGCCACCAGGGTCAGTGGTTGAGCATCTGCCTATGAACCAGGAAGTCAGAGTTCGATTCTGGTCTGGGCATAGGGCATATGCCGGGGTTGCAGGCTCAATCCTCAGTGTGGGGCTCCCAATCAATGATTCTCTCTCTCAGTGTTGATGTTTCTATCCCTTCCTCCTCCCTCCTTCTCTGAAATCAATCCTCTCGGAAATTCAACCAAACAAGAAATTCAACCACTGGCTATGATGTGCACTGACCACCAAGGGGCAACACAGAACAAAGGAAGGCCTTGGCCTGCAACCGGGGGAAGGAAGGCCCTCTTCGGCCCTGATCACTGGTCAGACCTAGGGAGGTTGCCTGTGCACAATTCCGTGCACCAGGCCTCTAGTAAAAATATATTTAAAAAACACACGAGGGCTGAGAAAAACAGTAGCAACAGCAGTGATCAACCTAGAATTCTATACTCACTTTTATAAGAGAGAAGAGAAATAAACCTTTTTTTATATGAGAGAGGAGAGAGAGAGAGAGAGAGAGAGAGAGAGAGAGAGAGAGAGAGAGAGAGAGGTGCGTGTGTGTGTGGGGGGGTCACGTTGTTAGCAGGTCTAATTTAATAGATTAAAAATTTAATTCAGAAAATTGAACACTCAGATAACAAAACTGCTGATATGCCACCCAGTGAAGCAATGGGAGTTTGGCAATAACACTGGTGCCTTTCAGGGCGGAAGAGGCAAAGGGGTTGGGGCCCAAGAGCAGAGAAGCTCTACTGTCCAGAGGGAGCTGGAGCTCAGGATAGAAAGGGTGTCTGGCAGCATCTGGGGTCTCAGGGAAGCGCAATCACACATAGATGCCTCCTGAAATAGCAACTCCCTCAAAGAATTCAATTGCCCAAATCAAGCTGGCAGAGAGTCAGTTTGGCAAACTACACAAATTAGGCTGGGAAATACAAACCTTGGCTGCCAGCCTCCCTGAGATACAGGACCAGGAGCGTGGAGAATGGCTCCGAGAGAAAAGAGACAAATGACCCATTCAGCACACATTTAAAACAGTTTTTTTTTTCTGTATTCATTTCACCACTATCCTATAATTAACTCCTAAACAGAACACCACGTCTCTGTCTGATATGATGCAACTGTATTTCATAAAACACAACTCCTCTTCCTCTCCCCAAAGTCTCATCAATTATCTCATTAATTGTAATGGTTCACTGTTTTCAGGTGATATGAAGGATTCCCCATCAAATCCATACATGGCATCTTGTGGTCTTGTGGCATAGAGACTAACTTGTCATTGTTTTTGTTAAATTTATCTTTATTGTTGAGTTTCCCCTATTGCCCCCCTCCACCCAGCTCCCACCCCTCACACTATTGTCTGAGTCCATGGGCAATGCTTATATACATATAAGTTCCCCTGTTGGCATTGCTCATATTCTTTTTACAAAATAATAAGAAAATAGGAAGGTGAAAGGAATATAATTAGTTAATATGTACAGGTTAATATACATAGTCATATATAATCTCTCTCAGACACGTAAACTCCTAAATTCCTTATATCTCTAAGTGGTTTAAGACTATAGTCATTTATCACTTCCTTTTCTTACTATCTACCACATGCCTCCTTTTCCCTAAGCTAGCTTTTCAGTTGATCACTATTATTTTTAAACATGAAAGTTAAATTCATTCTTGAAATGCCCATGTATTTATGTGTCTTGATTTAACTGAGCATAATGTTTGCTACTGGGCATGACAGTAATCAGGGCAGTTCTAGTGAATCCTCTGGGTTGCACATATAGACCCTAGATTACATTATTATAACAGCAACCCATTTTCTCCCTGATAATCAGAATTAATCATCCCAGCCAGCAGAGACCTTGTTTTCATCCTATTGAGCAACAGAGACATAGCATAAGTACCTGAGGAATATAGGATTCCAATAAGCATTTATAGAATCATCCAAACAATTGTATTTCCAGCTATGTGTGGGAGAGACTTTCTTTAAATATATTTTACTAGAGGCCCAGTGCATGAATTTGTGCACAGGTGAGGTCCCTCTTCCTGGAAGGCAATGGGGGCCAATCAGGGCAATCAGATTTGCTGTGGGAGCTCACTGACCACCAGGGGGCAGCTCTTGCATTGAGGTTGCTTAGTCTTTTATATACCAATAGTATAGATTGATTTCAGAGGGGAAAGTAGAGAGGAAGAGAAATATCAATGACAAGAGAAAAACCATTGATTGGCTGCCTCCTGCACACCCCTCCCCCCAATTGGGGCAGACCCACAACCTAGGCATATGCCTTGACCAGGAATTAAACCCTGACCTCCTGGTTCTGAAGTGGATGATCAACCACTGAGCCCCCCTCAGCTGGGCATGTGGGAGACTTTTGTTAGGTATGCTGCTCACTAAATGTGCAAAGTGACTCTGACCTTTTTGAATATTAACCTTGATATTTCCTCACTTTAAATTCCTTATTACAATGGTTGGCAAACAGGCTCCTAAATGCAGTTTTCCAATCTGTTGGCTAATGAGTTTGCGGACCACTGCCTTATTAAATCTTTTGTATTCTTCTAGTGCAGTGGTTCCCAAACTGGTCTGCACCTTGGAATCAATGGAGCTTTGACAACTACTAATGCCTTTGTTCCATCCTAGAGATTGTGATGCACTAGTAATTGGTCTGGGGTGTGGCCTGGGGCTTTGGAAATTTTAATAGATCCCTAAATTATTCACCCAAGACCAATTATATAATTGAATAATTTAGGGATCTATGCTCCAGTGCAGTAAACAATGATTGCTGGGCATCTCTTTTGCACCTCTGCAAAAAAGTCACCCTCACTTTCTGACCAGATGACTGACAGTCCAGCTTCTCCCTGTAGGTGTCTGGGTCCCCCACATGTCCCCAGAAACTGGATTTCAGAGTGATTGGGAGGTTGTCTCTTTTAAGGTTGAAAAAAAGCAGCACAATCCATCCCCCACCACCAGCCTGATTTGTGTGCCTTTGTACCTCAGCTTTTCAGCATTTTTGCTCCTTTCTCTTTCCTTCTAGTTGTAAAATTTCCACTCAGCCAGCTTTCCCTTGGTTCTACGTGATAGATGTTTTATTATTATTATTATTATTATTATTATTATTCTTTTCATTTAGTAGTAGTTTTGAAATTGTTGTGCAAGGTGGCAGTTTAGTTGTTTACCTTTGCCACCATCTTGGTTTTTCTAGAAGTTATTTTATAAATAATAAAATTCAATATGATTGCATTTAGTGTTGTCTTAAAATGACCACTTTGAAAAAAAACTGAATCTGAGAAAACAAGTACCGTATTTGCCGGTGTATAAGACGATTTTTTGGCCCTGAAAAATATGCCTCCAAGTGGGGGGTAGTCTTATATGGCAAGTATATAACAAACTCTGTATTTTAGTGGAAATGTTAGGGGGTAGTCTTATACGCCCAGTTGTCTTATAAGCCGGCAAATACGTATTTTTCAGGGCCAAAAAATCGTCTTATACGCCGGCAAATACGGTATATTGAAATTGATGTGCTCCCATAATTTTTGAGCAAAATGAGTTTTTCATTAGGTAAATTAGATTTTAAATGCCTTAGCCTGAGAGAATTATAGTTAACAAATATTATATCAAACCAAATTTATCTGATAAAGTAATGATTTGCTATTTTTGTAAACATTTTTGTGTGAAGTTTCCTGGAACTGGATGCATTAGTAATTTTCAAATTTTAATTGATATATGATTTAGTTACTATATGTCAATCTTAATGTTGCTTTTGATTCCTCTTAAATATTCTTACATATCTAGTGAACCCAAATGAATAAGAGAATGTCCTTTAATTGAGAGATAGAGAGGTTTATTTTACAAAACAATAGCATTTGGCAGGAATATTGACTCCAGTCTGCCACCAGCTCAGCCTATTGGCTGATGCTATTGATTACTAAAATACAAATAGTGAGACCATAAAACAATTTGAGTTGTCTATTGCTATGATATCTGTATCAAAACATACTAAAGGCAGACTAATTGCTTTCAGGTCATTTGAAAATCACAACAATCAAATGTGTCCCTTCAGTGATTTTAGGTATGATTTAAATTTTGTTTCCTCACTTTGTTCTTCAGTTTAAAAACATATTTTATATTAGGGCTGTTGCAGTTTGTGTGAAACATAGACTTCAAGTACAAACTACTTAGAATTTTGCTGCCACCAGAAAGAATGGAAAAAACAAACAAACAAATACTGTATCACTGCATGGTTTCTTGATAAACTATTATTCTCTGTTGCCAATGGCAGATTTTAGATGGGGAAAGAAATATAAAATGCAAACTTCTCTCCACTGCTCCCAGATATTTGTGAATTTTCTTTTACTTCAATAGAAGTAGAAGAAATTGTGCTGAAAAACAAAACAAAACAAAACAAAAAACCAGTGAGGTCTTGCAAAACCAACATTATACTGAAATGCAAAAAGAAAGACAAAGAATTTTGGACTGAGTATAGAGAACCTAGACCCATTCCTATACCTTAACATGTCTTATGTGAGGCCTTACTTAAGAACTCAATTTCTCATGCTCAGCTTTCTTATTGTAAAACAAAAGGTGTATCTTTAAAAGACTTCTGGTTAGATCTCTTATTCTAGTCCTTAGTGAAAAAATAATGGTCATTGTACTTAAATAAATTTAATTGTTTTTATCACCAACTTTTATTTACTTTTGTTTAACCTACAAAAGTTTACATTTTCCAAACCTTGGTTTATTATGTCTCCAGTAAGGATATTTTACTTATTTATTATGTGAATAAGAAATAAAAATGTTTTGCATATTCTAGGCATTAAATATTTTCCTTCTATGATCCCCCTTCTCCTTTAGAATTTCTTCTACCTCATTCTTTGATAGCATTCGGTGATTCTATTATATGGAACATATTAAATAAATCTAATGCTACTTTGATCATTTACTTTAGTGATATTTGCTTTTATATATTCATTATATTTGTTTATTTGAGATCTAGAAAAATAATCACCCAAATATGCCATAAAAGTAACCCTTACATTAAAAAGTTCTCTAGCTGTGGGTTTCTAAAATTAGCTGCTTGAAAAATAAAAGTACAACACAAGTTGTATATTTATTCTCTAACAAAACAATTTCCTCAATAATTGTATACTCAGAACTTATATTTCCTCAGGGTGCTATAAAATAATGCTTTATTCTAAGACCTTTTCATATTACCAATTACAGGACTGCATACAGCCTATCTAATGAAAGAGTTTCTTGTTCAGTGAAAAATTTAGTTTGTTTATGTTTACTTGAAAGCCTGGTTGAAAGAAAAAATTATGTTTATAATTTATTTCATCTTTTTTTATGGCAGTGAAAAAACAATCTACTCCCTCACATACCTTCAATGTTCTATGACTAATAAGGCCTCTGGCTTGAAGCTTTGGTTTTGAAGAGTACTCCCACTTAAGGGATGAGGAAACAATGATCTTTTTTTCAAGGGCAGGTTAAGAAAACATGCAATATTAACCAAAGCCTACTTTCCTTCATTATATGTGTTAGTTTTCAAAATAAACATTTAAAGAGTGAATCTACAAGGCCCTCAGCAATGTGTTATTGGTTATGAATGCCTTTTATTTTTTCAAGTGCAATCAGTATGTCACATCCTATATCTTTTATGACTAGTCATTTAAATTAATATCATTTGTTTTTATCGTTTCAATAACAGTGGGCTTATCATAACAAATGTGAGATATTAAAAAGTACCACACTTATATTGGGGGAAAATGAATCAATAATGCTATTGCAGACATACTTATAAAAATAGCTTTGACAAAATCTAGAATGGGTATCCAATATTTCTGTTCTAATCCATAATTTGTTTTTACATATATGTTCATTAATTTTCCCAGTAATGGTGAAATTAAGTCTATCTTAAGCCTCAGATAGAATTAGGTTAAGGAGAAAAGCAAAATTTTTCCAATTTCCTGCAATTCTTGAGGAATGACACAATTTTTGCTACACAAATGGAGAGACAATATGTTGCAGAAAATTATAAGTTCAGAGAGTAGTTAAGGTCAAAACCCAGCTAATTTCTAGTTGCCTTGATTATCTTTTTAATTCTAATATCAAGGATTCTTATTGTTAAAATTGGGATAATAACAGTACATTCATCATAGACTTACTTAAAAAAATGCACTTAAATGTGTAAAATGGCTATTGCCAAGGCTGACACAGTGTTTATTAACTGGAATAAAATAACTAAACAAACCAAACACATGTAATAGTTGAGGAAGCCAACTTTGCTGTGCTGTGGCTAAACCCAGACAATATCATATTTTAGTTAAAATTCTCATAAATCTCTTAGACTTACCCCCTCCTTCCATTCACTTTCCTCCTCTTTCCACTGCTTCACTATGCCTTATTTATACACATCTTTAACACAATGTTTATTGATTTGAGAGAGAGAAAAAATTGGAGAGGGGGAGAGAAAGAGAGAAACATCAGTTTGTTATTCCACCCATTTATACACTCATTGGTTGAGTCTGATCAGGTCAAGATCAAACCCACAAACTTGACATATCAGGATGATGCTCTAATCAACTGAGCTACTGGGCCAAGGTTTTATACATTTATACATATGCATATATTACAAAATGCAATGCTAATGTCATATCATGTTTATAAAGGTAAATAAATATGGCAGTTGTAATCCATTTCATAGAATTTTTATTGCCAATAATTTCCAATTCCTGTAGATATATCTATATAAATTTACAGCTCTGTAAGTGCTTGGGCTGGTTTTAAGTTAGTTCCCATAGGCTTCAGTGCTTCTACTTCTATGTGTCCTGCGTTCTCCTCCTGTGGAGTCCCTAGTGATTATATAGCTCGCTGGGTAGGATATCTGGTAGGTGGCCAATAAGTTTAAAAATACGCCCCTGTAAGCAAAAGGATTCATGTGCAGAACACACAGGGTTTTGAGACATTTTTAAAGCTATACAAAGCATTTGGAACATCTGCCCTCATCTTTTATGTAGATAAAAGGTGAAGTTTCCAAAGGCGTTATTTGATCTAAATCTGTAACAAAGGAGAAAGAAAAACACTTGGGGAACATTAAGAGGTTATTTCAATCTGTTCAAGATTTAAACTCACTTATAAGCAGAAAACAATGCTTAAATTGCAAATATCCAAAGTTAGTGAGAGAACTTTTAGAAATAACTTTTTTAGCACATCCAAGCTAATATTCATTGTTAATAAAGACTAAAGTCAAAATTACCCATCTTATGAATAAATGAGTAGGTGAAACTATCCTGATGTGAGGAGGTCTATCATACCCAACCAGGATCAATAAATAAGGATATGGAAATAGCAAGGAAGAATTATCAGATATTGATTTGGAGCAGAGCTGAGTCCTCTAACTCTTCAATTATATATGATAAAGCTGTCAGGTATCACACTCACTTTTATAAGTGTGTTCCAAGAACATTTTGATTTTATACTCAAAGATATTAGCAATAAAAGTATTTTTGAAAGAAAAGGAACAATAATCTTGTTCATTGATAATGTCTTTTAGCTTTAAAAGGTGTATCTCAGGGTCAGGTGTCAAAGACCAATATTATTTCATTACTTTTACTGAGGAAATAATATTTTATAAAGTGTCTTCTCACTAGAACACTGCTTGGAGCTCTACATTTTAAAGACCCTATATTATAAAATTATATTACAAACATGTCCTGGTTGTTAAAAACTAAATCATATAGAACACTGGATACGATTGTGTGGTGTTCAATTCTATGGCAAGGCTCCAACAAATACCTATATATTGTTGTAATTTGCTCCCCTTTTCCATGTCATCTCTGTTTGAACTCTCCAGGTAGTTGGTTCTCTGGTTCTGCTTCAAATATATTGCCTTGCCTGGTTGCCATTTGGAGATTTGTTTTTAAGCAAAGAATTTTTGCCTTCTGCCACTGTGCTTCCAAAACTAAATTTTTCGCCACTTTCTCACTTCCATGGAAACACTATTTTATATGGGTTTACATTTCACAATGCTAAGGAAGCAATAAAAAAAACACTTCTTATTTTTAACCTTAGTTGCTTTTTTTTTCTCCTTCCATATGTAGTTCTTTAATGAAAAACTCAGATCCATTCCCATGTTCTCTGTGGTAATATTCATTGCAAACATCATTACGGATGTGAGGTCTCTCCCTTAATTAAGAACTAAAAGGCTTCATTTCCTAAAACAAAAGCATGTGGCAGGTTTTATTGATCTGGTCAGTGTCGCCAGCTGAACACATTAGCAGAGGTTATTGATTACTCTAGTGGTAATGAGCTTGGGTTCTTAATCAGGTGAAGTCCACATTCCTTGGGAGCATTTACTTAAAAAGGGCTAACATGGAAGTACATTTTCGCTATGATACATGATTCAGTAGACTTTTAAAGCTTTATGGCCAATGAATCATTCTTAAAAAATATAAGAGCAGTCATTAAAAAGATGATTTTCTAGTCATTATCTTTTTACAATTTCTTCTGAATGTTAATGATGCACTTATGAATAAATGCTAAGCCAAAAAAAAGTGTAGCATTAAAATAATGTGGTCACATATGGCTCTCCAGCTTTTAATAAGTTCTCAATAACTATCATCATTATCCTCTGATGACTAAGCTGGGCAACATAACTAGTTTAGCTTTATCATTATCAATAGTCATGATCTCCATCCAGTGTTGGAATAAGAATTCATAAAAACAGCCCAAGCCAGTGTGGCTCAGTGGCTGAGTGTTCACCTATGAACCAGGAGGTTGTGGTTGGATTCCACGTGAATGCACATGCCTTGCTTACATGCTCAATTTCCAGTTGAGTTCATGCAGGAGCCAGCCTCACAACAATTCTCTCTTATAACTGATGCTTGTATCTCACTCTTCCTTTCCCTCTCTCTCTGAAATAAAAATATATTAAAAAAGAAAGAATTGTTAAAAACAGCTTTGTAGATCAATAACCAATAACCAATAACCAATGGTAATCTGTGTAGTAAATATGTGACATCTCCTAATGACAGTAAACTCTTCATTAGGGATTAGATTAACATAGCTAAATTATATCTCACTCCAAGATTTGAATTCAGGTGGAAGACCCAGTAGCACACTTCTTATTCATTCACTTAGGTGGAATATCACCATACGTTTTCTGTCCAAATATGTGTGAAAGCAATAAGGGGACTTGTTTTCCTTTTGAATGGACAACATATAGATAAATTCAAAACAATCTGGGAGAATACTCTATCCTGCTAAAACGAAGGAAGGGATCCATGTGTAAATAATGGGCAATGGCTCACTTAGGACAGCCGACGAGAATACAAAAATACCGTATTTGCAGGCGTATAAGACGACTGGGCGTATAAGACGACCCCCTAACATTTCCACTCAAAATACAGAGTTTGTTATATACTCGCCGTATAAGACTACCCCCCACTTGGAGGCATATTTTTCAGGGCCAAAAAATCGTCTTATATGCCGGCAAATACGGTATATTATTTGGAACCTGTAATTTTCATGTTGATTTTGAAATCTGAGGAAAATTGAATATTTTATCTGTAACCTACAATTCTCTGATAATCTTCTGGAAAATACTGAGCAGTCATTGAAATGTGTTCATTACAAGGCTCTCTGGACCCAGAGCCAGACAAAGGAAACATTTTCCTTTCCCCTCTGACCATTTCTGCAACACCCGAATGAAGGCACAAAATTGTTTCTGACCTTTGAATTGATCCAATCCCCGACCTCACATCACCCCATGAAAAAGTTATTCACAATACATTGATAGCCTATGTTGCTTCTATCACCAGTAGATTGTATAGTAAGTGTGCCCCTATTGGAGTGAGATATATATTTAATGGAAATGCAAACACAATGGACAAAATAGTATGTGATCTGTAATTTTTAGAGTCAAGTTCATCTTTAAAGATGATAAAGTGATATTTGGTGATGTAGAATCAACTGAAGGATTCTGAAGCCAGATTTATTAGCATAACCAGAAACTTTTGGTATCAAATATTTGTCCAGATTAAAAAAAATACTTCCTTTAAAACTTGTCTTTTTTGCATGGTCTTTTATATTGATGAGATTGTCATGTTAACTGAGAAACTGTCACCCAGAATATATTTTTTTCCTAATGAGTTATTTGTCAGGAAGTATTAGTAAAAAAATATCTTGCATAATATGACAGATAGCTCATCTCATGACAAAAGTACTATACTCTTCAGCATTGGTGAGACAGATTATACATTATATTCACCTTTAGTTTTAATAGCATGGTTTTTAGAAATAAAAATAAAAATCTAAGCAAATTAAAACTAATTCTATGAAGGTTAATACTTCACTACAACCCTGTCTCACCTTTGAGAAGAAAAAGCAAGGTTAATTATCAAACCATTACAGAAAAATCACTATATATTATTGAAGACCTCATAAAAAACAGTGATGGTACACATCAGCCTCTCTCCTCAACAGCAGACAAAGCTTGTTTGTGCCCACACAAAAGTGACATATGAATAGCTGACTTAGGAAAGAGTAACAAATACAAATGAAATATTATAACAGAAGATTTAAAAGGAAAATGTGAATGAACTGCCATTATTTATCTCAGGAAAGAAATGACAGAGACTCAATAAATCCATTGTCGTGTCTGAAAGAAATTATATAGTGTGAAATAAGGGGTATGTGTTTATCAGTAGAGATAAAACAAATGAACCAGTTATTTGCTCATTTGGGATGAATTTCCCAATCATAAAACCTCAGAGCCTCCAAGATCTTGTACTACCATTCTTTACAGATTGGTGCATGTGCAATCACACACACACACACACACACACACACACACACACACACACCAATGCAATAGCAGAAAAGAAACATTTTTCCTCTCCAAATACTTTCTTTTTTCTAGTTTTATTTATTCTATCCCTTTATTGGAATGTTTTCTATTTCATCTCTACTTATCAAACTGCTTCCATGATTAGATGGCTCAAATCCAAGAAGGCACCACTGACTACAGAATAATAAAGCTTTCTGTACATTCTACCCTCACTAGTATTTATGTACCACAACACATTGTATTTCACATTATAATGTATACACCACTTCTATCATCTGCTCATGTCTGAATACTCTGCTAGTACAAATTTTGAAACACATACCTGTTCTCTCTAAATATCTGAAACAATTGCTTATATGTAGAAAATATTTATTTTTGAATAAAACTGTCATGATACTCTGGAATATTTTTTCTGTCTAAATATATGACCATTTAAATACTGTAAAAGATTTAACTGAATATGAAAAGAGATAATTGCTAGGAATTCTCTTATTTAATCCATCCTATCTAATAAAAGATTAATATGCAATTTTCCCATACCTTTGCTATATTCACAAGCCAAGCCCACCAGCCAATCAGGAGAGATATGCAAATTAACCCCAACCAAGATGGCTGCAGCCACAGAGAGCAGGAGGGAGGCTTGGGTTTCTCCAGCAATGGAGGAAGCCAAGCTTTCTGCACACTCTGGCCGGCCCAGGGCTCTGCTTAAGGCTACAAACTTTTAATTATAGAATCCTAACAGAAATGGCAGCAGCCACAGAGTTGGAGAGAGGAAGCAGCTAGGATTGCCCTTGGTGATGGAGGAAGCAAAGCTTTCCACAGCCCTGGTCTGCCTTGGCCTCTGCTTAAGGCTACAAAGTTTCAATTGTAGAAGGTAAATCAATTCCAGATACCAGGGCCTTCACTTGGGTTGCTGGGGGGCATGGCTGCCCTGCAAACCACCACAGTCCCCTCGCTCAGGCTGCCCCACACCCCAAGAAAACCCCCACCCTGATCCGGAACTCTCTTCAGGGCAAACCAGCTGGTCGCCACCCATGCACCAGAGTTACCAGGCCTGCAAGGGAAGGGCAGCTGGGGCAAACAGGATGGCAGGGGAGCAGTTAGGCATCAATCATACTGGAAAGGGAGTGCTTAGGGGTTGATCAAGCTGTCAGGCAGAAGCAGTTAAGGGCTACCAAACAGGCAGGCAGACGAGCGGTTGGGAGCCAGTAGTACTGGATTGTGAGAGGGATGTCCTACTGGGACTAAATGGGCAGTTGGACATCCCTGAAGGGATCATAATTGGAGAGGATGCAGGCTAGGCTGAGGGACACCCCCTGCCCCCCCACCCCCCGTGCACAAATTTCATGCACTAGGCCTCTAATAAATATATATTATTTATATATAATATATATATTATGCAGCCTTTTAGCCATCTGGCTGGTAGCTATGATGCACAATGACCACTGTGGGTAAGATGCTCTGATCAGTAGCTATGACATGTGCTGACCATCAGAGGGTAGCTGCTCAATGCAGGAGCTTCCTAGCTGAGGTGATTTGGCAGCTGCACTTCTCAGGTGATGCACCCAGGACCAGAGATGAGAAAGCCCACTTTTGGGGAACATCACCCAAGGAATGCCCTCTTGAAATCCAGGACCCCTCAGGGCATGTGGGAGAATGAGTTTCAGCCTGATCCTTGCAGGCCAGGCCAAGGGGTCCCACCAGTGCATAAATCCGTTCACCAGACCTCTAGTATTCTGTATAGTACTACATTCTAACATAAAATTTGCGAGTATTGCAATGTACCACCCTCCTTCCTTTTTTCCTTATTTAGGCTCTAAATTTTATGTTTCTCATTATCAAATCCTACACTTAATTTTTCTAATATCACCATTTTATTCCATATTCATATTCTTTTCATTAAAGAGTAAGGAAGACATGGGTTCAAATATTGCTTTTTAATACTTAAATATCCTATATTACTTTGTAGACTATTGGCTAAACTTCAGTCATTTTATCTGCCTCGCAGCTTTTTGGTGAGAATTAAATGAATAATACATGTAAAACCTTCACCTGCTGATCATAAACATTTTGTAACTGAAAGTTTTTATTATTAAGAATAATTGTTATGAGTTCATTTGGGCTTTCCCACAAATGAGTATTAGGAAACTAACTTAAATAACAAAACATTACAGTTTAAGCTATATTAACCATACAACTTAAACACGTTGTTGTGGCAGGAAAATTTCTACCAAGGAAGCAGTTTTATAAAATGAATCAATGTGCAGAGTATAATTTTTAAAACTCAAGTGGTCATCCTAATTAAAACCTGTTACAATAAAATTAGCTGCTCATTCTAGTCACAAGAGTCCATAGTATCATAACATTTTAGAACCAGAAAAGATAATTTTATTGAAAGATTAAAAAACTAATAAAAGAAGTGATATTGAAGATGGTATGAACTTTAAAATATAATTAACCTGAATTTACATCTCTGTTCTTCTGTTTAGTAATCTACAGCCATCAACCTCTCTAAGGCTGCATTTTCTTATCTTTAAATGGGCACAGTAGCCTTCTTCTAAACATAGAAATGTTAGGAGAAAAAACATAAAGTGTATAATTATATTAAAAGTTTATCTCTGTACATACATTATACTACTTGATCTACAAATGTTAATTTCCAACCTGTCATCAAATACACACAACACACACAGAGATATTGATTAGTTTTTAATGCACACATTAAAACTGTCTATTGTTTTGTTTTCTGCTTTATTAAAGTATAATTGACAAAAATTATATGTATATGTAAGGTGTGTAACATGGTAATTTAATATACATATACATTATGAAGTAAATAGTATGATCAATTTCACTAAAACATCCATCATCTTACATAATTACCATTTTTGTGTGTGATGAGAACACCTAAGATGTATTCTCTTAGCAAATTTCAGGTATACAGTACTGTACTGTTAACTGTAGTCCCCATGTTGTACATGAGATCGCAGAACTTATTCACCTTATAATGCATTGTGAGGCTTTTAAAAGTGCTTAATGTAAACAATGATGCACACTTACCAGAATGGCTAAAATCGAAAACACTGACAACGCAAAATGTTGGCAAGGGTGCAGAACAACAGGAGCCCCGTTCCCTGCTGGTGAGAAGACAAAGAGGCACCAGAACTGACTCTTTTTCTTTGTCTTGTAGAACTAATCTATCTGATAGCACAGAATTATGTCTTGAATGGAATCTAATGTGTACGACTTTTATTTTTATGCAGTTTATCAGTTTATGTACTGGTGTTTGAAGGGCAGTTTCTTCCGACTTAGTGCTCTGAAGATAAGTAGTACCATAATACCGTAAAATCATATTTTTTCATCAGTTTATATTATCTTGTGATATGCCTTGGAGTTGCTGTATTTTACTTAACCTATTCATATATATATACATACACACACACACACACACACACACACACACACACACACACACACATATATATATATATATATATATATATATATATATATATATAATCTTTATTGTTGGAAGTATCATAGATGTCTTCTTCCACCCTCCCCCCTACCACTACTGATTCCCTCCACCCGACTCCCACCAACCACCAGGTCTACTGCACTATTGCCTGTGCCCTTGAGTTATGCATATATGCATAGAGGTTTTTAGTATGACCATTGGCACCTCTCTCCATACCTTTCCCTACTCATTTAATTCTTGGTAAATTTGACACACCAATTAACTTTTCACATTGTAACACAGCTAATCCTAAACTGCTCAGAATTCTCATGGAAGTCAATAGTTATATGATAGTATTTCTCTTAAATGAATTCACTTACTCTCATTTTATCAAGAGTGATGATCTTCCAATATGTAGGCCTCTTTAGACAGCAACAGATGACAAAGCTATACTGATGTCTAAGAAGGTGAAGCAGTATCCTGTCCATTGTAGAGGCTGTCTATTCAGGTCACACAAAAGTAATGGCTTTGCAGCCCTCTGCATAGACATTCTTGAACATGCCTGTGTGCAAAGATGAGAGAATGAGTATAAAAGCTGATTAGGCAGCCACGGGGGAAAGAGGATAATGTGAACTCCACATCTATCGTGAGGCCTCTTCATCCTTTCCTTATACATAATGCACTTTAAGGGAATCATTTAAATTCCGTCACTGGTGTTCTTTAGTGGACATTCTTCATGACCATTGTGCAAACTACTGTTATGTTCTGATTTAAAAAGTAACATAAATACATATTATTTTTTTGAAGAAATAAAAATAAAATCCCGCCAAAAAAAAAAAAACAAACAAAAATTTTCTAGAGGGGGATTTAAGCTATATAATTCTACTGACAGAGACATAGGATAATACAGATGATCCCAAACAACTGTTTAATTTTAAGGTCTAGAGATAATGGAAATAATAAAAAATTGTCATTTTTTTATATTACTTTTGAAGTAACATAGTAGCTCAAATGATTTTTTGTTGTTGATTAAAAGCATGTGTTGATTTATCTCACATAAGCTTTAGCTATAATTTCCCTTGGGTGTTTTCCAGTTGATCTTCTTATATATTGAAGAACTTCTCATTTGACTCAAATGATTCAGCCACATAAAATTTGTTTCTCAGTGTATATGAAGCACTAACTTATATGTTGTTATATTTACACAAAAGTGTTAATCAAAATGCAAGAACTACACCAATGTGCAATAATATGTATTAATCTAGCAATATGATAATATTGAAAAAAATACTACCAAATATTTACATATATTGTTATGTCTTTCAAAAAACCTATAACCATTTTAAGAATAGATATAGATAAAATAAAATACAAGAGAATGATGAGCAGAGGACTGAAAATGGTTTCATATTGGTGAAAGGCAGAAGGATGCATTAATGGAAAGCACCACACAGTTAGATATATGCTATATTTCAGAATGGGTGCCAGAGTTTTGGGTTCTCCCAATGATCAAAGTTAAGCAATTTGAGTATCAAAACAAGTAATATAGTTATCCTATATAACAAAAGCGTAATGTGCAAATTGACCGAATGGCAGAATGACAGTCTCTAAGATGTGCACTGACCACCAGGAGGGAAGATGGGCTGATGGCTGGTGAGCACATCGGCACTGGCTGGAGCCTCTCCCACCTCTGCGGCAGTGCTAAAGATGTCCATGGGGACCGGGCCTAAGGCATCAGTCGTACATCCCCTG
This sequence comes from Vespertilio murinus, assembly GCA_963924515.1. NCBI lineage: Eukaryota > Metazoa > Chordata > Mammalia > Chiroptera > Vespertilionidae > Vespertilio > Vespertilio murinus. Next base: position 110,936,138 of record OZ004709.1, read on the forward strand.
AGGGCTCCTGTATTGCAAAAGGGTACAGACCAGGCAGAGGGGACTCCTCCCCCTTGAGTGCATGAATATCATGCACCAATTGGGCCTCCAGTAGACTATAAATTAGAAAATAAGTACATGCAGCTCTAAATAAATAGTTGAATCCTATATAATAATAGGGTAATATGCAAATTGACTGAATGGTGGAAAGACCAGTTGCTATGACACGCACTGACCACCAGGGAGCAGATGCTCAATGCAGGTGTTGCCTCCTGGTGGTCAGTGAGCTCCCACAAGGGGAGTGCCACTCATCCTGAAGCCAGGTTACACCTGGTGAGCACAGAGGAAGTGGCAGGACCCTCTCCCTCCTCTGCAGCAGCACTAAGGATGTCTGACTGTCAGCTTAAGCCATTAGTAGGACATCCCCCAAAGGCACCTGGACTGCAAAAAAGAGCAGGCTGTGCTGAGGAATCCCCCCTGCCCCATAGTGCATGAATGTTGTGCACCGCACTTCTAGTAATTAAATAAATGGAAGAAAATAGATAAATATTTCCTGTAAGGAAAACTTAATAATTTTTGTAGCTAGTCCTCATCCAGATCTACTATTGGGAGCATGTCTCCATGTCCAGTGGGGTAGTAAATGCATGCAGCAATGTACTAGTCTGGGCACTGCAGACACACTCAAGAGCCTGACTCCAGCCAGTCTCGTCAGTGAACTGGTGTTTTCTGTGGGCATCTGTGAGTCACCAGACAGTTCAATCAGCACTGCAATTTGATCCCACAGTTAATGTCCATAAAGCCAGTAAGAGTCCAAGAGTTTGAGTTATATCCATTCAGTAGACTTTCTGGACATTAATTTAAACCAGTCCACATTTCTTCTCAAACTATATGTGTGGATTGTGTCTAGGTAGGAGACATTAAGTAGGGAATATTGTATCTGCATATAAACATGTACATATCACAATTTTATTTTAGGGAGACTATATGTGACATGTGACTTAATTTTTCCACAGATAACTATATCTCATTTTCTCAAAATATTCATATTTTTAAGAAAACGTTTCCATTGTGACAGGTTAATATTTGCCAATTAGCTATTTGTTTGGTAGGAACTCTAAGTTTATTTATAATAAAACCCATGATAAAGGCTATATATGATAAACCTACAGCCAACATCATACTCAATGTTTTTTTTCTGGGAACCTGAATAAATGAAAAAATAGAAATTCACCCTAAGAACAGGAACAAGACAGGGTTGATTGCTTTCACAACTCCAATTCAACAAAGTACTGGAAGTCCTAGTCATAGCGATTAGACAAGAGGGAAACAGAAAAAGCATCCAAATTGGAAAGGAGAGAGTAAAACTGTCATTATTCTCAGATGACATTATATTGCACAAAGAAAACCCTAAAGACTCCACTGAAAAAAAGACTAGATTTAACAAATCATTCAGCAACATAGCAGGATACAAAATTAACACCCAGATAATGTCTTTATTACATTCAAGATATATATTCTTTCACCAACATCTTTCTTAGAATCATAAAGAATAAATAAGTTAAGGGAATAGGATGAGGCTGATTTTATGAAATTTCAATAGAATAAATACGTTGCTTAGGCAATTGAGTAAAAATTTAGTACAGGTCAGGTGTGCAAATTAGGAGTTTTAATCAGAGATATCTATGTGTGAAGTTCTAGTAAATAGAATCCAAGCTGAGAGAAAAATGCCCAGGGCATTTTCTCCAACTTCCTATATATTTATGTTGTATATTTACAATATAAGTTTGTATACACATAGTTTGATTATGCAAAAGGTTTTTCAGGCATATCATATATATGAAACTGTAATTTTTATAATTGCATGTAATTTGTTCTAGTTTAAGCTTTCTTTCCTCAGTATTATTTGTTGGTAATCAACATATTTAAGTTTGACCTTCTTTAGTTTATAGATCTCATATTTGTAAAAGAGGAAACTCTCAATATGATTATATAATTATAATCATAAAAGCATAAATAGCTTCTCAAAAGAACTGCCACCCAGAGGTTAATTACTATATTTTTATTGTTTGTGTAAAATTCTTCTGTCATTTTTCCATCAAGAACCACTAGAAGTTTCATATGTTATTTTGAAAAGCAAAAGAGTAAAATCAACTTGGAGTGTATGAGATTGTTTTTATTCACTATATATTATTTTATCATCTCCAACTCGATCCAAGTCTGCTAGATAAGAAAAGAGCAAACATCAATTATCAATTGAGACATTTGTAATTTTTTCATGGGGTCACATTTTAAATAAAACCTACTAGTGGTCTGTGAATATATAGAGAACTGTGCATTCCAAATAGAAGGCATGCAAAAGGGAATGAATTCTAAAAATAAAAAAATAAAAATAAATAAAAGAAGAAAAAAGAAAAAAGAAAAAAAGAAAAAAAAGAAAGAAACAAAAAAGGAAAGGATTTTCTGCAATACATATTCATCATCACAATGTTGCAGCTAACAGAAAGTAGGGCTGAAAACATTACATGTGACCCTGGACAGCTATAACTCTGAGCGGGTCCTATGAGGAATGGGACCTACACAGCCATCTGTTCCCAGAGATTCCTGACATTCTAGAATCGATTTGCTGCTATCTTAAGTCAATTAAGGACATTTGTTTTAAATAGGGCACACAAAAAAACAGGAGGAAAATAACATTGGATTGCCAACTTTTTGCTCTGATGGTTCGTCCTGAGAATCTGAATAAGTGGGGGGGGGGCAGAAATTGTGAATATGCCTATTTTGGGAAGTTACATGAACAGCCCTCCCATCTCACAAGTGATTCCTCTCTCAAAGAAAGATGCATGCATAGATATTTGAGAAACCACAGGGCTACTTACTGCTCTGTTTTCACAGCTGGTGTTTATCAAATCTGTATTAACACTGACAATTAATGAAATTATTTTCTTGGACTCCATAGAACTGTGTTTACAATTAAAATAAATTTGAAGCACAGATGTATGATTTGCTCCTTTGATCTGGAGATCTAAAAATGCTTGCAACATGTTCACATTTTTAAAGGATGGTTACATTCAAACTAACATAAAAATATAATGATACTGGAAAGATCTATTTCAAAAATTAGACATCTTCTCCAGTGTGTTCACTATAGCAGTGCATGCCAGGTGTTGCAATGGCAATAATCACTCCTCCAGAGCAATCCAGATTTCACAATATCCTTGAATCCTCCTTTCATAGTCTGTGTGATCTTGCTTTAGGAGAAAGATGACTGGATTCGGCATATGAAAATTCAAATAGTTTTTTCTTTTCTTTCTTTCTTTCTTTTTTTTTTTTTAACTATGTAACTTCATCGTTCACCGGTGCTGGTAGTGGTAGCAGCATGCTGTATATGGGCAGCAATTTATTTTAAGGGTGATCTGGGCATGGCATTTCACATCTACCATCTCTCCAGCATTTTACCTGCATTACCTAACAGCATGTGGCTAGTGATCTTAAATAATTTACCGGTTACATACTATTCCTCGCATATGATCACATTTAATCTTCACATCCATCTTGTAAGGAAAGTTTGGAGCAAAGCGTGAAGCAATTAGGGAAATAGGAAATGTAGACAGTAGATGCTGTCATTAGACTGTAAATGCAAGACTTTTGTTGACTATAGTTTTAAACTATGGTAACTAGCAAATATTTTAGCTTTATTCATTCCTGTGAAGTTGAAGTTGCAAGATGTTAGGTATAGATTTAGGATCAGCATATTATAAATGACACTGCTGACCTTCAGTAGCTAAGGTCGATGGAGTTTCAAACCAGACATTTTTACCTTAGAAAATGCGAGAAGAGAGAAGCTTGGTAGACAAGCCAACCCACAAGAAGAAATGGATGAGACATTTTCCAGAAGAAGAAAGTTCACATTTGAGAAATGCAACCAAGTTATGTTTTATAAGTAGTGTAGCATTGTTGAGTTAGGGCAGAAGTATGAATAATGTGTATACGTATACTTTGTATGTAGAGAGAAATACACAAAAGACTAGGCAAAAGGACTAAAAAAATCAATACATAGCCATGAAAGAGAGTTTAAAAATGCAACTTTTCTATCAAATATGCATACTATAGTGTATACACACCTACATACATACATGCGTGTAATATATACTATTTTAGAGACAAATTGACATAGAAAAGCTATCACAGAATGTTTAATAATATAATGCAAAAGGTTGCTACAATTAAAATGTTCCTGAATACCCATAAAGTGTAGGTCTATTGACATTATAATAAATTTTTGACTACCATTTTCTAAGAGTTCTATTATTCTTAGATTCTCAGGCCCAGAACGCTGACACCAATGAACAGTTAGAGCCATGTTGATGAAGATTCAAGCAATACAGTGATACTTCTAAGAATAACATTCCACTTTTGCATATTATCAGTCCACATATGCAATTCTGGGAAATATAAAAAATGCTTCTGCATTTTTAAGTGGCATGTGGCAATGAGAAGGGACAGCACTGCCTATTGCCCTGGGCAGACAGTTGAGACAGGGACGCTGGGACGCTGAGGGCAGGGCCACTGAGGGAGACAGTGGAAGACAGGGAGCCCCAGAACGATGAAGACAGGGCCACTCCTCCTGGGCTCTCTCTCTCTCTCTCTCTCTCTCTCTCTCTCTCTCTCTCTCTCTCTCTCTCTCTTTCTCGCTTCCTGACTGTAGTTTCCTTTGGAACCTGGCAAGGACGATTCTCCTCTGAGGGAAATGCATTGACCTTCACAGACAAGGTGGCCAAGCAGCGAAGGGGTTTTTATTAGATATGCTCTTCAAAAGTGAAGGCTATTGCATCATTATTATTATTTAGTTTCAGAAGGTGGTCTGCAAATTACTATAGCTTCAGGGCACCTATAGTTTCTGTGCTCACCATGTATGTATGTTTTATGAAGCTATTTAATCTGCAATTCACTTTAAAAAAATAAAAGCAATCACCATAGCAACGGGCATCATAAAGTTTTGTGCTGGCTTTGACACACTGACTACTCTGTAGATGGTGCCATGTATAGACTATGTAGCCTGCTTCAGTGAAGAAAACCAGGCTTCAGAAAAGTGGCAGTTAACTCATTATTTTAGTCGTTTTCTTCTCATCACAGGAGGCAAATAATGAGGGTAGTGAAGTTTCAGTGAAGTAAAAGTGACTAGGTGTTAGCTGCAGCACTGCTATTGGTTAAGAGGGAGACTCCTCCTTAAAGTAGGCTTAGTGTTTTTAAAAGAAATTCTAATATAATGTGTCAGAATTTTCCTTTTAATTGTGAGGTATTCTCTGTAAAGATAATAATTAGCCCACCCCCATGAGCACATAACCAATGCTATTATCACATACAAAATTCTTCGGAATGGTGGAGACCACTTGCTTTATTTTCAGCAGTATAGTAATGTTGTGTCCATAAGAAGCCATTTCATTTCAGATCAGCACAAAAATAATGGAAACATTTAAAAATAGCTCATGTAATTGTATCGACAATTCTGAGCATTGTTATATCTTGACATCAGGATATATTTTTTATGTTTGTAACAGAATTAATAGAATGCATTAGCAATAGATCATGATTTAAAACAGATATAGTATGTTAAAAATTTCAGCTATGAAATTTGATTTAAATCAAAGCTTTGCAAACTATTTGTCCTAAATTTTTATTTTGAAAGTTTGTTTTAATGCTGACTTTTCCTTCTTTTTAAATTGTCTTGCTTATTTAAATTTGTTTCTCAAACTATTTCAAGCAAATCGATTTGAAAAAATAATGACAATATGGGTCATAGTTAATGAATAACTTAAATAAATTACTTTTAATATTCAATTAGGCTAATCACTCAATTCTTATTGACAACATGTTATTACATGTACATAACTCTTCTAGATAACTTAGGGATAATTTAAAATATTCTTTATATGATCTCTGCCTTTAAAACCACATACTATAAAATAGAATGATCAATAAAAACAGCTTAAATAGGAGGTGTAGTGTATGATTTATGAAATTGAAAATCATCTAATTATCTTCAAATCTACTTTGCATAATCCCCTCATTACTGCTGCATTTTGTTTTTACCTTTATATTATATGTAAAAGGAGATGAGGCAATTGTATTATTTCCTGAGAACACAGATACATTCATGAAATATTACATTTTTAAGTTCACATTATAAACAAATCCAAAAGGTACTAAAGTAAACAAATCGGGGACTTTATTCAGATAAACTTTTGCAAACTGGGAGACAGCCTCTGGTAGAAACTGAAGTACGCTCTCTGAGAGAAAAGAGAAACTTTTTTTGAAAGAAAGTTCCTATCTTAGTGTATTTCATGAAAATGGGGGGTTTTTGAGCACTGATTTCTTCCTTGCCTCTGGAAATCAGCATGTATATTCTACAGCTGTAAAGACCTCAACTAAAAGCTTCATCTCCCAGGAAACTTCTCCCTCGACAGGCTTGTGATGTGAGTTCTTCCCTGCCTGGTTGCACACTTGGCTCTGAGTTACAGCCTCTTGGGAAGCTCAAGATTCAGTTTCATTTAGACCTGAAACTCCTTGTCTAATATTAACCACTGTCTTACCTTATCTTTAACTTCATTGTGGTTCTCAGGATCGGAATGTGTGTGTGTGTGTGTGTGTGTGTGTGTGTGTGTGTGTGTGTGTTTGTGTGTGTGTGATTGCTTATTTTAATTTTTATTGATTGCAGAGAGGAAGAGAGAGGGAGAGCGAGATAGAAACATCAATGATGAGAGAATCATTGATTGGCTCTCTCCTGCACCCCCCCCCCCCGGGGATCTAGCCCACAACCCAGGCATGTGCCTGGACTGGAATGGAACCCAGTTTCCTTCAGTCCACAGGCTTTATCATGGAGCCAATGAGCCAGGGGCTTTTTTGAGTGTGCTATTTTTTTTACACATGTTTCTATTTACTTGTTTATATTTTAAATATTTTAATATAAATATTTTAATATTTTTGTTTCTTCTCCTAATTTGTAGCTTCCTGTCTACATGTGATTTCTGTCCATTTCTTGGAGGAGCAATATATTTTTTTTCAAATTGTCATTCTTAGCCCTATATAATTCTGTGTTCTTTGGGATATTACCTACAGTTTATTTAGCTCTGTCTAGAAAAGGAATCATAGTCCATGATCCAATGACAATTCATTGATAAAATATATATAGAAGTCAGTGGATGCATAAAATTTGTATACATGTTTTTCAGCATAAACATTCACATATTTCTTTCCTATAAAGAGTTGCTTAGCTTTTCTGTTTCATTTACACATTTCTTTTATATAAAGAGTTTCATAGCTATTATCTGTTTCCTTCAGAAAGTGTGATGTCCATGTCATTGCTTATATTTCTAATTTATATATCCATTTATTCATTTTATTCTATGTTCAAATAGATAATGCATGATATATTGGCTTCTTTTACTTTTATCTTCTCTATTTCTGGGCATTGCATTGCACCCGATTCTTAACCATATTGTACACAGTCTGCACTAGAGAATCTACTCTATGTCACTACTTTGGCTACATGTGAAAAGAAAACCTTAAAATTTCTGGTTGAGACCTCAGATACTACCATTTACCTAAGATGCTACTCTCAATAAAAGCAAATGAAAATTAAAATCATTATCTTCTCTCCAATTTTAGATTTTTTACATCTATTAGCACTACAATAATTCTTAGCATCCACTAAGTACAGAATTTGAAAATACCTTTATTATCCCTCATTCTCAATTTCTACTTGGAATCTGCCTCCAACTTTATTGCAATACACAGTATAAACTTTCAATTGTCACCCTCCACTTCCATTAGGCCAAATGTATTTAAGTACCTTGCTTCACCTTTTCTACTCTAAGATTTATCTCTAAATACAGCCACCAGAATAAATGTTCTTAAACATAGGGTATTATTTGCTTTCTATTTATGGAATATATCCATTGATAAATATTAATTGCTCCAATGTTATATTTCATACTTCTTAGTCTATCATTAAGAAAATCCACAATTTTGTTTTTACAATTGTTCCAATATTTAATTACCTAATCCTTAAAAGAAAGTTCTACAAATATACCACCTTCAATATTTTTGTATTTATGTCCTGACTAAAAATGCCACTCTCACTTTAATATTCATTTTCATGTTCTACTATCTAAGAACTATTCCCTGAGTTTTCTACACATTCATGGTATTTATTAAAGCAATTTATGTCAAAAGTAAAATTAGAGCCTATTTTCCTGGCAACATATTTACCATATTTAGAAGATATGAATATTTTTAGTTACCTTGCCATTGGTGAATATTCCTGAGTAGCAATAGGTCCTTTATGGTAAAGATTATGCTTTCAGCATATGTTTTATAGCCCAAAGATTTATTAATTGTGCTGACTATAGATTCAGAGATTTTTGCTTAAAATATAAATTTCATGAAAAATATATCAATTTAAAAACTTCTTATAACACTTATTATAACAAGGCTGCCAGATAAAATACAGATACCCAGTTAAGTTGGAACTTTATAAACAGAGTGATTTGTTTATAATTAATTATAATAATCAATGTGTAATTTGTTAGTACAAGAATACAGAGAAAATTTTGGGGACATGCTTATACTAAAAGAAATCTTATCTTTTGTTTATCTGAATTCAAATTTAACTTAGTGTCCTGTACTTGTATTTATTACATTTTTCAACTTTAGCTCATAAGATGAGTTTTCTTATAAAAACCAGTTATTGGTCCCTGTTCCTCCTACCTACACCTGTCAGCCTGCTCTCTATATAGGAGTCTTTCTCTCTTTTGCTTGTTAACTCATTTTGTTTATTGGATTCCACATATGAGTGAAATCATATGATGTTTTTATTCTTTGAATGGCTCATTTCACTTAGTATAATATTCTCCAGGTCCATCTATGCTGATGCAAAAGGTAAAGTTTCCTTCTTTTCTATGTCTGAGTAATATCCCATTACACACACACACACACACACACACACACACACACATATATATATATATATATATATATATATATATATATATATACCACAAAATTTTTATCTACTCATCTACTGATGAACACTTGGGATGCTTCCAAATCTTGGCTATTATAAATAACACTGCAATTCTAATTAGTGTGGGTTTTTTTGGGGGGCTAAATTCTTAGAAGAGAAATTTATGGGTCATAAAGCAGTTCCATTTTTTATTTTTGAGGTAACTCTATCTTGCTTTCCACAGTGTTTTCATCCATCTGCATTTCCACTAACAGTACACACAGGTTTTCTTTTCTCCAATTCTTTGCCAATACTTGTTTGTTGATTTATTGATGATAGGTATTCTGAAAGGTGTGAAGTGCTGTCTCATTGTGGTTTTAATGTGCATTCCTCTAATGACTAATGACATTGAGCTTCTTTTTATCTGACTATTGTGCATCTCTGTGTCCTCTTTAGAGAAGTGACTACTCAGGTCCTTTGCCCATTTTTTTTTAATTAGATTCTTTATGTGTGTTTTTTTCCAGTGCTGAGTTTTATAAGTTTTTTTTAATAATATTTTCATAATATTTTATAATCATTATATTATCAGAGGTATCATGGGAAAACATGTCATTCAATGGGTTGTCTTTTCATTTTGTTAATGGTGTCTTTTGCTGTGCAAAATTTTTTTTAGTTTGATGAAGTCCCATTTATTTATTTTTTCTTCTTTTTCCCTTTCCATAGGAGGTATATCTGAAAAAATATTACCAAAAGAAATGTCCAAGATTTTACTGTCTATATTTTCTTGCAGGAATTTTATGTTTTTGAGGCTAACTTTAAAATTATTAATCCATTCTGATATTATTCTTGCATATAATGTAAGAAGGTGGTCTAGTTTCATTTTTTATTTTGCATGAGTATATCCAAGTTTCCCAACACCATTTATTGAATAGATTACCTTTATCCTAGAGTATATTTTTTCCTCCTATTTGACTGATTGAGAATTAAGGTGTGGGCATCTCTATTTTGCTCCATTAATCTATATATCTGTTTTTATTCCTGTATCATGCTGTTTTAATTACTATGGCCTTTAATATAGTTTGATATTGGGTAGTGTAATTCCTCCAACTTTGTTCTCCTTTGTCAAGATTGCTGAGGCTATTCAGGATATTTTACAGTTCTACATACATTTTTGAAATATTTGTTCTAGTTTTGTAAAATATACCATTGGTATCTTAATGTTGAATAGGAGTTGTGTCAAATCTATAGATTACTTTGAGAATTATGGACATTTTAATGATGTTAATCCTTTGTATCCATGAACTTGGTATAAGCTTCCATTTATTTATATCTTCAGTTTCTTCAGTGTGTTATAATTTTCTGAGTAGGTTTTAAATCCTTGGTTTAATTTGTTCCATGCTTTTTGTGGGTTTTTTTGTTTGTTTTGGATTTGTGTTTGTTTCTTTTGTGAGGCATTATGAAAGAGATTGTTTTCTTTAGTTTATTATCGGTGTATATAAATGCAATTGACTTCTGGATAATTATTTTGTATCCTTCTACTTTACTGAATTTATTTATCAAGTAGGGTCTTTTGTGTGTGTGTGTGTGTGTGTGTGTGTGTGTGTGTGTAAACTTTAGGATTCTCTACAACAGTAAATAATAAAATTTTACTTTTTATTTCCAATGTTTATGCCTTTTATTTATTCTTTTGATCTGATTGCTGTAGCTAGAACTCCCAGTGCTATCTTTAATAAGAGTGGTGAAAGTGCACATCCTGTTTTGTTCCTGATTTAAGGGAAACACTTGTAGTTTTTGTCCATTGAGTATGATGTTGGCTGCAGGTTTGTCATATATGACCTTTGTTATGTTGAGGTATGTTCCCTCTATTCCCACTTTCCTGAGAATCTTTATCATGATTGAGTCCAGGATATTATAAAATACTTTTTTCTGTATCTTTTGATATGATCATATGGATTTTATCATTCATTTTGTTTATGTATTATATCATGTTTGTTGATTTGTAGATATTGTATTAACATTACATCTTCTCTGTAATAAACCCCACTGATCCTGATATATGACCTTCTTAATGTATTGCAGGATCCAAGTTGCTAATATTATGTTGAGGGTTTTACCACCTATGTTCTTCAGGGATATTGACCTATAATTTTCTTCCTTTGCAGTGTCTTTAGCTGGTTTTGCAATTAGGATAATTCTGTCCTCATAAAATAAACGTGGAGTCTTAAACTCTCTTGAAATTTTGAAATAATCCGAGGATAGGTATTTATTCTTTGAATATTTGGTAAAATTCACCTGTGAAGCCATCCAGTCTAGGGCTTTTATTTTGGGGAGTTTTTTATTACTACTTAATTTTCTCTAGTTGTAATCTGTATATTCAGATTCTCTGTTTCTTTCAGGTCTAGTTTTGGAAGATAGTATGTTTCTAGAAATTTATCAATGTCTTCTAGATTGCCCAATTTGTTAGCATATACTTATTCATACTATTTTCTTACAATCCCTTGAATTTCTCTGGAGCGAGTTACTTCTCCTCTTTTATTTCTGATTTTATTTGGGTCCTCTCTTTTTCTTGATGAGTTTGGTTAAGGATTTGTCAATTTTTAAAAAAATCTTTTCAAAGAACCAACTCTTGGTTTCATTGATCGTGTGTGTGTGTGTGTGTGTGTGTGTGTGTGTGTGTTATACCTTTTTTTAAAATATATTTTAGTGATTTTTTACAGAGAAGAAGAGAGCAGGATAGGGATTTAGAAACATTGGTGAGAGAGAGTCATTGATCAGCTGCCTCTTGCACACCCACTACTGGGGATGTGCTCACAACCAAGGTACATGCCCTTGACCAGAATCGAACCGAGGACCCTTCAGTCCGCAGGCCGATGCTGTATCCACGGAGCCAAACCGGTTTTGGCAATGTTATTTCTTTTAAGACTATTATTTTTAATTCTGCTCTGATATTTATTATTTCCTTTCTTCTAACTTTGGGCATCATTTGTTGTTCTTTTTTAAGTTCCAATCAGTGTGAAGTTACATTGTTTATATGAGATTTTTCTTGTTTGTTATATAGTCCTAAAAACTGATTTTCTTTTTAAAGGATAATCAATCATTAAGATACCAAAACTAAACATTAATAATGTGAAAGTTGAACACTATACATTCACATTTATAATTCAATGCAATGTGTTTTGAAAATAAAATCTAGAAATAGATATTTTGAATTTTGTGGCCTGAGTTTCAAACCAAATGTATTCATCTCATTGCAACATAACACAGCCTGCCAAGTGAGTTGGTGTCTTATTTCTCTCTTTGCAAAACTCCGTGGTTATTTAGTGTTTCAATCTCTAATGATTTATAAATCTTTCTATGTGCCAGGTGCTCTTTGTCAGATAGTGATGATAATAGAACCTACCAAGACCCACAAAGTACCTGCTTGAAAGTAACAAATGATAATATAAAAAGAAAATAGAAAAACAATTAATTCACATAACAATGAGTGCTGTGGAGAAAATAAAGCAAGAAGACAAGAAGAATGATGAGTGGATGGTCACGGATGCTTTGTGAAGTCCTCACAGTTGAGTGGCTGTTTAAATGATAGGAGAGCTGCCTATGAGAAAGTGTGAAGCTGGAGCACTCCAGGCAAAGGAAACAGCTGAAGCCAAACCCTCAGGGAAAACAAGATGGGCAGGCCTTACAAACCAAAGATCCCTGTGACCAGGCCTCAGAGGGCTAGGGAAACGTGATTGGTTATAGATGAGGAGGGAGAGGTGGATAGAAGACAGATCATGGTGGGTCTTATTGGCCATGCTAAAAACATGTGGGTTCAATATTAAATAGTTTAAATGTCTATTAGAAAGCAGAGGCCACTATGAATGTGATGTGGACACTTACCTGTTGAGGAAGTGGGGAAGAAGAGCAAAATAGGGCAGCCAGTCTGATAGCTATTCTGGTAGGCCAGGCGAGACACACTGGTGGCATCTACAAGAACTAGAAATGTGACTCAGAGGTCAATTCAGGATTCATTTCAGGTCAGAGATAACAGGTTTCGCTAATGCAATACTGAGAGCAAGAAAGGAATCTGGTTATATGAGATTCCTTTGGCTTTGGATCTGGGTATCTGAATGATTGGGAAGACAGAGGAAGAAGCATGAGGAACAGGACTAACTCACACATTCAGGCTTGTGATAAAATACTCAATTCCACACAAGTCTAGGCACAGTCTCTTTGTAGTAGAGCAAGAGGAAAATGCTGGTGATTATGAATACTTTCTAATCTGTTTCAGAGAGTATTTAATGAATGAAAGCACCCATTAAGTACAATAGCAAATGTATTATTGGGGAGGAAATATTTCAAAAACATTAACTTCAATTTAATATGCGTGACAATATTTATTTTATTTTTTTAAAATACACTTTGTGGATTTTTAAATTTTTTTTTTACAGAGAGGAAGGGAGAAGGATAAAGAATTAGAAACATCAATGAGAGAGAAACATTGATCAGCTGCCTCCTGCACACCTCCCACTGGGGATGTGCCTGCAACCAAGTTATGTGCCCTTGACTTGGAATTGAACCTGGGACCTTTCAGTCCGCAGACTGACCCTCTATCCACCGAGTCAAACTGGTTTCTGCTGCATGACAATATTTAAATTTCACAAAACTGGGAGCCAGTATTATCTGTAGTGTAAGTATCTATTATACCCTTTATAAGAAGAGACTAGTAAATACTAATTAATAAATTGCAGCTCAAGGCCCAGACTACTTTGTTTGTATATCTATATCAAACTAACTGAACTTCATTATTTTCTTAAATAACCATGTACTGTTTCTTTAATCCTCGCCCATTTTGTCTGAATTCTGAATTGACTTTGAGTCCAAAAACTAGTTAAAATATTTTTGTATTATTATTTTTTTCCTAGCACATGATTGAGTAGATAAAGCATACTTTATAAACACATGTTAAATCAAAGAAATTCATACCTTGGGGAAAATAATTTTAAAGTAGCCCCTTTTCCCCCCTGTTTTCCTGCATTAGGAATATAATGGCTAAGGTCATAATAGAAAAATCAGCTTTTGAGACTCTATCTCACACTGATACCAGCATGTGAAACTCAGCAGGGACACCGCATTTTGCGGACTAACCAGGTTAATCTTCAGAGCAAATACCTTAGCTCTCAAATCTAAGGCAGCTTTCCGACCCTTCATGTCAGTACTCTTTATAAACCCTATACTTCACATAAGGATTCTGTATTTTCTGATTAAGAGAGGAAGGGAATGCTGTCAGCTAAATCAATACCTTACTAGTGGGGGGAAAAATAGAAAATTGTAAATAACAACAGCAATTTTCTATGATTGGTGAAATGCTCTGGGCAAAGCCAGCATGATTCTGTCCGAGGCTAGGAAATTCAAGTGCCACTCTCGATTTCTCATTCCGATCATTTCAAGGTTTATAAGAGGAACAAAAAAGACAACAATATGTTTGTGTAACATTTTTTCCTGCTGTGATATTTTAAGTTTTATGAACAAAACTATTGTAATTACTGATAATTAACACTTGTACCTAGTACCTATATTAACAATTTCTTGGGATCTCATAAGCTAATATTCATAAAGTACTTAGAACATTGCCTAGCATATATTAAGCATCATATTCAAGTTTTAGAAATAAATACATAAATAAAATGTCATTATATCGGTGATTTTCAAACGTTTTCATCTAATGGCACACATAAAGTAATTACTAAAATTCTGCAGCACACCAAAAATATATTTTTTGCCAATTTGACAAAAATATGTATAGTTTTTGATTCATTCAAATGATGAATGCTACTGTTGTGTTGACTGATGTCATTTTTTTTACAATCTAAGGATAAAAAAATCAGTGACCCTCACTAAATAGGCATTGCATATTTTCAAAATTTTTGAGGCACACCCATTTTGAAAATTGCTGCCTCATATGATAAGTGCAGGGACATACCTTCTGGAATGTTTCTTTGTGTTGAATAACAAGTGTCATTGTGACCATTCACATCCTTAAGCCATATAAACAGTGGTGTGTTGGGTTGCACTACCCATTCTCCAAAACAAACAAACCCTAATATTTAACATTTGACCATGTCTGTGGTACAAATATTCTAACTATAGATGATTTCAAGCGATTCATGTGGCATCATTGAACAGTGTAGTTAGAAGAAATGGGAATATTCGCACACTGATTATGGGATGGTCACCACTGTTTTTATCATAAGTCAAAAGTCCTAAAAAATAACAACCTAAAGTATCTTTAGCATTATGTGTTTTCCAAGCATTTCATCTCAATCTGGATCTTTTTTTTTTTTTATTATACACTCTACACTTTCTCAATTCTTCTCATTGGCCTTTATTCTAGGATTTTGCCAGCCTTGGCTTAGAACTAGAATGGCAAAAACAGTACATGCCATCTCTGTTCCCAACAATATATTTTATGCACCATCTACATAATTACAATCTTTCCTGATCAGACATTAAAAATCCATCATCCTCATCAGCACAGCACTCCAGGAAGCCATGTCCAGTTCACTGTAGTTTGACAAATGGTTACAATTGCTTTTACAATCTCTCTACTTCCAGCTCTGGTCATCTACATTCAATCACATTATCAATGACTAACATTTATGAAATATCTTCCATGGGCAAAGCAGTACTCAAAATGTTTTACATGAAATAATTTATGTAATCCTCCTACCACTCACTATTAAACAAGTTCCATTTTAAAATATACTAGTACAGGTCAAATCAAGAAACACAGATTAGCCCTAACCTGTTTGGATAGAGCATTGGTCTGTGGACTGAAGGGTCCCAGGGTCGATTCTAGTTAAGCGTGTGTACCTTGGTTGCAGGCACATCCCCAGGAGGAGGTGTACAGGAGGCAGCTGATCAATGCTTCACTCTCATTGATATTTCTTACTTTATTCCTCTCCATTCCTCTCTTGTAAAAAAAATCAATAAAATATATTTTAAAAAAAGAAACAGATTAAATTAATTTCTCTAGGTATATGTCTTATAAGTGCAGAGCCTGGAACAAAACCAGGTATTTTACTTTTCTATGTTCTTTAATATTGTTTCCAAGAAGTCTTTAACAACCCCATTTCCCCACTTCTCCTAAAGCTCTCTTTTTTATTGGTCTTTTAATCACATCTATTCATATGATAATCACACTTTTCCCTTACAACTTTGAGCATAATTCAGTCCTACATCAGTTTTATATTGTCTAACTCAAGCCTGTAAAATCATTTTTCCTTATCATTCACCAAGATTTTGAATTCTAAGAACCAAATTGATTTTTTTGCTTCATTGTCCAAGAATACAGTAGCATTATTATACATATGCAATGGAATTTGGGGTCAAGTGTACCACTAATAAATTATTTCTGCTTTTTTATTTTTGAAAAATTATTTACTTTGGCTTCACTATTAGTAAGATAATTCTAGATTCCTACCTTTTCCCCTATCTTTAATACTTTAAGTATGATATTTCACTATCTTTGTCTTCCATGTTCCTGAAAAGATATCTACTGATATTATTATTTTTGTTTATTTATGTGTGATATATCTCCTTTCTTTAGCTGCTTTGTATTTTCCCTTTATTAATTGATTTTAAGCAATTCAATTACAATACTAGTGGCCTGGTTCATGAATTTGTGCACATTGAAAGGAAATTAATTAGAATAAATATTTTAGTATCGCTATTTTTCCTTTCTCTATAATAGAAATGTTAGTCAAATTTGTGATCAACAATGACAGATTGAAACACAGGTGTGTGATTGGTGCAAGTGAGAGCTTTGTATCGTGCATTAATGAGTCAACTTAGCCTTTTATATAGAGAGAATAAATTTGCTTAATCAGACCTGCTTTCTGACTTAGCTAACTTTTTTCAGTCCAGTGAAGCACCCTAACTTCTCTTTCAGGTAATTGTCAGCAATACAAGCAATAAATATCAACACAAAGCACATTATCATTATACATCAGGCAGGGAGAACAAATGGTAAAATATTTAACTACAGGAGTGTTTGACTATATTTTATGCAGTGAGAAAACCAGAAGTCATTTTCAAGGTCCAGCATTTCTTCTTTTCAGTTGGGTCAAGTTTCTAAGCTTTCTAAATCTCCATTTTCTGGATAATGAAAAGAAAATAGGATTCCACTGTGTCTCCAATCTACCTACTCCAGGACTTCTGTGAGGATCAAATGAGATAAGAAACATGAAAATGGTTCACAGACATTTGGTTAAAGTGTAAAATGTTTCCACCTGGCTATAAAGCAATCTGTGTTTCTGAGCTGAAGAAATTGCAAGGAGGCTAGTTGCTAGGGCAGTGGTGTTCAATCTTTCTAATGCCACAACCTTGAATATAGTTCCTCATGTTGTGGTGACCCTCAATCATAAAATTATTTTCATTGCTACTTCAGAATTGCATTTTTGTTACTCTTAATGAATCATAATGTAAATATTTATGTATTCTGATGGTCTTAGGCTCTACAGCACCAGTTCTCAACCTGTGGGTAATGACCCACAGCTAGCAGGGTCACCTAAGACATATTAAGTAATATGTATGAGTTAATTAAATCCTTGACCTGGGAAATAACTTTATGTGTATCAAGAAAAGTAAACAGGATTGGGAGTATTTAGCCAGTGTCTGACACAGGCCTATGAATGATTAAGTTTTACCTTATTTGGAATGGCTATGAATACTGTCAAGTGGGGTGAAAAAGGCAATGTCTAAATAAAATGAGTCAAGGATTTGCAGTCCACACAGAAACCTTAGGAATATAGAGAGTAAACAATACAGAATTAATTGAGTGTCTTGAAACAGTAATGGTAATTATGAAAAATTTGGTGAAATACATGTTATAGAAATATCTCAGGTAATTAAAAAGGATAAATGATTGAAGTCAGAATTTTGAAGTTTTTTTTTATTTTTTTTATGGTGGTAAATAAAAATTGATTAGGTCATTAGCCAGGACATTTGACATTTAGAAAGTCTTGAAAGGAGAGAATCAAACTAAAATTCAAAGGGATGAGCTTGGTGATTAATGAGTGACCTGAGATAAATAGGAAGGAAAATCCTCATGGAAAATAGGGACCATGTGTACACAGAACTCTCTGGATAAATTTTTAAAATTAGAGGAATAAACCACTTATTATTGGTAATAAATGTAATGCTGTTGTGCATTTTGCTTCAAAGGCCAATAAATAGAAGAACATAGGAACAAAAGGAGAAAAGTATGTCATGAATAAAGAGTTTGCTCTTCTATAGTAGAAAATAATCCCTTAGAACATTTAAGAATTCTATATTAGTAGTTTATAACATATTTCTGGTGTGCCATGTATTTAAAGTGTCAAACTATAAAATCATTTAAATTTCACAAAATTAGAAGTTAAACCCCTGTATGTGACTAACTAGTCACAGGAGTATTTAAGGGGAAGTGGAAATGTCAAGACCATAAATTAACTCTTACTTCAGTGGACATCTTGACAAATGAAAGAACATAACTTTTGAACATAGAGGGAAATACCTGTTAGCAACCATTAATAGCTCACTAATGTCCCATCCTTAAACCTGAAAGTGGTTTATCTGAATGCAAGGTATATTAGTATTAACTAAAATAGCTTCTTTTTATTCACAACCATTAACCACACACACATACACACACACACACACACACACACACACACACACACAGCATACACACACATATATGAATGTGCAAAAATGTGAACCACTGCATAAATGTGTTTGTTTTTTAATAGCAATTCCTACATGCTACTTGTGAAAAATACCTGACATTTTATGGAACTTCATGCTCACCTCTAAATGTGTTTTACATATAATATTTATGTTCATTTAATTGGCACAGCTACACTTTATTTTACCACTGAGTTGATTTCCATTTTGATAAAGATTAGGGAAAGTGTTTTGCTATTAGAACACTAGGCACTGATTTTTAAGTATGAATTTGAACAACTTTTCAGGGTAGTTTGAGGAAGACTTAAAGGATAAAGAATAAGATTGGAATGTCTACTGTCACCAAACACAACAGTATCTCTAATAGAAAGGACTTACCTGTCAATATATTTTTCTCCTAAAGATACATTAAGTAAGTTATCCCTGTAGTTGAGGGAAAAACAAGGGGAATAATAACATAGACCCCATGTGTTGAGATATATGAAGGATATGTTAGGAGAATGAGGTTAGGATAAGTCTTACAGGCTTACTTAACTATCTATACCACTATTACTCAGGACAGCCAAGGTAGCAAGTAAAACCATAAGAAGGAATCACCAGTGACTCCTTTAGTCACATGGCCACTTGTCTATTTTTAAGAGTTATCAATGAACCAGATGGTCTTATAGCTATTATTAGAAACTAATGACCAAGGAGGAAAAAAAGAGCTTTGAAAATGATATATAAGAAAGCTTATTATAACAAATTTGATTGCTTATTGTGACATTAAGGAAACTAATATCCATATATACTAATACAGAAATGCAATATGTCTGATTTGAAAACAATACAAATTTTCTGAATTAGCAGAGACAAATGTGTAGATTATAAAGAGATAGAAAAGTGTAACAGCTAAAATATTATGGTAGCAATAAGAACAGTAGTTACAGATTTAAATAATTACATTTAGATTTTATTTTTTATGTGATTCCCCTGGAGAAATCTTCATACAAAAAAGAAAAGATAGCTATTTGGGTGAGAATAAATGTGGCTATAGCAATATACAATTTTAGTCCTGTTTTTTGAAATGTAACTAAGATTGGAGCTAAAGTTTCTCTTGAATAAAGATGAGAAAATTTAAACATTCTTATAATAGGAAATTTAGTAGTCACATTACTAAATTATTAGGGTAATGTGTCTTATAATGAGTTATATATGTACCTTCATTAACATGCTCAAACACCACACACACACACACACACACACACACACACACATACACAACAGCCATTCATCTGTATTGTCATCAAACAGTTATTGAGGTAACACTAAGTGTCAGGCACTGAGCTATAATTTAAGGCATGGATATAGAGATAAATAGCATATGAATCCCATCCTTGAAAGACTCCTACCAGTAGTATTATCTTTTCTGTAACTTAGTGCCTGAGCAGGGATACTGTAGTTTGCATTTTCAAAACAAGCATTCTCAAATCCTTACTTTATAGAATTCCTATCAGAAAAGGTCTATTGTACTTATTGGCCAGTGTGACCTATGAAGAAATTTTATTAAAGCACACAATTGAATTGAATCCTTAAGAAAATATCTTTGTCTGAACTGTAATTTTATACATGGGCTATTGTTCTATGATTAGAAATATATAAAGAAAGATTCATAGAAATCTGTTTTCAGACAATATAGATGGTCTACTTATAATATATATATGAAATATATAAATAAGGTGACATTTAATTGCCATAAGATATTCAAAATATCAGTCCTGATTGTTATAATAATACTAGAGGCCTGGCGCATGTATGTAACTCTTGCACTGCTGGTGGGGGTTGGGGGGTATCCCTCAGCCCAGCCAGCACCCTCTCACAGTCAAGGAGCCCTTGGGGGATGTCTAACTGATAGCTTAGGCATTCTCCCCATAGGCAGATGCTCAACATCACTTATCTTCAGAGCAATGAAAATTAAAGCTATGTGATATCACCTCATATCTATCACAATGTCTATCATCAATAAATCAAAAAAACAACAACAACAAATATTAACAAGGATGCAGAGAAAGGGAACCCTTGTGCACTGTTGGTGGGGTTGCAAATTGGTACAGCCAGGATGAAAAGCAGTATGGAAGTTCCTCTAAGAAATTAAAAATAGAACTACCATGTGATCCACATCTTCTGAATATTTAGCCAAAGAAACCCAAAACACTAATTGAAAAGATATAAACATCACTATGTTAATTGCAGCATTATTTACAATAGCCAAGATCTGTAAGCAACCTAAGTGTTCATCTGTAGATGATTGGATAAAGAGTGGTATATAACTGTGGCTGGGATCGCTCAGTAGTTGAGCTTTAATCTATGGGCCAGGAGATCAAAGTTCAGTTCGATTCCCAGTTGGGCACATGCCCTGGTTGTGGGCTCCATCCCCAATGTGGGGAGGGAGGCAGCCAATCAGTGTTTCTCTCTCATATTGATGCCTCTGTCTCTCTATCTTCCTTTCTCTCTGAAATCAATAAAACATATATTTCGGGGGGGGAGAAGTGGTACATATATACAATTGAATATTACTAAGGCATAAAAAACAAAATATTGCTACCTCAGTAATATAGAAGGACCTTGGGGATGTTACACTAATAATAAAAAAGAAAAGTCAAAGAGAGAAGACAAATACCATCTGATTTTACTTATATAGGCAACCTAAAAAATAAATGAATATCTAAAAAATAAATGAATAAACAAAACAGAAACAGGCTCATACATGCAGAGAATAAACTGATGTTTGGCAGATAGAAGGGGCTTAGAGGAGTGGGTGAAAAGGTGAAGAGATTAAGAAATACAAATTGTCAGTTACAAATTAGTCATGGTTCTGTATAGTACACACAGAGAATATAGTTAATAATTCTATATATAAAAGGTTAATATGCTAATTGGCTAAATGGCAGAATGACCGGTCACTGTGATATACACTGACCACTAGGGGACAGGCACTCAATGCAGGAGCTGTCCCCTGGTGGTCAGTGCGCTCCAACAGGGGGAGCCACTCTGGGCAGGTGGACATCTGCCGAGGGCTCCCAGACTGTGAGAGGGCACAGGCTGGGCTGAGGGACCCCAACCCCCTGAGTGCGTGAATTCTGTGAACCAGGCCTCTGGTATTATAATACTTGTATATGATGTCAGATGGGGACTAAGAATTATCAGGGAATCACTTCATAAGCTATATAAATGTGCACCTGATATTAATAAAATATTGGATGTCAACTATAATTGAAAAAAATTAAAGAACAATAATTTTCCCTTTAACAAAAAAAAAAGAATACTTTTAAATCAGATAAATGAATTTCTCTAATAATTGTTAGCCTACTAGTGTTTTCTTCTTATTCTCTGTGAAAGCATATAGTGTGTACAACTTGTCAAGATAGGAGACACAGAATATAAGTAAAACCAAATTTATACTATAGTACTTTTTGTGTTAGTTTTAGAAACAGTAGAGGTAAACGAATTTGCCACTTGGGCTAAAATTTGGTTAAATATATTTCAAACACTGACCTGAGCATGGAAACAGCTTTCCCAGGTCTAAGACAGATTGTTTCTCAGATGAAGTGACTTATCATATAGTTTCCTTAGTGTGTCAGTTTATGCTTGGTGTGAGTTCCACTTGAGACTGGTAGTAAACACTTGCTTAGCTTAATTTTACAATATTATATTACATTACTTTTTGGAAGGCCTAAGAATAGTTCTCCAACTTACTTTTATCATTTCCCAATAAACTTCTTTGTGAATGTTTCTGGCAAATCTAAGCTCATGATAGAAATATCATTAATCATAGCCAGTTTAAAATTGAGGAAAATGCCATGTTCTTCATGCTAGAAATTGTCCAATGAGATTTTCTAACCCGTTCAAAGTGAAAATAAAAGATTAGTGCATTCTGCCCTTTCTAGCACAGTTAGTAGGTGCTCCTTTAAAAGGATAGCGGCAGGGAATGCCCTGTGGAGCATCATCAGTGAGTGAGATGATGGTGAGTGCTATATGGTGTACAGGATGGTGAAATGCATCAGGGTTTAGAGACAGCATTAGGAAAAATACAAAGTAGAAGTTGATCAATCACATAAATGATGAAATGCCCTGGGCTAATTTCTAGTAATTTCTTTGTTCAAATACAGACCAAAGAAATTATGTTTATTACACTGAGAATAAAAGACTGTTTTGTTCTGTTTTGTTTTTATTTTTCAGAAGACAGATTATGTGATGTTTATAAAAGTATACTTTTGGTTTAAACATTAAATTATTGCTTTTATTTTAGTTATATATGCCTAAAACAACATTTTGTTTACAATTATTAAATAATTAATCCTAACAGTAATGATTATACTGAATAAATCGGGGAATGATTCAGAGCCAGAGGAAACTGACTCGTGGCATTGGTGGGATATATAATATGCAGAGCATGCTTTCTTCCACAGTATTAAGTGTTTTTTCCCCACAATGGGCAGAAGGTTTAACCTAGATGTAGTCAGTGAGAACAAAGACTGCATGTACTGACCTCCACTATATGTGAGGCCACATGAATATGTTTGTGCCAATGGCATATGCTCAGAAACAAACACAAAATATCAGCTCCTGGGAAATTTACTTAAAGCACATATTATAGGCTCTTAGCCTACCTTTTAATGCTGTTTCTTTATCATTTGCTGTTTGGATCATGGATGCGCGAGAAGGTATTCTCAATGGATAGTGAGGATCAGGATTATTTCTTTTATATATATATATATATATATATATATATATATATATATATTATTGATTTTTTACAGAAGAGTAGAGAGGGATAGAGAGTTAGAAACATAGATGAGAGAGAATCATCGATCAGCTGCCTCTTGCACACCCCGCACTGGGGATGTGCCCACAACCAAGGTACATGCCCTTGGCCGGAATTGAACCCGGGACCTTTCAGTCTGCAGGCCAACACTCTATCCACTGAGTCAAACCGGTTTTGGCAGGATTGTTTCTTTTTTAAAAGTGGCATAAAATCTGTGTTCTTGGGGAATCCATGGATTTCAATCTCCATCCTTGCCCTGATCAGTTACCCCTGGACTGTTTATGAAAGACAGAAATATAGATTCTAACTTGTGTCAAACTTCTTTCCATCAATAGAATTTAATATTCTAACTGAAGCAATGGAGCATCTGGATATGGTTATTATTCTTTCTCTAAGGGTTTAAATAAGTGATTTCTTATTGAACAGAGCTATGGTAATTTTTGCTATATATCAGTAATTTTCCCAAAATCTTAGAAGGCATATTTGCAAGTAACCACAGACAAAGATCTTTCCTAGACCTAGTTTTAAGATTTACACTTCCTATTTTTCTTTTGAAATTGGTTTTGAAGTAGATACTTTAACCTTGTCTTATGTCAATGCTATGGATGACTTATTATAGAGAATGTTGTAGTATTAAATATTAAATATTTCTGATTATATTAGCACCCATAATTTACAAAGTAAATACATAGAGCCCTTCTGCATTGCAATCATCTCCCTCTGTTTGAAGAGCGGTATTAGTGAAAGTTTCTTGAAAAAAAATTTGGGGCAATAGTCACCTCCTGCTAAGGATTCCTTTTCCATTGTCAGTGTTTTTCCGCTGCCTCAGAAATCTCTGAATCCAGATGCAATGAACCTTTTAAATCTTTCAGGATTTCTAATAGTTGTATACTCTACAGTCTAGATTTTAGGAAGTAGATTCTCTCTTGTGGAAATTATAATGTCTCTATCTCTCTTGCACTCTCCCTCCCTTTCTGAAATAAATAAAAGTAAATTTAAAAAATATATTAAAAAAAACCTATACACTTCAGAGAATGTATGACATAGTGTTTATTTGTGAAATAATATACCCACTAAAATAATCAGTATGAATCATTACTACATCCAGAATTATAATATTAAATTTATTTTACTGTACCTTACACCTACTTCAACCTGATTTCCTCAGAATGTTAATAAGAAGTACTAGACCCCGGCATAGAAAATTTGAGGTTGAAGGAGGGAAAGGTGGAGGGTTGCACAAGTGGATTCAGATTATGCCTGACAGAGTAGTTTATATACTCACCTGGCTACATATAAATATACCTATAATGCTGCTCTGGAGTCAATGAGAAGAAAAAAATATTCAAAAAGAAGTGGCTGATTTGATTTAAAGCAGTGACTCTGGTTAATCAGGTTCTCCTGTTTTAATTTTTCTGTTGGTAATTTCTCTACCCCACCCTTAGTAAAATGAAATTAAAAGAAAATAATTGTGAGAGGCAGCAGGTGTTCCCCAGGACGTCAGCATGTTCCCGGCTCCTTTCATTAATGGAGAATGAGAGCTCGGGCAGTCCAGCCCCACTTTGCAGAAATTAAACAGGCAGGGCTGAGTTTAATTGCTTTGCAAGTCTGCTGTTATTGAATTACTTGCAAAGATGGGTTTGGAATTCATTGGGAAGTAGCTTGATTGTTGGAGCTTAATCTCCAGCGAGCAGTTTCCTCTGCATTCAGCCAGGCTCCCTCTGCTCAGATGAAAATACACAGAAACCCTTCTCCCCTCAGTCCCTTCTAAGCAAAGAATGTCCCCAAGGCCATGCTACTCCTCTATAATAGAAATGACATTGAAAACCACTAGACTCATTTTCTTTAGGACGTTGTGTGCTTGACTATTCAGAATGACTTTTCAGTTGTCACTTTTTACTCTATTCGGTATCAGAAAAGAGCACTGAAGTCCCTATGTGTTCCTAGTCATCTGCTGGCATGAGGCTGCTGAGGGTAGGTCACAGGCAGGGAATGTTGGGGAGA
Source organism: Vespertilio murinus (assembly GCA_963924515.1). Classification (NCBI taxonomy): domain Eukaryota; kingdom Metazoa; phylum Chordata; class Mammalia; order Chiroptera; family Vespertilionidae; genus Vespertilio; species Vespertilio murinus. The sequence continues at coordinate 110,961,631 of OZ004709.1, forward strand.
AAATGATGATGCACCTCTGGGATTATTGCATAGAATGACACACATGAGGATAGACAGGGACTCCAGCTAAATGTTCTACCTATGTATTCCTCAATTGTTATGCATTTTAAAGGGAAAATTCTGTTGTGTGTGTGTGTGTGTGTGTGTGTGTGTGTGTGTGTGTGTGTTTAACAAGAGTGGGATGAATACAAACTATAGCTAAGAAATTATAAGGACATTGACAAAGTAAAATTATGCAATTAGGAAAATGAAGAAAAAAACAAAAAAAAATGAAGAAACTCCTTCACATAGTAAGAGCCATTAAATTAGAAATAAAAGGGTTTGTGAAGGAAAATACCAGTAGTCCTTGATGGTCTCTTGGGTAGCCCCTCTCCTTCACATTGATGTTGGTGATTAACAATCTCATTTTAAGTATCAATTTCAAGGTTTCATAGTAAGAACCAAAGGTTATGTTTTTATACCCCAGCTACCTTATGTCACAAACATTACAAAGGATCCCTGAAATTGTCCTAGTTAGTTTGGCTCAGTGGATAGAGCAGCGTTGGGCCTCTGACTGAAGGATCGTAGGTTTGATTCCTGGTCAAGGGCACCTACTTTGTTTGCAGGTTCAGTCCCTGGCACCTGTCAGGGGCATGCAGGAGGCAACAAATTGATGTGTCTCTCCCACATCAATGTTTATCACTCTGTCCACCACCCCCCTTTCCACTCTCTCTAAAAATCAATGGAAAAATGTCCTCAGATGAGGATTAAAAAAAAAAATCCCTGAAATTGTCCATGGGAAATGGGGGTGGCTCCAGTGTGAGATATCTGGGCTAGTGTAAATTAGTCAAGACAGAAGAAACACAAAGTATTACATAAACATCACAATATTAGGGGGAAAAGGTTGAAAAGAAAATTTTATCCTCTTGATTAGTTTATTTCTTTCCAAATATCCCTTCCTTATATGGCTCCTTCTAACTTGATCGCATTCTGACTTTTCATTGCCTATTTCAATAATTATTTTTCTTTTCCTGCCCCCTGGTAGTTACTACTCATACAGGCTTGCTGTTGCTGGCAATATGACTTTTAAGCTGAAATACATAATTACTTATCTTTAACAATCTGTTAAAACTTAAGACCAAAGATGAGTACCTCAAAGTAGGCACTTTTAGAGAGGGAAAATTGTTTTATATTTTCAGAAACTAATAATGACTTCAGACTTGTGGTGTTACTGAGGGGGGGTGGGGAGGTAGAAGAAAAGGAAGAAATAAAGGAAGGAAGGAGAAATGAAGGAAGGAGGGAAATAATGAAGGAAATTACATAGACATCAGATTTGTATTGAATTACTAAAGACCCTGAATAGTCAAAGCAATCCACAGAAAAGAGAACAAAGCCAAATATATCACAATACCTGATAGCAAATTATACTACAGAGCTATGGTCATCCAAACAGTATGGTATTGGCCAAAACTGGTTTGGCTCAGTGGATAGAGCTTCTGTTTGCAGACTGGGGGGGTCCCGGGTTCGATTCCGGTCAAGGGCATGTGCCTTGATTGCGGTACATCTCCAGTGGGGGGTATGCAGAAGGCAGCTGATCTATGTTTCTCTCTCATCGATGTTTCTAACTCTCTATCCCCCTCTCTCTTCCTCTCTGTAATAAAATAAAATAAAAAATGTTTTTAAAAACTTTAAAAAAAAACCCAGTATGGTAATGGCAACAAACAGATACACAGGTCAATAGAACAAAATTGAGGGCTAACAAATAAAGACACATGCATATGGGTAAATTGTTTTTGGCTAGGGAGCCAAAAACACACGATAGAGAAAAGAAAGCCTGTTCAATAAGTAGTGCCGAGAAAATGGAAAGCCATAGGCAAACGAATGAAAGCAGGTTACACTTTGTCCTCATGTAAAAAAAGTTCATTCAAAATGGATCAAAGGCCTGATTATCCTGTTTTCTTATGTGACATAAAGGAGGAAAACATATGAACATTTTTGCATACACTTACATCAAAACTAAAAGATATGCTTATAATAAGAATAAAAAGGGATTAAGAAAAAGGGAGAAGGGATGAAAATAATATGTATGTGTATTTTTATATAGTTTACATTTTCTGATTTTTGAAAATATTTTGTCATTAAAGAACACAAATTAAATTATAAAAAATATTAAAATAGCCATTTCTAAAAACCAAAATAAACCAAAAAACAATCTAAAAAATACATACAACAAAAAACAACCAATTATAAAATGGAACAACAGACTTAACTGCATATCAAGATAAAGGCCTAATCTCACAAAAAGATAATTAGTTCAAATAGTTTAAAGAACAATATTTTGACTATATATCTACAATGTAATAATTTCAGAATAGGAAAATTTGCAAATGTATCATAACTATAGTAATTTTATTATTATTATTTATAATTGTTGCATTTCTGTTGGGTAACTAAAACACAGCACAGCATAAATATTGAATTACATTACAGTTAAAGACTGATCATTATCAGAGTTGTACTTTTTTCCCCAGTGAAATTGGTGAAAATGAGAAAAATTTCCCTAAATCCCCAATTTTGCAACCTCTGTAAATGGTCCTAAGGGTAAACAGCAAATGAAGAAATATCTATGCAAAACAACCTATGAAAAGTCTGTGGTATTTAACTCATACAGATCCTTTCCCACCCAACTCACTCCTTGAGGTGGGGACTCCATTCCAGATTGCTGTAGATCCAGCTCTCTCTCCACTCAGGTCCCAGCCAAAAGGTTGTCTTCCTTGGGGAAGCAGGACTTCAACAATTCCCATTAAGCCCCCACTGGCCTATTGCTGAAGCTATGTTCCCAAAAAATGCAATTGAGAGCTGGGGGCTTCGTCCAGTTCAACCCACTCTTAGCTGGCTCTACTCTGGACGTGACACCACTGTGAATACTGTGGTACCGATAATAGACCTTGCCTAACTCATGAGATGGTGGTTCCATGATCTACAGAAGACAGGGGAGAACTAAGGAATATGACGATTGGGAGTAAACCTCCTGGGTCATAACAGACATCAACCACTCTCTTCAGAGACTGTCCCTTCACAGGAGCCGCAGTATGATTGATGTATTTATAGAGGAATGTATGACCTCCTAGGGCATTGTTGAAAACAATAGAAGAGTTTGGTAGTGGACTTTACCAGTGGGTTATAGGATAGGATCAGAGAAACAGTGGAAGAGAGCCCTGCTCCAGAGCGTTGCCAGGGTAACTGTGACATTCCCAAAACTGTCCCTCCCAGTAGAGCACCATCAGAAATTTAACTCTATCAGGGATGGAAAATAGACCTCTCTAATGTAGTACAGTCATGGATGAAACAAACAAACAACAAATAAAATCAATAACAAGCTCCTGGGATGGAGGATCACGCAGTTACCATACCATGTTATCTAAAATGTTCCCATTCCAATAACAACATTATTGCCCAGGCGAAAGAGCAGGAAAATGAGACCCAGAAAATAGAAGAAAAAGGGAGACAGAAACTATCTGAGAGATAAGGCATCAGATTTAACAAAACAGGATTTCAAAGTAACCACTATAAATAAGTTCATGGAACAGAGGAAAAGCATGATTAATAAGTGAAGGCAGATACGATAGCAAGGGGACATCAAATAGAGATTATAAACAGACACAGAAGTTATTAAAATATTCAAATGGAAATTGTGAAGTTGAAAAGTGAACTGAAATTATTTATAAGAGAGTCTCAACAGTGGGTTTGAACTGGCAGGAAAAAAATAGCTAGATTAACAACTGACTTCTCAGCAGAAAATTTTAAAAAATGAATGCCAGGAGGCAGTGGGATAACATATTTAAAATGCTCAGAAGAAGACAAAAAAGAACAAAAACCATTTTTAAATCATAGATGTAAGCTTGACAATATTAATTATTCCTTTAAATGTATATTGTTTAGACAGTGCAATTTAAAGACAGATTGTTGACTGGATAAAAGAGCAAAATCCAACTCTATACTGCCATAAGTAACACATTTTAAATATAAAGACACAATGGTTAAAAATGAAAGGATATGCCCTAGCTGGTTTTGCTCAATGGCTAGAGCGTTGGCCTGCTGATTGAAAGGTCTCAGGTTTGATTCCAGTCAAGGCAAATGGCCCTGGTTGAGGGCTCGATCCCCAGTAATGGGCATGTAGGAGGAAGCCAATCAATGATTCTCTCTATCATTGATGTTTCTATCTCTTTCTTCTTCTCCCTTCCTCTCTGAAATCAATTAAAAATGTTTAAAAAATGAAAGGATAATAAAATATATACCATGTTAATACTAGTAAAAACAAATGTTAATAACTCTATTAATATTAATATATTTATATTAATGTACCTACAGATAGTGCTATAAAGTACAGAAAGCAAAATTTGATAGGATTGCAAGGAGAAATAAACATTTCTCCAATTACATTTGGACATTTTAATCTTTCTACTTCTGTTTCAATAATTTATGTATCAGGTAGACAGATTTAGCATGGTATAGATGTCTTGAACAATTCATTAACCAGCTTGACCTGATTGACACTTATAGGCCACTGACCCTAATGATAGCAAAACACATATTCTTCTCAGGTTCATAGAGAACATTTAAAGGCCATATTCTGGGTCATGTAATATGACTCAATAAGTTTCAAGTAATAGTACCTATATTCTCAGAACATAATGGAATTAGATCAGAATCAGTACCAGAAAGCTGTCTAGAAGACAATATCCAAATATTTGGAAAATAAAGAAAACACAATCTTTATGGATCAAAGAAGAAGAAAAAAGGAAAATAGAAAATTATTTTAACTAAATGAAAAGGAAACCTCAAAATCTCACAATATATTATATCAGATATGGAATTAGCTCTGACAGAGCAGAAAGGTAGGATGCAGAACAGTAGTAAAAAATAAGCTCCTACACATGAACATACATTTGTATTCATGTGAGATGTTGCGGGGCGATATATAGGAAATAGATAGGTATTTTCATATGGACAGTGGAAATATAGGTCCTTAGAGAGAAGCAAAATTAAATTTCCATTGTTTACATTCTATATTGCCTGGAAGTGACATTACTTCAGTGACTCATGGTGTGTGGAAGTTTATTACTTCAACATTCAACATGTAATTGGCTACCCTAACACTGATTTGATTTCTTGAGTTCATATTTTGATGCATTTATCATTGTATATATTTGTTTTAGAAAAAAATATGAAATATAAGTGATCTATATTGAAATAGTAAGAATTAAAACGGACTTATCACTTGATATTATAAATCAATATAAACATCAATATAAAATTTTATGTTTGAAAGAAATATGTGAATAAATGATTTTAGGTATGAGCTCTGTCCAAATTTTTTTCATGTCTTTCTTGTTAAGTGTGTACTTCAAAATGTATGAGCTATAAATCAAAATTTCACTATGACCTAGTAAAATAGGTATTAGTTTTTCTAGCATATAACAGACAGTGTATATGCACCGCAATATTTTTTAAAGAGTTTGAAAATGGTATTAAAAATAGCAATTCTTCTACCAAAATATATGAAAGTAGGCAGAAATAGTGTTGTAACATTTTTTGTTTCTTTATTGATTACATATTACATATATGTCCTTATTCCCCCATTCATGTCCTTGCCCCCCTATTGTCTGTGTCCATTGATTAGGCTTCTATGCATGCATAGAAGTCCTTTGGTTAATCATGTTGTAACATTTTTAAAAATAATGAATTAATTATTTTTAATTGTTTAAATTATTACAAATAGTAGAACATATGTCTCCTTTTCATCTATTGACCTCCCCCAGGCTTCCCCCAACTACTAGGCACATGCCCTTACCCCCCTAGTGTCTGTGTCCATGGTTATGCTTAAATCATTTGGTTGATCTCTTTCCCCCTCACCCTCTGCTGCCTTTCCGCTGAAGTTTGACAGCCTATTTGAAGTTTCTTTGACCTGTATCTATTTTTGTTCATCCATTTGTTTGACATGCACCTCATCTCACTAAATTATAAATTTTAACTTTACAATGTATGTTTAATATTGTGAAAACTTAAGCTAAAGATAGAGGATACAGTTAAAACATTTTTCCTCTACCAAAAATTAATGACCACCTCTAAGTTTAAGGCTTTCTGTGTTCTTTCAAGTCCATTGCTCCCCTGGACTAATTAATGACCATTTTAACAATGCTCCAGAATAGAATAGTATTCTCTCCTAAACCACTGAATTCTTTCCCCACTTAGCTAGGAATGCCAGTGCAATTGCCTTTGGGTGAATGGCTGAGGCCTGCTAAGCCTTGGCTCAGCATGTGTTATACTGTTCTGTGTTTTGTTCCTGCAATCAATATTAAGATGCCCTCTGCATTCTTTCAATTTATAAAAGTCTATTTCATTTTAAAGCAAAATGTGATTAGGGTTTCATACATTAAACAAACAATCTCTGAGAAGGGGGTACTGATATAAACTGATAAGAGAAGATCTGAATTTGGGTGGTGGGCACATGGTGCAATATGCAGAAGTTGTAACACAGAAAGCCTCACCTGAAACCTATATGTCCATGTTGACTGATGTCACCCAGTCAATTGAATAAATCAACACACATCCGGTCTTCCTCCAATGTTCACGTACCTGGCTGATCTTCAAAGATTTGTGATCACTTTTTATACTGCAGATTTGTTACACAGAAGCAGCTGTCTAGCTCAAAACAGTCTGATTAACCAGTTCCCTTTGCTTCTAAGTGGAGGGCCCATACAAGTTTTCATAGGTAGTATGTGAACAAAAGTGATATGCATTACTTCTTGGCTGAGGCAGGTAAAACAAATGTAAACCTCTGCACAATTTCTTCTCTCATCTTCCAGTTGGATCCTGATACAGAAGTCAGGGACAGGAACCAGTAGCTGTACAATCACAAGATGAAAGCAGGCTGGGTCCCTGAATGACCTCTTAGACAATAGTTTCCATTGGTATGGGGTACCTTTTGGACATTAACAAAGTGAAGGATAAGCACCTGCATATTTTATTATTTTTTAATAATATATTTTATTGATTTTTTACAGAGAGGAAGGGAGAGGGATAGAATGTTAGAAACATCCATCAGTTGCCTCCTGCACACCCCTCAATGGGGAAGTGCCCACAACCAAGGTACACGCCCTTGACCAGAATTGAACCTGGGACCCTACAGTCCACAACCCGATGCTCTATTCACTGAGCCAAACCGGTTTTGGCAGCATCTGCATATTTTAATCATTGTATACTTTTGCCATTGTTTTGTATAGTAGCTGATATTATGTTAACTAATGCAAATCCTTCTCTCTTCCAATCAAATATGTTGTAACTATGTGTATGTTGTTTGTTTGTTTGTTTGTTTTTAGCAAAAAAAAAAGGGCCCTTGTACATTGATAAATGCAAGTAGCTGTGTGGAGGAAAGTGAAGAGGTTAGTATTTAAAACCTATCATTAGAAGGATTATAAGGTCTGTTCTTACAGATAGGATAGTCAGACTTATAAAGTTAAATTATTTCCCAAGGCAATTTGGCTCTTTAAGTGGAAAGTGAGAATTGAACCATTTCAAATTCATATGCTCTTAACTACAGTGCAGTACCTGATTTACCCCATTTCTTTGCCAGTCTTGTGGAAGACCCTCTCTATAAAGAAGTATAGAGACATAAAAAACAATTTATTGATTTAAATTTATTGATATAACTATTTCACTTTGAATTTAAACACAGACATAAATTCTCTGGATTATCTTTATAAGCTCTCTTTGCTTTCAGGGCACAGCTTGCTTTTAAGATTTGAAAGATGTTTTGGGGAATGGGCAACCAAATATAATACATTTCAAATTATCATAATTGTTATTCAAGTTGGCAGTGCAGGATATGAAAACTCACAGATTCCCTGCAGTGTCTTGCCACTTGGAAAGCTTTGACTAGCACACACTAGGCAGAAAAAAAGCATCACAGTACTGTTAGAGATATAAGGTAGCATGGATTATCCGGAATTAAACTTTATCCACCATTCACACAAAGGGGATAATAAAAATAAGTAGAAGTAGTTAGGATAGGAGAGAGGTAAGTGGGGTAATATGTATGTTGAATGGTGTTAGTCAGATTCTTGGCATTTCAGAGGTTTTTACAAAGCTACAAGTACAACTAAGAAGTACAGTATTACAGCCCTCACTGGTGTTTCTCAGTGGTTAGTGTCATCCCATGTACCAAAGGGTCACAGGTTCCATTCTCAGCCCTGGTAACTCTGATGGGAGTGTTTGTGGGAGGCAATCAAGCAATGTGTCTCCCACTTCTCTCTCTCTCTCTCTCTCTCTCTCTCTCTCTCTCTCTCTCTCTCTCTCTCACCACCCCCTTCTCTTCCTTCTACTCTCTCTGAAAAATCAATGGAAAAAACCCTCAGATGAGGATTAACATAAAAGAAAAGCAACAACAAAAAGTATAGTATTACCTTTTGTTGCAAAGACTGATTCATTAATAACAAAACACCTTCACCTTTTACCCAGAGCTGACCAACTCTTATCCCTCTTCCATATATGAGAAATGGCTGTAAGTAAAGTGATTGTTATTTTATTTTTTAAGCTTATATACATGACTAATGTACTTTTCAAAATACTTACAAAAAATGAGAAAGAATTTTCTGAGTTTATGAGGGCCATTCCCCACCCTAGACCCATAATTGAACTTAACAGATACTATTTAACATAGAAAAGCTCTGTAAAAAAATATTTGAAATGGACATTAGAAGAAATAGCACATTCATTTAATAATATTTTCTTATGGAAAACTTTAAAGGTAATGTAGTCAAGAAAAGAATTAACTTTTTTGTACTCATGACAGTTTCAAATGTTATTAATAATTACCAATCATGTTTCATCTGTTCTCTACCCCAATTTGTGTATGTACCAACTCACAATTTCATATATATATATATATATATATATATATATATATACACACACACACACACACACACACACAAATATACTTATGATAGCCACATACATATACACTCACGTTTAATATAACATATCAGTAACACCTAAAAAACCAATGGACACATAACTCTGGGGAGGGATGGCAGGTATGGGAGGTGTGGGGGGAGCAATGGTAAGTTATGTATACAGATAATAATTTAATAAAAATGTTAAAAATAAAAAAACACAAAAGTAACAAATATTTCTCAATATTAATTAATCCTTATTCAAATTTTCCTCTTTATCTCAAAATTCTTTTCTTTCTTTTGTTACTCTACTGTTGTTTTTATTAGGATTCAAAGAACTCTATAAGATGTATTTACTAAGAATACATCCTTTATCCTCTATTGCTTCATTTTGACTTTTTTATTCTAAGTCTTCTCAGTGGGCCGGCATAGAAATACATGGCATTTAGAGGAAATAGAAAAAAAAATTATATCATAATATTTGAAAGATTATAGGTTTAAAAAACTCATTATAAAAACTCTACATTGAGTTTTTATAAAGCATTGGAGATTTTAGGTTCTTTCCTAACATTTTTAATTTAATACTCCCATTTCTTTTGATTTACACTGAAAATATTTATATTACTGCCCAGATACATGTTGGTAAAGATGCCTTTACCTGTTGTTAGGCAAGTTATCTTATAAGCATGGGGTTTTCTTTCTTTTCCTGTCTTACAGATATTTTTATTGAGTGAAGTGGAATAAATGTTTTTTTTGGGAAAGCTCTGAACTCAGAAGAGTGAAACAGTCTATATTAGGGATAAAGCTTACTTTATTTTTTAAGGGATATATGGGGAGGTGATTCACATACCATAGAATTCATACATTTAAAATCCAGTGTAGCTTACTTGGTTGAGCCTCATCCCACACATTGAGGGGTTGCCAGTCTGATTCTGCTCAGGGGCACATGCTGAGGTTGCTGGCTGGATCCCCATTAGGGTTGTGCAGGAGGCAGCTGATCAATGTTTCTCTCTCCCCCTCTCCCTTCCTCTCTCAAAAACTTAATAAAAACATAGATCCAGAAACATAGAAGCATCTAACAGACTGAGAAACCTCAGAGGATACAGGGAAGGGGGAGTGTAAGAGATCAATCACAGGTTCTTGTATGCATGCATATAAGCATCACCAATGGACACAGACAGGGGCGGGGGTGAGGGCCTGTGCTGGGGGAGGGGGAGGGAGCGGGCTGAGAGAGGTCAATGAGGGAAAAAGGAGACACATGGAATTCTTTCAACAATAAGAATTTAAATGGAAAAAAAAGCCTACATCTCAGTGTTTTTTTGGTAAATTTGTTGATATGTACAACTATCACAAGAGTCATTGTCAGCATTCTCATTACCTCAAAAAAATTAATAGTATCCAGTAGTTTTCTTACCACCCCTTCTCCCTCTATTTTCTCCCAGCCTACGCAAGCACTAATCTACGTTATCTCTGTATAGATTAGATCCCCTTGTTATGGAATGATATAAAATGAAGTTTTGTCTACCTTCTTTCAGTAACCGTAATGTTTCAAGGTTTATCCATGTTGCAGCATATATCAACACTTTATTCCTTTTTATGGCAGAATAATATTCCACCACATTTTGTTTATCTGTTCATCTATTGAGGACACTTGGGTTCTACCTTTGGCTACTATGAATAATGCTGCTATGAATATTAATCTGCATGTGTTCGTGTATACATATGTTTTTATTTCCCTTGGCTATATACTCAGGGGTGGAATTACTGAATCATATAGTAATTTTATGTTTAATAGTTTCTGGACCTACTAAGCCATTTTCCAAAGCAGCTGTACTATTTACATTCCCACTAGCAGTGTGTGAGTGCTCCAACGACTTTATTTTTTTTAGTGTTTAGATATTTATTAATAACAATTTTAATATTTGATACATATTCAAATCATTCCAATTGCTTCCAAAATATTTCATAGCTGTATTTGAATCAGAATTCCACTTAGATTGACACTAATTTGTTTATTGTTGACTATATGACAAATATCTCCCCATCCTCCCCACCCCTTGTTTTCCCAGCCCCTCCCTAGCCCCAGGTCTTCACTCACCTATTGCCTGTATCCATGGGCTATGTAAATATACAAGGTCTTGGTTTATCTCTTCTCTTCCCCCATTGTCCTCAACACTTACCTAACATTTATGTTTTTCAATTCCCAGCAGGTTTTTGGGTGGTATAGCGCTGTGGTTTTTATTTAAATTCTCCTGATGACTAATGATAATAAGCATCTTCTCGTGTGGTTGTTGCTTTTATGTATATCATTCTTGGAGAAAGGTCTAGGCAGATCATTTGCTCATATTTCAATGGGGTTACTGTTATTATTTTCATAAAACAATCATTTATGTATTTTAGATTCAAGCCCCTTTTCAGATATATGATTTACTAATAACTTCTTCAATTTTATTGCTTATCTTTTCACTTTCTTGATGACATGTTTTTGAATTTTCATGTTTGTGAATTTTACTATTTTCTTGAAGCCAGGTCAAGTTTGGGAGGTGGGACAGAGGCATGCAATGGGCTGGCCCCACACACACATATGTGCTAGTTAAATTTGCAATGATAATTTTACTGCATTGTGGTCAAAGAACATGTGTTAGGTGATTTTACTCCTAAATTTACTGAGGGTTGGTCTGGTCTAGCATATGTTCAGCTTAAGGATGCTTCCTACACACTTGAGAAGAATATACATTCTGTGGCTGTTGGATGGAGTATTCTACAGAAGTCTAGTAGGTCTAGTTGACTTGCAGTGTTATGCAACTGTTCTGTTTCCTCCTTGACCTGCCTAATTGTTAGGCAGAATTAACAATAGGGTAGTGAAGTTTCATCTCAGTGCTTACGTATATAACTTTTTCTTTAATTCTGACTGTCTTGTTGTATGTATTTTGGGACATTGTTGTTAGGTGTATATATATTTAGCAGAGGCTCAGTGCACAAAATCCCTCCGTACACAGGTATGGTCCCTAGGCCTGGCAGGAGATCAAAGCGTGAGTGTCTGGAGTGGAATGGCAGGTCCCAGCTGACCTCTCGGCCCTGGGGCAGCACCTGAGCCCCCAATTGCACCCATGTTGGCCTGGCACCTCCGGTTCACCTGCTCCACCATCCCATTGCAATCCTTTTCTTGTGGGGGCCTTCAGAGTCAGCAGCGCCTCCACTGCTACTTACTGCCAACACCACGTCAGCGATGCCTGCCATGTTCTGTGCCACTCCCTGATAGTCTCCACACGTCATAACATGCAGTCAAAATCCTGTCTCCTGTTTGAACTCCTGGTTAGAAAAACTCCCAAGGGGGAAATTTGCATATTAGGCTTTTCTTATACAAGATAATTTCTAAATCTGTCTCATTAGCTGACTCTTATTATTATAAAAGTTTCTTTTTTAAAACTCCAACATTTATTTAGTTTAAAATCTGTGAGGCTATTTTCGGAATAGCTAATCCAGCTTATTTATGGCAAGGTATATCATTTTACATCTTTTACTTTCTTTGTTCTTTCATTTTGACATCATAGTTAATGGGTATATATTAAGATAATATTTTATCATGCTCTTGCTCTTTAATTTCATTTTATAATATATTTAGTACTAATAAAAATATTTATCTGTCATTATTTTTGTTTTCCTTTTATTTTATAGACTGAATGGCCAAATTATAATAATCTCTGAACGTATAATGATCTGGCCACTCACTATATATATATATATATATATATATATATATATAGCCCAGTGCATGAATTTGTGCATGGGTGGGGTCCGGCCAGCCTGGCCAGGGGGAGGGGATATGGGCAGTTGGCCGGCCTTCCTGCTGGTCAAACTCCTGGTTGGAGGGGAAAATTTGCATATTAGTCTTTTATTAGATAGGATATACACTGAGTGGCCAGATCATTATGCATACAGAGATCACACACACACACACACACACACACACACACACACACACACTGAGTGGCCAGATTATGCATTCACAGATCATAATAATAATCTGGCCACTCAGTGTAAAAGTTTAAGATTTTCTATGATTTATGTATTCACACATATTATTGCCAGGTGAACAGAAGTCATACAACCCAAGGTTTACAAAAGACACCAGTTGGAGATGGGAGGAGGGATGGAGGCATGAAATGGGCTGGCCCCACACCCACATGTGGGTTAAGAATCCAGAGGGATAGCTCATCTGCAGAGTCCCCTCTCTGAGGAATGAGGCATCTCAGCACCAAGCTGCCAGGCTCCCATCCCAGAGCACCAGTGCTGGGAAGAGGAACCCACATGACATCTGGCTGTGAAAAATCAGTGGGAGTCTGTCCACCCAGATGAGACAGAAGGCTGCTAGAAACCCAGGCATCCTCTTGGAGGGACAGCACAAAACTCTGGCTCACAAAAACTCACCCTATGTTCTGGCATAGAGACACCAGAGTCATACAGAGAAATTTAATTGTGTGGCTTTGGAGCAAGGGCTAGAGGGACAGCCTCCATTGCCCTGGTATTAAATCCTTGGCTCATGGGCCATGGGCCCTATCTTTCCTGGGTTAAGCACTATCCCCACATGGCATTAACCTGGTGAGTTAAGTTAGCTCCACCCAGATGACTTTCTGGGACAACTGACTATGGTCAAGGCCATATCAGCAGCAGCCACCATGAGCCAAAGTTGCAGTCTTCCTAGCAAAGCTCCAGAGGAATTCTCATCATGGTGTATGATCTTTTCAATGTATTGCTGAATTGAGTTTTCTAATAGTGTGTTTGAGGACTTTTGCACTTAGTTCATCAGGGATATTTGCTTATATATATTTGTAATGTCTTTGTCAGATTGTGAAACAAGGCAATGTAGCCTTGTAAAATGAGCTTGGGAGCCTTCCTGCTTCTCGAATATTTTTGGAATAGTTTAAGAGAAATAGGTTTTAATTCTTCTTTGAGTGTTTGGTGAAATTCACCTATGAAGCCATCTGGTCCAGGAAAATGATTACTGATTCAACTTCATTAGTTTTAATAGGTCTTTTTAGATATTCTATTTCTTCTTGATTCAGCCCTGGAAGATTTCAGGTTTCCAGGAATTTGTTCATTTCTTCTTCTAGATTGTCCACTTGTTAGCATATAACAGTTTATATTATTTTATTATAATCCTTTTTTATTGCTGTGATATCAGTTATGTCTCCTCTTTAATTTATAATTCTATTTACTTGGGTTATCTCTCTCTCTCTTTTTTCCTTGACAAATCTGATTATATATTTGTCCATCTTGTTTATATTTTATTTTAAAATAATAACCACATTATTGCCAATACTTCTACAGTGAAAATTTAGTTATTTTTAAATATTTCAATATGATAAGTAATGAAACTTTAAGCATTTAGCTGTGCATACTTGTGTGAATAGTTCTTGTGGAATAAATTCCTAGAAATAAAGTAGCTAATGTACAGATGGCATACATTTTGAAATTTGATTCCTGTGAACAATAGGTGACAGTGTCTATTGTGCAGGATGATTGCCTTTAAAGCGTACTAGTTAAGCAGTTGCTGGTGTTTATTATAGAAGAGTCACAATTTTAAATGTTTAATATGAATTAATCATAAACTACTCATAACAACCCTATAAAGAAGGCCATTTTTTTTCCAGATGAGGAGACTGAGAGGCACAGGGGGAGTAATTACTGCAAAAGTCACACAGTCATGCATGGCAGAACATGGATTCCAAATCAGGCTGTATCCAGCTCATTCCTCTTACCTTCAGTTCCAGTAGGCTGCTCACATTCAGTCTCACTTTAAAGACAAACAAAAGGAACCTCACAAGATTACATAATATATCTAAATTCACACGGTGGATGTAGAGCCTGAATTTGCCTTCTAGTCAGAAGTGGATTAGTTTAAATAAAATTCACTCTACCTTACTTTAAAAAAATAATTGTATGTATTAAAATTGATACCAAAAATCAAGGTTATTAAAAAGAAATCTATAAAAATTTAATCAATAATGAGCAAACTTAGGGATAATCTTAATGCTAGTCATCAAATAAAAGTAACATAACAATTTCACAACACTAAAAATTTATAAGTACAGTGATACTAATTATGGATATATTAAGTTACATTCATATATTTGGGCCAGCTCAGTTTCCTCAGTTAATTATTCATAGATCCATTTCTGTGATCATGCTTTAAGAAGTTAAATATCAACATGTCACCACAGATTTATGCCCCAGGAAAATGTGCCAATGTGATTTTGAAAAATGCAAATGAGGCTTCACAATCCATGCCTACCCATAAAGGACGTTTGATTGTGTCTCTTTTATGCAACACTTTAAAAATATTTGAAATACATTTTTATGATTTAAAGAGGAAGGAAGGGGGAAGAGATAAATAGAAACATCATTGATGAGAGAGGATCATTGATTGGCTGCCACATGCATGCTCCCTACTTGAGATCGAACCTGCAACATGGACATGTGCCCTGACTAGGAAATAAATCTTGACCTCCTGGTTCATAGGTCGAGGCTCAACCACTGAGCAACACCGGCTGGGCTATGCAACATTTTTGCTTGTCCCCTCTGTGACATTAGATGATATATAAGTAACTGAGAATTGGTACTTGGGCTTCTGAGAAACTCATCATGTTAAAGAGAAGAAGGTGACATAAGAAATAAGGCTCACAAATTTGCTCTCAAATAAATATATGGCTTTATAATATATATATATATATATATATATATATATATATATATATTAGAGATATGTATCATACATAAAAGATGCACATATATGAACCTTTATAATGGGTTAGAAAAAATTGTTGCGTTCCTATTATTTTGATACATTGAGCAAATACTTATAGGTATTACATTTTTATAATATGTTCAATATTTAATAACATGTGTGCCAATATTTATATAGAAACACATATCCTATATAATGAAGAGGCAATATGCAAATTGACGACCATGCCATTGCACAAGATGGCGGCCCCCATGTGGTCACAAGATGAATGTCACAAGATGGCCAGCAGGGAAGGGCAGTTGGGGAAGACCAGGATGGCAGGGAAGTGTCAATCAGGCATTGATCAGGCTGGTAAAGAAGTAGTTAGGGACAATCAGGTAGGCAGGGAGGCAAGCGGTTGGGAGCCAGCAGTCCTGTATTGTGAGAGGGATGTCCGACTGATGGCAGTTGGATATCACCAAGGGGTTTCATATTAGAGAGGGTCCAGGCTGAGCTGTGGGACAACCCCCCCCCACCCCAGTGCACAGATTTTGTGCACCTGGTTCTAGTAAATGTATAAAAGTATAAATTGGAAATTAGTATATGAGGATGCTTGAAAATGGTATGTTGATCTTTCCTTTTCCGAGATCACTGTGCTGTCAGTATGAAATATCCATTTGTAGGAACATGGCTAGAAAATACAAAAAAACTTTAAAACTTAAAATGATAACATTGAGTTCCTTGATTCTCCTTATGCATTTTGCTATATTTTAACATTTTCACATGGTAAATTTAAAAATTTACATTTACTAAGAAGAATGAAAACTAAAAATACCACAAAGTGGGGATTTATGGATGTGAATATTCTTGGCCAAGTTTCTCTCAGCAGTGTGTTGTTAAACAGTGAATAAAGCATTTAGGTCAAATAACTATGGCATAATCAGTAACAACCATTTGTTGGAAACAAGGCTTTGATGAGCCTTCTGCATTGCTTATTAATAATTCATTTTCACATGAAATTACATGTATTCCTGCAACTTATGTTTTTGTGAACTCATACTTGATTCCTAAATTCTACACAAAACCAAAGGAACTACTTGTAGAGTCATAGGAATTGTTGACTGTTTTGCTCAGTAGCCTGACTTAACCACAAGGAAACGAGGTTGAGATATTATTCTATGCTGGTATTGGATGGCTATGAAATTATGATAACTAAACTCATCGAGGCCTTTATTTTAATTATGCTCATCTATTATTTAGTCTCTAATTTTAGACAGCTTTTGCAATTACCTAATAATTTACCCCTATGAACTACATGGACAGCTGAGAATCTCATGCATATTTTACACATTTTTAGCCTGCTATAATTTAAGTATAAAAATGTTACAAGATGAGAACTGAAGCCAATATAATTCCCTGTCCCAGTGTTAATACTGAGATCAAGCTTAAGTATCTTAGCTCCTTCCCTGGGAAATATCCACTCCAGGGAGATAAGACTGAGCCAATGGAACAGATTACTTGTCAAGACTGATAGCTTGCCCATCAAGAAGTCCTTTCTGCTGTGCTCACCAGTCCTAAGGCATTTCATTATCAATTGTTCCGAATCCTAATCAGTTCCCATCTTGCAAGGCATGTCTTATTATCCTCCTTATTCACCCATGGTGAGGCGTTACTGAGACGTGGTCGCAGTGAGGTAGGAAGTCTAATACATTGAGCTGTACCCAACCTATAGGTTTTCCTGGTGGTCTTTTAAGGCGCTCCCTATGCCCTTGGCCCAGTTTGAGCAATGTGAATATGTATATATTTTTTTTACATTTTCTTTGTAAATGTTTTTTGAAATGATTTTGTTTGCACAGCTTGAGGTAAATTCCAGATGTCACGCCACTTGACTCCTTAATGTTTCAGTGTATGTTTTCTAAGAACCAGGATAGTCTTTGATATAACCACAATACATTTTTTAAAATCAGGAAATTCCACATTATAAAACAGTGAGATTTTATGCGCACCCCCTATTATATATCTGCCTAAAACAAATTTAAACCCATATCTGTATTATAGACGTGTATCAGATCTGTTCAAATAGAAGGGTCTGAGTTTTTATCCTAGTCATGAGCTAACAAGTGAGTCTGCTATTGTGTGTGTATATACCTTTATCTTTATACTGTATATACTGTATAAACATATTCTATATATTTACATGGTATATATACACTCAGTGGCTATATTATTATGATCTCTGAACACATAATAATCTGGCCACTCAGTGTATATCCTATATAATAGAAGGCTAATATGCAGGAGTTCGACTGGCAGGCAGGCTGGCCAACCCATTTCCCCTGGCCAGGCTGGCCAGACCCCACCCATGCAAAAATTCATGCACAGGGTCTCATAATCTGAGTGACCAGATTATTATGTATTCAGAGATCATAATCTGGTCATTCAGTGTATGTTTATGCAAACACGCATACATGTGCACACGCACGCACGCACACACACACACACACACACACACACTTACACATGCATGTGCCGCTGTGTGTAAAGTCCCTGCCTCTGAGTCAGACAAAGACATTTCATTACTCATTGCAAATCAGCAACTAGAGCAGCAGCTTACTTCAGTTCCCCAGACCCCAATCTGGGCAGCTTAACATGGAGAGGGACAGATTGTAGCTGCACATGCAATGAGATTCATTACTGGAGAGTGACCCTGAAATTAGGAAAACTTTAGCTGCATTTCCCTTCAAAGAGAGAGAAGCTTTATCATGTGGAGCCTGTTGGAAGGAGAGAGGCCTATATCTTCACTTCCAAAGTTAGTGAAAGCCTAAATTAGTTGAGTTGTTTGCTGGGGAGGTGGGGCGAGCACTTTTAAAAGTGAATATATCACATGTCTTTCTAGATATTTCCAAATGAATGCTTTACCTTTGAGAAAACTATGAATAAAAATAGTGGGAACTTCAGAGTTTTTGTATGCAAGGAATGCAGAAATGGCAATGTTGGAAGAGTGCAGGAGGCTTGTTTGGATAAGGCATTTTTCTGGAACAGTGCTGTTCTTTTAGTTAGATTGGGAAGCCTTGCAGTTTGATAAGATTTACGGAGGAGATGCCTTCCCCCTCTACCTTGTACCAACCAGCTTTGAATAAGAGAAATCTAAAGGTTTATTTTAAATTTGAGTGAAAGGAATGATTAAACAATTTCAGAATGTATAAGTCTGGATAACAAATATAGCAGCAAATTATTTTAATCAACTTTTTCAGTGTTTTAAACATTGCTATAAATCAACTAATATAAATATTGTGGCAGATTATTTTTATTAAATTTCATTTTTAAACATCTCAGTTGAAAAAAATGGTTTCAAATATAAATAACAAGTTGATCTAAACTATAACTCCTTGAATAAGCTCACTATTGATTCCTCATAGCTGCCAAATCTTCTTAGTTACTGTATAAAAAAAAACAGTTCTTTCATTAAATACTATCACTTCTCATATGTTTTCCTATCTTTATGCAAAATATTTTTGTTAGAAGGAGGCCACAATAATCAAAATTTAATCGGGATGTATTTTTAGGAGGTTGATTCAAAGACTGTTTCAATAAAGTTAGAATAGACTTTTGGGAAATGAGAGAAGATCCAGAGGTGAGAGGTTATCAAATATAAAGAGTTTAAAAGAAGAAACCAATAAAAGAAAGATATTGAGATATTTCATAGAGGATCAGAAAATACAGAGACTTGATGCCTTTGAAATAAACAAACCAGGGGGAAAAACAGCTGGAGGTTTAGCAGCAGCCTGAATTTCTGCCTGGCAGGGCCTTAGGAGGCCAGAGGCAGGTGAGCTCAAGGAATAGGAAGGATTTGCGTGGCTTAGTAATCTAGACAGAAAAGGTATCTAAGGAAATAAAAATGCATAATGAGTGCTAATAATAAATCAGAAGGTTGGGTAGGGACTATGTGGTGTGGTGTGGTGGGTAGGTATGTGTGGGAGTATGGCAGTGCACGTGTGGCTTACATGGCATAGTTTCCTAGGGTTATCATAACAAATTACCATAAATTGTGTTTTAAAGGAGAAGAAATGTATTGTCTCTCAATTTCTAAGTTCATAAGTACAAAAGTAAGATGTTAACAGGCCTATGCCCTCGCTGAAACCTATATAGGAGAATCTCCCTTGTCTCCTTATGGGTTCTGGTACTTTGCCTGCAGTCCTCAGGGGTCCTTGACATATATGTTCAGAATTTTGATCTATGCCCTGGTGGTTACAAGGCATTCTCCCCTCACCTGTCCTCATCTCTTCCTCTCTGCTTATGAGGACAGACATCAATCAGATGGGTTTAAGCAACCACCTTATTCCAGTATGATCTTATTTTAGTCATTTATATCTTCAATAACTCTATTCCTTTTTCCTTTCCTTTTAATAGACTTTTATTGATTTCAGAGAGGAAAGGAGAGGGAGAGAGAGATAGAGACATCAGTGATGAGAGAGAATCATCACTACCTCCTGCATGCCCCCCAGAGGGATTTAGCCAATACCCGACAACACAGGCATGTTCTCTGACTGGTATTTGAACCCTGGCTTCCTAGTTCATGGGTTGGCATTCGACCACTGAACCACATCTGCTGGGTAACAACCCTATTTCTAAATAACATCACATTCTGAGGCTCTAGGATTTAGAGATTTAACATATATTTTTTGGAGACAAAATTGAACCCATAACATGTGGGAAAGTAATATCCATTGATCAGAGGTTCCATCTTTAGTTACCACTGTCAAAGTAAGCTCGTGAGAATGCCTTTATATTAGTAATAAGATACATAAATTTGGTAACTATGAAGCATTTTCATTTTGAAAAATGAGCTAACATTTTCTGATATTTTGTCCTATGAAATACCTCAAAAATACTGATATACAAAAATATGCAATGCAGCATCGAATGTGTTAACAAAATAAATATACAACATTGAGTAAAATTATAAAATACAATGTAGTATCACAAAAAATTTCATGAAGACAATTTTTATGGTTTAATGTTAAGGGAAAAGAAAGAGAAAAGTTATATACACAACACAATCCTAGAGTTAAAGTTTAAATAATGAATGGAAGGATACTTTTTTCATACTTTCTTTACTTTATTAATTTTCATTAAAAAGTATAAAGTGTTAATAAAAGGAAATATAAAATAAATATTTATTGATTAATATAGTTGTTATTTATTTTGGTTTAGTCAGTAAATTCATTGACTAAATCTTACCCTTGTAAGGTTTTAAAACTTTAGGTTAAATCTGGACATTGCAGGTCATTTTTTGTTATACCTCTGATGAAGACTTGTCACTTACCACAGAACAAAGAGGCAATGATAATAAACTAGTAGAAGCCCGGTGAATGAAATACATGCATGGGGAGGGGTGGTCCCCTCAGCCTGGCCTGCAATGACCCAGTGTCCTGTGCTCTGGCCAGAGGTCCACCCACCCTTCCTCCCTCTGTGGGCTTGGGCACACAGGACACTGGGGCTTGTTGCTGGGGCGATGCTGCCTCAGCGTCCCATGTGCCCTTGCTGGCCTCTGGTTAGAGGCCCGCTGGCCCACCCTCCCTCTGTGGGCTGAGGCAAGCATAATGCTGGTACTGGTCGCCTGGGTGATGGATGCCGCCAGCACCCAGCACTCCTGCTGCTATGAGCACCGCCATCTTTGTGACGGAGTGACAGCTAAATTGCATATTACCCTTTTATTAGATAGGATGCTTAAATTGGGTGAAAATATTTATTTAATTACTAATCACCTGGAACATATATGATTTCCAAATTATGGCTAAATGTATCTGGATATAATCTTCACCAAATGAAGGAGAAAAACAAGGATTTTTACTTCCTTTTACTATATATATATATATATATATATATATATATATATATATATATAGTAAAAGGAAGTAAAAGGATATATATATCCTTGCTAGTGCCATTCAGTGGTTAGAGCATCAGCTGTGCATGGAAAGGTTGTGGGTTGTGGGTTCATTTCCTGGTGAAGAGCATGTACTTGAGTTGAAGGTACGATGTGTTTCTCTCACATCTCTCTATCCTTCCCTCCCTCTCTTCCTCCCTTCCTTCCTTCCTTTCTTCCTTCTTCCTTCCTTCCTTTCTTCCTTCCTTCCTTCCTTCCTTCCTTCCTTCCTTCCTTCCTTCCTTCCTTCCTTCCTTCCACTTTCTCTAAAAATCAATGGGAAAAATATTCTTGGGTGAGGATTAACAAAATATATGCATATTATCTTGGTTCTATGATTCAAACTACCATGTGGCATATAATGTATGATATTGCCAGGACTGGATATTTCCTACATTGTTTCCACCCTAAATCAGAGCATGGCCACATGTTTCTAGCTTGATGCAAGAGGACTTTGTGAAATTCAGATTAGTGGAATGCCTAAAAGAATGAGAGCTGTGTGCTGATAAGCATTCTCTACATCACAGCAATTGCTGTCTATGTTGTTATATGTTTCTTAGCCAAAGGCACCTAAAAGTCAAACTAATTTCTCACAAGCATGGTCTCCTCAGCCCCCACACTGTAGCTACTATAGTTTTCTATTCCTAGTCACCATTCAATGATGTCTAATTTCTGAAGCATTCTGAAATCACATGTGCCAATATTTTATTTGCCTGATGTATAAAATTGCTAAGGGAACTATTATATTACTTCATGAGGTGACACAAGAAAGCCATTTCACTGGAAAAATGTTTGTACAAGTAAATTTCAACTACTACCCAGACTCTGTACCTAGTATTTTCAATTATCACATTAACTCCCTTACTATAGTGAGCAACTATTTAAAAGTCAGGCATACTTTGCCACTTAAATCTCTCTTCTCACCCATTTCTATTCTGTTTACTTGATTACAGTAAAAGCCAATCATGTTTGTACAATTTGATGCTGACACTCTGGCCCCAGCAGACTGGCCCAAGTTGATCACTTGAACAAAAATGGATTAATAATTGTCTGTCCACAGGGAATTTGAAATTGAAGTGAGGAAAGTTTAGCCTAAGTTCAAATATATTTGAGAATTGAGGAAATTTACAATTGACTTTTGTAAGGAACATTTTTCTACCAACATAAGCTTATAAATCAACAAAGAGATTCTAGAATTGAAGAAAAAGACAGACTAAACCATATACAATATGAAATTGAAGTGAGCCCAGCCAGTGTGGTTCAGTGGATTGAGCATCGATCCATGCACCAAGAGGTCACCAGTTTGATTCCAGGTCAAGGTACATGCCTAGGTTGAGGACTTTATCCCCAGTAGGGGGAGTACAGGAAAGAGCCAGTCTGATTATCTTTCATCACTGATGTTTCTCTCCCTCCCTCTCCCTTTCCCTCTCTCCTTCTCACAAATCATTGAAAACATTTTTTTTTTAATTAAGTGACATTCTGGCCACTGCTCAATACTGTAGGACCCAATTCCAGTCTATTTGGAATATCAGCCACAATACCATTTTTTAAATTTATGAGATATCTAAAAAAAATTTATACTAGCCAAAACCGGTTTGGCTCAGTGGATAGAGTGTTGGTCTGGGGATTGAAGGGTCCCAGGTTCGATTCCAGTCAAGGGCATGTACCTTGGTTGAGGGCACATCACCAGTGGGGAGTGTGCAGGACGCAGCTGATCGACATTTCTCTCTCATTGATGTTTCTAGCTCTCTATTCCTTTCTGTAAAAAAAACAATAAAAAAACATTTATACTAGTAAAGAAGTCTCCCCTTTTCTTACACAACTTTGAGTGGTTCCAAATATTTACAATTCAAAGCATAATTTTCACTTCCAGAAGTCTAAACTAAGGCACAGGGAGATAAATTTAATTTTCAAAAATGACTTAAATTGAGAGGCAATAATAACAATTCAGTCATTTTGAATCCAAAGGTTTTGTCCCTTTTATCAGAAAATATTGCATTGAGAATATTTGATGTTCACAAAACTCTTAGAACATCTGAGATGAAGTAGCTACAGACAATATAATATAAATAAACATAAGAATATGTATGAGAATTTAGGCAAAATTTGAATGTCAGAATATGAATGTATATGTTTTTTATTAAATCATACACTGCAGAATAGCAATGCCTATGGAGAAGGTCTTTAACTGCATATTAAATTAGAAATTAACAAATTGTACTCCTGACAGTTAAGTATTTTAGAAGTTTGCCAAGAATATTTGTCATCTCTGTTAAACTTTGAGACTAAAGACAGATGATTTTCAAAGAATTTAACACGTTAACACTGGAATGTCATAACACATCTTTTTAAAATATGTCATAGATTAGCACAATTGTTCTTTCTGTATGGGTTAATCTATTGTAAAGTGAATATCATTTTATGGAAATATGTAGATGGTGAAGGATGATCAAAATTAATTATGAATATGTAGAAAAATGTTTTGTTCATGATATAGTAATTCTTTCTTTAGTTATCTTCTGAGAGATAAGAAGTAATGAGGGCAATTTAACATTGCTGTCATAGAGTGTCTTTTAGCCAAAGTCAAAATTTGATAACCAAATTTGGTGACAACTACTCTTATGATTCCCTTCTCCCCCAAGTTTATATGCAAGGGACTTTTTTTTAATCTAAAAAAAATGGGTAGATGGAAATAATTAAATGACATAATTTCTCTTTGTTTAATCTGGACAAAGTGTTATTGTAATTCTGTATGGAGAGAAAAATATATAAACAGTAGCAGAACGAACCCTTTTGAATTGACTTTGGACAGTGCCATCAACTAAGGTGAAAAAAATATGACATAGTTATGTTATGAAAATCTTTTTTTTCTTTCTTATTTTTTTTTTTACTGATGTAAGAATAACTAACTTTTTAGCTTTAGGAGCCCACTGGGAAAAAGTGCAGTATTCTTAGAAGGCATCAGCAACCGTTGATGTTATTCTCTTATGTGGTTTTTAAAATAGACAACCTGAAAAAATGTGAGACATAATGGTTTCTAATAAATAATAAAAAGGAATTTTAGGAAACTATCTAGTGTCTTAGTTCTCTCAGTTGTGTGTGAAGAGATAACATGAATATGGCTATTATTTTTTAATAAATCCTCAACCCTTGTATATCTGGAGGCATTTGGCATATAAGATCAAACTGAAGCACAAAGCAACAATTTTAAATTTAGTAATTTTTAAAATCCTATCTAGGAATATTTGCTTCCTGGCAGCATATTGAACTAAGTACCTTCATTGACATTTTCCCCTCCATCAATCTTCCCATTTAAAAGAATGAAATATGCTGACAAAAATATTTTTAATGTAACATCTTAAATATATTCATGAGTAGTACTAAAGTAAGTCATACTCAATTAAGTAGGCATTGAGGGCATTTGTCTAACCTCATGAATTTGAGCATGAGAGTTTTCAGACATGTGTGCTTTGGGAGAGATAAAATAAAATCCAGACATGCTTATGCAAGTTTTAAAATTCAATAAATACCGTCTTATAAAACTAAATCTCAAATGGATTAGAATAAAAGTTTCAACACAAAAATACCTCTCCTATTGAGCTTATTTTTAACTAGAGGCCTGGTGCATGAAATTCATGCAACTGTGGGGAGAGGGCACCTCAGCCTGGCCTGACCCTCTCACTTAACTCTTGGTTCGCTGCTGCTAAGGTCTGTTGCAGAGGTGGGAGAGGCTCCTGCCACCACTGCTGCACTCACTAGCTATGAGGCCTGCTTCAGGCTGAGCAAAGCTTCCCCTGTGGGAGTGCACTGACCACCAGGGGGCGGCTCCTGCATTGAGTGTCTGCCCCCTGGTGGTTAGTGCTCATCAGAACAATGGGTCATTCTGGTTGTTAAGCCTTAACAGGGTGCTTAGGCTTTTCTTATCTATATGGGGAGGGCACATAACAATAAATAAAATAATATAGTGTTTACTGCTGGTAATAAGTGCTGTGGAGAAAACAACGCAGCAAGAAGGATAAGAAGTATGAAATTGGCATTCTAAACAGCTTGGTCTGAGAGAGCTGGCATAAAATTTATTTCAGAAAAACATCTGAAGTAAAGGAATGACTTGCTGATATCCTGGAGATATGCATTTCAGGCAAAGAGAACAGCCTGTGAAAATGGGCAAACCTTTTGCATTTTGGAGAAAGAACAAGGTGACCAATATGGCTAATAGTAGAGACCAATAGGGTTACCAGAAGGAGGTGAGAACAAATGGGTGACAGGAGACAAGATTGTATAAGCCCCTTGAGGTAGGTTGACCATATGTCCAAATTTGTCTAAGCCAATCTTCATTCACATCTCTTGGTTAGGGTAATTATGACTGGATCTCCTTTTCATTTTCAAACTGGCCCCATTTGGAAGTTAAGGTCACCTTATTTGTAAGTAATTGTAAGAAATTTCCTTCTGAATAATACGTAAAGGCACTGTAATACTTGATCTGATAAATCTTTTGAGTTGTCATATATTTTAATAAAGCAATTCGCATTTTTAATATGAAATAGAGTTATGTGAGTCATGGGTGGAGTTAACTAACCACTAAAGGCTATGATGGTTAACTGAGCTACCAGTTGATGGAAACTCAAATCAGATTGATTTGGACATGGATAAAAAATTATCTGGATCCGAGATGTATTTTTCAGATGAAAGCAATGGAATGTTGTGACATATTAAATCTATAATTTGAAGGATAGCATAGATAACTCTAAGATTTTGCCTGTTAAAGAGAACAAGTGGTGTTGCCATTAGCTGAGATTGGGAAGAAAGAAAAATTTGGAAGAAAGGAGAAGTTCAACTCTAGACAAGATAAGTTTATAATGACTATAAATAGACTATTGTATATATAAGTATGGTATTTAAGGGAGAAGACCTGGTTATAGATATAAATTGTGAGATATTTTCCTCCAGTTGATATTTGAAGTAAATCTCTCATGAGATTAGATGAGATTTCCAAACAAGTGAGATAGACAGAGAATATAAGTACATTAAAGATTAAAATCTATCAGGTGAAAAATAAATATTTGATGTTTCAACAGGAAGTGAAGATAGGTAATTCTGGAACTATATTCATTGTCAGATTTCACCCTTAGTCACCTGTATCTCTCTTCAGTCTTACTTTAACACACTTATGATGACCAAAGAGGACTTCATATCCCTCTGTCAAGTTCATTTATTTTGTTATTTAAGGGATGGATAATTTTAGGGTGTGGGTTTTTTTTTGTTTGTTTGTTTGTTTGTTTTTTTTTTTTTTTTTTTTTTGTGTGTGTGTGTGTGTGTTTACAGACTACCTAACAGTGTAGAAAAAATACTACCGGACAATTAAGGTTGAATATAAATGGAGATATAGGAATTAAAATATGAGATTAGGAATATAGCATAATATAGTCACTGAATTTTGAGTGTCACTAATTTTTGGATGTATGCATTAGCCTGGTTAGTAAAAATTTCATTTCTATTTTAATATTCATCTCAAATTATACAATATAATGTAATTAGTAAAAATTATAAATAAACTTGTTCTTCTAGTTATGCAGTAGGTCTTCAGTTGTAGTTTTCCACTGCAAAAATAGAGTACCTATAAATTTTAGAGACAATCTAAATATGCTATTTTTTTCCTATGGATCTTTTTTTTTTTCTTTCCTAGCATGTCATTCAGTTAATCTTCTGAATTTCCCTCCTTTGACTTTTTCTTTTTTGTAAAAAGGAGCAAGTATCAAACATATATTTCATTTATGACAACTGAAACTTGACAGATGTCAATTTAAAAAAGACTAAAATATAATATAATATTAAATTTTTATTTAAACAAAGCAAAATAAAATGAGGTAGTCATGTGAATGACAAGATATACCCAAGATACCAAAACCAGTCAATTAGCCCTTTCAAGACATGAAATGATGGCATTCACAAGAGCTCATTATCTGATTAATTATGCAGAAGGCATCAGGTAAATTAGATCTAGTCAAATAAAGCCAGACATAGAGTCATCCAATTTAGCTATTAAAAGGTTGTTAAGTACATTTACTAATGCCATGTTGTTTGAGGAGCCAGCTCTCCATTCAGATATTTTAAAGTACAGAAATGTTTTCTGTTCATCCCTCAAAATGACAGAAGAGCCAATAATAGTCAAGAACACAGAAGCTCACAAAAGCAAAATCATTTAAATAGAAACAATTGCTTTTGAAAATAAGGAGCTACGAAATGTGATTATAGGTTGCCTTCCTTTTTGGCAGACTGGATAAGATGAGTTTTGTCATGCTGGCTTATTGATGCCAGTTTGCTGAGGTTTTTAAAAATCCATTTTAATGTTTGTTTTATTATGTTTTTAACTGTAATTTTTTAAAGCAAAACTCAAAAGGGAATCTTTTATAAATGTATTCATTATAATAAAGCTATAAGGAAATATTCTACAACATAAGGATGAGAAATTTATAATAGTGGAAAAAAAACTATAGCAGTCTGTTGATCATATGAAAAAATAAAGCACACCATTGAGTAGAACAAGAGGCTAAAAAATAACTTTTAAGAATCAAGTATCAATGATGTAAAAATAACTCCTTTTGGTAGAATTCCCCAAGCCAAAACTTTATATACAAGCTCTCGCTTTATTGTACAGGGTAATAACTCAAAGTTAAGTATTAATTGTTAGCATTGTTTATCACACATATTTTTTATTAATAATGTAATCTTAAAATATATTTAAGTAGACATTATTGTGTACTCCCATTTGGGATAATCTCTAATGTCTTAAACTTAATATAGAATGTTGTTAGTATAGCTAAGGTGATCAAAGAATGGCAACTGAATTAATTAACCATGCTGTTATCTAGAGATGAATTGATTTTGTTTTATCATTATTAGTAGTAATATTGTTGTTATTAAAATTCCAAAATGATTGAAATATTTTGTGTCTAAATAAGAAAGTCATTAAAGGGTGTCTTGGGTTGTGATTAGCAATAGTCACATTGGGGATAGCTAAGTCAAGTTTAAGGATTGGTAAAATTCAAAAACACCCTGAGAAGTTAGCGTGTGGGTATGGGTAAATTGTGAGGATCATAGCAAGAAGTGCAACACCCAGAAATCTATGTGT
This sequence comes from Vespertilio murinus, assembly GCA_963924515.1. Classification (NCBI taxonomy): domain Eukaryota; kingdom Metazoa; phylum Chordata; class Mammalia; order Chiroptera; family Vespertilionidae; genus Vespertilio; species Vespertilio murinus. Next base: position 110,990,352 of record OZ004709.1, read on the forward strand.
GTGTGTTTTTTTATACACCAATAATGAACTCACAGAAAGAGAAAATAAAAACAAAACAAAAAAGAATCCCATTTACCATTGCACCAAAAAACAATTAAGAAACCTAAGAATAACTTAACTAAGGAGGTAAAAGACCTGTACTTGGAAAACTACAGGACATTGAGAAAACAAAGAGGAAGAGATAAACAAGGGAAGAACATACTATATTTATGGGTCAGTAGAATCAACATCATTAAAATGCTCATACTACCAAAGCAATCTATAGATTCAATGCAATTCCCATTAAACTGCCAACAGCATATTTCACAGACCTAGAACAAACTTACAAAAAATCATATGGAATAAAAAAGACCCCAAATAGCTGCAGCGATCCTGAGAAAGAAGAACAAAGTTGGAGGGATCACAATACCGGATATCAAGCTATATTACCAAGCCAGTGTTCTCAGAACTGCTCAGTACTGGCACAAGAACAGACATATAGACCAGTGAAACAGAACAGAGAACTCAGAGATTGACCCAAACCATTATGATCAGTTAGTATTTGACAAAGGAGGAAATAAAATACAATGGAGTCAAGAGAGTAACTTTAATAAATGATGCCTGGAAAATTGGTCAGATGCATACAAAAAAAATGAAACTGGATCACCAACAGCATGCACAAAACAAACTCAAAATGGTTAAAGCACTTAAATGTAAGACGGGAAACCATAAAAATCTTAGAAGACTGTGGAGAGCGGCTACAGTGTTTGGACAGGTTCAAGTCTCGGACTAATTAGAGGGCACGGTCCTTTGGTGGCAAAGCCCTCCCAGAACAATTATAGCCAAAGACTATGGTTGTGAGCTTGACCTTATGGTCTGAACCTGTGTTCCCAGGTGGCTTAGTGATGTGGGCTGCAGGAGGTGCAGCAAGTGCTGCCAAAACAAAGCTTGATTGAGTTATCAGGTGCACGTTATTAAGTAGATTCAAAACTAATGGAAACACTGTAAACATCTTGATCACGGCCCTTGCTTTGCCTGGTGAGATCTGGATATAAAATACTCAGTTTACAGTCTCTACATCAGGGAACATGTCCCACCTAGCCTCATCTTTAATCCTTCACACCCCCTCCTCAGGTTCACCCCTGGCCATACTGGAGGCAGTGCAGAAGACCTCAAAGGCATCAAAATATCAGACATATGTCTTAGCAATATAATGACTAATACAGCTCCTAGGGCAATGGAAACTAAGGAAAAAATGAACAAATGGGACTATACCAAAATCAAAAGCTTCTGCAGAGCAAAATAAACCATCAACAAAACAACAAGAAAGTCTACTACAGGGGAGAACACATTTGCCAATGCTATCTCCTATAAGGGTTTGATCTCCAGCATTTACAGAGAACTCATACAACTTAAAAAAAAATGAAGATTTAAAAAATCCAATTAAAAAATGGGCCTAGGACCCAAATAGACACTTTGAAAGAGAATATGCAGAAGGCCAAGAGACATATATGATAAGACTAGAGGCCTGGTGCACGGAATTGTGTATGGGTAGAGTCCCTAGGCCTGGCTGGTGGTCAGGGATGATATGTGGGGCAAGTATGGGGCCCCCTGCTGGCACCTTCCTTGGCTGGCCTGGCTCGGCCCACTTGCCAACCCAGCTCCTGCCACAGCAGCTGGTTGCCTCCCTATGCTCAAAGTCAAAAATCATCTGAGAGATGCAAATGAAAACATCAATGAGACACCATCTCACACCTGTCAGAATGGCTACCATCAACAAAAGATAGTGTTGGTTGGTGAGAATGCAGAGAAAAAGGAACCCACTTGCACTGATGGTGGGAATTCAGACTGGTGCAGCCACTGTGGAAAACAGTATAGAATTACAGGGGAATTTTTTTTTAATGGAACTTCCATTTGATCCAGTAATCCCATTTCTAGGAATGTATCCCAAGAAAATAGAAACACCAATCAGAAAGGATATATGCACCCCTGTGTTCATAGCAGCACAATTTACAAAAGCTATGATTTGGAAACTGCCTAAGTGCTCATTAGCAGATGAGTGGATTGCAACACAATGGTACATTTACACAATGGAATACTATGCTGCTATAAAAAAGAAAGGCCTTTTATCACTTGCAACAGCACAGATGGAACTGGAGAGCATTATGCTATGTGACATAAGCCAGGTGGAGAAAGATAAATATCTCATGACCTCACTCATATGTTGGACATAATGAACGGCATAAACTGATGAACAAAAATAGATCCAGAGACTAAGAAACACTGATTAGACCATCCAACCTCAGAGAGAAGGCAGAAGAGGCAGTAAGAGATTAACCAAAGGAAGGACTTATATGCATGCATATTAGCATAACCAATTAATATGAACACTGGGGTGGGGGGGGCTTGTTCTATGGGGGTGAGAGTGATGGGGGGTCAATCAGGGAAAAAGAAGTCATATGTAATACTGTAACAATAAAAAAAGAAGTGCAACAGACATTAGACAGAGTGATAATAATAGGCTTAGATGAATTGTGAGTGTAATACCGGCAGTGTGTCCCAATGGGAAAAAGGAAAGGAAACACAGGGATATGCAGGAATTAAAGGCCAGTGTAAAATAACAGGTTGGGCGTTAGAATGTGCAAGGAATTACAAAAGTATTTAACATTAGCTTTTTTTTAAATTTCAGTTTCAGCTAACATGCTTTTGAGTCCAAATATCGGAACTCTGAAATCAAAGTGGTCTAAAAATAAGCTATGAAGCAGAGCTATGACATGTGCTACTTTAACAGAGCACCTAATCTCATACACACACACACACACACACACATTATATATATATATATATATATATATATATATATATATATATATATATATATACTGTTCATATGCATATTCATTTGTGTGTGTGATATCCAGTACCCTTGAAACAGAATATTTCAACTAAGGTTGCCAATGGCAAATACCAGTGAATCTCGTATGCCCAGCTTAAAGTAGGAGGACATGCTAGTTATCCACATGGCAGTGTTGAAAGTTTCTGTAAAATGAAGCAAATGGGAGTTTGAAGTTTTCATAGCCTGACAGCTTTCACAGTTGTCAAATAGTTTTCTTTTGCTGGGAGGGATCAAAAAACTTTGTGCATGGAGAGACCTGGAGAATATTACCCTGAGTGAAATAAGCCAGTCAGAGAAAGACAAGCAAGACATGACCTCACTCATATTTGGAATCTAATGAACAAAATAAACTGATGAACAAAATAGATCCAGAGACATGGAACATGGAACAGACTGTTGAACCTCAGAGGGAAGGTGGGGGAAGGTTATGAATGGGAAGAGATCAACCAAAGAACTTGTATGCATATATGCATAACCCATGGACACAGACAATAAGGCCTGGGGTGAGGGAAGGGGCAGGCTAGAAGGGATCATTCGGGGAAAGAAGATGGCATATGTAATACTTTTAACAATAAATATTTTTAAAGCTTTTTTTCTTCATTAAAACATGTTTTGGGAGCCATAGATTTATCTGAATATGAATATATATATATATATATATATATATATATATATATATATATTAGTTAAGTTAAGGGCTCTGCCTGAAATAATAATAAGCTTCATGTCTCAGCTTATATTTATCATCTGTTGGACGACAGCTTTGCCTCATTCAGCCTATAAAACAGGGTGCTATTCCAAATACAAAATGTTAGGATTTGATGAGAAATTTTGATCCATCATGTAGCAATTATATCAAGCTCCAAGTTCATTATCCTATCAAAGATTTATTTTTAATAACTTAGAATTTAATAAAATAACTTAGAATTCTGTTAAAAAGAAAATATTTAGGAGAGATTTATGAAAAAAAAAGTGTGGAAAGAAAAAGTATGGGCTCCAGGCTTATTATTAAAGAAACAAGATTGTCCTTGGGGAGCAGTTCTGTCTTTGTCTTTAATCTGCAGCCACCTGTGATGGCTTCCTCCTACTGCCGGCTTGTGTTGTAGTAAAAAAAAAAAAAATTAAACTAACAAGCTACCTGCAATAACTGGAGGGGATGTTTCCTTTTATTATGCTCTTCAAGAGAGAAAAAGAGAGAAAGAGCATCCTCTTAAATATGCAACAAAACTAGCAACAAAAACTCTCTTCTTCTACATGGCTGGCCCAACTTAACTCGGGGGTCAAAACCTAGACTAGTAACATGTCTGGAGAACGCCTTGCATTCTCAGACTTATTAGAACCCCTCCCCTGAATATCGAGGCAGGAGATAAGGAATAAAAGGAGGCTTTTGGAAGACAGAGGACGGAAAAATGACTGGGCGATCCACTAAATATGAAAAGCTGACTTGTTTGGTTGAGAATGGGAGTAAGTCACACTTTAGAAGGCGACATGAGTAGGAGGAGGTGTTTTGGCTGTTTGGTTATAGTAGCATTTTCTTTGGAATGTTGTCAACCTGGGTACAAATATGAGCTCTGTTATTTTTCATCTTTGACAACTTAAGAAATCAGCTTTTATTGCCTCTCCCCACCCCTCACTTCCCAATAGGCATAACAACAGTATCTACATCTTGGTATTAAACTGTAGTATATACATAAATTCCCAAAATAAAACCATACCTAGCCCATAATAAATGGGAAAAAAACTTTTTGCATTATTATTATTATTAATGTTGCTGTCCGTTTTATATTAATATTACCGCACTATATGTTTTTAGATAAACCCCTTGCAGACAAACCACATAAAAGGACATTGTGGTTAGGTAGGGAAGGGGAAGAGCCATTGCCTAGATGCAGAGATAAAGGAGGAAGTTTGAAAAGCATGATCAAGAAGACATTCTCCATATTTAGTATGTGTAGTAGTATTTGAGATTAACATGATGGAAACAAGATTTTGTATGAGTGAGTGCAATGAGGAGGTCAAAGAGCCATTAGGGCCGAGATGTGCTGGGAAACATCGTTAGCACCTGACATGTAGGATGCACTTTGCAAAGGGCGACATCGGGCACACTGAATACTGAATATCGTATTTCATCTCTACAACTAATTCTTACAACTTTTATTTGGTTTTCTCATTGCTGCACATGTAATTCTTACTTGTCTTTGTGATTATTTCGCTAGAAAATAAACTGTTGACAAATGGAGACTTGAACCTTGATAACTGAGAAATTCTCCACCAAGAATACAGGGTGCTGGGAATACTCACCACCCGAGGCTCTCTCAGGTCTGCAGAAACGAGCAACTATTTCACAGCCTCTGTAGATGGCACACAGCAGCACAAGCAGAGTACATGCTTAAATTGTGTGCTGTAACTGGCTCTTAGATCAGGGACTGGTCCTGAGGGGCAGGAATTGTGCCACACGAAAGAGAAGCCAGAACACAGCCTGGCTACAAAGCTTCATTTCTCCAGCTAATGTGTTTCAGGCCAACATCACGTTTCTCCCGCACACTTGAAATAACAGAACAGCGACAGTGATACCATTGCAAGGATAATTCCTGTGAAAACGAATGACATCCTAGCAATGGGTCCGAAAGCAAAGTACCATTGACACTGGAATCGTTTTATGAGATGGAGAGAGCCTGGCATGAAAGGACATCAGTGATCTCAAAGACAGTGACACATGAGTCACCCTTGTCATAATCCAGGCTTTTCCTTATTGATTGGAATTGCTAATTAGTAATACTCAGAAATGTATAAGGATGGAGAAAAGGTTCAGTTAAACTACACAGGAAATGTCACAGTCTCAGATAGTCAATTTAATGGAACTCTTCTGAAGAAAGAAAGAAAGAAAGAAAGAAAGAAAGAAAGAAAGAAAGAAAGAAAGAAAGAAAGAAAGAAAGAAAGAAAGAAAGAAAAGATAGAAAGAAAGAAAAGATAGAAAAAAAAGAAAAGGAAAAAAATATATATCCATAGCTTTGCAGCTTACTTAACCAAAAAAAAGCTCTGAAGGATTCCAGCATAAAAGAGATCATACCGATGTTCACCTCCTACAGCGTTCAGGGAGTCTATATATTTTATTATGTTCCAGTTTCTAGGCCATTTTCTATATAATGCGCACACATCTACAGAGCTGAGAGGCTGTTCCTACGGAGAGCCACAGCAGAGGAGTCATTTCGTGGCTCCCGTTTTAATGGGCAGAGAGACGGTGACAGCACTGCCCACTGAGCATCGCAGGCGCCCCTGCCAGCCGCGGTGCAAAGCGCCGCCCAGCTGGTCGGGCCTCTGTGGGCAGACGCCTGTGCCAGGTCCTTCTTACAAGAGCAGTGGAGCCTCTGCAAGGTCCCATGATCAAAAGCATTGATTTATTCTTGTCACTGGTGTTCTGACTTCTCCTGGCTCCTAATTAAATCCCACTTACATTCTTCTCTGCCGTGTGCCCTTCTGTTTTGCATAAGATAAAGCCGGCGCTGAACCTAATCACCCTCCTGGGCTCCGTGGCCAGGGCTCTAATGCAGGGAAGGAGGTGGGAAGAACCTGGCTGCCATAGACGCACTCCGTAAGCGGGTTGTCTGATATAGAAAGAAGTGACTTAAAGTCTGCAACACGTTTTTGCTCATGGTTATGATTGTAACTCTGCTCATTGCATTCTAGCTCTGAGTGTACTGATTGATACAGTTCTTTAAAGTAGAATATGCCTACGTGCTTTAACTTTGTCTTCCTCCACTGAGCCACAGACGTGCCTAAAATTTAAGGGGATATTATTAATTTTTTTTAGTTAGTTACTGGAGGCCCGGTGCACAAATTTGTACACAGGTGGTCACTTGGCCTGGCCGATAATGGGGGCTGACTGGGGAAGGGGAGCTGGCTGGCGGGGAGGAGGGACTATGGGAGGTTGACCAGCCATGGGAGGTTGGCTGTAGGAGTGCACTGACCACCAGGGGGCAGCTCTCTTGCAATGAGCATCTGCCCCCTGGTGGTCAGTGTGAGTCATAGCAACCAGTCAACAGGTCATTCAGTCACTTAGTCTTTTATATATCTATATTTTTTAGAGACTATTTTCTACCAACTTTATCTTAACAGTTTGTGGAAGAATAGTTTAAGACCCACTCAGTGGGGCCCAGCCAGTGTGGCTCAGTGGTTGAGCATTGACCTATAAACCAAGAGGTCACAGTTTCATTTCTGTTTAGGGCACATGCCAGGGCTGCAGGCTCCATCCCCAGTGTGGCTGTGCAGGAGACAGCCGAGACCAACTATTCTCTCTCATTGATGTTTCTCTCTCTCTCCCCCCTCTCTTTTCCTCTCTGAAATAATTCTTTAAAAAATCCCACTCAGGGTTGTCCCTCCCCATTCGGTGGCCTGAGCAGTGGAGCTGCAGACCAGCCTTGGGTGGCAGCTGAGCGTCCGGTCTTCAGTAGGGGACTGCTGAATAGGTACCTAGAGTACCTGTGCCTCAGACCAGTCTGCACCCTCAGGCTGAGCATCAGTGGACTCAGAAGCTGGAGCCATCCATTCACCCTGAGATTCTGCTAAGTTACAGCCTTTTCAGCGGCAGCTGGTCTTTTCAGTCTCTTCGTGCTTTCTGCGGATGTAGAGATCGGGTGTGAACTCCCATGGGCGTTCATGGGAGATAGTGCCAGGCATGTGCAGTGCTTCCCAGGCCAGCATCCACCACGTGAGACCCACTGAGTGAGCCCCTTGTCGCCAGGGCTGCACAGAGCTGGGGCAGGCCAGTTAGCATAAGACTCCTCGGTGGGAGGTGGTGGTCAGCCCTGGGGTCAGTAACCACAGAAGTCTCTGCTCCGGACAGGCTGCCTGGATCTGGTTGGTGAAGCTTGCAGGAGTGATGGGTTGGCCGTAGAAGCAGATCCAGTGGCAGCAGCAAATTCCAGCACAGCTCGCTGGCTGGTATTCCTGGACGATATGACACTGATGTCAGTGGGATTTTTAGGGACAACGATGGCAGAGCAGCCAGCAGAAGCTTCTCCCGGCTTCTCTTCACACGTGCCATGCAGGTGCCATCACTTTACTTCCGTAAGTGGACGGTTCCTTCCGGAAGTCAAGGTCGGTGCCACTTAAGTGGGTTCCTGCTGCGAGGAATCAGAGGACGCCCCCCTCCTCCATTTGCTGGGCATGAAGGGCTCTGGAAATTGTGGACGTTCCCCTTTAAAGTTACGTGGGAACTGAGAAAAATACCACATGGGCCCTTCTCTGGGGAATGTGGAAAGGCTAAGAAGATAGGATTTTACTTAAAAACAATGAATACATGACTACATAGTAGGAAAGCATCATGGTGGAATATAGATCCTGCGTCAGGACGTTTATCCTGGTTCTGCCATTCCTTATTGGTGTAACCTGTGCTATGTATGCAGTATTTCTAAGCTTTTAGAATAGATGGGTTCCTGTCACAGATTCTTTCCCTTTTTTCTGTATCCATGCATTCAGTATTGGCTGCTGATCTGAGTCCCGAGTTCATGACTTCTTACTCCAAAGGTAAGGCAAACCTTTGTTCAGGATATTGCAGATTAAAAGGGATATCACCTAAAAACATTGTGGCTAAATATTCTATGGTTTCGTTTCCTTTCCATAAGTAAAATTAATATTATTTCTTATAAGTTAAATTGATAATTTACATACGTAACACTTTAAAAAGTATTTTGTTAAATCTAAAGGTCTATACACACGAAGAGTGTAATTTTTTGAGGATATGGCTTAAACAATGACATCATTACTGATAAATAAAATACATTCAGATATAAATTTTCAAGGAGGAAAATGTCAAGGAAGCCGTAGAAAACACTTCTCCATAGAATTAATTTTTTTCTTCTTAAGTTCTTAAAATGACATCCTCTGCTTTTTAAATGCGTATATATCTGACATTCTGCCAGGCTTTTTTCTGCATTTCCTTTGAAGTCAGATTATGTATTTCTTATTTGAAACCCTTATGCTTGTGTTACGATGAAACATAGTTACCTTTGAGAGTAAAAAAATATATATAAAGAGGACAGACACAGTGCTAGACATTTTACTGTTGCTAAAGCACTTTCCTCCTCCTCATAGAGAAGTCTACTGAAACTGTCACACAGACTCACAATGTGCAACTGTGAATTTTATGATAGACAGAGACAGAGACAGAACTGTCAATAACATCATCCATTTCAAATGCAGTGATCCCGCCTTAGATGAGGGGGCAGGCAGCAGGAACTGTGACATGAACACTGGGCTCATTAACTAAGAACTCCAGTCTGGCCTATCCCTGGTCCACTAACAGGTGAAAATGTATCTTCTCCCTTCAGTTATCTTTGTACATTTCCTATAACAATAAAAAACGCAAAACAGCATAGAAAAGAAAGGCATTACGAAGTACAGACCGAGGGTATCCAACTAAGTACATACACAAATTCTACGAACAAATAATGAAATGTGTTACTTGAACAATATAACAGCTGCCATCTGGCAACTCAAATCTAACTGGTACTTCGCATTTTTCCACATTACACTAGAAGCTGGTATATTTTAAGCTAAGAGTCATGACACTGAAGATAAAATATATAATTGACTATTTTTTTCATTCCAGTCAGAGATGTAAAAATATATTTCTGGGTTTTGTTTTTTGTTTTTTGTTTTGTTTTGTTTTTGTTAGAAGCACCTCTCAAGGCAGTGGGGAGTGTTACTGGATAGCCTCCTGAGTCAGTGGGAGTGGGCTGTCCCCCACCTCCATCCTTGCCTTCTCATATAAATGAATTTATAGGAGAGACCTTGGATGTGTTGTGAAAAGCCAATTTATTAAAGCATGTACCTTTATTGAAAAAGCAAAGCAAGCAAACCTGTCTTATTTCATCCGACTTGGAGCATAGATTTTATTTTGTTTGTTTGTTTCTTGTTTTTGTTTTCTGGCTAGTCTGGAAAAGTGAATGTCCATGGGTTTCTAAGATTCTTTAGCTGAGTTTCTTGGTACAGATCAAGTCTCAAGGTTTCCCTGTGGGCTCTTCCCAGAATCCTGGCATCTTTATCTTGCCAACCCCCAAGACTATACTGGATTCTCTGCTTAGGGAGTAAACCTGCTCTTTTTTTCCTTTCCCCTGCCCCTCTCTCTTTCTGCACTCTCTCCTTAGGGAGGTTTTTAATCATTTGTTGCCCGAGTGTCCTTGGCTGTGGAAGGAGGTGGTTTGTTATTTGCAGGCCAGCTGCAGATTACTCACACTGTTAGTTAGGCCTTGTCCTAATTTGCCTGTCTCGGTTTCCCCTATTCCTCCTGTCCTGGAATCCTGTAACACTTTTATTTGATACTAAATGATGCTGGGCTTCCGGAAGTATTCCTCTATTGTATGCCTTCTCGTGAAATCTAAGTACAAAATAGGATTGGAACTATGACTATACTGCTTTATCTGTGGAATTAGAAAGAGAGCCATTCCTTAACAGTCACCTTTCGCTGGCTTTTGCCTCAGAGCATGTCCCCACATTCTCATCTTCTGCCTATAGCTCACCTGACTACTTAAATGTGCCCAAGTAAGCAACAGAGATGAGATAGCAATTATCATTCTGAATAATCTAATTCTTCCCCAAAGTTGGAGGGATCACAACACCTGATATCAAACTATATTACAAGGCCATTGTAATTAAAATAGCCTGATACTGGCAGGAGAACAGGCATATAGATCAGTGGAACAGAACAGAGAGCTCAGAAATGGATCCACACCACTATGCTCAATTAATATTTGACAAAGGAGGTGATAGCATACAATGCAGACAAGACAGTCTTTTCAATAAATGGTGTTGGGAAAATTGGACAGATATATGCAACTAAAAGAGGAAACTAGTCCACCAACTCACACCATACACAAGAATAAGTTCAAAATGGATAAAATAATTAAATGTAATTCACAAAACCATAAAAATGATAGGAGAAACCATAGGGAGTAAAATATATCTTAGAGATATATCTTAGAGAAATATCTGTGCCAATATGTCTCCTAGGGCAAGGCAAACAAAGGAGAAGGTAAACAAATGGGATTACATCAAACTTAAATGCTTCTACACAGCAAAAGAAACCATCAATAAAGTGAAAAAGGACCCCACTGTATGGGAAAACATAATGGCCAATGAAACATTTGATAAGGGGTTATTCTCTAAAATATATAAAGAACATATACAACTCAACACCAAGAAGACAATAAAATGAAAAATGGATGCTCTGGTTAGTATGGCTAAGTTGGTTGGAGCACCCTCCAGTATACCAGAGGTGGATGGTTGAATTTAATTTTTCTATGTAAGTCCCTCATACACACATCCCAGTATCAACTAATTTCTGAAATGCACAATGCACTGCAAGTAGTTGGTGCAGAATATTGAGCAAATGAGAGCCAGTTTCTAAACTACAATGTAGGAAGGAGCCCCACCCTACATGATAGTTTAGACCTAAAAGATCCAGTTTGTGAAACATATACACCTATGTGTCAGCTCATTATTTGAGAGAAGATGAATTGATACTCAAACATTAAATTTAGTTTTATCAATGATATTTATTTCTAAGATTGTTGTGATGTAAAGATATAAGAAGCAGGCTTGATGAACAAATGAATTAATGTAAAAAAAAAAACTATAGATTTTGCATGTGTACATGTTCTTGGCTCTAAGAGTCTCCACTAAAAGGAAGTAATGACTTAGATATGGAACTGAATATATTAGAGAGTGATCTTTAAAAAAAAATGTATTTAACACATATGCATGCAGTCCCTGAAAGTCAGGTCTATGTTTAATCAGAAATATAGGCAGTTAAATAATCTATCATATATAATAAAGAGGTAATATGCAAATTGGACAACACACAAGATGTGTGTCTCCATGTGGTCAAAGATGGCCTCCCCCATGTGATCACAAGATGGTCACCACAAGATGGCCGGCAGGGGAGGGCAGTTGTGGGCAACCAAGCCAGCAGGGAATGGCAGTTGGGGGTGACCAGGCCTATAGGGATGGGTAGTTGGGAGTGACCAGGCTGGCAGGGGAGGGCAGTTAGGGATGATTGGGTTGGCAAGGGAGGGCAGTTAGGAGCAATCGGGCTGGCAGAGGAGTAGTTAGGCATCAATCAGGCTGGCAGGGGAGTGGTTAGGGGTGATCAGGATGACAGGCAGAAACGGTTAAGGGCAATCAGGAAGACGGAGAGGCAAGTGGTTGGGAACCAGCAGTCCTGGAATCAGGCCTAAATGGACAGTCGGACATCCCTCGAGGGGTCCCAGATTAGAGAAGATGTAGGTTGGTCTGAGGAACACACACCCTCACCCCTGTGCATGAATTTTGTGCACTGGGCCTCTAGTATATTTATGAAAAGCCAGTGACTGGAATGCCATAATGACTGAAATGACTGGTCACTATGATGCCCACTGTGGCCAGCAAACCAGCCTGATCAGGGATGGGGCCAGCAGCCAACCTCCCATGTTTCCTCACCCAACTTGCACTGTCCCTGTTTGGCCTCCCCTACCCCAATTGAGTGTGGGGTCTGTCAACCCCCCTGCAGTCCCTTCCTTCACCTGGCCCCAGATCAGCCCACCCCACTCAGTTAAGGGGCAGGGCCGGCCAGCCAACCACCTGTAGCCCCTCCTCAGGTTGGCCCCGCCCCTCACCCATCCCCCCACCAACAGAGGGCGGAGTCAGCTGGCCAACCTCCCACAGCCCCTCCCCCTGGCTGCTGGCCCCAATTTGACCCCCCAACCCAATCAGGGCAGGTCCAGCTGGCCAATTGTCCACAGCCCCTCACCCTTGCTAGTCTGGCCCTGATTGGGTCCTGATCTGGGTGGGCCAGCTGGCCAACCTGCCACCTCCTCCTCCCAAAAAGCCTGGCCCAGATCTGCCCTGATTGGGGCAAAGCCAGCTAGATGCCAACCGTGCACAAATTCATGCATTGGGCCTCTAGAAGAAAATAAGAGAGGAAAAATATAACAAGGAAACATTTAATTTAAAAAAAAATAAAATAATCTTCTACATTTTGTGAGGTTAGGTTGTTTCCATATTCATTATGTCATGATTAAATTAAAGTTATTTTACTGCTAGAATGAATAAGTATAATTCATACAGTAAAAGAAGACTGGCTTGTGCTTTTTGTTTAAAGCATCATCAAGATGTCAGTTGCACTAAAACTGATCAATTCTTCCTGCCAAAAGTTGTTTTATTGTGAAGTATAAAGCTGCCAAATGAAAGTTTTATTTATATATGGCAAAATAATCTTTAAAAAGTATGAGGATAAAAACAACATATAGTATTTTTTTTTCGTTAGAGAAGAGCTGTAGTTAGTAATTGCCACACTGTGCTGCCCATAGTTATTAAGGTCAGCTACGGATATGTTGATTTTTATGTTATCGCTGTTAATTCCCAGTACATTTATTCACTCATGTTTTGTGTCTATATAATACAGCCATAACAAGAATTTTAAATTATTTTGTGGATTTATGTATTTATTTTCAAATTAGCTGTGCATTTTCAGAAATGACAGTTATATTTATCAGTTGGAATTAAAGTATTAAAGCAGTGACATAGTAATTTAGGCATATTTTATACTAACACCCCCAAAATAAATAAATAAATTGCTGGTACAAAATTTAGTTTTAGGATTAAATTTTTAGAATTAACTGTCAATTACAGACATGAGCTATGTCTCTATGTGTATCGGTTGTATTATAAAGCTAGTTTTTGAGAAAACTTTCAGAAAAACTCTTCAATATAAAGAGTTTAATCCCAGATACTTTAAAAATATATATTTTTATTGGTTTCAGATAGGAAGAGAGAGTAAGAGAGAGACAGACACATCAATGATGAGAGAGAATCAGCTGCCTTGACCAGTTTTTGCTTTCAGAAAGTAAAACATATATAGCATGTGCCCTAATTAGGAATTGAACCTTGACCTCCTGACTCATAGGTCTATGCACAATCACCAGACAGGCTAATCCAGAGACTTTTTTTTTATAATATATTTTATTGATTTTTTTTTACAGAGAGGATGGGAGAGGGATAGAGAATTAGAAACATCAATGAGAGAGGAACATTGATCAGCTGCCTCCTGCACAGTCCCTACTGGAGATGTTCCAACAACCAAGGTACATGCCCTTGATCAGCATTGAAACCTAAACTCTGAGTCCGCAGGTTGATGCTCTATCCACTGAGCCAAACTGGTCAGGGCTAACCCAAATACTTTTTAAAGTCATTTTTTATTAACAATAAGCACAAAAAATAGATTTAATAAAGTTTAGGTGATAGTGAATTGCTCCTGCTAAGTAATGAGTGATCATGAGAAACCATTATTTCCCCTCTGGGATATGATCTTGTCATTTGTAAAGTAACTAAGAGAGAGTAAGTTTCCTTTTTAATAAATACTTAAATAAATTGTGTAATTTTTGCAGTCTCTGAATGAGTGGTGATATGGACCATATGATGCAAAGAAATCATGCATACACTTTGTATCCTTTCTCCTCCTAATACTTTTAAGGAGGATTTAAGTTTTATTCTTTTATAATACTAGAAGCCCATGTACCTTGGTTGTGGGCACATTCCCAGCAGGGGGTGCACAGGAGGCAGCTGATCCATGTCTCTCTCATGGATGTTTTTAACTCTCCCTCTACCTTCCTCTCTATAAAAAATCAGTAAAACATATATATTTAAAAACATTCCACAAAATTAAGCACACTGATTAATAGACAGTATTAAAAAAGAAAAAATATGTTTTTGGTTATGTTTTAAAAACTAAGGGAAAATATAGAAATGGCACTAAAACTTGCCTCTTACTCTCCTATGCATGTCCCCTGGTCTGAACTGGATTTTCCTTTTCTTCAGATGGACAAGACTGACAGCACAGGCAATGGTAACACTTTCTGCTTGACTCTGTCTCTTTGTGGGTGTTTCCGTTATATTAATAGTCAGAGAGCTGGCAAACTAGACCTGGGGTTAGGTATTGATTCAAACAAAACATTATTAGAGCTAGGAGGAAGCCTCAGATTGGGGCAGGTTCCTGTAAGCTTCTGTCTGTCAGAGCCTAATACCTTCTGGATCATCCCCTCCAGCATTTCCTGACTAGATGTATTTGTTTTTTGTTTTGCTTTTGACTCAATTGCAATAACTTACTTAGGATTCTAGGAATTCACTTTTTGGTAACTCATGTAGAACAACATTACAATATTTAAAATGCATTATATATTGTAAGCCAAATTATGCTTGATTTATGAATCTTGTACCTGTTAATATAACTTCCACGTCTCTTTCATTTTTTGAACATTGTAACACTATTTGGCAGCAGAATAACTCCAATATGTAGGACTAACATTTCCTTTTCCAAGAACAGATAACCATAAAAACAACTTTAAAAACAGCTCACATAATATTTAATATTGCATATCTTATCAAATAGCTCCTAACATTAATGCTAGCAATATAATCATATAAATAAACATTATCTTATTACTAAAACTATAATAATATCCCATGATAGTAACATTTTTTGTAATATAAAAGCCAATCCTAAACATATTAAATTTTATTATTTCAAAAATTCTACAAGGTTGTAAAATAGGTATTACTAACACAATTTAAGTTATAAGAATGCAGTAGTAAGAATAAATCAATATTATAAAGCATTACCTAGAGCTAATTCATACATACATCTGCTCTTTATAAGAAAAATAGAAATATGGACTTATTATCAATTACTATTGATGTTAAGGTGCAAAGACTAAACTATAAAAGAAAAGTCAATATATAATTTTGCAAGTCATAATGATAAAATCATGAAAGAAAAGCCACAACAAAACTTAAAATCTAAAAAAAAAACATATACTGAGAATAAGAAACTCTAGAACTTAGCAACTAAGTTTCAAGTAAGGGCTTATTTTTTCATTCATCTGGTGCAAAGCATTCTAGAAAAAAAATAATTACAAATGATAAACAGCTTCTTCTGTGTACATGTTTTTTTCACTTAGTATGTTCTGAAAGTAATTGATCTTGATGCTAATAAATGATAATGATTTTGTTTTATATATATTCATTCTAGTTTTATTCTAATGTTGCTTTCTCAGTTACCAGTGAGGAAATTTTTTCAGGTTGACCTGTAATTAAATCCAATTATAATAGCCAGCTTATTATAGCATATATCAAAAGTCACAACATATTTTACAGTAAAAGCAAAAGAAAGGACTTGGGAAATTTTATGTTCTTTGGATGTTATATATATCTTTAATAAGACAAAACAGATTCTCTTTCAGTGTAACAGGCATGACCTATTCTCCAGATTTCTCTTTGATATGCTATGACCAAATATAAATGATTAGTGAGATGGAAATATAACCCCCAATTAATGGTTGTATAATTCTTATCTCCAACCAGGCATTTTGAGGTTAACCTGAGACAATCATAGTTATAATGTGTAACTAAATGAAAAGGAATAAGCCTTCTCCATGTTTTCTTAATTATTATTTTACTGCAACCTCCTTTCATATGTAATTATGTGGAGGAAAAAGAAGGCTCTTGTTATTACTATAGTTTGTAGTCAATTCATTATTTTGTTTGTTTTTTCAATAATTTAAATCAAACTGTACACATAAATTCTACTTCCATTTATAGCGTTCCACAAAATAACACACAAAACAAAACAATTGTGGTTGCATGTAGTCAATCTTCTACCAGTCACTGTTATAGGATGATGTAGAAAGAAACATTTTTAAAATGTTTAATGATATGATGATAAGAATTTAATATTTAGAAATTAATTAAAGAAAACAGATATTTCTATAAAAATATACATTTTTAAAGGGGCAGATATAGGAGCCTATCATCTAAGGGAATTAAGAGAAAGGCAAACAGTAAAACAGATGCAAAAAAAGAAACAAATATATTTGCATTAAAGATATATTCCTAGGTAATTATACCTTTTAACAATCAAATAATATTTTATAAAAGATGTATCTACAATTAAAGGCATAGTATGGCAAATAATTCATAAAAGAAGATTTTGTATGAGTAATGTAATTATAAACCTTAACTTTATGTTTATATTTTAAATTCAAACTATAATTTTATACTATGACATATTCAAAGTAATAAAATTAAAATGTTTAGTAATACTCATACAACTTCATGGACACAATCTTAAATATTTTCTTAAATTATTCATTACATTGTTATTATTTATGTATAATATAACACAATGACATTTTTTAAAATAAAATAAATGCACCAAATGCTTATAAACTTGCCAAATTCAAAACTTAACAATACTAGCTCCTCAGATGCCTCTTCACAAGCACTAACTTCCAATTAACCTCAAACTGATAACTGTAACACTATAAAATAATACAACTGTCTTTGAATTTTATAAATAACTAGAGGCCTAGTGCACAAATTCATGCATGGTGGGGGCCCGCTGGCAGCATGAGGTTGGCCTGCCTACCCACCCCTATCGGATTCTGATTGGAGCCAGGCTTGCTGGGGGAAAGGGCTGCAGACTATTGGATGATGGGTCCTGCCCTCAATTGGAGTGGAGGTACAATAAGGGGTGGGAAAGCCAGGTGGAGGGCCTGCAGGAGGTTGGTCTACCCAACCCCGCCTCCTATTGCGGTTGGGTGGTGCAATCAGCGGCAGGTTGGCTGGGAGAGGGGGCTTCAGGCCTAATGTGGTGGGGCTGATGATCAGGGGTGGGGCTGATGGGGTGGGGGGAGGGGAGAGGGCATGTGGCCAGCTGTTCTTCTCTTGATCAGAGTGGGAGAGTCCAATCAGGGGCAGGCTTGCAGGGGTAGAGCCTGTGAGGTTGGCTGACCCCACCCCCTGATTGGGCCAGTTTGCTGACCATAGTGGGCATCATAGAGGCCAGTCATTATGGTTGCTATGTCTATTATGGTCACTGGCTTTTTATATATATATATATAGATAGTACAGATGCTATGCTCTTTTTAAAAGATATGTTTTTGTTTATTTCAAAGAGAGAGAGGAAGAGAGAGAGAGAGAGAAACATTGATGAGTAAGCATCAATGGGCTGCGTCCTGCCAAATATCAACAGTACAATTATTGAAATTTCTTTTGAGAGCTATTTTTTTTAAACTTAAACTTCTTATAATACCACTTCTTCAAAATAGACTCACACAGGTCATGGTATTTTGTGGAAGAGACACACTCAAGGGGCCAAAGAGCCACATGTGGCTCTCGAGCTATAGTTTCCTGACCACTGATCTAATATACAACAATCTTGTTATTTCTTATTAGTTAAAGGGTTTTGTTGTTGATGCTTTTGAATTTTCTACATAGATGATCTTATAATCTCCAAATAATGATAGTTTCATTTCTTCTATCCTAATCTATATACATTTTTACTTTCTTTGCACATATTGCATTAGCTTGTTGAAAAGTTGTGGTGAGAGGGGATATCCTTGCTTGTACTCCACACACTCAGAGAAACTTCTTTGGTAATAAACTGTAGAAGTGTTTCCTGAAAGTACAGTCTTTGGTCTGCTTTTTCATCTAAATCAATATTCACAGTTTATTAAGAGAGTATATCAGTGTTTTTTCATACTGAATAATGTAGGATACCATGGGAATTCAACCTATCATCTAGTTTTTGTGTTTAATTGGTTCATCTGTGTTCATCCTATACTTATTTTCTACTTACTTTTTTTTCTTTATTAAGGTATTACATATGTGTCCTTATCCCCTCATTGCCCCCCCCCCACATCCTCACTCATGTCCTCACCCCCCTGGTGTCTTCGTCCATTGGTTAGGCTTATATGCATGCATACAAGTCCTTTGGTTGATCTCTTCCCCTTACCCCCACCTTCCCTAGCCTTCCCTCTGAAGTTTCTGGATCTGTTTTGGTTCATCATTTTATGTTGTTCATTATATTCTATAAATGAGTGAAATTATGTGATATTTATCTTGCTCTAACTGACTTACACATATAAACATTTATGCACATACAACCAGACACACATAAACATGGTATATATGTAGAATGATATAAAAATATGAAATTAACTCTGTGAGTTATATGCATTTATCATTTTGGGGAGTAGAACATGTTTTATTAAAGTGTCATAATTTTAGATATACTAAAACGAAAATAATAGGATGGTATATAATATGTAAATAGCATTATTTCTTTTTATTATCTGAAAAACATAAAACCTCTTAAATTTTGCAATTTAAAAATAATAAGTGCACAATTACTATATGGCTACATAGCAATGATTTTTACAAACATTTTAAAGTGATGAAACAAAAATAACAATATTGTGAAACAATATACTGCAACTAAGCTTTTTATTATGAGCAATCAACAACTAAGTTCTATTCAAAGCTCCAATGTCCTTGTACCTCTGTTACTTTGGCTAGAAAACAGCAAATATTTTCAACATCATATACAATTTACTTTGTTGGGTGAGTAGAGAATTATGTTGGGAATAATTAAGAAGCATAAATGAAAGAAAAAGCAATAATATTAGTTATATGTCAGAATTAGAAAGACTGAGCAAAATGTTTTATTTTATAGCTCATGGTACTGCACTTTATAATCATGCATAAATACAAATTATATATTTGGTTAATAATATAAATACTATAATGCATAATAAGTTGAGCAATGTATTATCTTCCTCCTGAAATAAGAAAATTGATATTGTACAATGCTATTAAACAATTAGCATGATAATCGGAGTAAAAACCTGCATGTATATGACTTCTCATCACTAAACAACACTGGTTGATTTCATAGCCTGTATATTTATAAAATACAAAGATAAATACTCCAGCATGAAATCTACTGATGAAATATGGTGAGCTATATCTTAAGTCTTTAAAGAAAATCTAACTTTGATTTTATTTGGCCATATTTGGCACCTGAACTAGGTAAAAATTGGAGTTAATGCTCCGGAATATAATAAGGCTATCAGAAAAATCTGGAACCTCTCTTTGCTCTGCTCCTCATCTAAGGAGAAAATGTTTATACTCTACATGTATGCTAATAATAATTTAGCTAAAATGCATTTATCACTTTCCATATTGTACTAAGCTTATAACATTAAAATTGTTAATTTAATTAAGCATGGAGGAATGATTGATAAATGCATAATTAAATTATTTTGCATGTTTGTGGTATCATAAATTAGAAAGGTTGTTTACTTCTCAGAATTGCTGAGAAACTAAATCAAATAATTGATATAAACTTTATAATAATATGTTAAACATCCATGCTAGTTTTTGATGCTACCCATCTTTCATCATTTATTATTTCCTACCAGCGTTCCCTTTTAAGTCAGCTAAATGAAGGACCATGATGTTCATGATATAGTACTAAGTTCAAGGATGAGTGCATCATTCATTAAAATACCGAGAAGGAGCAACTGACTCATTGCATTAATATCTTACTGCTGTTGTAACAAAAAGCTGCCAACTTGGCAGCTAAAAACAACATGGGCTTAATATCTGTGTTATTTACTAAATTTTAGTTTTGTAGTTCAGAAGTCTGCAACAAGTCTCACTCAGCTAAAATCAAGATTTCGTCATGGTGTATTTATTCTTTTCAACAGCTTCTAGGAGAAAAGCTATTTTCTTCTTTTTCTAAAGTTCTAGAGTCATTCATTGACTAAGGGACCCATTCCTCTATCTTTAAAACCTCCAACAATTCACTCCCTTACACTGTGTCCCTAGGACACAGTTTTCATTTTCAAATTCTCTTCCCTGACTCAGTCACACTCCTATCTCTTTCTCCCATTTTTTAAAGATCATTGTGATTACATCGGGTTCACCTATA
Source organism: Vespertilio murinus (assembly GCA_963924515.1). Taxonomy (NCBI): domain Eukaryota; kingdom Metazoa; phylum Chordata; class Mammalia; order Chiroptera; family Vespertilionidae; genus Vespertilio; species Vespertilio murinus. Next base: position 111,011,033 of record OZ004709.1, read on the forward strand.
ATCAAGAATAATCTTCCCATGGTACCATTAGCTGTTCAGCAACTTTAATTTTATCTGCAACCTTCATTTCTCTTTGCACATAATATAATATATTTATAAATTCTTGGGATTAGGCAGTAGACATCTTTGGGGTGCCGTTATTTTGCCTGCCATATATGCTGAAACTCGATAGAAGTGCTAAAAATTGCAAAAATAAGTAAATCAGACATTACTGGTTAAAATTTTGAAGGCAAAACAATTTCATTCTCTTGAATATCAACATTCAAAATAAATAAAATTAATGGTAAAACTCCAAATTTATATACATTTTATATATCCAACATATAAATATGAAGATTATCTACTAAACTAGAGGCCTGATGCATGAAAGTCATGCAAGAGTAGGCCTTCCTTCCCCTGGCTGCCAGCACCAGCTTCCCTCCTGCACCTGGGACCCAGCCTGGCTTCCCTCTGCCACCGGCAGGCACCCAGGACTTGGGCTTCCATCCAGATGGAAGTCTGGTCTAATTAGCTATTACCCTTTTATTATTATAGATTGTTCAAATATTGAATCAAAAAAGAGGAGATATTGTTGTCAAAATATCATTCCTCTAAATCTGTGGCTTAGTACAAGTTTATTTAATTATAATTATAAACTAGCAAGTCTAGCCATGTGCTGTTTTCTTTTCATTATAATGGTAACATTGAGATATTTGGGGTGCGGGGAGCAGTCACATGGGAACTAGTAGAAATCATGTAATTGCAATGTTCACACCAAGTGATACTAAGCACATAAAAATAGCATTCTTACTGAATGAAAAAAAGCATCCTGTCATTTTTATTTAATATACTCTATCCTTCAACTATGGGGCCTGACTTGAGGGTAAGTTATTATGGGAAAGTAAAAGCATCAATCTCTTTTGTAGCTCTTACACTCTGATGGATGAGCAGAGTTAGATTCCAGGTCATAACAACCAAGACAGTTACAATTCAAGGGAAATACTGGAAGCCAGTGCTAATGAAAAACATGCATATAATATTTAAACAATCAACATTCAGTTATTTTTAAAATAATTTATCATAACCATATAAAATTCATTTTATGTTATTTACCATATAATAGATTAAAGGTAAAATATGTGATTATTTAAATTATTATATATATATATAATTATAATATATAATGAAAAATTATTTGACAATATTCAACAACCATTCATGAAAAGAATCTTAATAATTTGTAAATATATTGAGACTTCTTTAAACAGATAAAAGTCACCCACAAGAATCATTTATACAAAATATAGGAATTAAAATTGCTGGTGAAATGTAATTATTATTCTCTCAAAATTGTGACAAAGTCATTTGTGCCTTGTTATGACCAATTTCATTTTTTTATTGAAGACTAGCCAGTTAAGCAAAAAGGTAAAATATATATAGACATTTAAAACTTATCTACCTGCATGTAAAAGCCCAGCAAACAAATGGTAAAATGACCAGAACAACCATTTGACCAGTTGCTATTATATACATTGACCACAAGGGGGAAGACACTCAATGCAGGAGCTTCCCTCTGGTGGTCAGTGTGCTTCCACAGTGAGAGCACTGATTGGCTGACCAGGATAAGTGCTATTCCCACAGCATGCTGATTCCCGCAGGCCATACCCCCCACTAGTGCACTAATCCATGCACTGGGCCTCTAGTTGTAATATAATTTTATATAAGAGTTACAAAGACAATACAGAAAATTCTCATATATTCCTTACCCAGGTTCCAATAAAGTTAACATCTAAAATAATTATAGCATATTTTTCAAAAATCAAGTTACAAACATTGTTACCATACAACTAACTAAATTATATATTTTATTTATTTATTTTTTATCAGTTTTTCCATGAATCTCCTTTTCCTGTTCCTACATCCAACCCAGGATATCAGCTTTATTTATTTATTTATTTATTTATTTATTTATTTATATTTATTTTGAATTTGTGAAAGTTCCTGAGACTTTACCTGTTTGTTGTGAGCTTGACATATCTGTATAATACTGGTCAGGTATTTTGTTGAATGTCCCTGCATATAGATTTATTGCTGGTGATTTTAATATAGATCATTTGGTTAAGTTAGTATGTGCCAAGTGTCTCCACTGCAAAATTTTTATTATCTCTTATCATTTGTATCTGTTAAAGATGAGTCACTAATTCCATTTTTCATTAAAAAAAGAGGGAAATTAAACTCTACTGGAAAGAGGACTATCCTATATAATAAAAGGCTAATATGAAAATTGACTGAAAGGCAGAACAATTGGTCTCTATGATGTGCATTGACCACCAGGAGGCAGATGCTCAATGCAGGAGCTGCCCCCTGGTTGTCAGTGTGCTCCCACAGGAGGAGCATTGCTTAGCAAGAAGCCAGGCTCATGGCTGATGAGCACAGCTGCCATGATGGGAGTTTCTCCCACCTCTGCAGCAGCACTAAAAATGTCCAACTTACAGAGAGCAGGCCTAAACTATTAGTTGGATTATGCAAGAGGGCACAGGCTGAGTTAAGAGACACCCCTTCAAGTGCATGAATTTTGTGCACCAGACCTTCAATAAAAATATATGGGAATATTTTAAAAAAAACAACCACAGTAATTGACAAATATTTGGGGGGAAATATCCAGAAGCTATAAACCATCTTATTTTTACTTAAAATATAGCCCTAATATTAACATTTCTCCGTGGATCTTGCCTGTGAGTATTTCAGTGTACTAGTTGTAATTTTCTATTTCCCTTTATGATTATGCATTTATTAATTGGAATCATTCTGTAAAGATTTGTCCTTTATTTTTTGTCCTTTATTTTAGATTTGTCCTTTTATTTATAACACTATGAGTTATGGATATCTAGAAAATTATTTGGTTCATAATTTCATGTTATTTATTTTGTTTCTGAAGACCTTAGCAAAATACATTTAAGACTCATCTGTGTTGTTGCATAAATTAAGAACTTACTCTTTTTGTTATTGTTGTTAATTCTTAACTAAGGATATTTTTCTTTTTCTTTTTTTAATATTCACCTGAAGATATTTTTTAACTACTTTTAGAGTAGAAGATAAAAGGAGAGACCAAGGAAAGTATCAATAGGAGAGAAACACATAGGTTGGTTGCCTCCTGCATGCACCCATACCAGGGCCTGGGCGGGGAGGAGCCTGCAACCTAGGTATGTGCTCTTAACTGGAATCCAACCCAGGACAACTTTGGTCCTCAATCTGATAGACCAGGCTCTATCCACTGAGCCAAACTGACTTGGATGCAAGGATATTTTTTCCATTGAATTTTAGAGAGTGGAAGCGAGAAAGTTAGGGTAAGAGAGATAGACACACACACACACACACACACACACACACACACACACACAGAGGGAGAGGGAGAGGGAGAGGGAGAGGGAGAGGGAGAGAGAGAGAGAATTAGAGAGAGAGAGAGATGTGATCTGAGATAGATACATCGGTTGGTTGCCTCACACACAAACCCCAACTTGAGGTGGACATAGAATCTACAACCCAGTTATATGCCCTTGACAGGAATCAAACCCAGACCCTTCCTTGTCTGGGCTGAGGCTCCAACCACTTAGCAATACTGCCCAGGATAAGAGCTTATTTGTTTTGATTATTGAGAAATATTTGATTGTATGGATGTATTAAAGATAGTGTATCCATTAACCAATTGAAGAAAATCATTGTGGTTAAGACTGAGTTTTGCCTCAAATGAAGGCATTGGTTTATGACTAATATCTGGTTTTAACAGATAATACACTGACAAACATTTTTATTGAGACTAGTCTATTCTTTTTCTCTTTTTCTTGACCTGTAGCATCTCCTGTCTTCCTCCATCCTATGCTTTATTCTACAAACCCATATTTATATACCTTTCCTCCAGTTTCAGTGCAATTCTGGCACTACCTGTCCATAGTTAGATTAAACTTTTTTACAAATTAAGAGTGCACAGGTCTCTGAAGGACAACTCTTATTTCAAACACCTGGCACAAGCTGGGATGTATCCAGGCCACCCAAATAGCAGACAACTAACTACAAATTCAGAGGTTACTATTTTAGTAGGCTGTTAGCATTAGCAGAGTAGGAACAATAGGCCAGGTGCGGAAGTTCACCAACTTAGAAAGCCCCAGATCTCTTGCAATGGGCAAAGGTGACCTTCCCTCCCCTAGCAAATCACTGGTCAAGTGATTGGGACTGTTCCCTGATCTTCCCTCCCCTGGTATGTTGCCATTCATGAGGTAGACCCCTTAGAGGAGGAACAAGTGGGCTGGATAGTAGCCTCATATTACTCCTATGCAAGCCTTTGCACAAAAGCTCCCTTAAGCTACATGACCCTAAGACAATGAGGTTCTGACCTACATCAAATAATCGTAGGAACAAAGTTCTGGTCTATTAACCCCAGAGACAGAGTTTCATCAAATTGTAGATAACATTTAGGCCTCAGTTGTATTTCAGTTCCAACTCCAGAAAAGCAGCAAGGCCAGGCAGGGGCAATGCTCTGGCTGACATCAGGACCATCTCGTAACTAGCTAACCACCCCGACCACCCCCCACCTTGGTGCTGACCAATCAGTGCAGACCACAAACCTGAAAGAACACACCTGGGAAGCTATTGAGTATTCTATTGTGATCATCTCCTGGGACCTCTGCTATGGTCCTCATCTTTGGAAAGTTTATAAAAGCCCTGGAGACAAAGGACTTAGCAGTGTGTGTGTGTGTGTGTCTCTCTCTCTCTCTCTTTTCTTTTTTCCCTCTCTTTCTATTCCCCCCTCCCCCGCCACACATGCACACACAAATGCACACACTGTGCCTTCCCTCCCCTTTCTACCTTCAAGGCACATACTTTTTGTTTTCTTTCTCCTAAGCTCCAAGCCCCCCAATATATTTTTTTTGGCGGGGGGCCTCTGTAACTGATTTCCTGAGCCCATGCAGCCCAGCTGGCTCACTTCTTCTACCTCTGTGATTGTCTAAATAAAATTTTGTTTGTGTGTGAGTCCTTGGCTTTGACTAACATCTGCTGCCATTTACCATTAATACCACTATCCCTTCAGGTTTGACAGTTCATTAAAATCATTCACAGATGTCAGGAGAATTCAATACTTAGGATTAGAGTCTTATTATAGCCAAAATGATTCAAATGAGGACCAGACAAAAGAGGAAATGCATAAGGTAAGGTCTGGGTGGGACCCAAAAGCAAATCTTCTGTGTGCTCTTCTTGTGGAGTGAGGTTGCATCATGCTCACAACACATTGATTTGTTACAATATTCAGGATGTTATAAACCAGGGAGGGTTACCTGAGTTTTGAGGTTTTGTGTCCAGAGTTTTAATTGAGGATCAAGAGGCACAAACTTTCAGTCATTAAAAACAATAAAAATAAGTCATAGGGATAAAATGTACAGCATGGGGAATATAGTCAATAATATTATATTAACTTTGTATGGTGACAGACAATAACAGGACTTATTGCGATGACTCTTTCACAATATAAATGAAGATTGAGCCACTGTGTTGTACACATAAAACTAATATTGTATGACAATTATACTTCAATAAAAAAGTGAAAAAAATCCCCAGCCGATGTTCTCAGTGGTTAGAGCATTATCCCATGGACCAAAGGGCTGTGGGTTCTATTCCTGGTCAAGGGCATATATCTGGGTTGCAGGTTCATCCCCAGCTTGGTAGGGATGTGAAGGAGGCAATCAATAGATGAATCTCTGCTTCTCTTTCTGTCTCTCTCTCTCTTTCCTTTCCTCTTCCCCTTCCACTCTCTTTAAAAATCAATTGAAAAACTATCCTCAGGTGAGGATTACAGTAAAATAAAATAAAATAAAATAAAATAAAACAAACAAACAAACAAAAACCAAACAGTTTTTGTTGGGATTTTATTACATAGTCTAGATTGATTGAACCATGGCCTATGTGGCTCAATTTCCAGTTCTCCTTTCCTCCCAGAAGTCAGGCTACTTTCACAGGGCGCATATCCAGCTCTTGTCCTGGGTAGTTGTATCAGCAAAACTCAGATGTTGTCCCAGGTATCACCATGAATAACAAAGACATCCAAACCACTTGGGAACCAAGTATTTAGTGGACCCCTCCCAGGAACCGGGGGCAAAAGCCAGCCAAATTATTTATTAACAACACCAAATAAACTAAACTATGTTCTTAGTCTTCTTACCCATTTTACATTAGATCAAAAAAATTACTTTTTTATCCCTGCATGTGGAAACACTACCATTCCTTCAAGTTCATCACAAATACCAATTCTTTAGAAGGAATTATTTCAACTGTAAATATTTTTAACTTTAACAGTTCTTATGTTGTGACCTTTATTATACTTGTTGCACACAAAAAATATTAAAGCTATGCCATGCATTAAATTATAGATTACTTTGTATGTGGCATTCTAGTCATCTTTGTTTTTCAATGTTCATCAAATGATTTTTCACATATTACCTGCTCAGATACTTAATAAAGTTACTTATTTTGATTTGATCCTTACTTTGTGCCAGACACTGAAATAAGCAAAGAGAAAATAAATGAATAAATAAATAAATAAATAAATAAACAAATAAAATATTTTCTAACCCACAGTTGCTTTTACTCATGAATAGAGCAAAATCAATGGTCCGAAAACTCATTAGTCAACAGAGCCAAATATCAACAGTACAACGATTGAAATTTTTTTTGAGGGCGAATTTTTTTAAACTTAAACTTCTTCTAACTCCACTTCTTCAAAATAGACTCTCCCAGGCCATGGTATTTTGTGGAAGAGCCACACTCAAGGGGCCAAAGAGTTGCATGTGGCTTGTGAACCGCAGTTTGCCTACCAGGGAGCTAAATCATAGGGGAAGATGAAAACACTCAGATGGTAGATCTAGAAAGAAATCCTTCATGTGCAAGAAAAGCATTAAAAGTTACTTCTTGGGCCCAACTGGGTTGATTCACTGGTTGAGCATCGACCTATGAGCCAGGAGGTCACAGTTCAATTCCCAGTCAGGGCCATGCTTAGGCTATGGGGGACATGCAGGAGGCGGCCAATCAATGATTCTCTCTTATCATTGATGTTTCTATATTTACCTCTCTCTTCCTCTCTGAAATCAATAAAACGATATTGAAAATTACTTCTGGGAAATATGATTTGTAGTCTCAAATGTCTGTGGATCTTTCTCATTTGACACATAGTCTCCTATGAAGCTTCTGTAGTAATAGGAGAGTCATTATTCTTTTTCCATTAGAAAGCCCAGAGCTAACCCACTTGGAAAACAGTCAGTAAGGTATAAGAAACACACAAGTTTAGTCAGTTTCAGGACTAAACAGATTAATAGCTGGATAATTACAGGGCCTAACTAACAGTACCTTATAGTTATATAGGATTCTAGGCCAAAAGTCTTAACAAGTAATTGATTCCTTTTCCAAAAATTATTATAATATCTTTTTTAAATGGCAACAACTATAAAGTCTCTTTAACTGTCTCTGAGGGACCTAGTAAAATGAAGTTCGCTGCTGCTTTGGCATAGCTAATATGTGGCATTGTTAGGAGGACAAGGTTTAAACATGGCTGCTGTTTGAAAAGTATCCACTTCTTCCTTTTATTGGGCTTTGTAGGAAACACAGCTGGTAAAATCTTATTGGTTGTGTTTGTGTTGCATGAGATAAAACATATATGAAATATGATTTTTCTCTAGTGAAATAAAGTATTTGTTTTTATATAACCTAATTGTGTCCTTTGTGATAAATATAATTGTTTCCAATGTAACAAAAACATGAACTATGGCTTTTATTTTTTTAAGTAAAATTCGCTATCCATAGGATTTTGAATATGTTTCCTAAGGTTTCAGAGCCAGTTTTCTTATATGCATGTGTATGGTCAATTCTGCAAAGTGTTGGTATGTTTATAAAGTGTGTTCCTATTTATAAAAACACCTAGTTAGTTGCAAATATTTTATTATGTAAATAAATTATATTAGCTCTCCTTACCATAATGTCTTGATCAAGGTAGGTATTGATTTTTTTTTTAACATTCAAACATGCCAAAACCGATTTGGCTCAGTGGAAAGAACATTGGCCTGTGGACTCAAGGGTCTCAGGTTCAATTCCGGTCAAGGGCATGTACCTTAGTTGCGGCACATCCCTAATAGGGGGTATGCAGTAGGCAGCTGATTGATGTGTCTCTCTCATCAATGTTTATCTCTATCCCTCTTCTTTCCTCTTTGTAAAAAAATCAATAAAATATATTTTTAAAAACAATGTTCAAACATATCATTGTCATGTCAACATAGATTTTAATAAATTGTAAATTTAAATACACATAGCTGATTAATTTATTTATCACCTTGTTATCTTTCTTCAGAAGAATGTACTCTATTCAAAGAACTAAGTATCATTCATACATAAAAAAAAGAAACTGACTTAGATGAATCATTACCTCAGGACTGAAAATAAAATCTCTTTACAGAGAAAAATGTTTGCATTCAGGCAAGCTGTGTGCAGCAGCTAATGGGGGTGAAATTCAAAGGAAAAGATCTGTAAGTTTAAAAATATCCTATATAGTAAAAAGCCTAATATGATAAGTGTCCAATTGTTCACTCAATCATTTGACAAGTCACTATAACACACACTGTCCACCAAGGGGAAGATGGTCTTTCCAGTAGGCTAGCTTGCTGCTTTGGGGACATGCACTGGAGACCTCCTACAATCCCTCCCCAGCCAGCCTGCCCTGATGGGCCCTGATTGAGACTGGGTGAAACATTCTTTATTGGCCTGATCGGCCCCAGTTGGGACTGGGAGAGATGGGTCAAACATACCTAGAGCTCTCCCAAGATCTCTTCCTGGCCCTGATTGTGCACTGGTCGGGTCTCTTGGCCTGGTCTGTGCCTCTCACAATCTGAGACCCCTCCAGGGATGTCAGAGAGCCAGTTTTGGCCTGATCTCCTCAGGCCAGCCTGAGGGACCCCACCAATGCAGAAATCCATGCACCGGGACTCTAGTCTTTCTATAAAAATGGAAGAAGGGAGATAATAGAAAAAATGCTCTCATGATGCAGTGTGCAATAACATTTGAGTCTGATAGTGAGAAAGACTATGGAAATCAGTGACTAAGGAAAGTTTCCTGATTAATTGCATCCACATGGCTTTTGCAGACCCATCTGACATTTTTCTGTGTGAAGCACTGAATTTGAAATCAGGTTGGAACCAGAATCTATACAGGTGTGTGGTTCTTTTACTTTCTTGTTATTATTCAGTGACATAGATGAATTTAAGAAAGCCTGTATGAAATAGAGAAGCACTAAGTAAAAACTATAAGTCATTTTCAAGAGCAGTGTCAAAAACTTAGCTGCAGAAAAAAGAAACAAAGATGATACAGGATTCATTATTGTAAAGCCCTGAATTTTTGTACAAATATTTATTTTGTCATTATACATCTCAAAAATTTGCCTGGAGAAAATTAAGGGAATAGTATTATGTATTCTGTCATTTCAATCACAATAAAATGTTCTCATAGTTATAATCTTACCAAGAAAATCATTTACAAGTGTTGGGTATACAAGGAGAAAAATTCCACTTTCAGATAGAAAAAATTGGTAGTTTATATCTAGTCTCACTGGTATTTATTATTTAAAACTGTGTCTAATATTCAACTTAAAAAAAACTAAATAAAAAAGACAGCCTATTATGGAAATGTAATATTAAGTCAATCCAAGCCATCATTCCTATTACCATTTATTTTTTTTAGAACTTTGGTATTTTAGTAGGCAGATGTTTTTACATTGCAGGAACATCTGTCAATTAGTACTATTTTGTGCCTTTCTAATAATAATCTGCAGAAAAATAATACTACAAGTAAGATAGAAACTGCTATATATTCCCACAGTGCTCTGGAAAGATTCACTTTTTAGTAGAATTGTAAAGAAATTTTTCAAATTTCATGCTTCATTTTGTTTTTTATAAAAGTCTTAGGCTTTAATCAATCAATAATAATATTCTAATTAGACCAATGTCTTTCTGGATGACCTTCCAGACAAAACCCCAGTCCTGGGTGTCTGCTTGTAGCTGGAGAGAAGCCCAGGTCTCTGGCACCAGAGGGAAGCTGGTGCCAGCAACCAGGGGAAGGAAGGCCTACTCTTGCACAAATTTTGTGCATCGGGTCTCTAGTTTTAATATAATGTATATAGACATTTTCCAAATTAAAAGGCACTATAGTCCAGTCAGTATGGCTCGGTTGGCTGAGTGTCATCCCATGCCAACAAGTTTCAGTCCAATTTCTAGACAAGGCATATGCTTGAATTTCAGTCTTGATCCCCATTAGGGGGTGTGCAGGAAACAGCCAATCAATGTTTCTCTCTTCCTCTCCCTTTCTCTCTTTATAAAAATCAATAAGGACATATTTTCTTTAAAAAGCACCATAACTTCCCTCCCACATATCTTATATCCTTAAGATGAAATTGTTTAAAATGTTAAAACATTATGAAATCTAGATGGAAATTTGATGAATCATATAAGAAAATTTGGCAATTGATAATTATATATTTTTAGTATTTTAAGAATTAGTAATAAATAAACAATAGGTCAAGTGTTTTAATTTTAATAATATATATGAGTTTAAAATCTTTGAGAATCCTACACATCTTTTTATGTTTATTGTATTTATACCTTTTAAATCTGAAATTAATTATATATCTTGAATTTCCTTTCCTAAGGGTCAATTTATTCAGGTCTAGAAAACAGATTATTTATTTTCTGAGGAAGATAAGATCTTGGATATTTAAAAAAAGTAATAAAGTATCCTTGAGTAGTTAGATTCACATGTTCTTAACTTTAGCACAGCTAGAGTGTACATAATTTCCAAAAATAACAGTAACTTTTTACAGTCATGAATTAGTTTATTATGTTTGTGGTATTTATATATGTTTGTGGATAGTGTGGGGGAAGGAATTGAGTGAGAGAGGTGAAAGCCTTATGAAATGTGACTAGTTTGAAAAAAAGTCTGAGAAGGACTTTTGATAAGTTTCCTATTGTTAATCTTCAAACAGGATTGAGAACTACATAATACAATTACTTTTTCAGTGCTTTTATTTTCAATATTAGAATATCAATCTGCTCTGTTTTATTATGTATACCATATATATATATATATATATATATATATATATATATATATATATATAGTGTGTGTGTGTGTGTATGTGTGTGTGTGTGTGTGTGTGTGTGTGTGTGTGTTGTAAGAGAACCTAAATAGTGTTTTGATCATATGTTCAAGCCTAGAATCATACCATGTGGGTTTGCATGGAAAACATTGGGAGGTTATTATTCTGGTGACTTGTTCTTTCCCTGATGTTGATATAGTGTGTCAGGGAGCTACTTAGCTTTCTTCCTGTCTTTCCTATGGCTCAGAGGTTCAGATGTGGCTAGAGGTGACAGTTTTGACCATTGACAGTTCTGGAGCTGTATGTTAATGTGCTTTACTAGCAGAACTATAAGGAGGCTTGGATTCCCTGAATTGCATTTCTCTTATGTTAAAGTTAGGGCAATCATTGGGTAAGGATGGAACTCTAAAAATTGAGTTTGGAGATACATTGGGCAAATTTATAGAAATAAAATTTTAACTCTGATTTTCTCCTGAGACTCTTTGCCATTAGAAGCAGAGCTGCTTTTCTGTTTGAGTGGGTGAATTTCATTTGTTCTGAAGAAACTATAATGGCCAGTCATGAGGTAGTAACTTTACCACAGATGCCAGTCTTCCTAAAACTCTACCCTCACCCTCTCTTTTATCTATAATCATTCTAAAAAGATTATACACACTGCTCTCCAAGAACCACCAGCACTGATGTTCAGTTGTGTTCTTTCCAAGTCCCCAATCACATGTACTGCTTTAAATTCTGTCTACTGGAAGGATTCCTTTTCAACACTGTCTGTAATACAAACCCTGAGCGGGATTGTAATGCCACTGCTATTTGCTTTTGGTAACACAAGCATATTGTGCAGAACCCTTAGTTAATTAACCCAATTTTTATGTTCCAAATAGGAATAATGAACACCTCAGGAGACCATAGATGTAGATTGAGATACACCAAGACTTCAGGAGAAGCAGACATTTGAATTGGAGTCCCTTGCTAATGCAAATTATGTGTGCCTTCTGGAACTGTGCAAGCCAGATCTTGTGTATGTCATTTTATTCAATGACAGAGTGATACTTCGTCTCCCCGACTTTATGGCCGGGTGTGCCAGATTATACCAAATTCAGGATGTGTAGCTCAGGTTACATAAAATCTTGATGATCAATGGCCAAGCATTTAGTGCTGGCTAGAGTCAAAAATACAATTTCAGAAAGAGAATAGTTATCCACCCATGGTAGAATCACTTTGCTTAAAAATTCTAAAGGTCTGCACCATTATTCACATACAACAACCTGACAAAAGTTCCATACAGCCTTGCTGTCTCATCACTAGATTTGCTAAGTCATATGACTCAAGGAGTTTGCTTGGCAATCGTGAGCTATTGCAGTCTTCTCTTTGTTTCATTTCCCACCCCTAAAAAATGTTTTTGTGTCATTAAAGGAAGGTGAAAATTAAGGGACTACTTTGCTTTCTGGATTGATTATTCCTAAAAATCAAGGTGGAATGACTTGTTTCTTCATAATGGAGAGAAAGCTATGTGTCCAGACCTTAGGATATCCTTTGGAGGTCTGTTTGGTATATTCATATCTATGCAAATGTTAAAGGTATACAAATCACACACTGAATGCAAAGCTAAAAATGTCCTAGGACCTTCAGTAAGGAGTCTCCTGAGAAATAGAAAAGTGGAATATAGTTTTCAGAGCTGACTGTTCTGGAATTGACTCGGAGATTATAAAGTTAAGAAGTCCTATGATCTGTCATCTGGAAGCCAGAGACCCAGGAAAGTCATCTTTTTGGAGGTGATAAATAAGTTTATGGCCTTGATTATTCTGTTGGTTTTGTGAGTATATACCTATCTCTAAACACATCAACTTGTATACATTAAATTTGTACAGCTGTTTGCATTCTAATTAGATTTCAAGATAATGATTAAGAAATAAATTCTAGATCAAAATCAAATACCTGAGAACTAGAAGCACCAGTGGTATAAGTCCCAGTTCCAGGGCAGGAGAAGATACAAGTTACAAATTTAGTCTATGGCCATATATGGTAGACAAAATTCTAAGTATGGGATAAACTGTGAATATTATGATTTCATTACATTAACTGTGTTTCAGTTAATTTAAAGAAATGTTATTCTTAATGTCTCTCATTCAATAGGAGAAAACTCTTAAGAGGTTGGCTAAACTCTTCTTTGAGAAAAATACTTCCCCTGGCCTTGAAGAAGTTAGGTGTTAATGTCGTACAAGGCCAAGTTGATAAGATATGACGATGGCATCTGAGAACAGAGTATCAGCCAAACAGCCAAGTCTAACAGCCTAACAGCAGTTAGGCTGTTAGCCTAACAGCAGTCTAACAGCCAAGAATGTGAAGACCTCAGTCTTACAATCAGATGTAACTGAATACTGGCGACATTCAACATCCTAGGTTTGGAACAGGACCCAGAGCTCCAGAAGGAAGTCCTGCTTGGATGACATAGTGAGGTTAGGCTTGTGAGACCCTGAACAACGGACCCAGTTATGTTGTGCCCAGTATATGATGACCAGGGTTATTAAATAATAAATGGATTCTATTTCTTTAAATATATTTTATTGATTTCAGAAACTAAGGAAGAAGGATAGAAAGAGAGATAGAAACATCAATGATGAATTATTGATCAGCTGCCTTCTACACACCCCACATTAGGGATCAAGCCTGCAACTCAGGCATGTGCCTTGACCATGAATCAAACTGTGACCTCCTGACCTCCGGTTCACAGATTGATGCTCAACCACTGAGCCATGCTAGCCATACAAACATATCCTATTTTAAATGTTTAAATATGTGAAATTTATTTTTCAGTAATAGAAAATTAATGCACAGTATGATGAATTATGGAAGTGAAGGCTGGTTTTGCATGTCTTCCTTGTATTTATGCCAGTTTATTTTTATATTTGTCTATATAGTTCCCACCCACTCCTCATATAGCATATATTAATATTCTCTCTATTAAGTTGCCAGATATTAAAGACAGAATAAATCAGTTTGGGTTGGAATAAATAGTACACAATAATTGCTAAAGTCCCATGTGGGTCATTGCATATTCTCTTTGAATATAAGTAACATGTAACTTTATGCAAGTACAGTAAAGTCCTGTTAAGTGGAGACAGCATTTTATATTCCTTCATTTGGATCTTAAATATTGTATGAATGACAAATTGAAATGGTAGGCAGTAGTGGGTGTTTCTAATCAACATGGTTGGACTTGAGAACAGGTACCTTCAATCTCTTTCTCTTTAAGGTTTGGAATTATCCACCAGAGTAACTTAAGTGGTGTATGGAAGGTAGAAGTAAGGAGTAGACACTATTATCAAAAGGTTATGATGATAAAATATGCAGGTGGAAAACCACAGATTCACCCAGCTGAATTATTTCCTCTCCTCTGCTCTTCATTCAGCTCATCTTCTCAACTGTTGTCTCTGCTGATAAACTCCATTTCCAGATGCTTGAGTGGAGATCACAGGTAATTTAACTTTATGGAGGTAACCAAGGCAAACTTCTCTAAATGAGAAGTCTCACTTGGGTGATCTGACATGCTTTGCTTATCCGATTTTCCTTACAAATTCTGAGTTAATTTCCCGTGGGCTAGTTAGTCACCTTTGCTCTGATGTTACAACATCCCATTCATACCATCCTATCTCCATCAACTTGCATATTTGTGTAAGATCTAATTACTATACAAAATATATTATTATACTAACAATCAGAGGAGTGCAGCTTCTCTGACATAACCATGACATAGAAGGGGCTTACTTAAATATTTCACTCTCATAATGAAGTAAAATAATGAAATTTCATATTAACCACTTGTAGGTGCTCAGTGAAGTTCTTAAAGAGGTAATATTCCATTTTAAATAGTGCTATCCTAATTCATTTCTCTGATTATTTAATAAAATGGTGCCCCTGTTGTGTCTGTGGTAATTTAAGATATTAGAAGAATTGCAGTGTTAGCTAACAGTGATACCTGCACAAAAGGAGAACGTAAAGGAACAAAATAAATATAGAAAATTCTGCAGAAATATTAGTCTTAAGTCAGAAAGAATAAGAAGAAACATCTGCAACACACTACTTTCCAAAGGCCACTCACAAACATTTCATGATAGCCTTGATATATTTTATTTTGTGCTAGTTATTTGTGAATATCCTGCATATTTCTAACTAAATTATCAGCTTTTATATACTCAAAGAAAGAATGTGCTATACATATCTTTCTATTGGCTTAACCACCTACTCACCTTTCTAATTCACATCAAACATCTAAGGCTCTATCTTGCACAGAGTAATCTAATGACCACATGGGAACACACTCCTAGATATCTATTCCTCTCCTATGCCATAGGGTCCTTGCGGGGCTAGCAATCACCTGATTCGAGTTGTCTTGTTATATTGCTTGTGTGTATGTATCTATATATGCGTGTATTTGTGAGAAAAGGAGATCGTGAGAGAGCTATGTATGATGCTATAACATAATTTGGAAAGCTTTGCCTAAGCTTTTCTCTAAAAAGCTTAGAGGTAGCTAGCTAGTTATTAATAAAGGAAGGGAGCAAATGGAATCAAACATTAAGCCTTATAAACTAGGGAGCTGAATTGGATATTAAGCCTAATTTATGAGGAAGCTATAACATTCTCGGGCTCCCCAGGGTACGGTGACATCCTCTATTGAAGAGACTTAATCCCCTGCAATCTCCTAGCAGGCAGGAAGCATCCCTTTCCAATCTCCCAGTGGAACAACCACCCAGCGTGCAAGGATTACTGGAGACAGGAACAAAACCCGGGTGGTGAGGGGAGTTCCTTTGCTAGGCATATGCCCAGTAGAAACCAAGATGGTGCAGGGGGAGTTGAGTGTATGTGTAGTGAAAACCAGATAACAAGCAGAACTTTGAAGCATGCACAGTAGGAGCCAAAATGAGAACATAAAGAGGTAGAGCCTAACCTGGGAAAATTTGGGGGAAAAACCATATCGAATAAGGGTACAAAACCCATGTAGATCTAGGAAAAGGATCAGCGAGGGGGGGGGGGGGCAGCACAAGCCTGGGAAAATCCAGGGAGCAGATTAGATAACTTGAAAGAAAGTTTGCTTATTCCTCAAAACCAAGAAAATATATGGAGGGCTATCGAGGATCTTGGAGCAGTTGCTATGAGAGCCTGCAGGACCTCCACATCCCCAAGGGTGTATTATTACCTCCACCCCAATAAATCTTGCCACTGTGCTTAAATTTCTCCCACACATGTGCCTTAGACATTCCATGAAGAACCCATTTTCACCGGCAACAGTCACACCTATGAGAATCAATAAACTATCTTCTCTGTATGCAGTTTATATTTTCTAACTTGCCCTCCAGTTCTGTCCAACATAAGCAGTGTTTTTAGAAGTGTGAAGTTACAAGTGATGACTTATAAACTATAGAATTAACTGGGTGAATTTGATTTGACAAGTTTGCAGTATTTGTGAAAAATTATGTCAGAATTTAGACTATGCATCTATGGCATAGAAAGGTTTAGGTGTTTTGTTGAAAAATTAGTCTTGAACTCCTTCCTACCTGTTTTCTCACCTGCAATGGAATGTTTCAAAGAAGTTTTAAGCTTTGAGACTAAGCCTTTCCAGAGAAGAGAAGGAAGCAGTGTGATAGATACTGCTTTTGAAAATTGGCACACGTTATGTCTGCAATCAACGATTTGAAATTGCAGAATTTAAGTTTTTAAGATAACCATATCCTCACAGAAATATGAGTCTGCATTTCAGGCAAAATTTAGTGCGAAGAAGGGAAATGGAAATATGAACTGGAGACACAGGGTGAACAAAAAAAATGCTAAATTTAATTCTCCAACTGGATGGCATTATTAAAGTAGGGGAGATGGTACTTCTTACTATTATAGCCCGTGGCAAGATAGGAACTATTAGGCTAAG
The DNA here is from genome assembly GCA_963924515.1 of Vespertilio murinus. Classification (NCBI taxonomy): domain Eukaryota; kingdom Metazoa; phylum Chordata; class Mammalia; order Chiroptera; family Vespertilionidae; genus Vespertilio; species Vespertilio murinus. The sequence goes on from OZ004709.1 coordinate 111,028,108, forward strand.
GAGTTTGGACATGCGCAGCACATAAAGACTTGTTTCTAAGGGACAGAAATCTCATCATCAGTTTCCAAAGTCAAGATCTGTGACTCCACTCCATCTCTGACTGGTTATGGCATCTGAAAAAAAGCAAAAACAAAGCCGAACACAGGCTTTCTGTTTTTCAGAGATATATTACCAGAGGAAGGCTTATAAATGGGTCATTATTAACGTTGAATCCTTAAGCATTCTCCTTAATACTACACTTAGGCAGTAAACAAAAAACTCTGAAGAGAAATCCACCTCCCTGTGTATCTCAGATTAGTTCATGGTGTACCATAGATAAGATTTCTCAATTATCCAAAGTGAGAAATCTAATAGGAGGACCTTCACTACTCAGGAAGAAAATTCTTGTATGGTGTAAACTGAAATTATTAAATGCTTTATATTTCTTTCTTCCCTAAATTATTCTTCTTCACCATGGCATACTAACTATGGATCATGGTTAAATTCTTTATTTAATCATAGATTGCAGATTGCTGAAAAGGGGTCACCACAGAATTAATGGTGTATCTTGGGCCCACTATGTCATAATATTAGAATGAGGTTAACTAGTGAGTACTCTGATTAGATGCTGTTGTACAGATGGCTAGATAGATTATAGTTTTATATAGGATAGTCATATCATGATAATGTGAATGTATTGGAATAAGTGTATCTTATGTGAGTGATGAACAATATAAGGATTTTATATTTTACACTTTGAGCTCTATTACAGCTATTTTATCTATCCTATGAAGAGATTATCCAAAACGATTGAAGTTAGGCCAAATTATACAGAGTTTATATATGGACAAAGGCTACTTGTTAAAGGAGGTAAGCCCCTAAATACAGTTCCCTCTGAAGGCAGGTCTTTCCTTGGAACACTTATGAGCCAATAAATTTTGCATGTTAAGAGTACTTTTCATTCTCATTGTTAAATACTATGTTGCATAAATAAATTGCAAATCATCCTTAAGATATTGGAACAGGTGTGCATAGGACGGTATACACTGGCTCAGAGGCAAGTAATCTATTGAAATACTTTTTGATGCAGTAGCTGATGTGATCTTGAGTGCTCTACTTTGGGAAAGGACCAAGTACATGTTCTGCTTGCTGAATAATCAGAAGCAATTGGTATAGTCAGAAAGATGGATTATACCAGCTAGCTCGTCCTTAGCGACATGCTCATCCTTAAGGAGCTGGAGACTGATACTGAACACATTTGCTTAGTGTCTGTGGAGTTCTTTTACACCTGAATCTGAAAGTATTGATCAATATAATATGAAAAATTTTTTAAAAAAATTAAATAATTTTCTTACTATGAAGTGTACCAAATTCAACAAGAGCTTTTCACTATTGCTGTACTTTCAATAAATGAATGAATCCACTGAATTCTAAATGAAGAAGTGGCTGAAAAAGATATTTCTCATTTAAATGAAGAGTTTAAAAATAAATGAGAACCACTAGCCGTAGAATGACTAAAATGTAAATGAAGTGGCTATACCTAGGACATCAGAGGCAAGCATTAAAGTATACTGGCTCCATTTAAGAAAGAGAGTTGGGAACCAAAGCCTAGGAATGGTGCCTATTAAGATTTTAGCTGAAGGGCACATTTATCTTCACTCAGTGATGTACAAAAATGTGTACTTGTACTCATTTATTAATAAATAGAGCTTTATTTTTTATAATGAGTAATTTCTTTGCCTGTAGTCTTTCAGGAAATATGACTTGTCTGCATATTTATTACTGAAATATTTTTTCAGATTAATATAGTAAGAATTTATATGTTTTATTTTTATTTATAAGTTTATAGTAAATTATTTGGGTTAGTTTACCAGTTAACCACACACACACAGGCCGTCAATACATAATCTCATTTTAAAAATCTGTAATTTTGTAGCAACTCAGCTATTCACCCCTCTACTAGTACTATATAATACTAGTGGCCCGGTGCACAAAATGCATACACATTAAAAGGGGATTAATTAGAGGAAATATTTTAATATTGATATTTGCCCTTTCTCTATAACAGAGGTGTCAGAGATGAAAGAAAATTAGTAAAATGTATATGAAAACCTTCCTCCTGTCAGAGTCTGGGCTCACCACAGGATCCAGAGTCAAATCACTGTCCACTCAAATGTGCCTCAAAATCTCATGAGACCTAGACCCAGCCGGGCCCTCCCATTTCCACCCCCTTCCCCACTTTGGGCTAGATATAAACCCAGCCAGTCCCACCCTTGTCAAGCCCTGCTGGGTGGGGGCACAGCCTGGTCCCCCAGCCTGGCTCTGGGAAAAGGAGCATGGCCTGAGTTCCACTGGCCTGGCATCAAGGTGGGGGCCCTGGCCTGAAGCCCTGTTGGAAGTAGGGCATGGCCTGAGGTTCCCTTTCAAGCCCCACTAGGGTGGGGAGGCACAGCCTCAGGTCCCTGGTGATTGCTTATTAAGGCTCATTAGGGGAACTGGGCCTCCACTGTGAGTGTTGCCATATTTGTGGTGGAGTGATAGTCAATTTGCTTATTCCCTCTTTATTATATAGGATTAGCTGTGTTCTCACTGTGTCAGATAGTGTACTTTATGAGTTTTAAAGTTTATCTTAAACATCCTAGTGATTTGGTATGTTTACTATTTCTGTTATTGAAGAAATAGGGGTAATCCTCTTCAATCCACTGGGTGCTAGGGGTGGGGTCCCTACAATATCTTGAGAAAAAGAATTCTCTGAAATTCCCTTGGGAGGATGAGTGATTTTATTTGCATGGAATTATATTCCTGTATTTCCAAAGTCCTATCCCTCTTATTACAGTCATGGAAATAATGTAGCTGGGGTTTCAACAGAGCTAGAAGCAAAGCCAGTATGCACAGTTTTCTTTCCATATTGGAGACATGTCCAGTTCAGCTTCAGGCTACTTGCAGCCCATTGGTCCATCTCATTTGGGGTCTGTATGGCCATGGGCCACGTGGGAAAATGCCAAGAACCAGGGTCCAGAGAGGGCTGCAAGCTGGAAGTGAATCCCAATACACCAAAAAGGAACCAAGAGAGAGAATATTGATTCCAGAATTAAGTATCCCAAATCCCCATGTGCTTGCAGTGGCCATACCCATCTGGTCAAGGACCTGTTCCTGATACCATTGAAATAAATGGGTTGTTTATTATTGGGAAGGGAGTAAAGGGACGGCCAAATAGTATAGGTATGCCATCTGTACCGCTTTGCCTGGAAACTAACACTCTCCAGGTCTGTTCCCAGCAGATAGAGGGGGGAAGGGACTGAACAATGGATGGACACATGCCCAGTAAGATCTGGGTGACATGGGAACGTGCTTACCAGTTGGTCACACCTGGAAACAGGTCACTGGCCCGAGTAGGCATGCAGGCATGGCCTCTGCAAGCACAGGGAGTTTTGAAATCTGAAGCAGAGGGAGCTCTCTCTCTTGGCTCTCTTGCACACATGGCTCTCTAATGCAAGGGACACACTCCCCTGCCTTTGCCCACAGGACCCACAGCCATGTGGATCCCAAACACAATGATAGACTGATGGACTAAAATTAGCGTAATGTGGTGCCAGACTTAACTCCTTCATGGATCAGAACCTCTAGATATTGGCTTTGCTTCTAGCTCTGCTGATCCCCCAGCTGCTAGAAGCAAAGCCAATATCTAGAGGTTCTGGATGAAGGGAAATGGGACTTTGCATACAGAGGGATATAATTTCATACAAATACACCTTTTTATTACATCACATTCTCCCATGCCAGTTTTAGAATGTTATTTTTATCAAGATGTCCCAAGAACCCTACTCCCACTAGCATCAGACACATCCCACCCGTGTGATCCTCTAATGACATTCCCAGGTGTGACTGACAGACAAGCACCTTCCTAACGTCATCACAACTTACTGTGCATGTGTCTCTCTTCCCTTTGTCTAGTCCCCTGGGCAGTGTAAAATTGTAGCTTTCTGGAGAAGATGTCCACATGACATGGCTGTAATATTTGGTCTTTCCTGTGCTCTTTTTCTATTATTAATAACTAGTCCTTGTAATGGTATCATTCTTCCTCAATACATAAGACTGAGGCGTAAGAGAGGGAAAACAATGTTGAGATAAAATTATTCACCAGATTCATTCTCCCCCCCAAAAAAAAGCTGTGAGAAATACTGATAGACTTTGTTTCAGACTTCATTTGCCTTCAAAGAGTCAGTATTTCCCACTGGAGCAGAGTGCAGCTGTATTTCCTCTCTAGAATAATAAACATAATGTCTCTCTCTGGGGAAAGTTTGGGCAGGTTTTATAGCTCATTATAAAGGAGTGGGGGTTTCTAAACTTTGCATTCTTGTCTCAGTTGCAAATATACAAGGCTTGCTGAATGAATCTAAACCCACCTGTGACTGGAAGGCATAAAATAATGGTGTTACCTTGAAGCTCATACTGCTCACTACACCATGAGACATAAAGACTTTTTGTCTTTGACCTGGAATTTTGTGTCTTTTGTCAGTGTTGCAGAGGAACAGTGAGATAGTAGGCTAACTTGTTAGTTTGAAAGTAGGGTAGGATCCTAGACCCTTCATAATTCTTGTCAGGCAACATGCTACCCAGCGAGAGTCCACCAGAGAGCCAAATCTTATTTCCAGAAGCAACTATCTCTGGATCCCCTTTTTTATTTAATAATTGTATGGTGTTGGCTCCCATAACCACGCTTAGAGTATTACTCTAAAAATATATTAAGGTTAAATTGTATGAATAAACATTTATATTAAATATTATTTTTACTTTTACTTATAATTTTACCTCGGAACAACAACAACAAAAGAAATATAAATCTAACTTTCAGAAAATCCTTTATTGCCTTTAAGAGGATATGAAACAAAGAGATAGTTTTTTAAAAAGTTATTTCTAGAATAGCATTTTGAGAATGTATCTCTCAATTTGGTGGCTAGCATTGTTAATTTTTAGAAAGGGAAAGCCAAAAAGAGTTTTTGAGATGTAGAATAAGTTGGTTGATTTAAATAATGAGTTACTAAGCAAAGGAAATTGTATCTGAAGTAACTGATATTTTATAATCTAGATGTTTGCTTTACAAATATTTTATCCAACTGGAAATGTGTGTGTATATATATATATATATATATATATATATATATATATATTTTTTTTTTTTTTCTATAATTCCATTTTGGCCTTATTTATATATGAAAACACAATGAGAAATATTTTATTCTGGTTTTAATATGCAAAAGATAGTTTTAAATTTGAAAGAATATGGCTTAGATAACATCAGCATGCATAGTGAACTGAGGACCTCCAAAAATTATCTCCTTCTCTGGCGAATTTTACCAAATGTTTACAGAGGAAGTAACAACAGTATTTCATAATTCTTTCCCTCAAAAAACAGAACATATAGGAATTAATCATCCACTCTAGAAAATAAGTAGTAATCTAATATCAAAACTAGTTAAAAGATTTCGCAGGAAAAAAATACAGCCATCCCTAACCATTTTGGCTCAGTGGATTAAAGCATCAGCCTTCGGACTCAAGGGTCCCAGGTTCAATTCCAGCCAAAGGCATGTACCTTGGTTGCTGGCACATCTTTAAGAGGGGATGTACAGGAGGCAGCTGATCGATGTTTCTCTCTCATCAATTTTTCAAATTCTTACTCCCTTCCTCTCTGTAAGAAAATCAACAAAATATATTTTTTAAAAAATACAGGCAATCTTCTTTAAGAATGAATATAGGTGTAAAAATATGCAATAATATGGTTGCAAATTGAATACGAAAACCTACAGAAATAGTTATAAACCATGGCTAAATGGTATTTGTTCTAGTAAGGCATAGTTGTTTTAATATACAAAGCAATTAGTGTCAAAGAAGATTTTGAGAAGATGGCAGAGTAGGAAATATCAGAAATCTCTATCTCCAATTAAACAACAATTTCAGTGGTAGAATCTGTCTGATGTAACTAATTCTGGAGTCTATTGAAGTCCTATACTTTTTCAAAGAAGGCTTAGGTGGTTTTGTGAGGTTAATTTTAGCTCTTAATATTGTAGCAGCTATCCATCACCAGCTTCCCTGCCACATGGCATGCAGCTGTCATGTGTTCCTGGAGAAGCTTGAACATCTATTACTGGAGCCAGTGTGGGCAAAAAAAAGACCCTATCCTCCAAATGTCAGATCTCCATACTCTGTTGATTGCTGCTTCTGATCACAGAGGGGCAGACAAATAGGTGGGTGGCTGTTGTTGTTACACCTCCCCTCATTATTGAAAGCTCCTCCTCCAACTGAGGTGACTCCCAGGAGAGTTAGAGGCTGGCGCCCTTGTCCATCAATTAATTCAATTCATTTTTCTCTTACCCGCCTTTTGGGAGCCAGACATTAACTAATGAGAGATTAAAAAAGCAACTGCATATATGGGGGGAATTAGAAAGTAACCACAAATGACAAGGGAAAGGCTCATAAAAGCCCTGAGATGGACTTAAGTTTACAGTTAAGGCTGACTAGCATGGACACTGCAATAATCCAAAAAGTGAAAACAATTTAAGAAAATATCAGTAAACCTTAGGAAAGGGGAAGAATCTGATTACCAAATTATGATTCAAATGTCTAGTTTTCAAAAGTAACCACAACAAAAACACATATACATTTAATGACAAAAGAGAGTAGAGAAAATAAATAAATATAATAAAATAAATCAACCAATATAAACTTACTGAAAAAGACTTAATGGTCAGGAATAAAACAATGGTGTCTACCAACACAACTTCTATTTAACACTAAACTGGGAAATCTAGGTAAAGCAATAAGACAAATCATATTTTTTTAAAAACCAAAAAAAATAATTTAGGCATTTTAAAGAAAAAAATATTTTTAGAGACTCTGTTATATTATAGTCAGAATACAAAAGAATCTATAATAAAATTATTAAACCAAGAAGAGTTTCATGTTTGCTATATTTATTAAAACATAAATTAGAATTTTATTTTATACTCTACCAACAGAAGTATATTAAATCCTTACAAAATTTAAAAACTTTTTAGAATAAATATAATTAAAATATTTATAAAGCAATTTCAAATTAAATGGAGAGATAGTGGAGTCATTATTTAGAATGATTCTATTTTTTAATAGTGTCTATTTTGCTTATATTAACTTATACATTCAATGAAATTTCATTCAAATTCTAAAATTATTATTTGTGACACAACTGCAATTTTTTTTCTATTTTTTTAATGGAAGATCAAAGAACTAAGAGCAAGAAGACCTATTACATAGCAATGATGGGTTTGTAGCAGAATAAAGACCAAGTAAGACCAATGGGACAAAATAGACAGCCCAGAACACAACATATGCATAAATGAAACTTAATAGAATACTGGTAGCCACATAAATCACTGGAGAGGAGATGACCTAGTTGATGAATAGTGCTGGAACAATGATTTTGCACACACACACACACACACACACACACACACACACACAGGCATATATATATACACAGAACTATAAGAAACATTAGGAGCAATAAAAGCTTCCAAGTGCATTAACATTTCTTATGCAGTCTTTACTTTTATGGCTTCTGGATGTGTGTTTGTGTGCGGTTTTTTTTTTTTTTTGGTCTTATTTAATAAATCCTTACAAATCATAATAGGATATAGGTAAACTAGGGAACTGGTATAAGAAATTTGTGCACTAGGTCAGGAGGTCCCCCTCTCACAGTCTGGGAGTGCTCAGGGGATTTCCTCTGATGGCTTAGGCCCATTTCCTCCGGGCAATGGGCCTATGCTATAGTTTGGTCTCCCTCTATGGGAGGCAATCAGCTGATCAGGGGAAGGTGCCACCCCCATCACTTTGCTGCTGCTTCTGCCACTGCAGCCACCAAGATGTTTTCATGAACATGGATTTTAGTCCCTTCACCATGAAAAATGTTTGTGTTCACTCTGTGCCTGCTTAAGCCTCACTGCAGCGGCTCCGGCAAGCCCCCCTCTCTGTGTCCCCACCCACCAGCTCCTGCCTGTGTATGCCTCCATTGAGAGTGGCCTCCGCCTCCAAGGCAGCATGATATTGGCCCTGGTCAGGCCTGCCTGCCTCCTCTGGCAGTGGAAGTCCCCACCCCGGTCGCTGCCCACCAGCTCCTGTGCAAGTGCAGCCTGTTGACTGGTTGTGACGAGGACACTGTTTTGACCAATTAGCATATTACCTCTTTATATATATAGATTTTATGTGTTTTTAAAGGCTATATACTTTGCAGATTTATGTGTTAAATTTTATGGATATGGTAATCTTAATATTATGCATTATTTCTTTTTTCCATATACTATCTTGACTACAGGGATGGACAAAGAAAGTTAAATTACTAGCCATCATTACCTAAAAGATAAATCATATGTAAGGATACAAAATAATAGGAGTAACAAGGCAAATGATAAAATAAACAATGTATTCATTAATAAATAATAATGTACAAATAAACTCTGTGTTACATGTACTCACAACTATAAATTTTTTGGCTCCATCCTATAAGTATTTTCCTAACAAATCTTCAATGAGTACTATTACATGTCATGTAGGAAGTTTTCTTTCATGTTGTTACCACACTCCTTATTCTCATTTCTAAAAATTATAACAGCTAACCATTTTATTATCTTACTTTATGAATGAGGTTTCTCTCACATTCTTAATGAGAAGCCAAAGATCTTTACTGCACAGTCATGACAAATCTGATCCTGAATTCATTCTGCATGAGCGCTTCAGATTATGCATGGTAGTTATTCTTCTCCATGCCATCACCCTTAGATATGTATTAAAATTCACCTCTTAGAATACACAGCATGCACTGTCTTATGCATCTGGTTCTGAAGTTCTCAATTACAAGCGTTCTTTGAGTCAATATTTACTAATGAAATGATAAGCTATTTTTTAAAGCACACTGGGATCCATTTATCTCATATAAAATAACCATCTTTTTCTGAGTCATATTTTATAAAAATGTCTATATCTCTGCATAATCTAGTACACAGGAACCTAATAAGCATTTTGCTTAGTAACTATGCAGATTACTGAATGAAAGAAGCCTCTAGATTTATGTGATTGCTGTTGTTCTTATACAATATTAGTTTATTAAATTAAAATTTACATTTTAAAATATCGGTACCTCTGACCCTAGTCATATTTTATTTCCACATCTATTTTGTTCTGAGTGGGGTCTTAGGGATAGTTTTTTCCTCCACAAAAATGATATAAAAGGTCAAATGTAATTTTTCATTATGTCTGCTGCCATCTCATCTACAAATCTAAAAATAGTACATTAATAGATTTATGAGGTGTTCCCCTTGGGGTGATTTGCTTTTAACAGAAGGATGTGGTATATATAAACCATAGTAGAAATTTCCTTAGAGAGACTTTAAAAACTGACCTTTTTTGAAAATAATTTAAAATACTACATTATGTTTTTACTGGTATAGTTCCTTATGATCCCCAAATAATGTTAATATATATTTGCAGGCTTAATAATGGTTATGGCAGAGGAAATACATGAATGATAGTAATCAATTAAAAATATGAGATTTACCAATAAAATTCAACATTCCAAAACTGTTCATATCAATGGTAGCAGCATTGGGACAACTTGACAGCCAGTTCAGATGACTATTTTGAACAAATTTACTCTATTTGGATGACAAATTTTTGTACAGCTTTTAAAGTTCAACTTAGCAATTTATAGTTATGACTTAGATATTGCTTTTTGTACAAAGAATTTTACCATTTCTTTCTATCCAAGATGACGTTATAATTTTGACCTACGTGCCATTACCACACAAGTTCACTAATAAGCAAAAGACAGCTAACATTGTGAGTTAAGTATATTGTTTATCATTCCAAGAGAGAATTCTGGAGAAGCATGTTGAATAAATAACAAGTCAGCAAAAACACTTCTGAGGTTCTCAGTTCATTGGGGAAATCAGCAGAAGGGCTGGCTGCAACTAGAACATATGCTAATCACCTTGGCATCAGTTGCAGTTTCTGCCAAGAGGTAGCTCTCGGTTGCCATTATTAAAACTGCATCAGCCTCGAGTAGTCAGTCACGTTTCAGCTTTTAGATTCAAAGGTCCATGCCAGCAACACAATGGAGTTTGACTTTAAGGATAATGAGATAGCTCCACTAGGAAGGTGTGTTTTATGAGGGTCTTGCCTCCAGTGTAGGAAAAAGGTACAGCGTGCTTTGATTTCTTTACTCGTATTCATTAGAAATCCCATATTTTTACTGGCTACATCTTTGTTAATGGGTAGACACTTTCCCAGTAAAACAAAAAGTTTTACATTTCTAACAAGGTTGATGATTTTCCTGCAGGATAAAGCCACAGAGGAAGTATAAAATAGCCTAGTAAATTATCTAGAAATTACCCATGATATGATCCTGTACTTTTAACTTTGCATTTTATATTGACACAATTGCCTGGTCACGGCTTCCAACATATCCTAACCTTTATATAAAAATAATTACCAAATGCTGATTAGAGAACTCTGTGCCCAGTATCAATTCAATATTTTATTAATGAATGGAAAAGGAACACGGTCTTTCTAATATTCTTGCATCCAAAACATGTGAAGACACAGTAAACTTTCTTCAAAGGCATGTGTTGGTATCAACAGCAAAACCACTGAAAAAGTACAAGTTATTACTGAACTGCATTCAGCACCGCCAGGGGTGAAATTGAGGAAGGGCAATGAAGGATTAAAGACAAGAGAATACAGTTGGGACCAGGTGGATCACTGTGACTGGATGAGGAAACAGTGGCATAGCCTGTAAGCTGAAATTTTATTTTATAGTCAGATCACACAAATCAAAACAAGGGCAAGATGTTTACAATATTCTTGTGAATTTCAAATATTTTTTTCCTGTTGTTGCCATTCTCTGAACTTTATCAGCCTTTGTTTAGGCAGCACTTGCTGCACTCCCTGAGCCCACTCCCCTCAGCCTCCTAGGACTACAGGGTCAGACTATAAGGTCAGCTTACAACCATAGGCTTTTGGATGCAATTGTGCTGAGAGGACTTTAACCTCCACGCTGGGACTAGTATGTGGCTTTGCCACAAGTCAGTCCAAGCCTTGATTCTGTCCGAATGCTATAGCTTTCTCTCTATTACTTCTGAATTAATCCTGGTTCTGTCTTCCTTTTCCTCCTAGTAAACCCCCCTGGGCTTTAAAAGGAAATGCAAAGAATTCTTAAATAAAAAAAAATATTAAGAAGCACTTTGTTGAGATTTACTTTTTCATGTTTACCATCTTACAAAATTTTGTCACAGATGAAGAAACATGGCTTACTGCTGAAGATCTCCCTGATGTCTAAGGATGTGGGCCCAGTGGCTCTGAGAACCCAGCATCACATGTTGTGTCACAGAGGGGCCTGGACAACAGTGACCTGTCCAGGTTCTAAACTAAGCACTAAGGATCTAGATCCACATGGATCAAACAGATCACTGCACATTTGTAAGAAAAGAATGTTCATGCAAAGTTACTATTGCCTATAATAGTGCTTTGGTGATGTTTGTTCCTATTTTCACAGTAATTGTAAATGTTGCTCTAAATTTACCTGGAAAGAAATGTCTAAGAAAAAAAGGAAACTCTGAGTTTGTACTCCGGGAGCTACTCCTTAGAAATGGCTCTTACCAGCAGCTAGGTCCATTATGTCTGAAGAAAGTTGGAAATGCAGAAGTTCCAGAGATGTGTATGCAGATGGATGCAGGTGGCCACAGATGGATGGCTTTATTTATGTTCAAGGATAAAGATTTCATAACATATTTTTTGCCAGAAAAAAAATAAAAGGCTCTAAGTAAGAATGTCAGGTTTTTATTCTGACATTAAAAACAAACAAAAACACATATGGTCTTTCATACGGCGTTATACTTTTCTGTGGTATAAGCTTTTTCACTGAATATTATGGGCATTATTCTAGTAGAATGGGAGGATAGCTAGGTCATTGAGTTCAATCCAACTACATCCTAAAAGAATATGCCATCTGTACAAAATAAGCAGAGGACGTTGTTGGAAATTGGAATTTTCATTTCTTAAACCGTGTGGATTGGTATATGTGTATGTTGATATACATGTGTGTATAATTAAAATGGAATGTATCTTTAGAAAATATAGCATACACAGTTCTACAAAGGGTTTCAAGATGAATTTAAATATAATTTGCTATGACTCTAAGTATGAAAATATAATGCAGTACTTGTGACATAAGCAGCATTATTGTAAATCAATCTGATCTGGGAAAATGTGAGGAAAAAAGAAAAACTTATAGATGAAGAATTGAGATTTTTGGAATATTTCATTTTATGCCCTAGGGTTTCCATTTTCCAATCTGATTTTTTACTGAATTAGATGAAATATCAGTTGTGAAATTATGCCTATAAATATTTAAAACAAAACATGATGTAAGGAAAATGTTCCATGAAGGTTTATACTTTCCATTCTTTTGTTACATTTGGATAAAATCCTACTACAAACTTTCCTAACAACTCAAATTCTAATATACTTTGTTAAGTTTTAAATATATTTCCTATTATGTTTGATTTTATATAAAATAACTTGTACTTTTGGGGGGGGTAGGTGGAAACTTCTGTTCAGAAAAAGCACCTCTTCAGGTCTTCCAAAGAAATATATGTTAAATATGATCATTATTATCATATATGAGATAATCTTCACATAAAAATACAGAATAGGAGATAATGATATATCTCTGTATAGATATATTTACATTCTAGAGATAATGAGATATATATAAGCCAAGCGACTGAATGACTAAAGGATTGAATGACAGGTCACTACAATGCACACTGACCACCAGGGGGCAGACACTCAACGCAGGAGCTGCCCCCTGGTGGTCAATGCACTCAAATTCGTGCACTGGGCCTCTCATTATGACATAAAATGACACTATCTGCAGAATTTAAATATGAGGCTATTGACAGTATTGAGTCTATTTGGCCAATGGAAAAAAAGTTCCACACATTATTTAAATTTTATTGAGTATAACAAAATCCATCATGCAACATTGTTTTGAGAATGCATTTCCAGAGAACCCAAATTTTATACCCTTCGCCCAAGAAGTTGTCACCTACAGGATTCTCAAATGTTTCATTCACATATACTAGCAAGTATTAAATTTAATTTAAAAATGCATAGCATTTAAAATCTAAGTTGTAATCCCACTGTCTGAGTGTTTATCTTCTATAAAAAGAACTCTTATCACCAAGTATTATAAGTTCCCATTTAGGCCTTGGTCTCCCATAATGAGCCATGTAACCTCTTGGCTTGCCTACATTTTATCTTATATTATATCCCAGCACCTGACACTATATTTAATGCATTGTATATGATGCATGTTATTTGGAAATGAATAATCCACTCATGAGTAGCCATACCATATTTTGAATTTTAATTTCCTATATTTTATGATTGGTATACTATTTTAGGACAATCTACATATATAAAAGCCCAGTGACCATTACAGTGCAATGGCCAGAATGACCAGATGATCAACACAGGAGCTGACCCCTGGTGGTCAGTGCACTCCCACAGCAGAGGTGATGCTCAGCCAGAAATTGAGCTCACAACTAGCAAGAACAGCAGTGGTGACAGGAGCCTCTCCCACCTCTGCGGCAGCACTAAGGGGCAGCGAGCGAGCCAAGGGGTAAGGAGGCAGCAGGTGGGCAGTAAGGAGCTAGCAGGCAGGTGGTAAGATGAGAGCAAGTGGGTGGTTAAGAGTGAGCAGGCAGAGAGTGGGCCTAAGCCAACTGGCGGACATCCCCTGAGGGGTCCTGGACTGTGAGAGGAACCCCTCCCCCTCCAGTGCACAAATGCCGTGCACCAGGCCTCTAGTATTTTAAATAATAAAACTTTATAGTATCAAATAGGTATTTGACTTTTTTTTTCTTTTTGCCTTTAAAATATGAGTATCAATAATTATTTCTTTAAGTTCAATATATCCCTATATAATAAAAAAATCCAACATCAAACATAATCCTGTTTTTAATAATTAAATATTTCAGTGCTAACCATAAGCAATAATCTCCTTGAACCCTAATTGAAGAAAAGAGAATGCTCATGCTTTATATATTTAATACTAGAGGCCTGATGCACAAAATTTGTGCAAGGGGCTCGGCCCTCACAGTGACAGAGGTTTGCCTCGACCTTTGCAGCTGAGGATTTGTCCAAAAGCTCATTCGTCTGTCCAGTCTAATTAGCATATTATGCTTTTATTATTATAGATTATTTAAAATAAAACTATTATAAAGGAAGAAGCCCTGACATGAGGCAGTGAGACACATAAAACTTCAAGGTATAACAGACAGATATATAAAGAAAGATGTGTAATCTAGTAACTTGACAGAAAATCTATTCAATAAAGGAGCAGAGTAATCTAGTCTGGGGAATACAAGGCATGGACCATGGACTCCTTATCTCAACAAGTAGCCATTGATTCCTATCTGAAAATGTTCTTTTACTCAAAATGTCTGTGATATAATCATTGATTCCTGATATCAACAATAAAATGCATCCTAACTGACTGCCAAGGATAAAGGAAAATACTAGGATATTCTTTTGTCCAGGTGGTCTTCTTTCTCTCATTTCCACTCAGCCCACTCAATAGAGACTGTTAGGAAAGCTTCCCATGAACTTGAAATTCACTACGATGCACATCTATAATAATAAAAGGGTAAAATGCTAATTAGACCAGATGTCTTCTGGATGTCTTTCTCGACATCCTTCCTGACCAAGCCAGGGCTGGAGGGAAGCCAGCCCAGGTCCCAGGGGCTGGAGGGAAACCAGAGCCAGCAGCCTTGGGGCTACTCTTGCATTAATTTTTATACATTGGGCCTCTACTAAAACAATAGAATGATTAGAAGTAGAAAGTGGAAATGAAATGTATTCTGCTTTTTGTTTGGGTCACCAGAGGGAGAACACACAAGACCAAAGTGGTAAGGGATTATAGATGTATTAGGTTATCTGGATACCAGATAGGCTGAGTCAAAAATGGTGCCAGGACACAGATATGGGTGTCAGAAGTTTTTAAAGGATTCCAGATGGGCTTTTTCTGGGTGAAGAATTCTATGTGCAGGTCCAGACCCTGAGAATGTCTACAGGGCAGAGATAATGGTCTTAGCAAGTGGAATGTGGCCTTAACAAGGGCAATGTGGTCTAAGCAAAAGGGAATAGAAAGGAAATGCCCCTTGTGAAGTGGCATAAAGATCAGTTCCTAGGGGTGGGTTTATTAATTCAATTATTTGATCAGACCTAACATTTTATATTTATTCAACATTCCATCTACAGCAAGGTGTCAATGTAATTACAGTGCAGGAAAACTTTACTACAAAAAAAAAAGGTGTTTATTCTAAGGCAAGTGGTAGACAAATTGTGGCTCACCAGTCACATGTGGCTTTTTGGCCCATTGAGTGTGGCTCTTTTACAAAATACCAAGTGTGGACACGCACATGCAGTGCCATTGAAACTTTGTGGCCCATGCGCAGAAGTCATTTTTCGGCCTAGGCCAGTCTATTTTGAAGAAGTGTATTTTGAAGACGTGGTGTTAGAACCTCACAAGGGGCCAAAAAGCCACATTCAGCTCGCAAGCCATGGTTTGACAACCACTGTTCTAAGGAATCAGATGAGAATGCTAGAAATGTAAAAGGACTATAGGAAGTATGTATAATTGATTTTTGTAACTCTGTTTTAAAGATTATGGAAGTAATATGTATTTTATGTGGGCAATTTGAAGAAAAATATAACAATTTTTATAGCACCTCAATTTTATTTAATTGCCAATTTAATTTTAAATGAATTAACATTTTAATATTTTATTTTAACATTTTTTTACATTTTACGAAGCTCATTTTGGATATATGTCTTCTTTCTTATTTAACATATATTAAAAACACTTGCTTTGGATATTTTTTTTTCATTTACAATTTTTGAAGTTCTTTAATACACACATTTAAGAGCTTTCTGTTCTCTATAAAATTGATGCTTTGTCCATCATAGCTAACTTTGTAGTATTTGTTATCTTCTTTCACTTCTGGGGCATCAAAAATTGATTAATGTTATACAAAACTCATTAATAATATTTATCAGTGACCACTTATTTATTTTCTGATATCATTGGTTATGTTACAGAAAACCAAAGAAGAACAAAGCAATGCCAGAGAGATGGAATTACATTTAGAGTTATATTTATTACGCACAGGTCCAGATGAAAATGTTTCTCAAATTCTGGGCCCCAACATGCAGGAATTCTCACTATTTATATGGTTTTACCTTCTTTGTCTCCCAAATATGGAGTGTTTCCAGCCCCTTTTGTAAGTTCTTAAAGAGCTCTTATGTGCTGTGTTGGGCCTTGAGATCTCAGCCAGAAGCCTAGCCTGGTGTCAGCACTGATAACCTTGTCCGGGGAAGGGTTAATAGCCTCTCTGAAGTGGGAGTAGTCTTAGCAAGCAAGAACTTACAGAAGCCAATTAGCAGGGTTAAAATTTTCAAACAGCAGTTTTATGTAAGATGGATGCTTCAGTTATACATCAAAAATTATATATTTATGTGCATTGTGTGTCATTTTTTTCTCTCATTTGGTAAATTCTCTTTACTCTAAGTCCAGGTTATACAGAAGGAAACAAATATACTTGATAAATAGAGCATATTTATTAAGAGAATTGACTTCAAAATTAGACTTTCAGAGTTTGAATTCTAGCTATATTACTTAGAAAACTGCATGATTTTAATCAAGCTACTCAACATCCTAGGCTTCATTTTATTCATCTATAAAATAGGAATACCATTAGTATTTATTTCCTAAGCTTGATAGAGTGATTTAATGAAATTATATGAATAAATTCTCCTAAAAGAATTACAGAGTACTAAGCATACAATACAATTAGCTATTATTCATAGCATTAGTACTGATATATATGTATATGAAATCCTTAAACTCAAATCAGATGCTTGGGAGGGGGACCCAGGAAGGGATTAACCACCTAGTATATATATATATATATATATATATATATATATATATATATATATGAAGGCCTGAGGAGAAGAAGGAGGTAAGGAGGAGGGGGCCAATGGGGGAAAATAAATAAAGGGGACATATGCAATACTTTCAACAGTAAAGATAACTTTTTGAAAAGTAAAAAAAAAAATTACATACACAAAGTTTAAACCAGTGAAATCTGAAATACAGTTCTTATAGTTAACTGGATGATTTTTGTCAAATAATGAAATATATGTCAAGACATAGACATAAATGCTTAATCTTATTCACTATGTAAAAGTGTACTTTTAGGTAAATTAATATTTTGCCCTATGTTTAATTCTTATTGATTAATCTTTAATGTGTGGTTAATGTGGAAATAGAAATGGTTTGAAGTAAATTATTTTTGTCTTTAGAAATGCTAATATCATGAATAGTTATATTTTATTCTTTTTAAAAATATTTTTTTATCGATTTCAGAAAGGAAGAGTGAGGGAGAGATAGAAACATCAATGATAAGAAAAAAATCATTGACCATCTGTCTCCTGCATGCCCCAAATTGACAATCAAGCCTGCAACCTAGGCATGTACCCTGACCAAGATCAAATTATGACCTCCTTGGTTCATAGGTCGATGTTCAAGCACTGAGCCACACTGGCCAGATGTTATTTTTTTTATTCTTAATATAAATATTTGTAATAGAAACAAAGGAATACTCTATTAGCTCATCTCTCAGACAACTTGCATATCTTCTAGTTTGATTTAATACACACATGGGAACTATATGATGATTATCATGGTGAAGCAATTGATCCATAAAAGTGTAATTTCAGTGTTTCATTGAGTTAAGCCTAAATAAAGATATATTAGCAAGCAAAGATGGGTGGGCAAGAAGAAAAAGGAAGAAGGGAGGGAGTGAGGGAGGAGTCTTTATCAGGGTAGAGGTGCTATAATGAAGCCAAGATGTGTGGGGAGTCTGAGTACCTTGTCTTGCAAAACTGAAGAAATGATTCACAGATAAAAACAGGGAACTGAAGTTAATTGGAGAACCCAGTCCTGGGAAAGGTGCAGCTGGGTTTCCAGCAGCAAGACAGTGTCTGGAGCTTCCTTTCCATGTCACCGTCCGGTGTTAAAGTCCATTAGTCCATGTGTGGAGCTCCACAAGGTCATAAGCCAAGTGGGAGCAGGAAGCATGTCTCCTGCCATCAACTCAAGCATCTAGCACAGGGGTGGGCAAACTTTTTGACTCGAGGGCCACAGTGGGTTCTTAAACTGGACCAGAGGGCCAGAACAAAAGCAACCTGACCACGTTGGCACTCTCATCTTGGGCTGCTGGAGAAGGAGCGGAGGGGAGAGCAAGAGAACCCTCAGCTCTTTCGGCTCCGCGGGCTGGATAGAAGAGCTGAACGGGATGGATCAGGCCCGTGGACCGTAGTTTGCCCATGGCTAATCTAGCACCTTTTGGAGGGAGGCGGAGTGGGGGAGGGGGGTGGTGCTTTTTTTGTATATATACTTGTTAGTTCCTGATTGGTCCTTTCAAATAATTTTGCCTTAGCAACATCCTTGGGATAGGTTTATATGCCTTACTATTATGTGATTGGTTAGCTGCAAGCTAACTGTCTTAGCAACATTCATACATTTTAAAGCTCATGTCTCCCATGCACACCCTTCTTTCCTGGTCAGTTGGGGTGTCTTAGTAACTATGACTAGTTAGGTTCCAGGTTTTATTTTTCACTTCCTCTCTCTCCTCCCGCTGCTAATGATCTCCATCCCTGTCTACCTAGCTTCCCTGTGTCTCCTTATTAAGAGTGACTGATACTTGTAAACTAGACATTATAATGAACCAATTAGCTATTTGACTTCAGGCAAATATTGCAAATTATTTGTAATTTTTTTCCTCTTAAAAACACAACAACATACCGATGTTCATAGTCATTGAGATATTGTGATTGTGATACTGGAGATACGAGTATGCATTTAAAAAATGATAAAGCATTATAAGAATTTTTATAATCTTAAACATTTCAATGTTTAAATTGAGCATGCTTCATGCTATTTGAATGGTTTCACTAAAGTAAAAAGTAAACTTTAGAAAAATATATTAACAGAACTGGCTTAAGAAATAACAGAGGAAAGAAGTCAATTACTTTTCAAGAAAAAAACATTGGAAATGTATATGTCAAAAGACAAATTGAAGGAACATTACATAGGTACCTGTCAGGGCTCTGTCACCTAATTGCATATCTCTGGATATATGACTAAATCACTTTAATCTTTAGTGATCTCTTCTGAAATAGACAGTGACTGGCCTTTTGTATATCATCTATTAATATTTTCCCAGTATAGTCAATCCTTCCCCTAGTGAGAGTTTTGAGGGAAGGAGCTTTTAATCATCTCTGCCCATTTAGAATGAACTTTTGTGTGTGAGGCACTTTCATATGAACTAGAGATAAAGAAAGTTAAAATAGTGCTTTAAGAAAAAGCAGTGTTTGGAAGATATATATATATATATATATATATATATATATATATATATATATATATATATAGTGTTAATTAGACCAGGAGACCTTCCAGACATCCTTCTTAATAAAGCAATGGTGATGGGGCTGAAGCAGAAGCGGTTAGGAGTGATCAGGCTGGTAGGGGAGGGCAATTGAGGGCAAGTAGGCCAGTGCGGGGAGGGCAGCTGAGGGCAATCAGGCTGGGTGGGGGGGATTCAGCTGAGGTTTATCAAGCCGGCGGCAGAGTGGTTAGGGGCGTTCAGGCAGGCAGGCAGGTGAGCAGTTAGGAGCCAATGGTCCTGGATTATGAGAGGGATGTCCGATTGGAGAGGGTGCAGGCTGAGCTGAGGGGACCAACCCCATGTACAAATTTCATGCACCAGGCCACTAGTGTAATTATTAAACCTTATTTAAATGTTAAATGCTATTAAATGTGTTATAATAACATTAATAAGACTGCTTAGGAAAGTTGTAGAGGGCTTCCAAGAGGAAGGGGCATTCGGGTTTGGATTTGAGTAATGAGCCACAATGACACCATTCTTCTTTTAATTCTCTGATCAATCATAAGAAGATTATAATTACAAAAAACAAAACAAAGTAAAACATAAACAACTTAGATGAAGCTGGTTTACATTACCTTAACACAAATATAGGATTGAGATACACAGAGATGAAATATTTAAAAGTTTGCAAGTATAACTCTCAGAAGAGGAACCTTGTGCTCAATATGGCTTCTTCTTCTTCTTCTTCTTCTTCTTCTTCTTCTTCTTCTTCTTCTTCTTCTTAAGAATAAAAACATTTTGGTGTCATGTAATTTTTACAAAACCCACAGGTATTCAGATGGCCATCTTTATAGATTATCATTTATACACATAATTTAAACCCAAAGCTTTAAAGTGGAAATAGACTGAGATTAAATATGAGCAGCAAGCAAAGGGAAAAAGGAGTAATTTTTAAAAAGTGTTTGCTTTTGCAACACAGATTTTTTAAGTGCTTGTATACTCACATTCAAAATATCTCAGGGATCTGAAGTCAGAGCTCACATTTCCATTATAAAGCAAACACACTTGACTCAGTGTCAACCTTTATTAGGGAGACACTATTTTCTCAGGGCCAGGGAAATACGTTTTAGGGCAGTGGCTTATAAAATGTTCCTTCCTGGACCCCTGAGTAATGATAAAAGCCATCCTCACGGTTTGTCTCCTAGTCACTTTCCTACATTATTGAAAGGTAAAATATAGCTGCTTCTGAGACTCTGTGACTTGGGGACCACGGAATACCAAATGATATGTTTTCATCATTCTCAATTGGTAAAGAAAAATCTGCTCTCCAGCATGATCCCAGGAGTGGAATGTTCCAGTTAATCAGTCAGTCACATGCTCTACTTCTTTCTTCACTCCTGAAATCAATCTCTCAAAATCCCCATCCCTTCCACAGATGCCCCTAGCCTGCACTTCCAGATGCCCATTGGTTAATGTCAGAAATCTGGTCTCCTATTATTCTGTATTCTTCATTCACTGGCTTAGTGACCAGGATGCAATTTTTAAAATTTCTTTATTTGAAAAAAGAGGTTAGAAATATCTGTCTCTCTCATCAGATCAAGGTATTATTGACATTGCAGAAGCCTTTCTTTATGCCTCCTTCTAATATTCTTAATCCCAGAAATTACTAATATTCTGACCTCTTTCATGATGGAATAGTTTTCCCTGACATTAAATTCTAATCAAATGGAAGTTTACAATGTTTGCTTTTTGGTGCTGGCTTCTTTCAGTAGATATTATGACTGTGACACTCATCTGAGCATACAATACACTTTTACCAGGGTTTTATTTGAGGAAGGGTTCTTGATAACAGTCTAATTCTTAAAATAGATATGGAACTTTTCAGATTTTTGTACTTATCCTTCTATTAGTTTTTAAGTTATAGTTTTCTGGTATAATTTTTCTTTAAATTACTTTCCTTGATAGGAAGTTATTTATTCCATCCTCTTGGTACACCTTTTAAAAAATATGTATTTTATTATTTTTTTTACCGGTCTCCTTTTAAATGGTGTTCCTAGTGTATATTTTTCTTAGTTCTATAACATTTGGTGAGCTAGTATTTAAGATGTGAATTTTGCAGTCAGCATATATTTGCTTTTTAAAATCTGGCTTATAGTCTTTGATTCATAATTAAAACATTTAGTCTTTAATTTAAATGTAATAATTTATATAATTGGTTTTAATATTTTTTTTTCAATTTTGGTTTCATCAGTCCTTCAGTTTCTGACTTTCACTGTTTCAGTTGAAACACAACACTTTTGTATATGCATTTAAAAGTAGTTCTCTTATTTGTTTCTCTGATTATTAGAAGATACAACTTTTTTATTCAAATATATATGTATGTATACATTAATTGATACTCTAATGGTGGCAATAAATATGGTAAGGAACATGTTGATGTCTTCAGCTAAAAACAAAACTACTCTTGGATTTGGTAGATTGGAGAGTATGAGCGGTCTATGTTAGTACACATTTCAGAGGAACTCAGGTTTTTAGAAAGGTGACAGAAAGACTGGTGTGTAATTGTAAGAAGCAGCAAGCCCACCTACCCAGAATAGTCCAGTGGTTCTCAACCTTCCTAAAGCCGCGACCCTTTCATACAGTTCCTCATGTTGTGGTGACGCCCTAACCATAGAATTATTTTTGACCTTTGAGCCCAGGAGTTGCTATAGTAACCAGTCTAGGGAATAGGGACCAATCAGAGGTGATATAAGGACCAGGAACTGCAGCCTTTATAAACCAGAGGGATTAGGAACCCAGCGGGACCCTTTCCTCCTCCCCACGTGGGAGTCTGTACTTGTTGTTCAATAAGTCTCCACCTTTGCTCTACCACTTTCTGTCCATGGATTCATTCTTCGATTCTGGAGGACAAAGAATCCAGGTTCCAGTCCAAAAATTCTGTTTCAATTCTATTGCTGTTTATTTTTTCTTTTCTTTTTTTCTGAAAAAAAAAAAAGACTTTATTTCTCCTTTATTTTTGAAGTGGGGCATTTTTTCACTTAACACATTAAATAGTGTACTCTGTTGTCATCATTCTTGGATTTTTTTTTTTAATGAACAGATTGCTGTAAATTTTATTGTTTGTTATTCTATAAGTAAGGTATCTCTTTTCTCTACCTATCCACCCAAATAGCCCAACTGCTTCAGGATTTACTCGGTGTATTTAGTTTAATGCACTTTGAATGTGGTGAATCTGTGTGAACATTTATAAATATTTATCCTGCTTGTTCTCTCTGAGCTTTCTGGATTTGTTATTAATGTTGGAAAAATTTTAACCATTATATTTTCAATTTTTTCTTCATTTTTCTCTTCTGATATTCCAATTATGTATATGTTATATCTTTTGAAATTGTCCCACAGTTCTTGGATTTTCTGATTCTCCCTCCCCCTTTCTTTTGTATCCTTGTATTTCAGTTCAGATAGCTTCTATAGGCATCTTTAAGCTCACTGATTCTTTCCTTAGCCATGTCCAGCTGATTGATGAGCATATAAAACACATTCTTCATTTCTGTCAGTTTTGTGTGTACCAATTATGCTCCAATTAATTAACTATCTGTCATCTAGACTCAGTAGGACAAATGCAGGTGACCGGGAGTCAGCAATAACGGCCTATCCCCTGGTACTTCAATGTCTAGACAGCTGAGCCGAACTAGAACACATGACACACAAGACAGAATGAGTATGCAATCACACAGGGTTTATTTACCTATTTCTAGGGGGTCCCAGGCTCCAGCAAAGGCCACCCGGTGATGCACACTGAAGGACTGATGGTAAAGACAGAGACAGACAGGTGGTACAGTTGGTTCAGTCTCCCACAGCAGAGCAGTCAGTCAGGGGTTCCTCTCACAGAGCGATGTGGAGTCCTCCTCTTATGGGGCAGGAGACGTCACCCGAAGAAGGTCCTGTGCTTATATAGCCGGTAGTAAACAACTTTTGTCTTTATCAGTGTGCCTTATGCTGGGAGCAAGGTGTTTACACTTTAAGGGCTCCAGGCGTTCACATCAAGAAAGTAGGGTGTTCACCAATTTGGAAGTTACAGAGTATTGGGCTCTTCCCACAGAAAACATTTCACACAATAATTATTTCCTACATTAGAGGGCTTTTCTTATGACCATAACATTATTAGAACATAGTGGTTTTAATTTCTAAAATTTCTTAAATTCTTTGTTAGAAATTCCATCTCTGATGCCATTGCATATTAGCTTTTGCATGCTATCTATTTTTCCCCCAACAGCCTTAATATTTTCATCAATGATTAATATACATTTTGTCTTATGACTCCAACATTTATATCATATGTGAGTCTGGTTATATTGTTTGCTTTCTCTCTTCAGATTGTGTTTTATTTTTACTTTTTTACATTTCTTGGTATTTTTTAAATTTTTTTTTCTCCTAAAAGCTATCTATAATATACCAGATAGGAGAGATTAGCTAAAAGGCCTCTAGTGTGAGGGTGATTGATGTCATTAAGAATAATTGCTAGAAGTTGGGCTACAAGTTGCCTATAATTGTAGGTTTAATGCTCTTGTGTTTGCCTCTCCTATTGTCTTTGTATTTCCCTAATAATTCTTTTCTAAATGGAGAGCATGATTTGTAGCTCCTTCAATTCTAACTCACTATTATTATTCTGGAGCCCTATTGATGTGTCTGTAAGGCATGGTGCGGGGAGGTGAATTCTTATAATCTTAAGATTAGATTAAACTCTTTTGGTGGGTCTTTGTGCTTGGCCTATTGTTTCCCACACTTTTCTCATGATGAGAATCACCTGGTGGAGTTGTTGAAATATAGATTCCTAAATCCCAACTAAGGAGTGCTAAACTAGAATTTTTGGAAAACATATAGGTAAAATTGTGTACTTAACTAGTGCTCTAGTGACCTCTTCACAAATGTTTCTTACTTTCTCATCCTTTCTCACAACCAGCCGAAAAACCTGGGAGAGCTGTAATTGGGTAAGTTACAGCTTTCCTCCAGGTGAGATAAGGCTCTCCAGAAGGCTATCACGTGGAGAGTAAGCCTTTATAAACGGTGAATCCTGTGGAGGTATGTTAATATGGTTACTTTGCCTCTCAGTTTGGGGGGATACTTTTTGACTCTTCCCTGTGAGAACTTGGGGGGATTCCTGAAGGTAAAACCCATGAGAGTGTGCCTCCCCCACAAGACTGCAACCCCCCGGATTTCGGATTTCGCTCTCCTGCTAATTTATATTCAGCATCCAGCAATTGAAGTGTTTGCCAGTTAACTACTCCACCGGATTTTACTCCAGGTAAACAGATATCCATTGTGCCTCTTTGTATGAACCTATTTCTCCAACATTTGCCCTGCAAACTAATGTCTCTGGTGAGTTGAGAAAAAGGTGTTACTTTTCATTTTGCTCAGTTGTTTTCTTACTTGAACTGGTGGGAGTGATGAGTACAGAGCTCTTTATATATCAGAGCTGCAGTTGCCTTTTGAAACCAAATGTGACTATTCTCTCCTCATACCTTCCATGTGGGGTCTTTTGGCTATTTTAATTTTCTTTTAAATAGTAGGGCAAAATAAATGCCTTAAATATGTTGTTTCTCATTATTATATGTGCATTAAACAATGGAAGTGACTATTTTAATAGATTAGTGGAGGTTTCCTCTCAGAAGTCAATTTTTAAAATATTTTTATTTAAATAAATTTTATTATTTTAAAATAATTGTTGTATTTTATATATTATCTATAATAATTGGGTAGATGTTTGTAATAGCAAGTAGTAGTATTTGTAAAACGAGGCTACAAACTGTAGAAAGGGTGTAAGTTGCTATGATAAGCACAGAAATGCTGAGCAGAACAGTCAACTAGGATGCTGAGGTTCCCGATACCACTTTCAAAATGTCTATGGCAATGAACAATATTGCAGTTTTAGAGAATATTATAGTGTAAACATGAGATACTGCAAGGTTGTCTTGGACTAAGTCCTTTTGAGTAAGGTGACCAGACTTCCCACTTCTGGCCAGACATTCTCGATTTTTAACAATTTGTCCCGCATCCTGCAGCATTTTAAAAAAATCAGGATGTCCCACCAAAAGCAGGACATCTGGTCACCTTATCCTTGAGGTGTTTGTTTACGTATTTTGTAGGCCCTGATATACAGTTTCTCTTTGGCTACTTTTGGAAGTAGCATCTTATCATCTGAATTCAGTTACCTGAAATGAGAAAAGGCATGGTCATGGGTTCCATAAAAGCTGTGTGACCTGGTTCCCTGAAAACAGCTGGGCTGGTGGGAAGAACCTGAGCTTTCATTCATACTGGCCAAGATTTGCATCCCAACTGTGTTACCGGCTCATTTAAAAGGTCACCTCTCTGGATCTATTTATCTTTCCTCCAGGTTAGGCTGGTGGATTCCTTCCTTTTATCCTAGCTCCACCCTTCACTCCTTTCCTACTGTGTGTGTCCTTTGTGCTGCTACAATTATAGTTTACAAATAAAACCATAAAAAATTAAAATCTCCAAATTCATCTTCCAGATACA
Organism: Vespertilio murinus; assembly: GCA_963924515.1. Classification (NCBI taxonomy): domain Eukaryota; kingdom Metazoa; phylum Chordata; class Mammalia; order Chiroptera; family Vespertilionidae; genus Vespertilio; species Vespertilio murinus. The sequence continues at coordinate 111,054,168 of OZ004709.1, forward strand.
CAAAGCATTTCGTAGTTTTCATATTTCCTGTACATCTCCAGACACTTTTTCTTTTTGCTCTTTCTTCAGTCTTCCTACCTTCAAATATCAGATATCTTTGTGGCTATAGCTTTTTCCTCTGCTTCTGTGTATTTGTCTTTCAGAGTTCTTCCATTCTCAGATTTTATCCATGTCTGCCATCATTAAGAATTACTTCCAGGCCCTAGCCAGTTTGGCTCAGTGGATAGTGTCGACCTTTTGACCAATGGGTCTTGTGTTTGATTCCAGTCAAGGGCATGGACCTTGGTTGCAGGCTCCTCTCTGGGCCAGGCCCTGGTCAGGGCTCATGCTTTGTGTTTCTCTCACATGGATGCTTCTCTCTATCTTTCCATCTTCCACTCTCCCTAAAAATCAATGGAAATATATCCTTGAGTGAAGATTAACAACAACAACAAAAAAAGAATCACGTCTAGGTCTCTGTATCATATACCTCTATTTTCATTTTTTAGATCAGGACCTATGTCTAGACACCATTAGTAAATGTCTGCTTCATTGGCTAATTTGTGAACCCATAGAATTCATAAATTAGACACACACATACACACTCATATTCGTATCACTCACAGTGCTTAGTCTGTTGTTTTGTCCTTAGTAAACTCTCAATATATAGTCTGCCTAGACTAAATTTTGCATTGACCCAAATGTTGTCCCTAAAGCATGTTGGATTATTATCAGACCATGATCTTGTCCCACAGCAAATGTCAAAAATTTCATTGGAGGCTATTTGCTTCACTACTGACTAGAAATAAAACAACAACAATATTTTAATGCATTTGGTCCTTTTAGTCAAAGAGGTTTTGGGCCAGGCAATCCATATTTTCTGTTTCCTAATTCTGTTGCTGAGCCTGAGTTGTGCCCAGGGATTTTTACTTGGAAATTAATAAAATAATGTGAATCCACTCAAGGCTTTTATAAAATGGGAAATATTATAATTATACAGAATTGTAAGAAATTATGTATGTCATAAAGGTCCTTTATTAAGACATGACGGATGCTTCAATTACCTGAAGGTTTACTTTGTTTGTGTGTATGTGTGTGTGTGTGTGTGTATGTGTGCATGTGTGTGTGTGTTTTCACATTAAAAAGGCTTAGATCTTTATAATATTCAATATATTTTCAATGTTTACCTGCCATTCTTCTGAAAGTAATAAAACTGATATTCACATAAGTATGTAAATCTTGCTTTAAAATATAACAGAATGTATCACAGTCAGTAAAGTCCTATAATCCTTTGACTAAAGCTGGAATTCAGAAGCATCAATATTGTATATTTGAACTCTCCCCTTACCTTTCCATCATGAAATAAAATTTTACATATACATTTGCATATACATAAGTTCATATATTTCCTCTGTTGTTTTTCACTTGTATCCATTTTTAACCATAAATTATACAAATTAAACCCCTTGAATGACTCAAAATACATTTTATTAAAATAAAAATATGTATCTTTTTTTGACATCCAAACCATATCATTCACTATACATTTTCTCTCCAAATCACTCAAAACCCATTCAGCTTTCTTGTCCTACCTCCAAACCCTATAGCACTTATGTGAAGGGACACTGACATTCCTTCCCACATCTTTGGAGCAATGAGCTATGAATTAACATAAAGTCACTTGATTTATCTGTTTGTTATTAACCTTAACACCCCAGCTTTTTCTATATTTACTTCAAGAAATATAAATTACAATTTCAAGGAAACTTAAAAATAGCTAATGCCTTGACCGACTGGTGTTGCTCAATGGTTGAACCAAGAGGTCACTGGATTGACTCAGGTCAGGGCACATGACCAGGTTGCACGCTCAATCCCCAACTGGGGGTTTTGCAGGAGGCAGCCAATTGATATTTCTTTCTTGTCAATGTTCTTATCTCTCTATCCTTTTCCCTTCCTCTCTAAAATAAATAAGTATACAAAATAAACAAACAAACATTAAAAATAGTTAATGCCTTGTCAGAAGGGTAGAGAACTCTAGGAGAAATTATTTATATTATATATTATGAAATGTATATGGGGCTTCTCCAAAATAAATAGAAAGAAAAGGATATGTATATTGTGGAAGCATCAGCCTTGTGAGAGGATATGAACAGGGTCCACAGTGTTGGTGAGGAGAGAAAAGGAGAGGAATAACTACTATACATTCCTCCAGTGTAAAATGTTGGCTGTGGAAGGGCCAAGATTAATCACAACCCATGAGATATCATCCAGAGTCAAAATTAGTTTTCACTATCAGTTTTCTATATCTTAAATATATTATTTTAAGCTACTTACAGATTCCCTCTTTTTGATAATGCTGACATTATTGTATTTTAGCAATAAGCTGTAATATCATTTGGAAGAGAATATCTAAGAGAAAAATTGTTTATATAGTTAACATAATACTAAAATATTAGTACTGATCAATCTTTATACTTAGCAAGAGCATTATGTTTTCAAGTATGTTCATATAATTTGAATTTTTAAAAGTAATTGGGAATAGAGTTGTCCCCTTGTAGTATATACCTGATTATTTTAAACTCTCAACTGCCTATCTGGGATCAAAATGAATATCCGGGAACAATAATCAAAATGAATAACTTGATCCGGGCATGCCAACAGGGTGCACCCAGGGCTGCATGGTCTCCTGGGTCAGGCACTCCTGGACTCAGATGGGAGCTGAGGTACCCCTAGGAAGGTATAGGGGGAGAAGAATATCTGACAGCATTCACCTATAGCGTCCTGTGAATTCCAAAAGGAGGGACAGCTCATTCAATACAGGTGTAAAGTCTGCCTAAACAGAAAGAATCTTACTGACCCATGATTGCTCCTGCTTTCTGTGTTTGGTGAAGGGGTGACACATATACTGAGATTAGGGAGCACAAAGCTCCTTGATACCTTTAGGAAATAAAGTTCTACCAATTCATTCAACACTAGCCTAGCCTATATAATAAAGATGTAATATGCAAACTGATCTTCACACCATTGCACAAGATGGCTGCCCCCATGTGGTCAAAGATGGCTGCCACAAGATGGCTGGGGAGAGCAGTTGAAGGCAACTGGGCTGGCAAGTGGGGGCAGTTGGGGATGACCAGGCCTGCAGGGGAGAGCAATCACTTTTTAATCATTTATAGAATGATATTAGGTTAGAGGATTTTTTTTTGAAGGTATTCTTTCTCAAGTTCAGATAATTCCCTTGTATTCTGACTATGCCAAGGTTTTAGTCATGAATGTAAAATTTTGTCAAAATGTTTTTTTACTGAAACAAATGGTATGATAATGTGATCTTTCTTTTTAAATCTTTTATATAGTTGATTGCACTGATTGGTATTCAAATGTTGATTCAAACTTGAATCTCTGTTATAAATCTTGTGAGATTTATAACAGAGATTTTTTTTATACACTGTTGAGTATCTTTGATTTTGTGTATAAGTTCTATTTTGGCAAATAGATGAGATATTTTTAAACATAGTTTTATTTTTTGTAGTATTTGTCTGATTTTGTTATTATGCTAATTGTAATCAATCTTAAAACATTTATTGGGATTTGTTTTGGTTTTTTCCATTTTCTGGAGGAGATTTTATAAAATTGGAGTTCATTCTTCTGAAAATGTTTGGTAGAGTTCTCCAGTGAACCATCTGACCCTGGAAATTTCTTTTAAGAGTCTTTAATTACAAACTCAATTACTATAATTGTTATAGGATGATTCTGATTACCTATTTTATCTTGGTTCAGGATCAGTGTTTTGTCTAAGTTGGAACCTAAAGGTATAGCTAGTATTTATTTAGCTACCCAAAATAGTTTATAATATCCATTTATTATCACCTAATGGCTGTAGGATATGTTTTATCCTATATTTTCTAATATTGATCAATTTTTTTCTATTTTTTTGGTTTTATAGAAGTTTATTTAAAAAAATAACAACCCACTTTTTTTTTCTTAATTCTTTATTTTCAATTTCATTGATCTATTATCTTTCTTTTTTCTAATTGGTTGATTTTGCTTTACTTGTTATTGTTTTAAGGTAGAAAATGAGATTATTAGATACATTTTCTCATTTTTAATGTTACTGATTTCTGGTTTCATTTCTGTGAAGGTAAGTTTTTTATATGATTTCAATTATTTTAAATTTGTCGAGTTTCATTTCATGGCTAAGAGTTCTTGAATTGTTCCTTCATGGTGGAAAAAAATGTGTACTCAGTTGTTATTTGGTTGAGAGTTCTAACATGTAATTTAGGTCTTTGAGTTTTTGTTTGTTTGTTTGTTTTATATCTATACTCTTCCTTATTTTTGCCTATTAGGTCAGTCTATTAATTGTTGAAATGGGGGTATTGAATACCATAACTAAAATTGTGGATTGGTCTTTTTTGTTTTGTTTCATTTTATTTTTCAGCTCTGTAAGTCTTTGCTTTATGTTTTTTGAGTCTTTTTGTTTGGCATATTTATGTTTATGGTTATTAGGTCTTCCTGATAGATTGGCTTTATAAAAATTATTGTGTAAATTCTACTTTTTGTTGTAATATTCTTTATTCTGATGCTCTTTGTTAAAGACATTATATAGAAATTCCTAACTTTCTTGAGTAATGTTTATGCTATAATATTGTTTCAACCTAGTTATGCAATTATATTTGAATTAAATTTCTTATATAGAGCACTTAGTAGGTTACTTTTATAAATCCATTATGCCTATGTCTGTCTTTTGATTGTTATATATAGACAAGTCATACTTACAGTATTTAACAATTTAAACTTATGATATTTATTGATATGTTTAAAGTTATATGTGCTAATTTATTATTTTCTGTTTTTTTTTACCCTGATTCTTAATCTTCTATTTCTTTTTTCTTGTCTTCTGTTGGTTAACTAAACATTTTAATTCCATCATGTTTTTTTTAATAGTTTTTAAAAATCCTTTGGAATAGTTTTTAGAATGGTTGCAGTGGATTTTGTAAAATATATATGACTTATCACCATTAATTGACATCACAATTTATCATCTTGAGTGAAATATGGAAATCTTAATTCCATTTAGGTTACTTTCCCTTCCCCATGATTTAATAACACTGTCTTGAATGTCAGCTTGTGTTATAGCTTGTATTTCATTCATCAAATATGATTTCTAAAACTCTGGAGGATAGTTTATTGTTGATAGTCACGTTTCTGCTTTTTTCCCATGACATTTTTCCTTTCTGCTATTCTAAGTTTATTTACCTTTTTTTTCTTAACAGTCTGTGTCAATTTATGTTTTCTTTTCATAAATTACAGAGGGTGCTCTCTTTGTGTTGTTTATTCATTTTTTTAATATATTGATTTTTCACAGAAAGAAAGAGAGAGGGATAGAGAGTTAGAAACATCAATGAGAGAGAAGCATCAATTAGCTGTCTCCTGCACACCCCCCACTGGGGATGTGCCCACAACCAAGGTACATGCTCTTGACCAGAATCAAACCTGGGACTTTTCATTCCGCAGGCTGACGCTCTATCCACTGAGCCAAACTGGTTCCAGCTGTGTTGTATATTCTATGGCTTTTGACAAATGTATCCACCATGGTAATATATAGAATGGGTTACGGTCCCAAAAGTCCTCAACTCTGTGTCTTCCTCACTCCTGCCCCTTAACCCTTGGCAACAACTATTTACTATCTCCATACTTTTGCCTTTTCCAGTATAATATTTTGTATATAACCTTTTCAGATTGGCTTCTTTGCTTGGTGATTTATGCATTTATGGTTCCTCCATGTCTTTTCAGGGCTTGATAGCTCATTTCTTTCAAGCATGGAATAATAGTCCATTACTTGAACATACCATAGTTCATTTATTCATCTGGTGAAGAACATCTTGGTTGTTTCTAAGTTTGAGCAATCTATACTAATTATATGCAAATGGCCAGAATGCCCTCACATATAACAACCAATTAGCAGGAGGCTGGGTGCACAGCAGGCACTGGTGGGTAGGGACTTGCAATGTCGGGGACTTGCGTCACACCATCACAGTCCGTACCAGGAGGCTGGGGCCCAGTGGAGGCCTCTGCGTGACTCCACTAGAGTCTGCAGGCCTCTACACAGCACAGCTCAGGAGAGGGCCCTAGCAAAAGCCTCCATGCAGCCCTGAGATGGGGCCTGGTGGAGGCTTCTGTGCAGTAAGGTATGGGGGTCCTGTGGCTCCATGTGGCATTGAGGAGGGACTCCTGGCTCTGGCCTACCTCTTTGAGGCAATCCATCAAGGAACCTCAGATGCCTTGGAGGGGTCTACCTCTTTGGGGCAATGGATCACGGGGCTCCCGCACTGTGACAGGGCACAGGCCAGGCTGCGGGACCCTCTCCCCCTATTAGTGCACCCATTTTGTGCACCGGGTCACTAGTTATAAATAAAGGGTTTTTGAACATCCATGTGCAAGTTTTTGTGTCAACATACATTTTAAATTTAAGTAAGTACCAAGGGCATGGCTGCTGAATTATGTGTGAAAAGTATATTTTATTTTGTAAGACATTGTCATACTATATTCTAAGATGGCCATACATCTTTGCATTCTCTTCAGTGATGAAAGACAGTTAATGTTCTTTCTCATGCTCACCAGCATTTGGTGGTGTTAGTGTTTTTGTATAGTAAAATGCAGTATCTCATTGTTATAATTTGCAGTTCCCTAATGACATCTGATGGTGAACATGTTTTTAATTTGGTTTTCTCTTATTCTATCAACTTTTATACTTTTTTAGTGGTTGCCATAGAATTTGCAACACACATTTAACCTAATCCAGTCCACTTTCAAATAACACTACACTCCTTCATATGTGTCTTATATGATGACTATCATTCACTTCATTTATATGTATGCATAATAAGCTTACATATAAGTATATTTGATCAAATGCATGGTTGCTATTATTATTTTGAAAAATATTTGAGCTCAATCAAGAGAAATGTTTTTATTTTACTTCACTTGTTTCTTCTTCAGTGTTTTTTTTTCAGATGTGAGTTTATGACATATTGTTTTACTCATCTTTGAAAATCTTAAAAAAATATTTCTTGCAAAGAATGTCTAATGGCAACAAATTTCCTCAATTTTACTTTGGCTTAGAAAGTCTTTATTTTTCAGGGTTGAAGGATAATTTCTCAGGGTACAGAATTCTAGGTTGTGTGTTTTTCTCTCAGCATTTTAAGTATTTCACGTTATTGTCTTATTTGCCTATGTGTGTGTTTTGTTTTGTTTTTGTTTTTTTTAAGAGAATTGAGATATATATTTTATCTTATTCTGTAATTTATTCCTCTGAATTCTTTCCAAAATTATTTTTGTTTTTTAGGGTTTGAGTACAATATGCACATGTGCATTTGTTTTCAATTGTTCTTTTTATGGTATTCTCTGAGCAGCCTATATTTGTGGTTTATTGTCTGACATTCACATGGGAAAATTCTCAGACATTATTGCTTTAGTTTTGCCTCTGTTCCTTTTTTCTATTTCTGCTTCTTTTTATATTTTCATTGTGTATATGCTAAAAACCTCTTGCAATGTTGTACAATAGTCTTTATGATACAGAATTTTTGGACTGGAAACTGGATTCTTCGTCCACTGGAATTTAAGAATAAATCCACTGACTGAAAGTGGTAGAGCAAAGGTGGAGTTTTATTGAAGGACAAGTACAGACTCCCACATGGGGAGAGGGAAAGACTCCCACAGAACAGACATCCAAGTAGGAAGGGGGGAAGGGTCCCACTGAGTCCCTTTTCCCTTTGGCCTATAAAGGCTGCAGATCCTGGTGCCTTGATATCCCCTCTGATTGGTCACTATTCCCTTAGCCCGGTTACTATAGAAACTCATGGACTCTCTCTCTCCTTCCCCACTGTTTTCCTATTCTCTTTTGGCTTTGTTTTTCTCCTTCTGGATGTAGGTCTTCTTTCTCTTTGTTTTGTAAATACAGACATTTTGCTCTTCCTAGCTCTCTCATTCTATAGTAATGTACCTGATGCAGCCTTTCAGCTTCCTTATTCTATGTAAATAAACCTTCTGTATATAACTGCTGTTATATACAGCCTGCAGCCCTGTGCTTCTTCCATGGTCCCTTCAATTCCTAAAATTTTCTAAAACCTGTCTTTTCACTCCTAAACATTCCTGCTTTAGGTATGATTGTGTTGTTATAACCTAAATGAGAAATGATAATAGTGACAAATTAAAACTATCAGGGTCTTCTCTCATTTAGTAAGAATAATACCGTCAAATGGACTAATCGTTATTTTTATCCCTCCCAAATCAACTTGATTTTAAAATTAATATCATCTAATTAGACAGAATGCTGACTTCACTGCACGTCTAGTGAAGATATCAGCTTTCCAGGCTCTGCTATACAATATACACTATAAAGAAAGATTGTTAATAAGGAGAAACATACTAAGTTTACCTGAGCAAATAAATAATTTACCCTTCAATAGTTACTTGGAACTAACAGAATTCAAAAAATAGAAAATTTGGATTATAGTAAGGAAGGGGTTCATTGAGGCTTTACTAGATGTGTGTCTTGGAGGGAGAGCCATCTCTCATTTGAGTATGAAATAATTTATCATAGACATGTTCTCATCAAGTCTTGTTCACAGAAGAAACAATAATTAATATGTGTTGACTTAGATTTCAATTTAATTTGAGTAAGGTAATAAAATTCACAAATGTACAAATCAGAATAGCTCATTTATATATGTGAGGTAGAAAACAGTCTAAAAAATTTCTAAGTTCATAAAACAAAGCGCCAGAAAAAAATAGAGCATCATGGAGATCTGAAGAGGATTACTTTCAAAGTTTTATATGAATAGTAATGAGTGTTAAGTGTGTAGTGAGGCTGTACCATGTTAGGTAACAAAGTCTAAAAAAATTGGAACAATCCTATTAAGTAATATGGGGCTAGAAATATATTCTGTTTCAACTATGCACAGCCAATTAGATCTAAGTTACATAAAATTGGGGACAGTGTGTATCTCTACACACACAGTTTCTTACACATTGTCTGACACACAGCAGAATATCAATAAATATTTGTTGAAACAATAATGCAATTCTATTTGAGAAATCACAGAGAAAATATATTCCTAATATGCACTGATTTGCTTTTTCCTAAGTTTCAGTTTCATGGGACAGTTGAGCAGTGTTCCAAAAACTGGTAAAGTGTTGGATTTTTAAAGTTAATCTAGTTCTAGGTCAAGCCCCTGCATCCCAGCTATAAAACGTCTTAAAATGGTCACCTGTTCTGTGGTTAAACATCTTTAATCTCAGGAAATTCAGTATCCAGAGGAAACCCATTAGCACGATCATATTTAAGCCCATTCCACCTAAGAAGAATTCAATCGAGATGACCATTTGGGTAGCACACTAAATTCATATCTTAAAAAAAGTCATTGCTGTTCTACTTTTCTCACCATAGCGAGGAAATTTGGTTAAAAACCAGAGGTTTTCAAGAATTATACTGGGTGTAGACAATGTAGATACTTAGACAATACAAAATCTTAGATATAACCTCTGTGGGTTCCCCTGACAGCTAGATGCATTTCCAACTGTGCTTCAGGGAATAGTGTATTTGCTAAAACATCCACTGTAGGGGATTGTTCCAGCTCACTGCAATCCTATTATTTAGAGGATAATGTCTAGCCCAGAACAACAAAGCTCTAAGATTGTTGAAATGTCGCCATTTCAAAATAGCTGGAAATTGGACTCCTTTGAGAGTACTATGTAAGATTTGAAGGGGGAAGGGCAAGGAAGGGAAGATAGTGGTACAGTAGGATAATTTTTCAGTTGCTATAATGCTTTTTTTATATTAAATATGGAAAACATATACAGACAAAAAACTCAGAGATTTGCTTACAGTTATGTTGTGAAGCTTTAATGTTGCCTAGTTTTTGTTTATTTGTTTTTATAAGATCCAGTCATCTTCTGGAGCACATGTGATGAAAATAGAAACATAAATAGCTGTGGCATTAAGTGAAGAAAAAAAATTCTGCTCGTGTTTAATTTGCCAGTTTTCCTTGGTCCTCAAGTATAAGGACCTATCTGTATTAGGATCTCTTGTATCATACTAGTAGTGAAACTGTTTTTTGCTAAAATATGAAATCTAGACTTCACAATAACTGCTGGTATGTCCGAATTCCAAGTTGCTTTTCCTCATTTATTAGAGCTGTTTGATCTCTCAGAATAGGTTTTATAAATAAAATACCAAAATGGTATTAAACTTCAGCAAAGACAAATGATTATACCTGCACATGTTTGCAATCACAACTAATTATATACTGATAGAAGTGACAATAAATATTTTTCTGCAAACACTAGCCAATGTTAGAGAAACACTCAACTCTACCCACAGATTCATGTTATCCCCCATGGTGCATTGCACTATTTGATTTGCTGACAACAAACACTCAAGCTGACATTAGATCACTTTCAATTACATATGAAAAAAATGGCAGACAGAATCTCAGGGGAATACACATTTTCACTTAATATCAGTATGAAGCAGTTCTCTCCTTTTCAGTGTTCTAATTTTAATTTTTTATTTTTGTTCCTTTTTATTGAATTTATTTGGGTGACACTGGTTAGCAGAATTCTACAGGTGTCAGGTGCACAATTCTACAACACACCATCTGTACACTGTATTGTGTATTTCACTACCCCCAGTCAAGTCTCAAGTCCTTTCATTACCAATTACCCTCCTATACCCTTCACCACCCTCTATTCACCTCCCCCAACCCAGAAGTCACCAGATTGTTGTATCTATGTTTGTTTGCTTTTTGTTTTTGTTTTGCTCAATCCTTCCATCCCCATCCCAGCTCCCTCCTCCTCTGCCAAACAGCTGTCAGCCTGCTCTCTATGGGTGTGTTTCTTCTCCTTGTTAGTTCATTTTGTTCATTAGATTTCATATCTGAGTGAAATCTTATGGTAATTGTAACAGTTTTTACTCAGGAAAACATTAGTGATGCCAAAGAAAATTTCAGATATCTTAGAATCAAAGTTAGCATTACATATTTGTGATATATCTTTATATTGGAGAATCAGTATGTTTTTATTTTCTTATGGTTTCATTCATTTGCTAAAAATAGTAGGTTTATAGTTCCAGAGGAAAAGGATTTCTCCATTTGGGCACATTTGTCCTAGTTCCTATTATAAATCTACCATTTCATATTTCAAAAATTATATTGATACTTATTTTTTACCCATCCACTGTGGTTTAGCCATAATGAATATGTGCTGCATATACTATTCTAAGCTGCAATTTGTCAGATTTCTCAACTCTTTTATCCTCATACATACCTGTATCAATACAAAGATATCAAACATGGTTGCCTCTTCTATTTTTCTGAGTATATGAAACCTTTCTTATCTTCTAGGATATCTTATACCATTAACCTAATCCTTTGTTTTCCTAATTCTTTGTTTTCCAAGTTACTGAACACATCCCACATTTATCTTAAACTTTCAGAAAGTTCTGATTTTGTCACACAATTCCATTGTATGCTCTAAGCATACAACCAACACCCTTTTAGGAAAGAACAACAACAACAACAAAAAAAACCAAACCAAAAAAAAGCTGCTTCCCAAAGTATAATATTTTGCTGTATACTATGTAAAGTAATACATGAAGAAACTGGAAGTAGGAGTAAAAAGAAAAAGTAAGTTTTTTGATTGAGCTTGCATCTACTTACCAAATACAATCACTCAAAATAATAATTAAATGATTATCAATAGTAATGACAGACTTCATTATATTGAGTTATCAATAGTGTTTACCAATTACTCTGTTCAAGCTCACTAACTACTACCCACTCCTTTCTTCTTATTGCTATATATTTATTTATTTTTCATCTCCTTAAATAATGATCCATGATTAATTCTGTTTGAACATGTCATTATTTTACCTTCACTCTTGAATGACCTATTACAGGATACATAATTCTATTTTGACAGTTGTTTATCCTCAACACATTGCAGATACTACTTAATAGTTGTATGGACATTAATGAGTGTGTTGAGAAGTCTGATGTTACTAGCACTATTAATACTTCGCTTGTAATATATCCTGTAATGAGTGCTGCTGTTAAGCTATATTTATATCTTCAGTTTCAACATTGTGTACAGAATTATAGTTATTATTCCAGTTCATTACTTGGGTACTCCTTCACTGTCAGGATTGATGTTTCTCTTCAATTCTAGGACATTTTCAACCACTATTCTTTTAATACTGCCATGCAACCTTTTGTATAAGTAACCTAAAAGACATATTTATCTGGAGAAACATGAGTTAGGCAGTGACATACATTTGAGTATATTTGAAGTCAAACTCCCATATATATTCTCATAGAACAAAGTTCTAAGCAAAGTTAGAATAGGAAGACAGTTATAGTAGGCAGAAGATAAAACATCAGAAGGGAGTTATTAAAAGCTAAAAAGAAAGAACAATCTGAAGATCTGAGTCATTAGGGATCTAAAAAGTAAAAAAGGAATTAGATTTGTTAGCTAGAATGGTTGAATGTTAAGAGAAGGACACTATCATGTTTTTACTAAGAGATGAAGTTACTGGAATTCATAGGTTACCAGAGTAAGTGCCAAATTTTACAAACACGTTAGCAGCTTCCTATATGATTAAGCATGTAGTTACCATGTGACCAAGTTAATTTACTCCTAAATAAATTTTACTCCCAACTTAAATTTGTTTAAATGTCAATAAAACAACACTCATGCAGAAGTGCTCACAAAGCTTCACTATTAATAGCCAAACACTAGAAACAACTCAAATGTTAAAAAAAAAGTGCGTAGCCATATTGTTTAGCAATGAAATGTACTGCTAACACATGCGACAAAATAATTATCTAAAATATTATGAAGGAAATATTCACCAAGTGAAAGAAACCAAACCCGACACAAAGGAGAACTGCAATTTCATGTATATAAAATTCTGGAACAGGCAAAATTAATCTACGTTGAATATTACTTATATAATCACATGCTTGAAGTGGAAGTTTGGTGAATTTATTGTAATTTTTTAAGCAATGGAAATTATTTTGATTGGTATGGTTTTAAATCTTTGTTTAGACCTCTCTATTTAAATGAATGCATGTTATTATACATAAGTTATTGTTTAATATATTTAACTAAGAAAGGTATATCAAATTTGAAAAACTTAATTTCTTTCCCTGAGTTATAGCTTAAACTTAGGCTAGGAAAGTACATTATTTGTCTGTACCTTGGTGAGGAAGAATAATAAAGCAAAAAATTCTCCAAATAAAATAGCACTCTCAAAAATTTTTGATACCCAAAACCATAATAAACTTATCTCTTAACCTTCTAATGAAATAGGCACAAAAAAAGAAATAGAAACTAGCAAATTGTTCTTTGAGAATTTTGATAGTTTAGTTCATAGAATCCCATATTTTACATATAACTAGAAATATATATTAGAATTGGTTAGAGTTTAATAGAATGGCTTGATAGAAAAATATGGAATATGCAATGATCCCCATTCATTATAAATAAACAGGTAAATATTATTTGGAAAATCATACTACTCACAATTTGCTCCCAAAATAAAAGTTACACAGAAGTAAATCTACCAAATATGTGCATGGAGGTTACGGGAAAAGTATAAAATGATAATGAAGATCTAAACGTTTCACTGTTTTTTGTCACAAACAAGTTTCACTAATTTTGGGACTCCCCCAGATGCACCAATTTTCATGCACCAGGCCTCTAGTTATAATAATAAAGATGGATGGTTTGCCCCCTCCAAAAAATGCACATAATCTACATCTAAATTAAAAATCATATTATCAGGATCCCCCAAAATTTTCCTTTTCCACATTTCAGGCATTGCATAGTAATTCATCACTGTTTCCACAGTGAAAACATTCTGAATATATCATAATTTGTGTTCATTGTACTATTGGTTGTCATTTTCAGTTTTATATCCGAAATGTTTTATTTCATAAACTTCTTTTTTTGAATTATTAATGCAATTTTTTTCTTTATCTGTTTAAAATTAAATGCATTTATCTAAAAGCTTTACAAATTATTATATTGATCCTATTTTTTATTTTAATTATGGTTCTTTTGACTATTGAATTTACTCATGTACCTTGTAGTTCTTATTTGTGGACTTCTTTTTAAATATGTACTTCCTAATGCTTTATATGCTGTAAAGATCATTAAGGCCATATGATATTAAATGAGATTTATATTAATCAATTTAGATTTCTCAACCAATGAAGACATCCTTTAACCACAAGCAGAACAACTGATGCCCCAATCACTTATGCATTGCCATGCTTCTGCTCTCAGTCCCATGCAGCTTTCCATCATTAGCCAAAAACTCAGGCAGGCAGGTGAAATATTCTAACACCTACCCATGTTCTCTCTTCCTAGCCCTCAAAGTTGCATATGCAATATGCAGTTTTTATCTCTTTAAATCTCTCAAAGATTTAATTTCATCCCATTTTCTTACTAACACTAGCATTTTCTTACTTACTTGCCCTCAACTTCCCACAAGCAACAAGCAGCACTCTATGGAGTGTCGGTCTGAACTGTTTGTATTTTCTACTAGAGGCCCGGTGCATGAAAACTCATGCACTGGAAGGGAGTTCCCTCAGCCCAGCCAGTCCCCTCTCACATTCAGGGAGCCCTCTGGGCCTGGTGATCAGGGGAAGGAAATGGCCCATCAAAACTCTGCTGTTGCCATTGCCAGCAGTGCAGACCTCGGTTGGCTCTGGTTACCTGAGACTAGGGCTGTCCTGGGTGGATGGGAAGCTGCCATCTAAGGCTTGCCTGCACCTGGGGTCGGCCCTGGGTGGCTGGGGGGCTGGGGGTGAATCCAGCAACAGTGCACTTCTGCCAACCTCCCTGCAGAGCTGAAATGACCTGGGGACTCCAGCAAGGCTGAGGGAACTGGATGCTGCCATTTTGTGGCTATGGAAGCCACAATCTTTGTGATGGTGTAATGGTAAATTTGCATATTCCATCTTTATTAGATAGGATTCTTGTACATGGGGGCATTTGTTTACAGAGGAGCATATTTATTATTTTCACATTTTATGTGCTATATTTTGTTGGTTGGAAAATAAATGTTTTTATATTTTTATATCCACAATTTAAACTCTGAACATCTATATTAAATTTATAATTAAAAATATTTTTTACCCTAACTGATTTGGCTCAGTGGATAGAGCGTCAGCCTGCAGACTAAAGGGTCCCAGGCTCGATTCCAGTCAAGGGCATGTACCTTGGTTGTGGGTACAGCCCCAGTAGGGGATGTGCAGGAGGCAGCTGATCGATGTTCTCTCTCATCAATGTTTCTAACTCTCTATCCTTCTCCCTTTCTCTCTGTAAAAAAATCAATAAAATATATTTTAAAATATATATTTTTATTTCCCCATTGCATGAAAACATCTTTCATTTTAACACAAAAAATTGAAAACAAGTTACTTCTCCATGTAAACATCTATAACAATATATCCTAATGTAATTTTAAATGTTTATTTCTGTTTAAGTAGAATAATATTTTGATTTTTCTTATTTAACTTAGGTAAAAATTTTCACATATACTAAGAATTAGAACATTGAATAAGAGGAAAAATAGTGATAACAACATTTGAATAAAGTATTTTTCCTTCAAATAGTTAACCTTTTATATTTGGCTTATAAATAAATGCAATAATATTATTTCTCAGCTTTTGAAATTTATTCACATTGTTCATTTATGAGTTTATTAATTACAGAAGGAATTTATATTTCCTTTCAGTGACAATATAATTTGTGAAGAATACTGTGTAATATCTAATTTCTAATTAGAGACAAAATTAAAATTGCCTAAGAGGTTTATAATTTCTTTGAAAGTGAAGACAATTAAAAGCTTTAATATATTATGTGGTATACTAATTAGGAGCAGGATCATTAATTAAAGTGAAGGTCATATAAATTTATTTGTTCTCATTTAATAAGATATATTTCATTTTTATCTTAAAGACTCAATTACAAATAGTTAGGGATCCGTTTATATACCACACATAGCATTATTAGAGACACACACTATCATGCTTTTATTTGGACAAGGTGTTTTAATTTTTTTTAAAAAAATACTTAATTTACATTTAATATTATTTTGTATTAGTTTTAGGTATATAGCATATGGTTAAACAATTGCATACTTAACAAGATATTCTCACCAATATTTCTAGTATACACCTAGCACCATACACACCATGTTTCCCTGAAAATAAGACATCCTCCGAAAATAAGACCTACTTCATGGAAACATAATACATCCCCAGAAAATAAGACCTAGCACATATTTGGGAACAAAAATTAATATAAGACACTGTCTTATTTTCGGGGAAAAGGGTAGTTATCACAATATTTTTGACTGTCTTTTTTATGCTGTACTTTACATCCCTGTAACTACCAATTTGTACCTCTTCATCTCTTCACCTTTTTCACACAGTCCCCAACCTCACCCACCCTCACCCCTGCTGGCAACCATCAGGCTTCTCTGTATGTATTTTGCTTGTTTATTTTGTATTTCAGATTCCACAAATAAGTTAAATCCTATAGTATTTGTTTTTGGTTTTTTCCTCTGAGTTATTTTACTTTGAATAATACCAACTAGGTCCTTCAAATTTAAATCTATCTCTTTTGTTCTTCTGCACTCTCTTTTACCTCCCCCTATATAATGACTACTTTATACTAATAATCATTTTTAGACATTGTACCTGTTGTCTTAGTTACCACATGCCATATCATTCATTTTTGCACTTACTTATAATAAATTCTTACTTTGCATCTGATCCTATACTATGCACTAGAATTAGAGTAGCAAATAAAACAAAGTCTTATTTTGGAGTTAATTTTTAGTTGGCATGAGTCATAAAATAAATAAACAAATATTTGAGATAGTGATAAAGACTGAATAATAATAAATGAGGGCAAAGGGATAAGATAGTGGCAGAGACCCAGGGAATAGACCTGGGAAACCAGAGTGAAGGCCATTCTAGACATAGGTCATGGTTGGCACCATGTGTTACAGCTGGGCTATGTTCACAACCCCATATAACTATAATGTGGTGTTTATTACCAATACTCCAGCCACATTAAAAATACCTCACTAAACCCAGAGAAAAAGTGCTATAAGTGATTACTGAAACTCAGTCCCTTGAGATACAAGTAAGGCAAAGTTGAGATTTTTTCTTTCATGGTAAAAGAGTATGGACTCCATAAAAATCTTATCTCTGAACCTGGAAGGCAATATTAGCATAATTATGAGATGTCGATTCTTCTTTAAGTTAGACCATCTTTCTGCCTGTGTGCTTGCTTAGGATTGGTTAAGGATAATGATATAATACCATGTTTCCCGAAAATAAGACCTACTTCATGGAAACATAATAGATCCCCTGAAAATAAGATCTAGCACATCTTTGGGAGCAAAAATTAACATAAGACACTGTCTTATTTTCGGGGAAACAGGGTAGCTGAGGAAAATAGAAATAGCAAGGTGAAGGTATTGAAATAAGGTTTTGAAGAGCCTTAGAAAGTAAAGAATTGGTTGATGTCATCTATTAAAAACTGAACAGCTTTTTTTAAAAAGTTTTTTTTAAGTTTTTTGTGGAGTTCTTGAAATGAACAATAAAGTTACTGCAACGTTTATCTTTCCAAGAAATAATTTTAAAGTCAGGTTGATTCAGACAATGGATTAATATAGAGTTCTGTTTTTTAAATGCAGAGCATCACATATTAATATCATATCAAATAAACACATGGTATATATCGCTTTACATATTAACAGGAGCTGTACGGATATAAATGGTTTGGGTTCTCAGAGTCTCCTTCCGGCTATTCTTAATCCTGAGGTCAAGCTAAACTATTAATTTCTGAGGACAGAGCTTCACCGCTATATAAGATGTCACGATTATGTTTCAAGTTTCCAGGGCTGACTGTTCCATAGTGAGAGGTCATCCTGCCCTTTTTGTTGGGTGATCCTTTGTTGGATCAGTGGGTGGCCAGGAGTTGGCACAGCAGTGTTTGTGGTTGAGAACGCATCTAACAAACACTGCAACAGAAAGAGGAACTGAGAGAAAGATGATCAGCACACCATGTAGTCCAGTTCTCAGTCAGGAGCCCAGAGTGCCCGCTTTACATGGGGAGAACAGGAACTATCAGTGACATGAAACACTTGCTTGGGATTGATGGAAACAGCAAGACAAGGATTTTTAAAAAAAGGTTTTCTAAGAAAGGCTTAGGGATAAACAATGATTTAATGCTACCCATAGCTGGAAGAGGAACGTCTAGCCTGTGGGCCGAGAAATCATTTGCTCTGGCCCTGCCACGGCAACTGCAGGTAGGACTTGGAAGTCAATACATCTAGGAGCTTTATTCATAGCACCATACATTTATATTAAATGAATCATATTAAGTAAATGATGTTATAAACAATCCAAATGGCCCTTGGCAGCAAAAAAGGTTCCCCACCCCTGATCTATACAACAAATAGATTGCAATTTGATGTTTACTTAAAGATGTTGGTGAGAAGATGATAACTTTTTATGACACTTGTTAAAGATAGTAAGAGAGAGTTTATTAAGCAGAGATTACTGTGATGGAGATGTTTAAGAAAGGGAGAGAGATGAAACTGAACTCTGCACAGAATATGGACAAGTGAGGGTTTATAGCCAAAGAGCAGGGTGAGGGTTTGAAGGTGAAGAATTGCCAAGAACAAACATCATGAATAAGGAGGATTCTGCTAACCCAGTTCGACTGGGTTCTTGCTGAAGGCAGACAAGAATGGTAAGGTATCCTGAGGGAGGGATAAGGAATTTGATCAGATATCAAGGGTAGGGGTTTCTTAGTAAATCTTCTCAGATGGCAGGATTCTTGCAAAAGCTGGACTAAATAAAGCCAAGGACACAGGTCAAGTTCATAGCTAAGAAGAAGCCAGATTAAAATTTGGTCATGGGGTTTCTTTGTCAGCGTGGTGGTGGGGCAGGTAGAGGTTTTAGTAATGAACAATGAACACATTGATAACTTTTAAATCTTAAGGGATTTCTGAAATAGTCAAGTCAGTTTGAATAGTCAAGATGGGGGTGATAATAAAATATGTTAGTGAGCACAGCCTAAAGAAAGCCACGTAAGAAGTTGCATGAGAGTGGATGATTTTCATTTTCAAAACTCATATAAATACCATTTGATGATCCAAATCAAGGGAAGTAAGAACAGAAGCTCTCTGTGCTTTACTTTGAAACTTATTAATAAGAAGTGAAAATGGACCATCGATTGCCACCTCATCTCCAAAAATTGAATATTGGACTAAGTTTTTGAAAAGCAATTTTTTAAACACTTTGTCTTAATTAATACAAAAATGACATAGCTTTTCACATTACAATAAAGATACACAATCCACTTGCTTTCGGGTTCAGGACCCATGGCAAAACTGAGTCCAGCAGTAATATTTTTAATAAAAATAGGACTGCTAATCCCACAGGAACGTTACTGGGGTATTCTTCTCTTTCTTGCCATATCATCAGAAAGCCATTCATGATATTTAACTAGTTTAATAAGATAAAATAATACCTTGTACCTAATTTAACTTCTGAAGCTTAATGTTCAGTATGATGATTTCTGATCCAATTTTTAACACCATGTGTAATTTTAAAATTGCTCTGTGTACAATGCAAACTTTTGTGCTAACTTTATATATATTTCACTATGAGAGCAAATATCGATTGATGTTGACTTTAGGATGTAAACTATAACTAGCTGGTATTATTGCATAGGACAAAATTGAAAGTATACACCAGCTCTTTTGAACTATATAATGATCTTTGTTATCAGTGGACATGGGGTTCCTGAGGTGCTGCTGGAATAAGAATTTCTGGAGGCCCCCATAAGAGGAAGAGATGTTGTAGAAAGCTTTATTTCTATGGAATTATACCCCTGAGTTTCCAAGGTACCGTTTTCCTTTGTCCTGCCAAGGAAGAAGTCCCATTTTGCCTTCATCAGGGCTATGATCAAAGCCAGAGTTTTTCTCCTTGTTAGGGTATAGTCCAGGCCCATCTCAGGCCAGCTTAATTTCTGTTCCCCACTGCAGTTCATCAGTACATTGCATATGAGGTCCACAGGGCCACATGGCTAATGAGGAAATATGGGCAGGGGCAAAGTCAAAGGAACAAGAGAGATAAGAGAGAGAATTCCTTGGTCCAGGGCCATGATTGGCAAACTGCAGTTCGAGAGCCACATGTTGCTCTTCGGCCCCTTGAGTGTGGCTCTTCCACAAAATACCATGGCCTGGTATAGTCTATTTTGAAGAAGTGGCATTAGAAGAAGTTTAAGTTTTAAAAAGTTAGCTCTCACAAGAAATTTCAATTGTTGTATTGTTGATATTTGGCATTGTTGACTAATGAGTTTGCCGACCACTGGTCTAGGGGATTATGTATCCCCAAATTTTCATGGGCTTGAGCTGTTCTTGCCCCCTTGGCCAGTGGTTTATGTTCTCAGGTTTGGCAGATGGGCATCTTCCCTACCTTGTACAGACTGCACTGTGCGTGTGCCCATCTTCCCCTTTGCCCAGCCCCTTTCCCCAGTGATCTGCAGGGAATGGACCAGGGGTGGGTTCCCCGGGGAGTGTAAAATGGCAGCTTCCCTGTGAAGCTACTCACATGACATTCCCTTTGCTCCTTTTCTATTATTAATAACTTAGCTAATTACAATGGTATCACCTTGACATAGACAAGAAAGGAAGACCATTATACTGGAGTTCACCGGGTAGAAAGTGTGAGACGCAGAGAAAAAAAACTGTCGTATCTATGGTCAGTGAGATATTAAATAATAGCTGAGTTGGGAATGAGTATTGATTTTTTTTGGTTTATCCACTAGTACTCTTTCATTTATTCATTCTTCATCCATAACTCAGTTCTATAATTTCACATTAAACTTATGAACAAAGCACTATTCATAGGAAAAATATAAAAAAATATGTTTTTCTCAAGAGAAACATGCTTATATACATGTTAAAATTTAAAATGTACTCTCTGATTATAATTTTTTTCTTCAGATTCCCAGGTTGTTGTTTTTTCCCAGCAGTATAAGTTTTTAATAAAAACAGTCTATAAAGTAAAGAATTTTATGGTTTCTTCCTCTCTCCCCTTTAGGATGTTAAGCTTCTTTTGTAGAAGAAGCCAGCTAAGGTCCTAATCATTGTTATTATTACTTATAGGTGGATACATGTTTCAATTTTCATTCTAATTTGCAGCCTCTACAACTCTCAGGTTGATCCCTTAGGTTGACACTATCCATGTCAATAGAAATGAGAAAGATGTAAGATTTGGGTTTTGACATGCAAATGAGTACCATAAGTTTCTCATCTTGATTCAGAATTTATGAATCTTAGCTATAAAAATACTGTTTACTGAAGCAAAGTAAGTGTATTATGGCATCTCTTAATATAGGGATGTTAAACAAAGTTAGATAAGGTGTGTGATATAGCTATTTATACATGACATAAAATATTTACCCATTACTTGAATCTAAGGGAGTTAGAAGAGCAGGCCTAAGACCAGAGATATTATCATGTTACATTGGAACTATGGTCTGTCTAGCATACCAGCGAGTAACCAACAGAATTTTTGAATACTTTTAGGAGAGTAAGTTTGTCCTTCCTTAATGTTGACTCATAGGACGTCAGATGGATACAGGCAAATGTATGGAGGGAAATCATTATGAAGTTTCAGACACAGTAGGCTGGACTTTCTTGCGAGCTATTCTGGTTATTTCTAAAAACCAATTTTTTGTAGATGATTTTATTATAACTATTTAATAGATGTGTAAATTAAAACTCGGAGAATTAAAAAAAAACTACACAGAATTTCAAAGTTACTTAGTGGCAGATAAAGGATTCAAATCAATTAGTATTTTTCACCCAGGAATTCCCTAATTTCCTCTCAAATCTCTTTTATCCAGAATGTTTTCCATCCATTGTGGCTCACTTAGTTGAGTGCTGTCCCATGCACCAAGAGGTCAACTGCTGTTCGATTCCCAGTCAGGATACATGGGGGAGGGGACATGCAAGAGGTAACTGATCAATGTTTCTCTCTCTCTCCCTCTCTCTTCCCTTCTCTCTCTAAAATCAATAAAAATATTTTTTTTAAAAACCAACAATGTTTTTTCCCATCATAGTAATGTTTAATGTTTTTATTGATTTGAGAAAGAGGAAGGGAGAAAGCAAGAGAGAGAGAGAGAGAGAGAGAGAGAGAGAGAGAGAGAGAGAGAAATCAAAGCTGAGAGAGAATCATTGATCAGCTGCCTCCTGCAAGGCCCCTACTGGAGATTAAGCCAGCTACCCATGCATGCGCCCTGACCTGGAATTGAACTGTGCCCTACTGGTTCATGGGTCAATACTCAAACACTGAGTCACACTGTTCAGGCTGGAAATTTCCTTTTAAGAGGTAATTAAAAATTCAATTACTTTAATTGTTATATGATGATTCTGATTATCTATTTTATCTTGATTCAGTGTTAGTAGTGTTTTGTTTTTACAAAGCTGGCTTATTTCTCTAAGTTAGAACTTAAAGATGTGACTAGTCTGGTCATGGAAAACATAAATGACATCACTTTTGCCTTTTGTTGTTCCACTATGACTCACTCAGGTCCTCTCCCAGTTATTATCTGTCTGTGTTACTCACCCATGAATTCTTTGAAATACATCTTTCAACCTATATTAACTTCTCTTATTGTTAGCCCATCAATACACGTGGAGTTCCCAATAAAAAATTTAGGGCTTGATATTCATGACCCTGTGCTATTTAAAATATGTATTTTTGTGGGGTGGGTGTATTTTAGGTAATGGGAACAGCACCAGGAGTTAGACCCGTGGAGTCCAACTGGACCTGGGTTCAGCAACGTCAGCACTTAAGTCCTGGCTAGGAAATAATTCAGAGCTAAGGCTCCAACTTTAGGAGTACATTTATTTATAAAATCACAGAAGTAGGAGAAGTAATTTGTAAACTAGTTATAGAGGTCAAGGAAGGGCCCTTGGAGCTTGGGAGTGAGAAAGCTAATAGTAGTGCCTGGGGGAAGGGGAAGGGAAGGGGAAAGGAGAAGGAAAGGTGTGGAATGCTCACCAAAGGGAAAGCACACTGGGTTCTCAGTCCTAAGGGTTTTAAGGGTCGAGATTCTAGGGGAGTGGGTAGGGGGTGTCCAGGAGAAGGTCTCAATAGAATATTTAGCAGCTTTCCAGAGGTGTTCTTTCAGGGTCTAGGTCTTCAGGGATGGATTGGTTAGAACCAGGTCAGGGGGTCATTAGTCAGTGCAGCTGGTCCTGAGGTCAGCCCTGGCGTCACTGGTCTGGCGTTGCTGCTTTTCTGGGCCTGGAGCTAAAATACAATGGAGGCCAAGATGCTATCTCTAGGGAGAAAAGGTCAGGGGTCTAAACAACAAGATTGGGGATATGCTAGGGGAGGAAAGATCACCCAGGAAATGAGGTCCCACCCTATAACTGTCCTTTGCTAGGCACCAAGGACTTTCTAATCTGGTCACCTATGGACCTGACCCATCATCCTTGCTCTGTTCATGTCTGTCTAACTGCCCACCACAGATGTACTTTTTTTTTTTAATATAGGTGGTAGGTAAATTGAGTCAGGTTGAGGACTGAATTTTTCTAAGGAAAGGTTGCTGTTGTTTTTACTTTTCCCTTTATTGATATTCTCCTTTCATTCATAAATTTTCTAGGAAATTCACATAGAAAGCACTCACTGTGTTTCTGGCTGGAGCTGGGCCAGAAATGTGTGGGAGGCAGGAAAAGTTGATGAGACTTGGGTTCTGCTCTTCATGCTGTTTTTCCCTTTAATATTTCTTTCTTTGAATGGATTCTAGTGATTCACCTCATTTGCATTCTCTGTTCTCTTTCTCCTCTTTTCATCTATTTGTTTAGGTAACTCAAACGTTCCCTAAGGCAGCTCAAACTTTTACACAGTTTTCTCTCAGCATGTACCCTGTATTTGCAAAGGAGAAAACTACTCTGAGTCTCAAACATAAAGTGGTGCATCTCTGGCCAGTGATTCTAAGTAGAGCATCTATCCTTCAACCAAAGAGCCCTGGGGTTCAGTTCCTGTCATGCGCACATACCTGGGTTGCAGATTTGATCCCCAACCCTAGTTGGGTTGCAGCTGGGAGGCAGGCAACCAATGGGTGGTGTGTGTGTGTGTGTGTGTGTGTGTGTGTGTGTCTTCCTCCCTTCCACTCTCTCTAAAAAATCAATGGGAAAAATATCCTTGGGTGAGGATTAACAGAAAACAAAACAAAACAAAACAAAAAAACAAAAAAACCTATGAAATCGTATAAATCAGATGGTAATTATCATGTATAGATCCCAGTCTTTCTTAGAAGCATCAGACTGTTTACTAGCTGAGCAGCCTCAGGCCTTCTTCCTTCAAAGCCAGCTGAGTAGTAACATGTATAGTTTAATGGCATGTTTTCATAGCTACATCACATCAAAATTTTCTCACTTTTACACAAAGTCACCTATAAAGGAGTTTGATTTTTGTCTTTGATTTTAAATTTTTGGAGCCCTGGAAATTGATAGGACACAAAGTAAGAAAAAAGAAGTTGGTTGGAAAATGGGGATGGGACTAAAAAAAATAGGCAGGGAAACTTAAGAAATGAGTCTGTGTGTCTTTAAGCTTTGTACTCTACTATCCCAGAAAAAGTCATTCCTATCACAAGCAGAGTCTACATATTATTAAGCACACTTGGCATGTACACTGGAACAGGAAAACTCTACATCTTACACAGAAACTCAGAGCTCAAGGTCTGACCCATGACCACTGGTACTTTGTTCTTTTTCTACTGTTGTGTTCCCAATATCAAATCTGGTCATTAATAGGTGTTCAAAAATACTATTGAATGATTGACTCGGTGATTCAGAAGAAGGTATTACCATGTTAAAAACTGATGTTAAACCACAATATGCTTCATGATGTTTAGGTGTGTGAGAAAAGTTAATACACACAAAAAATCAGAGTTTATTTACAGTACCTTGATAAAGAAAGATTGCCTTAGAAGAACTTGGCTGAAGCAGTTTTATTTTACATTGAAGTCACAGATAATAGCAATGGAGCCTGGAAGCTCTTTATTAGTTTCTTTGATCACTTAAGATGTTTACTCTTTCTTGCTCTCCCCCACTGTCCTGTGAGTCCAGCAGCATCAGAGTGAAGAGAATTTGCTCTCACCTGCTGTGTGCCAGACCCTTTAACTAAACAGCAACAAGTCCACAGATTGTACACACATCCTTTAAAATGGCAACCTGCTGACCCAACACACTGACTTACAGCCTCTCTTAGGAGCCTAGTGGCTCTCCTACTGGGATGCCCTAGAGTGCCACATACCAATCACAAAGATGAAAGTGGCCCATCACAAGGCACAGTGAATTATTTATACCATGTCCAAACATGCTCACTTAGCTCAATAGGACATAAAGTCTCTCCTATTCAGGTTATCTTTCAAATCTAGAAATGCAGTAAAAATGTAATTTTGCATACATTTGAAATTTGTTTTACTATTTTAAGCTACTTAATGATTCAAAAATCATAGATCACATGCGAACAGTTACATGCAAAAAAACGAAGGAAAACAAGTAATATTCAATGTTAGTTATAGTTAAAAATGAAAGGTAGAAGAAGTCCATAGGCACGAGCTTAATTTTTTAATAAAAAGGTGGTCTGTTTCTAGAGATAATGAACAGTATAATTAGAATAACATCCCACTAGAAGAGGAACCAGCTAGGATGGAAAGGCCATGGACAAGCAGTCCTTAAATCTGCTGATGCAGAGAAATAGAACCCAGTGTTAGGTAGCATGATAGAGCAGGGGATCCTTTATGCAGTATAACATTATCACTTGAGTGCTAATATAGAAATTCCCCAGAAAAGTGTTTTAAAAGGCAAAGACTTCAATTCTGAACTTTTCTATCATAATAGGTTCCTTCATTAGTATTAAGTGTATTGGGTACTCAGTCATGAAGAACCAAGACCTCA
This sequence comes from Vespertilio murinus, assembly GCA_963924515.1. Lineage (NCBI taxonomy): Eukaryota > Metazoa > Chordata > Mammalia > Chiroptera > Vespertilionidae > Vespertilio > Vespertilio murinus. The sequence goes on from OZ004709.1 coordinate 111,080,215, forward strand.
GATCATTTTGTTCATTAACTGGCTTCCTTATCTGTTCTGTGTATTTTTTCTGCATGTTTGTCAGTTTAGTAGTAAAGTGAAGCCACCGGGAACCAAATGTGTTATGCCAACCAATCTGTGATTAGAACCCAGGCTGTCGCAGGGCAGAACTTGCTTTTGCTAATCCCATTAGTTTACTTCCTGTGTGACTTAAGTGGAATCACTCCCTGAACTTCAGTCTCCTCACCTTTGAGATGGGAATATTATCTTTCTACCTTTGCCGAATGATATGTGTAACATTGAAGACTATGCATATTAAAGTACTTGGAAAATAACAAAATAAGTATATACATATTAGTATGTTGGTACCCTGGGTATTAGTGAAGGTTACCTTGAAATTCTGTCTTAAAAACCCTTAAAAAACAAATCAAAATACCAAAGACATGGTCTAGTCTTCAAAGGATACATAATCAAATATATAGAGGGAACAGAAAACAAAGCAATGTAGTATATTTTCTGTTGCTAGATAATAAATCACCACAAGCTTAGCAGCTTTAAACTATAGACATTTATTTTCTCAGTGCCTGTGGGTCAGGATGCAACAGGGCTTAGCTGGGTCCTGGACTTAGAATATCACAAGGCTATAAAGAAGGTGTTGGCTAGAGATGTGGTTTTATCTGAGGCTCAGCACATGAAAGATATCCCAAACTCACTCCAGTGATTGGCAGAATCCATTCCCCTCTGGTTGTAGAAAAATGGGCTTCAGGTTGTTGCTGGCTGTCATCCATAGGCTGCCTCCAGCTTCCAGAAGCTGCCTGAAGTTTCTTGTCAAATGAGTCTCCCATCATAGGAAGCCACCTATATGGCAGTTTACATCTCCAAAACTAACAAGGGAGAACAAGGGAGATAGATACTCCAGAACAATGCTTTCACACCTTATGTGATCTAATAACATCATCAAGTCAAGTAATCACTCACAAGATATCATCTTTCTTGCAGTCTATTGACTAGAAGCTCATTTTCATACAAGAGCAGATGGAATCACACAGGAATAATGGGGCCAATTTAAGAGTCTGTCCACCACACAGGGGGTGGCTTAGAGGTTCACTGTATGTTGCCCATTGTCTCTGGGGATCTTCCCATAAAAACAACACATGAATGGTGATAACCCTCCTTATTAACAACGAACTTTTATTATATTTATTATCACATTCTGTTGTGATCCAAGATAAATTACTTTATATGAAAATAATGCTCCATCAGTGTGGTCAAGCATACATGTTGATATAATTTATTTTTTAAATTTGAACATATGTGAGCCAGCCAATGTGGTTCAATGGACTGAGCATAGTCTCATGCACTAGGAAGTCCCCTTTTTGATGCCCAGTCAAAGCACATGCCTGGGTTATGGGCTCAATCTTCATTACTGGGGGTGCAGAAGGAAGAAGATCAATGTTTCTCTCCCATCAATGTTTTTATCTCTCCCTTTCCCTTCCTCCCTCTCTAAAAAATATAAGCAAGTAAAAATAAATAAAAATCATGGGAGACATTTCATTGCTCTTTTGTTTTCAGTAATGAATTAATTGTCCATTAGTTGCCTGATACAAGCTTTAGCAAAATATTGCACTTATTAAAAAAACCAAAAAAATAAGCATTTGTATTTCCACAAAAAATAGTTTCACTGAATATGGTTGTATTTTCAACCAGATTCAATGCCTGACTTCCTTATGTCAATAATATAAACAGACCATCTTAGTTCAAAAATATTTTTTCTTGATGATATATATACTAGCAGAAGGACAAGTTATTACTTTGAGATGGAAATCACTATGGGTTTAGGGGAAGGTAATATCAGAAGATGGAAATGGCAATAGAGTGGAATGAGCAAGTGAAGTGTGGAATATGAAGATAGACAAGAGCACAGTAGATTTGGGTGTCAACTTCATGAATATTACATTATTTAATTCTCAAAACAACCCTATAATTATCTTTCCTGTTTCCAGAAAACAGCATTAGTTAAGTAGGCAGGTAATGATGAGTGAAGAATCAAAAGTTGATTGGTAAAGGCCCAATACTCACTTTTTTCTTTATCCCAATGTATCTTGCACTGTGACACATTGTGCCACCCCTATCAAAACTATTTCTGCAAGATATCAAAATACAAATTCCTGATAACCACTCCAGATCTGCAGGATGAGAATCCCCCAGTCCAAAAATCTGCATTTTAACCCAGTACCTCAAGTAAGTTTTATGCCCACTGAAATCAGAGACACAGTGTTCAATACTAAATTCATTAACTTAGTGAAAAGAAATCTAAACTCAATTCTTAAACTTTTATAGTTTTGCTGTGAATTAGGCAAGCCACATATTCCCTTACACTTACTTTTCAGCATTTCCAATATGCCATTACATGCCCTCTGACCTCCACTGTGTTTGGGGGGTGGGGTCAGCAGTTAATCTTATTTTGCTTCTATTGTGCACGATGGGTTGTTTTGCTCTTGCAGCTTTTGGGATGTTTTCTGTCTTTGCTTTCATCTCTTTTATATGATTTGTATAAGGATGGATTACTTTCCATCTATTCTATTTGGAGGTCATTGAACTTCTTGTAGGTGTAGATAAATGTTTTTCAGCAAATGGGAGGGGTTTTCATCTATTATTTTCTTTTTTAAAAAAATATATTTTATTGTTATTTTACAGAGAGGAAGGGAGAGAGATAGAGAGCTAGAAACATCGATGAGAGAGAAACATCGACCAGCTGCCTCTTGCACACCCCCTACTGGGGATGTGCCCGCAACCAATGTACATGCCCTTGACCAGAATCGAACCCAGGACTTTTCAGTCCGCAGACCGACGCTCTACCACGGAGCCAAACCGGTTTCAGCTCACCTATTATTTACTTGACTATTTTTTCTCTTTTCTTGTCCTTATATTACCACAATATGTATATCAATATGCCTAAATGTTTCCAACATTTATCTCAGTCTCTTCACTTTTGTCATTCTATTCTATCTTTGTTCTTCAGATTGTATTTATCGTGGATATATCTTAATATGCACTTTTTTTTTCTTCTGCCACTTCAGAACTACACTAAAACCCTTCTAGTGAATTTTTCATTTCAATTATCACACTTTTCAGTTCTAGAATGTCTTTGAGATTCTTTTTAATAAATTCTGAATTTAATAAATTCTTTATTATTCTCTATTTGATTATACACTGTCTTTATACAGTTCTTCTTTAGCCATGGTTGACCACATTTTTAATGGCTACTTTAAAGTTTCTCTGTTCAATCTGACATCTAGTTCGTCTCATAGTCATTTTTGTTGTATTTTTATTTATCTTGTGTGTAGATCACATGTTCCTGCTTCTCTGCATGTCTCATTATTTAACTGAAAACGGGGCATTTAATCAATATATTGGTAAATCTCTGAATAATAACTCCCTTCCCCCTTTGCAGTTTTTGTTGTTTGTCTGTTTGCTTGTTTAGTGACTTTGCTAGACTATTTTAATGAAGTATACCCTCCCACATTGTGGAGCCTTTGGCATCACTCATCAGAGGGCTCAACCTCAGGTATGTGAACAATCATTCTGGGTTTCGGCAGCATTGTCTTTGTCTCTCTCCTGGGTCTCTCTCTAAGTCATCTGCTCAATTTGGTATAGCAGCCACACGTAAGCTCCACTAATGATCAGCCTAACATTCTGTTGTTTCTGAGAATGTGCTGGAGCATACATTTCTCCGCCCTCTGATCCAACTAAATTTGAGCAAAGGCAATTTTTGAGGCCATTTCTTTGAGGATTTTTCTGTGTCCAGCATGTTTTCTTCTTAGCTGTCTCTTTCTCTGTTTCACTCTGATGAACTAGCCTGACTGTGGTTTAGCTTTTTGCTCTTAATTAAGAATAGCTATTATTTTTGAGAGTGCTTTTATGACTCATCTTCCTCACACTCTATTTCTTTTAAAATAAGTTCCTCTGGGAAGAGTTTTGAAATACTCTTGTGTGGACTTCCACTCCCCCTGAAATAATTTCTGAGTTATTTCTTAATAATAACTTTGAGGGCTGTGCAGGGCAGTAGCCTCTAGTGAACTTACTCCTGGGTAGAACCTCCCTCCACTCTAAGAGGAACCCGGGGAGAAAGTTATCAAGGCTTCATTATTCTCACCTTGTCTCACCTAGGGCAGAGCCTTGATCTTATGGTAGTAGCTGGAAGGTGGAAGGAAACACCAACCTCTTTACTGTACTCTTCAACTCAGAGTTGGAAGGGATGATAAATACTGGCATCCTGCTCCGTTAGGTGGTCTATAGGATAAACCTTAATTGAGAATTGATTGGAAAGAAAGGCCAGTCCTTTGGCCATATCCACCCAGTGCCAGGGTGCAGCTTCCGGTAAGCTAAGCTGTGTGTGACAGGAGAGAGGGTCATGGCTCAAATGCCAAAGGACCTTATTCTTCTTACTGAATTTTGGTATATTTTCTTGAATAAATGTTTCTTTATTTGCTGCATGTCCTTGGGACAGTTTTGAGATAAACTGAGTAGTTTATTTTTTAAAAAAAAAATGTTTGAATAAACTTTGCTGGAGAGTGGGTCTGTGACATTCCTTATACTGACATCCTACAAGTGAAACTCCTAATCTTAGTTTACACTATTTATAAAATGAAGAAATACCCACCTCACAGAGTCATGTTTAAGATTAAATATGAAAATGTGTGCTAAAGATTTTATAAATAAAATATGTGATAATATATATTTATTTATGGTAAAAAAGGTATCTGGAAAACATTTATAAATGGCAAATATTAGTTTTCTTCTTAAATATGAGTCTGCGTCAGGCTTTTGAAAGAATAATGAAGGAGCAGCTCATAAGGAAGGGGAATTTAAATGTAAGATTACATACCCTTTTCTTGTTTCTAACCAAGTTAAAATGAAATTTATCAAGTGCTTTTTGGCCATATTGTGAAGGTTAAAATAGAAACCTTTGAATACATGTTGCCATGAAAAGAATTGTTTTTAAAATTTTGGTATGAGATTGTTTTAAAGAGGGAAACATTTACAGTTATTCCATTAAAACTGCACAAAATGTACTGTAGGATTTTATTTTATAGTCCAATTAATTGAATTGGAGATAAAGAAGTTATCTTTATTAGAGATATATGTTAAAGTTATTATGTATGAAGTTATATTACATCTTGATTTCTCTATATCTGTTTAAGCAAAACCAAAGACCTGAGCAAGGAAAAGGAATGAATGAGTGAATGAGTGAAAAGTTTGTTAAATGTTGAAAATAGGTGTGTGGAAGTTCATTGTAAAATTCTCTCTACTTCTGTATATGCGCATAATAGAGACTAGATAAGAAATATAAATTTGGAAGGCATTTTGGGGGAGACAGATGGAGGCCCCACTCTCTAGTGAAGTGGGCTCCCCAATTCTCCAGAACAATGGGTTTTTACTTACTGGAAAACACATTGGCCCTTTAAGAATACAAACAGGCATATCAAAGGTAAAGTTTGGTAAACAGGAAAAGATTATCAGGTTAGGGAAAAGGCCTACAGCTGTTCAGCATCAGATAATAATATGCAGATTCTCAGCCCAGCTGAAAATCTCCATCAGCCTTCTGATGAACTTCTCACATTTATTATGCTAACTACTGTCCTTAGCTTCTAGAATAAAGTGTTTTTATTTATTGACATGACATTAAAAAAAATAAGCACAGTACAAACTACTTAGATAGTTTTAGTTTACTTGTTATTTGAAATGAATGTCAAAGATGAACTCATACTAGTTTAAAAATTTAAGATTAACATATACCGTATTTGCCGGCGTATAAGACGATTTTTTGGCCCTGAAAAATATGCCTCCAAGTGGGGGGTAGTCTTAATATGGCGAGTATATAACAAACTCTGTATTTTGAGTGGAAATGTTAGGGGGTCGTCTTATATGCCCAGTCGTCTTATACGCCAGCAAATACGGTATTTTTCAGGGCCAAAAAATCGTCTTATACGCCAGCAAATACGGTAATTTATCTAAATTGAGACATTTTGAGAGTGAAAAGGGTACTATTAATAATCCTATGTTATAAAAGTAATATGCAAATTGACCATCATTTCAAGACACAAGATGGCCATTCCCATGTGGTCAAAGATGGCTGTCCCCATGTAGACACAAGATGGCTGGCAGGCGAGGGAAGTTGGGGTCAGTTGGGGGTGACCAAGCAGGCAGAGGAGGGTGGTTGGGAGAGACAAGGCAAGCAAGGGGAGGGAAGTTTTTTTTGGGGGGGAACCCAGTCCTGCAGGGGAGGGCAATTTGGGGGCTGCAGGCCTGCAGGGGAAAGCAGTTAGGGGATACCAGGCCTGCAAGGGAGGACAGTTGGGGGAACCCAGGCCTGCAGGAGAGAGCAGTTGGGGGGGGCAGGCCAGCAGGGGAGGGCAGTTGGGGGTAACCAGTCTTGCAGGGGAGGTCAGTTTGGGGGGACCAGGCCTGCAGGGGAGGGCAGTTGGGAGGGAACAGACCTGCAGGGGAAGGCAGTTGGGGGTGACCAGGCATGCAGAGGAGGGCAGTTAAGGGTTACCAGGCCTGCAAGGGAGAGAAGTTAGGGGCAATCAGGCTGACAGGGGAGCAGTTAGGCATTAATCAGGCTGGCATGGGAGTAGTTTGGGGATGATCAGGCTGGCAGGCAGAAGTGGTTAGGAGCAATCAGGAAGGCAGGCAGGCAAGCAGTTGGGAGCCAGAAGTCCTCTGTTGTGAGAGAGATGTCAGACTGCCTATTTAGGCCCAATCCGAGCAATTGAACATCCCTCGAGGGGTCCCAGATTGAAGAGGGTGCAGGCTGGACTGAAGGACACCTCCCCCAGTGAATGAATTTCATGCACTGAGAGCCTCTAGTGATTTAATATAAGCAAAGAAGTGTTGTTGTTGTTTTTGTTTAATAATTGTCAACACAGTATACTTAATATTCTAATATTAATTCAAATATTTCCAACACAGACCTTTGTTTGGGAATGAATTCCATTTGATACATTTCTCAGAAATTGTCTTGACAAACCATTGGCGTACAAGCCTGATAACCCCTTCGTTCTACAAAAAGAATTTGCCTGAAGGGTTTCTTTTACAGACTGTCTGTGGTATCTTCATTGGGACTGACAGTCTTCTCTCTATAACTCTGAAGGACTGAGGGCAGTACCAGCTATCCACACTGTAATCTGGTCATCCAAATGAATGGTATGGCTCTTAAATAACTAATAGAGAAGAAGAGCTTTGTCTATAAACTGATTTATCTCCACAATTTCAAGAATTAGACTTGAATCTAAATTACATTTCTTATGAGAGTGCCACATTCATTTTATGTTTGACTTTGATACTCTTAAGTACCTGGTACTGTAACAGTAACTGAGAATCTAAATTATACACCAGTTACATGGGAAGTGAGTTAAGCGCGTGCGCACACACACACACAAACACACACCCTTCTCCATGAAGAAGGTAATTCAATGACATGATCTGAAATAAAACTAAATTATGAAAAGTAATTTTTTGCAAGAGTTTATACAATAGTGATTGTGATTGATTAAATTATTCCTCAATGGATAGCTATAGATAAATATATTTTTAATAGTTCAGAAGTATAAAAATCATCAAATCATAGCATCTATTATCTGCATATTCTTCACCCATTTAAGCACCAAAAAAATTGTTTTTATTCAAGTGACTGATTTTCATGAACAAAAGTATTCTTTTAAATAGCCTTGTCACTTGTAAAATTGGAAAGATATATTTACTCACTGGTCGATATTCTAGTATTTCCTTAAGAACAATGAAATAGAGAAAACTATTGATCCAAAATAGTATTGATAGTGCAGCTGGTATGGCTCAGTGTTTCAGCAATAACCTATGAACTTGGTGACAATGGTTCGCTTCCAGGTCAGAACACATGCCTGCCAGGACAGGAGGCAGCTGATCAATGATTCTTTCTCATCATTGATATTTTTTATCTCTCTCCCTCTATCCTCCTCTCTGAAATCATAAAAATAATTTTTGAATTATTAATAGCCATTTTTTCACCAAATCACTAAATACCAAAAAGTAAGAATTTAACAGCTCACCTACAGAAGAGATAATATATATTTTGGAAAATTTGTTCCTTTTTTTCTAAAATAGTTTATGGAGGGTTTACTCTGTCTCAAGGACTCTGTAAGTCACTGTCAATTACTGTGTGCCTGAAAAGAAAGATGTATATGCTGGCTTCTTAGTATCAACAATGAAAATATATACATTAAACTTCTCCACCTTTTCTCCTTTAGTCCCTCTTTCTCCATCATTTCTTCACTTTTATCTCCCACACGGTGCAGTTTTGGTTCCTCTAAGCCCATGTTGTCTTCCTTCTTTAAACATGATTATTTTTCTTAGAGTCAGGTATCAACCTTTGAATCTGAGGCTGGATTTTCAAAGCAGAGCTGCAGTTTCAGTTTTAAAATCCCCAACAAGGAAGTTGAATGAGACGCTAAGTCTCACTGCCTGAAGCTCAGTGATCCCTGAGTAAAAAATAAGGAAGATCCTATATCCTCCCTTTCTTTATATGACACTGAATATTCATGAAAGGAAGGTTTAAAAAAAAAAAAGACACATGGTCAGTCCTTGAAAAGCTTGTAAAGAGGAATTGAATCACAATGAATTTTCTAAACTCCTAATGAAATCTAACCTACAGAAAAAAGCACTATATTTGTGTATCATTTTTTCAAGTTTTTAATTTTTTTCTTTATTAAGATATTACATATGTGTCTTTATCTCCCCCCCCTTCAACTCCTGCCCATGACCCCTGTTGTCTGTGTCCATTGGTTAGGGCTTATATGCATGCATACAAGTACTTTGGTTGATCTCTCCCCCTCCCCCCGCCTTATCCTACTTCCCTCTGAGGTTTGATGGTCTGATGGATGTTTCTCTGTCTCTGGATCTGTTTTTGTTCATCAGTTTATGTTGTTTCATTCCATAAATGAGTGAGATCATGTGACACTTATCTTTCTATGACTGGCTTATTTCACTTAGCACAATACTCTCCAATGTCATCCATGTTGTTGCAAATTGGTGCAGCCACTGTGGATAACAGTATGGAGTTTCCTCAAAAAACAAAAAGTGGAACTCCCATTTGGCCCAGTATCCCATTTTTAGGAATATATTCCAAGAAACCAGAAACACCAATCAGAAAGGACAAATGCACCCCTATGTTCATAGCAGCACAATTTACCATAGCTAGGATTTGGAAACAAACTAAGTGCCCATCAGCAGATAAGTGGATTAAAACTGTGGTACATATACACAATGGAATATTATGCTGCAGTAAAATAGAAGGAACTCTTACTATTTTTTCAAGTTTTATTGAGAAACAATTGATATACCAAACTGTATAAAGTTAATGAATACAGTAAGATGGTTTGATTTCCATAAATTGTGAAATTATGTTCACAATAAGTGTGGCAAATATCCATCACATATCAGTACAGTAAAAGAAAAACAAGGGAACGCCATTTTGTTTTGGGGGGATATGGTGAAACTCATAGGGTTTACTCTCTCAAAACTTCCCTATATCTCATATACAGCAGTGTTAGTTTTACTCATTATGTAATACATTGCATCTCTTGTACTTAATTATCTTAAAGCTGCAAGTTTGGACCTTTGACCACATTCTTACATCTCTCTCCTTCCCCTCACTTCTAGCATCCACAGTCTGATCCATTTTTTCTGAATTTGATTTTGTTTTAGATTCCATGTATAAGTGAGATCATACAGTATTTGTTTCTCTCTAACTGATTTCACTGAGCATAATGCCCCTTCGAGTTGCTTCAAGTGGCAAGATTTCTTTTTTTTATCATTGCTAATTGAGAGAGAGAAAGAGAGAGAGAGAGAGAGAGAGAGAGAGAGAGAGAAGAAGAAGAAGAAGAAGAAGAAGAAGAAGAAGAAGAAGAAGAAGAGAGCAATGTGAGAAAGATCATTTGGTTCCCTTCTGTATATGATCCAAATAGAAACCAACCATAAGACCTAGGCATGTTCCCTGACTGGAAATTGAACCCACAACCTTTGGTCTATGGGACTGTGTTCTAATCAACTAAGTCACCCAGCAAAGGCTATATATATATTTTTTTTTTTTCAATTTCTTTGGGAGAGTTTGAGAAGGATTGATGTCAGTTCTTCAAATGTTTGTTAAAATTCACCACTAAGTAATCTGGTCCTGGGCTTTGTTGGGACAGTTTTGGACACTGATTTAATCACCTTGTTTATACTTGGTCTGTTCAGAGATTCTCCTTCCTGGTTAAGCTTTGATAAATTGTATGTTTCTAAGATTTTTTCCTATTTCTAGATTACCCAGCTTGTTGGCATATAGTTGGTCATAATAGCATCATATGATCTTTTGTGTTTTTGTGGTATTTATTATAATGACTCTTTAAATTTATAGTTTCATTTAGTTGGATGTTTTCTCTTTTTTTTCCTGGTTAGTCTAGGTATGTCAATTTTGTTTATCTTTTCAGAGAACTATTTAGTTTGCTCAACATTTTTATTTTTAATTTATTTATACCCTTATTTTTATTATTTTCTGATTCAGTTAGGGGACACCAGGCCTGCAAGGGAGGAGGGTAGTTAGGGGCGACCAGTTCAGCTGCTAACTTTGGGTTCAGTTTATTATTTTTTAGTTCCTTAAAATACAAAAAAAAAATAGTTTTTAAAATTATTTTTATTGAATTTATTGGGGTAACATTGATTAATAAAATTATGTAGGTTAGGCTCACCAGATTTTAAGGAGTGGATAGTAAATTCAGCATTAGGTGGGGTTATGCATTAGCTTCTCCTCCTAGCTGGGCAGAAAATGAGATACTGGGCCTTTACTACTTGCTGCTCGGGCACATGAATGAGACCAGAGTGTGGAGTTCCCTGGTTAGGGGAGGTGACTGTTTTTGGTCTGTACCTGGGCGCACTGTAGGCCGTGCTCCTGTTCAGGTTCTAGGGCTTTTGAATGGCTATGCAGCTTTTTATGCGCTCTGTTCAGGTTCCAGGTCAGACAAGATAAAGGCTATATTTAGCAATGAGCAGACCTACTGGTTAGATTCCCTGCCCAGGCAGGGCAGGAGAAGTAGCTCTAAAATTGATAAAGCTCTTGGTTTGTTTTCTTTATTCAGGCCAGCCTGCACCCCCAGTTCCTGCCTAAACAAGGCCACTGGTTTTGCTCTGCAAACTGTGGTTCCGCCTGTCGGCTCTTGGATCATATGCTGTTGTGCTATGTAGCTTCAAGGAGGTGCCACCACTCCTTCTGGTCAGAAGGGGCAGAAAGTCACTGTTCACAGTGAGTGAGGCTCTGATTCCGCCCCTTGTCCCAGGGAGAGGAGGAGGGGTCACTCCTGGCTACTCTCAATTTTCCAAACAGCCTCTTTGATGGACAGAGACCAGAGCAACTCTGAGCCTTAGCTATAAAGCAATCGCCCTGATTGGCAATCAGCTGTTTGCTGGCATTGCAGCTTAGGTACCATTGCTTTACCCTGCTTCCAAGAGTGGTTGTCATGCTGTCTCATCATGACACTCTCTACAATGGATTAGGCTGTGATTCAGCTCCTTGCCTGGGCAAACCTGACTCTAGCGGAGGCCAAACTTCTTGTTTGGGGATCCGCTTTGGGAAGATCTGCACTTTCCCAGGTTCCCCGTTCAGAGTGCACGTCTGACTTGGCTCTGCAGATGAGACAAAGCCTCTGGTTGGGTTGCTACTTGGACACTGCAGGTATAAGCTTGGTCCCTGTGCTGGTTGTGTCAAGTCCCTCCCTGCTTCCAAATCACAGTCAGATTCCCAGTGCTTGAGCCCTGCAGATTCTCCCACAATGCTCATCATGTAGTGAGAGGGCAGAGTAGGGACTCTCTTAAAGCCATCCAGAATGCTGGAGTGAGAACTGGGGACTCTCATTCTCTTTTCCCATTAAAGGAACCAGAGGCTCAGGGGAGACTTCCTTGCATGGTACTTTACTAGTCTGGGGCAGGGGAAGTGCAGTCATTGTGTACCTCCCTCTCTTACCTTCCCACGTGGTCTATTTTGTTCTCTGTGGTGCTCCAGTCTCTGTGTGTGCTCCAGTCTCATTCCTATGTGCTACTATTCTCTCAGCTATGCCTTGTTCTTCAATAGTTGTTTGTTTTTGTGAGCAGGAGTGTAATCAACAACCACATATGTTGCCATCATAGTTATGTCACTCCTCTTTTTCTATTGTTAACTGATATTCCATAGTTAATAAGCCAAGAAATTCACCTATGTAGAGGAATATGCAGAAGTAACACATGGCAAGTAGAGTGTATCCTCCCTCAGGAACTTTAGTTAGCAAAATTTCAGGTAATGGAAACTATCAGTTATTGCATTAAATACTATACACGTTAAAACAAGTCTCTCTCCACATTGTTTTATGTATGGAACAATCAAATATATTCCCAAACAAGCCCTTAGCTGTGGAAAATTTTGCAGGCCATGCATCTAAAAAATGTAGGTGATATGTCAATGTGAGTTTTTTTTTTCTTCCCAAAAAATAACAGTTTGGTTATTTAATGAAAATCAGAGAAAGCATGCTTTAAAATGATGTAACCTTAAAGCTTACATAGAAACATATAACAGTTATGTAAAAATATTTGTGACTCTTTAAAATAGGTAACAGATTTAGGAGAATTCAGGCTGTGGTTATAAAACCACATGAAAGCATGTTGGTCAAATATAATAGCTATTTACAGTATAACAACAAAAACTATTTGATCAGCATAAGCATAGGAAATTATTTTTGAGATACAGATGCCTTGTCCTTGCCATAGAATAATTGATTCAAAATCTCTCTGGGTTGAACCTGTCCATTTGTATTTTAAAAACAGCAAAGTGTTAATGTAAGAGAAAATGTTAATGCAATCAAATTAAGCTACTAGTGGACAAGAATAGTTATGCATTTCCTATAGTATGTAGGTACATGATCTTTGAAAAGACTTTATATTGTCATTAGCATCTAAATTTATACATGCACACACAACTCTCACATGTTTTTTAAAGTAGATTTTTAATTGTTGGCGTATGATATTATAGTTTCAGTTGCATCACCTGGTGATTAGACATTATATATCATACAAAGTGATCACCATGGTAATTCTAGTGCCCATCTGCTTCCATATATTGTTAGTATGATATTATTGACTATATTCCCTATGCTGTAAGTTACTGCCAGTAATAAATTAGTCACATGCATTTTTATTGGCAAGTGTCTGGAAGAAGAAACCCCAAAATGAGTTTGCATATGGCAAATGCAATAGGAAGGAGTGAGATATGGGTGAACTAAAGGTTTGTTTATAGACCAAGGATTCCCCAGTTCCCTCTTATTCACAAGCAACAACAACAACATCGCATAACAAAATGTGACTTGTCTAAAGTCACCAAATAATATGGAATAAAATAAGTTAGCTGTGGAAATATGACTTTATAAGAATTTTTCAAAGGTCCTCATCTTAATTCCATTAAAATCAAAATAAAAAAGCAACACATTGCCAACCAACTTCTCTTATAAGCTACTAGAGACTGTGTTTCATTAAAATTAGGGTAAAATTGAGAAATAGACAAATGATACATGAGAAAGAAATGAGATTAAGAATCTCAGGAATACATACTTCAGACAAATGAACTGTGAGCATTTACTTAGAATGGCATGGAATGCTAAGGCGGAAGATCGAGTCTATGGCATGTTTGAAGATAAAGCACTGCTTTCTTATATTGTAAGTGTTTATTATTAATCCTATTTGACTTTTCAATCATTCCCATAGAGACTTTGACAAATTTAAAGATGTTAAGTATTGAGAAGTTATTAGCTATTCTAAAAACTTTGGGAAGCAAACTACACCTCAACACATGAAGCTGAGGAACATGAGAAAACAAACAAAACAAAAATAAATTAATAAATAAATAAATAAACAAACAAACACAACTATACCACACGGTTAGATGGAATTAAAGTTAGAGCAGCAGGACAAACAGCTTGTTTTATTCTATAAAGGAATTACTTGCATGGGAATAGCTTTGATTGCATTCCTTTACACCTAGGCAACCTTCATTTCTGTTTACTACCTCAGTTTTTCTTTGTAACTTTCCTATTTGTACATGAATAACTACATTTACAGTTGAGCATCCTGAGATGGTGGTGGGATGCTCATAACTTGTTTTCCAGAAGTGCCAGTTGGAACAAAGACAAAATTAGCATCAAAAAATCTTGAGTCCCACAGTAGTACACTGCCCATTGTAGCTCAGTGTTGATATAAACTCTTAGGATGCAGATGAACTTGAGAGATGCTAAGGGAAGATGGAACTGCTTAATGCAGTCACACAATCTAACAAGTTTGTGAAGGTTTTCTTAGAAGTGTTTACACCTAATTGTAAGCAAATGTGAATTTGTCCTGGAAACATTCATTTGCCATAGAAAGATGGGTTTCTCCATGAATCTACAGTGAATACTTTATGGCACTATGGCACAGTAAATAATCCATTTATATGAGAACTCAGTTGAGGAGCTACAACTGGGTACACCATTTTTATTTTTCTGTCATTCTTTGTTTCAAAAATTAGCAATATTATTTCAAAGAAGAAATTCTGGAAAGTCTAGTTTATGCAGATATTCAATAAACTGTGTCCTCCAAATGTAATAGGTACTGGGATTATAGCAGTGATCGTCTTCCAGTAGCTTATATTCTTAAGGAGAGAAAGATAAGAAAGGCCTAAAAGAGATAGCTAAAATAACCACAAATACTATGGAACAAATAAGGCAATCAGGGCATGTGAGAGAGGGTGACATGAGGATAGGGCGTCTTTATATTGAGGCTCAGACACACCTCTCTGTCAAGTTGATATTTGACTTGAACTTGAATTAATAGAGGTCCCGAGGGAAGAGTAGGTTCACATACTTCAACCAGGGATAATCCATGCACACTTGAGAAATAGGAAGAAGGGGGGTGAGACTAGACCAGAGCTTCCCAACTGGACCAAGTCACAATGGCACCCAGCAAATTTCTTACAGGGCTGCAGATATATCCACATCAGCTGTGACCTGAGCACCTGGACCCAGACCCACTAGTCATGAGCAGTCTCTTTAATTTGCCTCGGTGCTTCACTAAAAATATTGTATTATATAAATGTATGTTACAGTTGGACGTTTAGAAAGCACAGAGACTAGAGTGGAATGAATGTAGAGTAGGCACAAGCCACTTCATACAAAGCCTCACAGTTCATGAAAACCCTTAAAATGCAGGTGGGAAAGTATTTACAAAGAGGGATTTAATTTGTGTGCGGATGAGATCACTTAAGAGAACACACAATGAAACGTATTGGAATCAAGGAGCATTCTATCTGTTCATCATCAGGGTGACCTTGGGGTTGCCACTTGCTATCTCAGAACTCAAGTTCCTGCATTAAATCATCAAAGGCAATAGCATTTGTCATTGGGTTTGCCTCACGTGTGTCTTGTGATGGGACGGTGAACGATGCCAGTGCTTTCCCTGAGAGAGATAACACAGAAAAGGGAGAATGTTATTCCTGCTACTGACACCAAGCATCCCATCCTGACAACTCTCTCACGGATCAGTTTGTGAACAAGGGCTGATTAACTTCTCCAAAGGAGAGAGATAATGGGAGCAGGGAGTCACCGGGGCTTTCTTTGACACTGATCAGTTCCCACTGGCCATGCTGCTCAGAAGGAAGATGAATAGCGATAGAGATATATATTCATCCGTGATCCTTTTCTATCAATTAAGCCTCCTGAATAAACCACAAAGGCATCTGTCACCTCACTGTGATGCCGCTATTTCTCTATTTAAGTGCTTTAGGAATAAAACATGTCCAGTTAATAGTAATGCCTACAGGTGTTAAACAAGACAAGTGTCATAGATCTATCCTAAATGGCACAGAACAACCTGTAGGCTTTACATAGATTGGATTTTTAAGATGTCTAGGTGTGAAAAACCAAGAGCACCAACTTCTGTTTTATTTCATAGGGTGTAGTAGTTTCTTCCTGAATAAATATGTTTTTATCCCATTTCCTCATACTGTATTTAAAAATTATAACATGACAGTATCATCAAACTGAAAGTTTCTATTTATATATTGATTATTTAAATGTAGGTAAAACATTATTTATTTTTCACAAGGCATATTTTCAAAAGATAGATGTTACCTGAAAGGCAGTTAATAAAGCTGTTTTTAAAGTGATAAGAACACTTTCAATCCTAATGAGATGAAATGGAAGTATTCCAGAGAGAGAGGGGAATTGGTGAGAGTAAATTGGATACTATTATATTAAAAAGAAGAGAAAGGGCTAATTTTAGGAATGACGTCCTTAAATATATGAGCAAACACAAATTCCAAGTAACCGTGGAAGGGTTAGATTTTGAATAAAACAAGGATACATTGTCCATTATTATAAGAAGAAAGGCAATAATACAAATACGGGTTCATCAAGTAGATAAGTGGAATATAGAAATTCAAAGAAATTTCCATGAATCTGCCAACCTTTATTTTCTCCTTGAAATTTGAAGCCAGTTAATCAGCTGAAAGTCAGTCAAGAAGAGTGTCAGAGGCAGTTTGTGGAGAGCAGTGGGGTTGGGAAAGAGTTCCAATGCAGTGACATAAGGAATCGCATTGTGTGCTGCAGTTTTAATGCCTAAATTCATTCCACTGTATCCTCACTGCTCACAGAACTCTGTTCAGAAAATTTTCACCATTAGAGAGAAGACTTTTGCTCTCATGCAGACATTCTCAGAAAAGTTTTGGCTATTCAATTGTGAGTGTAATGAAAATAAGGCGTGACATAATGAGAAGTAATGAAAATAGCACCAGTTTAAAAATCATGCAAGATTTTATTCCACTGTGAATAGGGTACCTTGATCTTTGCCAAGCCCTTTACTTCTTTTAAAGGAATTTAAATATATTTTATTGATTTTTTTTTCAGAGAGGAAGAGAGATGAATTGAGAGTTAGAAACATAGATGAGAGGGAAACATCAATCAGCTGCCTCCTGCACACCCCCCACTGAGGATGTACCCGCAACCAAGGTACATGCCTTTGACCAGAATCGAACCAGGGACCCGTCAGTCCACAGGCTGATGCTCTACCCACTGAGCCAAACCAGTTAGGGCTTAAAGAGAACTTAAAGTAATTGAACTATGACTGGATAGTGTTGCTCAGTGGTTAAGCATGGGCCTATAAAGCAGCAGGACACCTTTCTATTCCAGGTCAGGGCACATGTCAGGGTTGCAGACTTGATTCCCAGTGAAGAGCATGCAGGAGGAAGCTGATCAATGAATCTCTCCCATCATTCATGTTCCTATATCTCTCTCCCTCTCCTTTCTTGCTGAAATCAATAAAATATCTAAAGAATAAAGTAATTGAACTATGATGGAAAGTTCATAAGCAGTTGTTTAGAGATAAGGGAAATAGGGATTAAAAGGAATATAGGGAAAATTCTAAGGTGATAAATATTCTTGTTTCTGTTTTGTTTGTTAATGCTTACCCAAGGATATATTTTCCATTGATTTTTTAGAGAGAATAGAAGGGAGGGGGAGAGAGACAGAAGGACAGAAATACTTTGATTGCCTCCACACAAGCCCCCTACTGGGGCCAGGGATCTAACCTGCTGAGGTTTATTTCACTGACCCTTCAGTCACTGGGGAAAATGTTTTAATGATTGAGTCAAACCATCTAGGTCAGTGATAGATACTTTTATTATCATAATTATGGTAATTGTTTCCTAGTTACATACATAAGACTTATTAAATTGTAGGCTTAAATGTGTGCAGTATATTGTATTCATCTGTATGCATTAATAAAACTATAAATGAAAAACACTTGGAAGGATATGGACAACCTACTTCATATAATTTTGCTAAATTTCAAATGATAGAACTTAGATATATCACTCAAAAATTCTAAAGTGCTCTAAATATAAGATTTTAAAATGAAAGTATGTTGTGATATGCAAAGTTTCTCAAACTTGAAAAATAATAAATATTTGTATTTGATACTAAATAATTGAAGAAGCTTTACAGGAGTTTTTTCCCCACCAGCACAAGGATGTCATTAAATATTAATATGCAAGTTCATAGATACCCTAGCCCAAGATGACATTGAGAATAAGAAGTATCAGTGAGTAAAGGTGCCACTCCAGACTGTTCTTAGGGAAATTTTATGAGAGCATATTATTAATTTTTAAAATGTGATTTTATGGATTTTTAGACAGACTAGGAGGGAGAGGGAGAGAGACATATTAATGACTAGTAGCCCCTTGCAGGAAAATTCCTACAATAGTGGTTCCTGCTGTGCTCTCCCCCACCCAGCCTGCTTCCCTTCCTTCTCCCATGCCCTGCTTGCTTGCTTGCTTGCTTGCTTCTTTGCAGCTTAGCTCCCTTCTGCAGAGCTTGGCTTCTTTCTAAACTGAGTTGATATGCAAAGTAACTTCCATCTTGGTTGGCTTAATTTGCATACTTGACCTGATTGGCTGGTGGGCATGGCATGGGTATAGTGATGGTGTGGTCAATTTGCATATTACTCTTTTATTGGGTAGGATAAGATAGAAATATCAAACAGGCTGCCACTGAGGTACCCCTACTGAAAATGGAGCCAGCAACCATAACCCAGGCATGTGCCCTGACTGGGAATGGAACTGGCCACCTCTTGGTGCAGAAGACAACACTCAACCAACTGAGTCATGGTGGCCAGGGTGAGAACATTATTGTCAGGCTTATTTTACCTCTTAAGCTACTCTTATAAGTAAGCATTATATTCCCTAAGGTTAGTAATGCCCTCTCTGTCATGCTCTAAACCCAGCTGAATAAAAGCTAGTTCATTTGACCCCAGGACTACATTTACACACTTAATGTAATACCTCTAAGTGAGATACCTAAATTTATCTTCATAGTTGAAAGTATTAGAGATGCCCCATTTTATTTCCCCATTGACACCCTCTACCCTACATGCCCCTATGCCTTTACCACACTATTGTCTGTGTCCATAGTTCTATACATACTGTATATGCATTAATTTTTTTTCCGTTAACCCCTTCCCACTCCCTTCCCCCTTCCCTCTGAGATTTGTCAGTCTGTTACATGCTTCTGTGCCTCTGGATCTATTTTCTTCATCAGCTTATTTTGTTCATTTGATTCCACATATGAGTGAGATTATGTGATACTTGTCTCTCATTGGCTTATTTTGCTATATGGACATCTATTTTGACAAAAAAAAATCTGTAATTCCCCTGAGTCCACTCCTTTATATTGCCTCTGATTTTCCTTCCCTACCCCATGCACTTATAATTTATTATTGACTTTTATATTTTCAATAAGCTTGATATACATATGTATATATGGCCTGGCATATAGTATTATATTTACTTGTTTACATTATTTAAATCCTTCATATAGGATGTGCATTTTATTTATTTTTACATCCTGGAAATAAATTAAAAAAACAATAACTCCATGACTACATACAGTTTACATTTAAAATAAATTTTATCTTCAAACTTGATAGTATTTCCATCTGTGTATATACACTGAGTGGCCAAATTGTTATGATCTCTGAACACATAATAATTTAGTCACTCTGTGTGTGTGTGTGTGTGTGTGTGTGTGTGTGTGTGCACGCATTATAGGCCCTATGCATGAATTCGTGCTTGGGTGGGGTTCAACCAGCCTAGCCAGGGGGAGGGGACATGGGCGGTCGCCTGGCCTGCCTGCTGGTTGAAATTCTGATCAAGGGGACAATTTGCATATTAGCTTTTGCCTGCTGGTCGAACTCCTTGTCCAGGGGATGATTTGCATATTAGCCTTTTATTATATAGGATATACACAGAGTGATCAGATTATTATGTGTTAAGAGATCATAATCTGACCACTCAGTGTACGTGTGTACATATATGTATACATGTAAATATGAACACATACATGTGCATGTATACATACTAATATACAGTACATTTATATAAATAAACTTGCATATATATATATATGTGTGTGTGTGTGTGTGTGTGTGTGTGTGTGTGTATGTATTTACATGTTCATGTAAGTATGCATACTTCACATATACGAAACAATTAGGATTGCTCTTCTTGCTTTTTTAACTACAAACAGAAAGGTTTGGTCTAAACATATATTTTCCAGATCAATTTTTCAATCACTAACATTAAAACTGTGATTGTAGATTTTTCCCCCCCTTTCAATTCGGTCACTTTTATTCTTTATGTATTTTAGAGCTTTATTGCCATATATAGTTTTTAACTCCTTTCTGCAATAACAATTTAATTATAAATTGTCTTCTTTTTCTTTAGTAATAGTCCTGGGTATAATGTTTACCTTTTTTCTGATAATATATTTCATCTCTTATTAAAGATAATTTAAATATACTTTAGAATGGTCTGTTTTTTCACCCTTTTACTTTTAACCTATTTGAATCTAAAGTGTATCTCTTGTACACATTATAGAGTACCACCTTGACCTTTTTTATTGATATAAAATTTTGTTAAAGACAAAGCATACAGATAGTTACATAAATGAGAACAGAAAGTAGAGCATGATTGGTTTTGGAAAGTCATGAACAAAATGACAAAAGCCTAACACCTTTATTATTTAGGTTCTTGCTTTTTTATTCAGTTAGAAACTACTTGCCTTTTGATTGAGATATTTAATGTAGTTACTACTATTATTGCATTTTGTCTCTCATTTAGTTTTCTAGTTCATTCCTCTATTTCTTTGGCACTGTGTTATTTAACCACAGTCTTATAATATCAAAGCTGTTAGTCTTCACCATTTACTTAAAACAGTATTTAACAACATTTTGTTTGCAATGGTACATATTTTTGTCCAAAGTTCAAATAAACCGCACCACCTCTTTCAGCAAAGCTAGTTTTCACATCCAGTCTGTCAAATACTGGTTAAATTATTAACAAACTTGACTGGTGGTGGGAGCAAACAAAAAGGTAACATAGTAGCAAAACTGCTATGCTACTTCCCCGTTCTTACCCAAAACTCTAGCATGATTTTAAAGAATAAACTCTTCTTAATTGTGTGTTTTTATCCGTTTTTATTGTCATGAAATAATTGCAATGTATAACATTGATTTTTAAACATATTGTACACATAATGTATTACTTTTATACTTATTTTGGCTCAGCAGAATTGAGCAGAATTGCTAAGACTGATAAATACCAAATTCAGAAGTCTTCTCCCACTTAGCTGGAGGAAATATTTTGAAATGTTGAGAAGCAACATTTACCCACACATTTATCTTTTTTGTCATCTTCATTTATTTATGTAAATCCAATTTTTCATTCAGCTTCTATTTTCCTTCTATCAGAACAACATTCTTGAGCATTTGTTAAAGTGCAGATCTTTTGGCAAAAAAAGAAATGGTCTGAGATCATTTCTGTCATCTTTATTTTGCTTTCAGTTTTAAATAAATTTTTTGTGATGCAAGAATTTTTTTCAGTTTTTTAAATATGGCATTCCATTTAGAATTTGTTTCTGTAGTTTTCTGAAAAATCTGTTATCTGTTTCTTTCCTATATTTAATCTATCATCATTTAATCTCTGCAGGCTTTGATTTTGTATTTCTTGTCTCTGGTTTTCAAGTTTATCTATGTAATTTCCAGACCTGTTTCTATTAATGGGTTTGGTTTGGGGTCATATTTTTGTGTGTTTTTTTCTGCATGCTTCAAACTTTTGTCTGAATAGCAAGTGTAAATTTTGCATTGTTTTTGCCTTTTGTTGCATTACTTCAATTGTAGTAAGTTTGTTTAAAACACAGGGCCTGATTAATTACAATCCGCTGGGAAATTTCCAAGTTTGCTTTCCAAAGGGTGGCTTCAGAGCAGCTGTTGGTATAGAGATAATTTAGTTCCATTAGTAAGATAAGCCTCTGAATTTTTGATATAGTATGAATTGTTTCACTCTAGTGGGAACTCTAGTAGATCTTAGCACTATGTGCACTCTGGAAATTATTTGATCTACTGCTTTTCAGTGGTTCTTTCTCCAGCCTGAGATATTTTCCTTGCACCCATCAGTCTTCCTACCCAAACACTTTTGAGAAACCTACTGGTTTACAAAAAATCCTGTGTGTGTGTGTTTATGTATGTGTATATGCACGCTCATGCACCCACACAGTTATATTTCCTTCTTCTCTAGTAATCTATCCTGCAATTACTAGCTAACTTTAATTCCCTGAAATCTAATCTGTCGTTCCTCAAATAAATGTGAGTGTGAGGCTCACTTTGGATCTACCTTCTAATGCGATATAGAGCAGTATAATATGGGAATTGTAGGATTTATCTCATTTATTTCCCTCCATTTGAGGATCATATTCCTGTGCCACCTGTTGTTTATCTGAAAATTATTGTTTCATCTATTTTCTATGGCCTTATAATTTTTAACATATGAGAGTCAATCATATCTTTATAAAAATACCTTGACAAAAACTTCCAATTTTGATTTTAATAAGAATTGATTAAAACTATAGATCAGCTACAGAAGAATTAGTATAGTTATATTGAGATGTTCAATTAAATAATATTATATTTCTCTTTATTTAAATTTAATTTGCTTTAAAATACTTTATAAAAGTGAAATTAATAAAATATTTCATAATCATCTTTGTAGAAGTCTAGAGTTGTTCACTTTTGTATTTATTATTAATTATAATAATGCCACAGAAATAGCAAATATTATGCAGCTCAGCACAGCATACTCACATAAGGCTTTAATAAAGCTAAAACATGGACAGATGGAGCAGGAAAGAAAAAGAATTGGCAACTACTGAGGAGTCTAGACTTCTCCTTGAGTCCTCTTTCATAGCATAGAATACACTGCATCTTTGGATTATGAATCACTAGTTATGTATTTGATACCTTAGTTCCAAGGGAGTCTAGGCACAACTGCAATAAGGAATCTTTGATACACTTCTACTTGCCGAGTAAAAAATAGGATGTTTAATGGGTTAAATAACTGAAAACCATCAATCCATGTGTCCCTGAACTTGACGTTGCCAAGCACTTCTGAATGATGGAGATACTTTCTGAGAAATGTGTCGTCATGTAATTTTGCTGCTTTGTGAATATCATAGAGTATAGTTATACAGGATTAGATGGTATAGCCTACTGCAGTGTTTCCCAAAGTGTGGTACGCATACCCTCAGGTGTAAGGGAAGAGTTTGGTGGGGGTACGCTTTGCACCGGAGTAGAGTGGGGATATCCACTGCACTGTGCTTAGCTGTGCATAATTCTACATTCTCATGAGTCAAGTCAAGACAGTCTTGTGAGGAATGAGATGGTCCGGTATGTAAATAAATGCTATTTATAATATAACTTTTATTTATATTTTATTATGAATAATTTTATTTTTCATTTATTATTATTTTGTATATGTACCAAAAAATAAAAAAATAAATATATTTTTATTGTTATTAAAATACATCCTTTTTTTGATGAGGGGTACTCAGCATTATGAAAATTGTAGAAGGGGTACACATATGTCAAAAGTTTGGGAAACACTGACCTACTGCATGCCTTGGTTATGGAACAGCTCCTAGGATATAAACCTGTATGGCATATCACTGTACTGCACATCGTAGGCAATGGAAACAAAATGTTAAGTATTCACAAAATTGATTCAAGGTCTTTGATAAGTAATAGGTATAACTGGGATTATCTTTAAAAAGTACAACCTAAAGTAAAAGTCCTATGAAAGAATGCATTTGAAGGAAAGGTAAGAAAGCTAAAGAAGATCAAGTCAATACTCAAAGAGTCAGTCACTTTCCAAAAACAAAACTGAATGAAGAGAGAGATGCAGTGCAGAGAACAGGGGGAGGGTGATGGCTAGATGATGGCCAATTAGTTACTAGATCATGCCTGTGAACTTACCACATTACAATTTGTTTTCCTAAACAATGCATCTGGCCAATAATGATTCTCTTTATGGACTTCCAAACCAAGGATTGGAAGACACAGTTACCTGAAGATAGGGCTTTTCTTTACCCTCCACTCCATGCTCCCAGCCAGTGTTCACACACCTTCTTCTAAAACCTGTGGTTCATTGTTGCTGGTGGAGTGAAGGAAAAAGTTCATGAAAAACAAACAAAGAAAAACCCTGTCATACCCACCCTTCTCTAGGAGGCAGATAGGAAAGCCTATGAGCTAAATTTTCCTCTGCAATTGCATCTGAAAGTAGCATTTCCTTCCCAGTTAAGTCAACCTTCCAATCAATGATGTAGGTTTTTAGAATCTCTCCAAGAAACTTGAGTGTCTGTGAGCTCTCTACAGTAGGAATCTTACCTACTGTCAGTTCAAGAAATTGATGGCTTTAATTGAAGTGGGATAAAATAACTTAGAAGAATATTTTGTTAATATTTTATATGATTCTTACAAATAGATTATACCTATGTTGTTATACCCTTTAGATATTATAATTACTTTGTTTTTAATTTTAATTAGTTCATTATAACTTCAACAATAATTGGAGCACTATATGTGTAAATTAGCAACAAGAGATATAAAACTGGAAAGGCAGTTTTGATGGGCCTAAAATGGTTCTCATAATAGTAGCATAAAACTGTAAAAGTAACATGATTTTTTACCTTAATAAATAGTAACTGCTTCAAAAATAATTACATATCATAACTGTGGAATATAGCCGCATTGCTATACTTAAAAGCAAAATTGATAACATTAAATGTTTATGTTCAAAATAACAAATTCAAAAGGTTAATAAAATAAATGTACTAATTAAGAATTTATAGTATTAAAATAAGTCCCAAATAAATTGGAAGAGAGAAATGAAACATAATAAGAGAAATTAATCAAATATAAAATTAAAGACACACCAAGGGATTAACAAGCTAAAAGCTCAATCTTGGGAAAAACAACTAAAATACACAAAACTCTAGTAAGAATTTTTAACATGTAGTAAATACAAATAACCAAGATTATGAAAAAAATGGGTACATAAAGCCAATTTAAAAATATAATATAGAGATAGAACCAAGATGGTAGCATAAACATCTAACTGCAACCTCACACAACAATTTCAAAAAAAGTACAACTAAAGTACGAAATGGACATTATCTAGAACTACAGGAAAGTTGACTGACTGGAAATCCTACAACTAGAAGGAAAGAGAAAACTAGAAAGAAAATTAGAGCTATAAAAGCCTAAGGTACGGAGACACAGTGTGAGCATGGGGAGAGGACTGAGCTGGAGAGGAGGGGGTGGCTTAGTGCCTGGCTGACATTCCCTAGCAGGAAGGAGATAAAAGCTCAGGACTGTGCTGAACCCTAATTCTGAGTGCACTGAACCCCAGTTCTGGGAGAGATCCTGGGGGGGACCCAGGCTCATATAGAGGGATTCTAGGCTGTAAGGCAGAAACTCAAGGGAGCAGTGAAAGGCAGACCCTGGAGTCCCACACATTGCGAGCAGAGGACGGACTGTTGACTATGCCGCTGAATTGCCCTAGCTGGAAGGAGACAAAAGCTCTGGACTGCACTGAATTCCACTTCCAACCCCAACACCACCTCCAACTGAACTAAACCCCAGTTCTGGGCTCAATGGGAGAAAGACTAGACCAGGGGTGGGCAAACTTTTTGATTCAAGGGCCACAATGGGTTCTTAAACTGGACTGGAGGGCTGGAACAACAGCAAACTGACCATGCTGGCGCACTCATCTTGGGCTGCTGGCGAAGAAGCGGAGGGAAGAGCAAGAGAACACTCCGCTCTTCCAGCTCCTTGGGCCGGATAGAATAGCTGAACGGGCCAGATCTGGCCCACAGGCCGTAGTTTGCCCACGGCTGGACTAGACTGTCTTGATAGTGGGTGAAACTTGAGGGCACCTTTCTCTCAGAGGTGCTTGCAGCGAATACCAAAGCAGTGAGGAGCAAAGGACAATGAGGAACACAGACTTAGGAACCTCATAGGGTGGGGCTGACTGGAAGGCAAGGCTGCAGGCTCCACCCTGAAACTGCGCCCCATCCAAGCTGAGCAGAGGCTTTTGCAATTTTCTAAGTCTAATCGAATAAGGCTGTCTTCCGGCATAGACAGCTTAGCCTCACAGCCAATTGGCCTGGAGGTCCGTTCGTCCCAGTGATACCAACAACAATAAAGACTTAGCTACAATAAGGCTGTACACACAGTCCACAAAGGGGTGCACCAAAACTGTCCACCTCAGGTAACTGGGAGGCTGACCCACTGAAGCATATAGGACACCTTAACACACAAAGCCACCCTACCAACTCAGGGAAGCTGTGAAAATGCAGACAAGGGAACAGATCACAAATGAAAGAAATGGAGGACAAAAAGAGCCTGGATATAGAGTTCAAAACCATGCTTATAAGGTTGTTCAAGAATTTCCTAGAAAAGGCCAATAAAATAAAGGAGACCTATGAGGATATGAAAAGGGATCAACTAGAAATACAAAAGATCAACTAGAAATAAAGAATACATTGTCTGAAATAAAAAATATTATACAGAGTCCTAAAAACAGAATGAAAGATTGCAAGAATCAAGTCAATCATTATGAACATAAAGAGCCAGAAGACACTCCTCCGCAGAAGCAATAAGACAAAAGAATCCAGAAAGTTGAAGATAATGTAAGAAACCTCTGGGACAAGTTCAAGCAAACCAACATCAGAATTATGGGGGTCCAAGAAGAAGAGGAGAGCAAGATACTGAAAACATACTGGAAGAAATTGTGACAGAAAACTTCCCCACCTGTTGAAAGAATTAGACTTACAAGTCCAGGAAGCACACAGAATCCCAAACAAAAGGAATCCAAAGAGAACCACACCAAGACACATCATAAGTAAAATCCCAAGAGCAAAAGACAAAGAGAGAATATTAAAAGCAGCAAGAGAAAAGCAGATAGTTACCTATAAAGGAGCACCCATACAAGTATCAGCTGATTTCTCAGCAGAAACCATGCAGGCCAGAGGGGAATGGCAAGAAATATTCAAGGTGATGAATAGCAAGAACCTACAGCCAAAAAGACTCTACCCAGCAAAGCTATAACTCAGAATCGAAGGCCAGATAAAGAGCTTCCCAAATAAAAAAACAGCTAACGGAGTTCATCACCGCCAAACCACAATTACATGAATTGCTGAAGGGGGTTCTTTAGGAAGAGGAAGAAAATAAAGATAAAAATTATGAACTACAAATATGCAACTATCAACAAGTGAATCTAAAAACCAAGAGAATAAAAAAACCTGATGAACAACATTAACTGGTGAATATAATAGAATTAGAGGCATGGAAGGGGTGTGAACTGACGATTCTCAGGGAAAAGGGGAGTGGGGGTGTGGGAAGAGACTGAACATAAACTGTGCACCTATGGATGAGGACAATGGGGGGTGGGGAAAGGGCAGAGGGTGTAGTGGGAACATAGTGGAGGGGAGCAACAGAGGGGAAAAATGAGGAACATTTGTAATAATATGAACAATAAAGATTTATTAAAAAATAAAGAGTGTTACTAGTAGGTTTTTCATATATCAGTTGAAAGAGTACCATTCTGTTTCTAATTTGCTAACAATTTTTTAATGTGAATAGATTTTGATTTTTGTCAAATGATTTTTCTTCATTTTGTGAGATGATCATATTGTATTTATCCTTTTCCTGTTAATATAGTGAATTGTATTGCATGGTTTTCTAATATTAAACCTTTTATTTATGAAACTAAATAAATAAATAAGTAAACAAATAAATAAACAAAATATTAATACTATGAATATGTACTAATATATTGAAAATATACAGTTATGGGTAGCTACTGAAAACATTATCTTTAAAAATATAGCCGAAACCTGTTTGGCTCAGTGGATAGAGCATTGGCCTGCAGACTGAAAGGTACCAGGTTCGATTCTGGTCAAGGGCATATACCTTGGTTGCAGGCATATCCCCAGTAGGGGGTGTGCAAGAAGCAGCTGATCGATGTTTCTCTCTCACAGATGTATCTAACTCTCTATCCCTTTCTCTTCTTCTCTGTAAAAAAATCAATAAAATATATTTCAAAAAAGTGAGATGTTTAATACATATATATTTATGTAAACTAAAATATATATAGAGAAATTTCCACCATAATGTATAAAAATATATGCCAAATTAATGACTGGGCCAATAATGATAACATGGAAACTAAGGTGAGAAATGAAGAGGAGTCACTAAAATCAGTATTTGGCATAAACTTTTGCAACAAAATGTGCTTTTTAAATATATATTACTATAAGTTGAGAAGTATATACTGTCCAGCACAGTGGATCTGAGGTAGAAAACCACAATTACAAAAATGAATATTATAAATTCCACATGGTACTTCCAGTCTTAGTGCCCACTGGATTCCATGGAGCCTTATTTATTGGAGATTGTTATGGGGGGATTAATCAGGGCTCAAATAAGAAATAAAAGAAGAGGCTAAGAGAGTTAGGACTAGGGCTCTGGAACAACATAAGCATATATACCGAGTGGCCAGATTATAACGCATAAATATATATACAATTTTTAGAGGTTTTATAAGCTCAGTGCATGAATTCATGCATGGGTGGGGTCCGGCCAGCCTGGCCATGGGGAGGGGACATGGGCAGTTGGCTGGCCTGCTTCTTGGTGGAATTCCTGATCAAGGGGACAATTTGCCTATTAGCCTATTATTATATAGGATATACACTGAGTGGCCGGATTATTATGCATTCAGAGATAATAATAATCTGGCCACTAAGTGTTCAGGGTATGGATCTGGGTTGTAAATGAAAAACACTTAATTTCAGAGAACAGGTCTGGCCAAAGAGCATCATGTGGGAAACTGCGCAGTGGAAATCTCTGCAAGAAGTCCTAGAAGAGTAACTGTCAATAAAACATGCATCTTACTGTCATCCAGCAAGTGGCAGAATTTGAACCTGCTTGCGTTGCCGTGGCTAAAGAATGTAGCAGGTGTATGCGAAGTTCTTAAAAAGTTAAGAAATATTCTGAAATAATGAGTCTGGGCATTGCCATCGTACCCAAGAAGAGAAGTCACTAGTGAGCAAACTGGAAACCCTGAGGTCGTTAGCAGACCGAGTCCCAGCCAGGGTAACTGCCAAGGGCACCCACATCAAAGTTCAGGAGCTGAGCTTGCTTTAAATAAGAATTCCACTCACATGTGTTCAAAATACAGTGTCCCCACAGAGGCCAACAGAATACGTCCGTAAGAAGTGAGATGTTACTTGGGGACA
Source organism: Vespertilio murinus (assembly GCA_963924515.1). Classification (NCBI taxonomy): domain Eukaryota; kingdom Metazoa; phylum Chordata; class Mammalia; order Chiroptera; family Vespertilionidae; genus Vespertilio; species Vespertilio murinus. The sequence goes on from OZ004709.1 coordinate 111,109,440, forward strand.
GAAGCCTGAGCATCTTCTTCCATCTGTGCCCAAGAATCTCAAACAGACAGTATGTGAATGTTCCTCAAACACTGGATGTCCATTTATGGATGAATAGATAAAGATAGTGTGGGGTGTGTGTGTGTGTATGCAAAGTAAAATATAATTCAGCCATAAAAAAGAATGAAATCCTGCTATTGCAATATGGAGAAACCTTGAGGACATTATAAGTGAAATAAGTTAGAGCAAGTTAAATAATGTGTAATCTTACTTAAAGGTAAAATCTAAAAGTGCTGGGCTCATTAAAAACAGATTTCCTATGGCTAAATCTGTGGTTGCCAGGGGTTAGTGGAGTGTGGGGTGGGAACTGAGACACTGGTTAAAGTGGACAAACTTCTAGTTATAAGGGGAATACATAATAAGGATCTAATGTGCAGCGTGGTGACTATGCTTAACAACACTGGATCGAACAGTTGAAGGTTGCTCAGGGAGTAGATTTTAAGTGGTCTCATCATAACAGAAAAGAGTAATTATGTGAGGTGAAGGTTATGTTAACATTATTGTGGTAATCATTTCAATAATGTGTATTATATAATCGCATTTTACAAGTTGAATTTATAACCTCTTAGAGATCAATCATATTTTATTAAAGCTTGTAGGGAGCCCTAACCGGTTTGGCTCAGTGGATGGAGTATTGGCCTGCAGACTGAAGGGTCCCAGGTTCGAGTCCAGTCAAGGACATGTACCTTGGTTGCGGGCACATCCCCAGTGTGTGCAGGAGGCAGCTGATTGAGGTTTCTCTTTCATCGATGTTTCTGACTCTCTATCCCTCTCCCTTTTCTCTCTGTGAAAAATCAATAAAATTATATATATAAAAGCTTGGAGGGCAAAGAACTAGTAAGTCTGGGAGCTGTTTTGCCCATTATCATTAAGAACATCCAGGAGAAAGGCTCTTTACAAAGTACTCTTACCAACTGGTGGATTTGTGGATACAGTCAGCCTGTGGACTGCAGGGTCCCAAGTTCAATTCCGGCCAAGTGCATGCAGGAGGATGCCAATCAATGATTCTATCTCATCATTCATGTTTCTATCTCTCTCTCTTCCTTCCTAATTGAAATCAATAACAATATTTTATTTTATTTTTAAAAAAGAGATTTCTTTTGACAGTCTGGTATGCTTACTGCCCCAAAATGGCTCCTAATTTTTAAAAAATTATTTGATACTGTCCCCTAAAATGTCACCGCTTTAAAGAATAATCTGAAGTGCTCTCCAAATAGTAGCCCTGGCTCTCAGTGACCACGGATGGAGCTCCAGTCCTAGTGCTGCCTGGCTGTTTGGCCTTCCATGCCCTGACTTCTCACAGGCTTTGGGTAGTACAAGCGGACACACTTTACCTCTTGATGTTCTAAAATGGGGTGACCAGATGCATTTTCCATTCATGTACTTTTGTTCATCTATATCCTAGCTAATAGTATCCCTCAAATTATCTATAACCTATCTACCCATCATTCACCAATAAATATATCGCTGGATAATCTTATATTAAAGATTTATTCTAGAGGCTCAGGCCCATTTTTTCTTCCCATCCATAAGTCACACGGTCTCCATATTTACTAAGTTAAAAATGGAATATGACCAAAATATTAAAGAAGGTTATTAACCTTGTTGCTATAATGGAATATCAGGTTAGAATTTGAGTGGACAAAGTAAAAAATAATAATAATAATCATAATTCATCAGAAATTACATGGCATTTTTGAGAAAGCGGAAAACATACAACTTTCTCCATGGAGAAAAAGTGAGCTCATGCTTTTTAACACATTTTTCATATGGAAACTAATAAAGAATATTTGAACTACGAAGAAGATAATGGCTTTTGTCACCTTTACAGAAAAAAAAAATGCAGAACTCATTTTCAGATGGCTATTTTTGTTAGTTCTCAGTAAATGCTAAGCTGATGATAAAAAGGCAACTTAGTGAAGGAGAATTGTTAGGTAATGAGCTAATATGGCATTGCCCTTCTTTTGACACAGAAAAATGACAGGATCTCAACCATTTGTCTTATGCTTGAGAACCTTTATAGACTATAATAAATTATATCTACATAATTTACTGCAATATTATTCAGAGTTAAAAAAAAAACATGGAACAGTGTGTCATAGATGAGCTGACATAAAGAGAAGAGAGACCAAGAATAAAATAACCATGTGTAAATCATGTGTAAAAATAACAAGTACACATTTGAGAGAGGCTCAAAACTCATTAGGGCCTTAAAAATAATATTTCTTATAGAATAAAATAAAAAAATGACAATTTCTAGGACAATTTGAAATAAAGAGCAGGTTTGTGTTATAAATTGACATTTCCTGTGTAACCTCATTACTAAGTTTTGGAAGATAACTTGGGGAAGTTAAGGCTCAAAAACTGTAGAAAACATTCAGATCCTTTTGGTTTGGTTTGTACATTCTCTCCTGATCTCAGGTTCAGAAGATTAAAGTCCTAGTTTTATCTCTCCTTTTAAAATATTTTATTTTGACCATTTATATAATGCTATGCAAAAATATATGATGGATTTCCAAGATATCCGCTAGCTTAGAAATGATTCTTACAGATTGAGATTACATAATTATTTACATTCTAATTTTCTTTTTTACTAGAATATAAATAAAGTTCATTAAATGAGTGTGTGTGTGTGTGTGTGTGTGTGTGTGTGTGTGTGTGTGTTTGAACAGGTATTAGCCCACTCTCTAAATATTTTCTGGCACATGGTAGGCAGTCAATAAAAATTTGTTTCAAGGGATGAATAAATTCATTCCATATCTTCTCTAAAAATAAAAACCTAATATTTACATTGACACCTCTATCTCTCTCATGTATCTAGTTCTCTATTTTCTAGTCTTATGTTTATAAATATTTCAGTGTGTTTTTCATTAGAGATTGCATTACACTAATAACAGAGGTCTTGATTTTGCATAAAATCCATTAACTAGAAATAATCATTTAAAATGATCTAATTGCTTTTCAACAGTTGTTACTGAAATCACATTTCCAACATTAATATTCTTTCTTTAGTGTTGTGTCTCATGAATAAATATTTTATTGTGCTTTTATTAAAGTGGATAAGATCTTAAAAACTTTCATTAATTTGTTAAATCATGATTTCTGAAATTATTAGTTTATTTTTCCAATGTTTTTCTTTTGAGCCATTCAACTGGATAGAGACTTGAAAAAAACAGTAAATATAAATGATATATTTACCAAGCAGGTTCTCTATATAAATAAATGGTGCACACAAATTAAGATGACTACTGTATATGAGAAAGATGTGAATAGGATGTAGTGAATGCACCAACAATAGTGAAGTATAATAACACAGGGAATATTACAACCTTATGTCATTAGTGGAGATACACCTTTTGGATCTCCTTCATGAAAAACCTATTGTAGAAAGCATATGCAGATGACGCCCCAGCTTCCATACTGTTAGACACAAGACCATATATTTGTACACTGAGACCACCTTTGTTTTTGACTGTCCCCAACAAATGCTTGAGTAACATAGGTGCACTGAAATTGGCCTAAGCCAATACAATTGGAAGTCCCTTCAAAGACAACATTGGCTAGGAGATTCCCCGGGTTGGACTTTTCTTTGAATCGTGCTCCAATCTGAGAACCTACCTGCTCATTCTCCATTCTTTCCCTTCACGTACATTTGTCGGCTCTGTGTCAGATTCTGAGCTCACCCTATCTACTGTACCCATCCTCCATTGGGAGTTTCCCCAGTATATATTTCTCCTCTTGTTCAATCTTGGCATCTGCCTCTTGGAAGACTAAACTAACATATATCCTCTCAGTTCTAATGATAAAGAGGAGTGAGAAATTATTGGAAAAGAGAAGAAAGAGCACCATTTTATGAAGAGTTGTGATTTTTATATATTAAAGCAACACCATAAGTGGAGAGACATAGGGACATAACTTTTCTTTTTCAATTTTACTGGAGCAAATTCTTAGAGAAAAAGAGAGAGAGCAAAAAACAAAAATATTGATGGGTTGCCTCTGTACATTCTTCAACCAGGGATCAAACCCACCACCCAGGTATGTGCCTTGACAAGGCCTGTATCCCAACTGAGCCATTCTGGCCAGGTGGAACATAACTTTTCCAATCTCAACTTCTTCCCTAACTATAATGTCTTTGAGGAGATTTCTAATAGCAGAAACATACCAAAATGTGTGGGTGAGGCAATCCATTAATACTGTTCACAGAAGCTTTAGGGGAAGGAAGAATTTTAAAGATGGAGAATAGATCTATTTCATTTATTTCTGATTTGATCTTGTTCTGCTAACTTTAGGCTTCATTTGTTCTTTTTCTAGTTCCTGGAGGTATAAAATTAGGTTGTTTATTTGAGAGTTTTCTTTTGTCTCGATGTAGGAATTTAATGCTATAAACTTTGCTTTCAAAGCTGCTTTTGTTGTATTCCATAAGTTTTGGCATGCTGTATTTTCATTTTAATTTGTCTCAGGTATTTCTTTCATTTCTCCTTTAATTTCTCCTTTGACCTACTGATTGTTTAGTGACATGTTTAATTTCCACATATTTTTGAATTTTCCAGTTTTCTTCTTATAATTGACTTCTAGTTTCACACCATTGTGGTCAGAAAAAGATGTTTCATATTTTTATATCTTCTTGAATTAATTCACACTTGTTTTGTTAATCTATCCTGGAGAATGTTCCAAGTATATCTTGTTGTTTTTCTATAGAATGTTATATATATATTCTTATTGATTTTCTCTCTAGATGATCTATACATTGACATAAATAGGGTATTCAAGTCTCTTACTATTATTGTATTGCTATTTTCCCCTTTGTTCTGTTAATATTTGCTTTAGATGTTTAGATGCTCCCATGTTGTGTGTAAAAATATTTACAAATGTACCTTTTGGTTAGGTTGGCCACTTTATCATAAGTAGTACTTTTTAAATATATTGCTGCAATTTTTATTTTAAGGTCTATATTGTCTGATGTAAATGTGGTTACCCCAGCTTTGTTTTGGTTTCTATTGCTCAGAGTATCCTTTTCCATCCCTTTACTTTAAGTCTGTGTGTATCCTTATGATAGAAATGAGTCTCCTGAAGGCAGATTATAGATAAGTCTTCTTTTGTATTTTTTTAAATTTTAATATTTTATTTTTTTATTGTTTGAGTCTTCTTTTTTAAATGCATTCAGCCATTTTACATCCTTTCATTGGAGAATTTAGTCCATCTACATTTCAAGTAATTATTTATAGTTATGTATTTATTGCCATGTTGTGAATTTTTTGTTTGTTTGTTTGTATAGTTCTTTTTTTCTTTCATTGATATGTTTCTTTGAAATTTGATTACTTTATTTACTGGCATGCTTTATTTTCTCTTTACATTTTGCTTATCCATTATCAGTTTTACTTAATTACTATGAAATATATATATATATATATATATATATATATATATATATAATTTCCGTCTATTTTTACTTGATTACAACATATATTTGAACACATTCTAAAGCTCTACACTGTCTCTGAGTTTATTGATTTTTCTTTTGCTTCATTTAGTTTGTGCTTGAACCCCTCTAGTATGTTTTTTAGTTCAGTTTATGGGTTCTTCAGCTCTCTGACTTCTATTTGGTACTGTCTTATATTTCTATCTCTTTGAAGTTCTCACTGTATTCTAGAAAATGGATCTAGAAGGCCACACAAAGACATTCAGTGCAGTCCTTAAAAGCTGGAGGAGGGGGAGAAGAACAAACATCTGTTTCGTTTGTTTTTTTCTCAACTGTTCAATATCTATTTTCTTTTATTTTGGTAAATTTAGAAACAACAGTATCCTTATATATCAAAGAAGATTATTGAGATTTGATGTGATTGACTCTACCACATAGCTCCTAACACATAGGGCAGCTTATATCACTCAGACATCACCAATCAGAATGTTTTAATCTCTGGCTATAGTGAATGATCAAAGTAGTGGGGCAGGAACAATGATATATAATTAAAAAAAATTAAACTAATGTAAAGAGGCTATTTATTTCTAATAGTGTCATCAGTTGATGATAGGACTGGCCTGGAGGAATTATGCCTGAAAATGTATTTAACAGATGAAGTGAGGGGGAAAAAAAAGAGTAAGGGAAAATTTCCTGAGCAAACTTATTATCTGTGGCTCACAGATAACTACTACTACTATTTCTGTTGTTATTTAATTTTTCTTGTTTCAGTCACCTGGAACTGTCTTTTTGTCACTTGCACTCAAAAGAAACCTGACAAGAGGAGGCTGATGGCTTTAAGTTGTCCAAATATTATCTGAAGCTCTGTGCTGCATTCAAAGAATTCGGAGATTTTAATGTCTAAGCAGAGAGACTCCAAGAAAATTATGCAGATAAAGTGGTCTCATTGGTCCCAGAAATGATTCTCTGACAAGCTGGGAAAGAACCATAGCGATATGACTGCTGGAAGTAAAGTTAATTAACTTTCCCGCTTCACCACTCCTTTAGTGGCATCCTCGTCTTCAAGGTTAGTTAACTGGAACCAGACAAGACTTAAGAGACTTGGCCAAATAGCTGATAATAACTGTAAAATACTGGCTTCCTTTGGTTATATTTTGTGACAGTTCTGCTAGGACATATTAAACATGTTTTTAATTGTTCATCACTGTGACAATGAAGTTTGAGTACAGGATGTTGTATTGAGATTGATTCATTATATTTTTTGTTATTTATTAAGAACATAATCAAGTAGCTATTTTGACATAACAATGCATAAAAATAGTCATGACACTTATAATCTATTAAGAAAATAGAAAGAAAAATATAGGTAAAGGGTACAGTAAATTGAATTTTTCACATGCATTTTAATTTTTTTTTCTAATGTGCCTTCCTATGCAAAAGAAAAATAAATGTTTCCTAGTCTATCTGGTAGTGATTTCGATGTTAGGAGTTCCAATAAAATGCAATTTTATAAATATTGAATTTGGATCCAGACTGAGTAGAGAGTGAAATTGCAGCAGAAAAAATTGTAGCAGGCAAGGCATGGATCTAAAGATATAGTCTGTTGTAAGTTTTAATGCTTGGATATTTTAAATGTATATCATGATCTATTTAAAATTATTTTTATTTTTACACCAGGTAAGTGGGCTTATATTATCTGTGATTGAACCTTATCTAATTCAGCATACTTTTATTTTATTTTTTATTTTTTTAATATATTTTATTGATTTTTTACAGAGAGGAAGAGAGAGGGAAGAGAGTTAGAAACATCAATGAGAGTGAATCACCGCTCAGCTGCCTCTTGCACACCTCCAACTGAGGATGTGCCCGCCAAACACATGCCCCTGACCAGAATCGAACCCGGGACCCTTCCGTTCCCAGGCCAACTCTCTATTCATTGAGCCAAAACAATTTGGCAAATTCAGCATACTTTTAATACTGTGTAATAACTGGGTCAATAGAGATAGATTGTTGTTGAAACACATAAAAAACAATAGTAACAACTTAATTTGGGTCCTCCAGAGTTCACAATGGATAATTAGGGGTATATGTCCTGGCAAGGAAAATAACACAGATAACAGTCCAGGAAAAAAAACAACTATTCTGAGAATAGAGGTTATCTTACAATAACAGGAGTATCTATCTAAGCCTAAGCAATGGGCCAACTGGCTGACAAGCCAATAGCTATGACCTTCAATGACCACAAGAGGGTGGATGCTCAATGCACAGGCATGGAAACATGAAACAGACTGATAAATCTCAGATCAGAAGGGGTAGAGAGAAGGGTGGGAAGAGATTAACCAAATATCTTATATGCATACTAGATGCCCAGAGCACGGATTTGTGCACCAGTAGAGTCCCCTGGCCTGGTCTGGATGGATTTGGCTGAAACAGGCACTCCACCATCCCCCAAGGGGTCTTGGATTACGAGAGGGCGCAGGCCAGGCTGAGGGAACCCACCAGTGCACAAATCCATGCACTGGGCCTCTGGTAGCATACAAGATGAAAGTAACTAGAAATAATATTAGAAAAATAACTTGGGACTGGACCATTGGAAGCTCTGTGTAGCTCACTAAGGAGCTGTAATTATTTCAAGGATTCTGGGGAGCCACCAAAAAATTAGTAAACAAAATATATTTTGTGATTTAGGCAAATTACTCTAGTTCTTATATAAAAACAAGTTTGAATATTTTGAGAATTTAATGAGTGCTTTATTGATGATAGGCAATCTTCTAAGTGATGGTAAACAGCAGCAAGACAAACCATGAGCTTTCATTGTAGTGAGTGTGACAGGCACTTTATGGGGAAAAAATATATATATATAATGTAAGGCACTATAATAATACAGATAGAAGTAAAAGCGAAAGTGTAAGGGGAGTCTTAAAAAGAGTACATGGAGGCTGTTACAGAATTTTGAAGAGAAATGACCTAATCGTCTTAAGTTTTAAAATGAACTCTTGCTCTGTCTTCATTGTTCCCGTGGTTACATGAATCTACACATGATAAATGACATAAACCCATACATGTATGATTTACCAATATCAACTTTCTAGCTTTGCTATTATACTGTAGATATTTCAGATATAACTAATGGGGGAAATTTGTCAAGGATACATGGGACCTTTCCCTATTTTTTTAGAAGTTTCCTCTGACTCTATAATTATTTCAGAATAAATATCTAAAAAATACATCTTTTGTCTAAAAAATACAAAAATTGAAGTAGAAGATCAAACAGCATGCCTGATAGTAATGCATGTGTCACATGAGTGTGACTTGGCGCAGTGTGATGATTTAGGAGAAGTTTAAAAAAAAAGACTAGTCAGATTCTAATATAATTTGAAGATTTGGGGTATAGACAAGGGAGACAAAAGAGATTTGGTGTCAGCATTGTGTGAATGTCATGCTTTTTACCTAGATAAGGGCACTGTAGATACTTAAAGATTTGGGTTTCTTTTTCAGAAATCATAAGTTAGAGATGCCTCCTAGATATCCAGTTGAAAATTAGATAGGCAGCAAATAAAATAAAATAAAATGAAAATAAAATGTTTGAAGTGAAAGCAAGATACCACAATTGAATATACAAATGTGTAAGTCATTGTTAGATAATTTATGTAAAGTCCAGGGAGTAGATAAGATCACTGTGTATGGCAGAGAAAAAGAAAGAAAAAAGCAAGTCTGCAAACTGAGCCCAATACTGTTGAAATTGCAGTGGATGGGAAGAGGGAGAGGAGTTGGAAGAGAAATCAAAGAAAGTGAGAGAAGCAGGAAAAAAAATCTCAGGACAGTATGGGTGACCAAATGAACAAAATATTTGATGAAGAGAGAAGGATCAAGTATGACAGAGGCTGCTGAAAATGGAAACTGAGTAATGACTAAGAATTGATTTTGGATTTGACAATATGGAAGTAAGGGGTGACAGTGACATGAGCAGTTACCAAAATGCTGTGGATAAGAATTCTACTGAAATAACTTAGGAGAATGTGAGAAGTTTAGGATCTCACCAGGAGAAAAAACTCATTTGAGATTATCTGCTTACTGTGTATCAAAGAAAATTAGTAGGTGGATAAGTTTGAAAAGCAAAAGATAAGATGGAAAGATTAAAATATTTTATTGGAGGAATGGACAATATTTGATGAAGTAGAGGAAGAAGATGGTGCTGAACCAAAATTCTTGAGAAGATAGGAGAATGTTTTATAGTCCAGGTGAAGAAAGATGCCTTGGGTAAAGGCGAGAACATTTAAGATTTTCTAGTATTATGAAATGGCCTTCCGTATCTCTTGTTATGGCCTTCACTTTGAGGTCTATTTTGTCAGATATAAGCTACCCCATTTTTTTTTTAATTTCCATTTGCCTGAAGTATATTTTCCCATCCCCTAAGTAGGTAATTGTAGACATTTTCTCCCTGTGTTCTTTCTTAACTTTTTATTTCTTCTTTTTACACAGTCCCTTTGGCATTTCTTGCACTTCTGGCTTGGTAGTGATAAATTCCCTTAGCCTTTTTTTTAATCAGTGAAGTTCCTTATTTCCCCTTCAATTTTAAAAATATATATATTTTATTGATTTTTTAAGAGAGGAAGGGAGAGGGATAGAGAGTTAGAAACATTGATGAGAGAGAAACATCAATCAGCTGTCTCTTGCACACTCCCTACTGGGGATGTGTCGGCAACTAAGGTACAACATGCCCTTGACTAGAATAGAACCTGGGACCTTTTAAGTCTGCAGACCAACACTCTGTCTACCCAGCCAAACCAGTTAGGTCTCTCCTTCAATTTTGAATGATAGCCTTGCTGGATAGAGTATTCTTGGATTCAGTCCCTTGCTTTGCATCACTTTGTAAATTTTCTCCCATTCTTTTCTGGCCTGATGTGTTTTGTTGAGAAATCATTTGATAATCTACTGGAAGCTCTTGCAGCCTTTAAGGTTCTCTCTTTGAAATGGAAGGTTTTCTCTTACAACAATCAAATGAAGGACAATTATAGTCCAAATTAAGGTTCAGAATTTGAGAAGTCTGTAGCTTTGAGAAGTAGGTGAGTTTACATTAGTGATTGAATGGGAGTAACTAATGTAGCTGGAATTAGTTCTTGATTAGATGTGAGGGGTAAGTAGGGTCATGGGTATTAGTTAGTGAATTTATGTCCTAAAGGGTAAGTAAATCATAGAAAAGATACATATATGTTTTTCTTTGGACACTTAAGTAGGTTATAGTTTAATTTGTTGGAAGTGGAATGTTGAAAAAATGTAGATTTCAGGTAGAGGAAAAATTGGTAAAAGGGAAATAAAGGCTTGCTACTAAAATAATAAGACACTAGACTTTTGAAGAAATATATTCAGTACACTGTAATTCAGCATAGGCTAAAACTGTTGAATAGATCCTCACTGAATTCAGACATTGGTCATACTTATAGTGGAGACTGAAAAGAATGAAAAATAAGAAAACAATGGTCGTTGGATGTTTTATTCACAACGTCATGATACTTTGGTTTTGAATTTAATTTTATGGGAATTGAATGCCTTAGGAATTTAATTTGCAATGAGATAAACTATTTGACTTTTCATTTACCTGAGATATGATGATGGAAAAATAATTATAATCAAGTTTGGGACATCTTTATTTTGGCATTTCATTATTAAAATATCTAGTTAATATTTTCCTTTGTCAATAATTTTATTTGTTTATTTTATATATTGCTAAAAGTATTACATAAGTCTTCTTTTCCCCCCATTTACTTCTCCCCAGCTGTCCCTCCTCCACCCAGTCTGTGTCCATTGGTTATGCTCATATGCATGCAAACAAGTCCTTTGGTTGATCTCTAGTTAAATTTTAATCTCACCACAGAATTTCTAATAGGCTCTATAAGACAGTGTAGTTGGACATACTTTTTTATTGGAAATAAAATATAAAGTTTTAAACAGGTACAAAAAGATTTAATTAATATAATCTTCAGATATATTTTGAGTTCTTAGGGGAGAAAAAGAAATTGTTGAACAAAGTTTCCAGAACATAGCCTGTTAAACTGTTCATTTCCTTAGTCTGGTTGACTAAGGAATTCAGTTATACACAAATGATTATAAGAACATATATTTAGGGTATTGTAATAAGAGATTTTCCCTTTTTCTGCTCTTTTTGTTTGTTTTTCAATTGGATGCACTCCTTTTCTCCTCTGCTTTTACCTCATTTCTCTGTAAAATTGGAGGCATGACTTAACCTGATTAGTAAATTTAGAGGAATAAACTTGAAATTTGTCGCCCAGCTCATTTTTTCCTTTACACACAGGGAGTATGCGTTCTGCTGTGTGCCTTCACCACAGGAGCAGGCTACCCACTTGGGAAAAGCCTGCAGTTTTCCAGTCTTGCTTATTAACGGGCGGATAAATGAATTAGTTATCCTCTAATAGGATTCAGTATTTACATAGATAAAATCCAGATCTTCCAAAGTCAAACTTTATGAAAAATAGTTGACATTTGTATCTTTATAGCTCTAACTCTCCAAGTTTGTTTTGTAAATTAGTTCAGGCACTTCAGTGGTGATGAAGAGTTGCTATTAATTGGGTCCCTTCAAGTCCCCCAAACTCTATGGAAATAGTTTTTAAAAGTTTCTTGAAAACATGGATATGAAGTTGCAAAAATGAAACAGAAAATTCTCCTTTTTGTTTTGTTTTTATTGTGTGTGTGTGTGTGTGTGTGTGTGTGTGTGTGTGTGTGTATGTGTGTTTTCTTTATCTTATTAGTCACAGTGAAACATTTGACATTGAATGAATCCAAGAAGTTTCATAGTCAAATGAGGAGCATAAACTGTGATTCTACATCTATATAATGTACAGCAATTTGCATTAATATAACTGCTTAATGTCTTATTATTTTGTAGTGGAAAGTGAGGTTGATATCACTTAAGTAATTAAACTCCCACATAGAGCACAAGAACATACTGAGCTTCATGGGTAAACAAACTGAGGTGTCACAAGGCAGAATGAAAGTGGTGCAGCACATGTATCTCCTTTGAATTCTGAGAAACTTAACTTTGGAGGTCATGAAACTCTTAAGTCTGGACACCCCTTTTCTTCTTCAACTAACAACCACATTTCTGGGTGAATGATGTGCAAATGGTATAGATGATATTTATTTTAAGAAAGAAATTGAGTATATTTAACATTTAAATTTGATGACAGGTGTAAGGTAGTGGCACCTGTTATTATTCTACTAGTATTTTTTTTTAATCTGAAGCCTGGAAATCATTCATGCAAAATGATATGATCAAGTGGAGTTCTCAAAATATGCTGTTATCACCGTTACCTGTAAATCTGGCTCCATACCAGATCTACTGAATAAGAATTCTGAGTTTGTAGCTTCAAAATTTGGATTGCAAGGACTGAGGAGAAGCCACAAATCATTCTCAGGCAGGGCCAAATTCAACAATCACCAGGCAATACATGCATTTGCAGGGTATCCCAAAAAATGTGTACACACTTTGACAGCCAACAGCTCAATTTTGAAAATAAAATGTATTTTAATAAACACTGCTTTTATAATTATTCAAAGTGTATACATGATTGGATACCCTATGTTTATAATTATTAACTTCTAAATTTGCTAGGAAAAGTTTAAGTGCCATTGCTATCAGTCTGAAATTAAAAAGTAAAAGTTAAAACCACAATTGTGTCCTTCAATAATTATAAAGATTGGAAAGAAAAATTAAAAAATATTTCAAAAATATGAACAATAAAATGGCAATAAATACATATTTATAAACAATTAAATCTTTAAAAAATGCACAAATGAACAAGAAGATGATAAAAGCTCACAATAATTCATTGATGCATAGCAAATTTTGATGGTTGCCAGATAGGAGAGGGGTTGGGGAGATGGAAAAGGTGAAGAGATTAAGAAGTACAAATTTGCTACAGAATAGTTATAGGGATATAAAATATAATATGGGGAATGTAGTCAATAATCATATATAATAAAGAGGTAATATGCAAATTGACCATCACTCTAGCACCTAATGGCTGTCCCATGTGGTCAAAGATGGCTGCCCTCATGTGGACACAAGATTGCCACCACAAGATGGCCAGCAGGGGAGGGCAGTTGTGGGTGATCAGGCCAGCAGGGGAGGGCAGTTGGGAGGGAGCAGGCCTGTTGGGAAGGGCAATTGGGAGTGACTCTGCTGTCAGGGGAGGGCAGTTGAGAGTGAACAGGCTGCCAGGCAGAAGTGCTTAGGAACCGTCAGGAAGGCAGGCAAGCAGCTGTTGGGAGTTAGCAGTCCTGGATTGTCAGAGGAATCCCAAATTGGAAAGGGTGCAGGGTGGGCTGAGGGACACCCTCCCCCCTGCCGCATAAACAAATTTCATGCACTGGGCCTCTAGTGTTCTAATAAGTATTTATGGTGTCAGATAGGAATAAGATTTATCAGAATAATTACTAAGTAAGTTGTATAATGTCTAATTATTGTGGTGTGCTCCAGAAACTAATATAATATTGTATGTCAACTGTAATTAAAAAATGAAAAAGTGATTTCAAGAAATAAAATGAAAACAAAACAAGAAAAAAGAGTTAAATCAGAAACAAAGGAGATTTTTATTTTTATTGTTTTATATTTTATTCTTTTAAAATATTTACTTAGATATTATCACTTTTTAAATGGACATATTTCCTTATCAGTGCTGCACTATATGAGTCACCATGAAAAGACAGGTACATTTTTCAAATCAATTGATTTCAAATGCATCTTTGAAGGAAAGTTATTAAGATGAGAAACTAGAGACTGGAAACAGAGCCAGAATGTCAATCTCTGGTTGAAAGCATTACCTACTGGGTAATAGAAACAGCTACTGCTTTTATCATCTCTGACTGCATCCATTTCTACAGATAAACCTGAATCCAAAGGATAGCCCAACCTCATTGTAATTCTGCTTATAGAGGCAAATATTTCCTATATGATTATATTTATCTGTTAACAAATATAGGGGGAAAATCCCTGATGCATTATCCAAAGAATGCAAATAACTCAATAAAATGTTTTTGAAAATTTATACAGTTTTATCAATATATATAATAATTCTTGAGCAATTAAAAAAATGACAGAAACATCCTCAATGAACTAGAAAGCATTTGATCCTCAGACCCCACTACTTATGCCTTTAAAAATTTGGAGGATAATTGGATATTTTCTAGACATATATGGTAAAAATGAAGAAAGCATTTTGCATAGTCCAATGACTCCTAAAAGTTCTTATTTTTGGGGTATGTGAAAGCTCCAAAACATCCCAAACATTTATCTTTCAAATAAAAATGAATAAAATTGCATTTAAATTTGAACATTCTGAGGTACAATTTAAATCTGGAGTTGAGAAGCATGTTTTGAGGACTTTCGGTATGACCTAAAATGCTGTGATGGTTTATTTTATTTTTTTAAGCTAGGTACAAGTTTTGTTTTGAACAAAAATTACCACTGGAATTTATTTATTAAGAGACCCTGCTCCTGATTATAATTAAAAAGATTGTGAAGCTGTGTGAGAGGCAACTCTGAACAGACTCTATTAATTGAGAAAAATGGAGAACAACCAATTAACTTATTTTTCACTCAGAAGTTATCCTTCAAAATGTCTGAGTTCTAAAATTCATCAAACTCATTATTTAACTCATGGAGATTATATATATATATATATATATATATATATATATATATATATATATATATATATCCATGAGCTAATATGCTAAGACTGGTCACCATGATACTCACTGACCACCAAGGGCCAGATGCTCAACACAGGAGCTGCCGAGCTGCAATGACCTGGCAGTGACAGTTCTTAGGTTATACTACCCAAAACCAGAGAGGAGGGAACCTGATTCCTTACAGGGCCACACAATTCCACCTTTAGCTGTGAGTTACGTGGTTTCTGGGGCACTGTCGGCCTGAATCTGGTTTACTGCACACTTGTGTTTGTGTTCCACACCCTGTATTACAGCAAATTTGCTGAGTTCCTTCTCTCACTCTGGGACCCCTCAGGGGATGTCAAAGAGCTGATTTCAGCTCAATCCCCACAGACCAGGTTGAGGAACCCCACCTGCTGAAGGCACCCTGCTGGGGTGCATGAATCTGTGCACAGGGTCACTAGTACAGTATAATATTGCATTAACAGAAATTTGAAATATCTTATTACAGCTTCCTTTCTGCTTTAACTTCTGACTCTATTCTTTCTTAGTCATGCAGTTACAAAAGTGAAAGAAAAACCATAAAAATAGTTACACATACAAAATATAAATCTCTTTACTTAGTTTGTTAACTGCATGTGTGTGGAATTCCTCCCTCTGGTTTATGTAATATCCACCTAAAATTCAAGCTATAATACCTATGGGACAGGTCATGTGGATTTCCACTTCTCTCCCTCTTCTCAGTGCTTCTTTGCCAGGGAAAGACATCCGCTGTCACATCTACCATTCAGAATCCCACTCGTGTTGTAGGCAACCTTTTCAATATCAACTCTTAAAAAAGTTTTCAGTTAACTACTCATAACTTCTTCTTCCCGAGTCACTCTTCCCTTCAGTGAAATTACACTTATTTTCTATCTCTCCATCTCCTCCACCAAGCCTTCATCCCTAGTATCGCTTCTCCATATTTGATTTCTCCAGAAATATTGGCCTTTAGGGTTTCTAATATAAATTATAAGTAAACATAGTATACTTAGCATTTATTATATGTATATTATCTCCTTTACATGTCATTTCCATTAAATATACTATCTCCTTTAATATAATTTCCATTAAAC
The DNA here is from genome assembly GCA_963924515.1 of Vespertilio murinus. Classification (NCBI taxonomy): domain Eukaryota; kingdom Metazoa; phylum Chordata; class Mammalia; order Chiroptera; family Vespertilionidae; genus Vespertilio; species Vespertilio murinus. Next base: position 111,125,703 of record OZ004709.1, read on the forward strand.
AAGTATTCTATAAAACACACATTTTTTTCAGATAATACAGTCTATTTGCACATTTCTAAAATCAGTATAATATTCTAAAAATGGTCAATTGTGTAGAAACAATTGACTAACATTTCTGTTCCATGAATTCCCTATTGATCAAGTGCAAAACTAACTAATGGACATTTAAATGTTAGTGCTGATTCATTTCAAGTTTCTCTACTTTAAAACTGAAGCAGGCATCTACACACAGAGCAAGAACCTCGCTAGGGAACACTTATTTTCTTTCTGACTCCAAGGCATTGGAGAAACTTAGATTTCCCCCTCATGCTCGGGATAGATAGTGTTTATACTTCATTTTGAATGTGCAGCAGTGGCCAGAAGCAAAACTCTCTGTTCTGTGCATTTTAAGTAATCCCTCATATCTCAAGAAAGTACCACAAGAATGCAAATAAATAGAGCCCCAGAAGAGAGAAATTGGGCCAAAATGAAGCATAAAGGGGATATGGGAGGCATTTGTCTCTCCTTTTTTCCTGTTAAGTAAAGTTAGAAGTAATCCAGACCCAGGGAAGGCTGTTATCAGGAGATCAATGGTGTCAGTTCCTATTTGTGTCACGAGAGCAGGGAATATGCACACTTAAAGCAAAAGAAAGAGGACTAAGAAAAAGACAGAAATGCGTGGCTCAGTCTTGGATACATGAAGTCTCCTTTGATTCATATAGAAGCTAACAGCATGCCAGAAAGAATATTGTTTGTTTAAATTATGAACTTGTTTTAGTAAGATTGCATTTTCCATGCTGTTAACCTTCACATTTGCTTATTTGATGTCACACATCTCAGTAAGTCCTGTTTTAATTATTACCAAAGGTAGTCTGTAAGGAACATCGGCTAATTTGTTCCTCAGATCCGCTGATGAATATCAAGTGTGAGCTTTAACCCTGATGGATGATTAATGTCAGAGATACTTTGAGCATAATCAAACATCATGTCCTTCTAAATAATAACATAGTTACCAGATTTTAACATTAAAAATAGTTAATACTATGTAGAAAAATCTCAGTATCTAAAAATGTAAGCATTTATGAAAACATTAACAACCAAAGCTAGATTGTCAAAGAAGATACTCTAATCGTGGTCAACAATTTCTCTTAGAGTTGACATACCTGCATGTCTAAAAGGACACAAATTGTATTTATTCTCGGCCAGTTTATTTGGGTGTTCAGTTGGTGTATAACTGCCACCACAGTTAGAATTATGGGCACTGGATCTGAAAAGTGGGTGTGATGGAGCAGGCAGAATATTAAAAGTCACATGACTATACAAGGTAGCAAGGAGGACCTTTGTTAAAGAGCCATGGGGAATGTTGCATCAGCTATTATATGAATCATAAACAAAATATCGGGTCAAGGAAAGTGGACATATCAGGGACTCTATATGTTATTCAGGCCCCTTTGCTTTCTTGAGACTACCATAGAAACCTAAACATCGTTGCTTTACTATATCTGGGTTAGCATTGTTCACTAGTTGGCTTAATTTAGTATAATTTAGGAAGGAATGTGTTCAACCTAATATCCATGCTCTTCTACCTCTTTTATACCTCTCGCTGAGAGAATGTGAACACACTTTCCCTTTATTCCTATAGAATTTTGTATTTACCTGAAAGATTGACAGTGGAAGAAAAAGACTACTTCAATATGATTTGTTACTTTTTTGTTGTTTTGAAGGATAGTGGAAATACGTGACCTGAGAAAAAGTTGAATCTTCCTCAACAAAGAGTAGATATATATTAGGAGGCAAGAATACATAAACTAAAGCATTTAAATTAAAAATTAAAAAAAAACACTTGCCAACCTAAAACAAAGATTTATTCCATGCAAACTCATTTAAAGAATAATTTATAAAGACGGTGCTTGATGTATTAAACTTCAGCTTTTTGTCAGGAAAACTCAGTTATGAATGTACCACAAGGTTACAGGCTTTAAATATATGGCTGAAATGTGTGGTGCATTAATTTATGGAAATGCTAGCCAAAAATAAAGTAATACATTTAATAATGTTTATCTTCCTAGAAAAACAACTCTTAACCTAAATAAAGAAGTAAACTGACAAGCTCAAATGATCAGAAATTTAGTTTATTTGGTTATAGGGGAGAAATTGTAGTTAAAAAAGGCATGCTCCAGCATGCTACCAGTGAGTCCCCCAATGCTTTAGGACAGACTATATTTAAGGTCAAGAAGCCCAAAAGGGCAAAAGTCCAGTCAGAGCCCAAGTTGTAAGTTCATTGGCTGGAGGATGGGGACAGATTCTTGGAGGATAGTCATTGGTCAGTAGATAAGACTCAGTCTTCTCTAAATCAGGCATTTATGAAAAATCAGTGTCTCAGTTACATTCTTTTCTGCAGATGCATGTGTGAGATTTTTCATTTTATATCCTATGGTTTTATTTCAGACTGAAATCCTTCCTCAAAACAATAATAGAAATGAAATAAGTGTTCACTGACGTTTGCAATGTTTACTTTTTGCAAAATACAAATTAGCCTCAACATCTCATTGCATTTCTATCGATCACAGTGAATTGTCCTGGTCTAAGCTGCTTAAGGCTAATAGAATGATGTTTTTCTGAGTTTAACCATTTATGCCTGGATTTGAGAGTACATGCTGAGTAGGACATTTTAGCTAAAATAGCCTTTGACGCTATCTGTACACACAAGTAAATAATCCAAACAAGTACCCATGCACTATTTTTTTCAATGCAGAGTTTTAAACATTCAGAAACTTGGGACATGTGTAATAATTTCCTTTGACTCATTAGATAGCCATAGCTATTTATGGCTTATTTATAGACTGAGCCTAGACCTCCAAGTGGCTATAAAAATGTTGGAATTTGTACCTCAAAATGTATCTACTTAAAGACATAGCTATTTTTCATGAAATTTATATATGTTATCTATGTCTGAAAAATTGACTTTGCACCACTAAATCAGAAATTCACAGTGGAATTATATTTCCTTATCTAACTCATTAATCAGGGATTTATTTCTTTATTCTTTAATTGCCAAATATTTACTAACATTAACTAAATCTTAGGTAGTTTTCTGAGAGCTGAGGATATGGCAGAAAAGAAAAAGAAAAAACACAAAATTTTCTTATCTTTTCCAAAACAGTAGAGAGATATGTTTGCCTCTAGTAGAGTGATTTGAAGGGTGACTTTAGAGATAAAATAAGAAATAAAGTGAGGATAAGGAGATAGCTCTAGAAGGAACTTGCTGTAAACTTATGGGATTTTTCCCTTCTTTGAGTAAGATAGAAATCATTGGGACAAAAAAAAAATTAAAGGTGAGACTTGATAAGTCTGGGTTCTCTCTGGGGACAAAATTGAAAGCAATAACAAAACAAACAAAAAAGTAGAAAGCGATTTCCTCACAGGAAAGATGATAGTGGTTTGGACCAGTTGACATTTGCTGATGGCTTGGAGGTAAAGTGTGAAAGAACATGTCAATAATGATACCAAATTGTTTTTTGTTTATGTTTTTCAGAGTTTTGTTTGTTTTTATCTGAGAAACTGGAATACTTTTTCACTTCCTGGTAAAAGAAGGACAGTGGCAGTGGTGAGTAAGAATACAGATTCTCTTTGGAGATATTAATTGTAAAATCTCTCTAATCATCTAAGGTCTGATGTTGTGTAAGCAGTGGTTTACATTAACTTGATGTTTAGAGGAAAATTTCATACTGGCCATGCATTTGGGACCTATACTTATGTAGATGACCATAAGACTAAATGAGGTCCTCATGGGCCCCTGGGTCCTCCCTCCAACATTTAGAAATCAAATGATGAGACATTATGAGCAAAGACACAGAGAAAGAGTGACCAGATAAGATTTCCAAGGAGTCATGTGGATCAAGTGGAGTAAATGCTGCTAACAGAAAGGGAGATGAGATTTATGACTTGACTATGGGGTTTTATAATGTGGGGATACTTAGAGACCTTTGGTTCTCTGCACCTTGCCATTGTGCCCACTATTTATCCCTTTCTGTTTTCTTTCTTTGCTTTTGGAAATTTTGATGTTTAAAACTTGAGATTTATGGCTGAGGGGGTAGCTAGATTTGCATCACTAATTTGAATATAGAGATATCATGGCTACAACTCCTTTTCACTAAACTGACAGATACCAAAGGACCATGAAGCCCATCAGATAAAAGAGTCCTGTAAAGATGGAACAAGATGAGGGAGAGAAAGAAAGAGAAACAGAATGTGGAAAAAAAAGAAAGTTCTAATTCCAGAATTGAATTAAGTTAAATGGTCAAGGAGAATTCATCAATGATTTCAGTAGAGTTCTAGCTGCCTTTCTGCTGGCATGCTTCTGCTTTGGAAAGTGCATGCCTGAGAGATAGAGGGAACTTCTGCTGATCTGGGCATATCGCATGTGCGTGTTAAATGTGGTTGCAACTGGGGGAAGTGAGCTTGGATTATTTGTATGCTGTGTTCTATTATGGGGCATCACAGTTACCTATAAATTTAATCAAATTAGAGATGATAGAGTTGTAATAGTTGTGATAGAATTCTGATTCAGTCCCCTGAAAACACCCAATGCATCTTACTGTTAGGTAGATCACAAGACATCTTACTGTTATATAGAACACGATTTGAAAACTTAGGATTTACATTAGTGACTCAGTTACACTTAAATTAATGTACATAAACATCACTCTGTCTGGCTAGCTAATACCACGCAGTATTTCATTGGTTGATAAAGCTAGCAAACGGGGTTGAAAGTGCCAACCAGGAAAAAGGCAAGTGAGAAGATTGTGGTATCACGGAAGCCATGGGAAGAGTGTTTGAAGGTAAGAGTAGACAACCATTTGAATGCATTTTACTTTTTCACTAAGCAAATACTCATAACCATACATTATAAATGGTGGTAGCCACTGAAACACCCCCACCACACACACATGCATATATGCACACACATTTTTTATTTAGCACAGTCATTTTTTTTTAATTTATAATGGGGTTGAAACATATGCTCAACTAACATTAAAGAAATTTTTTCACATTATGAATTTTCTCTGGGAATTTACATTTACTGGTGATATAAGCATATGTATTTGATTTAAAAAAATGCAAACTTTTAAAGAATAATAAGCGCCACATTTATCTAACAGGAAGATCTAGAATTACCTAACTTTTTATTTGAGGAGAATTGACAATGAAATGCAACCTTAATTTACAAATTACTACACTCAAAAGAGTGATTAAGATCATTGAAATAGGAAATTGATACAAATACTATTATTTTGAATTGTTTTAAGAGTGCTATTTAAATCTTTTCATTTTTTATTTCTGCCTGTGTCTACATTTAATGAAAAGAAAATATAAACTATTACAGAGACATCTGTTCTAGTCACATTTTATGTGTAATATCACACCAAACCCACACAATATAATTATGATTATTGATGTTTTACACTAGACTTCTACTGCATAGAAAATTACTTTAAATTTGAACAGCCAAAGAATGTAATTTGTGATAGTCAGAAATATAATTCTAAGCAAGTAAAATTTGAAACATGATTACTATTAACCAAATTATTTTAGTGACCCTAAGTATTATCTACCACTACTTCATAAGTAGACAACTTATCAAAAATACCAATACATTAATTTCTCATGATTACCCATAAATGCACACAGATTAATCTGAACTAAGTAAACTATTCTTCCTGTCCAAAGTATTCACTTTAATGGATTATTTTACTGTCCATATTTCCCATACACAGTAGAATGTTTTAAGGTTTCGTAGATTATCTATTGCCTACACCAGAGGACAGAAAACTGTGGCTCATGACCACTGCCTTAGGGATAAAACACTTAAAAAACATTTTAATAATGTACTAATGTCTTTAACCTGAAGTCAGAACTTCTGGGTAAAAGTAATGCTTTAAAAAGTGGTCGGCAAACTCATTAGTCAACAGAGTGGAAAACTGTGGCTTGCGAGTCATATGTGGCTTGGCTCAAGAGCCGCAGTTTGCAGACCATGGACCTATACTATTCATGTGGGCCTGTATTTGGCACCTCACAGAATAGTGCATCACAGACTTCATTACTCAGCTACAAATGGAGCCTTGCCTCATTAAATGATCATTTGTTTATCTTCTTTTTATTAGTGAATCTCTGAGTATCCAAATTTTACTATGATGGCAATGGTTGTGAGATTATGAAGAAACATATGATGCTTTTAAAAAATGACACCTGGAATTACTTTTGTCAAACACAAAGCATGCACACAAGATATTAAGAAAAATCCCCTGTAGTCAAGCCACAAATAGGAAGGGAAAAGAAGAGAGGAAAGTTAAGAAACCATGGGGCCAACCTAACAAAGTGCATTTGTTGTGATAGAGATTATTAAATAAGTATTTTAATATATTTAGTGGTAAATAAATTAATAAAAATATAACTAAAAGAGATGATAAAATATTAACAAGCATATTTTAGGGAAAACCAAAATAGACATTCTAAAATATAAATTGAGGTCTACATTTTAATAAATACCAATCAGCAGTTTACTAGTAGACATTGATAAATATATACTTTTAAAAATCTCTTTCCAGAAGCATACACACAATGTTTATATAAGCTGAACCATTTGAAAATGAGTCACTATTTTCCTGTAAATATTTCAGCAGGCATCTCTGAAATTTAAGACCATTTGCCTACACAATCATAAGTACACACACACACATACATACACAATCAATACATTATAAATTTTGTGACATTCATTTTAAAATTTTAATAATTTTAATAACTGGTTTTAATTAAATTTCCCACATTGTCTCCAAAATAATTTTCTATTATCATTTTGAACAGTCAACTATTAATATTGACAGTACTTTTTTTGGTTTTATCCTCCTGTAGTCTTTTTAACTAAATAGTTATGCCCAATTTTGGGAGGTTTTTGAAATTGATTTTGACAAATGTCCAGACCAGCTTTCTTTTTCTTAATGTTTTTTTTCCTTATTATTATGAGAATATAACGACACTAGAGGCCCAATGCACACCATTCCTGCCCTGGGGGAAGAGAAGGGCCTCTCAGCCAGGCCTGCACCCACTTGCAGTCTGGGAACTCTCAGGGGATGTCTGCCTGCTGGCTTAAGCCCGCTCCCCACAGAGCCAGCCATGAGCGCAGCTCAGGGCTTCTGGATGAGTTGGGGGAGTGAACTGACCACCAGGGGGTAGCTCCTGCATTGAGAGTCTGGCCCCTGCTGGTAAGTGTGTGTCACAGCGACCAGTCATTCGTTCCACCATTTGGTGTATTTGCATATTATCCTTTTTTTTATATAGGATACAATATTATACTGATTTTATATGTGCTAAATTCTTACTCAACATGTAGGTACCTAATGAATTGATCACCATAATAAGTCTAGTAAACATCTGATGCCATAACATGATATTATTAACTGTGTTCCCTGTACATCACAACAGCATGGCATATATATTCTACCTCCTTTTCCCCTTTAATTTTATACCCTTTTCCCCAACCCCCTTTTCCTCAGGCAACCATCAGGTTTTTCTCTATGTATACGTCAGTCTCTGTTTTAATTTTTTTTTTGTTTTTAGATTCCACATGTAAGTAAAGTCTCGTGGTAATTTTCCTTCTCTGTCAATTGCTTCATTTAATGTAATACCCTCTAAGTCCATTCATGTTGTTGCAAATGGCAAGATTTCATTCCTTATAATAGTTGAATAATATTTTATTGTGTATGTCTGTGTGTGCCACATATTATTTATTCGTTCATTTATGGATAGACCAGCTTTTTTGAAGAATGTCTCCTATATTTGACTTGTCTGTTTTCTCATGATGCCATTTACCTTGTTTCTCTGAATTTTCTGTAAATTGGAAGCTAGTTTGGTCATGAGACTATATTTAGACTCAGAGTAAGTATTTGTGGTAAGAAAATTATTTATGTTGTTTACTTTATATAGAATGGTATGTAGAAATACATAGTGTTAAATTTTTTCATTATTTGATGGCAACTGCAGTTGGATCATTTACTTAAGGTAATGATTTCCAGATCTTACTATTGTAAATGTGTATTTTTATTTTGCTGTTACCAAGTTATCTATGAAATAATACTGTGAATAAGTTTTCCAATCATTTTTTCATCTAATCACTTGTACAAATAATGATGGGACCTGTATGAGTCCATTATGGAGTTGCAAATAGTGATTCATTTTTTCTATTTATAGATATTACATTTATTTGTTGGCATTTTTCTGAAATGAGCTTTATATACATATATACATATATAATTTTCTATATGTGAGACATGTATATTAACATATATTCTCTCTATACATATATAAATATAATTATACTAGAGGCCTGGTGCATGAAATTCGTGCATGAAAGGGGGTGTCCCTCAGCTCAGCCTGCACCCTCTCCAATCTGGAACCCCTTGAGGGATGTCCGACTGCCCAATTAGGCCCAGATACGGGATCAGGCCTAAATGGGTAGTCAGACATCCCTCTCACAATCCAGGACTGTTGGCTCCCAACTACTTGCCTGCCTGCCTTCAAGATCAGACACACGTTTGTCTTCATTCATTTTCTGTCGATAACACTGGTTTCTTTCAACTGCAGAGCTATCTTGTATCAATAGTGGATGTTTAAACATAGTCCCACCTCCCTGCTGTCAGGTGAATGAGAGTCCTAGCTGTCAGGTGGAAGAGAGCTCTCTGACCAATGGTTGATTATCTAGGGGTGGGACTGCCTCCTCCCTTCTGTCAGATGGATGTCAGGCCACTGAGACCTGTCTGACCAATGGCTGATTCTGTGGGGGTGGAACTTCCTCCTCCCTGCTGTCAGAGTCTGGGCCAGCACAAACTGGGACACAGCATCAAGTCCCCCTACACCAAAAGACACAGAGTCAACTCCCTGCCCACTTGTGTGTGCCCCCTGGATGCAGCATCCACCCTCATGGAGGGGCTGAGAGGCCCAGACACTTCCAGAGGCTGGGGACCAGTGAGGCTGGATCCTCCCCTGTAGTGGAGGAACCCTGCCTCTCCCTTTAGCCCCCTGAGGCTGACCCCTGACAGGGCCCATAGGCCCAAACATTCCAGCCTCACCGTTCATCCCCAGACACTCCAGAGGCTGCAGAGCAGTGAGGTAAGATCCGCTATCAGAGTGGGTAGATCCCACTCTGGCTGGGCCAACAGGCCCAATGGTGGGAGTGAGGGGACTGGGCACCTCCATGTTGTAGCAATGGGGGCTACCATTTTTGTTGTGGAGTGACATTTAATTTGCATGTTACTCTTTTTATTGGATAATCTATTCAAAAACACTGATGCTTTATTTTGTTAGTCTGACAGAAATGTAGAAGAATGCAAATCAGTTACAGGCTTATTGTTAGGTTTTTAATAATGGTAACCTGGAGCAGGGTGAGGAAGCTAAAATCATTCATACGAAACTTTAGAGAGAAAGAACTGTAGGAAAACAAAAATGATAAATAAACTTACATTTATATCACTTTTTCATTTAATATGTTTAATTAAACTGTAAGATAATGTTTATGTATTTTTACTCTTTATTTTATTTTAGAATAAATGGTTGCAAGTAAGCCAAAAACTCTGGTAGGAACTCAGGGAGAATATTTTTCAATAGGGTATAGTATAGTACAACATTAAAGCCAAGAACCTGTGATTTCATAGGGGCCTCTGAAATAAACTTCCATGTGTTCTGATACAAAATGTGTTAGGAACCTAATCATAGGCTAAGTTCAAGTAAAGAAAAAAAAGGTAAAAGATATTAGACAGAAAGCCAAAAGAACTTATACAGCAACAGTCTATGTCAAATATCAGTGGGCAGGAATCCAAGTTTTCATATCCAAATGGGCTTTGAGAACAAAGACTTGGCTCACGCCCACATCTACATTTCATTTCAGCAGGGCTTAGGTAGTCCAACAGTTCATAAACTTTTGTGAGGTCTCAAATACCTCCGAAAATCTGATATTTATTGGTGTCTCCAAAGCGAACTGAACTTCTCTAAATATTGATCTCAAACTAGAATCCAAGGTGAGCAGTGGCAATGCTCACAGATGTTTGACAGGATTGGGGATTAGATGACTGTCCCAGATTAGAGGGGAGCTCTGAGCAGCAGGTTGTGTCCTCCTTGAGGGAATGTGGACCAGAAAGACAGAGCATGTGAGGAAATTGCCAATCAGGCTGTTCATCAGGAAAATACTCTAAATACATATTAGAAGTAGAGAGACTAAAAAGGAAATAGAGAACAGTTACATAGCCATATGGCTGTGGTTTTAGGGGAGTTGGAGATGGGTGCAAGCAGGGGGCATCGTAGAGAAGCAACTGCAGATCATCCCAGAACAAACAGATGGAGAAATATGGGTGCCATAGGGAGGGTAATTTTATGGGATATTTTGTGTGAGCCAAGAAAATATAATTAATTAATAACTGACCAAGACAGTGGAAGATTCATGCGAGAAGGGGCCTTCCATCTTCTGGCTGCCCGCACTGCCTTCACTCTGGCCGGAGCCGCCTTCTCCCTCTGGCTCAAAGCTGCCATTCTGCCTTCTCACACTGCCCAGAGTGCTGTGGAATGCCTGAGTTGTCACCATGGCAATGACACAAACATTCCACCCTGGCCTCTTGATGCCTGAGTATGCAAATTAACCTGCCATCTTTGTTAGTTTAATTTGTATACTTCTGATTGGCTGGTTTGAGTCAAGAAAGTGTGATCAATTAGCAAGTTACTCTTTTATTAGTGTAGATCTCCTGGTAAAGACCTTAAAGCACATCACCCATTTTCATTTCTAAATATGCATGTGTATAGAATTCAAGTGATTTGCCTCAAGATTTTATAACTAGTTCATGATAGAAGAAATACCATGGCCAAAGCAATTTTCACATAAATACTATTAGTATTATAACATTTTTGCCTGTGTCTGTGTTTTTCATAGTGTTTCATGAGGTTTTACTACATATAAGTAACTAACTAACTAGAGGCTGTATTTGTGTTAATACAGATATTATGTCTCAGAAGTGTGGCACTGACAATAGAGAACAGGAGTTAACTTTCTCTCAAAAACTGACTTCATGAGTTTGCTTGGGCTGTCAGCTTCATTCTGCTTGTGTGGTAAACCCTGTGACAGAATGACAGAAGTAGTCCTTTAACTCCCCATTTTATTCCCACCCATTTCTATTTTAGCCATTAGACTTTCTTTTAAATCATTAACTTTTAAAAGTCATTTTAATGTACATATTCATAAGATCATCAATTAGAAGAAATACATTGACTTTGTGTACATGTTTAGCTTATATTTTACTTAGAAAGGGAACAAGAAATAGAGAAAATGATGGAGACAAGATGCCACCTAAGATGTGGACATATTACCACACCAGAACTGCTGTCAGTCACCTACACATTGTAGCACTTGGTGAAGGCACCCTGACTCTCCTTATTTATTCTGCAATAAATCTCCAAACAGAATTATTTTATTTTCTATTTTTGGTAATGTTCACCCAATAATATTGTTTCTATTTATTTTTTGAAAGCACGTAAAGGGAGGAGGGGAAGAGAGAGAGAGAGCGAAACATCAGTGTGAGAGAGAAACATTAATTGGTTACCTCCCACAACTAGGACAGGGGATAGAATCTGCTCTCAGATATGTGTTCGTGAGCAGGAATTAAACCTAGAACCCTTTGATGTGTGGGCTGATGCTCTGAACCACACTGGCCAGGACCACACAGGATCATTTTAAAAGGAACTGGATTTCCTTTCACTCAATGAGGAGAAGACATGCTAGAGAGAGATTTGCTACACTGAGCAGTTGTTTTGAAACAGCTTACCTTGGCCTTACTACGCTTCTAAAATAGAGGGTGTGTGTGTGTGTGTGTATGTGTGTACATATATACCTTCTGTATTCCATATACTATGGCTTTCTACATGTCAACAGCTTGTATTTCAGATATATCACTATTTCAATGAAAACTATTTGGTTTGTAAACTGAACATTTATATGTATTTAAGATGTATAAAAACCACTGCATTACAGAAATAGGCTATTTGTGCCAAAATTTTGCATTCATTTCAGCTTTTTAAACGTTGATTTATTTTAATTATTCCCCAGTCAAAACAACAGGACATTTTTCTTCTCTAGAATTGGATATCATGATTAGAATTCTGTTCACTATACTCTCTGATGTTATAAAAAACAAAACAAAACAAACCCAAAACCAGATTACCTTGTTACATTGGTACGTAAGCTAAAGTGATAAAGCATAAATAGTGTCCATACATGCTTAAAAGAGCAACCACTATGTATGTTGTTGATAGAGTTTATAACACACTCTGGAGCTTAGCTGTTGCAGGAGGGGGTTAAACTGGTCATTCAAAAGTAGGCTAAAGGTTTGGAGCGACACCTCTCATTGGATCCATCTGAGAATGCCAGGATACACGCTAAGCCATTTCTAACTAAAGAATGACCAATTTCATCCTGTATATAAATACACAGTTACTTCTAATTATAGTATGATCTACTACCCTGATTTACCTGGGATAATAGGTTTTCTGGCCGCAGAATTTTCAGTGCTAAAACCATGAGAGTCATGATTAAATGTGACTGTTGATCATCCTGTGTTATTTACGTAGTATAACTGAGTAACATTACTGCCCAAACTGAAAAACAAACCACTATAGTATTACTTTTATTTCTTATCCCGGTAGAATATTTATGCTCAACATTAGACTGTTGGATCTGGTTCTGTTCTTTAATTCTCTGCAAGACCTCTAGGCAACACTGGAATCTCCTTAAGAAGCATTGCCATAATTGCTATCGGCTAAATTTACATTCTGTTTTCAGCAGCTCCTAGTCACACATTCAGATTAAAGAGGAGCTCAGAATTATCCATTAAGCACATCTATTGGGGTTATAAATAAATATCAATAATTTGCTCCTATTTTATAAAAATGATGAAACTAACTTGAACTGTCAAAATCTATTCAAAATAGGACTTGGGCTCAGATTAAAAAAAAAAAAAATCTGGGTCATACATTCTCTCTCTGTGAGATGTGTAACAAATAGCCCTGAACTTAACACACAACATGCTGGGCCCCCTCTCCAGATACTGCCATCAGCCCGTCATGAGGCATTTGCCTGGATATGGACTCGTTCAGTCTCTACATAGAACTTGATTGAATCTCACTGTTGTCTTGCCAGGATTTCTGTCACATGAACTTATCAGCATCAGCCCAAAATTTGGTAAAGTCAGATCAAAATCAGATTTAAAAAATTGGGAAAATTCCTCACTGATTTCTAAATTCTAAAATATTTGACATATTGTTTTAAAAATGTAGTGCTGCTTCCTTATCACAACTTCCTGTTTGTTTATTTATATTACCACCTTTTTTACATGCCCCTCATTGTAGCTTGAACAACACCTACCTGTTATGTTTTATATATGTAGACTTGTTCATGCCATTCTTGAGTGGCAGTGTCCTAACCTTTTGATCATGCATGACAGAACCACAATTATCTTACAAGAAAAGTGCCATCTTCTTCACCAAGCATTCCTGATTACTTTTACCTTAATGTCTGCTCCTTTGCATGTAACTCCTGTATTGGGGAGATGTTTTAATACATATCCTGACATGTCTCTCTTTGAAGCATTAATTGCTTCTAAGTAAGCATTAATTGCTTGTGCCCTCCAGGATTCCTTTATGTGCTTCTTAGTACTCTAAAGTTCATCACCTTCCTTCTTCTTCACTTAAAAGATATCGTCCAAAGAATTTAATACTTAGGAATATTAAAGACACATTATATAGAATATGTCTTATTTAGTAGTGTGCTTAAGGAGTACAACCAGGTAGCAGAAACTTTAGTTTCCATAAGCAAGTTGGACAGTCAATCTAGCACTATAATATTTATCATATTATTCAATAATTGCAGAGTCACTAATTCTTTATAAGTAAAACTAGAGGCCTGATCTGTGGCATGACTGGTAGGGCAATCAGTGGAGAGAAGGGGCCCTTGGTACCTACCTTGTCTGGCCTAGGGCCTGTGAGCTGGGAGCAGCTCCTGCATCAAGCATCTACCCCCTGGTGGCCAGTGCATGTCATGGCAACCAGTTGTTGCACAGTCATTCTGAGGTTTGGTCAATTTGCATATTAGGCATGAGTTATATTAACATATTCCTTGATTTTTGTGTGTGAAAAAAAATACTATACATATTAACCCCCTTTAAAGTGTAAAGCATTATACAAATGAAAGCATGATTTAGGCATGACCTCAATTTTAATAATTGTAATTATTTTTTTGTTTAATAGAGATATAGTAGTCAGAATATTGGATTGAATGGTAGAAGAAGAAAGACTATTTAGAGATGGAGAAATATAGGTTGTTATGTGTCTCAAAACACACTAAAAAAGCTAGCATTTATTCTTTGAAAGTAGGGAAGGGTGAAAATCAGAAAAGTGTTTCCCACTGGGAAACAGTAAGAGTAGGAGGTAGCACATCTGTTCCTAAGCACTTAAACACTGAAATTTTTCTCTGCTTGGGCAGCTGTCTTTAAAGAAGAATCAGTACCACCACTCAGTTCTCAACTAGACACAATCTTTCTCCCCTCAGGCAATAATTACCCCCCAGTTATCTCTTCCAGACTTACATGGCCCATCTTCTGGGCTAGGGCCTCAGTGAATCCACTGCTGATTATTCATTCTTATCCCACTGATCCTTGCCACACTAAGCAATCTCTGCCAAGTTCTTTCTACTGGCCTTTAAAAATGGTAAGGAATACAAATAAAACAAATACTGCTTGGAACTAAGAACTTATAAAGCCATGCTTAGAGAATATCAATTGACAAACTGATTTTCTCCTGTTAGTAATTGGTGGAAATCAGATCTGTAATTTGAACTTTTGCTCTATTTTGAAAGCAAATATCTTTTCTGAGGAAATATGAAGTTTGTTACATGGTTTGAATAGCCATTGGCTTTTTAGCTTAATGTAAGCCATATTGCTTTATTAAGGTTTTAACATATGAAATAATTGACTAAATGTGACTTATTAATATGAAGTTGGGATATCCATGGGAGACGTCCAAGCAGTCATTTTCATTTTCTAATGCCCACTAATGGCCTAGAATCAAAGCACAGGCAGTTAGCTAAATGAGAAGCTATTAGCTTGTTTGTTTGAGGCCCACAGAACGGATAATGTAATTGCTAGGTTTTCTTTCCTACTGTAGATATGAGCCAGGCACATGTTTTCCACCCATCAAAGTCAGTCATTGTAGACGGTCAGTCTGCCCAAAGAGCATTAAAAAGATTTCTCCTCAATAATAAGGGCTTTTTAAAATGTTGCCTGCATTATATTAAACTCTTTAAGCTCTCTTATTCAATTTGTCTAAGAAAAGTCTGTAGTACTAAATTACAAGCATACATTTTTCAAGAAACTAGAGATTCACTCTGCGATGCAAAACTATAGGTAGAGAAGTATAAGCCATATTTGGGGATTAGGGTTCTTCTAGGGCTTTACTTAAAATAAAATTCATTGCATTGCTATTCTTGTGGAATGTTTACCACAAGCATTTTATGGTGCCAAAGGATTTTTCTTCTTCTGTTACTAGTCAGTAAATTCCATTATCCAATGCTATCAATTTTGATTTAGCAATAACTTGCCTATTTCCTTTGTCATCTAAACTTTCTAATATGAAAAGCTAGTAAAGGTGCAATCTTCAGACAAATTATAAAGATTGGGAAATGGAATTGCATTTTTATTTATATTAGTTTATGCAAAAATAATCTAAATAGCTATCAAAATGTCAAGGAACTAGCAGCATAATAAGGTTATCACCTTCACTGAGTTTATTTGATTTGCCCTTTGCTTATAAACATTATAAAAGGGTGATTATCAAAGAACATACATTTTGACAGACTATGTGTCTTGAGATTTTGAGAATCAAAAACATTATTAGAAATGGAAAATCTTGTCTATTGTGCTACTTATAATCCGTATACTTACAAATTGATGAGAATCTTTCATACAGACCGGGAAGGGGGATTTGAAATAATCCCATGGAACCCTTTTACACTTTAGATGGCAAAACTAAGGTATGAGAAGATAGACAACTTCTAGGTGACATTCAAAAATTAAATAGTAAATAACACTGCTTTCTGAGAGCCAATGCCTATTACAGGACTGGTGCCGATGCAAATGAATCTGTTGACTGTGTATTGAAGATAAAGTATTTAATTTAATCAATGTTAACCATATTTAAGTGGTTCAAACTCCTTTATCAGCCTTCTTCATGTAATGTGCACATTTCTTAGACTCAGTAACCAGATAATGTGAACAGCTATGACAATTTGAGGCTCTTAGCACCTTGTCGTTAGCTGATGGTCTTATCTCAGGCCCTCTTCTCTTTAATGAATTTGATTCACTCAGTGTCAAAAATTCAGGGCTCAAAGCTCACAAATTAAAACAGTTAAGAGCCCAGGTAAGATTATTCCTTCTGTTTGTCATGCAGTCACAGGACATTTCTGTTCACATACACACAGAGGCTAGTTGCTATGACTCATAAAAGATTTTGAAGCCATTTTAGTCATTTACTCATGCTCCTTTAACACATTTAAAGAATAATAACCCCCACCCAACAGAAAAAGGCTGAACCACATTTTTCACTTTGCAAACACACTTACAGCATCATTTTCAATTTACTTTTCTTTAGCATACATATGGTAAAGTACATTCGAATTTTTGAAAAATACCCTAATTTCTCCACTTGATAATCTTAGGAAAGAAGGAAGGTTAACGGAAAGTTACTAGAGTTCTCTTTTGTTTCCTTGTCCTCTATTCTTAGATTCTCCCAACCTAAAACATCACCTTCAGGAATATTTATTCCATGCCATATGATTAAATTACCTTTTTATTCACCAGAGAAAAAATATATTATTTTTTAAACGCATTCCTTTTTTCCTTGGGAAAAAATTGAAATGAAATCTTTCTCTCTGGTTTATGTAAGTGCCATTTAAGAATGTAGTTCAATGCTATCCTGACTGACTGACTCATGTATTATAGTGTTTCCCAAACTCTTGACATATTTGTACCCCTTCTATAACTTTTGTAACGCTGCGTACCTCTCGTCAAAAAAATGGATATATTTTAATAACCATCAAAATATATATATATTTTTTATTTTTGGTACATATGCAAAATAATAATAAATGAAAAATAAAATTATTCATAATAAAATATAAATAAAATTTATATTATAAATAACATTTATTTGCACACTGGACCATCTCACGCCTCACAAGACTATCTTGACTCATGAGAATGTAGAATTAGGCACAGCTAAGCACGGTGCAGTGCATATCCCCACCAAACTCAGATGCAATGAGTACCCCAACCAAACTCTTCCCATACCCCTGGAGGTACGCGTATCACACTTTGGGGAACACTGCTCTAGGACATCAGGTTGTGAGATAAAAGTCTAGGGCTTTCAAATTATGGCTGCTATAACCATGTTTTTCTTTCTCACTCCCTTCAACTCTTTTTTTTTTTTTACTCTTTAATACTTTCTTCTCACTTAAAAAATACATTTCACTCTCAAACTGACCTCAGTTTGAATGCCAAATCCACCACTTAGCAAATGTAAATTTAGACTAGTTATTAATAATTTCTAAGCTCTAAATTCCTCTCTTCAAATAGGAATGACATATTATTGGGGAAGTATGTATTCAATTCTTTTTTAAATACTGGCTTATTTGTAATTTGGTTATTTGTCCTAATGATTGATATGCAAGTGCCCTTTATATATTCTGGATATAAATTCATTTTCTCTTTTCTTTTTGTGTGTAGATTTTCTGCCCCTTTATTTAACAGCAAAGCGGAGAGCAAAGAAAAATTGTGAATAATGAAAATATTCTATATCATGTGATATCCAACTGTGTATATTTGTTTTTCCCATTTATTAAATTTTTAATTTTTTAATTTATTAAGGTATAATATGTGTACATAGCTTACCATTGCCCCCTGTGTATATTTGTTAAAACTGTAATTCCTATATTTAAATTGATGAATTATATAAAATTAAACCTTATTAGAACTGAGCTATAAAAATTAGAGATGATAGTTGATAAGTTTAAAAATAAAACATTTTCTGTATATTTATTAGTAGTAGTCAATGACATTTTAAAATCTATAAACACATAAGTATAAACTATATGAAACTAAGCACTGATCTATAATGCCCATGTTTTGATTAAATAAATTCTGCATTAATATATCAAGCAATATATTGTATATTTTACCTTTTTTCCTCCTATTTATAAGAATTGATTTGCAAGGTACTGTCACAGGGAGATACTTGTCCTTTTCTAAGCTATGCTGTCCAAGATAATAAATGGCACTGCTGATAGCTTGAGTGTATGTGATAAAGTAGGGCTGTAAGCAATGATGATAAATAATAAGCCAAAAACATAGGGTATGGAGACTGCCTTTTTCTTATGGCCACTTTACCCAAGTTTAAATCGCTCAACATTTTCTCAAAATATATCTGTCAGCTTATCGTGGTGATTACAAACACAACTTAGATTTTGGGCCCAGATACAACACTTTCTGTAGATACATGTACTCAACATCTGTGTTCTCCACTTCCCATGCTTCCCTTGGAGAGTTACTTTGAATTTTAAATGTTAGTATATATGAAGGGCTTCTGAATACTTGACAAGCAGTTCGCTACATTTCTTTTTTTTAAATCAACACCTGAAGATATGTTTGTTTATTTTAAAGAGATGAAAGGGGGGAGGGAGGAGGAGAGGGAAGGAGGGAGAAAGGGAGAAAAGGAGAAAAGGAAAGAGGGAGGAGGAGAGAGGGAAAAAGGGAGGGAAAATCAATCAGTTGCCTCCTTTGCCCCAACTCGGGACTGAACCTGCAACCTAGGTATGTTCTCTGACCAGGAATTAAACCCACAACCTGTTGGTATATGGTGTGACATTCCAACCAACTGAGTCATCTTGACCAAAGCTAATCTACATTTCTTTAAAAAAAAATCCTGATCACACATCCAAATCATATGTCTTTAGTTATTACCAAGCATTTCTCTGCTGTACCATGTTATGCCTGACATTTCACTCCAAGACATGTTTTGACACTTTCATAATATTGGCAATGCCATTTAATAAGTATTCTGTACAGACTAACTCATGTTATTTTACAACTCTGTGAGCAGGGATCAATTTCTTTTATAGATAAGGAAAGTAAGGCTTAGACACTTTAAAGAAATTATCCCAGAATACTTAAATCATAACTGATTAAGTTTAGACTCAAACTCATCTATTCTAACGTCAAGCCAATAGCTAATATTTATATTAGCGAGCACTGTTCTTTGACCTAAAGGCCCAAGCCAATACCGTTTGTTGCACACATTATATTTATCCTGATTCCCTGAGGGAGAGCGAGAGAGAGAGAAAAGCAGTTCTCATTAAAATAAAAATAAAAAAAATAGAAGGGAACAAATACAAATGGGAGAGTTCTTGGCTGAGCACAGCATGTAATTATACCATCATGGGATGTCTTCAGAGAGGCAGCATGCACAATGCCATCTCAGAACAGGGAGGACATTTATTTTCTGCCTTTTCCTTCTCATCTTTTTTTTTTTTAATACATTTTTACTGATTTCAAAGAGGAAGGGAGAAGGAGAGAGAGATTGAAACATCAATGATGAGAGAGAACCATTGATAGGCTGCCTCCTGCATGGCCCCTACAGGGGATCAAGCCCGCAGCCTGGGCATGTTCCCCTGACTGGAATCAAAGCAGGACCTTTCAATCCCCAGGCCAGTGTTCTACCCATTGAGCAAAACCAGCTCGGGCCCTTTTCATCTTTTATGTCTCTTTTGTCATCATCTGTCTTATGGATCATTTCTTTCTCTGAACATCCAGTTTGTTTCCCTAGACAAGCCAGGTGGCTAAAGGAAAGGTTAGAGCAACTAAGAATACTCTCTGGCTAGGGAGCAGTAAAACAGCCACTCTTCAGCAGGAACACTACTCTCAGTGTCTTTTGAGCTGTAACAACCATGGCGTTAGCAGTAGCTGTTTGCTTCCATGGAGCCAGTAACGGGATGAGCTAGTGCCAGGACCACTGAGGTGAGAAATCAAGGTCAATGTGCCAATCTAGGCTGATGCATAAACCAAATATGATATACCTGACACAAGAATTGTTGGCACATGTGTGTTTACTATCCTTCTAAAACTTTGCCTCCTTCAGCAAGCTTTCTGATGGTTTTTGAGGTTTTTATTATTATTATTTTAATTTTACTGTGGTCAGAGGATAAACACTAAACCCAAGTGGAGAATATGCTTATGCCAGTCCAATAACTCCCTAGTTCCTGCAATTTATATTTTAAAATAATTGGCATGGCATATGAAGACAATCACAATCATAGCAGCCTCAACTTTGCATTTCAGTCATATCTCCTTACTATCTAAGCAATCCATATTCCAAAATGTATCCTTTGTTCCATCCTTATAATCAGATAATATGTCAGCAGATAATAAACCCAGAGTCTCAGTGTTTTACAATATGAAATATATATATTTCTCATTCATGCCAGTGTGCATTATCTACCACTCAGCTGAGTTTTGCTTGGTTCACCCAGTTTTAGATGAGGTTAGCCTGGCTTGTCTGGACTAGCTTCAGATCATCTCCATTTGTCTTGTTATCCTATAATTTTCTTACACAGAAAAGTCAATGATGTCCTCATATGTAGGGATTAAATTTAAGAAGAGATACAGAAATACATGATGCCTTTTAAAGCTCCTGTTCATAACATCACTTTCACACTCATGTCTTACTCAAATCAAATTATATAGCCATGCCCCAAATCAATGGGTTAAGTAGTAAAATGCAACAACATTGCAGCATGGCAGACATGGGAGAAGAATGGGTATTTGTGAAAATGAATAAAATCAAGTCCTCAAGTATCTCCTTATCTTTCATGCCTGTGTTTCTTTTAGCTTATTTCCTAGAACATCTTTGAGTCAGTGACTTCTATTATGAAGTAAAGGGATTATTAAAGAGTCAATGTGGTTAAAGACATTACATGGCCTTTAGATTTGCATGACCCTCCGTTCAATACATTCCCTGCCACTCACTAACTTATGCAAATATTTTTCAGAGCTCAATTTATTCATCTGTTAAATGGGAGTAATAGTTTACCCGACTTGGTGTATTTTGAGGATTATGCATATGTATTACTCAGGTTAGGATAATTTAATTGCTATAATAAAACAACACAAAGACAGAAACAGAATGTATCTCAGTAGTTTAACAATATTCACATTTATTGCTGATTCATGTAAAATCCATTGTAGCTGTTTCTTATTGAAGATTCTTTTTCAAGAAGAAATGCAGAATTCTGGCCTCTTGCATCTACAATATAGCCATTTTCATCACATTACATCACAACCATGTTTCCCATGAAAAAAGAGAAGAGGAAGAAGAAACACCAGATTTACAAGCACACAGACCCAAAACTGTTATACATAGAATTGGCTCCCCATTGATTGCTCAGAATTAGCCACATAACTCCCCCAGGTGAGAGGGGCCTCTGGACTGTCATGTTCGGCTAAGAAGTTGTCATGGAATGGAAATCCAGATCTTTGGTGTTTAGCCCTCTCTACAACATGGTGTAGAATATACATATTATTCACTCTATACATAAGGCTCATTAAATGTAGTCAAATATGTCCTGGAAGAAAGCATGCAAAAATAAATAAAGTAAAAATGAACAGAAAATGTGAGAGTTATTTAAAGTTAGGTAAAGAATTAACTTAGAAATTTTGAAATTTTTCATGGACATGCCACTGTTACATCAGTGATATTTGAGCATTTCAGTTTCATTGTTTTCATTGTGCAAATGAACTAAAAGTAGTGTTCTGAGAAATTCATAACACATTTTCATTCTCTTCTGACCCATCTCACAGAAATCGGGCTATAATGTTTTTTTTTAAAATATATTTTATTGATTTTTTACAGGGATAGAGGGAGAGGGATAGAAAGTCAGAAACATCGATGAGAGAGAAACATCGACCAGCTGCCTCCTGCACACCCCCCCCCACTGGAGGTGTGCCCACAACCAATGTACATGCCCTTGACCGGAATCGAACCCAGGACCCTTCAGTCCACAGGCCAAAGCTCTATCAACTGAGACAAACCGGTTTTGGTGAAATCGGGCTATAATGTTAAACCTGCTAGTTTGCAGTTATAAAACCAAGCCTGAAAATTATATATGCCCATCTAGAATGTCTCTGTAGACTTTTTCAATAGTTATGTTATTGTTAATAATTATAGATCTATGTTTGTTCTCAAAAATATCATTATAGTTGAGTTTCCATTGCAAAGTTGCAGCAATGTTTTTTTTCTCATTATAAGCTTGTTAGATATTTCTAAATGGTCCATGTCTCTACTCTCACTTGTCTCCTCTCACTTAAACAACTATTCTTAATGGGCAATTATGGGTCTTCACAATACTATTACTATTTATTAACTGCTTTGCTAAATTCCCTACATGTGACTGAGAAGTAGTTATCTGGTAACCATTGCTTTGTAAATGAAAACTTTGCATATTTTAAGCACTGGGCAACCAAATGAAGTTTACCTTTGCCAAGCCTGTCCTGGAGTGACTGCTAATGTTAGGAGTTGGAGATTTATCACTAGAAAATTGGCATATCTGAATTTTAGTAAACACTCTATGTTGGACTCAGAGCATTATGAAAGGAATTTCAACACACAATGATAATTTTCCCCTATGGGAACACCTATGACTAAAGATGTAAAACAGCGTTCTTCAGAGTAGATATTTTCTTAGATGACCCAGAGGTGATTCTCTACAGATAAAAGTGTTTCGCTCATAGAGAGTCGGTTCAGAGAAATAAACGGTGTACTCCCCACACCAAACTCAAAGTGCAGCATCTGTGGGTTGAGCAATTTATCTTATTTTCAAGATTTAAGCCTGACTTGAGAGCACATGAAAAGGTTCGGGTGAAATGTGTAAAAACTGAAAGGGCACAGAATGGTCATTTTTAATTGAATGGAGGGAAAATGGTACATTTTCCCTTTTTATTCTTTGCACCACCTCAGTGCTCTGTCCCTATTCAAAGGAGTTAGAAAGGCAGCCAGAAGAAAAGATGGGTTTGACAGAAGCAAGAGGTGTTTCCTTGACATCAACTTCCAGAGGAATAACCTCTAAAACTCTTTACTTCTCCTGAGTTCAACTCATAGGTCCCTGCCCACATGAAAGATTTCTCAGTGGCCTTTTGAAGGTAACACAGCCTGAAGTGTTATGTACTATTGGAAAGGGTGACAAGCTTTTATTTTATCTGAATTAATTTTGGCTGTTGTTTACCCAATTATTCTCACAAGAACATCTTTATACTTTTTCAAAGCAATGTGCCACCTTGTGGGAATTGTCTTTGAAACACAAATGGGCTGTATAATATCCATTCCTCCACTAGTATTTTATATCTGTTAAATTATTTTCTGGAGTTAAGGACCCTGCTTTCCTGCTCAGTAGAAATTATACTTCTTTTTTTTTAAATATATTTTTATTGATATTTCACAGAGAGGAAGGGATAGAGATAGCTAGAAACGTCGATGAGAGAGAAACATCGACCAGCCGCCTCTTGCACACCCCCTACCGGGGATGTGCCCGCAACCAATGTACATGCCCTTGACCGGAATCGAACCCGGGACCTTTCAGTCCGCAGACCGACGCTCTACCACTGAGCCAAACCGGTTTCGGCGAAATTATACTTCTTAATGGAGGCTACACACACACACACACACACACACACACACACACACACACACACAAGTACACTCACAAACTAGTGATTATTTTTATAAATATTACACTATTTATCAAGGATCTCCCAAATAGTCCAGGGCAGCTCACTGAGTTAGGCTCTGATTTGGAAAATTATTTTGTCATATTGGAGGAGCTAAGGATATACTACTCAGCTATGACATTTGTAGTCCACAGGAATGTTTTAAGCATATGTTGTCTTAATACAACACGTTTATTGCAATTAGCACTGGGAAAATTTATTTTTCTGAAAATATTATATTTACAGTCTCCAGATACCCATGTTTCCCCCAAAAAAACCTTTGGAAAAGCAAATAAATAGGTTTGAGGTTTAAAAAAATGTGTGAACTCTTCCCTCTTGTCCTTCGACTCCATTTTTTTATCCTCCTGACAGAGCAGTTGTCTAGGGAACACATCGATTTTGTCACTCCACTGATTAAAACCAAACCGGCGGTGACCCATCACCCAATAGAAAGGTGTCTAAGCACCAGCACAGTGTAAAAGGACTCTGAGACCTGCACCAGGCCTTCTCTGCAGTTTCTGATGATCAAATACAGTAACTTACACTTTTCTACTGGTGTTGCGCTTCTCTCCACCGCATTGCCTGTAAATATGCTGAATATCTGTCTTAATGAGCTTGTGGCCTTTCTAGAGTTGGATCAAGCACTGCTCCTAAAATGAATCCTTTTTGAAAACTCCAAAATCTGTGCTACAATAGTTTTTTAGAATCCCAGCACAGAGTGTGTTTTTTGTGTTTGTTTTTGCTGATTTGGAATTATTTATTGTTAGCTGTCTTTTCTATTCAGCTTGAGAGAGATATTAATGTATTTATCTCTATATTTTACAACTTGCATAGTTCAGTTTTTCTGGAAAACACACACACACACACACACACACACACACACACACACACACACACGAGACTCAGGAGAGCTGATGGTATAATTTCAGTTCAAATCCAAAGGCCTGAAACTAGTTGGTGTAAATTTTAAGGCAGGAGAATGATGTACTGAGAGCTAATCAGGCAGAGGAAGCAAATTGTCCTTTACTCAGGCTTTTTGTTTCAATCAGTCCTTCCCAGATTGGATAAGGCCCACCCACATTAGAGAAGACAGTCTTTTTACTCAGTCTCCCAATTCAAATGTTAATTTCATCCAGAAACACCATCACAGAGATACTTAGAGTAATGATTATTTAAATATATCAAGGCACCCTGTGCCTCAGTCAAGTTGATTTATGAGATTAAACAGCCATTACAAGTGTGTGCATGCATGAAGGGAGGGTGGGAGGGAGGGAGGGAGGGAGGAAGAAAACTAGAAAAGCCAAAATCCCTTTACTTTAAAATTGTGCTTCCAGTTCTGGTGAGAAGTTTTGAAGAAAAAAAATAATGAAAAGGGCAATTTTCAGATCTTGAGGGATTTACCTATATAAAAATAGATGGAAGTTGAGAATTTTTATCTCTAATAACATGGAGCTCGTGACTTTTGTGATTGTGACATCCTGTCAGTTATGAGAATATTAAAACAAGAAATGATTCTGATGGTCTTCATCCACCACACGTCCCTAGAGCATTCTTGCGCTGGATTTTCTGGAGCTCAAAGCTTCTTAGCAGAGAAAATCCATAGAATAGTTTTGTGGGCAGATGGCACAATTCTTCCTCAAAATTGCATTTGTTCTGATAAACAGGTACATCTAGGAATACACTTTTGGGCAATATGGCTATCCCTACTTGAAGGAAGGAATTTCCAGTTTTTCACCGGACTCTTGACACTTTGAACTAACTGAACATTAAAGAGTAAAGCTGGATTTATATAGAGGTAGGGATATGTGAGACAGAAAATGTTAATATGGGCCTTCCTGTATAGATATATTCAATGCTTTGTAAAACTTCACTTGCAATGATTATGATACTCCTAATGACAATGAAAACCTATTTCCAATAATCTCTAATAATAAAAGTGCAATATGTAAATCAACTGAACGGTGAAGAGCAGAACGACCTTCCAGATGACCTTTTGGATGAAGCCTGAGCTGCAAGGGCCTACCCTTGCATGAATTTCATGCATTGGGCCTGTAATCCAATAATATATTGAGAGATATTGATGTAGGTAAATATAGTGCAACACAGATCCAATGCACGAATTCATGCACTGGTAGGATCTGGCAAGCCTGCCCTAATGCGGGTCCATGGGAGTGGTGTCAGCTGGGGGGAGGGGCCACAGGAAGGCTTTAGGGCATGTTTTGCCCATCTTCCTCAGTCAGTCCAGATTAGCCAAACTTCAGCAGTTAAACTAAGCTACCAATCAGAGCATCTTCCCTGTGATGGTCAGTGCATGTCATAGCAAGTGGTTGAGCAGCCTTAGCATATCATTAGCATATTACACTTTAATTGGTTGAATGTCTGACTAGACAACCGGACACTTAGCATATTAGGCTTTTATTATATAGAATTACATGTACTATCTACTTTATTACTAATTTATTATTTAGGTGCTATTAATGATGCTAAAGAATAAATTGAGGGTTTAGAAAGCCCAGGCAACCTACAGCAGGAAAAAATGCACTAAAAGGGAAGGGCAATATTCTAACCCAATCTGACCACAGCTACAAGCCCTAAATTCCCTTTATGGCATTTCTCTTCCATCCAGGGAGACAAGATGTTGTTCAAATGATTCCACTCAATCTGGGCACTAGGATATTATTTTAAATAGAAATAGCTATCTAGATAAAACATCAATATATGAAAATAACATAGTTTTTTTTAAGTTGGTAAAATGGCTAAATTTTGGACCAGAATGATTGAACCATAATTTTCAAATTAGAATTAACATGGTTTAAATAATCTGTGCACATCACAGTATGAAGATCATATAGTGGGTTCTGTTATAATTGCAGTCTTCTTCTCTAAAAAATTAACCCTTAATTGGTACAGTGGAATTTACATTTTATTTTAAGCTAGGCACTCTTCTCTTTAATCAGCATTGATCTTTTTTTTTTACAATTTGGTCTAATCTGCTAGGGACTTCTCACATCTTGCTTCAGTGACCTTATATTTTCAGTGTTTGTCTATAAACTTGTGTCAATTTATATGATCCTTGTGTATAGTGTTATCAGATTTTCATGGCGGTCTTCCTTCTCTCATATATGCCCTTTGTTCCTGAATGGCCACATTTGTATAAAGACACATCTGTCTCTAAACTGAGTCCTATGTATCTATATATCATATTCTCTTTGGTGGTCACATTCCTCTCAGGAATAAAATCACCATGAAATGAGAGGGGGTTGGGGAGGGGAGAAAGAAAGAAAAATAACAAATTTTAGGGTAAAAATCCCTTTTTACTTGGAGAGTGAACTGAGATCAGATCCTTCTAGGTCCTAGAATCTAGGACAATTTGTGTCAATAGTACTTTAGGTGTAACTCAGCAAGATTGTGATACATCTTTGTTTCCAATTGAATGGGGCTACATTTGTTTGGTACTTGACCGGTAGTTTCATGTTATTCTGCTTACTTATGTTTGCTTTTGTTGTTTGTCTTTGGGTGTTGTATTATAAAATAATTTCTAAAACCAATGTCAAAATTCCCCCTCTCCCTATGTTGTCTTCT
Source organism: Vespertilio murinus (assembly GCA_963924515.1). Classification (NCBI taxonomy): domain Eukaryota; kingdom Metazoa; phylum Chordata; class Mammalia; order Chiroptera; family Vespertilionidae; genus Vespertilio; species Vespertilio murinus. The sequence goes on from OZ004709.1 coordinate 111,153,161, forward strand.
TGAAGTTTTATGGCTTTAGGTCTTAAATTTAAGGCTCTAATCCATGTCAAGTCAGTATGTGAAAGTAGTAAAAAATGGGATCTAGTTTTATTCATTTGCTTTTCAATATCCATTTTTGCCAGGACCATTAATTGAAGAGATGATCTTTTCTTCATTTTAGCTCCCTTTTCAAGTATCAGTTGAATACATATGCATGGATTTATTTCTGGGCTCTCAATTCTTTCCTATTGGTAAATGTGTCTGTTTTTATGCCAGTGCTATGCACTTTTGATTACTATAAATTTATAATAGAGTATTAATTCAGGACGTGCGATGACTCCAACTTTTTTTTGTCATGATTACTTTGGCTATACAAGTTCTTTCTGTGGTTTAATGTAAATTTTAGTGTTTTTTTTTTCTGTTTCTGTAAAAAAATGCCTTTGAAAATCTTGGTAGGAATTGCATTAAAACTATAGTTTGCTTTTCATAATGTGAATATTTTTGCAGTATTCATCCAATCCTGGAACATAAGGAAGTTTCCTTTTTTTAGGTGTGTTTTCTCCAATTTCTTTTATCAGTGGCATGGTCTCGGTGTATAGATCTTTCACCTACTTGCTTGAATTAATTCTAAACATTTTGTGTTTGGCACTATTGTACATTGGGCTTATTTTCTTTATTTTTCAGATAATTTGTTGTTAATGTATAGAAATATATCTGATTATTGTATATTGATTATGTATCCTGCAACTTTACTAATTGTATTGTTTAGTTCTAACAAGATTTTGGTTGAGCCTTTAGGATTATATATAAGTAAGATCATGTTATCTGCAAACAGAGACACTTTTACCTATTTTTTATTCTGATACCTTTTATTTCTTTTTTAGCTAGAACTCTAAGTACTATTCTATTGCATAAGAGTAATGAGAATGGTCACTCTTTTCTTGTTCTTGATCGTAGAGGAAAATTTTTCACTGCTGGGTATAACATTAGCTGTATACTTGCTGTGTAGCCTCCAATATGTTGAGGCATATACCCTCAATAATCAATTTGTCAAGAATTTTATAACAAATAGATGCCACATTTTGTCAACTGTATTTTCTGCACCTATCAATATGATGTGATTTTTATCTTTCATTCTATTAATGTGATGTATCACATTTACTGATTTGCCTATATTAAAAACATTGGTGCCTCCCAGAGATGAATCACACTTGACAGTGTAGGAGCCTTTTGATGTTCTAATATGTTCTGTTTTCTAATTTTTTAAAATGTCTTTTGCATGTATATTTACCAGTGATATTAACTTTTAGTTTCTTTTCAGTGGTATAACATTTAACTAAGTTCCCATAACCCTTTATTCTTTGTGCTGATATCTTTCAAGGTTAGAAATTCCCTTTGGCAGGGATAGACCTTCATCAGTCATCTCAGCTTGGATTTCTGGATGGCTCAGCTGGTTGCATCATTGCAGGTGGGAGATGTTATCAGTCTCTCTATTTGGGCAAGGCCACTGCTTGTGTTGTGGTCTATGCATTGGAGTGGGCCTATTGGTTGAGTACCATGTTCACAAAGGGCCTGTGGGCGGAATGGGGTAGAATTGCTCCCTGTTCTCTCTGGTCAGGTGGAGCTATTTACTGAACTCCGCAATAAACTCTGGTTGGGTGACTTTGCTGGCTGTGTTCCCTGGCAGTGCAGTGCCCCTGGATGGGCTGACTTTTTGGCAGAGCTATAGGCTTGGGTACACAATCATTCCTGGTTGGCTGGAATCTCAGTCTGTGACTGGAGGGGCCACTGGCTGGCCTGTGTGTCCTGGCAGAGCCCCAGTCAGGACTTCCCATCTGAACAGGAACTCAAGCTGTGCTACGCAACCAGGTGGGGACACAGACTGTGCCCTGAATTAGAGTCAAGCTGCAGGCTGTGTTTCAAGTTCACATAGGCCACTGACTGTACAGGCTGTTGGACAAGGTCATTGGCTGGCCTTCTTGGTAAGGAGAGGCCTCCTGCTATAACCCTGCACTTGGGTGAGGCAAGACACTATGCTCTGCAGATGGGCAGAATCAATGTTTGGAAATCCTCATAGGGTGGGGTCACATGCTGTGCTTTGACATTGGACTTGATCATTAGCTGGGCTTCCTATCTGGGCAAGGATTCAACTTGCACTCAGCAATTGGCCAATGTCATATGCTGGACAGGTTGTAAGTGTGCTTCTTGGCTGGGTGGTACCCTAGGATATATTCTGAGTCTATTCAGAATCATTATTAAGGGTCCCAGGCTATGCAGGTCCACAGCCTAGACTTCACAGTTAGACAGTACCAGCAGTACTTCCAACAGTGGTTCCCTGCCACGTGTGGGACAGGCTTGTGGCTATACTGAGCAGTTGAGTGGGGCCTAGAATGTGTTTTCCTGTCTGTGTGGAGACACAGAGCAGGCCCTGCAGCCAGGGCTGTCAGCTAGGGATCTGAATCAGGCAGAACTGCCCAACAGGTGCTCTGGATGGACACATGAAGGCACTGATAAAGATTTCTGCTCAGATGCTATTGCAAGCATGGCTACAGGATGAGCTGCACAGCTGCCCTATCCCCTGGTTAGACTTCTGGGTCTGACAGGGATGGGGGTTATAGTTAACAGTAGGTGGGGTTTCAGATGTGTTTCCCTGCCCAGGGAGGCCATGGAACAAGATCCACAGCCAGCACCACTCACTGGCTAGTCCGCTGTACCAGGCAGAACTTCCCATCGAACTCCTCCTCTAGATCATGTCACTAGCTTGGCTCTGCAGATGGCAGAGAGGCTGGCTATGATCTCTGCCCATGTGCAGCTCAAGGAAGAAAGTGGTGTGCCAAGATTTGTGCAGTGGTTGTTATAAGCCCTGCCTACTGTCTATGTTTGTACCTAGTGTTCAGAGAGAAAGCCAGTAGATTTCCTCAGTAACGTCTGCGAAGTGAGCCTCCCAATGCTGGGGTGCTGAATATCCACCTTGGGCTCCTGCCCCCCTCCTCCCCCCCCCCACAGATTGGAAAACCCATAAGCTCAAGGGCTTCCACTTGCTGAGGCATTCCCTGGGGATGTGTGATATGGTCAGAGTGTAGCCGTTTCTCTTAACTTTCCAACATGGTGCTTGTCAGTCTCTGGGGTGCACAGGGGTGCTTCAGCCTCACCCTCAGATTCTAAAATCAGCACTGTGGAGAGTTCCTAGTTGGTCTTGATAGGACACCTGAAGTCAGAAAGGACCATCTTGAGGACATTACTCTCTCTCTCTAATATTGAGGGTAATAGTGGTCACGGGACTTAGATGCTGTCAGCTGATCCATTATAAAGTTCCCCATCAACTTTTGCCTAATAGCTTCATTATACATTAAGGATTAATTCCGGTTTGTATTATTAAATCAGGAGTGAATAGAAGTTTTCTAGCTTTAGCTTTTCTTTTACCTTACTAGCTTTTTCTTTAAAAACTGTTCCTCATCAATTATTTAGTTTCCTTGAAATATAGTTTTATAACAAATAAAAGGTACATGCTTGATTCCTTTCCTTTTTTTCCTCAATTTTTAAAATGAGTTGTTAGTCATATTGATTAGTGCACAGTGAGAATTTAAAATATTTTATTATAAATTTATGTGTTTATATATATTTTATGTTTTGATAAACTGAAATCATTAAATTGTCCCATCTTACACCATATCCTTTCATGGTGACTCATTTTTATTTTATAGAATCTCATACCTTTGCTTTCTAACACAACATTTCTCAGGCTTATATATATATTTTTTTTATCTCAGAGTTTGATTTAACCTTTTTTCCCCAGCTAATCCTGGCTCCTCCTGGTGGGAAATAGTGTTTACATGCCATAATCTGGGCAATAGAGATGCTTATCAATTTGGAGTTGTCAATCATTTATAGCTTTTTTTTTAATGGCAGAAATAGGATACTATACACATTTTTAAAGAAAGAAAATCGTGAGTGCATACTATAATTTAATTTCAAATGTAATAAATATTTTTATTTATAATTCTTGTTTTATATCACTAAACACAGTCTAACTATTTCTTTAAATATGGTCAGATAGTGACAGCTTTTTATTTTTCTTTAGAATAAAAAATACATTAATACAGTTCACCTGTTTTACCAGGTACTGTATTAAGTAATTCATTTGTTTTTAAATTAGTTTTTAGAGTATGTCCCACTCCTAATCTGGTACCAATATGCTTGAGAAGGTAGCTAAATGCAAAACAAGATATGTGTGAGATGGAGATGTGGTTTAAATCATTTACTGAGAGACGATACTTAATACACAAAAGATCCAGAGTCCTTCTAGAAAATCTCATATACTAATGAATCTCAGTTCCTCAATGAGGATTTCCAGTAAATCTTTTGTATTTGGTTGACATTAGCCAAAACTAGGCAATATCCTTTGGCTTATTCTTTACAGGGGAAATAAATCAATGACAGAGTAACATCCTGTGTCAAAATATCGTATTTACCCTTTATCCATAATCCATTAATTGGGGAGAAGCTAAATACTGACTATACCCAAGCTTTCATGGTAAGGGGAAAAACACAAAACTTTATATGTAGTTCTTGGATGGAAAAAGATACTATGCCCAACTTCCTTTTAGCAAACCTTGGTCCTAGGATATGATACTTTCAAGTTCTATAATGACAAAAAAAGTGGTATAGTATAAATTGTTCTTCTTATGCCATGAGATCATTCTTCAGACTTCATCGCCAAAAATGGAAGAATCTGAGAGAGGGATATCATACAGACTCTGGGGCATTATTTAGAAAATATATATGTAGAATATAAGTGCAATTCTCCTGAGTAAGTCCGTGAACTCTAGTTATCAATCTTTAACATCAATAGACCTGCCTATTGGTCCATCTTACTCAATGTTTGTTTATTTTTCCTTGAAAAATGGGATATTCATTCTAAATAATTAACATTAATATAATTTAATTAATACATTTATTTTTACTCAACATATTTATAATATACAAGTGAATATTAAATGTGATATACATAAGAGAGAAAAAAAAAACATTTTCAAAACAAAATGATACCTGAATTAAATTGTAAACCCAAGCTAGATATGCTACTCTGAAACCTAGAAGAATCTGGTTGGCTTCAAGAAGACAATGGAGCCCTAGCTGGTCTGGCTGAGTGGATAAAGTGTCAGCCTGCAGACTGAAGGGTTTTGGGTTCAATTCCTGTCAGAGGCACATATCTTTGTTGTGGGCACATCCCCAGTGTGGGATGTGCAGGAGGCAGCTGATCGATATTTCTCATTGATATTTCTAACTCTCCATCCCTCTCCCTTCCTCTCTGTAAATAAATAAATAAATAAATAAATAAATAAATAAATAAATAAATAAAATATATTTTAAAAAATAAGACAGTGGAAATCTGGAAATCAGGGACTTAATTTATAAAGAAAGGAAATTATGTTAGATTAAGTAAAGATACATTATATCAGTTATACAGCTGCATCTCAGAAATATTACTCTTCACATAAGTAGCATGTACTGTCTATTGATGGACGCTTAGGTTGCTTCCAAATCTTGTCTATAACAACACTTCAATGAACATAGGAATGCGTATATATTTTCAAATTATTGTTTGGATAAGTACCCAGAAGTGGAATCACTGAGCCATATAGAAGTTGTATTTTTCACTTTTGAAGACTATATTTTTTATTTTTATTTTTTTTGCCATAAGACACATGCTAAGAATGAGTACTCTTTGTACTATAATTCTGTCAAAATTTGCTCTAGTTATCTATAAAATTTAAAATTCTGGTTAATATAGATTGAAGAAGGTATAATGGGGTCTCCTGCCCAACTGATTTATTTGAAAGAATGAGGTTGAGATAGAAAAGTCACTACTTTTAATAATCTAGAGCAGTGTAGTCAATAAAAAGTTTGCCAGTGATAGAAACATGCTACTGCTATGCTGTCCAACATGAAAGTCACTAGCCATAATAAACAATCAAAATATAGCTAATGTGACTATGATCTGAAGTTTAACATTTATTTTAATAAATCTTAATAGCCACATATTTGACAGCACCTTATAAAATTTCTAGAGAATGGCGTGGAAAGAACCTAGACAGTAGTTATCTAAAATGTTATGGTGATTTTTGGAATGTTATTTATTAAGTGATATTTATACAAAATGGATTTTTCCTAGGAAAGTGAAACTCTTTCAAAATTTAGCTACCATTGATTACTATATATATAATGTTTGATTTCTATAAAATAATAAATCCTATTGTCTGAATTTTGAGTTAAGAAATAGAGTCCCGGTGCAGAAATTTTTGTGCACTGAGGGGGTAGGGGGTGTCCCTCAGCCTGACCTGCCCCCTCTGACAGTCCAGAAGCCCTCAGGGGATGTCCTATTGACAACTTAGGCCCATTCTCCACTGAGAGAGGGCCTAAGCCAGTCTGGCCTCCCTCTGTGGGAGGCAACCAGCCAATCAGGGAAAGGTGCTGCCCTATCACTCCTCTGCTGCTGCCACTGCTAACCACAGCTGCAGCTTGCATACTCTGGCCCCTTGTTTCTTAGCACTGGCACTGCTCCTCACCCACTGGTGGGTCGGGGGAGCGCTATCTGGGGCCAGGCTGGCTGGGGGAGGGGCTGGGGAAGGTTGGGGCACAGTAGGCCTCTGCCACTGCCTCTGACTGCCTCTGTGGAGGGGCAGCACTGGGACTGGGACCACACAGCCCTCTCTCCCGCTGCCTCTGTGGACCTGTGCTGGACTGGTGTCACTTCTCTCCCGTGGCACCACCTCTTGGCCCTCAAAGCCTCTGTGACTGCCAGCCCTTGGCCTTCGCAGCTGCTGTGACTTTGTCCAGTAGGATGAAGGACATTCAGTAGATGTCGAGTCTATCAGGTCTAATTACCATGTTATCCTTTTATTAGTGTAGACATGATGTGAACCTATGAGGATTTTGTGTAAATTCTGATTTTTTTTTTTAAATTTTATAAGGTACTTCTTTTCAGTACCCTCTCATTCCTTCAGCATGTATTTCTCTCTTTCCTATGTTGTTCTGCATTGACACCAATATAATTAGCATTTCTCTCAGGTTATAACCATTTTATAAATGTGTGAGGAGGATGTGCAAGAAAAACAACAGCTTTCATTGTTAATTTGTATTCACTGTATCAGAAATAGTGAAATAAGATGCTGAATATTTTGCTGAAAATAATTATAAAATTTGATTACTCAAATGAAAGCAGCTTTAGAAAAATGAAGTGACTCACTTTACCTCCTACAATAAAACCCATCAAAGATAGATGACATACTGCATCTGCCAAGTTCTAATCTATTGTTCCTTTTCTACTACATAAAAATTATGAAATTCCAATTTTTAACTATGTTTGACTTTGGGGGAAAAACATACAGAGAAAAGCAGATTTCTGATTATTTTTTCATGATAATTTTTAATTATCATGATTTTTTCCAGATATTATTTTATGGCTAAAGCCCCCCCCTCACTTCCAATGTATAGTAGATTCTTAATTTTGGAGACAGTTTTGCTGATTTTACATTCTTATGTAATAGTTGTTTCCAAGCACCTGTACATACACACACACACACACACACACACACACACACACACACAGACTGAGACTCAAAGTGACTGTAGGTTACTTACCAATTCAGGAAATATGAGCAACTCTACTCAACCTGAAATGATATTAAATTTCTAGTTTCCCATTCCCTAGTCCACTCTGAGCCTTAGCAGAGTAGCTGGAAATACTAGTTAGCACACTCTGACCCAAAGGAGACGTATCTCTAGCCTCTTTTGTGATACTTTTTTTCTGTTTTTAAGCCCTAGCTAGATAACTCTCATTTTCCCATTTCCTGAGGTTATCATTTCCTCCTAAGAGCCATATTTCTCATGAGTCTGCAGATATACACATGTATACACATGTATTTTAGGCACTCTCATTACCCATATCAGTAATGGGATGCCAAGTAAAGCTGACTTGATGTGACTAATAGAAAAGTCCTTTTCTTTTTCTCTCCTTCGCCTCCCCTTTTCTGTCTGGTACTGTCTTGATACCCATTGCCACTATATGGCTCAGGCTCCTTATGGTCTGTGAGGGTTAACTTAAACCTGATCTTCTGAGTGACCCAATTTACCTACTTTCCTCCGCTGCTGCTGCCATTGCCATAGGCTGACTATCAGATCAAAGCAGCAGAATGAGTCATAGAAATCCTGTAAGGTTGATAGCATCTCCTATATGTTTTGTGTTGATGCCACAGTAGCTAATACAAAGGGATACTAAGTGTGCTTCTGGGAACACATAGCTCTCAAAAGTTTGAGTCAGAAAACTGCCTTGAAGGTTCCTACTTGATCAACTCTTTTTTATAGTCCTTCTGGGTGGCAGAATCAGGGATAAAGAGTATTAAATGTGACTAAAACTTGTCACAGCATTCATGTTTCATCACCTCTCCTATGTATGAGACAATAACTATGTAGTTATGATGGAATCACATTTTCTGCTCTGGTTGAAGATTAGAAAACATACAAACATGGCCAGGTAAGAGTCTGACCTTAAAAACTCCTCTAGTGATAACACATACACAACCATCTTAAATTTTTTCCATTACTTTTTTTGGTCCCATAACTTAATAGGCCATGCACTAAAAATCTTGTTGGCACAAACTTTGAAATATTATTTAAATTGGCCAATTCAGTATTCATCACTTCTATTGAACCACTTTAGTTCAAGTCACTATTATCTCTTCCCTGAATATTGAATAGCTTATTACTGAACTTCTTGTTTCACTCTTACCCTTTTCTCCAACCCTGAGATTATTTTTTTGTAAAGTAGCAAGAGTGATCAAAATCTTCAATGACTTCTCATTCCTCTTAGAATAAGAGCCAAAGTTTATATCATGACCTGTAAGATCCTTGATGATCTGACACTCAGGTTAATCTCTGTTCTCATTCATTCTCTTTCTGATTCAGCATCATTGTCACAGAGGCTTTAGTCCATGCCACAGAGAATTCCAAAAACTAGGGTGACCCTTCAGAGTTATCCCAAATCGAAGTAAGGGTTGTGCAGTTTATACCCACATGCTGGCATTTATGCAGCATTCCCTGGTGGAGGGGGCATGAGACTCTGTTGAGTCTGATCAAATCCAGGAAAGAGATGCAGTTGTAAAGCATAGACTGGCAATACTTCTCTCATGTGGGGAAAGGAATGCTTCCAGACTGAGGAGGAAGAACCTAGGAAGCATAATACAACAGAGACTAGAGTCTTCATCTGAGTTCATAAGTGTACTTGCTTTACATAGTAATAAGTTCACTTCATCTGAGAATAGCACCTGGTTTGTCTCTTTTGCTGGACACACAAGCAAGGAAGGTCAGTGAAATAGAGTCTAGCTGCCATACTGTAGTTGATCTTGGGGTTATAACTGATACAAGTCATTTCTCTCTTACTAATACCTATTATGTATCCGCCTCAACCTCGGCAAGTATCTCTGGTGGTCTAAAAGGCTTGATTGGTTACATAGCCTCTCGTATTTGAGTGGCCTTAGATGCTGGTCACAATGCCTTCCTAACTCTATGGTTGTTTGATCTATTTATTTTTTAAAAATAGGCATAGAAGCCCTGGCTATCTCACACAGTGGTTAGAGCATTAGCCCATGCACTGAAGGGTCATGGTTTCAATTCTCAGTCAAGGGTACATAACTGGGTTGCATGCAGGAGGCAACCAGTTGATATGTGTCTCTTACATCAATGTTTTTCTCCCTCACTCCCTCCCTCCCTCCCTTCCTCTCTTCTCCCCCTTCATTCTCTTCCACTCTCTCTGAAAAGCAATGGAAAAAATATCCTCAGGTGAGGATTAACCAAAAGATAGGTATGGAAGAACCAAGTAAATTGCCTCATCATCAAACATATTTTCTCTACACTTACCCTCTCCTAATGATCAGGTTCAGTCTCCTCTGCTAGACAGTGACTCCTCTCCTTGCCTGCTGACTCTTAGAGCCAATACTTAACATTTAATGGGAATTATCCTGTCCCTAGTGAAATGGTTCCCTTCTGAAAAACAAGATTTCTGCATGTACAGAGTCTACAGCTACATCGACCAGAAGAATAAATTTCCCAACTGGATCACGGAAAGGATGAGAAACGAATCTTTCACATTTCCAGTTTTGATTCAGATCTATATGTTACCCAAAAAGAAACAAAATTAGGTAATGGTTGTTCATTTTAGAGGGTATACTAACTCCTGACCTAGAGGATGGGACTCCATTGTGAGATCGGGTACTCTAGCTGCAGATGAGAAAGGCCATTTATTCACTATGTGAGACCAGAAGCTCCTGAAGGGTGCGCTATGTGAGAGACAGTGGATGGTATCATTGTTTGCCCACTGCCATAGCTCCTTTGCCTATACATTAATCTCATTAGTCTAGCCAAGGAGATGCTTTATCTTCATCCTTCTTGGAGTAAAGGACTTTTTCCAAGGGGCTAGTGTGTTATGAATAGGCAGTCTTAAACTACCAGTGCCTCAGTCACAGAAATATTCATACTCAGGTGTGCACCCTGCAAGAGAGTGCACATCAAATCACTCCTCGAGGCTGAAGAAGAAAGGCCCAGTCACTTCTGCTCAAAGTGGGAGTACCATCTGAATCATTTTATCTCCAGAATTCTGCATACATGGTCTTCACAGATCGCTTTCTCCCTCTATTTGTTTCTACTTCCTTCTCTTTTGTCTACAGTTGTTGATCCTAAGGGTAATAAACACCCAAACACTAAGTTCTACCTTAGATTCTGCTACCAAACCTAAGCAGTTGGTGACAGGAGTAGCCACAAAATATATTACTTAGAGTCTTATAATGATTTTGGATTTACAGCATAGTTGTAAAGATAGTATATGATCCTTCATATATTATTCACACAGTTTCCCCTAATGTCAGCATAATTATAGCACAATTATCAAAACTAAGAAATTAGCATTGATATAGTATTTTAACTATATACTTTATTCATAATCCTACTTTTAAAATTAGACTCTATTTTTTCTAGTTGAACTAACACAGGATACCAAATTACATGTATGCTGTGGTATCTTACTAGTCTTCTTTAATGTTTGAGGGTTTTTAGTCTTTCTTTATTTTGTTTTTTATGACCTTGGTATATTTGAAGAATTATAGAAAAGGACCAGTAATTTATTATTTTAAAACATATATTTTTATTGATTTTTAGAGAGAGAGGAAGAGAGAAAGAGAAACACTGATGTGAAAGTGAAACATTGATCAGCTGTCTTCTACATGCCCCTTATTGGAAATTTATGAGTGGATTAGAAATCTGTGGTACATCTACACAATTGAATACTATGCTGCCGTAAAAAAGAAGGACTTATTACCACATATTATTAACAGCATGGATGGATTTGGAGAGCATTATGCTAAGCCAGTCAGTGAAACATAAATACCACATGATCTCACTCATTTATGGAATATAAAGAACATTATAAACTGTTGAACAAAAATAGAGGCAAAAAAGCATCAAACAGACTGTAAAACTACAAACAGACTGTAAAACTACAGCTGGAAGGCAAGGGAGGGCTGAAGGTATAAGAGATCAACTGAAGGACTTGTATGCATTCATATAAGCACAATCGATAGACACAAGGCATTGCAGGGGAGGTGAGGGCAAGTGCTGGGGATAGGGGAAGCCATGGGGAGGTTAATGGGGGGGGGGATAGACATGTGCACTACTATTTGTAATACCTTAAACAATAAAGAAAATCTATTGGAGATCAAGCCCACAACCTGGCCATGTGCCCTGACTGGATATCAAGCTGGCAATCTTTTGGTGCATGGAACATCACCCAACTAACTGAGCCATACCAGCCAAGTATGGTTATGTGTGAGTTGTTTTTTATTTGTTTGTATTTTTGTTTTATTCCCACAGGACCTGAGTCAGCATGAGTATTTGATGACTTTTGTTTGATCCACCAGCATAAGATCCAACATAAAATTACATTGGCATATGGGACCCATTCTACACCAAAGGAAGTTTGGAAATGGTCCTGTAACCATATGATTTATCAGTCACCAGAGGCCTGGTGTATGAATTTGTGCACTGGTGGGGTCCGGCCAGCCCAGCCTGATGGAACCAATCAAGTCAGGCCAGCAGAGAGGAGGTGACACAGGATGTTGGCTGGCCAGCTCTGCCCCCTATGGGGGAGGGGGAGCAAATCAGGGGTGGGGCCAGCTGGGGGGAGGGATCACAGGTAGTTGGCAGGCCAGCCCCGCCCACTGCTCAGGTTCCCAGTTGAGGGGCCAATTTGTACATTAGCCTTTTATTATATAGGATAGTACATACTTCACTGTGGAGAAAGTTAAATAGGCAGTTTGGAAATGATATATAAGTAAAATATGCCACCCTGTAGGAAGTATCTCGAATCAAAGACATGTGTAGTCTCCCCTCATTATATCCCCCAATACATAAAATTAGAAAATGGTACTTGATTTTTAAAAAGTGTCATTGCACATATAATTACATATAACATTTTTCAATCAGGAGATCATCCTGGATTATTCAGGTGGGCCCTCAATGCAATTGTGTATGTCCTTATAAGACAGTGGTCTGCAAACTGCGGCTCCGGAGCCACATGAGGCTTGCAAGCATTTGCAGCTCTGTTGACTAATGAGTTTGCCGACCACTGTTATAAGAGGTCTGTCTCGGGAAATTAGATTCACACACAGAGGAGAAGACAATGTGAATGCAGAGCAGGGAGAGACTTGAAGATGCAGGAGTTGGAGATTAGGCTGATGCAACCACAAGCCAATGAATGCCTACAGCCAACAGAATTGAGACAAGGCAGGAACACGTCTCTAAAATTTCAGGGGGAGACAGCATAGCCCTGCTTGCACCATGATTTCATTCCAATGAAACTAATTTTAGTCTTCTGGTCTTTGGAACTGTGAAAGAACAAATGTGAGTCATTTAAGCCACGAAGATGTTGGTAACTTATTACAACAGCCATAGAAACTGCCATAAGTTGTATATACTTCTGTCTCTAAATGGAAACTTACATGGTTCAGGAAGCACAGTTGGGAGCAATAGCAGACCATTTACCTTCACTGCAGTGATCTACTTGAGTAAATGAGTTTCCTGTTCTTGAAATCCTGCACTATGCAGGATTAGAAGTCCAGGTCCAAAATGTGAAATATTTCCCGGTCAGTGTGTCTCACTGGTTGAGCATTGACCTAAAAACCAGATGGTCATGGTTCAGTTCCTGGTCAGAGGACATGTCCGGGCTTACAGGCTCAGTCCCCAGTATGGGGTGTGCAAGAAGCAGCTAACCAATCGATAATTCTCTCTCATCATTGAAGTGTCTATTTCTCTTTCTGTCTCCCTTTTTAATGAAAGCAATAAAATATATTTTAAATGAAATATTTCTGCTATGGAAAAACATAAGAGTTTAATTCAATTATAAGATATAGTTATGGCCTAGACATAGCATTTGTGTCCTGGAACTATAAGAAGAAAAAAAAAACTATTATCTTTTTTTAATGTATTTTATTGATTTTTTACAGAGAGAAAGGGAGAGTGATAAGAGTTAGAAACATGGATGAGATGAGAGAGAAATATCAACCAGCTGCCCCCTGCACACTACCCACTGGGGATGTGTCCGCAACCAATGTACATGCCCTTGACCAGAATTGAACCTGGGACTTTTCAGTCCGCAGACTGATGCTCTGTCTACTGAGCCAAACCGGGTTTCAGCAAAAACACACACACACACACAAACACACACACACACACACACACACACATACACACACACACACACACACACACACAAAACAAAAACAAAAAAAAAACCCAAAAAAAAAACCTTTATTATCTTGAGAGGGGTAATTGATCCTGATCATCAGAAATTAGAGGGTTATCTATAATAATAAAAATGTAATATGATAATTAGACTGGATATCCTT